>OZ025297.1:165704077-167091577 GCA_964019185.1 Maratus speculifer | reverse complement strand
TCATTAATGATCTCATTAATAACTCATTAACGATAATTTATTAATGATCCTTTTTAAAAGATTGTATCATTTTTAATGCATCCTTATTTGAGTACACATAGGAATTAATGAGTTATACATTTTATGAGCTCCAGCATTTTTTTAAAGATTAAGATATAGCGAACCACCGGATATAACGAACAAAACTTTCAGTCCCTTGGAGTTCATTATAAAGGGTTCGACTCTAGCTCCCAACACTAAACTTCCTTTTTGTTTGGTGGGGAGGGGGAGGATGTTTCATTTCAATATTGAATTTAGCAACACTAGATATTTTAAAAGAGAAAAATGTATTATCATTATTTATTATCATACCTTTGATGTAGTCCCAGCATTGAACTGGTGTCCAGTCTGAACGATGATTTCGTAAAAGTATTTATCTTGAACATCATTATCCAAAAGAGGAGTTGCGCCTAACTGTAAGGAAACAGTATTATTTTCTATCTGATAAATTTAAATTAAAAAAGAACTATACAATACATTTAGTGCCCCTAATTTTGGCACAAAATACCTATTGCATCTATCTTGTTACAGATACAGCATGTATGTATTTGGACCTTGTTATATCAAACAGGGTATCTGAAAAACCTTGAAACACGTTTAATATTTCACCTGATAGAGATATGTGGGTAATTTTATTTTTAAAAGTGTTCAAAATTTTGTAAGAATTAAGATTATGTTGATGAAATTGTCGTGCTGTTGAATGTAATGTTTTTAAATGCAATGCTTTAAAAAAAAACTTTATATGGTTTCTGGGTCCTAAAGGCTATATTTAGAAAAAAAAATCGATTCTCTCACAAGTACAACTGTAAAAATTCTATTTCTATACGACAAAATTCTCCGAGTTATAATACTTTGAATGTCATGGAATTTCAAAGAATTTTCAACTTGCTCACTAAAAGTGATAAATCGCTAAATATCTTCTGTTGAGATGAAAAAAAAATGGATTTAATTATGCCAAAGCGCTGTGAAATCGCAACACTGAAACAGGGACTTAACAGGAACTTAAACAGAAGACTTAAAAGGTGCTATTGGTAAGACTTGTTCCGTGTGCAGGAAGCTCTAAATTTTAAACTTAATTGCAGGGACATTACGTCATTATGATATAATGACTGGTGCTTAACACTTATAGAATAATAGAGGATTAAAATTATTACATAATAGACGTATTTTAATAAATATAATTTATTGTTAGATAAAAAATTATGAACTATATTTTGAATTAAATTCGAGAAGAAAAAAAATGTCTTTAATAAGATCGATTTTTTTTCTTTTTAACAAGGAATAAACGGAATTTTCTCTCTTTTTCAGTCTTCCGTGAAGAGCTAATGAAAGAAACATGTTTTCTAGCATTACGAAAATTATTTGTTTAAAAATGGAGAATAATTTAGTATATAAAAATGAATTTTTCTGACAGTGCATGTGCATATAGATTTCTTACTTACTTTCTGCAAATCTTTTCTGTCCTTCCATCTAGAATATATTAGCAAAACAATATATGACGAGAAAGTCACAATTAAGGTTGTGTAAATGATGTAATTGTCTTCAAAAGCAGCATTTGCGAATACATATGTGAAATCTATGGTGTTCGGGGCTACTACAAATCCACTGCCGAACAGAGTCAAATGATTACAGTGGCAGCATATCATATTTGAGTGGCATGAATGTACCTAAGAAAAAACAAAAAACAATACAAAATTGTAATTCTAATTTAGCTAATTACAACAACTAGTTGGAAAATGATATTTTCAAATACTAAAATTTTAAAGACTTATAAATAAATTCTATACTTAAATTAATAATAATAATAAACATCATATTTAGGATGATCATAACCAGTTATATATTATGTACGCTATGCATTAAACATTAATATGAACCAGTAATAACCTAGACCAATGATAAAAAACAGTAGTTTTTATAGATAGACAACTCCTAGTTTAAAATGTCCATTTTTATTTGATGGAGTTTATCAGACTAACTTCTGAATGCCTCATGTGACGTACGACATAGATTAAACATTAATATTACAAAAAAAAAAAAAAAAAAAAAAAAAAAAAACAGAAGTATTCCATTTTTGGACATTAAACATGGACCAATCAGAGAACGAATAAAATAAAAAAGTTGCGGAATTCAACCAATAAAAAGATTCAGTTATACTTCAGATTTCCCAGTTCTTTACCGAGGACAACAACTATTTTCCAAATAGTTAAAAAAAAAGTCACTTCTAAATAATACTTTTTTAAGTGGTCCGGGACACAAAAATTTTTGAAATTTTCTAAAAAACTTTTATTGCATTAATTTTTTTTAATGCCTTTAATCACGTTTAAATCCTGTTTCTATGTTAATTAGAAGAGGATTTTTTTTGTTATGGTTTATTTTTAAAATCTTGCTTTCAAGCAATGCGTCTCATGGAAATGACTTCTTGTGAAAATGCGATTTTCTTCATGATGGATTTTTTTCACCATTTCTCATATTTAAATTGTTATAACTCAAGAAACGTTAAAGATAAATGCTTCAAACTTGGAAATGTATTTTTTGATTGTTTAACTTTGATTCAGCAAATCCAAAATCGTTTGAAAAAATCGTTTCAAATGAATTTTAAAGATGTTACACCCTACCAAACATATTCAAATTGATATACATGCACTAAGATATGCATTTTGTAAAATCTGCAGTGAAAAGAATTGTTATTATTAATTTACAGGGCCACACAAAGAAGTCCCATTGCATAATAATAAAGGGGGTATTGTTTGCGACACATTTTAATTATGGTAAGCGATTTCATGTAGTAATCAAATTGATATACGTCGCTGAGGCTTAATAAGAGTTATTTCATGCATAATGCGAAGTGCATAGCATTTACAGAGACACATACAAAAATTCAAATAGTATATTCTTTCCGAAGTACTGTATAATATGGATGATTGCTGTTGGATGGATGAAATGGATTTTTAATCTGATATGCGCTTTTAATTTTTACCAAATATATGCATATTATATAATGTATATAAACTCTAATAGTAACACAATTTATATATACAGGGTTACAAAAAAGATCTTGGAAAGTTTACTGAACATGAGCTAATTTACTTAAAGATGGTTTTTTAATGAATTATGCATTTTTATGTTGAACTGTATATAATTTACTGAGAAATTTCTGTAGAATATAGATAAAATGATATACAGGGTTACGCAAAGAAGTGGATACAGGGTCGTATATGGATTATAATTTCTGAAAATGTGATTTAAGTAGTTTAAAGATATTTTTGTTTGAACTAAATTTTTGCAAAATACTTTCGTATAATAAAGATGCTAGGTAAGCCACAGGGCTGAACAAAAGTAATAAAGTATGTTTCATTTATTAATACAAATTGCAGAAGAAAAATTTCAACAAGTTGGGCTCTTTCTTGCTAAATTGAATTTTCTCATTATATACTGTATGTATCAACCGACAGATCAAATACATAGGGCTCTTCAAAAATATTGGAGCACACATTTGGCTATGGACAGTAACAGCTTATTTCACCGGATAAAGAAGTTTTGTTAAAGATTACAGAAAATATTGGAAAGTGTTTCATAATCTATGTTTAACGTATAATTTTTCTTACTTGTTTACAATTGCTTAGGATTTTCTTTTCTTTTCTTTTACTTTTTTGCATTGCAAAAACATTGAAAAACAGAAAATAAATATATATTTAATGTTTTTTATTAATCATAGACTCTGCAAATGATATCGTAATGCACAGTAAAATTATTTACGTTTTCATTTTTTTACACTTCGTATATTTCTGCTGCAAAACATTTTTATATAACAAGTAGCTCACTAAAAAAAGGACTATAAGATACAAATTGCTATTTTGTTTAGCTCTGCTATCTGTTAGGCTCCATTCACGCCAATTTTTCCTTCTTTTAAACATTATTTATATATGTATAATAGTGTTCTTTATTCAGTGGAATTTTTTATTCACATATTCCGTACTCACACCAGAAATTTAAAATGGAAAATTTTGATTTATTTAATAACAGACATTTCGTTATTAAAATACCGAAATTTACTATTTAGATTTTCCTGGCATGAATTACGATTCTCTGAATTACATAATTTCCAGAACGCATTAATCCCCGGGCATATAAGAAATAAATATTTAATCTATTGGCCAATTTATCGAAAATCTATTATCTTTTTACGGCTGTTAGAAATGTCTTATTTTTTTTTATGATCACCAATCAATGAATGATGAAAATTCTTTTTCCTTATTCGCATATTTCGAAAAGCATTTAATGAAGAAACGTGAAATTGAAGGACCGAGCTCTGTTTGTTTATACTATTATGTGGAAAAAAGAAAAAGTCTACAGCTCTCTTCTAAACAATATTATGAGAGAGTAAAAAAGCATGCTAAAACGGTTTTGACATATTTAAAAAACTTCTTAAAACGGTAGCCATTGCCGTGCAGATGCACTGCTGCGTGCACCCAGATTCAGCTCTTCTAAAAGTGGTCTATAACAATTTCGCTAAATCAAAACTCATCTGGAAGAATAATTTGAAAAGTATCGAGTTCATTCTGTCTCACACTAACACATACATATATCAGCATTTTTATAATGATTTCTTTAAGCTATATTTCTGGAAAATCGGGATTATTAAACAGATTAAGACACGTGAAAAAAGGGGGGAAGGGTTGCACTTTGTTTCACTATATTATATACATCGTATACACTGTGTTGTGTCACTATATTGCATACATCGTATAAAAGATATGGGATGGACACACAAATGGGAGTGTGGCTATACTGTATACAGCGGTTTCGAAGCCTCTAAGGCTTCATCCTCAACGCTTAAAAATTAAAATAAGATAAAATCAAATTACACCTCACAGCTCGATTGTCATCAGCGATATGCGATCCAAGATTGAAAAACAACCGCGCAGTCAATCTCTCGTGCAGACAAGGAGACCAATCAGATATTTCCAAATAATTAGGGAGAGTCGTCAACAAGGAGAAAACTAGTTGGATGTGTCAATCCCAAAACTTTCTTCTATCTCATAAGTACATTTTAATATTAAAAAAAAAAAAAAAAAAAAAACGTGGTGACTCCAAAGTTACCCACCATCGAATTTCCTCGAACATTGGACCTAGCCTAATGAGATTCTGGTATACGAAAAGCCTAAAACGCAAAATTTAATTATTATTCTGAGAAAATGAGCTTAGTAGTGCCTCATGTTGGGTAATTTATACTAAAACCTAATAAGCATCTATTTATGTCAAGACCTAACAGAATCTGAAATTTGATGGAATTTCGTCCATTAGTTTTTGAGATATAGTTATAACAAAAAATTTGAAAAACGTAGCACAGCAACACCATATCTTGGATAATTTATGCCAAAACGTAAAAAGCGTCTAATTATGTTACGGTGTAAAAGAATCTTAAGCTTGATGAAATTCTGTGCATTAGTTCTTGAGATATAGCTAGTTTTAAAAAAAACGTGTAAAATATAGCACAGCAGCACTATCAGTTGTAGGATTTATAACAAAACGTAATCATGGTGTAATTATGTTATATGTCATTTTGTAACAAAATCTGAAGTTTGATGAAATTCTGTGCGTTGGTTGTTGAGATATAGCTATCGAAAAAATCGTGCAAAATGCAGCATAGCTGCACCACCTGTTGCAAGGTTAATACCAAAATGTAATCAGCGTCTAATTATGTTATATATTCTAGTGTAACAGAATCTAAAATTTGATGAAGTTCTCTGCATTACTTCTTGAGATATAGCAATCGCAAAAATCGTGCAAAATGTAGCATAGCAGCGCCACCTATAGGGCAGTTCACACCATAACCTTATCAGCGGCTATGTATCTCAAGGTATCGCGGAATCTGAAGTTTGGTTAAATTCTGTGCATTAGTTCTTGAGATATAGCTATCATGAAAATCATGAAAAACGTGGCATAGCAGCGCCACCTGCTAGACAATTTACACCAAAACTTAATCAGCGTCTATGTATATCAAGGGGTCACAGAATCTGAAGTTTGGTGAAATTCTGTGCATTAGTTCTTGAGATATAGCAATCTTGAAAATCATGAAAAACGTAGTATAGCAGCGCCACCTGCAGGCCAATTTTCACCAAAAACCAATAGGCACTAATTCATATCAAGGTCTAACTGAATATAAAATTTTATTAAATTTCGAGCATTAGTTCTTGAGATAGAGCGCCCACAAATTTTTTGTCACATACAGACAGACAGACTCACAGACAGACACACAGACTCACAGACAGACGGACAGACTCACAGACAGACATTTTCTAAAAATAGTCAAAACGTGTTCAGGACCTTCTAAAACGTATAAATCCGTCGAAAACCGGAAGTCGAAAATTTTCATGAATCCAATACTTTCTTCTTGTAAAGATAGAAGAAAGTAAAAAATAAAATTGGAGAAGTGAAGAAAAACAAATTGTAGGAATTGAAGCCATATCTTTGAAAAATTGTGTGTGCTAAACAAAAATCGTTAACTAAATTGTCTGAATTTTTCCATATGTGATACGCTTTTCAAAAATCAAAATCGTTTATTGATGAGCCTTTCTGCATTATTAACGCTTCGAGAAATTTTAAATTATGATTTTTGGACCATCAGTGGTTAGCAGTAGCGGTACGTTTGATGTCACAATTTTTAACACAAATTTTGTACTGCCCTAAGCGGACTTTAAAAGGTCGCTTCGTTTGGAAAATGTATATTTTATTGCATTCGCAAGGTATCTTGTGAATATATGCTTAAGATGTGCTTCTTACCATACATCCCTGACTACTCCACGTTGAAATTTCTTCTGAAAAATAGTAACAGCCAGTAGTGTACAGTCCGACCGAGTACCCCGATCCAAACTCATTAGTCATGTTATCCCTTGTCAGATTAGTATTTGAAGACAGAAGCGCCAACTGTTCGGAAGTCATATTCACTAAACGCCCAACAGCGATGTAAAAATCATTTCCATTGGAAGTATTGTATTCATTCAATCCTATTAGTATGTTATATAAACCTGTAAAGATTGAAAAAGAGAATAAAGTAAACACAAACTTAAACCTCTCATACAACCTTTAGTTCTTGATAAAGACTTTTGTAAATATAAGTGGCTAAATAAACTAGTATGTTGTAGTCATTACAAAAATTTCTTATATTATTTTAACTTAAATACCATATTTATACATCAACAATTCTGAATATGAAATACGACATTTCTTTCAATTTAATACAGAGTTACAGTAGTCAGTAAATTTTAAAAAGGATACAAAATCAACGCCTACTGATTAGTAGTAAAAATAAGAATTAGATTTCAATTTCTAATATGAAATGCAAAATTTGGTGTATTTCAATCTTTTAGAAACATAGATATAGAAAATATTGCTCATAGAAAAATGTACAGCATAGAAACACCTCATGATAAGGGATCAAAATTAAAATAGCTTCTATAGGGACTTAGCACCCTTAAACCCCATTCAACCAACCAACCAGAATCAAAATTGAATCAACATAGTTTTTCCAAACATGGGCATATTCTATATTTAAGGTTCCATCCCACTGATGCCGATAGATAACTATAACGGAAATTGCGAAAAAGCAGCATAGCAGTGCCACCTATTGAGCGATACAGACTAAAATGCAAACAATACCAATTTATATCAAGGTATAACTGAATATAAAGTTTGATAAAATTCCATTTTATAGTGTTGAGTTACCGATTTAGAATAAATAGAGTTACAACCGCAATCGTGAAAATACATGACATAGAGTTTGATAAAACACTGTTTGAAGGAAATCCCTGTATCTCCACAGGAAAACACTCCAGGTATAGAAAACTGTTCTCTATTCCTTGAATATTTTCCTGTTAAGAAGGTACTGGGGGTTCTGGGGTGTTTACGGTCTCATTAGCGAGGAGATACATCGTACGTTTTGCCTTGAGACCAGCAGGAGCTAATGTGTTCTTTGTCAGTGAGCTATCGTTCAACTGCAAGATAAATAAGACTAGGGCTCTCCCTGTTGCTCGGCATTGCGCTAAATTGTGATAATGCTTTATTTGGCGAGTAAATAAACAATCAGACTCGAGAGTTGAGTGCTCAATTTCTACACTTTTTTTGTATGTGGTTACGGTTACAGTTGAGATTTTATCCACCTTACGGTACGATTGGTGTTGTTTTTCATCTTCCATCACACAGTGCATTTACATAAATATTTATGATTCAATATAAATTCAGTTTAGCAACAGCCAAAGACACAGAAAGGATTATAGGATAAGTATTTTTCTGTTGTTAACTTATCACTATCTATGATCCGGTAAATTCACAAACAAAGTAACTCGCATCAATTGACAAATGGAGAAATGTGTGGAATTTGCTATTTTCTGTAACATTTTGTTATATTTTATTAGTTGTATTCAAAGTATCATTGGCCAATCAGCAATTTTTTTCTATTGATTATAATCGAAATCTCATAGCAATTTGAATCTCATAGCTAAAAGAATGTTTGAAACATTTATATATTTAAAAGACATTAGAATGTACTTATTTTTAATAGCTTCTGTACCACATAGCACAGTCGTCACATATTCTAATTCTTCAATCTTTCTTTAGCACAGGAAGGCTTCTAGCTGCCCAATTTGATGTTTCACAAGCTCAAAATTATCATCTGAAATGAAACGTTTAATCTCTTCGCCAATTTACTCTCTAAAGTCGTACGGTATAAATTGAACTTCGGGGAACTTCAGAATTGTATCTTTCTTGCATTTCAGATGAATTTATACTTCTTTCACTAACCCTAATTCTACCCAGAATACTTCTTTGGATTTTTCTAAGAGCCTATTCAATGTAAGTCGATTCTTACCCATTTTATGCAAACTGTGATGATTTTACATACATAACTATAACTTATCTCTCAATAACTATTTTTGAAGAATTTTTCTAAAATTGTAACTTTTATGCAGGTATATTCAAAAACATAATTTTGAAGAAAAATGGCCGCTTGGCATATGAAATCAGGAGCCATCAGGCCCGTATCTATTTATGGCAATCACATAAATTGTGCCATTATAATATAGGTACTTGACAAAAACATGATTAATACATTTTTTGTATCATTTGTAGAGTTAAAAGCAACACAAGTACAAAAATTTAAGTTAAAAAATCATTTATATATATATATATATATATATATATACATACATATATACAGGGTGTCCCAAAAGGTCATGTCCAAACGGAACACATGGTTGTGTCAGGTCATGAGGAAACAGAATTACATAAGAAAGGGGGGTCGGAAACGCGATCTAAACAGTGAAATTGCATCGTAACCGTCACGCAAAGAAAAGATAACAAACGGTGTAAAATATCTTTATTTTACAACAAAACAGTACCAAATAAAAAAGAAAAATGCTACAACTCATAGTAAGTGCTCATCCAAGTGCTCATCAACTGGTTCATCCTTTCTCTGCAACGTCCGCGCTTCGAATGATCCGACTGCCCGCGCTTTCGTCTGACATCGCTTATCGCCCTCTAGCGGATTACAATCGCGTTTCCGACCCCCCTTTCCTATGTAATTCTGTTTCCTAATGACCTGACACAACCATGTGTGCCGTTTGGACATGACCTTTTGGGACACCCTGTATATATATATATATATATATATATATATATATATATATATATATATATATATATATATATATATATATATATATTAAAACCGTAAGGATTTTTTTCAGCACACTAAAACTGGTCTCTACGCATACATGCTTGCGCAAGAAATCTGAGAACTAATCGATTGTACTTACTCTCTGGAAACGCGTATTTCCAGCAAGCGGTAAATAAAAATAAATATGGGAATGCATTATCGCTGTTGAATGAATGCTAAAAGAAGGATTTGTTTTTCTTTTGATAATTTATTTTTCTTGGTTAATATAATGATCTTCATTTTTTTGGAAAAATATTGTGTATTTCGTCGCTTACTGTACGTAAGTTATTTTATTTCCATTTGTATTCTTTTTTTAGCCAGCAATCAAAGCTTAGGCTTAACGTAAAATAGCGATTTTTTTTTCGACAGTTTCCTATGAAATTGAAACATTCAATAGTTAATGATTAAAGTTTTTATTTAGTTTCTTGGCCGATTAAGCATTTTCCGAATTGTAATTTTCAAATTTATATTAAGTATGTATAAAAAACCTGGCTAAATATCACATCTTTTTTTTTTTTTTTTTTTTTTTTTAACCATTTGAAAAATGGTTGTTGTTTTCGGGAGAATGGACCCGATGATGTTACCACTTTTGAATGATGTTACCACTTTTGAATGATGTTACCACTTTTGAATTTAAATTAAATTCTTTATTTTTAGAAGAATTTTTATTTGAATTTAAATTAAATTCTTTACTTTTAGAAGAATTTTTATTTGAATAGTAAATTAAAATGGTTAAAATCATTGTAATAAAGGAGAAAACTAACAAATTTAAAAATGGGTAGACGGAAATTAACAGATACGGAAAAAGCCGAAGCCAAAGAAATGAATGAACGTGAATATCGCATTCAATGATATTAAACACAATACGCGTACTTAAACAATCATAAAGTGATTTTTTAACCATTTGAAAAATGGTTGTTGTTTTCGGGAGAATGGACCCGATGATGTTACCACTTTTGAATGATGTTACCACTTTTGAATGATGTTACCACTTTTGAATTTAAATTAAATTCTTTACTTTTAGAAGAATTTTTATTTGAATTTAAATTAAATTCTTTACTTTTAGAAGAATTTTTATTTGAATAGTAAATTAAAATGGTTAAAATCATTGTAATAAAGGAGAAAACTAACAAATTTAAAAATGGGTAGACGGAAATTAACAGATACGGAAAAAGCCGAAGCCAAAGAAATGAATGAACGTGAATATCGCATTCAATGATATTAAACACAGTCAACATGTATAAGTTGCTTATTAGTTTGGCGATTCGTATCATTTGGCGAAATTGGTCGACGGGATAACTGAGTAATACTGTATTTGGTTTGGCGAAAAAACGTCTTTCAATGCAGAAAATGATAAAATCAAAAGATTATTGAGCCGCTGAAAACCAATTACGTGTTGAAAGGCGATCACGAAAAAGGAAGCAATTTAATGCCGAACCGATTAATTGTAAAACATCATGTCGCCAGGGCGACCAATCCACTAGCCATGGCGTTTTACTATAGGTCGGTTCTAAGCAGGAAAATTTGAGTGCCAATAGTGATTCTAACAAGCCGGAAAATGTTATAGCTATTACTCTTGATTTTCCACCACCTAAAAAGAAAACAAAAAAGCAATCGGCTTGGGAAAAACTGGGAAAAAACTTTTTTGATTCGATGTCTGATGGACCCATTCACAGATGCATCTGCTGCGATCGATTTTGGTTTAAAACCTCCATCACCAAAATTCTGCTCTGTAAAATCAAACAATATATGCCAAAGTCTTACAAGTATAACAGTATATGCCAAAGCTGTATTTTAATAATGATTACTTTTGCACCAACAATGTTAAATAGTTTGAAATGTTTCTTTCGTCGCCAACTTTTATGCTTGGCGACAATAGAGTGATATAACTTAAACGAACCGTACCTTCAAATTGCAGCATGTATAAAGTCATTTATAGCAGTGGCACGGATAATACACAATAAAACAACTGGTATTTAGCTTAAAATGATAGATGAATGTATCGAGTGAAACATTTTTCAAATGGTTGGGGTAATTTCTTAAATTACAATTATTGTTATTATTATTTTTTTTTTTTTTTGAGGGAGAAAAAAGCAGGGATTTTTGACCGATGTTATTGACTTTATGGATATAAACAGATTCACAAATCACTATTTATTTTTTGCTTCATTTTCTTATAATACTCATGTCAAGAAAACTGTTATTTTTTTCCCCCTTAAAATTTCATTTTTGAGCAAACTCATAATGTTTAGGAAGTTTTTTTTTTGGGGGGGGGATGACAGAAAGGAGAATATTTTGATGAAATTTGATATATATATTTTTCAATCTTTTGGTTTCTCAACAATGTTTTTCCAAAAATATGAAAATCATTATAATCAACGAAGAAAAATAAAATTATCACAAGAGATCCCTCTTTTTGTATAGCATTCAATCGTGATAATGCAGAGCTTATAAGCTTATATACCATATTTACGGCTAGCTCTTTTTTTATGATCATTTGGCAAAATTTGTAGTTTTTTTTGTGTGAAATTTATTATTATTATTATTTTTTTTTTGATTATTTGACAAATTGTTGTTTACTCACAATCATTTGACAAAATTTGTTGTTTCCTCACAATATTTTGAATTTATTTTCACAATATGCTTACAAATTTGGGCTATCATGTAGTATTCGCCCGGAGATGGTGGTCATTTTGTTCCCTGATTTTAAATCTCTATATTTGGATTTATTCATTTATTTCTGCTGTTGTTTTTTAAAATGTATAATCTCTGAAACAGTTTTGACTGTAATTTCGATCTATATATATATATTTAAATAAATATATTCTGGATTTATTCATTTATTTCTGTTTTTGTTTTTTAAAATGTATAATCTCTGAAACAGTTTTGACTGTAATTTCGATCTAAATTTTCGATTTGACTAATAACAATAATTGTAATTTAAGAAATTACCCCAACCATTTGAAAAATGTTTCACTCGATACATTCATCTATCATTTTAAGCTAAATACCAGTTGTTTTATTGTGTATTATCCGTGCCACTGCTATAAATGACTTTATACATGCTGCAATTTGAAGGTACGGTTCGTTTAAGTTATATCACTCTATTGTCGCCAAGCATAAAAGTTGGCGACGAAAGAAACATTTCAAACTATTTAACATTGTTGGTGCAAAAGTAATCATTATTAAAATACAGCTTTGGCATATACTGTTATACTTGTAAGACTTTGGCATATATTGTTTGATTTTACAGAGCAGAATTTTGGTGATGGAGGTTTTAAACCAAAATCGATCGCAGCAGATGCATCTGTGAATGGGTCCATCAGACATCGAATCAAAAAAGTTTTTTCCCAGTTTTTCCCAAGCCGATTGCTTTTTAGTTTTCTTTTTAGGTGGTGGAAAATCAAGAGTAATAGCTATAACATTTTCCGGCTTGTTAGAATCACTATTGGCACTCAAATTTTCCTGCTTAGAACCGACCTATAGTAAAACGCCATGGCTAGTGGATTGGTCGCCCTGGCGACATGATGTTTTACAATTAATCGGTTCGGCATTAAATTGCTTCCTTTTTCGTGATCGCCTTTCAACACGTAATTGGTTTTCAGCGGCTCAATAATCTTTTGATTTTATCATTTTCTGCATTGAAAGACGTTTTTGCGCCAAACCAAATACAGTATTACTCAGTTATCCCGTCGACCAATTTCGCCAAATGATACGAATCGCCAAACTAATAAGCAACTTATACATGTTGACTGTGTTTAATATCATTGAATGCGATATTCACGTTCATTCATTTCTTTGGCTTCGGCTTTTTCCGTATCTGTTAATTTCCGTCTACCCATTTTTAAATTTGTTAGTTTTCTCCTTTATTACAATGATTTTAACCATTTTAATTTACTATTCAAATAAAAATTCTTCTAAAAGTAAAGAATTTAATTTAAATTCAAATAAAAATTCTTCTAAAAGTAAAGAATTTAATTTAAATTCAAAAGTGGTAACATCATTCAAAAGTGGTAACATCATTCAAAAGTGGTAACATCATCGGGTCCATTCTCCCGAAAACAACAACCATTTTTCAAATGGTTAATGTTTTTTTTTTTTTTTGAGGGAGAAAAAAGCAGGGATTTTTGACCGATGTTATTGACTTTATGGATATAAACAGATTCACAAATCACTATTTATTTTTTGCTTCATTTTCTTATAATACTCATGTCAAGAAAACTGTTATTTTTTTCCCCCTTAAAATTTCATTTTTGAGCAAACTCATAATGTTTAGGAAGTTTTTTTTTTGGGGGGGGATGACAGAAAGGAGAATATTTTGATGAAATTTGATATATATATTTTTCAATCTTTTGGTTTCTCAACAATGTTTTTCCAAAAATATGAAAATCATTATAATCAACGAAGAAAAATAAAATTATCACAAGAGATCCCTCTTTTTGTATAGCATTCAATCGTGATAATGCAGAGCTTATAAGCTTATATACCATATTTACGGCTAGCTCTTTTTTTTATGATCATTTGGCAAAATTTGTAGTTTTTTTTGTGTGAAATTTATTATTATTATTATTTTTTTTTTGATTATTTGACAAATTGTTGTTTACTCACAATCATTTGACAAAATTTGTTGTTTCAATTTGTTGTTGACTGTAATTTCGATCTATATATATATATTTAAATAAATATATTCTGGATTTATTCATTTATTTCTGTTTTTGTTTTTTAAAATGTATAATCTCTGAAACAGTTTTGACTGTAATTTCGATCTAAATATATATATAAATAAATATATTGCTTGATTTCACTGTTAAAATTTATGTGTTTATCGTTTGCTAATTATGAATGCATTCTCACCCTTCTCCTATTTTTTTTTCTTTTTTACAAATAAAATTTGGAGAGCTGCATTTCAGTTTAAAATTTTTTTGTTGTTTATGTTTAATTTCTGAATTGTTCAAAAATTAAGTATGAAGTGGTCAAAAGTAACCAACAAAGGAACAAGATGGCGGACTCCGGGCGAATACTACATCTATTCCCAAATTTGCCATTTTTTAGCGATTTTTTCTCAAAATTTGCCTTTTTTAAAAAAATAATTTCATAAAAATTGCCTTTTTTCGAGACGTTTTGACAAAATTTTAAATTTTTGCAATACTTTGACGAAATTTGTTTCGTGTGGAATACCTAGACAAAATTTGTGTTTTTTTTGCAGTCTTTCAACAAATTTTACTATTTTTTTATCGATCTTTTGAAGAAAATTGCTATTTTTTGCGGTTTGATATCGAAATATGCTGTTTTTTTCACCATCTATTTACAAAAGTTCCAGGTAGTTTTTTGGGGGAGGGAAAGGTGGTATTTTGATGAAATTTGCTAATTTTTTTGTGATTATTTGCCAAAATTAGCGTTTTTCGCGGTACCTAGACAAATTTTGTGTATTTTCAATAACTTTTGACTAAAATTCACATTTTTTATGATATTTGGGCAAATTTTGTCGTTTTCTTTAGGTCTTTTGGTGAAATTTGTCGTTTTCTTGAGGTCTTTGGGTGAAATTTGTCGTTTATTCTCGCGATCTTTTGATGTAATTTGCCGTTTTATCGAATTTATTCTTTTTGTGATTTTATTCGAAGTTTGTCGTTTTTTCGGGTTTTTTTTTTTTTTGAGAAATTTGTTGTTTTTTTCGCTATATTTTTCCAAATTTACCTTTTTTTAAAATCTTTTGATGAAATGTACCCTTTTTTTTCCATTTTTTGACAAAATTTGTTGTTTTCTTACTTCAAATTTGCGTTTTTTAGGTATTTTCTTGTTTTTCTCGAATTCTTTTGGTGAATTTTGTCGTTTTGTTGCGATCTTTTGATGTAATTTGCCATTTTATTGAATTTATCCTTTTTCGTGATCTTTTTGCAAAATTTGTGGGTTTTTTTTTTTTTTGCGAAATTTACCTTTTTTGTGATTATTTGACGAAATGTCTTTTTTTCAATCCTTGGATGAAATTTGTTGTTTATTCACAATCATTTGATAAAATTTGTTGTTTTCTAACAATATTTTGAACTTTTTTTCACAATATGTTTACAAGTTTGCCATAATATAGTGATTTTTTGTCAAAATTTGCCTTTAAAAAAAAAAAAATCATAAAAATTGCCTTTCTTCGAGACGTTTTGACAAAATTTTTATTTTTTGCAATACTTTGACGAAATTTGTTTTGTTTGGAATACCTAGACAAAATTTGTGTTTTTTTGCATTCTTTCAACAAATTTTACAATTTTTTTTATAAATTTTTTGAAGAAATTTGTTGATTTTTGTGATCCCCATCTATTTACAAAAGTTCCAGGTGGTTTTTTTGGGGAAGAGGGGGGGGGGGGAGGGTATTTTGATGAAATTTGCTATTTTTTTCAATCTCTTGACAAAATTTGCCATTTTCTAGTGATTACTTGCCAAAATTAGCGTTTTTTGTAGTACCTAGACAAAGTTTGTCTATTTTCGCAATCTTTTGACAAATTCACGTTTTTTATGATATTTAGGCAAATTTTGTCATTTTCTCGAGGTCTTTTGGTGAAATTTGTCGTTTTCTCGAGGTCTTTCGGTGAAATTTGTTGTTTATTCGTGCAATCTTTTGATGTAATCTGCCGTGTTATCGAATTTATTCTTTTTGTGATTTTATTCGAAATTTGTCGTTTTTCGGTAATTTTTTTGAGAAACGTCGATTTTTTCGCTATTTTTTCCGAAATTTACCTTTTTTTGCAATCTTTTGATGAAATGTGCCCTTTTTTTTCATTTTTTGACAAAATTTGTTGTTTTCTTACTTAATTTGCATTTTTTAGGTACATACACAAACTTTATGTGTTTTCGTGATCTTTTGACGAAATTAATGTCTTTTATGATACCTGGATAAAATGTATCGTTTTCTCTAGGTCTTTTGGTGAATTTTGTTGTTTTTCTCGAGTTCTTTTGATGAATTTTGTCGTTTTGTTGTAATTTTTTGATGTAATTTGCCGTTTTATTGAATTTATCATTTTTCGTGATCTTTTTGCAAAATTTGTGGGGTTTTTTGCGAAATTTACCTTTTTGTGATTATTTGACGAAATGTGTCTTCTTTTCCATCCTTTGATGAAATTTTTTGTTTATTCACAATCATTTGACAAAAATTATTGTTTTCTAACAATATTTTGAATTTTTTTCACAATATGTTTACAAATTTGCCATATTTTAGTGATTTTTTGTCAAAATTTGCCTTTTTTCAAAATTTTTTCATAAAAATTGCGAATTTTCGACACGATTTGACAAGATTTTGATTTTTTTGCAATAATTTGACAAACTTTGTTTCATTTGGAATACCTAGACAAAATTTGTGGGTTTTTTTTTTTTTTTTTTTTTTTTTTTTTTTTTTTGCATTCTTTCAACAAATTTTACAATTTTTTTTATCTTTTTTTTCAAAAAATTTACTGTTTTTTGCGATTTGATATCGAAATTTGCTGTTTTCCACCCATCTATTTACAAAAGTTCCAGTTTTTTTTTTTGGGGGGGGGGAAGGGGGGTATTTTGATGAAATTTGCTATTAAATAATGATTAAGCCTAGGACTCGCTATGAAAAATAATCGAAATGGATACAGCAACATAAATAAGTAATGATAAATAACTTACTATTACAGGGCAGGTAGCAACAGCAACATACTTTCTAATCTGTACAGTGTAAGAGAATGAATGAACTTAATCATCGTCTTACAACCTTCGCGAAATTGTAAGACGAAATTCACATCTTTTATGATACCTGGACTAAATTTGTCGTTTTGTTGTGATCTTTCGATGTAATTTGCCGTTTCATTGAATTTATCCTTTTTTCGTTATCTTTTTGCAAAATTTATCGTTTTTTTTTGGGGGGGGGAGGGTGGAATTTTCCTGTTTTGTGATTATTTGACGAAATGGGCCTTTTTTCCATCTTTTGACGAAATTTGTTGCTTACTCACAATCATTTGAAAAATTCGTTTTCTCGCAATCATTTGAAAAATTTGTTGTTTTCTCACAATATTTTGAATTTTTTTTCACAATATATTTACAAATTTGCCATTTTTCGACATGTTTTCACAAAATTTTGACGAAATTTGCTGTTTTTTCCACCTATTTATAAAATTTCCGGGTGTTTTTTTTTTTTTGGGGGGGGGGGGTATAGATGAAATTTTCTTTTTTTTTTCAATCTTTTGGAAAATTTGCTATTATTTTTGCGATTATTTGCCAAAATTTATGTTTTTTGTGGTACCTAGGCAATTTTTGCGCATTTTCGCAATCTTTTGATAAAATTCACATTTTATATGATGCTTGAACGAAATTTGTCATTTTTTCGAGGTCTTTTGGTGTAATTTGTCGTTTTCTTGAGGTCTTTCGGTGAAATTTGTCCTTTATTCTCTCAATCTTTCAATTTAATTCGCCATTTATCGAATTTATCCTTTTTTTGTAAATGGAAAAGTATCAAATGAAAGAGATTACAATTCTATGACAGCATGTTTAAATGTAACTCTGCCAATTGCGGTTCATTTGCCTGGATGTAAAATGCAGGTTTTTCTTTTATTTATTGAAATTTTTGCTGAACATTAGTCGTTAAAAAATCTTTTAATAGCTGGAAAATACCTTTTTCTTTCTTTGGTGCCGTCAAGTTTTGACCAGTTCCATCTAGTATATATATATATAACAAGAGATAACCTAGTTACAAACCTACTTTGAATATGTGGTGTGCAAAATTTTGGAAATGATTGATTCAAATAACGTTATGAGCAAAAACAGATAGTTCTTTACCATCAGTGTTTTGCAAATCTTTGAGAAATTCTCGACCATCGTATGCTCTGAGTGCAGGTTTATAGCCTACTCCATATAAAACCACATACAAATGTGCATCTTCGTCAGGTTTGAGATCGACTTTTACTGCACCGCCTTCCTTGTCGAGAGTCAGCTGATGATACACCAAGAAACCATCTTTATCTTCGAAATTAGGAATTACATGTTTCAGTTTTGGATCGCTTTCACTAGAAGATGGTGAAATGGATAAACAAATTTCGAAAGGTTCTTCAGCATCTTTAACCTGGATGCTTGCATTTCCTTCTCTGTTAGTTAAAGAAAAATCGAGAGTACTGGATTCGGGACTTAGGCCAACTTCCTCTGCTCCTTCAAGCTCCAAGGTTTTAGACCACTGTACAGACTGCAAAGTAAACAGAACATTGCAATAGTTCAAAGAATTCATTTAAATAATCAATAGATATATTTTTAAAATGTATATTGCAGAATCTACGTCAAAAGTAGAAACGTTAAAATAGTAGTATTTTGTTAATTTGAGTGTGTTTGAAAAAAAAATGATACAAAGCCACTTCTCATTAATATCGCAAAATATCAAACTTATAATGTAAAAAAAAGCGAAACATTGCCTTGATGTACCCAAAATGTTTACGAAAATTTAGTGTAACCTTTTCAAACAATCGATACAATGTAACAAATTCCCACAAGTGTCACATTCAAAACTTTGTGCTTCATTAATTCGTCTCATTATGACTCTCTGGTGATCATTATTCCGTAAGAAACAAGTGTGACATATCGTCACCTGAGAACAGTGGCGTAGCAATTTAAAAAATATGGGGGGGGGGTCTCAAATAATTTCTAACTCAATACGCACAAAATAACTACAAAACTGAGAAAATCTATAAAGGATAAAACGTCTCAATTAGTAATTATGTAGAATTATAAATATATTTATTCACAATTAAAAATATGTGTATGCTCATTATTTAAAAGCAAACATTAAAGAATAGGCTAAATTTCACAATTTTATTAAATATGACACTACAATACGAAAGAAATTTTTCACAAATATAACCGAATTTTATAAAAGAAACACCGCGGCGTTTACTAGTTTGAAAGTTTGTTTTATTTTTTTCCAAATGCGACGTTTACTTCTGCTTTTACTCGATCTTTTTACGAAATCGGTCGTTTTTTCTCGATCTTTTGACGAAATCGGTCATTTTTTCTCGATCTATTGACGAAATCGGTCGTTTTTTGCAATATTCGAAGAAATTAGTCGTTTTTCTCGATCTTTTCGCGAAATTTGCCGTTTTTTCACGCTTTCTTGACAAAAATTGATGTTTTTGACTCATTTTATTACACAAATTAACCGTTTTCTCGTAATCTTCTAAAAAAAATGGCTGTTTTTTCGCGCTTATAAGACGAAATTAGTCGCTTTTTCGTGATTTTTTGATGAAATTTATTGTTTTTTCACGATTTTTTGACGTTATAGATTGTTTTTTCACGATTTTTTTTACAAAACTTGCGTTTTTACTACGCGATTCTTTAGAGAAATTTGTTTTTTCGTTAATTTTTGAGCAATTTACGTTTTTTAGCGCTTTTTTCGAAATTCGCGAACTTTTTATATATCTGAATTTTCCACTAAAAGTAACGATATTATAAACCTGGAAGATCGATCGAAAAACCCGAATCGAATTACATTAAAATATTTAAAATTTGATTTAAATATTTTAAATAAAGTTATAGATAACTCAAATTATAAGACATCTCTTACTTTACATTATTCAGAAAACGTTAATTGAAGTCAGATCAATGCAACGCTGTCCACAAAAGAAGCATTCATATGAGTTAAGCGATTACAATAGTTAAAGGTTATTGAGGGGGGGGGGGTCAGTTTTGACGAATACAGTGATTATGACGAATACGGCGTTTCTTCGATAAAATGCAGTGCTTAGAAAAATAAATATATATATACTTACAAATTTTGTCGTCATAATACAAGGTAAGTGCGGTTCGAAGCCATTGTGTTCAAAATGGATTCAGCATTTAGTTTTATTTCTTGATGAATGTTCATCAGTGCAAGTCCAGAAAGCCGAGAATTTGACATACTGTTCCTAAGGTAAGTTTTTAACTGTCTCAATGTGGAAAATGTTCTTTCTAGAGTGGCTGTTGATACTGGAAGCGTTGATAATACTTTTAACAATTTTTTGATGTTGGGATAAACATTCGCATTACATTTTGATAATGACTCTATCGCAGTGCTTGGCCTTTCTTCTTTGTCTAACGATAACCATTTTTCGAACCACATTTCAATTTCAGCTTGTAAAATATTCGGAAAACTTTTTATATCAGAAGAATAAAATTCAGCACATTGCATGATATTTTCTACTGAAGATTTTTCTATGTATTTTGGCAGTATTGCGTATAAGCTAGTAACTATATTCTTATGATTTTCAAAACGGTCAATCATATTTTGAATTACAAAATCCATGAAAGGTATGAAAATTGTTTTTCTGTAATAGTCTTCTACTGATTCACTAGGTGTATTATCCCTATGCATTTGCTTTTTTAGCAATCTAGGTTTTTTAATTTCTAAATTTAAGTCCTTTGCGACTTCGGAAGCTCGTTCGAATATAGCTGAAAATTTGGATTTAGAATTTTCACGCATTTTTCTAAAAATCTCTGTCACATCACTTATGGCTTCATAAGATGATATTAAATCAATATCCGGTTTCTGTAGGGCTATTGATAAGTTGTGTGTGATTGAGAAACATTTTTCTGCCACAAAAAGCTATACTAAAAAACTACTTTGGCATAAAGCATTGTAAAACAGCATAGCTTTCTTTGATGCCTCGGTTTCGGAAGTGGCGTCTTCAGTAATTTCCAGCAAGGTTGAAAGTATTGGTTCCAGACATTCATAAAATGTAAAAATAGCTTCGTGGCGTTCTACCCAGCGAGTTTCACAAAATTTTTTAAGGCAAGTCGTTTTTCTGGATGTGTTTTTATTGTTTAAAGAGTTTTAATTTTAAAGAGCAAGCTTCTGCTTGCTCTTTAAAATTTTCCTTCTCTTTGGCGAAGCTCTAAAATAGGTGACTATTTCTTGAATAGTTGCAAGGGAATTTCTAATTGAAGGGACAACACATGATTTTGATAAAACTAAATTTAACACATGGTTGCAACGATGGACATACAATGCTGCTGGGTGCACCTGCAATATTTTTGCTTGAACTCCATTCAATTTTCCAGACATAGAAGAGGCCCCATCGTAACCTTGTCCCCGCAAGTAGGAAATATCGATCCCAAATTTTTTGAGATTTGACAATATTGTATCAGCTATATTAGCCCCAGATAAATTTTCAATTTCTATAAAGTCTAAGAAGTCTTCTCTTATTATACAAGAAGAATCAGATTCCTCGATATAACGGACACAAAGTGTCAGAACTTCCTTTCCGGAAATATCGGTAGTCTCGTCTGAGAGAACTGCGAAACATCTCGCATTATTGACTTTTTCAACTATTTCATCTTGTATAGTCTTTCCACATATTTTGATGATTTCATTTTGTATGTCCGGACTTGTATATTTTTTTGAAATCATACCTGATTGAATTTCCTTTAAGTCCTCAGCTTTATCGCTAGCTTCCAAACGAAATCGAAGCAAAGCTCTGAAATTACCTTCATTTTTACCTGTTTCTTCAACAGAAATATTTCCAGAATCTCTGTGACCACGTAATGCAAATCCTTGTCTTCCGCAAACAATAACTGTTTTAATTACGGAAAGGAGCTTCATCCTATTTTTACAGATTTCTGCATTTCTGTTTTGATGAAGTTGTATTTCTATATTTTCATTTTGCCCTTTCATAATTTTCTTGAATTATTCTGCCATAATAACGTAATTCTTATGATATTGGCACATTTGATGCGATGTGAAGTATGCTAAAGCATCTTTCCATTGTGAAAAAGGCGATAAAACTAATTTACCCAATCGCTGGTTTCCTTGACCACCTTGCCCATTTGAAAATACTACACAAATTTTGCAAAATGCTCCATCAAGTTTTGCAGAGTAACTTAACCATGGAAATTTTTCAAACCAGTGATATTGAAATTTTCTTTTTTTATGGTTTGCTGGGAAAGAAAAAGATGGATCTGGCTTCCACGAATTTTCTAAAACTTTTAATTTTTGGCAGTCATCGAGATAAATGCCATCGCCAATAAATAGTCCTATATCCATATTACTTTCAGAGAACGATTTAGATAATGTATTTACATCACTTTGTCCAATGCTAATAGCTTCTCTCGCTTCTTCAGTTTTTTCATCTTTAACTGCAGAACTTGATTCTTCACGTTTTTCTTCCATGACTTCAGAATCTTCCGTTCTTTTTGGAACTTTAGAAGAGAAAAAACTCAACAATGTTTTTTTTCGGTCTTTTAAAAGAATTCATAGTGCAGTTTTATTTTTTTTAGGTATCGTATATAACGTTCACATAAACTGCTACCTAGGGCGATAAAATTCAACTAAACCTTAACAAATAATAACACGAAAGGCAAATGCAAAATCAAAGTGATTTTGAAAACAATCTTTTCGGAAGAAATTCTGTTCTATTCACAAAATATTAGGGGAATGACGCAATCCACAGCTAGCAATAAGTTTTAATTCGACCAATGACGTGCCACTAAAATCTCCCCCTCTTGCTGGACACGTGTTTTGTTCACGTGCTATACTAGTCGGATCTGAGTTCGAAGCACTGCCGTTCCCAGAGGATAAAAAAAAAAAAAAAAATAAGAAAAAAAAGAAAAAATAAGAAAAAAAAAAAGCTTTATCTATTTTTTTCCTATTACAAATGTTGCTTCTAACAGTTCTATTATTCTACTATAATATGCTTTTAGTCCCCCCCCCTTTTACTGAAATTGATCGCTATTAAATATTGCAGATTAACTTGTTCGAACTTCCTAGAATGTTTCAAATTTATTATTTTTGTGAATTTTAACAAATTAACAATACAAATTAAAACCTATTAGAATTTTCAGATTATGAGCTTAAGCATATTTATTATTTTACATAAGTTTAAGCAACAGAATTTCAAATATTTAAAATTTTCATTATCACGAAATAATTTGAATGCGTTTATTAAATGAAATTTTTTTGCCTAATTAAGCTTCTGATAAAATCCAATGGGGGGGGGGGGCTTGAGCCCCCTGAGCCCCCCCCCCTTTCCAACGCCCCTGCCTGAGAATAATAAGGTTCTATCTGTGTTTTTGAAAAAATTGACTTATCGATATAGAAATACTCTATTTGTATCAATGAAGGCATTTCTGGATTAAAATAATGTCATAATATAATTGTAATGTCATTTGTAAAATACATATAACATCACTTGTGTTGCATAGGTGCCTTTATAGATATAAATAGAAGCTTTCTATATAGACAAGTCAATTTTTTCAAAAACACAGATAGAACCCTATTATTCTCAGGTGACAATATAGAGTCATTCCATACAAAATGAGCAAATTAGCTGTGGCTGCCAGCTGCCATGTCACAGATTTGAATGAAATTTGGGATATAAGTACAAGTTTAACCTTACTAATATTATAAATCGGAAAGTAAGTTTGTTTGTTTGTTTGTTCCGCTTTCACGCCGTAACTACTGAACCGATTGCTTTGAAATTTTGCAGACGTAAAGTTAGAAGTCCGGATTAAATAATAGGGTACTTTTTATCCCGGAAAAAATTGATATTCCCTAGGGAAAACAAAAATATAGTTTGCTTGATGGATGGATTGGAGATGGCACTGTATGTCGTTTAAAACAAGATAAAATATTGCAAACGAATATAAACATGTAAATTTAGAAGCTAAATGATACGATAATGAATCCTCGAAAATGTGGAATTCAGGAGGGATGACGTACAATTTGTTTTATCGTCTAAACTGTTTTTTTACATCTACTTATATATTGCAAACGAATATGAACATGTAAATTTAGAAGCTAAATGATACGATAATGAATCCTAGAAAATGAGGAATTCTCGAGGGATGACGTACTATTTGTTTTATCGTCTAAAATGTTTTTTTTTTTTTTACATCTACTTATCTTGAAATAACTATAAGTCAACGAATTACTAATTGGTATAAGTATTAGTTACGTTATTTAGTTCTTGAGGTATGCGATAGATGGCGCTGGGTGTTTTTAAAACGTGGTAACGATGTGCAGTAGCTGTACAATAGTTAGGTTAGGTTAGTTTAGTGCTTTTTTTCTAGGTAGATATCTAAAGTAGTTATTGTTTTTTCGATAGGTAATTACGTCGCTTTGTTCGTCGTTTAGATTGCTATAGTTTAGTTTGGGATTTTAGTTTAGTTTAGGTTTATAGTTTACTCATATTTTCACAATGCCTCGCAAACGTAAATCTAATTTGTCGAACACCTCATCTAAAGATCGGGCAATGAAAATTGCCCGATCTCAAGAATCGTCTCTTCATGCTGAATTAAGAAGGCGCGAACAAGCAGAGCGTCAAGCTGCTTCGAGAGCTGCTGAGCTACCATCTCAGCGCCAGCAAAGGCTTGAGGAGCAAGCCGCTCGCCAAGCTTCTTTGAGGGCTTCTGAGAATGATATTCGTACTCAAGTCCGTTTATCGCAACAGGCTCAACGTCAGCATGGTCACCTCTATGTAGCGTGTTCCCGGGTTTCCAGTGCCCAAAATCTGCATGTTTTTGCTCCACAAGGGAAAACATATAATATAGTGTACCATTCAGTTTTGGTTTAACAACTAATCGTATCCAGCGTAACATCGCGCTTCTTACATTTTTCCGTGGAAATGAGAAGTTTTCTTATAGTTGTGCTTTATACCGCAATATAACCGAATTCCACGCGGGCGAAGCCGCGGGCGGAAAGCTAGTTTATGAATAAATGCAAAATAATAGATTTCAGGACAGTTTATTTCAGTAGGTATCCTCACGTTAAAAGTTGATACAAAATCGAGTTTTTGTCTACATGCTTAAAATTTCAATATTGATTATTAGCCTTAGCAATGAAAAGACTATTATAAATTATTTTAAGGTAAGAATGGATAATAAGTAAGATGTTGTCGTAATTTAGGATTCGATTTTTATTCCTTAATAAAAAAAATAAAATAAAAAAGGAAAAAATTCAATATTTCTATTATTAATAAAAAATTAAGGACATCTGTTATAAGTGTCAAATTATTTTATGTTATAGATAAAAGTACGTATTTTAAATGAAAAAAATTTCATGTTTGCTGTTTTGAGTACTTAAAGCAAAAAAAATAAAAAAAAATAAAAATAAAAATAAATAAATAAAATAAAATAAAATAAAAAATAAATAAAAAAATAAAAAATAAAAAATAAAAAAAAACTTGACGGGAAAAGGCATTTTTACACAAGAAGAAAAACTTTTAAATCTTTTCAAATTATTTGATATTATAGATAAAAGTGTCCATTTTAAATATTCAAACGTTACTTCTCGCCTTTCTTTTCTTTTCTTTTCTTTTTTCTTTTTTGCTTCAGGCTTATATTAAAAATAGTGAGACTTGGAGAATTAATTATCTAGTAATATCAAAATCATATAGATGGCAGCACCATTTTTTCCCTTGAAATTGTGCAATATTTTAGAAAAGCGCGCAAATTTAAAGAGAAGTTTTGCGTGGAATGTAACAAAATTACCTTTTTGAACACTTTTTTTATTGTTAGAAATAATTGAAAATTTTCTAGCATATTATGCACTTATTAATCTTTATGTCTGTATAATATCTCTATTGTTGGATTGTTCCTTTATTTATATTTTGCGCATAAACAAGAAGAAAGATTATGATTTGCAACTTTTTTAAAGGTTTCTAAGTTTTATTGACGTTGAAGGAAATAAATATTAACTTTTAAACTTGGGGGAATCGATCTTTATATGTAATATTAACTAAGGCATAAATTTCACACATGTTTTTTAATTCCTTTAATTTTTATAACGTTTCTAATTTTCTCAAAATTCACACATTTTCAATTTTTACGACTAATTTAAAAATAATCGTGACGTTACCAGATTATTATTATTAAATAAATAGGGAAATAATTTTTCAGTGGTTTTAATATTATAAGCAAAATTTATACCTGATAAATAATTTTAAAGATATAAAATTTCAAACTTGCAACTTTGGACGATTGCACACATGCCATTCTATATCAAAGTTTTTTGAATGTCCAAAACTATTAAAATAATTTATTTTTTGTCACGATATTTTGCAGAGCTCTATTTGAATATAAATGGAACCTATGTATAAAAATTTATTAAAATCGGTTACCATAGGGCCACGACTTTTTTTAATTTTTGCTCATTTTACGTGGAATGACCCTATATTGACTTATTTGAAACTCGTTTGTAAAAAAAAAAAAAAAAGGGAATAAAGGAAAAGTGAAACTCTATAACAAAAATTAATAAATAAAATAAAATAAAATAAAATAAAGTAAATAAAAATAAAAAATAATAAATTTACAGTAACTGAACTAGTCCATTTAAGTTAAAGAACTCAAAGCATAATTCAGTGAAGTATTTTTTTTTCTCCAAAGAATAATATGAACTGCATCATACTAGAAGTGATGCTTTAAAAATATAAGTAGAAGTATATCTCATGGCCTCTAAAAAATGGTCCTCGAAACTGTAAACAACTATTTCGATGAACACTTGCAATTTCCTTTCAAAACAAAATCACTGGGGATGATGTAATCTACGATAAGAAATTTAGGCACTCTGAGATTATGAAAAATCATATTTATTCAAATATTCTGATTAACTTTCCCATTGCCACGAATTAATATATCCGTTCACTAAGCTGTTTCACTGAAGTAGAAGCATTTCTTAACTTAATATAATGCTACACATATAAATCAATTCTCAAATATTTTGCTTTGATAATTACGCTAAAGGCTTATATTCCAGTATGTAATTATATATATATATATATATATATATATATATATATATATATATATATATATATATATATATATGTACCATGTTTAAAAATAATCTTCTTTGGGATTTTTTTAAACGAGGTGGGCTAATAAGGTCCATTTTTCGCCTATCAGCACCTAGACGTGTCATACATTTTTTTCATTATTATACCTCATAACAAGCACGAAAATAATAATATCTTGAATGAAAGTTTAATAATTGATGGAAAAATGAAATATAGATTTAAGTAAATATTATGTGTATTAATGAACATAAACACTATTGTCATTAGTTTTAATCCATATATTCAATAGTAAATACAACAATAAGTGTAAATTTAAGATGAATGGAGCTTACTAAGATTATTATTTCAATATATGAAATATCGGAAATAATCAATAACAAAAAAATAATAATAATAGTCATACAGTTTCAGACCTTTTGGACAATGTGTTTTAGATTATTTCTCTTGTTGATTGCTTCACCAGAATGACTAATGGACCATCCAGCGGCCGCGTCTTGTATAGTATATGAACATATTCAATATTTGTTTTTTTAATTTTGATTGAGCTATGGCACATTACAGTAGTATTGTCAGCCAGAAACCATAATATGAAAACAACATGCACCCAGCACTCTACGACACTTTCACGTACTTTACACTGACAGTACCATTATGTTATGATGTTTCGCTGTGTTTTTATCGAAATATTATAGGTTTTAGAAATTGTGCACTGAAAAATCAAATTTTGGTTACGAGAGGTGTTCCTTAGCATCCTCTGTGGAAAATTGCTGCTACTTATTTAAGAATCTTGGCATTTTATGTTCAATCCATTTCGTGCAGAAGTTTCAAACAATCCCGTTAAATATATCAATACTCTCAACATCGTTTGGCTTCCGCCACTCTCTGATATTATATGAATATTTTTTAATGTGTTTGTAAGTATGTTAGTGTACTTGTTCTTTGTTTCCGCGAAGTAAAGAACGAAGACATCTAAAATATAATTTGAAATAATGACGAATGCCATATGCTTAACGAAGGGTCTTCCTTTGTATATCCAGAAGGAATGTCTTTGAAAGGAATAGTTCTCATTCTTCTAGATATAAATGTATGTGCTATCGAAAGCAATCATCACAGTATCATTGTCGTCATCCGAAATAAAGAATCTTCCTGCTGCAGGCCTCGTATATTTTTCAATAACTTGTGTTCTGGTGATGTGTTCCATTCTACGGTGTTTTGGATCAACGTTCTCAATCACAGCTTGGTTTTCATATTTTACAGAAGATATTATTATTTTTCTTATATTGAATAATGTAGACAGAACACCATGATAGAGACCAGTTCTAAGTTTTACGAGTAAAACTGCAAAGCAAGTACGAGGTGACCTCTTTTTTGAGGAACGTATTTTGGACTTTACAAGTTTAAAGATATAGTCAAATTCAGACATAAATATACCCATGACAATATAACAATAGATTTCGGAAACGTGTTCCCGTGTATCAAAATCGAGGCCTTCTTTCCTACATTTCTGGTATTGTTTTAAATATTTTCATGCATCGTATTTCATACATCGATGTATTCTCACTTATAGAACATTAATATTGCAGAGTCAATTTACCGATCAAGTAATATGAGTTTTACAGCATCGTTTTCGCGACGAAATATAGATTCTAGTTTCTATAAAGGCTTGAGTTTCAATAGTTTTTGCTACAATAACGAAGCAGTTCTTACCTTTACATATTATACAACAAGTGTTAGAATTGTGAAAATGAGATATTGATTAAATGTATATTAGGTTTCTTATTTGTGGTCTCATCGACAGTAATCGTTGACGCCTAATCTCTTATTGTTACATCGGAAGAAGCAATAGAAGTATTTAGAGCCTTGAGAGCACGTAATACATATTATTTGTATTTAGAGCACTACTTAAAATCATTCTGTTAATCTCAGTTTTTCGAATATCTAAGTATCTATATAACAATTCTGTTAGAACAGATACGGAAAGTTTTCTGCGACACTTTACAACAATGACATTGGCATCCAAGCATTATTTATTAGTAATTTCTTCAATAAATATTTATGAAAACAATTCTAGAAAACAGCATTGACGTTTAAACAACGTTAATACTTTTTAAGTACGGCAAAAGAAGTCTGTACGCGCTCCGATAGTAGTGCATTTGATTCTCTCACATAATACATTTTTTTCTTTAATAGGTGGAAGCACACACTGAACCCGAATAAAATAATACTCATATAAAATCTTATAAAGAGTAGAATAATTACATGTCAAAATTAATTGGGTTCATCCAGCACTTTTTAATAAAAAATTAATTCAAAGACACAAAAAACGTCAAAAATGCAGAAAAAAGCCAAAACACTCTACTTTCGGGCTATAATTTCCATGACTTACTATTTTATTTATCACGTAAAACTTCTATTAAACAAAAATACATATCTTTAACTTTACAAAGCCACAGAACAATAATCTGAATTCGAAACTTTTTTTTTCCGGGTATATGATGGGCGAAAAATAGCCTTTATTGACCCACCTCCTTTACAGATCAAACAGCGTTACAATTCTTCTCTTTTGTTTCAGCGGTTATGCTCTTCGGGTTATAATTGTATCAAAAGAGAAAAAGAAAATAATTGCGTCAATGCGTATTTCGGAGTAAGTAGTCAGTGGCACAATTTGCCGGTGGCCTCAGAAAAAAAGAAAAAAAAAAAGGCATTTGCTCATTCGCAGATTCAAGATGAGAAAATGTTTCGGTTTCCACCATTCATTAAAATTAGTGTCAATGGTGTGCTTACAGACTTCCCAAGAATTTTCTTTGAAAATTGAAAGATAGGATGTTTTTACCTCTCTTTCTTTTAGTATATTATTGAATGAGCTGAACAATCCATGTTAGTAAGATGCTCAAAACCAGAGCTGTATAACCTTTCAGTAAGCGCGAACGCATTTCATCTACAGGCCAACATTGATAGCGCCATATTTATACGAAAATGCAATAATATTACTTCGCTTTAGTAGAGACAAAGTTGCAGGTTTAGACTGACTACAGATTTTTTTTGGAAATTCCGAATTTATACTTGAAATTTGGCAAAAAAATTTCCGCTTTAAGTAAACTTAAAATGCTTCATTAAATAAAAAAAAAATACTAATCAAAATTTCTGGCCGCATCTTCTGAATAAAAAAGGTCTTACTGATAATCCTTCTATGGAGCTATGGTCTGGAGGAGTCTTAAGTTTCCCAGACGATTCACAATGTGAAACATAAGTCCCTCTACAATGAAAAGCTTGATGCAAAAAATGATAGAGAAAAAACATAAATCATAATAAATTTAGTATTGCATTTTCATGAGAAAGCGACCTATCAAATTAGTTTGTAGAAAATGGAGCCGTAAATTTAACATAATCTATAATAAATAATCATGTGCAACACAATGATATTAAAGAGAAATTAAAAAAAAAGAAATTTACTTCAAAGCTCTTGATAACAAGTAACCTTCGAAGGGCGTCTTGAAAACCTTCAAAGGGCATTATAGTGTCCACAAGAATCGAGTTGGACAGAACTGCTTGCTCTAAACAATCAAATTTAAGATATAATGAAAAATAAAGCTGATGTGATTTAAAAATGTGTGATTTTTCTGCAAGTGACTGCAATTTTTAAATTAACTTTTTCCCCTAAGCAGGTGATTGTGGATAAAATTCTTTCGGTGGCGTATAGAGTTTGTTTCCAAAACAATACCACTGAATTATTATATACAACTTTCATTTGTAAATTTTTGGTCATATTTTTTTTTACCCACTGTGTTTTCTATATTACGCTTTGATATCTAAATACAGTAGAACCCCGCTAATTCGGACCTCGTTAATCCGGATCGATCTGGTCTTATTTTTTTCGCGTTTGAGAAGCGATTGGCTAATTTCCATAACATTAACTTGTTTCATCGTCGTATTTTGAATAAAATAAACTTTTTGTGAAATCTTTTCGGAAGAATCAAACAAAGTAAACATTTTTACAGTCTGTAAATAAATATTCAATAAGTTTAACATAAAGGTGATTTTCAATAAGTATGTTTTATTTTTTTTTTCATTTTTTTTTTCTAATTCTCCGGATAATCCGTATTTTTGATAATCCGGATTGGGCCTGGTCCCAATTAATCCAAATTATCGGGGTTTTACTGTACTTTATGCTCATGCTTGTCAATTTTCGCAATTTCTACCTCTTTTACTTTCATTTCCCCAAATATAATAAACAATATATATGATTCATAATTCAACGAATGACTAAAAATTTGGTATCTGAATTCAAAATTTACATCATAATCAAAATATCGTGTCCAATTTAAAATATACTTAGATATAACATTTAAATTTTGTATCTTTTTAAAACAAATACGGATGAGCCACACAATTTCCAGTCGAATATTTGTGTTTCTCCGTGGCAATGAGATAATTAAAAAGAATTTTTACGGGTCAGGAAAAACCTGGAGAACAGGTAAAGTCAGGGAATTTTTTAAATATTTTAAGTGGTCAGGGAATTTTTGATACACTTTTTTCCATCAGAATCTATTACTATTGCAAATGGAAAAATTTTTAATTCATTCAATATAAAATTTTTATGTAAAATTTATGCAAAATTTATAGCAATAGCGTAATATGGAAAATGATTAAAAATTTGAGATTCATACAATGAATACTTTTTTAAAAATTGTATTAAAATTGACTACCGTGGAGGTTTTTACAATAATATATGTCGAAGTTTTATTGAGAAAGGTCAGGAAAAACCTAGAAAAGTCAGGGATTTTTTTTCCAGAATTATGTAGGAACTCTGTTAACTATAGGGAATTCTTTATTTTGGAGAATGATAATTTTTGTCGTAGTTGGCTTTCTTTTTTTCTATTTAACAATTACATTTGTTTGAATATTTTATTAATATGTGTCGGAAATTATGTAATTAAGTCTTCAACTGAGATATCTTATTATTTTCAATTTTTGCAGAAGAAATAATTTCTTCATTATCTATAAGTTTCAGAATGAGACATTAAAGAAAACTTACCAGAACACCAACTGAACCACTTTGTTTGCAACCTGGTGACTTTCCTATAAGTATACAAGAATCAGGTAGCTTGATTGAGGATCCATCAGATTCGATTGTTTTTCCGGACATCTCCTTAACATGCATTCTTTTAAACAAAGAAAAAAATATATTAAGAATACATTTAAGGCTAACAGTGTTACACATTATGATGCAGTTGAACGTTTGATAAAAAGTAGAACAATTAAAACAGCTATTACATTTAATGTATTTTTAAAACAATCTAGGATTGGATTACTTTTAAATTTAAAAAGAAATAAGAGCAGAACTTATAAGTCACGAAAAATACTTCTAACCTAACGCTCCGGGCACATGCTTGTTTTGGTTCAGTTACATGAATTTGACAAATTCTTTTGTATTTTTCCCTTCTGCGGTTTAGTCACAATAGAAAACAGGGAGATGAACAATGAATAAGGAGATAAGAACTCAACTCTACTTGATAGAGAGATTTCTCTTTAGCAGGACACCAGTCCCCTAACTGTAAATGTCATTTAGAGATAAAAAAAAATTCCGCGTCGCCACAATAAAATAGCCGACAGTGGCCTAGAGTTTGTATGTCGGTGTGTTTTCACTTTATGGGTTATGATTTAACACATTTTAAGTGGCTGCCCCTCCTGGTGGTCCCGACCCGACTTCTTCAATAAGAAAGGTGACCGGGAGCCCGGCAACGCTCGTTTTAATGATGCTCGACGGGTGCCGGTAGAGGACGAATCTCCACCTCCAACAGTGACTTATTTATGAGTCCGACTCTCAGAGATAACGGGCGTTGTGTGATGGTGTATATGATTTTTCGGAAGGTGTATATGATTTGTGAAGGTACACCGCGGGTGCCGGTTTTCAAGGTAAGCCGGGTAGCAACGTCCATAAGCTGATCGTAGAGGCAGACCATGGAACCGGGGGGCCCACCTCTCTCAGTTCCGTAGGGACTGCATGGTGATTCTCCAGGGATATGCGAAGAGAAAACTGCGACCGGGCCAAAGTTTCAATTGACGCTAACCCCCCCAAAATGACATTGGTGGTATAAAATTGGCGCCTCTAAATTTTTGCGTCAGGGGCGATCGCCCCCTTCGTCTCCCCCCTTTCGCACGGCACTGAGACTCTGAACAAAGGTTAGCTATGGAGATAGTCCTCGACCACCAGTTGACTGAGAAGGGAAACGGGGTCTTATGGAGCAAGACCCCGCAGAGACTCTCTAGTGTTGGCAGGACTTACGAAATAGGCATGCAGCAATACCTGCACTCCAAGTTATCGTAGAGAGAGTCTTTGGGCAGCGCCTGACGTGCTTCTTTCGTCAAGTGGCTCACATCCTACGTTCTCTGCATCTAGGGCAGGAGTGAGTCAACTCCTAGATGAGTGGTGACTGGAAGTGCCCCCATTGACCAAAAGGCGGTCACAGCGGCAGGCCAACGTGGTGCTGGTTGCCTTGACGCGCGCCGTTGCCCGTGGAAGAGGTTGACCAGCAGGCTCGCTTCCAGAAAACGCCTCCGCAAAGAAACAGGCAGGAGCATCACCGGCTAATGCGGTGGAGCATCAATTCTCGGGCGAACCGTTGCAACAGTCTGATCCCAGTCTTGCGTGTCTGTACGCTACTGGAGTTTTCTATGAGATGAAGACCTAGCAGACTGTCAAACATAGCATTTACGCTATTAAAATCCGAGTTGGAAGTCGCTTCGGTCACTTTTGGAGGGGGTTTCGTCGTCTTCCAGGGATAGCTAGAGGTACCTTCATCTTTTTGGTAGCAGTCTCATTGCACGGGGAAGGGACATTCGTGCTCAGGAACCACGAGGTTTACGAGGCAAGGTAAAGGGTGGCGGTGTCTCATCTGGCCTCGTACGTTGTTTCGGCTGAAGGTTGGGTGGACTGGGCGGTGCACGCGGGATTCTGTGAGCAACAAATCTAGCGAGGCGGTGTCTATAACATCTAGGTGAAACTTTCTGTGCTCGCCTGGGATCGTTAACGGTGTAGAGTCTTGTATCTCGTGGACCTCCGCGTTATCTGAAAAGCTCCGAGGGTGAGGGGGGGAGATTGGGAGAAACAACCTAAATAGGCGGTGTCTGTGCCGCCAGGAGGGTGTTTCTCCGGTCCCTCTGGGTTCAACAACGGACATCTATTCTGAGCTTTCAGATCAGTAAGCAGTGTGTGTTCTGTGCATGTGAGGTCTCGTTAAGTAGGTACGATCCTGGAGTAAGGACGAAAAACTCTTGCACGAGAGCGTGTCTATATGGTCAGGGAGAACAGCTCCGTCCTTCCGAGGCTTTCACTAGGGGGCGCCTTCCCTTTTCGGTTGGTTGTCGAGGAAAATGTATTTCCTCATCATAGGAGTTGATCTTGAGGGCCCTACGCAAAGCAACTCCTCTTCAATGATTCTTGTCATTGGCTCGTAAGCCTTGGCATTTCAATAGGTGTCGTTTCTGCGGGTCGCTGGGGTGACTTGGGGGAAAGCACAAAACGAAGTGTCGGTTTGGCTCTTTGAGTGTTGGGGAGGGTGTGAGAACCGTCGCAATTGGCTTTTCGTTTCTTTGTTTGGAAGTTAGAGTCGTGTGACGTGCGCTGTATTGTGCACTGCTTGAGAACAGAGCTATCTGTGAAAGGTGGAATGGATGCTTGACTCCTGATAGATATTCCGAAAGGATTTAGTTAGAGGGATTTCGTGAAAGTGTCATCTCGATCGGAAGCGAAAGGCCTTCACAGGCCTAGGTCCGTGGTGTGGTGCCCCCATTTTAGCACGTTTTAAATCTGAAAAATTTTATACAAAAGGTATATCTGAAAATAATAAACATGAACATAAGCGTATAAATTAGCTTTCAATTGCTAAGAGTTTTAAGGATTGTTTTGTACCATGTCAATAAAACTTTGATCTGTCAGATAAAATAAAAAATAAGAAACGAAAGTGTTCAAGATATTTTCGCAGTCACATCATAATATTACAACACAGCTGTATTCATTATATTAAGAAAACAGGGAAAGCAACGCAACATAATATTTTATACACTATCTACCAAAAAGTATTTGTACACTTTCAGTTTTTGAAATTTTGTCAAATATTTAAAAATATACTGGTCGGATTCTTCTGGAACTTCAGAAATATAAAGATTATGTTTCACTTTATATTTATTTACATTCATTTGTTAAGCGGGTAATTAGGGGGTCGGCAAAAAAACAAAGAATAATAGAAATATTTGGGATCGCCCTGTACATGAAAATGCACGAAACGACTTATCGCTTTAGAATACAAATATATGAATACAGTAGAATATGTACACTAATTTTTGTGAGAATAGCATGTATATTTATGGCGATAGAGCGATTTTTTTGAAAATTCAAAAAATTTTGGTATGTTTTTTGTTTATATCATGCTGGGTTTTTGACCAAATTTAACGCAAATTTCAGAAAAATTGGCAAAATGCAGTAGAAAAATGTAGCGCAATTGGAATATAAATATATTAAATATTTTATGAAATATGAGTAGTTGTATAAAATAATTTTTATCTGCGCATGCGCGAACTAGAAAAACATTTTTTTTACATCATTTAATAGTCAATTCTATGGAGTGACTTATAAAAAAAATCCAATCAAATATCGTGAAAATTCAAAAAGATATCATTATTTTAGTGAGATGTTTTTACTCTGCTCTCTAAAAACGGCTGAATCTTAAGGGATTCTCCACAAATTGACATTTTTTAATAACTGACTTTAAAAAAAAACTAGTATTGAATTAATACAATATCTAATACAATATTGCTGCTAATGAGTACTTGACAATTGTGATAGAAAAGAAAAAGAGCTTTATTCACATTCAGGGCCAAAACTAAGAGAGGGTTGGGGGAAAAGGGCATGTGCCCCGGGCGCTAGGATGAAAGTGTCCCAAATGTACATTTTGTTTGGCGATTTTTTCCATGTCTATGTTTAGCATGATATTGTCAAAATCGTCCCATTCAAAGCATTTCTTCTATACCAAAGCATAGAAGAATCTAACGATGATGGCATAAAGATCCCGCATAAAGCAGATTTTTTTTTTCGTTTTGATTCGGTTTTACGATTTTAAGGTATCATTTTTTTTAAATAAAGCAGACTACTTTAATCAATATTGCATATTTTAAGTTTTAAAATAAGTCGGCTATTAATAAATTAGAAAATTTTTCTTTGCAAATACTTTTGCAGATGCTTTGCAAAGAAGAAAAGGGAGGGGGGGGGAGTTCACCAAAATTCATTGAAATATAAATATATTAAATATTTTCTTAAAAGTTCTATGTCATGCAATATTTTCAACCAAATATAAAGCCACGTTCAGAAAAATTCGCAAAATGTAGTAGAAAGAATAAGGTGCTATTGAAATATAAATATATTAAAAGTTTTCTAAAATATGAGTATTTGTATGAAATATTTTTTAATCAGCGTATGCGTGAACGATAAAATTTATCATTTTACATAATTTAATATTCAACTCTATGGAGCTACCCATAAAAAAATCCGATCGAATTTCGTGGAAATTCAGAAAATTATTGTGGATAGGAGTGAACTGATTTTCAATTGGTCTCTGAAAGCAGTTGAATGACGTCAGATTTTACGCAAATTGCCAAATCTCCATTTACGTTTTTTACTGGTGATTTACTTCTTTTCTTAGATAATTACCAGAACAAACCTATTTCAGGATAAAAATAATTATAAAAAATCGAAGCATTTGTGTCAAATCTACCCATTGATACATAATTGATAATGGCTCTTATGCAAATGCCGATATCTGCGATCCTGAAATACGTCAAGTTCTCCACTGTTAAATGTGGTGTCGAAAACAACACTGACATCAATCGCATGCATGATGCCAAGAAGAACAGAGCTGTCTGATTTTGAGAAAGGTGTGATCATCGGGTACCACCGAAATGGCCGATCTTTAATCGACATATCTAGCGAGCTTAATTACCCCAAAACGACTGTGGCTTATGTGATTAGAAAATGGAAGCTGAATGGTGATTGTCAGAATGTGGCCAGAGTAGGCAGACCGACGAAACTGGGAGATAGAGACCGACGGGTTCTGTCTAGAGAAATTCGGAAGAACCGCAACCAACCAATGTTACACATACGCCAAGAATTTCAACAAGCTTCAGGATGTGTTGTTTCCATGAATACCATCCGTAAGGAAGCTCATCTGCTTAATTTTTATGGCCGTGCTGCCGCCCATAAGCCTTAAATCACCAAGTCCAACCGCGCAGCTCGGTTAAGTTGGTGCAAAACACACCAGCAATGGACTGTACAGCAATGGAAACAGGTTCTCTGGAGTGATGAATCAAGGTTCACTCTCTACCGTTCTGATGGTAGGGTCTGGGTCTGGCGTCTGCCTGGAGAACGCCTCCTACCAGAATGTATTGTGCCCACAGTTAAATTTGGCGGAGGGGGAATTATGTTCTGGGGTTGTTTTTCCTGGTTCGGACTAGGACCCTTGGTCCCAATTCATGGTAAGCTCAATGCCGATGCCTACTGTAATATACTGGACAACAGTGTACTTCCTACGTTGTGGCAATACTATGGATTGGACCCATGTTATTTCCAGGATGACAACGCAAGCTGCCATGTAGCGAGGTCCAGCATGGATTGGTATGCTGATAATGGAGTGCATCGACTCGAGTGGCCTGCCCAGAGCCCAGACCTGAACCCAATAGAGAACCTCTGGGATGAGTTGGATCGTCGAATTAAGGCGGGTGACACACGCCCAAAATCAGTAAAAGAGCTTACCTGCCTTGTGCAAACAGAGTGGAATAAAATACCATTAAATGTAATGCAAGGACTAGTTGAGAGCATGCCCAGGAGAGTCGCAGCTGTAATTGCCTCTCGAGGAGGATCTACAAATTATTAAATGTGAACAGGGCCAAAACCAGTCTTTTTTTCCCGAGGCAAACGTGGATTTTGAAGGTACCTTTTTCCCCCTCCTTCGCAAAGTATATTTACAAAGAAAATTTCTCCAATTTATTAATAACCGACTTATTTTAAAACTTAAAATATGTAGTATAAAATAACGTATTCTGCTTTATTAAAATACTCCAATTTGATACTTTAAACCGAATCAAAAAAATTCTACTTTCAACAGTATCTTTAAAGCCCTTGTCCCTGCCCACGAAGACACTGCTGAGCTAATGCTATTCCTGTGGGGAGGCATTTTTCTAATAACTCTTTCGCATTTTAAAATTTTCAATTTTTTTTTTTTTTTTTTTTTTTGCATTGGATAGCGGAAGTCCCTCTCAAAATCGCTCCTTGACTACTTTTCCGATTTGAGTCATAGATATTTTTTATAAAGTTAGTTTCACTTTCAGAAGCGCTTTTGGAAGTGAAAGAAACATTATAAAAATATCTACGCCAAAATTGAAAAAGTAATCACGGAGCGATCTTGAAAAGGACTTCCGTTATCCAATGCAAAACATATTATTTAAAAATGTCCAAATGCAAAAGAGTTAGAAAAATGCATCCCCATAGGAATAGCATTAGCTCGTGAGCATCTTCGCGGGTAGGGACAGGGACCTTAAGCCATCATCATTAGATTTTTTTATGCTTTAGCATAGCCCAGATATAATAATTTTAACAATATTATGCTAAACATAGCCATGAAAAAAATCGCCAAACGAAAGATACATTTAGAACACTTTCATCCTAGCGCCCGGAGCACATGCCCTTCTCCCCCCCCCCTCCTCTCTTAGTTTTGGCCCTGAATGCGAATAAAGCTCTTTTTCTTTTCTATCACAATTGTCAAGTACTTATTAGCAGCAATATTGTATTAGATATTGTATTAATTCAATACTAGTTTTTTTTAAAGTCAGTTATTAAAAAATGTCAATTTGTGGAGAATCCCTTAAGATTCAGCCGTTTTTAGAGAGCAGAGTAAAAACATCTCACTAAAATAATGATATCTTTTTGAATTTTCACGATATTTGATTGGATTTTTTTTATAAGTCACTCCATAGAATTGACTATTAAATGATGTAAAAAAAATGTTTTTCTAGTTCGCGCATGCGCAGATAAAAATTATTTTATACAACTACTCATATTTCATAAAATATTTAATATATTTATATTCCAATTGCGCTACATTTTTTCTACTGCATTTTGCCAATTTTTCTGAAATTTGCGTTAAATTTGGTCAAAAACCCAGCATGATATAAACAAAAAACATACCAGAATTTTTTGAATTTTTCAAAAAAATCGCTCTATCGCCATAAATATACATGCTATTCTCACAAAAATTAGTGTACATATTCTACTGTATTCATATATTTGTATTCTAAAGCGATAAGTCGTTTCGTGCATTTTCATGTACAGAGCGATCCCAAATATTTCTATTATTCTTTGTTTTTTTGCTGGCCCCCTAATTGCCCGCTTAACAAATGAATGTAAATAAATATAAAGTGAAACATAATCTTTATATTTCTGAAGTTCCAGAAGAATCCGACCAGTATATTTTTAAATATTTGACAAAATGTCAAAAACTGAAAGTGTACAAATACTTTTTGGTAGATAGTGTAGCAGTAGATATGTTTATGGACAGAAAGCCTGTCCTTTATACTTACGTATGCACACATTTCTGCACTAAGCTTGATTACTTTAGTAAAATATCTAAAAGCATACTATCAAACATAAAGTAAACTTATATACATGTACGTATATGTATATATAGTATATAAGGCATTGATATCTATCACAACAACACTTTATTTTAAAATTTTATTTTAACGATATAATTCTGAAATTTAGATTGAGTTGTAAATTCTAAAACTTTAGATTTGCAACGAATTGTGTCATTTGTTGTCATGTCGAAAATTCTTTTACAATAATAAAGAATAAGATTCAATTTGTACTTGAACTAAAAATTGTATTTGATATCAACCTGCAGCCCGACAAGAAATATAAGCAATTAAAAATCTAATGATCATAATTACGATTAAAATTAAAATATCAGATATTAAAAAGGCATTTGAAAAAATTTCATTAATCTTTTTATTATCACATTAATTGAAGTTTCACATATGCTTTACTAAAATATGATCACTTCAGAATTTAAGATAGACGTCAATGTTTCATGAAGTCGTACAATAGTAACAACAATCCATGATTATTAAATGACGCAATTTTTATTGCAGTACCTTCTTCGGTATTTAAATTCATTATTAATCTTCAGCATATGTTTAAGAGCTGTAAAACTTTCAGTATTCTTCAACTACTACTTTTTATATATTTAAATTGTCTAAAAAAAGTTTTAAAAATAAAAAATTTCCTATTAGATACTAGATAGTACCCAGCAAAGAGGAAATTGCAAGCCAGCAGCAAGATAGATGCTGGCAATGATGGAGAAGTGTTAGCCAATGGTCTATTACTGCATTATCACTGCTGGACAGCTCAGTCACACTTGCTATTGAAATCATGAGATAAAATTCAGATCGGCTTCGGTTTTATATTATGTGCTGGCCCACCACACCATGGAAGTGCAGGAACTTTTCAGTGTTATTGCTTCGAACCCTTACATTAGGTAGCGTTGCGAATATCGAAGACATTGTGAGTATTTTGGAATTCATCGTCTGACGATATTCTGGTTATTTGAATTTCATTCTGGAATTTTTATTCTTTTATTAGCGACCAATACGTATACGTTGTGATTGTCATCAAGAACAATAACAACCATTAACAATAAAAACATGAGTAAAACAATAAATAAATCACTTATTTTAACAGACTTTTTTTTTCTTAAATCTAATTTTCTACTTTACAAATGATTTCGGTTTTCATAATGCACATATTTTTAGAATCAGCGTATAAAATGTATATGATTTCTATACGGCTTTATAGATTGAAAAAAACAAATCACGCACGCAAAAAAAAATTAAAATATTTAATAAGAATAGATAAGCTTCGAACGGCCATAGCATGTGCTAGAGGTACTAATGCTCCTCCGATTACAAAAACCAGGCAGCATCGAACGCGTTTAGCACTTGAGAGGGTCAGCATCAGTTATGTGTTGGCGAAATCTGAATATATTCGAATGTTTTTATAAAAACGCTATAGATTTTCTACAGCTTCTGGTAAAACAAACCATAATTCTCTAAGATTTTACAACGCTTTTTCTATAGCTATTTTTAAATAGAATTCTCTAAAAAAATTGTAAAGCTAGTTATCTGCCTATAGTGAAAAAAAAAATGTCTGATGGTTTACCACTGTATAAACACTGCAAGATAAGTGCTGGTGCTGGGTTAAAAGAGCTGGTCCAGCAAATTAACCGCAGTAAGATAGGTGCTAGCACTGCAGACACAGTGCTGGAATGAAGTAATGCTGGCCTGCTATTGGCCATCACTGATGGATCAGCTGCATTCCGCACGGACGCTTTTGTACTGGTTTAAGTAATGGCACCATTGCACTTTACCGCTGGTGACAGTGCTGGCTGCCATCATTTTTTCCAGCTGTTGACCCACTATTTCTTTCTTTGCTGGGTACGTTAAGATAAAATAATAAATTAAAGGAAGAACTTCCCACTCCCCCAAAAATGAATAAGCATCTTCTTCAATATATGATGCAAGATTTTTCAGTGCTTTAAGGAGTTATTACATACAAACATATGTATATATACATAAATATAGAATACTTTTCTGTAACAATCTGAAATCCAGAAATTGTGTTGAGAACATAAGGCGATTCTCCCACCATTATATCTTTTACAATTTCAGCTGTCATTTGTCTTGTGATGTTTTTCAAATTATTAATCTGGTCTTGCACCTAAAAAGATAATATTAAGAAGAATGATATTATAATCGAAATACCTAAAGACAATTCAACTACACTGCACAAAATTTTAGATTCATAATTAGAAGAATTCTGTATAATTACTTATAAAAGCGAAACATTATAACCTTTAAAAATCGTATTAGATTTGGACTAAAATTTTTCAAATGCTACATAGTCTGAAAACTATCCCAAAATATGTCCAATTGTTTTTTTAATTATTTCATTTTAAAAGACGGAGGTTCTCTAAAAATTTACTAAAAATCAAAAAATTATTTTAGATAGATTTTAGAAATTGTAGTTTTGTTCTTTCTAATAGAAGAAAAAGCTTTATTTTTAGAAAATTACAACGCAAGTTACAGAATAAAATAAAAAATATGCCGAACGAACATACACACACACACACACACACAGAAAAAAAAACTGAAGAAACATTGAAACAAATAAAAAAAAAAAAAAAAAAAAAAATTAGAAATAGCAGTTGTAAAGTTTTTACTAAAATAAAGACTACAGATCACTGTGATATCTATGTAGTGTTTGCTATCCATATGATATTTTACACATAAAAAAAAAAAAAAAAAAAAAAAAAAAAAAAAAACCAGACAAAATTCACAATGTGCCATTTACAAGCAAGTTGTAAATACACAAAAAATAAATTAATTTTTTGTGTTTAAAAAAAGTTACCTCTCCGTGGGTTACGTTCTTCACACCATCTACTTTTGCTTGACGAACTCTATCTTCCACTTCCCACCTGCTTCCCTCCACTTAAAAAAAAAAAAAAAAAAAAAAAAAAAAAAAAAACAAGTCATTTTATTTAATGCAATAATGAGTTAAATATTTAATCACTGAAAGAAATAAATTACGTAAATATAAATTCTAGGTTGATTACTTGTATATTTTTCTGAATTTACTCGACATAATGAAAATTTGGAGATATCTTTCTATATTTAATTATTCAAACCGATGTACTCGGAAAATTTTTAATTTTGCGAATAAATAAATAAAAATATCGACTGACATCATCAACGTTTGGAATATTTTGCAGAATTCTATGCGTTCAAATAATTATTAATACAAAGATGTAGGAATACTTAGATCGTAATTTTACAAATTACGAAACACTTGTGAAAATGACTTCATATTCTAAAGAAAACGTTCATTTTCATAAATAAAGTTGAAACAGTTGTAATTTAAGTAATTTTCAATGGATTTTCATTCTTACCGCGTTAAGATTAAGGCCTACAAGTTAAATTCAATATCAAAATTGAATTTGCATAGAAATGGAAATTTTAAGTTGTTTTAAATATTGATATTTTACGAATTTTCCTCAACAAAACGCATCTTTCTATTCTAAAAAAAAGTAACTAACGTTGTCACCGCCACTGACAATGAACTTTTTGTGACAGGGGATGTCTTTCTTCATATTAAGAAATCTGTTGATACAAAAATATAAAAAAATATGGTATTTTAGAGAAATGTTTGATAAATACGCTGATGTAACAGTTTTTAAATCAAATAATTATTTTAGGCGATATTTAATGTTGAAATTTGTCAGAAATCGTTCCATTAAAAAAGTTTTATAGGAGAAAAATCTACACATAGGAATTGAAACATTTTTATATCATTTTTATACATTAAAAGTTCACAGTGTGCAGAATGCATTTTTTTTTCTTTGACTGATTTTTTGAGGATTTATTTTCACTTTAATTTTCCGCATTTCGAAAGATATTTTTTACATATTATAGAAAGCGATATTATGTTAAGTTGCTACCGATTTTAAAAACTGTGCAAAGAACATAATTTACTTCAAATTAAAAAATTATTTATAACAAGGCTATTATAATCAGAAAAAACTTTTAAAATAGAATGAAATGATTACGTGCTAAAATCGGGAAAATATTGAAAATTTCGTCCAAAAAAAAAAAAAAAAAAAAAAAAAAAAAAAACTATTTATGCGTAAATTTTAAAAGAGAAGGAAAATGTTTAAATAATATATTCGTTATTATGCGTTAAAAGTTGTAAATGTTTTAATACAATAAATTTATTATGCAAAAAATTTAAATAAGTTCTGAAATGAAAAAATATTTATGAGACAAAGCAAAAAAGATTAAAATACATGTGCTTTGAAGGATCCACTATACTGTTAGGTAAGTAACTTGCCAATAGATGGTGGTAATGTCAAAAAGTTTTGTGCACCTTAAAAATTAAGGAGAATGTATTGTAATTTCAGATATTTTTTGTAATTTTTTTGTGCAAAATTGACCAGTATTTAATCGAAGATAATTTTATTTTTAAATTTTCTCAACAGAGACCTGAAAAAACCAATAGTGGGAATGGTCCAGTGCTATGAAAAATATGCCAAAGTCATTGGTAAACGCGTTTTTTAACAATAATGTGATATCCGGATGTCTCTCTAAGCACCAGATCCGAGAGACATGGTTTCAGCAATTAAAAGCAGATAAAACTTTTCCATACATTCAACAAACAATAATCTGAAACTATTGCGATGTCAATATGATAATCATGTTATGGCAACAGGCTTCCAGAATTCCTTTTGCACGGGATTTGTTTAGCTTTCCTGAAACACTGACTTATCGCCAATTGGCTTTAAGGTAATGTCTTCAAAAATCGACCCGAACATCAAATGATCTTTAAGTATCGATAACAAGTATATAATAGGATCTGTTTTGATAGACTAAAGCTGCGGTCACACGTACTATTCTGTTATAGACAATATCAAATATTTCTTTATAAATTGGTTTTTCAGCTTAAAATCTGCCGAAAAAGCTCCGTGTGATACCTTACCTCTCGTAAATTCGTCAATGATGAACTCATCGCTATTTTTATCTCTTACGACAGAAATTAACTCTAAATCTTCCAATCGAGGTATTTTAAGACAAATAAACAGTTTGAGACAGATGGAACTGCTCAAAATGTTCCTAATCAACGTTCACAAAGCCCTTTCTTACTCCACAAATGAAAAGAGTTTAGTAGATTGATGCTTGCGATTCATTTGCTTCCCGTTAGCAACAGCTGTTTTTGGACCAGAACAATCATAAATTCAAATACAGACGTTAATTTTATAAAACGTTCATTACTGTAGTTCCATTTAACAACTCAAAATGAAATGTGTGTTAATAGAAAATACGCCCGGGAGTGTCTCTAAGGTGTAGCAAGGGGCAACAATCATGCTACTTTTTTAAACAGGAAAAAATAAATAACAATTTTTTTTTTTTTTTTATAAAATGGTTCGCTATATTTATTCGTTGAAAATCACGATTCAATAATGAGAAAGTTACATTAAAAAGTGGTATCATGGCATCGCCTGCTTCTTTCTAGAAACGCTTCTGATAATCATATTTAAATTGGGAATACATTTTGTTGAACACCCTGTAAATGCTTACCATACAATATAAAAAAATTTGGCTGTGTTAAATTATAGCTGAGGAATTCATAAACTTCTTCCAGTTCCGACTGCAAATAATTACCACCGAGCACTTCCTCTGATAAAGTCTGAAAGAAGAAAAAAGAACGAATCATGCTTTCTGATTCTTTAATTGAATCTAAATTTGTTTGCAAGATAAATGTAATTCATTCATATTTTATAGATAGACACACGTCCATTTATATACAAGGAGGGCCAAAAGTCCCTAGAAATTTTTTAATGAGTAGTAATGCACAGACAGCTTGAATCATAAACAATTTATTCAGTCAAAAATACAAGTGTCTCACATCAATTTTAATCTAGAATTTAATTCATAATTTTAACCGAAATGAATATATTTTAACGACACTTGTCTTTCTTAGTTTAAATGAAACAATACTACTAGAAGTTGTAGAAGTAAGCATCATCTACATTTAAATAACACTGAATTAAACGCCTCATATTTCTAAAAGTATTTTATATGCACAACTTCAATGGTAACTGGTCGGATGTGGCAATCCCAAAACTCTCTTCTATCTCATACACGTTAATACTTCCAGAAAAATTAAACATAGCAGCATCACAGTTAGGTAAATTACACCAAAATCTAATCTTTAACAACTTATTTCAAGTTCTAACTGAATTTGAAATTGGATGGAAATCCGTGTATTAGTATTTGAGATAAAATCGTTGCAGAAATCGTAAAAAAAAAAAAAAAAAAAAAAAAAAAAAAAAAAAAAAAAAAACTGGAGAGAAACGCCACTTGTTGGATGATTCACTCTAAAAACTAAAGAATACTAATTTATATCAGGAACTAACTGAATTTGAAGTTTGAAGAAAATCCGTGCGTTAGTTCCTGAGATAGAACTATTGCGATAATCATTAATAAACGCCGCATAGCAGCGCCACCTTTTAAGCGATCTACTCCAAAAACTAAAGAATACTCATTTATATCAGGAACTAACTGAATCTGAAGTTTGATGAAAATTCGTGCATTAGATCTTGCAATAGAGCTATTGCGATAATCATGAATAATGCCGCATAGCAATACCACCTGTAGAGAGATTTATTTAAAAAATTCAGATTGCAAATTTATATCAAAGACTAATTGAATGTCAAGTTTCATGAAAATTCGTGCATTAGTTTTTGAGATAGAGCTATTGCGATAACCATTAATAAAATTGTATAGCAGCGCCACCTGTTGTGCAATTTACAACAAAAAGTAATCAGAACTATATTACATCAAGGACTAACGGAATCTGAAGGTCTATGGAAATCCGTTCAGTAGTTCTTAAGATACAGCTATTGTAGAAATCGTTAAAAAAACAGCATAGCAGCACACCTGTTGGGTTATATACACGAAAAACTAATCAGATGCAGTTTATATTAAAGTCTAATTGAATCTAAAGATTTGTGAAATTCCGTGCATTAGTTTAAGAGATAGAGGGCCGACAAAATTTATGTCACAGACATTTTGCGACAGAGATTTTGTAAAAACACATTTTTTGGAATCTCTGATCCCCTAAAATGTTTAAATCAGTCGAAAACCGGAATTCGAAAATTTTCACGAATCCAATACTTTTTCTTGTGAAGACAGAAGAAAGTAAAAATACATCTTATAAATACATACTGATTTTATACATCTTAAGAAGTTACAGCGCTTTTCATTATATCATCTTATTTGACATAAAGCAGTTGTAGGGAAAAGTTTGTTAAATTATCTTTGTGAATAAAATTATGAACATTGGTTGCGTTCTGACTGGAGAGAACACTCTGTTTTTTGGTTGAATAAATTGATTATGATCCTGGTTTCCTATAAACATACTGTTTATTATGGTACGTTCTATTACCCCATAAAATTTGTCTAAGGACTTTAATCACGATATCAGATGGCAATACATGACAGCAAATTTAGTAAAAGGTAACCGGCTCTTTTTTAATTATTTTAGATTTATTTATTTTTTTTTTTATTTTAATACAGTTCATAAATATAATTTTTTTAAATGACATGAAAATCAACCATTTTCGTATTTTTCTTAATTGAAGTAAATATCGTGAAATTTTTAAAAAGGTATTATAGGGAATGATGCCCTGTTAATTTATTTCACATTTTTACCACGCAGATTAGAAGATGAGTTTTAAATGTGTGGTTTACAGAAATTTACACAGAAACACAAGCAATAGTAATAATGTAAAGTTTTTGAGGAAAAGAAAATTAAATAAGTACACAAAACAGTCAAACCTGGCATAAACAAAATATCCTATTTTATATAAACAAAAAATTGAGTTGGTACAGTCGGCGAAAATAAAAAGAAAAAAACACACACACACACACACACTCTCTCTCTCTCACACACAGAGAGAAAGAGCAAACACATACATTTTAATCTTCCAATAATCACAAAAAAAAAAATAACCATTCAACTAGAAATAATGCCTTGCTTCAATTTAAGAGGAAAAGTTTTTATACTGAAATTATACCAAACATTAAAATTTTCATCACTAGCACTTAATTTTACAATCATATGTCTGTATGATAAAGTAGCGTTGTCAGGATATCTTTCCGGTAAGAGTTTGAAAATTTTCATTACTCTCATTTAATTATGTTTACTGCGCAGTAGAAAATAGTAAATATTCATATGTGAATGTGCGTATGCGTATAATGTATATATTCGTTTAAGAAAGGATTTTGAGGAGGCGGGAGTGAATTTAGAATGAGGGAAACAAGCTCGGAGATAAAATATTATAGTAGTCATTAAAAACTAGCTTTTTTTCATGTATACTATACTTATTACATATTTTATTATTATTTTCTTTGATACCTTTGAGAGACAGTTCATCGTGTTAGCTATTAACATGTTTCCTATTTCTTTATCTTCTGAATGTGCAACTTCTCCATTTTCTGTGCTTTCAAACATTTCTCTGATGAATGTATTCAGTAAAACCTTTAAAAATATTTGAAAAAAAGTAATTAACAATATTTCAAAGCATTGTTTATAATTTACAGTAAGGGTTTTTAAGCAGTGCCGAAGCATTATTGTGTGCAAAATAAAAATATCACATGTATAGTGAAAATTTAATCAAATTCTGTCAATTTTTACTAAATACATAAGTATATTTTTAAATGCAATATTTTACTACTTTGTGCATTAAATTTACACTTCCGGTAGGTTTATACATATGCTAACATTAATACATGTAAATATTAGCTATAAGTATTTCTTAAAACAAAATAATACTCCGTTAAAAGACATGTACTATTAATAGTACACCATACCCGAAAGGTTAAACCTTTCTTAAATTGTCTGCTACATATGATCTTCTATTTATACTGTACCATTAAAAAATTTTTTAGGATTATAAATATCTCGACAACTGATTTGCCGATCGATTTCCTTCTTTATGCAAAATTTATATTATTTATTGAATTTTACAGCTACTACTTAAAATTTAAAAAAAAATCACAAATTTTTATGCACCTTTCATCAGAACGAATATTTCGAGAGTCCGAAAAAATATTTCCGGATAATCGAAATTAGTGAATCAATAGACTTCTTCCCATTATTATATACTAAGTAGAAACCAAATTTTGAGACTCTATCTCAATTTGTTCGGGAGATTTGTTTACAGACAGAAGGACACACTGAAAGATGGACGGAAATTTTTTTTTCTAAAAATATGTTTTTTGGAATCTCTAGTATCTAAAACGTGTAAATCCGTCAATTTTTTTTTTTTTTTTTTTTTTTTTTTTTTTGTTTTGAAAGCGATTGCAAGATTTACCCTATACTACATATGATTGGTAATTAAAATCCAAAATAATTTTCAAAATCACGCGAAAAGAAGAAGAAAAAGCTAATTTAGGTAACTGAATTTGTAATTCTAGTAAGGGACGATTTCCTTCTTCCTCACCCTGTCGTGTGGACGCCCCATGAATGCAAACATACACGTGAATTTACAAATGGCAATTACCTTACTTTCTTTGTTGAGTGGCTTTGTTTCGGCAAGAGCACTAACAGCTTGGCCGTACACCTCTGCATCTTGTAGAACTTCGAAAGGAAGGATCTCTAAAAATTGGAACATTCCGAAATTTTCCTGTAAATGACAAACAGATAAAACGAAATAACTAACATTAGTAAATTTCTAGCAAAAATAAATACTGGTCACAGTCTGTGCATTAGGAATTTAAATAATTTTATATACAGGTTTAATTTAATATTTTAAAAATGCACCAAACAGGATTACATAAATTATAAGTTGTATGCCATCCGAGTGTCTTGCATTTACATTGCATGAAATCTTTCGATTTTTTGATGGAAAAAAAATCGATTATTACAGCACATTTAAAAGAAATCTATAACATTAATTGTATTACATACTAAATTTCAAGAAATAAATATTTACAATGTAGCTTGAAGGGACACGCTATTTTTGAAACCATATTTTAAATTTTCAATAATACTGTAATATATGAGATGGCACAATACTGAATACTAAAAACTAAATAAAATAAAAAAATCCTGTAAAACAGCCTATTTTACTAAAATTTAAATAAAAAAAAAGTTTTTTAAAAATCCCTACTACTTTTATAAATATGAATAGTGTGGCTTCGATTTGTTTCCACGTTCATTAGAATATACTACATAAAACTGTACATGGATTTTTAAATGTGTGGGATGTTACATATAATATGAATTTTTTCTCTCGTGTATAGTGAAAAATAAAGAAAATTCAACAAACACTCAATTTAAATATTTCTTTTTTAATAACTGTAAACTTGATTGTTAAATCCATGCACAAAAATATTAAATATGCCATGGAAAACAAGTAGTAAAAATATAAAAAAATATCTAAATTAGCAAAAAAAAACCTAAGTATTTATCGTACAATTAAGTTAAAAAAATATGAACGGGGAGAAAAATCATTTTAAAGTTTTTAACTGCATGGGTAATGGCGCTGGATCTATTAACAAAATTTATAATATCTCGCGATATAATTGTCGTATGGGTCATTCATGGTAACTTACGTCACATTTAGAACAATTTACTGCATTGATTTTAGTAATACAACACTTAAAAATATTCAAATATAAAATTAACATGATTTGTCAATGAAACATATCTAAAGGCCAATTTGGATGAAAATTACCTAAAAAATGATTATGAAAATTACACTTTATATGATAACTTACATTCCTTTTTCAGTAATGGTAGTTACCATAATGAATAAAACTACCAAAATTTAAGAAATAACATTAAAATTAAGTAATTTTCATCTACATTGGGCTTTGAACAAGTTTAATTAGCAAACCATATAAAATTTACATTTTGAATATTTTTTTTGTGTGTGTTATATTACCAAAATTACTGAAAATAGTTCAAAATGTAACATAAGTTACCATGGAATGAACCATATAGCTAAAAATGAGATGTCAAAATATTTGCAATTAAAGAAGCTTTCAGTTAATAGTTTAATATATATATATATATATATATATATATATATATATATATATATATATATATTGACCAATTTCAAGGTATTGTGTCCCCTTAGAATGTTAAGGAAAAGTTGACAATATAGTAGAAAATAAAATGAATATTTAAATATCTAACTTAAATAGAATATTTGCATTTAAAATTGTTTAAAAATAATTACTTCGGCTAAAGCAGTCTTCTCTTCTTCTTTTTGATCTTTGATTTGCTCTCTCAATTCTTCCCTTGCTTCTTTAGTGAAATAACTGCTATCAGTTCCGGGCAATTCTTTCAATGCATTCCATTCTTGATTAACCTCCTCTTCTACTGCAAGACACAAATGTCAACAAATTAATATACATATAAAAGTGAAAATAATTTCTGAAAACCCTTTTTAGATGCGTTCGTAATTATGTAAATACGTAGCATCTATAGTCGTTGTTCAGTACGTCAGTCTGTCTCTCAGTCTGTCCCTCCGTCCGCATAATAGAGCAAAAGCTACTCAACCGAATAATTTGAAATTTAAAATACATAAATTTTGCATAATTTTGTCGAATAATTTCAAATTTTATGAAAATCGGATGTATAATTTAATTACAGAGGCAACCGAAAGTATTCCGTTACATTACGGCCAATGGGACAAAATAGTTTCAAGTTCATTTTAATGATGTTACACTCTCCGAAACATAATAAAATTGATATACATTTAAGAAGTAGATACTAAAATATACATTCTGTACAATCTGTGGTGCAAAGAATAGTTGTTATTAATTTACAGGGCAACACAAAAGTATTCCATTACATAATGGTATAGGAGGGAAACATTGTTTGCGGCGCGTTTTAATTATATTAAGCTGTTTCACATTTTATGAAATTGATATTCCTTGCCGATGTTTACTGCAAGTTATTCTCTGAATAATAGAAAACAAATGTTACTTACAGGGATGCACAAAAGATTTTGGCTAATATACCGTATCCGAAGTACTGTATGTTATTACACTAAGTTCTAAATATTTTTAAAACTTCATTACAGTACGAATGTACCTCATTTGCTATGCTTCACGTGCAATTTCCGACTTGCTTTATAAAGCATATTTTATTCATCTTGAAAGTCACGCCTAATTATTGTATTGCTATTCATGTTTTCCCCCAAAATTACCGTTTCAATACATTACTATTAAAGTACCGAAAGTAAGCCCCACCCCATATATGTGAATATTTATTTGCTTTTTAAAATGCCATTTATAAGTCCAGCCCTTCAAGTTTTATTTTATGACGCTTTTGATACTTCTATTTTTTCAGAAAATTGTTTTTATTTCTATATCTTCCAAATAAATATATCTTACGCAATTTATTTTTATCTCATTTCTTTATAAATTACTGTATTATAAAGACTATATTCTCTATATTATACTGTCAATGTTTTCCTTGATTTTTTATGCACAAAGAATTTATGCATAAAAATATATACATATATTGAGTATAAGTTTCATAATTCATTTTCACATTTCTTTCATATCTAAATTGATTATTTATGCATTAATTATTTGATAGCTCTTACTTTCGATCTAGAGATATCTAAGACATATCTGATGAATGGCTGTGATGTCCGGATTTTATTCATTTTTTGATTGGTCAATATTTAATGTTCTGAAATGGAATATTTATGTTGCCACGATGATAATAAAAAAGGATTAAAAACTATTAATAGTAATAATAATAATAATAATAATAATTCAAAAACCAATTGAGATACAGCTTTCATTCAAAATGCTTTTAAAAGTACATTTTTTCCTGTACAACGGTGTAAAAATTGAAAATGTGCGATGTTTAGAAGTTAAAAAGTTTGCAGTACCAAAAATTGTAAAACTGAAATTTCATTTAAAATTCTTTTATGATTGGTCCAGGAATATTAATGTTTAATTCATGGCGTACGTAATATATGGCTTTTATTACGTAAACCACGTTTCGGTCATCATAAAAATAAAAAAATGATTTTTATTAGTATTATTTTAAATATAGAACTTATTTATAAGTCTAAAATTTTAATCTTTGAAAATATCATTTTCCAAATGGTCGTTGTAATTTTTTAAATTACATTTTTTTTAAAAATATTTTGTATTCTTTTAATTTTTCTGATTATTTTTTGATTCTACCTCTATTGTTCGAAGTGGTTTAACTAATTTTTTTTTCTACAGCTCAAGTATAGTTTCAATGGGATATTTAATACAAATTTAAATTTAAAGACACTTACATGGATCATAGCTTTCTTTTATGTCTTTTGCATCAACTAGAGCTTTAGCTGCGATAGCTTGCGTCATAAGAGACATTTTTCCTTGTACGAGAAAAAATTTCATGTTCACAGATGATTCCCATAGTTCCCTTGCTTCATCTTCGGGAACAATCGCCTAAAAGTATTCAAAAAATTAATAACATAAAAATTACTGTTTACGCTGGAACCGGTGCAAAACAACTGTCAAAAATAAAGTACAGTAGAACCCCGATTATCCGAATTCCGATTACCCAAAAATCGGCTTAACCGAAAGATCATAAATTTCCTTAAGGTTCTTTTTAAATATGAAAAATCTTACTATCAACACTGTTTTTACCGAGGTCAAATGATACCTTTCAACATAGTTTGATTTATAATTATTATTTTATTTGTAAGGTTTAGATCAAAACAACTCCAAATAATTTTTAATACATTGAAGAGTTGTTTTAATACTTACTAACTTTAAAAATTAGATACGAAACAAGTAAAAATCAAAACTTTGAAAGTTATCACTGGTAGAAATAGTGTTAAAAAAGTGTGTTCTTTATGAAATAAATAAACAGAGTCAACATTCTTATTTGGTCCATTGTGTAATTCCAGGCTCTTTATTTGATAGACACGTGCGATACATAAATTTTACAAAATATGTTGTGATTTAGTTTTGTTTTTCAACTTTGCATTCGTTTCAATGCTGCTCTGTCACGCCACTTTTTAAATAACAACACATTTTATGTTGTTGCACCTTCTTGTACTTCAATATATCGAAGTACCGCATCTAAGATCTCAGTAGTTTTGATTTTAACCAATAAGTTAACTCTTTGCTGTTGGAGCGACTTGTAATTTTGGTTTGTCATTCAATCTGCTTTGAGTACGGTGCTACAACATTTTTATTACAACAATGTTCTAAATTACAGTCACACCTTTTCATCAAACACGTTTTCACCATAAGTCTCCAGGTTATTCCAAAATTGCTACGGAACCCCAGCTATCCGAAAATTTATATGGAACCCTGATTAACCGAAAATGCTTCGGTCCCATGCTTTTCGGATAATCGGGGTTTGACTGTATTATTAAAATAACTAAATATTTGATATATATTTAAAAAAAATCTGTTAAATTACAGAGAATCTACTGGCAATTCATTATCTTAAGTCTTATTTAAAATTACAGAGATTATTAAAACAGAGATAATATTCGGTAAATTTACAATAGACTGTAAATTAACATCGGTAAAAATATACAAGACTCTGTAAATGTATTTCTAATGATAATAATTTAAATTTGTTTTCAAAATAAGCGAATCACTCCATGTAATTTTCTGGTCATTTAAATGCATTGCATCGATGAGGGGCTAAAAATTATCGCGAAACATTTCCATTTATAATTTCAAATGTTCTTATGAAATTTTTTAATTATATGTCTGATAAATTCTTATATATTTTTAAATTTTTTTACAGTTTTGTGCTTTACAATATTTTTAGAGCGGATATCTGTTTACAAGGAGATGGTTTACCTTTAATATATGAAAAATTCAGTCTGTTACTGATATATTAGAGGAAAGAAATTTCAATTCTAAATATTTTTTATTTAAAAATATATATATTGTTAATTGTTTTCTTTTTAAATAGCACACAAAGAATAAAACCATTTCTATAATTTTTCTTCTAAACAAACTTTAAGTTAAAAAAATTTAATTTTTAAAAAAATCTTAGAATTTAATATTGCTCGAAGAATTTATTTCTGGTTACTTTGTGGAATGTCTTGAAGTTTTAAGAAATAGTGAATAGTAATATTTTCTATGTATCAAATCAAAATATTTTACATATATGAATATTTTATATTAAAATTTCATAATTAAGATGAAAAAAATCAATATTACTAGAATTATTTAACTATTTAAGGAGTTCTTTCTTAAAACAACTACAAAGCTTTGGTTTATTTCACAGATAATTATACGTGCATTATAAGTACAAAAAAGTTAGATCCTTCACATTTATTAGATTTGAAAAAATTGTATCCGTTGTTCCATGCTTTGTACTATTTCGAAATATAAGGATTTAAAATTTTTTATTTTAAGGAAATCTTAATGAGTTAATTTTTAATTTGATATTGAAAAAAAAAACCTCGCAGAAATATAAATTGGATAAGGAAAATGCTACGAACTAAAACGGATTTCAGTTACCATAAAAAATTAAATTTAGCTTTTTTAAAACAAGCGTAAGGCAAACTGTTCCTTAATTATGAACCCTTGATTTCCATATTAGATATCTATATTAGACAAAAATGAGTTTTGTAAACATTGTGATCTTTTTCAAAGTTCAGTTAATTTAACAAAATTAAAAACTGTCAAGCACTTAGACATACACATGTATTCTCCAGGAAACATTTAATGCAGTAAAATATGCTAAAGCGTTTAAGAAACCCAACCTATAACTACCCATTTGATAGATTTTAGCCCGTTTCTGATAAGATAATTAGATGAAATATTTGCAACAATATTTCGGTAGTTTTAGCGTGATGCTTCTACAATGGATAAATAAACATGTATTTGATTTTATGGAATATTCAGAACTAACAAATGAATGTATTGAAAAACAAGTTGGAAATTGCACGCGAAGCGTAGCAAATGAGGTGCGTTCGTACTATAACGAAGTTTTAAAATATTCAGATCTTGCTGATATAGTAGAGCGTACTTTGGATACAGTATAGTGGTCGAAATCTTTGTGTTCCTGTAACTATGCAGGGAGTAATTTTTATTATACTTCATTAACGTATATCTTATTCATAAAATGCGAAGTAGTTTAATATAATTAAAACACGCCCCAAACAATGTTTCCCCGTATAACATTATTTAGTGGAATACATTTGTGTGGCCCTGCCATTTAATAATAAATATTCTCTGCATCCCAGATTGTACAGAATGTATATTTTAGTACATACTTCATAGATTCATGTCAATTCTATTATGTTCAAATGGGTGTAACACCATTAAAATGCATTTGAAACTTTTTTTTGCCATTGATCGTAATGTAACGGAATACTTTTAATTGTCCCTGTAATTCATCTATGCATCCGATTTTCATAACATTTGAAATGACTCGACAAAATTATGTAATAAATATACGATTTAAATTTCAAACGATTTAAGTGCATTTGAAACCTTTTCCCCATTGACCGTAATGTAACGGAATACTTTTGATTGTCCCTGTAATTGATCTATCCATCCGATTTTCATAAAATTTGAAATGACTCGACAAAATTATGTAATAAATATACGTTTTAAATTTCAAACGATTAAAATGCATTTGAAACTTTTTTCCCCATTGACCGTAATGTAATGGAATCTTTTTGATTGTCCATGTAATTGATCTAACCATCCGATTTTCATAAAATTTGAAATGACTCTACAAAATTATGTAATAATTATATAGTTTAAATTTCAAACGATTCGGTTGGGTAGTTTTTGCGTTGTTACATGCGGACAGACAGACGGACGGACAGACAGACAGACGGACGGACGGACGGACTGAGCGACAAAAAGGGGTATTTTCTTTCCATAAAAGGAAATTTGTTACCATGTAATAATTACTAACAAATGCATTTAACCCATAAAAACTTTTATTCTGATTGTTATACACCGTATATGTTTACTTACATTTGCGGTTGCTATGGAAAGCATTGTTTTTGCACCATATTCATCTTCCACAGCGCATAGCACTTCAATATCACCAGGGGGAAGTATAAACTCAACTGAAGTCTTTACACCATAATGAATATGGAATGTTTTCTCATCGTAACGAACTAAAAGAAAAATTATCTATTAGTTTATAAAAGCACCATAAGTATTGCATTTTTTTTAATAGTTTAAATGTAATTTTTATATACCGAGTAAGAAATTAGATTATGGTATGTGCCAAAATTTCAACTAGAAAATACACACAATTTCCCCCCTAGTTAAATGTTAAGTAGTTGCATAATTCATGGGTTATTTTTTGATATCAAATAATAACAACTTCAAGAATTTCATACTAGAGAAAAGCGTTAGTTATTTAACTATTATGATTTCTTAACTTGTATTAATTTTACTTTTTTATATATGAAAGTCGTTGTAATTTGTTTTTATTAAGAAACATAAAGAATGTGTGCAACAACCTAATACATTCAGGAGCAGAATAATAAATTTCTACAAGATATATTTCCCTTGTAAATTTATGATTAACTAGAAATAAATCCATTCTTTGCGAAGAAATCTTAATAAAAATACTAATCAATGCTTGCTCGATTATTAAATTTTTTAAATATATTTAATTGATTTTTCCATAGTTTAGTAGCATTGAGATGCCCATGGTTATTATATTATGGTCAGAACAGACAAAAGTTGAAATTTTTTAGGCGCCAGGAAAAATTCTTAGGAGCCAGCTTGAAGAATTATTTCTCTTATATTAACGTATTCACTGCAAAATGGAACACTAGCTACTCATAATCATATTCGGCTATTTTTGAGTGATATGTGCAATCATGTAGTCGTACAAAATACAGAGTATATACCCTCTGATCAGAGGGTATACGCTCAAGGCAGAGTGCATACCTCAGAGTGTAGATACTATTAGCTTTCTTGAGAAACAGAGTGTATATGGTGTTCCTTAAAAAATCTAGAAGGCATACGGCGTATACTCCCGTATACCCTCCACTACATCCCTGGATATGTGTCATTTTGCTGTAAACAAGCTAACTATTCTATAAAAAAATCATACTGAGAAAATACCACTTTTACATTAATACCACTTTTACATTGTAAAACTTAAATAGAAACATATTAAAACATTAAACAATAAAACAGTAGACAAATTAATTTCCTTACCTTTAATTCCCAACAAGAAATTAGACACATAAATTAACAATGCCTTTGAGATTTTGATTTGAAATGCCATTTATCAAGGGACTTTTAAGGATTGAAATCTTTGATGGTCCATTTAAATTTTTAGCACGTAAAATTAATAAATAAGTAAAAAAGTTACTCGCCAAGAGTAACTTTTTAGTCGTCTGGGATTTGTCGGACCCTGATTATGATTATTTGGAAACTCATGCTCTTAGTAAATTTTCTTAGACTGGACCAAAAAGCATTTTTGGTGCTTTTGTATTAGCTGCATGCCAATAGTCAACTGAGAAACGTTTCACTACTTAAACAACTTTTGTTGCTTTCATTATTTCAGCGTTTAAGTACGTAGCTCAATTATATATCTATAAAGTAGTCTTATATTTATTTATGAAGTTTCAATTTATTTTGTTACTTTATGAAATATCAAAGGAAACAAACAAATGCTGAATCATTTACATTGATATAAGTGCATTTTTAATCCAATCCTAATCTTCCATAATTGAGTTGTTCTCATTATTTTTATATTTGAGCACGTAATTAATTTAATTTAATTTTGTTTGAATTTAGCTACTTAATATAACACAGAAACAAACAAATACTGAATTTTTTTACATTGGTTTAATTATGGAAATGAGTTAATCTTCCGTAGTTGGATGCACAGATTTAAAAATATTCATGATGGGAAATTTGTTATAAATGATGAAAAATCAATGAGATAGTTTTCAAACAAATTATATTTGAAAGCATTTTTACCCAATGAGGCAAAAATTGAAATTGTTTGATGTTTAGAAGTTTCAAAAGTTGCATTAATAATGAAATTTCGTTGTCACAATTAACATGACGTCAGTGTTACAGACGGACATGTGTGTGCCGGACGGGCCTATTTTCATTCACGGCTCTCGGGCCTTGTCCAGACAAAACATTTTGAAGGTTCGGGTCGGGCCGTGCCTTAACTTCTATTTTCTATACAAAGCTGAGACTTATTTTATTCCTAGTCTTAACGGCCCAACATTTTCAGTTTTATTTTAGACGCAGCTGGTATAAAAATCATTGTCACGGAGTCACCTGGTCAGTTCAAAAATCAGTAAAATTAGGCCTGGTCCAAAAAATTTTTCAAAAAATGCAAACATATTTAAACCGCCTTTATTCTACAATTAAACATTAAAATTTATTTTCTTACACTGTTAAAAAAATTCTGAAATTCACGAATATTTTTTTCCTGAATTTCACAGAAAAAGTCCCTTTTCACAACAAAAGGGCATTATCCGTTACAAATCAGCAAATCCCACCATATTTCCTGAAAATAACGAAACGGGTGGAAATAAAAACAAAAAACGGAGACACTCCGTTGTGTAAGGGGCTCCGTGGCCGAGTGGTCAAGGCGCCATACCCCTAATTGCCTGTGAGCGCAGATTGTGGGCTCGTATCCCACTGGAGACAAGAAATAATGAAAACATAAAAAGTCCCTTTTAAATTACATTTTTTCTGTTTATTTTTCTCTTATTTCTTATTAAAAAATCTTTTAATTAATTAGCCAATAAATAAATAAATAAATAAATAAATAGTGTACGACAATTTAAAAAAATTGTTTATAACATTATTTTTCTAAAAAAAAGTTGTTAATAAAAAGTTTTTTTCGTTCACTCATTCATTCATTCATTCATTCATTCAAAAAATAAAAATAAAAATAAAAAAATAAACAGTGGTTTTAAACAGTGATTTTTTTAATTTAAACTATTTAAAAAGAAAAATTGATTTTAAAAAATAATAAGCATTATGCATCAGTCTAAAATAAAATAAAATAAACCGTTTACAAATATTATAAAAAATGTATTTGAAAGGAAATCTTTAAAAAGCACAACAGATTTTCCCACTAACTCATAAAAGACATATTCTGTACAACCCGGTATCAGCAGCTTTGGCTCGGTTAGTAAGGATTTATTCCGCTATCAAAAGGTCCCGAGTTCGATCCTTAGGACGGCGTGAACTAAATTGTGCAATAATAATAATACGCAAAATAATATAGCAGCTTAAAATCACTCGGTAATTTCGAATTCTTTGACGATTAATCGATTTATTAATTTTAAAAATTATATTAAATTATTATCATTAAAAATCAGAATTTGTAACAGAAAGTTACCGCTTCTTCAAACGGAGTTTTCCTTTCTTGTATGTCCCACAACGGTAAATCTACTTACGGAACGGTAACAGTTCGGCTACTTTGCTGCCGGTAGTTTCACCTGGAATTCACAGATTTATTTTTAACAGTGTAGCGTATAGTAGATTTCTAAGCTTATTAAAATATAACTTATTAAAATGTAGTAAAAAGTGTGAAAAAGAACCTACCTATAACAGAATACTATTTTAAGTTAAAAAACGTGTTGATCCATGGAAAATTAATTTACTAGTAACCAAGAAAAGAATATAGAATATATTTACATTTGTTAAGAGGAGAAATAGCCTGTAACGCATTTTGTTTTCTTTTTTTGAGCAATCCCCTCTTAGAAAATTTTAATATATAGCATTTTTCAAAATTTTAACTCTTAAATACGTATAATATGGATTAACAATTATTATTATAACTGAATCATTTACATATAAAAAATAGAAGTTCATAAAAAAAAATAAGTATCGCAGCTTGCGGCACTTTTATAAAAATGAAAATTATAAACATGAAAAAAAAAGTTAAGATAAATATTTTTGATAAGAACTCCTCGTACGAAACAAATTTTTAATCAAATGGACGTAAAAATCAATGCCTTGAAAGAATTCTCTCGGGCCGGAAAGAACTTTTAATTTTTGTATCGGGCCAGAACCGGATCTAAACATTTCTGCACTTGCAGACCTCTAGTCTGTACATTATACTTCAGATAAATTATAATTGTGAGAACAAATTCTAGCAAAATAAATGTACCACACACATACGTCAGTTAATAGAAAGAAAAAGTGAGTAATTTTAATAGTTCCGTCTAAAAAAAACTATTCTCATTGAAACTATTTAATGTTTATTATTTGGAAACATTCCGTTATTATATCTATACCATATTGTGGATATATTTGTAATTTTCCAACTGAGTGAGAAAACTTCCAGATCTGAGTTCGAACCAGGGACTCTTTTACTGAAGTTGGCAATGCCCTGCCAAGTGAGCTATCATGAACAAATGTGGAAGAAATCCAATTCATCCAGGAACCTTATGGATGATTACATCTGGTCTGATATTGGAACTGGCTCAATAGAATAAATCTCACATAAACACCAATAAACGTTCGATACGTAATTACACTTGATTAATTTTAATATAATTATTCTAATTGGTTCCATTATCAGCAATTTGTTTTGTTGATTTAATATCAGACCAGATGTCATATTCCATAAAGATTTTTAGGTGAACTGTGTGTAAGCTAAAATTGTCCAAGATAGTTGATAATTGGTAGAGCATTGGGTGCTTCAGCCAAAAATGTCCTTGGTTCAAATCTTGGCCCGGACATTTTTTCACGTTGTCGGAAATTTACAACTAGTGTAATTTACTTAACATTTAAGATAATTATATTAAAATTAATCATATTGTGTAGCCTTTTTTCCGTTAATTATATCAACCTTTAAAAATAAAATAAAATACTTCTTGCGCTTTTCTTAAAACAATATTTTGAAATTTTATAATAATAATAATAATAAATTGATTTCAGCGTTTCTGCCTTTAATGATCGTATATGGGAGATGCTGGGTAGGAAAACATCTCGAGTTTGTCGGTATAGCCTTTCGAAAGTTTCTGGAATTTTATCTCAAGATGCATAAATACTGGTTGCGTTAATCTAAAAAGATTTCATGGTGAGTGATACCTCCATCGACCTATATCCCTCGCGCAGATAATCAGTCGTAACAAAAACACGCATTGATCACATTAATAAAAGCTCAAAAATACTGACAACATCTCCCTCACCCGCAAGAAAAGTGACATACCTCGCAAAATTGCATTTTGCATTTTATTTCACTAATAGGTCTGTCATAGGTGTGTGTTGCTATACAAAAAGTTTCCTGATGAATGTAGTTAAGCGGAAAATTACTTTATTACTCTATTTGTCCAATAATGATCACAGAAGAGGCATGGATTGCAAGGAGAAATCAATTTATCCAACTCTCTAAACCACATCCTATGGGTTCATTCTTAAGGGTTTTAAACTTTTATGCACTAGTTTTCTCCTGCATTCAGGTGAAGTGCTATTATTTCCTGCCACAATAAAATCATGCAAATTTTCTTTTGCCTCTCTTGAGAATTTACTTTTGTTGAGATGTGTCACTTTTCTTGTGGGTGAGGGATATTAGTCCAAGAGCCGGCCGCACAAAACCCTATGTCATTGAGCACAAGAAAAAATTGTTTATTTTATGGAACAGTAGTAATAGAGGAATCTAATGATCCATGTCTGCCGGAAGTGAAGTGGTGTATAAGCAAAAAATTGATACCACTAGTGGTTGACTCATAGACTTAGCATTGCGTTTGTCCTATAATCAAAAGTATGAAACATGGAAAACTGGATGCAGGAAAACACAATGCTAAGCCTACGAGTCAACCACTAGTGATAGTCATTTTTGGCTTCTGCTCCACTTCGCTTCTGGCAGACATGGATGATTTGGATGATTAGATTCCCTTATTACTATTCTTCCATAGAATAAAGGTTTTTTTTTCTTGTGCTAGATTTCTTAGGGTTTTGTGCGGTCGGCTCTTGGACTATATAGTAAATAAAATAATGCATACTTACTATATATGCTGTAGTCTCTTATTCTATGCTTTTCTGGATCAGTCCATCCCAAAAACTCCATTTGGAAAACAGTTATCATTGCTATTCCCACGGTGTTGCTTAAAAGACACCTTCCAGGTTTTGGTGGTTGGTTGATGTGTATGTACAGCTTCGCATTTCCGTTTGGTTTCTTCTCTTGAGTATCGACGCCTGTAACTTGAATATGAAACGAGAGATACACCTTGTAATTTTCAAAGAATGTTTTGAAAATACCCAGTCTGTCCTCATCAACTGTAAAAAACATAAAGCTGATAATCTTATCTTATCTCAGAATTATATAAAGCTAAGACTATTGTACGTTATAATAGCATCACGCAAAATCTAGAGCATATATTTTAATGGTACTTTCTAGTAAAATGAAACTTGGTGGGCAATTTATTAATAAGGTTATATTTGTGTAATGTGTGGCAGAATTCGACATAGTAGATCTCCTCACATTTTTTATTAAAAAAATCACCATTTTACAGATTTTAATATCGGAAAAAGGTGGGGTTAAAAAAATGAAAATTACGCCACTTTGACACAATTATTACAACCTATTTATCTTTTATAAATTAAAATATATGTTTTTTAAACGTGATACCATTTAAAAGAATTAAAAAATAATGAAAAGTCTGAAATAAATACATCAAAGTATGAAAAATATAACATCATTTTGATACAATCGTAGCGTTTAATTTCGTCAATTTTGAACAGTATAAAACTTTAATTTTCTCTTAAACTCCTTTTCAATTATTTTTTAATCTGTTTCGATCATAATTACTTCTAAGTTATATTCTATCAATATCTTATATTTATCGTAATTATTAGATTATACTATCTTTAATTGCTTCGTCTTCTATCTCTCATGATAAAGATACATTTTTCTTATTTTTTATAGTTCCTCTAAGATGTGTTACACAACTACACAACAGACTGGGAGTAAAATTGCATTCCAACTAGGTATTCCCTGAAAGCATTCACCTGTTCATTCTTTGCACTGATGATTATACGTTAAATGCAACCGAAACTAGTTTGCTACAACTTAATAAATTCTGGTGCTAATAGTGTTGTTTTTCCTGCAGGAAAGAGGGGAACACATGTGAATATGGGGCAAGTATGAACATCATAATTTTTCAATAGTTATTTTATGTTTTTTTTTTTTTTTTTTTTTTTAATTACTATAAATGACAGCACCTGTAAGCATATAATCATATACTTTTTAAGTTCTATGCCATTTTGTTTGTCTTTGATAGCCAAAACAAAGTTTGTAGGTCTCAAAAGTAAAATCTCAATTTTACCTTTGAAAGTGCTTAACCTATTTATTTGAATTTTACTGTTTTAACACATTTATGTCCCATACTTACTAGGTTCCACAATCACATCTGTCAGAAAGTACATAAAGAGCCACAAACTCGTTTACGTTCAGTTGTAATTAAAATTAGTTTAATGTTTCTTAAAATGCAAAAAGTGTTATATAACTTTTTAATGAATGGTTTACAATAATATTTTTTATGCATTGTTAATACAAAAGTAGTATGTTAAACAATTTTGCAATTTTTTTATTTAATTTCTTCTAAACTTGCTTACATCTCTCTGTGCTATGTCTATGGTGTTTTGAATGGGGATAGTTATAAAAATAATGACATTTTCAAATTAATAACAAATAAGTTTTGTATTTATTTACTTTCATTTTATAATCTTTTGCTTAAACAAACAAAAAAAAAAAAAAGCATATTTTTTTTTGTGGTGAATTTAATACGCAATATAGCTAATGATTATTATGACAAATTAATAACGGAATTAAAAGCATGTTAAAGAATACTTTTTCCGTTGTGTGTTCATATGTGTCGCACATGTGTTCACAACTTCCCAACCAGTGGGGAGCATGTGAACAATATCTTTGAATTTATAAAATTATTAAAAAAAGAAGTACTATAAAGATGATTTAAAAAAATAGCATATGTAAGAAAAAGTTCTGTCAAATATATTAAATAGTTTTTGTGTATAGAAATTAATCCAATTATGAGAAAAAGTTACATTTATGAGAACTGTTCACATGCGTTCTCTCTCCTGTAGTTTTGAATGTTCGCGTTTTCATTTCCTACTTCACGGGCTTTTGTTAAATCTGCAATATTATATTACTTGCCAACAGCAAACGCTTTCCAGTCATCTAGTCGTATCATTTCCGATTTCTTTTCATCTACTGCGTAAATTTCCCATTCATACTCCATGTTTTCCGGACTGCAATTTGAAACACATTCAGCTCTGACAGACAATCGACTGCTGGGATTGACTAGGAAACCTTCTTCTGTCGCAATACAAGCGGCACTATGCTCGCATCTGAAAAACAAAAACTGCTTACTTTAATTGCTCGATTTTATTTTAAATTTTATTATACTTTTAATTTTAGTTATTGACCAAATACACACTTCAGAGGGCGATGACAGTTGCAATAGGGCATTCGATACAAAATAAGCAAAAATTTTTTTAATGTCGAGATCACATAGTAACTGTTCAAATAGAGTATTGCAAAATATCTGGACAAACAAATAAATAAATAAATAAATAAAGGTTAACTGGGGCAACTGAACCCACGAGGTAATTGGGCCATAGGCTGTTTCATTAAAACCCGTTGATATCTTTAAGTTTTAGCTTTTGTGAGCAATGCCCTTAATCTCCAGTTCTTTAAACAATATGTGCAAAATTAATCATAACTCTGTCTTTGCTGTGATAGGTTGTCAAAAATTTCGATCACTTTTTTTTTAAATTAATAACGCCATTTTCGTTAAACTTCATCGGCTTAAGTTTGGTGTCTTAGTTACTCCATAAATTTTTAAAGAATGGGGTAATTGGGACATGAATCAGAGGTAACTGAAACATATTGTGTCCAGTTATCCCAATAGTTATAAATAGTTTGTTTGAGTGTCTCTTATTATAGAAAATTAATTTCCCCGTTCATTTATTTATTCGTTTATTTTTACTTACAGTAAGGAAAATTATATAATATCTTATTAAAATTATATTATAAAATTTTAAAAAAGCGATTCCGGGTATCAAAACAAATCTGTTAAGTGACATAGCCAAACTTTTAAATTTTACGATACAGATGAAGAGTTGTACATAAGACAAAGTAAAATTATTTGAAAATTATCGAAAACAATAAAATATAGTTTTGTTCGATATAAAAACATGCTTACATTTTCCACAGATTTATTGGCGATATTGCATTTCAATTGGAATAGATAAAAAGAGAATGAGGTGCTGACGTACTTACGTGGCCGTTTTTTCATAGATTTATCTCTTTATTTCCCCCCCCCCCCCCAAAATATCCATGTAACATTAGAACTTATTACCAAAATTAAAGTACAGAAGTATTCACTTAATTCTTATGCTTTTAGTATAAAAAAAATCTAATAATTTCACATTTAGTGGTTTTTTTAGACACCTTGACAGCAAACATTTCCCTTACAACACTCTTTAGTTTGATATGTAAATTACATGATTGCCGGACAAAAGAGCAAAATTGTAGAACTGTAAATTGATCGTTTGGCAAAACATTAAAATTAAAAATGCAATAAATACGCACTTTGTCAAATAAAAAAAATCTAGACTTTAAAAAACATAATTATTACATTTTTTATTTTGTTTAGAACAATTGTACAAAATATAAAAAATGTTATGAGGTATCACCAGCAGTTCCTGGAGAAAAGTTTCACCAACGTTACTTGCGTTACGTGTCATTTCGAAAATGTTGTCGCCTTTTTAATAAAATCCAGGTTTGTTCGTTTGGATTTTTTTTTTATTTAAGTTATATTTTGCAATCACCACATCTATTTAGATCGACACTTACACAAGAATTATTGATGGAGGAGTATCCCTGATAACATCTAAAAGGATTCTTGCAACGGTTGTTCTAGAATCTTTTGAAACTTTAGCTTCTATCTCGAACAAATATTCATAAGATACAAGATTTCTAGTATTCAAAACTACATCACCACCGCTAAATATTGCAGCATCTAAAAAAGAAAAGAAATGAGTCTATAAAGACTGTTCGAAAAAAATTTAAATTTTATATACTTTATTTAAAAATAATCTTTATAGCCAATCGTTTGATACTAGTAGCTTTTCTTCTATAGTAAATTGTTGTACTGGTAGTAGGGGGGGGGGGGTGCTTACTTTTTCTTTTTTTTTTTTACTTTCTTCTATCTTTACAGAAGAAAATATTGGACTCATGAAAATTTTCGAATTTCAGTTTTCGACGGATTTACACGTTTTAGGGGGCAGAGATTCCAAAAAACATGTTTTTGCAAAATTTCTGTATGTGACATAAATTTTTAGGCATTTTATATCAAGAACTAATACATAGAATTCCACAAAACTTTAGATTCAGTTAGACCTTGACATCAACTGAATCTGATTAGTTTTTGGTGTATAACGCCCAACAGATGACCCTGCTATGCTGCCGTTTTTACGATTTCCACAATAGCTATATTTCAAGAACTAATGGATGGATTTCTATAAAACTTCAGATTCGTTAATCCTTGATGTAATATGGTTTTAATTACGTTTTGGTGTAAATCGCACAACAGGTTGCACTGCTATGCGGTATTATTCATGATTATCCGAATAGCTCTATCTCATTAACTAATGCATGGATTTTCATCAAACTTCAAGTTTAGTTAGTCACTCAAATCAAGCTACAATTTCAAATAATTGAGATTGATACATGGTTTACACAGCAGCTCTATACTTTTTTAAATTGTTGGTGACTGTTACAAAGAAAAGTGTTTATTTTTTCCTGTCATTGTTGGTTTTATCAGAGTTGGGTTCCAAGAGTTATTTTTTTTATCAAGAGTTGGTTTTATCAGACTTAGGTTAAGGCAGTACTCAAAATTTTGAACCCTCCGCATTTCCATTCCCTTGGGCTGATTTTACCCATTCGCAATCCCTGCCCAGATATTAGCCATGTGAAACTTTTTGGCAATTTTCGAGATGATCCGTGCTTAATTGCGACTTTTATCGTGCGGACAAAATATATTTATAAACTTTTTAGGTTTTGGGTTCTTGGAGTCATATAAAGAAAAATTATTAATATTTTTTTCAAAAATCGTACAATGGTAATGACTACAATAGATAGTATTTCTTACGAAATCTACCTTAAATGTGAGCCACTTTTGGGGTTTTTTTTTCTTTTTGTCGCATTTACGCAAGATGGGGGTAAAACGAACGTTGTGTATTTAAATAAGAAATTTTATCAAAAAAATTTAAATTAAAAAAAATATTTCGGGTTTTGTTCTTTAAGATTCGATGCCTTTGCAGCATTTATTCTAGCATTAAGCAGATTCTATGATTAAGATTTTTAGTAAAATAATATTGTCGCATTTAGGTGTAACCACATTTAGGCACAATGGCCTTACAGAATAAATTGAATTCCATAAAATATTTTCAAAAGGGAGAAGCCATATGAGAAGAATTTTTTTAATGTTATATTTTCATAAAAATGACCATTTATAATTACACCCTACTTTACTTTAATTATGCATTAAATTAATTAAGCATAAAAATAACTTTTTATTGCTTTACATTTACATTAAATGTTTATTGCTTTACAATGTTTGTGTTCATGCGAACTTGCATCCTCAATATATATGTAAGGTACGACCCATTCTTATATACGAGGAAACCTCAGTTACTGTTTAAACTCGGTAACAAACAAAAATTAGAATAAATGATCATGATTTAGGGTTCACTACAATTTGAATTTATGTATTTTTCCATTTTTTTCTGACAAGTTCTGTTACGTTTAAATTATTATAGCTATTGTAAAATTAATTAAAAATAAAACTAAAAAAATATATTAAAAACAAAAAGAAAATAAAGCATTAAATTGAATGAGCAAAAGCGAAACACCTTCAAATCCATCCTCTTGTGCACTGCATTGAATCAATATTTTTTTATTAATACCAAGAACTATATTTTTTAAGGTCTCGTTTCCTCCCAATTTATATTAATTTATCATAAGAAGAAATAGACCTTTTAAAATTATACATACCGGAATCTTCTGCCAAGCAATTTTGTGCTGACTCAGTTTGTTTGCTTTTTGTCCATGTTATAGCTATGGAAGATAAGCTAGAGCTGTTATCATATTCTTCTCCATTCTCCAGGACGTTTTGAGGATCAAACATCCGACAAGTCCATTCAATTTCAAAGTCCTCGAATAAAAATAAAGAAACAAAATCTTACTTTCGTATTTGACAAAAAAGTCATGGCAGCAGTGGTGTAGTTGTAAAAAAAGATAAAAGGTATGCGCTCTACACAGTGGGTATATGCTCAAGGCAGAGGGTATATCCTAGAGTGTATGTATATACTATAAATTTCTTAGGTTTACTATTGTGTTTACCGTACAACCAAAAGTTTGAAATGACTGTAGAGCAAACACATTGATAAACCTACGGGTAAACCATTAGTGGTATTAATTTTTGGGTTTATGCACCACTTCACTTCCGGCAGACATGCATCGTTACATTCCCCTATTACAAAAAAATTCCATAAAATAAAAGATTTTTTTTCTTGTGCTCGATACCTTGGATTTTTGTGCTGTTGACTCTTAGACTATAATTTTGAATAGTTAGTCTTTATTTTGACCATTAAATTTCAAAATCCTATAATAAAAATAAAGAAATAAATTCTTACTTTTGCATTTGATAAACAAGTAATGGCAGGTCCGATCAACTCCAACTAAAGGAAAAACAACATGAAGGTAAGTTTTACTAAACGAAAATAAAATGAAAAACTTAATTCCTTTTACCTAATTTTGTAAATTCCTGTAGAGCACAAAACATTCCAGAATTTGCAAGAGCGACGGAAGCTAAATACTATAACCACAGAGGTGACGCATTGATTATCTAACTTATCTAATCTTTGTTTCATTGGCAGACTATATAAGGGTTCTAGATAAATATTGGCAATGGAATGGACAATATGATACTAAAAAGCTAAGAAAAATATCACAGGATAATAAGTCTATAAATTAATAAAATATATTAAGGCCTTTGCTGATACCGTTTTTAAGAAGGAAAGTTGTATCAAAATTATAGGTGTTTCCAGGTGGAAATCACCTATAAAATAAAAGTATAAGTTCTGTTAATCTTTCTCAGCCAATTATTCAACATGCTTTTTCAAAGAACAGAAATCAAACTCTATTATAGTTGTCAGCGGCCGATCCTGTGAACAGGTTCTGGTTAGCCATTTGCATAGAAGTATAGGGATTCAACCCGAGAAAAGGCCACAAACCTTAGATATTCAGAGTGTGCAAATATTTTAACCTGGCTCCTTACATGCTTCAGTATTTATGCAACTACTGAGTTAAACACATGTGATAGCACCAAGTACAACGATGACTTTTTATTAAATCTCTGAGTGATGGTAACAGATTCGGTTTTGATGGCCATGCATCTTTTAAAATCCATACATCCATTAGCTATAAAAAATTCTTTTCTATTTAACAATATCAGAAATCATTTGACAGATTAGGTTCATTAACAGTTACCCATTCTATTATGTCCTATTTTAATCAATATATTTTTTCAATAGTTATTTAAATATCATATTGACCATAACTTGATATGGTCAATGTGTATATAGTTCCATAGTTGTGCACATTAACACTGAAAATTATCTCCTTGCTCTGCTTCATTAGCAATACACGTAAATAATTGACCCTATTTCATTTAGAAATTTCAACTGGTTACTTTCTAACAAAAACATCAGAAATGTACATGCTTCTAGAATTATTAATTAAAATTGCGTTCAATTTAAAATTTATAAAATCATTTTTTACGGAAGCAAATTAATATTTTCAGACCCTTCTCCCTTTAATGGAACTTGATTACTTTAATGAAAAATATTTAATTGATTATGTGTACCAGAAAAGATGTACAAACGGGCACAAGGTAAATATGGATACCCCTCCCCAAAAACTATGGGAGGGAACTAAAAACTGGTGGTCAGTATTGTAGGTGTTGCCACTTGTTGAACAGAGAGTAGCTGGAATCATTGTTTCAAGTAGTGTGGACACAGCGTGAGTTATTGTGATAAATGATGTTTATTCTAGGTTACTAATATTACTTTTGACAGGCATTAGAAATCTTTTTATTTTCAAATTTTTATGTTTAGTTTTAAGTAATTTCACAGTGACATCTGGAAAGCGCAGGTCCTAATCAGGTTTTAGAATCATGATTTTAGTAACGTACACCTTTAGGTTAAATCTAAAAGTGGCCATCTTTCTTAATTGGGGTTGGTGTATATAAGGACAATCTTTCTTGGTAATTAAATAGCCCCATTTAAAGGGGCTTATAATTTCATAACTTTTTCTTCTGAACATTGCAATAGTATTGCAACAGTAAAAGAGATCGTCCTACGAATCCGCATGAAGAAATAGCTTTTTCAAGTGACTAAACATCTAGTGAGAGAATTTTGGAAAATAGGACGATACTAACATCGTTTTTTTTATGTTTTGTATTTTGTCCCTGAAAATGACTGTGTATATAATTCAACGTATTGGGAATTAATGCGATTTAATATATGTTAATATTTTTTATCATCTTTCAAATAATGAAACACATTATGTATAATATAAATTTTGATTTTTTTTTTCCTTAAACCTCTTTAAAAATATTTTTCCTTTATTTAATATACAGTGGCGGTCAAAAGTTTCCGGCCAGCAAAAACTTTTCATTGAATTTGTAAGTACGCCCATATTAAAAGGAAACTCAAAATGTTACTTATACATTTTATTGACTTAATAGTTAGGAACTTACTTATGGAAGAACATGTAAATATCAATAAATTTAGTTGATAAAATTGAGTACAAAGGAAAACGCATATTCACAAAAGTTTCCGGCCACCTTCGCAAGTTTGGAAAAAAGTGGTATTGTAACAGAAAATTACAATGATCAACAACATTTACAATTGGTATATTATCGTATTAGTATCTTATTTCCTTTAGTAATAAGTTCTATGGCGCAGCAACGTGACATTCATATACAGTCAACTGTTAAAGATCGTCTATGGTACTTTTTTTCCACATTTCTTGCAATTTTTCTTGTAATATCCAATTCGGATGAATTGGATATTTATAGTTCAGCAGTCTATTGCCAACTTCTTTCCAAAGATTTTCTGTTGGATTCGTGTTGGGAGCTTGGGCTGGCCATTTCAAAAACGAAATTTTTTTGTGTGAAAACCATTGTTTGTCGAGGCTGGCATACATCATTCATGCCGTTATCATGTTAAAGAAAATAGTTGCGACAAAAAAATTTTCTCTGATAAGGCAGCAAATAATATTGCAAGATATCCTTATACATTGCATCATCATCTTGCCGTGGATTTCAAATAAAGGACCGACACTTTTTGAATAAAATACTTCCCGCAGCATAACGTGTCCTCCGCCATGCTTCATTGTAGGAATAACATAGGTCGAATCACATCTGCTGTTGTTAGGTCATCGGACGTTGTGTCTGCCATTATTTCCAAAACAGTTTCAAGTTCGATTGATTGAAAAATAGCACATATGTCCCGTTTTCACTTGACCAGACTTTGTGTTTTTTGGAAAATGCCAGTCGGGTACGCTGATTATTTTTTACCTATGAAAAAATTTTTGAACACCGACGCTTCTAAAAAGTTCTCTATCACATCAGCATCTTGACACGGTTGACCAACTTATTTCTGCAATATTTTCATTCCGTAAATCGCAGTATATTGCAACGGAATTTTCTTGCGGGTCATCAATTGTTTTTCTCCTGATAATTCTGTTCACAAAAATAGTCATCTTCCGGTGTCTCCCGGACCTCTGAAAATCCTGAAGGCCATGGACATCTTTACATAATTTTTAAATTTAGTTTACAGTCGATTTTACTATTCAATAACTTTGCCGCAATATCTCGAGAAGATCTCCTTTTAGCGACAAAATAATCACTCATTTACAAGCAATAGTTGTTGAACTTTTCAATTTTTAAGTTAAACTATGCTATACACTTTGATTCATTCATAAACTCGACCGAAAAACACTTTACCGATACAACAAAATCTAAGGAATGATAAGTGGCCGGAAACTTTTGCACACACGAACTTCGAATTCTACCCCTTTGCATGAAGCATCTTCAGTATCTAATCAAAATGATCACGTGGTCAGAGCTCATTCACATATTCATAACTTTTGAAGCAATTGTGCTTCTACTTTGCTGAAACCTTCTGGTAAATAAATTGAAGAAACTAACTGGCCGGAAACTTTTGATCGCCTTTGTACACTACAGGTCTGAGAGCTGAAACAAAAGTATCCAGAACTACATTTTTAATCACTGTATGAAAAAAATGAAAGCAATTTTGGATGTAACTAAGTGACCTTTTTTCAAATAAAACAGTAACACAAAATAGTGATAACTGCCCAAAATTGGCTATTTAAATGTAATAGGATATGAAAAAAATGTACCTTTATTTCCGGATCATCGGGGTCGATTGAATATATTCCAGGTTGAAGATATACATCTTGGCCGTAACCCCGAAGAATATAAGAAGCTCCACCTTTTATCATCATAGGTGTTAATGAAGTACTTATAATTTCCAAATAAGTGAAACAGGAAAATGTCTCAAATAAAGTACCATTTTCTGAAAAGTTGTTTCCTGAAAATATAGTTATTGTTCAGTATTTAGTATGAAAGTGGGATTTTTGATTGTTAATCATAGATAGGGAGGCAGCAGCACAGACAATCACCGCATCGAGTTCACGGCTGAAATTCCAGAATTAGTTAAAACTCGATTCACATTTTTAAAAGCAATCGGTCTGCCAAATCATAATCTTGGTGGAAAACCCCCGAAAATCCGAATTTAACGGTTAACTCGTAGGTTAAACATTGTATTTTTTTGTACACAAAAATAGGAAAACATGGAGTACTGGGAGTAGGCAAACACAATGCTCAGGCCCTGATTACCAAATAGACACGAAAAACAGGTGCTTCCCTTAGAAAATTTTGAAGGGGACCAAAATTGAGAAAACAGAGGGCCCCAAATTTTGTATCGAATTAATTCCATTTTAAAGTGCTAATTTCTTACAAATTATCTATCTTACAATATATGTTAAGAAGAGTTTGATATAAATAGCTTTCATAACAATTTTTCATGTAATGGATCAAATTCCATCACCTGATCGCAAACCTTCAATTTGTTCATCATTTTAGATGTATATTAATTTTGTATACTGAGCTTAAGTAATATTGAATTTGGTTTTTATGAGCGATGAGTAACATAAAATATTGATAATTTATATTCAACTTACATTTTTATGCTAATACCATGAAAAATCCTTTTTGCATATTTTCTCGATTGTGACTAATGTGTTTTATTGACACAAAAATGATGGGATATATCCCATTTTTGTGCTAGGGGAACATATATATATACATACTAGCAGGCTATGCCCGCTGCGCTGATCTATTTTTCAAAACAAAACATGAATCAAACAAAATATTGAATATGATTGTGTTTTTTAAAGCAACTTCACCTCGAATGCTCTTTCACATTTCTGAAAATCATACAAAACGCCATTGTATTTAAAGATAGAAAATCAACGATTATAAATGCACCAAAAATGCATTAAAAGTTAGCAAACAGCTATTTCGAATCTACTGTCGAAATTCTTCATCAGTGCAAAACTCAGCGAGCTAGAAAAAACAAAACTGAGCCAAAAATAAAAACAACAACAATGGAATCAATGCCCGTTTACGCCAAAATATATTAAAATAATAATAAAATATTATGTTGTTGTATCAGCTTATGCATTCGATAAAATTCGGGCTTTTAAGAAAAAAAATATTTCAGTTGACCATTTATTGTAGAGTTTGATAGATAAATAAGGCAATTATGAAAAGAGCAATTTAAATATTGTCTATTCACCATACTTCTAAAATAGCGAGTATTATGATCGCAGAGATTGACCATTGAATTTAAACAATTTTCAAGTGATTCATTTTCATTTGATAGTTTTTGAACTCTAAACCTCTCAACTTGAGAATATGGGTATTTGTGGAAACCTTAATACATCCTCTATCAATATTATATTATATTTTGCAACATACATCTGCTCTTGACAAATCTATTACAGTGTTCCGTTTTTGGAATGCAGCAGAATAAATAAAGTTAAATAAAGTTTTCCTTAGAAAAATAAGGTGAATGTTTTTTGAATGCGTGAAATTCATTTTTTGATACAGATGTCATACACGCATCACGTTGGCGTGATTGAAACAAAATGAACATTTTATGCCTCTTATGGTAATCCAGCTGTGTTTTTAATTTATTAATGAACTATTTATTTACTTTCATTCGCATAGAAAAGTAAAATAGAAATGTATCTGTCATTTGAAAACGAAGTTTCCGTTAAAGTGGCGCCAGAAATTTATCACCCCAACGTGGTGTATATATAACATTTGTGCCTTTTTCTAACAACATGGGTGTGTGCATTTGTACCTAAATTTAGTTATTTAGCTCTATTTTTGTAATATTAGCTGGAGTTTGTACAATGTACGGTACTACTTGATTATTCTGTCCAGAAAAAAATTAATAGCAGATTATAGGAATAAATGTCAATAATCGATGATCGTAAGTATAATAGCAATTGATATTACACGTGATACACGTATTTTTTTACGTCATGAGTACTTTTTAATTCGATTTTTAATTTGTATTTATTATTTATGTTTATTGTTCTTTCGTTATTTAAAAGGAATTTATGTAAATTTGAATAGTTTGGCGAAACTGGCCGACGTGTTAATCAAGTAGCACTCAATTTACATTTGAAAATATCATATTTCACAAAAAACTCCGACACAAACCCGGATTTGCAAGATTTCCTTCCAATACCAATGCAGGAAAATCCTCGTTTTAGAATAGCGGAGAAATGTGCATTTTTAAAAATTATTTTCATTATTTTAAAACGAAAATAATAATAAATAAAAAAAAGTTATATAGCACAAAACAATTTCTAAAATTTCTAAAAAGAAATTGAAAGTAAATAAAGAATTTATTATTACAGAAACAACTATTGCTGGGTTACCATATAAGGTAAAATAACACCGTTTTGGCGACAGTCACATACCTCAGTGTGTATATAATATCTGTGCCAAACATATGTTTGGAAAAAACAATAATCGTTATTTATACAGCATGTTTAAATACTGTAGTCTAGTGAAAAAAATGTATACATGACATACACGCACCACATTGGCGCGTTTTTTTTTCTTTTCTTCTAAAGCCGATTTGGGGAAAATTTTGTTTTCAAATACCAGTTACATATATAGTTTACAATTATTTTCTGTTATTTTAAATAAAAAATAACAATAAATTTTAAAAAGTTTAGTTAATAATTATAAAACAAAACTATTTATATCCTTTAAAAAATAAAATAAAATAAAATAAAAAATTTATTAATAAATAAACAACAGCCAGGTTACCAAGTGAGGCATAAAATCGCCATTTTATTGCAGTCGCGCAAATGTGGCGCATATATGACAAATGTGCCTAGATTAAAATAGTTTATATAATTGGAAAAAAAAAAGAAAAAAATTGTAAATAGACAATTTATTAATAAATAGACAATAACATCCGGGTTGCATTATCAAGCAAAATAATGACACTTTGGCGTCAGTTAATTACCCAGATGTATTTATGATATTGGCGTAAGAGACAAATCGCACCAATGTAGTGCGTATGAGATATCTGTGCCAAAAAAAATTTAAAAGTTGCAGTTAAAGTATTTTACAATATCTATGTATGTGGAAAAACATTTACCCTAAAATTTAAATACTATTCATTTTTGTGGTATTAACTGCTGTATATGCATTTAAGTTAAATGTAAATTTTTTTCCTAAAAAGAACATCGCTCCATCTTGTACTTTTTTTGGTTTAGAATAGCATTGATTGGCGGCAAAAGTAAATTGAAACACCCAATTGAAGAAACAGCATACAAATAACAATTACAGCCTTTTTTAAAAAAAAAATTAATTCTGCGAGTTTCTTCTGTAAAACACATAACGGGAAAATTAGATTTAAAAATAGTTTTAGAAAAAGAAAAAAAAAAATACTTATGTTTTACCTAATAAAATTTTTGAGATGTTGTTTTCTTTTAACCTGGCTCGAAAGAAATTAATAGCCAAATATTGTGTCACTTCAAAACTTTCTTTCATATTGAGTTACTTTTTAAATATTATAAATATTTTTTTTTCGTTAAAGATAATTTTTTTTTCCATTCATAATATTATTTTGCATTAAACGGATTTTTTTCTTTTTATCATTATTTATTTTAAATCAATGAATTAACAGGTTTTTTTCGAAATGTTTATATTATTTTCCATTAGAGAAAGCATTTCATTTCTTTTTTGAAATATAATTATCGCCAAAAAATTAGTTGTTGCAACCCTTCCGTCAAAAATAACCGAAAAATACGAAATTTAGTACGAAAAATCAGAGTTATCCCTGTATATTTGTATCATAAACCTCCGCAAAAATGTTTCCTATCAAATGATATAATCTGCAAAAAGATCCATCGGGTAGTTTTTGAAAACACCCGTTTGGAAGTTTCATAACTTCTGCTTTATAATATATATGATATGTTCTCCTATATATGTATATAACATATATATGTATATATATATAATTTGTTTAATGAAATATGTGAATTTAACTGAGTCATTCTTTGAAAAAATATTCTTAAGCATTTTCGTAAGCAAGTAAGTTTCTCGGTATGTTGAATTTAGAAAAATTATCTTTACGGAAAGAGCCCTGAAATGGCACTGTGTTTCCTATAGCTTCAGAGGTTAATCAGGCCCTGACAATCGTAAACCTACGAGTTATCCGCTAAAATCGGTTTGCCAATCTGGAATTTCATCCGTCAACTTGATGAGGAGACTGTCTGTACTGCCGCCTCCCGGTATATCAGATATCATACTAGCCAAAGAAAAAAATCTCTTAGTGCTTCTGGTTTTAGTCCCGTTTCTCTAGTTATTTAGGACACTGAATCTAAAAGCAAAGCTTCATTGAATCAAACACATTAACTGTAGTTTCTGACTTAAGGTGATGAAAGTTTCTAAATTAGTGGTAGAAAATGAAAGCTGTCTAGAGAAGAAAAATTGAAAAATACCAGTAAAATATAATAATGCGTTTTATCAGACATGATTCGTTGTGAAAAATAACCTTTATTTAAAATTTTGAAAGTGAAAAAAAGAATCGTCAACGGTGCAAAGACAATTCGGCAAACTTTTATTCTTATTGTTATTACTAAATGCGAAAACATAAACGAAGTCATAATAAACACTACATGCAGATAGTAAAAAGAGTATAACAGTAGTATTAAAACAATAGTAGTAAACAGATGGAAGTAACAAAAGTAATTGTCAAGACAAAATAACACTGGATGAAAAGATATATACGCCAGATACGCCAGACTCGAATGTGTTAAAGAAATGGCAGACTTCTGAAAATCTGGGAATATTTGTGATGCTTAAGAGAGTGTGGTATATTCTCTTGCATTGAAAGAAAGAGTTTTTATATTTTGGACCATTGTATTGAAAGAAAGAAATTTAGAGGCTCCGAAATAACTGCCACTTTTCTAATATCCATGGGTTTCATTTGTGCTATTTTCACACTGTCTGCTTGTTTCTGAAAATAGAAAATTTCTATCTGTTCATAAAAAAAGCGTATGAAATTAATTTTGGTGTGAAGATTTCGAATCAAGATAAGCCACGGTCTGCTCACGATTATATGCAAAAATTCCACGGGTAATTTGTGCTAGTGGCTTGACAGGAAAATAATCTGCTTTAAATTTAACTTATTGTAGGCCAAATTGTTTTGATAACTGTTTGATTGAAAGGATTTTTTAATCGAAAATAGCAGAAAAACAACAGATTCGGCATATGTTACATTGATACATGGCATATGTTCTATATATTAAAGTTAGAGAGACGATAGTGTGCAATCAGATCAAATACATCAAAGGAAAAGGCCTAACATTTTAATCCCCAAAATGTATGTTCGCCAATTAACTAATGCAACTTACCTGAAATTTCTATTGTGTAAGTCACATGGTACAGCCCAATTTCCAAATACCGCTTTGGGAAGCGGATAGCGGATAACTCAGAGGACCGTATATTGTCCACGTCGATACGTCGAATAAAATTTTCTTCTTTGTCAATCTCGTTCATTTCCCACATCATCTTGTAAGAGAAATTAGGAAGGTCCATCAAAATGGCTGTTGTTTCCAGGCGAAAAGTTTCGCTTCGATGATACTTCAAAGAAAAACATATAAATACCTTTTCATCTAATACTTCATAATTTTAAAAGTCATATAAATAATAATGGTTTCACGTATTTATATGATACCCAAAAGAAAGAAACATCTCCAACTTCAAAATTCAATAATTTATAAGCTATTAGTACAAAGAGAATGAAGAAAGATTTGTTAATCAAACCTAAATATTGAAAGACGGAGCACTTTCATAAATGAATATGGCATATGAAAAATTTTATCCGCAATTTTATCCGTAAAACTGAAACATATTAATTGCATATATAATTTAAAAGAGATGTATTTTTTGCTTTTATTTTCAGTCTAGACTAAGATTAAAATCCCACACCTAGGAATGGATCAGGGAAGTAATGACTCCAGAAACTGCGCATAAGTTGATTGATGTCAGTACTCGGTTCAAATTTAGCGCCATTCTGATTGGAATATCCAATTTTGTCGATAGTGTTATTTAATGTCTATGGAACGGTACGGTAAGTGAAAGCATCGCATTACTTGTATTTTCGGTGCGCACAAATTGATTACAACACAATTTAACGATGATTCTGAATAATTTAACAAATTACATAAGTAATTTATGAACATTTATTAAATATTATGTTCAACTTCTGTAAATACAATAAATCAAATTGTGCACAAATGAATTTGTAATTAAAATTTTTTTCAATATGAGCTATGAAATTAATATTCGAAAAAAAATATGAATTGCAATCTACATTTTTTTTTTTTTTTTTTTTTTTTTTGTTGATAGATTTATTTTTATTTCCTTCTTTATGTGAATTCTCAATTGCAAATTTTTCTTTCAAGCAATTTTCGAATTATGATTAAACGTCAAAATGATGGTTTAAAGGGACCGTCTTTGATGTGCAGCAAAGCATAATTTGAAAAAATATATTTTACTCATTTTATAGAAATACTTGGGTTGATAATAGTCAAAGCAGATTAAGCGAGTGAAACGGTAGAATTGACAAGAAATAATACATTAATAAAAGTAACATAGTCAAATTAAAGCATTTCAAAAATGGAGTACGAATTGCAAATTGAATACAGTCCTTAAAACAGGCTAGTTTTGAAAGAATTAATTTCTAGGAAACTAATTGTATGAATTTTATGAAAATTTGTATTTAGGCTGATTGAAGTGTGTAAAATGTATTTATCGCGTCAAAATTGGGTATTGCTATTGAAAAAAACGAAGTTTGGGTTCGTTTTAACATGAAGATGGTTTTCTAAGTAATTTTTATACACGTCATTTAAAAGTAGACGTTATTTATAATCATTTGGTACTTGTAACTTTCTTTTAGGATAATTTGTTGCAGTATAAGCAGGGGGTGTTTACTTTCCCATGACTGTACTTTTTGGCTGGGGACCTTTGTGAGCTGTAAAGACGGGAATGGTACGATTTTTATAAACAAATATGCGAATGGTAAAAGAAAATACCTAATGGAAAAATCTAGTAAAAAAATCCCATAAAACGTCATTTGAAAAAAATCTACATCGGATTTTTTTTAAATATATTTTTGAAAGTTTCTCGGGTACATATCGGAGAAATTCCCTGCCAAATGTAGTAGATCTGGCCTTGTCCGTCACAACCTGAGAGCATACACAGATAGAAAACAGTCTCGCAAACTCTTTGTTTTAATAATCTATATATAGAAAATAAATAGAAACATAAAATAAGGAATATATTTCTAAGATAATTGATAAATTTTGTTTTAATAACTATCAAAATATTTAGAATTTCTGTCAGTAGATAGCGCAGCTATTTTTAAATCCGTAAAAAAGTTTATATTAACAGATTGCATCCATTTTCACCATTTATTATTATATTTATTTTATTTACACCATTTATTATTATATTTATTATTTAATATTACAATAGTTTTAAACATGAATATAATTACTTGCATTTTCGTCTCAACATTCATATAGGTTGAGATAGCATGTTGCAATGCTATCTACTGACAAAAATTTGAACAATTTTTGAATTACTCTATACAAAATTTATGAGCTACATTATACACGTATCACTTATTTAATTTTTTATATTTATTATACTTAATGAATCTTTGAATTTTCAAGTTCGAGTGTCGTTTTTAAGATACACAGTGTGCATGAATATTTAAAAAACAAAAATAATACCTTAAGTGGAATATTAATATTTGTGGAATTCTTCTCTATCCAAATATTTAATTCTATGTATATAACTTCAATGTTAACACTTGCATTTGAGAAGTAAAAAGTATTAAAGGCTTCAGCAGAAGGTTGAAATTTTCCACCATAATGGTAAGCATATACTAAACTGCAATAGAAAAATAAATAAAATCAACTTTATCAAATTAAAAGACTTTTTTAAACATAAAAAACAACAAGTTGAATGTAGATTCTGCCGTTGCAGAATCCAGTTTCGCCTCCGATTAGAATGGGAAAAAAGAAAAAAAAATCGATAGAGGTTTTTTAGAAGGGCGACCCCGTTTAGAATGCAATGAACTAACTTAATTTTTCTTGTGTTTATCAATATAATAGCAAACAGAACGGCGTGACATACCCATTTGATTAGCAATTTCTCTCTGAGACATTGGAATTGCGGAATAATAAAGAGATAAAATTTGACGTGCTCATTGACTAGATTCATCAAAAACGGATTATTTCTTTAGTTTAAACGCTTTTTTATAGGCTCTGAGAAAAAGGAAATGCATTTTAACAATAAAACGAGTGGAATCCCGTCGAATTTGACGAATGAAATGTTTAAAAGACCCGATCGATTTGGTTTAAAAAAAGCAAAAGTAATTACATTATTGAATCAATATATGATAAATATATTTCAAAACTTAATGTCAAGTTTGCCAGTTACAATTTTGCATGCAAATATTCGCACACCTTCAATTAAACTTGTAATCTGAGTGCCGGCGAAGTCCAGAAATTTGATTTTATATGCACTCACAAAAAAATAGTTTCATTAAAAAAAAAAAAAAAAAAAAAAAACTAATTTTATTTTTACTATGACATTATTTTCACTAACTGAAGTCATCTGAAAGTGATATCTCAATCTCAGTGTCCATAATGAAAATAAATATTGAAATGTAATATCGTTATGAGTAAAAATGCGATGTTTTAAATAGTGACGTCATTTTCTCTTCAAATGTTTTTAAAAGTTACTGTTATTAGTAATATGAAAAAGGCATCCGTAATAACATTGTAATTCCCATTTATCTGGTTGCTGAATGACATCATTTTCCTCACTTGAAATTTTTCTTATTTTGCTTTATAGACATTAATTTTTATCGTAAATTATTTTCTGTTATTTTATTTACATTATTAATATTATTTCTCAGTAAATATATTTTTTTACCTCAATTAGTGCATAATTATACACAATCATTTTATTGTGATTAAATTTTACGAAAACAGTTAACTTTTTTCTTTTAAATGAGAGGACATGGTCACTGATGAAATAAAGCTTCTGACTGGTGGAAAGTGATAATGGAAAATAAATTTTTATTATCGAAAGAAAAGCTAAACTGAGTTGCCACCATTTTGATGAAATATCGTAAAAAGCATTTAAAATTAAAAATAAAATATAAAAATGGAAATAACTTAAAAATAGCTAAAATGGGCATAACTACAAACAAATAACTTTCATAAAATATATATATATATATATATATATCAAAATCAGTTGACTAGAAAATTTAGGGCTGATGACTAAAAAAAACAGCCAGGTCTTTTAAATATATAGATTGTATGAATGTCTCGTTTTAACGGCCAGATTATGAAAAAGTGGGCCACAATTTTTGACACGACACTTTTTAGCTTGTCTGAAAGAAACAGCATCGTAGGCTAATAAAACCATCTGAATTTAATATTTTTATGCTTACTATCAGATAACATTTCAAAAACAGAGAAAAGAAATAGAAACACAAATGTGGTAATAGAACATTTGTTTTTAATTGATAATATTAGCTCAAGAGCCGACAGCACAAAACCCTATGTCATCGAGCACAAGAAAAAACCCTTTATTTTATGGAAGAGTAATAATAGAGGAAACTAATGATCCATGTCTGTTGGAAGCGAAGTGACGCATAAACCAAAAATTAATACCACTAGTGATTGACTCGTAGGCTTAGCATTGTGTTTTTCTGCACCCAGTTTTCCGTGTTTTCATACTTTTGATTGTAGGACAAACACAATGCTACGTAGAATATGTTTTAGATTGTTTACTTTTAACGAACCCCATAGCATAACTGAGAAGCGAGGAAGCAATCGAGTAGGTTAAAGAATATTTTAATGAGAGGACAGAGAAAATTTTGATCGATGAGGCATCATTCAGAGTGTTATCAACCCATCAGCCCCCCAAAGATGTTGACTCTGATGAGGAAGCTTGGACTGGACAAACAAATTCAACGAGAATCAAGCAACTTATGCCTTGAATATATTTATCAAGTTTTCTGAGAGCAACAGTTCTTAACTCCACATCCTATAAAATAACTTTATAAAAAAAAAAAAAAAAAAAAAAAAAAATGAAAAAAGAAAGAGAGAAGACGACTACAAAGCAATGTGGCATTCCAGATTTGAAGATGGCTTTTACAAGTAGTTGTGTAGACCGGCAATGTACGTTTTCCTTTTATAGTCATGTACGTTGTACTTTAAATTATTTAGCATTTTTCATGGAGATGCTGTGGACTAGACAAACAACATCAACGGGAATCAAACAACTTATGCCTTGAATATATTTATCAAGTTTTCTGAGCGCAACAGTTCTTTTCTCCACGTCCTATGAAATGACTTTCTTAAAAAAAATTGAAAAAAGAAAGAGAGAAGACGACTACAAAGCAATCTGACATTCCAGATTTGTTTAAGATGGCTTCTACGAGTAGGTCTGCTGTGTAGACCTACTCGTAGAAGCCATTAAATTTTGTGCGTATAGTAGGTCTGCTGTGTAGACCTACTCGTACTGCTGTGTACAGTGCACGTTTTTATTTTATAGTCATGTACATAGGTCGTACTTTAAATTATTTAGCATTTTGGTTTGAGATGCTGAGGACTAAACAAACATCATCAGCTAGAATCAAGCAACGTGTGCCTTGAATATATTTGTTTTCTGAGCGCAACAGTTCTAACTCTACAAAAAGAGAGAGAGACAGAAAGAAGACCACTACAAAACAGTCTGACATTCCAAATTTGTTTAAGATGGCTTCCACGAGTAGTTCTGCTGTGTAGACCTACAGTGCACGTTTTTATTTAATACGATTAAATTATTTAATATTTTTGCTTCATTCTATTCAATCTGCTTAAAGAATGAAACAAGTTGGAAATTGCACGTGAAGCGTAGCAAATGAGGTGCGTTCGTACGATAACGAAGTTTGAAAAATATTACTCTCGTATATCAATCTCATAAAATTGTAAATAGTGAATTACAATTAAAACGCTCATCAAACAATGTTCTCCCTTTACCATTACATAATGGAATACTTTTGTGTGGCCTTGTAAATCAATAACAAATGTTCTTTGCTCCACAAATTATGTAAAATATATATTATAATATGTACTTTATAGTTGCATATAAATTTTATTAAGTTTGAATGAGTGTAACACCATTAAAATGCATTAGAAACATTTTCCCCCATTGACCGTAATGTAACGGAATACTTTTGATTGTCCCTGTAATTGATCTATGCATCCGATTTTCATAAAATTTGAAATAACTCGACAGAATTATGTAATAATTATGTATTTTAAATTTCAAATGATTAAAATGCATTTGAAACTTTTTCCCTCATTGACCGTAATGTTATGGAATACTTTTGATTGCCCCTGTAATTGATCTATGCATCCGATTTTCCTAAAATTTGAAATGACTTGACAAAATTATGTAATAATTATGTATTTTAAATTTCAAACGATTCGGTTGGGTAGTTTTTGCGTTGTTATATGCGGACAGACAAACGGACGGACTGAACGACCACTATAGGTGCTTTATATTTACATAGTTACGAACGCACCTAAAAAGATGCTCTAATGTCTTTTTTTTTTTTTTTGTTTAATTCTAACTTCTATATGCTTTTTCATGACATTCATCTTGTAATCCGGCTTGGTTCAAGCTTCGAATGTACCGGATTAGAGTGTATTTAGTGTATATTATATATATATATATATATATATATATATATATATATATATATATATATATATATATATATAATGTGTGTGTGTTTGTGATGTGTTTGTATAATATACCTTTAGATCAAAATTTATTTTACAAGTGCGTATAATAATAAATACAAATCACGTGCATACGCGAAATAATACCATGAAATCACAATATTTTTAATCAGTGAAGAAATTACAACATGAAAAGCTTAGTTTTATCATTTAATATTTTAGTTTTATCACTTAGGCCATGTAAATATGTTACATTTTTTTAGATTTACAAACACAAAGTATCAATAAGTAAATCAATTTTTATTTTACGAATATAACAAATAGAATTTTAAAATGTAAAGACATCTGTTATTTTTATAATTCAAAATTACCAAACTTACTGTAGGGCTTTGTCATCGATCCATGAACTCTGTATTACTTCACGTCGTTTTCTGAAGAAATAAAACATGAAATTATAATTATAACAATAAATAACCATTATCATAGTAATTAACCATAGTTAATAATAAACAAGAATGAAAAATCATGCGTGATGTATGGATAATGAAACACTTTCCGATGCATTCAAAGTACTACAATAAAACTTCCCACAATAATGTGTTGTGAATTTGAAGAGAAAAGCGTTTCGAAATGTATTTAATTTTGTGTTTTGATTTTTGCATCGTAAAATTTGATTAAATATTGCTATATTAAGAAAAGTTAATTAAAATTCTATCAAAAATTTATATGAATTCAAAGTTTTATTTCTTGTTTTGATTAAAAACACATGTGTTTGATAAAAAATTCACATTTTTCCGAAAAAATGTGCCCTGATAATAGGCACACATCTTAATATGGATACTAAAAAAGAAAACAATAAAGAACAAATACTTCATAATCTTACTTTAATTTATTTGCAACATGTCGCGCAAAAATCCTTTTAAACATTTAAGATGGGTCCAGAAGACAAAAATATTCAAATAAAAAAAAAAAAAAAAATTACTGCATTAAAAATTTCTTAGTTTTTTTCTGCTTAAAATGACATTTAAATTATGCTTCTATCTTAATTAGAACAGGAAATATTAATTTTTATGTTTTGGTTTGTTTTCAAAATCTAGGATTCAAGCAGTAGTTGTTATAAAAACGGCTTCTTTTGAAAATGTGTTCGTTTTTTTATGATGGGTTTTTTCACTATTTCTCCTTTTTAAATTGTTATAACTCAAGAACCGTTTAAGATAAATGGCTCAAACTTGGAACGTATTTTTTTTTTCAATTTTTTTACTTTAATTTTGATTTAGCAAATTTCAAAAAAAATATTTACTTTTAAAAATATGACTTTTTTAAAAAAGTTACATATTTTTTTTTCAAATTTTAACTTTAAATATTTTTAATTTTTATTTAAATTAATATTTTTAAAAAACTGAATCGAAATTAAAGTTTATATATATCTGTTTATTTAAATGAAAAATAATTGAAATTCTACAAATAATATTTCGAGTTAACGATTTTAATTTACCCCACTTTTTTAATAATTTTTAATTTAAAATTTGTTTTAAAAAATAATGATAAATTTTATCATGTGATTTTGTTTACGAATGATATGGCTAATCATCTCAAAAAAATTCTAAAAATATTTTATTTTTAATGTGTTTCTGACTCCCTTAAATAAATTTTTAAACATTTAATTCTTTTAATGCATTTCAATGAAAAGTTTTCTTTGAAAGAGTTAAAATTCAGTCAATAAAGAGAATTTTAATTGAGGATAGTATGTTTCTTAAATAAAACTTTAAAAATATGATAATAAGATGAATAAATACCGTATGTTTGTAGCAGATACTCTTTTACATAATTTATACATATTCCTGAGTTACCTCTTTGATCCTTTTGTATTATATTTTATTTTTTGATCTTTTAGAAATTCCTTGCAGGTATTTTCATTCCCGAATGCTTGAACATCGCTACCATCTCCTGCATTGAAAGTGTAACAGGTGAATTCATCAGAGCCTCTAAATGTAATGATAAAGTCAATCTCTTCATTAGGTAACACTGCTACTTTCGAAGCTGAAAGATCCAAACTAGTCGTCTCAGAGAGTACTCGGATTGCAAAGCTGGCTGTGTTGCTAGTTTCAAATCTACTTGAGGCTGCACATTCAGCTTCGTACTTGCCACTCTGTAACACAAGTGTTTCTGTCAATACTTACTTAATATGTAAAATTATAATTAAGTAACAACTTCTTCTAAAAAAATAGTAGTTAGCATATAAATTTATCGGGCGTTATTATAAATTTACTAGAATCACTTTTTAAAATTTTAGCGACTTAAACTAACTCTCTAGATTATAAATTATGATCATAGTTAGACCTTTACATCTCAGCCAAGCAGCGCTAGATATGTCCAGCAAAACACTAAGAATTTCAATGATAATAAAAATGTTGTAACGGTATTTCCGACAGATTTTCCTTCAATTGTGAGAAATATGATGACGTCGTGAGATGTGTTGAAAGTACACAGAACTGCACGAACTTGATTGTTGACACCTTACAAAATGTCTGCAATGTTTCGTAATATGAAGCATAAGTCTCAGTATTGCTTGAACACCATCCAAGCCACGGTGGCCACTCCCCTCACTTATCGCACAGTCCGCTAGAATTCATACAAGGGTCATTCCACACGAAATAAGCAAATCAGGTGTGGCTGACATGTCACAGATTTTATTGAAAATCATCATATAAGATCACGATCTTTTACGAGGAAGCGCAAAGTAATAGATCAGACTTCTTTATTTCAGTACAAAAATTTACATTAAAGTTGATACGAAATCGAGTTCTTGTGTACATGCTTGAAATTTCAAGTTTGATTATTAGCCTTAGAAAAGGAAAGACTGTAATAAAAATTATTTACACTTAAGAATGAACTATAAGTAACAGATGAGCGTAATTTAGTAACTGTGTTTTTATTTCATAATTTAAAAATAAATAAAAGATTAAAAAAAATCGTGGAAATAATTAAATATTTCACTTATTTGTTTTAAAATGAAATACACTTTTCCCAGATTATTATTATTTTTTTTTTTGCCGTTATAGCTAATTAAATATATTTAATACATCTAAATTTTAATTCTTGCCTTTTTTATTCCTTAATGTGAAAAAAAATTAAACAATGAAAACTGTTGATTAAAAATTTTATATTTTTATCATTTGTTTGAACACAAATAAAAGCTTTCAAAAGCTTTAAACTCTTTGACATTACGGATAAAAGTGTATATTTTAAATATACAAAGTTTTATTCTTGCTTTCAGTTTATTTTTGCCTCAAGAATATTTTAAATTTGACTAGAAGTTATATATTACTCAATAGATTATTACTCAATAAATATAAAGATTGATTTCCAGAGATTTCAATATTATAAAAAAAACTTCACTTTTGTTAAATAGTTTGCAAAATACAAAACTTCAAACTTGCAACTTTCGACGATTATCCGCGAGCCATTCTATATCACAAGTTTTTTAAATGTCCAAAATAGATAAAATAATTTATTTTTCGTCGAAATATTGTGCAAAACTACATTTGAATATGAAATGAACAGGTATCTCAAATTTTATTAAAATCGGCTCTTATGCAGCCACGGCTTTTTTTACATTTTTGCTCATTTTACATGAAATGATCCACAATGAAGATAATTTTAAATGAAGGTAGTATGTCTCTTAATTAATCTTTAAAAATATGATAATACGATGGAGATATAAACTGAGTCAGTGTAAGTCTATGGAAGAATTCGTAAAAAATATCCGCACTAGTGTTAAAGTTATAAATGAATATTCAAATCCGGCTTGATGAGAGATACTTATCTATTTTTGTCTAAATAAATAAATTGAGATGCTATTCGATTTTTGTTTATTTCACATGATTTTCCCATTCATTTTTTCCCAAATATTTAAAAAACATTTTAAATAAAGGACTCTCATTAATGCGTCTCCTCAAAACGAGTCACTGGTTCAGTGGTGAATTCAAGGGATGGTAAGGAGCGGGGACGGGGAGGGGGGGGACATGTCCCTTCGGAGCAATGAGATATGTATTTCCCCAGAAGATTTGTGATTTGGTTTTTCAACGGTCAAAACAGTGCAATTTCACCCAGAAACTCTATAATGTTTCCGCGGAGCCACAGAAATCCCACCCGGAGAAAAGTGTCTGATTTCAATACTGCTCAGGTTAATGAGCAGAACTTTGTACCATCACTTCCTAATTCAAGTTGTAATTAATGTATCATAAAGCATAATACTCATCGGATAACGTAGCCAATTTTTTTTCACAAATTGCTCAAGCAGAATGTAAAATTACTTTTAATCTAGAAACAACTTTGATGTAATATTTGGTATTTAGACATCAAGAAATCATCAGCCCTCATTATAAAGAGTAAGTAAACTCTCTACCTCTCAAAATGCGAAAAGTACAAAAAATTGATATTGGCTGTTTGCCAAATAAGAATTTGATTAATCAGACTAACTTTTCGAGTGTGTTGCAAAACTGGACAATCATGTTATTAAAAAATTATTGGCTTATAATAGTTCGATTATGTAAATACTAGTATAAACAAATGCCGTCCTACGATGATGGATAGGAATAGTGGTTTTCTTTTTACAATTTGAAATAACTGATAAAAAATATTCATGTACCATTATTCCGTTATCGAGCTATTTGGATTAAAAATCATAAATGTCAGTAAATTAAAATACAGCTTTCAGACATTTTGCATTTAAAAACACATTATTGCATTTAAAAATACAAGTTACGCTAAAACTTAATGTTAAAAAATAATTAAGTTTGAAAAAAAAGAAAGAAAGAAAGAAAAAGAAAAGAAAAGCGAAGGAAATTGGATTCATTTTTTATCAAATGAATTTTCCCAAAATAAATTAAACATACAAAACCTGAAAAAAAAGACTATGTTCATTACTTTAATACTCATAAAACATAATACTTTTATATTAACTTGTCGATGGATAATTAGCCAAATAGTGCTCCTATTGATATTATTCATATTGCATTAATTTAACTTCAAATAAAAACCTTTAACCCATTTCATTAAAAAATACATAACTTTGAAGGTTTTGCTTTGGTACTCCATTGCCAAATTTAGTAATTTTTTTTATTCAATATTTGAAAATGGCATAATAATTATTAATAAATAAATAAAAAAAAAACATTTTCTTTACCTTTATAACGCAGTTTGTATAACGATTTTCTGATAAATACTTTTCGAATTATTAATTTTTTCAGTAATTTCAAATGCTTCATTTTCCGAGAATAATAGCAACGAGTCATGAAAAAGCCAGCCGTCAAAAACGCGTAGCTTTTTATTAAAGAGGATATAAATTGCTTTTCGTATATGTAGTTTGACCTTAGTAATTTGTTCTTTTGTTTTAATAAATCATCACTGACTTACTTTTTTAAATAAAATTATTAAACTAAAGGAAAAAATTTTCATTTTAGCATTAAGTTGGTAATTTATATAATTTCTTTCAAAAACTGGGTTAAATTTATTCAAAGGGAGGATCTTACACCATTAAAATATTGATATCGTTTAACGAGAATTTTGGTTAATGAACACAAAAAATAGCCTTCCTTAAAAGTTCGCAATAACGATAGTTCACTATATAACAGATTATAAAAGTATGCAAACAATATTTATGCTTACAGTTTTAAAGTTATGCTTGAAGACACCATCTTTATTGCTCTCTTGAAAATATTCACTTGCTATGGTTAAGATGTATTCTTCAAAATACCCTGAATAAGAATAAAAAATTGCTTTAAACATAGATTAAAAAAATATTAATATTTTATATGGATTTAAAAATGCACAGTCTAAGGAATCTATATGCGTTGAAATGATATATGAATGTAGTTTTAAAAAAATCCTTGTATATTTTAATATTTACAATTTTGATATCCTGACAGAACCAACATGGTACAATGTTTGTATTGCTACGTTTCTCTTTTCCAATTATCTTTCAAATTTAGTTCTTACAATTGTACTTAGTCGCAAAAATAAATAAGCAAAATGTTTTTTTTTTTTTTTTTTTTTTTTTTTTTTTTTGCATTTTGTCTTTAAGAAATTATTTATGATCTTATTACATTCAAAATTACATTTTATTTCAATAACAGGGAACCTCAATTATATTTTAAAACAAACAAATCTCAAAAAATAGAAATATTTAAACAGAGAGGAGAAAATAACTTAAAATGATACAAAAAATTATATAAAAGCAAGTATGCAGACAATGACATAATGGAAAAATAGCAATTTTTACAATGTTTTCCGAAAGCTAAAATTAAACAATTTCTAAGATGGCTATCCATTTTATCACTACTTTTTCTGGTAATGTCTTTGAGGTTACTAAATCTTGATTAACAGAATCCTCCCGGAGAAAAATATTTAAATTACACACTGTTTTAGATATATATGAAACTATTATCGCGATCTTCGGCAATGCAAAATGGGTCAACTAGTTAATAATAAAAAAAATAAAGTATGATTTACACCAGTCGTCAGAATTCAGGGGCGTGTGAAGAGAAAATTGCGACCGGGTCAAAGTTAGAATTTTGCATCCCTCCCCTCCGAACTTTTTCTTGTGACAGGCCAAAAATGACGTTGGTATTATAAATTTCCGAGTCCGGGGCGAACGCCCCCTTCGCCCCCCCCCCCCTTTCGGAAGGTGCTGTCAAAATTAAAGGATGAGAAAAATATGCTCACTAAGTTAATTATTTGCTATTAACTTTGTAACTTAATGTTGGAACCAATGTCCAATGCAGCAATTTTGATAATTAAATACTAATGAATACAAAACTACACTTCTAAGCATACGTTAGAGTCGAAAATGTGCAAATTAGGTAATTGGCAATGTGGTGCGCAATGATCGTATGTTTGAATTCTTGTCTGTAGCACTATTTAAAGTGAATGTGGTGCCTGAGAGTCATAAATATTCATTAGTTATGACTGGATGCCTGTCCAGTCTATTAGGAATGCCTATTAGGAATGCCTGAAAAGCATTATTTAAGCGAAGATCAAAAGTGGCGAATAATTGATAGAATCAAAGATGGTTAAACATAATTTGCCTTCCCTTGTCTTTAAAATATCCCGTTCGAGCACAGGCTTCTTAGCGCTATTGAAAATTTTGATGCCAACATTTTAAACGAGCCCCTTTGGAAGCTGGAATGCGGGGGACACAAACTAATGTTTTTTTCGCATACAGTCCACACTCGTTAAGCTTTCGAGCAAAGTAGAACGGCTAATTAGACTTTTTGTGGCAGCCTGAAGATCGGAAACCAAATCTTCAGTTTCTTCGAGCCGAAAATGGCAGAAAACGGGCTTTTGCTTTCCTGTTCTTGCTCTAAAATTTGTTAGAAAACTGCTGATTTTGCTCTCCCTTGACCAGGCTTTCTATCAACGTACCCAGCGCTTTATAAGCGGCAGGAGTCTCTCGATATAACACTTTGAGGAATATTCAATTCTTGGGCGACATACCTTTGTGTTTGATCTCCCTTGATTCTACCAACTATTCGCCACTTTTGACCTTTACTTAAATGATGCGTTTGAGCTATAACTAGTGAATACTGATCATTCTCAGATACTGCATTCACTTCAAACATCACTACAGACCAGAATTCTATAATATGCCCATCGCGCACCACTTTGAAAATCACCTATATTGCATATTTTACGATGTAACATATGCTCGGAAATGCAATTTTCTAATCAATAGTATTTAATTAACAATGATTAATTCATGCATTGGACATTGATTGCAGCTTGAACTGAGTGAGCATAATTTTACTCATTATCATTTAATTTTGATGACCAGTGTATAAACAAATACGTTATTATTGAGTTTTAAAAAATACAGTAGTCAATTGACATCCACGTACTTAACATTCGCGAGTTTTAATTATTAGCGAAATAAAAAATTAAGACTGTTTCAACGTTCGCGATTATTTAACTTGGTTATTCGCGAATTTTTGTTTTATAAAGATATTTTTAAAAAGTAAAAACTCTCTTTCTTTCGCCAATTCCATAAACTATTTGACACTAGTCAGCTACATTGTACTTTAAAATTAAGTTCCGAGAGTTTCAATCTTTTTATTGAGGCAAAATATTGATTAGTAATTCTGAGAAACCCAAAACATAAGTTTCAGCTTGCTTGCTGAGAAAGCAATACAATAAGATTCTCGACTGGAAAAAAGTCAAATTTAACCACTTAATGGTCGCATTAAATTACGGCTTAAAAATTCAAATTAATTAGTGCCACCACTTTTTCGAAAAAAAAATATTCATCTTTTATTTTTCTTTTTTGAAAAAAAAAATATTCAGCAAGTAAAATGATACCAGAATAAAACCAATTACACTATTTTATAAAATTGGTGAGAATCAAAGAATTCTGAATAAAAGCCTTGAAGCTTGTAGCCCGTGAATGTCTCGGTCGCGACGATTAAGTGGTTAAAGAGAAATCGAGACCGCGACTCTTCTTTATATGGTGATTTATAAACAAAAGGTATGTTCTGTCGAACAACTGTATATCAATAAATACTTTCATCCATCAACTAGCAACTAAACTTTGTACTATCTACTTATAATAAAATGCGTCCGAAGAAATGTGTAGAACGGTTCCAGGTTGTACCACTCCTATCTGGATTAAACCTTTGCTAGACGCCACGTTAGGCTTAATTGAAAACAGATGCTAAAATGATGCTTTTAAAATTTCTTCCACTTGAAATAATGTTTTTTCAGCATATTTTCATATAAAACATGTATCTCAAACCCAATTATAATACATAAAGATAACAGTGGAAGTGGAAAAGTTTTTTATTATCTGAGTACGATAGTATTTTATTTATTACTCTAGCACCGTCTCTCACAACTTTAGTGCTGCCATCTATGAATTATTTTAGAAGCCTTTTTGGGAATATATTATAAAAGATAAATTTAGTTTTAGATGAATTTAAATTTAGTTTTATTATTATTATTTTTTAAATGCTAGCATTTATCCGGTTAATTTTTTTAAATTTTGTTTTCTATTTAAATAAATAAGCTCTTTTTTTTCTTCAAGTTGTTATGGATATATGAGATATCATCATGACTGCATTAGTATAAATGAAAATTATTTTTTCACATGGTCTTAAATTAAAACTTTATCTGCTTTGATGCAATGCATGCAAATAAATCAAAATTGCTCTTAAATTAAAATTTGATGATTTTTATTTAGTTTATGATATTATATATTCCTTACATTTAAATGGCATTTGACAAAAAATACAAATTTCGTTTACAATGTAAGCAAATTTCGAATGGATATAATCTAAGCTTTAAAAACTGGTAGATTTAATTTAAAATTTTACAAAAGAAACAATAATAATAATTTTGATTTTCATAACTTACGGATTGAATTTTTAAAGTTGCAAGCTGAAGTTTTTAAAAATTGATTTTGATTTAAATAAATGCCTCCTACTATAGAAAATAGCAGTATTTTCTATGAGAAACTACGATTTTTTTAAAAGTTGTTTTGTGTATATTAACTGCGTATAGATGGCACCAAATCTAAATTTAAAAAGAAAATTCAAAGCTTCATAATCGATGCCTAAAAGCATCGAACTAAGAATCTATCATATACCTACGATTAAAATCGTTGCCGAATCATAATAAAGAATCATAATAAAGAATGTATTTTAAAATTTTTAAAACTTCAATATTTAATTTAAATGTTTTGTGAAATCTTCAGAAATTGAGTTTTATTTTGCAATTATTATTATTATTGTAATAAATACTGTTCTTTGTTTTGAAATTAAAATTTGTTCAAAAACTACATATCAAGTAAAAAAAAAAAAAAAAAAAAAAAAAAAAAAAAAAATTATTTGTATTTGTAGAAATGTATTGCTATTTTTAAAATGTGCTTTTTTACAATACAAACTCTTCAAAAATAAAATCTGCATTTTGTTTGTTTGTATGAATATTAAAAAAATGAAATGCAAGTGAAAATTCCGTCATTTTTGACGGGGTTATATACTAGTATGTTTATAATTACCGAAATTTATTTATTGCATGTACTTTTTAATATTTAATAAATATATCTGTACGTTTCCTATTTAAAATTCTTAAAACCCAACCCTGTTTTATGTACGGGAAGATAGTTTCAACATTTTGCGGAGTTTTCCGTGAACCAAACTCTTGCAAATATTAAGGGATTTCTGTATTTCCATATTACAGACATAAACAATTTTCTGTTAAGGCGCCACGCTAGTCACTGAAAGAAAACCCTGATGATAACGTTAGGTCTATAGGGACGTTCTTTTCAAATATCTCGCTCAAATTTAAATATTTTTATGTTTTATTTATTTATTTATTTATTTTTTTGCATAGGATAGCTGAGGACGATCTACAACCGGGCTAGTTTTTACTTTTTCAATTTTGGTTTTAGATTTTTTCAAAAAATTACCTTAACTTTCGAAACAGGTTAAAACCGGTTCTGAAATTGAAATTATCATGATATAAAAATATATAACCAAAATCGAAAAAGTAAAAACTACCCGGTTGTAAGTCATCCTTAGCTATCCTATGCAAAAAAAAAAAAAAAAAAAAAAAATCAAGTAAAAATATTAAAATTTGAGCGAGATATTTGAAAAGATCACCCCCATAGACTTTACATTATCATTCGGGTCTTTTTCAGTGACTAGTGTGACCCTTAATAAAAGTGATATGGAAACGGGCTCATGTTTATTCAAAATATCTTAAATTTACAACAAAAAAAGGAATGTGTTATATCAACATTTTTCACACACCAACATATTCAAAACATACATTTTGTATGCATTTTTTTAAAAAATTTCTATTTTTAAAATAAAATTAAAACAGGTAAATATTTCTTCTACAACAGGGTATTAAGGTTAAGGTTTATCCAGGTCATTTAAGGTTTATTTTAACAAACTTTTTTTTTCAAACGAGACAATAAGTAAATTTATTCTCAGTCTTAAAATATAAGCATAACCTCTAATCTTTGAGAATTTTAAATACAAATATTAAATATTTCATGTTATATTTTAGATGCATGCGCTTTTGCGAAAAAAATATCCGATGATTATCCATTATCACGAAGTATTTTGATGAGAAATCACCAAAGTCTACTGCGATTAAAAATTAAAATAATATTCAAATTACCTGTAATATTACACCGAAAGACGGCAATAGAACCCACTGGAATTTCATTGCTTTCTGGACCATCTGGAACCATTAATTCCGAAGCTGCATCCAATTGGTAAGAAAAGTAACCTTCTAGTTTGCCCATTTTTTCAAATAATTCAATCTGAGAAAACAACAATCTAAGTATTATTTTCCAATCTTACATTTGAAATAAATTTAATTTTATTCAAATCATCAATTTATAGGTGACTTTAAGGATTTTTTTCTTACTGCTTTAGAAAAGAAAAAAACAGTTTTTTGCATTAAAAAAAAATGAATAACTTTTAAATGTTTAAAAGATTTTTGCAATAAAAAAATGTCCCTCTATGAACTATGTCCCCAATTTCAGGCGAAAACCGGTGTTTGGTGATTTTACGCAAAAGCCACAACTTTTTCTTAAGATCCTGGCCTTTGCGTTTCGAGCTAAAACCTAGACAAACGTACAATTACTTTTCTGAAAAAAAAAAGAAAGAAAGAATAAAATATAAACCATTTTCTATATACTACCTGGATGTCAATCAAATGACGACAGATTTTTCAGAAATCTTTTAATATTGATATGAAAATAAGTATTTCCGATCTTGGAGGGAAAGTAGTATGTAAAAATTCCTCTACATCAAGAAGGAATATTGAATGGTTTGAAATGTATAGTGATTTAGTATTTTTATACTTTATTTAAAAAGAAAATCAATGTCATCAAGTTGAATTTTGCACTAGTATTTTAACTGTTAGAATTTTTTGTAAAAAAAAGAAAAAATAATAATAATTTTTGTACTCTTGTACGTATTAAACCTTTTAAAACGAATTTTAAACGGTAGCCTCTGTTTGTATAAATTCATTAAAAAAATGAAAAAATACGTTATTTACAAGGGAAGGCCCTATACGGGCATTCTCAGAAAAATTTGAAAAAAAAATTACAGAATGTTTCAATTAGTTTAAAAAATCCCGGTTCACATCACGCTCTTAAGCCACGCCCCAATTTTTAAAGATTTTTTAAACTGCAATCACATAAAACTATCTTCAAGCAAATTAATCGGGAATTCATTTACAGCTCATATTCAAAATATTAGAATAATTACCTTTTTTTTAGAAATTGAAAATATCGTTTGGTAATTTAATGTCTTTTAATGAAAATATGCAAACGATATTTTTATTAAGAACTTATTGTTGATTAAACTTACTTGTTATCTTAAATTTAATATCATTTTTGAAAAGATTAATTGCAAAAAAAATTATTTTGAAAAGTCAAAATATTAGAATATTTATTCAAGTGGTTCAAAATATTAGAATATTTCACATTAATTCTCCTTTAATTATTACCAATTCTTAACTGGTGGCATCATTGATTAAATTCAGACTATTTTATTTAAAATAAGTATTCTTTTTTGCAGTTTGTTTCTTTTTCGTCTTAAAATGGGCCGTGTGAGTGATATTCCTGAATCTACTAAACTTCGTATGGTTGATTTGTATCGGCATGGTAAAAATCAATGTTTTATAGCGAATTATTTACATTGTTCGCAATCGAGCGTTAGTAAAATACTAACACAATATTCAAAAATTGGAAAATTTCAAAATAATCGCCGAAATGGTGGCCGAAACCAAAAACATCTGCTAGAGATGACAGGAAACTGAAGCGTATAGTTAAGAAAAACCGTTTTAAAAGTGTGCGATTCTTGCACCGAAAATTGAAAGAAGAAAGAGTTGAAGTTTCTACATCGACAACATTAAGACGTCTCCATAAATTTAAATTTGAATCTCGTGTACCGAAAACAAAACCTCTCATGACTGCAAGACAAAAGCGTATAAGATTGAATTGGTGTAAATCAAGACGTTTATGGAGCAATGAAGATTGGAAAAATATATTATTTAGTGATGAAAGTATGTTTTGTGTTTCATATGGTAATCAAAGTATTCGAGTTTGGAGAATGAAGCAAGAAGCATTTGATAAAGAATGCCTTAAACGTTCCGTAAAATTTGCTGCTAGTGTCATGGTTTGGGGTTGTATGAGTGCAGAAGGACCTGGAAAGTTATGCATCGTCTACGAAAAGGTTAACTCTCTGATATATCAAGAAATTTTAGAATATTACATGATTCCATCATCAGAAGATTTATTTGAAGATGATTTCATCTTTCAACAAGATTTAGCGTCCCCGCATACCTCGGTGTCAACTAAGAATTGGCTCCGCCAACGCAACATTAAGGTACTTCCTTGGCCACCAAATTCACCAGATCTTAATCCCATCGAAAACTTATGGTGTATAATGAAGAAAAAACTTCAAGAAAATCCTCTTTCAAGTAAAACTGAGTTAGTGGCACGTATAAAGTCTATTTGGGCTAATATTGATAGAAATGTTTGTAAACACCTTGTATATAGTATGCAAGATCGATTGTACGCTGTTATGAAAGCTAAAGGGGATGCTACAAAATATTAACTACCATTTACTTCATATTCATAAGGTAATATTGTTGCGTAAAATAAAATATTCTAATATTTTGAACCAATCTAAATTTTATTCTAATATTCTCATTCTCATCGCTTCCTTAACACAAGTGTTGTTACGAATCGTAGCACCTGCTATCCAGTCACGTGATTGTTTTTCGGCGCCGTTGCGTTGCGCCGATCGTCTTACGAAATCATGTTCTAAAGGCCAGATGTGCTCGAAGGATTTTCTCGACGAGAGAAATAAAACTCTCGCTTATTACACATGTAAAATTTATATTTTTATGTTTAAGTGTTTTGTAGTTGTGTTTAGTGTGTGTGTTGTCCAAAATAAACAAGTAAAAAGACTCCATTTTCAAGTATTATTTACGTATACTTTCGAATTCGCGAATCGTAAAATTCTATATGGTGCCACATTTCAACCCGGGAAGTGATTGTGTTAATGACTTCAAGACTTTCGAATTTAAGACTTTTATAAGTGTCAGTGACTCCTTTAAGAATATCAAGAATGTGCTTATAAATTTCAAGACTGTGATTTGTGCTGCCGCTCTTGGATTTCTCGGTCTGAATTTATCGGAATAATACATCGCGTCTTCACATCGCGGATAGAAAAGGTATTGTAAAATTATTTTGATTTATTCTTTTGATCTATATTTTCACTATTATGGATCTTGAAAAAATTAAAAGTAAAAGAAAGGTATTAAAAACCGCAATAACCAAATTTATTACAAAAATTGAGGCTTATATAGAAAGTATCGATTTTAATGATAAAAGTCATTTTGAGCAGTTAACAGAATATTTAACTAATATTAATGATAAACAAAACGAATTAAAAACTGTTAATAATCAGGTTCAGGAATTATTATCGGATGGAACAATTTTCGAGAACGATATTCAGTCATCTATTGAATATGACGATGGAATAAATGAAACAAAATTTAAAATTAAATTGAATTTGAAGAAATTTAAAATTGATTCTGATAAACCTGATACTAGTTCTTTATTTAACGCGAGTACAACTCCTTATTTCAATGCTAGACCAACAACAATAAATTTACCAAAAATAAACATCCCGACGTTTAAAGGGGATCCGAATATGTTTTTGGAATTTATGAATAGTTTTAAAAGCAGCATTGATGCTAATGAAAATTTATCCAAGGTGGATAAACTTATTTATTTAAAATCCTTTTTGTCAGGTGAAGCACTTAAATCAATTTCCGGTCTAGCCCTGACCGAGGCGAATTACCAGCAGTCTTTAGACTTGCTGCAGAATCGTTATGGTAAACCAGAAATTTTGATAAGCGGGTTTATAAACAAATTATTAGAACTAGAACCGGTTAGGTCGAGCACGAATATTAAGTCATTACGAGATTTATATGACGAATGCGAAGTAAGCATTCGTAATTTAGAAGCTATCGGGGTCGCGTCGGACAATTTCGGATATTTATTGATACCGATCATTTTAAAACAGATACCCCATAATTTAGTTGTAGAATATCAGAGAAAGAAAAATGCGGAAAAAGCTAGTGACGTAAATGAACTGATGAAATTTATAAAGTTTGAAATAGAATCGCGAGAAGCAGCAAATGCAGTGTCAGGGATTTCCTTAAAAAATCAGGAAGTAGCACGATATGAAAAAAGGAATTTTAGAACTAAACCAAATGTTCCCTCTTCAATCGCGCTTAATACTGTTGTAAAAAATGTTTGCATATTTTGTAACGCGAATCATTTAAGCTTAAAGTGTAATGAAATTACTGATGAACAGAAAAGGTATAAATTAAAAAAAGATGGAAGATGCTATCGTTGCTTCTTGAAATCGCACGTAATATCCTTGTGTAAGGTAAAAATACCTCCTTGTGAATTGTGTAAAAGTTACCAGCATAATTATTTATTTTGCCCGACAAAAAAATCGACAAAAGCGCGTCACGATGAAAGCTCAGTAAAAGCCGATGATTCTAAAAATGAAGAAAGTCAACCCGTATTTTCATATGTAATTAAAACTAATAATTCTCCCGAAAAGTACGCAACATTATTGCAAACCGCCTGTGTACGAGTGCAGGGTACTGGTAATAAATTATGCACGAGACTCTTATATGATTCGGCATCCTCTAGAACATTCATTACAAAAAGTTTAGCCTCGGCGTTGAAATTAAAATCTGTTGCCAAGGAAACGCTTTTGGTTTATACATTTGCAAATCGCGATGCCATAGAAAAGGAGTTTAATGTAGTAAATTTAACTATTATTAGTTGTCATCATCCTTATGAAAAAATAACTGTAAAAGCGCTGGTTTCTGAAATAATTAGCGGTACTAAGATAATGACTTCGGTTGATTATAAGTTAATAGATAAATTACGATTAGATAAACATGAATTGGCCGATACATTTATTCATTCGAAACCGGTCCAGATCTTGCTAGGTGCGGACTATCTGTTCAAAACTATAATAGGTAATGTCGAAAAAATTAATCATAATTTATTTATGCAGCCAACAATATTTGGCAAAACCATTGTCGGTCAAGTTAATAGTAATAATTCGCAGCCAACTTCCTGTATGAATGTAATTTGTTTCCCTTCAGAAAATGATCTTAGAAATTTATGGCAAATTGAGTCTTTTTTAGTCGATTCAAATGATCAAATGCAAGAGGAGACTTATGAGGTCATTAATCAATTCCAGAAAGAAATCATTTTTAAAAATGATAGATATATGACCCCCTTGTTATGGCGTAGCGAATTAGATAAACAGAATTTGTCTAATAATTACCAGGTAGCAGAAAGGCGTTTCGCAAGTTTGGCGAAAAGGTTAAAGAATGATAAATCTTTGTTTTTAAAATATAATGAAATTATGAAAGAGCAATTAACTGAGGGAATTACTGAAAAATGTAGTGATAATTGTTCTGTCAATTTCGTGATGCCACACTCTGCTGTTTCTAGGCCAAGTTCTTCTACAACAAAAACAAGGATTGTTTTTGACGCGAGCAGTCGGGAAATGGGGGAGAAAAGTTTAAATCAATGTCTTTTTGCGGGGCAAAATTTGAATCCTAATCTCATAGATGTGATATTAAATTTCAGACAGTTTAAAATTGCTTTCACGGGGGATATTGCTAGGGCCTTTCTACAAATTCAGGTATCAGAAAATGATAGAAATTATCTATGTTTTTTGTATTTCGATGACTGCGACATAGATAAACACAGTATTTTGTATCACTTTAATCGTCATTGTTTCGGCGTCACCAGCTCTCCCTATGTTTTAGCCTCTACAATTAAAAAGCATATTGGTAATTATAAGGATACGGAACCCGCCGCCTATGAAATGATTAATAAATATTTGTACGTAGATGATTTAATTTACGGATCATCTACAGTCGAGCAGGCTATGCAACTAACAACTACTGCAGTTTCTATATTTAAAGATGCCAATATGCAATTGCGAAAGTTCGTTACTAATTCTCCAGAATTAAAAGAAGCTTGGAATGGTAACCCGGTTATAGAGATTAATGAAAACTGCGCCGAATCAAAGGTATTGGGGTTAAATTGGAATGTTGAAGGGGATTTTTTGGCTATAGATTTGGCATCTTTAGTGTCAATAGGTGACAACTTGGAATTCACCAAAAGGCATGTTCTCCAGACTGCCGCTAAAATATTTGATCCAGTTGGATTTATGTCACCTTTTTTGATAAGGGTAAAAATTTTCCTTCAAGAATTATGGCAGAGTGGGCTAGACTGGGACGATGAATTTAACGAAGAATTTCAAATTAAATACAGAACATGGTATCAGGAAATCGAATTGCTAAACCAATTAAAAATACCCAGATATTATTATCACTCGAGTGAAGTGCACGACAAAGTAGAACTACACATTTTTTCCGATGCTTCCTTGAAGTCCTATGGAGCGGTAGCCTACTTCCGGTTTCAAACATCCGAAGAAAATTATAGGACATGTTTTGTTATGTCTAAGGCTAGAGTAGCCCCATTGAGAAAAATAACACTACCACGCTTAGAGCTTTTAGGGGCTCTAATAGCTGCTAGAATAGCTAGTCACCTTAAACTCATTTTCACGAATCTAGATAAAATAGTACTGTGGTCAGACTCGACTATAGTACTACATTGGATCAAAGGAGTGGCATCCAAATGGAAGCCGTTTGTGGCTAACAGAGTGATGCAAATTCAGGACTTAAGCGACCCTAGTTCTTGGCTGCATGTAAATAGCAGGGATAATCCTGCTGACATGCTAACTAGGGGACTGTCAGCGAAAGAGTTAATAAACTCCAATCAGTGGTGGTACGGGCCGGAATGGCTCGGTAAATCTGAAAAATTTTGGCCTAAGGACGATAATTTAAAATTAAAATCAGTCAATCCTGAAATTGAAGCTAGAAGTAATATTGTTGTTAATACAATTATTGCCAAGGAGAATTTAATTGATATACAAAAATTTAGTAGCTTGAGAAAATTATTGCGTGTAACAGCCTATGTATTTCGTTTTATCAGATTACTAAAGAAAAATCGTGAACCAATACGTACACTTTCGGCGGAGGAAATCCGAGAAGCCGAAATCTTCTGGATAAAAAATTGTCAAGCTGAAATTTTCGAAAAAGAAATCTTAAGCCTGAAAAATTCCAAGCCAATTCCTAGAGACTCTAGATTGCTTTCATTGAACCCTTACCTCGATTCAGATGGAGTTTTGCGAGTTTTAGGACGACTCCATAACGCAAATTATTCGATGGATGAGAAACATCCAATAATTCTTCCGTCAAAAACCAAACTTTCAGAACTTATAATTTGGGATGCCCACTATAGAGTTTTTCATTCTGCTGTTGCCCATACACTTGTGCAGATTAGAGAAAGATTCTGGTTATTAAAGGCTAGACAATCTGAGAGAGCTGTGCTTAAAAATTGCATTATTTGCAAAAGATTTTCTTCAACTCCAGGCGATCAGACGGTAGCGCCATTGCCTAATGATCGAGTAGAACAGACCAGTCCATTCAGTGTGATAGGATGTGATTTTGCAGGGCCATTATACGTAAAAGACTGTGATAACAAACAATACATTTTATTGATTACATGTGCAGTTACTAGAAATGTCCACTTGGAGCTTGTCGGCAGCTTGTCGACACAAACATTTTTACTAGGCTTTCGTAGGTTTGTTTCTCGGCGAGGATTACCATCTGTAGTATATTCGGACAACGCCAAGACCTTTAAACGTGCGGACAATGACTTGAAAAACCTTTGGCGGATTATGACTCATCCAGATGTGCAAGACTATTTTGCTTCTCATCACATACAGTGGAAATATATCATTGAAAGAGCAGCGTGGTGGGGGGGATTTTACGAGCGAATGGTTAGAACTATAAAAACTGCTTTAAGAAAGACACTCGGGAAATCATCGCTAACTGTTGATGAACTACATACTGTTTTAGTTGAAATTGAAGGAATGGTCAATTCTCGACCTTTAACATATACCTCGCCAGAAGGTCAAGACCCCCTACCATTAACGTCTGCTCATTTCCTAATTGGGAGAAGAATTTCTTCTCTGCCACCAGTTCGCCTTCATCTTGAATCGAATATCTCTTCCAGGAAAGAATTAATTAAATCTTTTAACTATCGTGAGAAATTAATGCGCTTGTTTTGGACTAGATGGAAAGGGGAATACTTGTTAAATTTGAGGTCAGCTCATTTAAGTTCGAACAAAACTAATTTTCCTCAATTTAAATTGAATGACATAGTATTAATCAAAGATGATAAATTACCCAGAAATTTCTGGAGTCTAGGAAAAATTATTGAATTATTTCCTGGAAGAGACGGCAAGGTGAGGGCCTGCAAGGTAAAAACTGAGAAATCTATTCTCAGACGACCAGTACAGTTATTGTATCACATGGAAATTTGAACTGATTAACTTGTATACTAATCTTGTTTTTTTTTTTTTTCTTATTTTAGTTGAAGTTTGTTGTATTTAGTTGAAGTTTTGTCCTTGAAGTATGTATAATATTCCATATTTATATTCATGTTGTATTAAATTGATATATAATTTGTGATGAACATCCATATGTTCATGGGTGGGCAGTGTTACGAATCGTAGCACCTGCTATCCAGTCACGTGATTGTTTTTCGGCGCCGTTGCGTTGCGCCGATCTTCTTACGAAATCATGTTCTAAAGGCCAGATGTGCTCGAAGGATTTTCTCGACGAGAGAAATAAAACTCTCGCTTATTACACATGTAAAATTTATATTTTTATGTTTAAGTGTTTTGTAGTTGTGTTTAGTGTGTGTGTTGTCCAAAATAAACAAGTAAAAAGACTCCATTTTCAAGTATTATTTACGTATACTTTCGAATTCGCGAATCGTAATAATTCTATAAGTGTTTAAGGAAGCTGTATACCTAATTTATTGTGCTGTATTTTATATTTTATAAATGTTAAAATCTTATCTAAACATTCCAGATTTAATTTATAAGAAATTTAATTGCATTTACTTAGTATAAAAAATAAATAAATGACAAATAATTTTTTCTAATTACTTTTTCTCAATTATTCTAATATTTTGAATATGAGCTGTACGAACATTTTATTCCAACATTTCTGAAAGTATCTTTTAGAATAAACAGGCTGCAAACAAGTTCGAATTCTGTCGAGATTATTTTTTTCTATTAGACTTTGCTTAATGATGGATGAAATACGCTCTAAAGTTGTATCAGCCTTGAGAATTCTGAGTAATATTAATTTATGAATTATAACAGCATATGATAATCTTCGCAGTGATTGTCTTCGTTTTATTGGCACACCTTTGATTTTGCTCAGCGGCATTTTTTTTCGTCCGCATTTACAATTTTTTGTAAACTTACATTATAAATTTCCTCGTGTTTTATTTCTGACATCTTTGCTTGCTTCTGTAAACGGGATAGGGTGATAAACATTATGATGCACATTGAATTCAATAGCTGCAGCATTTATGGCATTAAGGCTTAGTTTGTAATTTTTCAAATATCTTTTCAAACATTCCAGTACAGCGTTGCATTCAATATTATTCATTTCTTTCTTCAGATAATTTTCTAAATTATTATTTCTTTGTATTTTACTTTAAATTCGGGTTAACATTGCTACTGATACCTAGTATACACTGTTATATTCATTCTAGAATAAATTTACTGGTGTCGATCTACTAAACTGCATCAGAAGTTATTTATGACTCCACCTACTTGAAATATAGCAACTAATTTGGGACAAAATTTTAAACCTATATGGCGTAACTAATTTGGGACAGAGAGAGTATTTTTTATTACCGGTTGCCAATGAAACAAAATTTTAAAAAATACACTTTTATGTCGAATACTCTTTAACTTTTTCGCGAAGAGAGCCATTTGCTTAATTTTTAATCTTTTACCACCAGTTTTTGAAAACAGAAATTTTTTTCTAACTGAATCTCGAACATGCTCTGATTAAATAAGGTAAACTTTACAATAAGAAATAACTGGTAAAAATATTAAAAGAATCTGAGAGACAATTAAGAAGCAATTTTCAGATGCACTAAAATCGTTTGCTTTTGGCGAGGAGAAATCCTGCTTGCCTCATCGCGTGTCGCTTTCGTATTTTTGCGTCGAATATTCGAAAATATTTTATTTTTTTACAGACTTTCTTCTGGAATTTCGACGCTAAATTTAACTGGTCCTTTATTACATACGTAAGTAGTATCACTAGCCTTCTTTTCTACCTATTCTGAGCATGCTGCCCAGTAAGGAGACCTTCCTTGTGAGATAAATTTAATCCTTTGTCAATTAATGGTAGAAATGTGTATTAATTTGGTTGCCAAATTTTATGATTTTTTTTCATTGTTATAATTTCTAAACAGTATGGAAGATGGTCTAAATCCAGGTTCTAGATGTTCTGAGAATTGAATGCAACGTAGCCTAGTGGTGATAGGTAGAATTTGTTACTCCAACTGAAATAATAAAATTTCGAGAAGTCTCATTTACAAGCAGTAAGTGTCGAAGCGAAATAATCTTGGACATAAAAGTTTTTAGATATGTGTTTCTCATTTTTTTTAGTATGCTGATGGTATATTGGCTTGAATTGATTATTAAATTACTTTCTAGATATATTTAGCTCTCAATTGCAGCACGCACGTTATTAGTATTTTATGAGAGAGTGATATCAGTTTTAACTTAAACATAGTAGTGGTCCGAATGCTGGTGGATATCTGGAGATTTGCTCTGCTTGAATGGGAGGAAAATAAATTAATTAATGGGGTCAAGTTCTCAAGAAATAGTTCCAGTCCCGTTTCATAATACGAAAAAAAAAAGCAACCATAGCCTCAAATTTACAGGAAGGACATTGGCCACCAGATCACTTCACAAAAAAGTACTATTGATCGCTCCAAAATAGCTTGCAATAAATTTGAAGAGAAAAGATAAAAATGACGACGAAAAACTTAAGCAAAAAAACTGGCAAAAGAGGATTAGAGAAATTGAATTTTAAGAAAATGAAAGAAGAAAAATCATGCGTTAAGCATAGATTATGAAAAACTTTCCAGCATTTCGACAAAACTTCGTTATTTAAGGAAAAAAGGTTATCGCCTACAGCCAAATATGTATTCCAATACATTTGAACAGCCTGTATTTGATTTGTCGGTTGTACATATATTATATAATGGAGAAATTTAGTTTAGCAAGAAAAAGCTAGCAGGTTAAAATTTCTCTTTCAGCAATTTATACTTATAGACGGAAACATACATCAGTACTTTTGTTAAACAGTTAAGTTTACCAAGTGCCTTTATACGTCAGCATTTAGCTAAAATTTATTTTAAACTAAAATACTCTTAAAACTACTAAAATCGCATTCTGATAAATTATCATTCATCGGCGACCATGTTTCCAATTCTTCGTGTGAGCCTGTATAACATTTTACCTATATTCTACAAACATTCCTTAGTAAACTGAGCGCATTTCACCGTAAAAATGCATAACTTGTTTTAAAACCCCCTTTAAGTAATTTACACTCATATTCAGTAATTTTTGCGAGTATTTTTGTGTAGCCTTATATATTAACTATAACACTTATACACACCTTGTAATATGCATATATTTAATGAAACTTAAAAGCACATATCTTAATTAAAAATGCATTTCATCCATCCATCAGACATCATCAGATACATATACAAAACTTCGGAAAGAATATACTATTTGAAATCTTTTGTGTGTATCTGTAAATGCTAGGCACTTCGTATTATGCATGACTATGTCGTATATTTTATATTAAGCCGCAGGGAAGCATCTCAGTTTTATCATTCATAAAATAGTTTAATTTAATTCCCCCTTTTACCATTATGCAATGGAATTCATTTGTGTGGCCATGTAAATGAATAACAGTTATTTTTTTATCGCATACTTTACAGAATGCAGTGCACTTCGTAAATGCATATAAATTTTAATATGTTTGATAGGGTGTATCATCTTTAAAATTCATTTGAAACGATTTTTTTCCATAGGCCATAATGTAATGGTAGACGTTTGACTGCTCCTATAAACAGAACTATAATTGGGTGGGAATGCATGGGAACCAGAAATATTAGATTTGCCACTGAAAAAAAAAACATGTACAAGCATTTTTTTCTGAGTGAGACGTTAATTTATGATAGTTTCAAGAAGATCCGTTTCATTTATATTCATAAGCTATATAGAACCTGATAGACATATAATGATTTACTGAAACGATAATCATATATCTTATTTCATTTAATCAAGATACTTTCACTTTCAATATGTAATCGCGTTTTATTTCTAAATAATAATGACTGTTTTTCCCCAATAATTATATGTTTCAACTTAATGATGCAATCGATGTAACATCAAAATGAAAGTACATTTCTTAGTCAGTCTTTTATTTTTTTTTCTCTGTAAGCTTAAAAGCAAAAATAATGTTTCTGCAATTTTAAATGTAACTTTTTTTACTATTTTTTTTTTGTTTACATTTTATTAAATTTAGTTATCCAAGAATATATACTTTTCATCAGTCTTTTTCCAGTGCTATTGGATTAAATTGTGTGTTGTGACTTTTATCAAGTAGGATAACTCCGTTCAGATACCTTATGAATCAACCAAAGTAGGCCAGACTACTTTATTATTATTTTAATTGTTGATATAGATGAGAAGCAAAAGTTCTGAAGTTCAAGTTGAACATTTAATAAGACCTCCCTTCAAAAAGTAAACATAAAACACCTCTTTTTATAATTCTTTATGTAAATTTCCAAGATGATGTGCCAATAGGTAATATAGGGATTTATTTGTATTACTTCAATTTATTTTGCTTCATAATGGAAAAAGTTACAAAGAGATTGATTAATATTGTTTTTGGATGGATACTATACAAATGCAATACTATAAAAACTAGAATATAGTAATTATAAATGCTAATTGAAAAAAAGTTGGCTCTTTGGGTAAATGTTTTAACTTGTCTTAGCAAAAATCTGGTCTACTGGTCTACATCTACATTATGAAAAGATGAGTTCCCACAAATATTTTTTCCAACTATAATTCTGACCTATAAATAAACTAATCATGCTAGAAATTTCATTTGATTTTTCAAATTATCAAAATTCAATTTATTTCGTGCTAGGATACGTGTCAATAACGTCGAAAATTTTCTGGGCAATCCCAGTTTACTTACGATAGTTAGAGCACGGACAGAAGAACAGTCAGACAAACCGAAATCATAAACCCTTTTCAACTTTGTTGGAAAATGTTAAAAAGGAAGATATCCAGCAGAGAAAGATGATGTAATTTGTGTCTTTTGCGAGGGGGCTTTCTCTAATGACAAGAATGGGAGAGGGGACTCTGAGTTCAATGTTAAGAATGCAATATGTGGGTCCATTCCATAGTGAGTGCACCGACTCAGAGAGTGATTATAAAGTTTGTGGGTTTTTTTTTTTTTTTTTTTTTTTTTTTTTTTTTTTTTTCAGATCATATAATTCTCATTTCAAGCAATAAGCTTTATTTTTTGTTATGGATGTTGAAAAACAAAACTATTTTTATAATTTTGACATAAGTACTTGTTTATTAAAAATTACGTATTTTTTCTAGGCATAACAAACGTTATTGATAGATAAAATTTATTAAAAAAATGTTTTTATCGCTTAATAATTGGCATCAGTACTATTTGCATTATTCCTTTGGGAAAAAAAACTTAGGTAGCCGGTGTTCCGATCACATTTTAAAAACTCAAAATTTGCAGACTTCCTGAATTTCGCTTTTTATAAATAAAAAACGCCTTTATAATTGATTTTTGTTTCTCTAAACAAGTGTAAAACCTGTCAAAGCACTTTTCTGTCACTTTTCCTTTTATTAATTTTGAAAATTGTAGGATCTACATCGAAAACAAAAGTGGTAGTCGGTATTTGGACCTTTTCCTCTAATCTTCAAAGTTATATTTCTTCTAGAAATGTATCACGAAGTTTATTGTTTATAAAAAGCGGAAGACAAAATAGGGCACAGATGTCATATACGCACCACATTGGCGCGATTTTTTTCTGACGCCAATTTGGCAAAAACTTCGTTATCAAATATCAGTTACATACATATTTTTTAATTTATTTTCTATTATTTTAAAAAGGAAATAATAATAAACTACAAAAGTTTAATTAATAAATATAAAACAAAACATTTTATATCAATTTATAAAAGAAAATATAAAGTAAATAAACAGTTTATTAATAAATAAGCAACAATGACCGGTTACCATTTGAGGCATAAAATCGCCTTTTTGTTGCACTCCCGTTAATGTGGTACGTATATGACATCTGTGCCCAAAATAGTAAATAGAACAGTCGCTGGAGGCAAATAAGGTTTAAATAAAATATAGTACTTACTTCAGTTGTAAATTCCTCTGTGTCGTATGGATTATAAAGTATAATGGTTATGTTATAGATATCAGGTTTGCTATACACATGGTCTCTTTCTATCGGTACATCTGGAAAATCAACTTGAATTTTTTCTTCCACCGTATCATCCCCGTAGATCCAATCTGACAAAAGTTTTTCAGGGAATGTGTACGCATCACCAACGAAAGTCAAAGTGATACTAATATTACCTATCGAAACAATGCTTCGAATGAATGAATAAAGTTTTGTTTTTAAATTTTTTTTTATGATAAAATGATGCACAATACACAGACGCACATTAAAATTAATTCAGAAAATCCTAGATTCAGAGGCATAATACCATACAAGGTGTGGCTATTAATTTCCATAATTGTAGAAACAGTTATTAGAATTAAATGTTCGTTGTCTGGTTAACCCCTTCGCGACGGGAGCCTTTTACGAAATTTTTAATGCTTAGTCACCGGTTTTTAAAAACAGAAATTTGTTTTTTATTAAATCGAGAAAATACGCCGATTAAATAAGGCAAATTTTTCAGTAAAATTTTACTGGTGGGGATAAACGAAGATTCTTAAGCCTTTTTGCGGTACGTATAAGTGTCGCTCGTCCTCAAGGGGTTAATGAATACACGAGGTCTGTAAGATAAGTACCTGGCCATGCCCAGAAAAACACATTTTTATGTCAAAAATGTACTTACTTTTTCAACATAATCTCTTTTCAGTTTGAGTCATTTATCCCAAAAGGAAATTGATACACGAGTATATTTAATGCAAATAGTTAAAATGAGGCAACAATTTTGCGGAAAGTTTTTTCATATCCAAATGAATTTTTAAAAAATTTCACACCCCTTCAGTTGAGATGCTCACAGTCTCAGAAATCTCGCGCAGTTTCATTCTCACAGTATCGAGTATTTTTTCAATCATTTCTGAAGTCGTAACCTTAGTTGGACGATTTGGACATTCTTTATCGAAAATGCTTGTACGGCGGCATTTAAATTCAGCTGTCCAATATTTTATGATTGGTAACGAAGGTCCAGAGTCCCCTTACATTTTTCTGAATGCTGTTTGAATCTCATCTTTGTTTTCTTTTTCAAAGACAGGTATTCTATCACTCCTCAACATTTAATTTTTTCCATTATTGAAATATCACCAAACTTTTTCTCTTCAAATAACTTCCACTCACAAACTAAACCACTTAGTACTTGGCGAATTGCCAGGTTTGATGTGTGTTCTTTGCGAAATAAATAATTTTTACTTTATTCTGTCTTCAATAGAAGAAAGTAGTACTATCGAAATTTTTTTTGACTGCTGGTTTTTGACGGATTTACACGTTTTAGGGGCGAGAGATTTCAAAAAACATGTTTTTACAAAATCTCTGACTGTCCATGTGCCTGTGTGTCCTTATGTTGCTATTGTACCATCGAAAAAAATATAAAGATAGGCATAGAATTGAACCAAATTTTCTACGTTTGTTTTTGGCTGTAACAAGCAGATCCTCTTTCAATTTTGAAATATTCCGCAAGAAGGGGGCGCTGTAATAGCGATTTTTGTGCCATTTTCAATATTGTACCATCGAAAAGTATTTGAAGTTCTGCTTGGAAATAAACTCTTTTTTTTTTTTTGTAAGTGTTTGACTATAACTAGTAGATCATCACTAAAGTTGAAAAAATCCGCAAGAGGGGGCGCTGCAATAGCGATTTTTGTGCCATTTTCAAAATTGTATCACCAAAAAGTGTCTGAAGTTCTGCTTGGAATTAAACTTTTTTTGTGTAAGTGTTTGACTATAACTAGTAGATCATCAGTAAAGTTGAAAAAATCCGCCTAGAGGGGGCGCTGCAATAGCGATTTTTGTGCCATTTTCAAAATTGTATCATCGAAAAGTGTCTGAAGTTATGCATAGAATTGAATCAACCTTTTTGTGTAAATGTTTGATTATGACTAGTAGGTCCTCCCTAAATTTGAAAAAAAAAAAAAAAAAACGCCTGAAAGAGCGCTGTAATAGCGTTTTTTGTGCCATTTTTAATATTGTACCACCGAAAAGTGTATGAAGTCATGTATAGAAGTCATTGAACCAATTCTTTTGTGTAAATGTTTGGCTATGATCAGTAAGCCCTCCGTAAGCTTTAAAAAAAAAATCCGCCGGAGAGAGGCATTATAAAAACGATGTCTGTGTTATTTTCATTATTTTACCACCAGAAAGTGCATGAAGCTATGTATAGAACTGAACTAAATTTTGTGTATATGATTTTTTGGGGGTATGGCAAGCAGGTCCTTCCTGAATTTGAAAAAAATTCGCCGAAAGAGGGCGTTGTAAAAGTGATTTCCGTGCTATTTTCAACATTGTGCTATCGAAAAGTATATAAAGTTATGTATAGAATTGAATCAATTTTTTGTGTATGTGTTTGGCTATGGCCAGGAGATCTTCCTTGAATTTGGAAATATTCCGTGGGAAAGCAGCACTGTAATAGCGCTTTTTGTATTATTTTCTTTATTTATCGTAGTACTATCTATCCATCAACTCGTGCAGGGACGGGAACTCGCGTTCTGCTACCACAAAGATTACCAACAAAACACTTAATCTAAATAGCCGACCCGGGTACTTGTCTTAGTAGTTCGCCACTTTGCCGGCTAAAATTCCGTCATGCACGCTAATGGCGCCTGGTGCATATAAAATCCGTCGTGGGTGCAAAGTCCTCGAAGTTACCTGTGAATTATACTTCTGGAGGTGCCTTGCCAGGTGAAGGTCTCGTCATCTGATCAAGGTTCTAAATTACGAGACCAACTTGAGTAGCCATTTGTAATTCAAACAACAGGATGTAACGTTAAGTAACAAGCGAAACAAAGTATGTTCAAACGAGAAGCAAGTACTGCAGAAACGATGGCATGCGGAGCGAAGAAATCAGGTTTATTGCTCCTACCCGACAATTAGGCGGTCACCCGCCCCGATACCAGGTATCTAACCCGTTAAGCTCAGAGAACTCGGCAGGTTGGGGCCTGGTCATGGGTTAGAAAGAAAGAAAGACGGCTATTTGGAAACATCTGATGATATCAGAAGGGAAAATTATTGATTTTAATAAATATCATGATCCATATTAACTCGTTTTTACTCCGATTAATTGACGGAAGCAGAAATTTAAGGTGAAAATCAAAGGTGGTACAGTATTGAATTCATAATATTAAAGTATTAACATGCGTAACTATTTTTTGAAATATTAAGATGTACATATGAGATAGAAGAAAGTTTTGGGATTGGCATATCCAACTAGTTTAAATTATTGTAGCAACATTTCTGGCCGAGGCCACGTACTTATCATATTGCCCTTGTATTTGAGTGGTCATGTGTCCATGCACAATATCTGCGCCGCGCGTTATTCTTGTTTGATTTTCTAGTGATGAGACACATAAGCAAACATTCGCTGTCAAATCACAGTTGTTAAAGCGAAAAAGCAGAGAATAAACATTAAATATTCTTTCAAATGGGACAAAGGTGTTAATACAACACCTAAAATGCTGCAACAAGTGAACGGTGATAATGCGTTATCATCAGGTATAGTGAAAAAAAAATAATATAAATTAAAATATAATTTAACATCAAATAACTAAACACATAATTTAAATCATTTTTATTTTATTTATAAAATAAACTAGAATATTGTAAAGTTTATATAAAATATGTCATAATTAAAAAGATTTTTCAAACAACGAAAACTGCTTTGACTTAAAATTATTGTTTTCATTCGACATTTCGACATACATTTATGCTTAACTTATGCGATAAATACAATAATCAGAAATAAATTATAGGGTCACCTGATTTGTAACTTAGCATACAAATCTTGATTTTGTTGCCACAGTTGTAAAATATACTTAACAGTACTTACCATAATGTACTGTTTTACTTTAATATTGCATTTTGCTACATCTACATCAAAAAATATTATAGTTTAAAAAATGAGCAAAATATGAGACTTTTATCAAAATATTCTTTTAAATTTAATGATATGAAATCATAAAAAAAAATCAAAATACAAATTTCTTAACCCTTTATCTACTGCATTACGAATTCATGAAAATTTTACGTTCTAAAGCATTTTACGTAAATTGTTTTAACTAAATTAAAAGATTTACATAATCATTTAACAAATTTTTGAAGGATTTTAGAAGGATTTAGAAGCATTAATTAAATTTGGATTTACAGAGATTTTGTACAATATTTATAACCCCACTCAAGTCTTTTATTTTAAATTGTTTTTTGGTATTTTGTAGAATCATAAAATGTACAAATATGATATTCTTACAATATAAATATAGAAATATTTCCGAATTGAAAAATCTCCATCCCCCTCCCTCAGCTCCAAGAAAGCTATAAAGATGCAAAGGCAAAAGAAATCATTCTTTTAAAAATATTTTTGTTTTGTATAATCAATAATACTTTTGGAACAAAATAAAGTAATGTATCTTTAACTCATTCTAAACAGTATTATAACTAATCGACGTATTAAAAGAATTTTATAAGTAATTTTTATAGTACTTATAAGTACCGTCGGTAGATTAAGGGTAAAAAATATTTTCTGATGATGAGCCTCAATAAGCTAATAAGCCTCAATAAGCAAATACTAAAATATTTTAAATAAAATTAACGATTAACATATCTTTGATTATTTCAATCAAATTTTAAGTAAAACAGTGAACGTTTGCAATGTTCCTAACATTTTAAAGTCCATATTATATATTTTAGGCAATCGATTGTTCGCCGATACTACCAATTAAAATGTAATGTATACAGTATTTTTTCTATAATATGCAAGACAATATAGTCTTACCTGGAGGAACAATCTGAGGCGCATTTGTTTCTATTTTCCAGTTTCTGCTAATAAGATTCACGCAGCACACATCTACCGTCTCGTTTAGAGAATTGTAATCATTTGAAGCCTCCAGCATCACAGTATAGTTTCCAGAAAGTTTGCATTCAAACTTTTGAATAAATGTAACATCAAGGGATTCTGGAACAGCAGAAATTAGTATCATATATCATATATCATATATCATCAGAGTAAAAATATAGTTTTGTAATGTTTTTAGAGCAGAGCAGAGAGCAAGAGAAATAGCAGTACTATATACGTAATCCATTAATCAGGAAACGTCCATAAGATATTGCAATACAAATACTATAAGTAATCGGTAAACAAATTTAATCCATTCCAAAACAATGTTCACTAACCGATCATAGATTTAGTATATATTTGTATGGAAATTCAATTAATTTGTTCTTAAAAGCTAAATAATATATAAAATATCCCCTTTATAATAGGGTTAATGTCCGTCCTTTTATTTAATATGGACAGATCGGATTTCGATTGCTTTCCGTTTCGTGTAGTTTATATATCTATATAATTGGAATGCTCTTTGTAAAAACTTTTAGGACTACATCCACGGACTACGATAGTAAATCATATCCATTTGTAATTTTGATCTTTCAAAAACTCCTTAATTACCTAAATGATTCTCTAGATCATGCCCGATAAAGCTCATATAGAGCCTAGAGTTTGTTACTAATTTATGAATTAAATTTTAATTAAGGTACTTAATTTACAATTAAAAATATTTCTTTAAAAAGAGACACAAAATATAAAAGAGAATGTTTCTAATTTGTTCATTCTAATTTGAAAGCCCTAAAACGTAGAGTCTGAACACCTGAAAGACCATAAATTAATTTAGACCATAGGTATACAACTGTTAACATGTTTTCTAAGTCAACAATAGACGCAATTAAAATCAACTCGGCAAATCTTAAATCTCCTTCTTGGCTTTGTTTTGTGAATTATTCGTTATCCGAACTTAAAAATTTCTCTTGAAAGTGCTCTTCAATCGATCTATTTGTAAACTGAAAGTTTCGTTAACCGATCACCCACTGTACAGCTACAATTAGTACAATAAAATAATTACGACATATTATACTCAAGCAATACAGTAGTAGTTGGATATAGTAGTTATATATCGATCGGATTCCGAGGAAAAAATGTAGATATCTATTCTCCTCGGTTCTGGAGTATCACAGGTGATACTTCGGAAATAAAGAAAATAACAAATAAGAAAATCGTAATTTAACAAATTACAACGACTATTTGGAAAATGATATTTTTAAAGACTAGAATTTTATGGACTTATAAATAAATTCTGTATTTAAATTAATAATAATAATAAAAAATCTTTTTTAGGATGATCACAACGAGTCATGTATTACGTACGTTATGCATTAAACATTAATATTCCTAGACCAATGATAAAATATCAGTAGTTTATAGATATACAACTTTAACTGTTTAAAATGTGCTTTTATATTGGATGGAGTTAATCAGACTGACTTCTGGTAGCCTCCTATTACGTACTACATGAATTAAATATTAATATTCCTAGAACCAACATAAACAAATTTTTAAATGAAATTTCAGTTTTACAATTTTCGAAACTCTAAATTTTTAAACTTCCAAACATCGCACTTTTTAAATATTTGCACCGTTGCGTAGAGAAAAAAAGTACTTTAAAATGAAATTTGCTTGTAAACTTTATCACAATTTGTTTTCAAATTATTATTATTTTTTTAAGTTTGTATTACTTTTTTTGTCACTGTGGCATTAGAAGTATTCCATTTTTGGACAATCATTTTTAACAAAACTTCGCTATATAGGGAAATACGATAACTGAGATAACTAAGTAAACATTTTGAAAAACACATAAAACATTAGAAAGTCTTATTTCAGCAGTTACCTTTCATAGCCAAATACGCATTCCAATTCCTTTCAACAGCCCTGTATTTGATCTGTAGGTTAATATACATATTAAATGATGGGAAAATTCAGTTTAGCAAGAAAACGCTTGTTATGTTAAAATTTCTATTTCAGCAATTCATATTAATAAATGAAAGCATACTTGAATACTTTTGTTCTGCCCTGTAATTTACCTATAACAGCTTTATTACATGACACTATTTAGTTAAAGTTTAGTTAAAACTAAAACACTCTTAAAGCTACTGAAATTACATTTCCAGAAATTATCATCTATATACGGTCATGTATCCAATTCTTTGCGTGACCCTTCTGTGTATCAACTATAGTATTTATACACATCATATAGTATGCATAAATATAGAGAAAATTAAAATTGCATATAACTAAAAATGCATTTCCTGCCTTCATCGCTAATATATAGTACTTCGGATAGAATATACTATCAAAAATATTTTGTGTGTTCCTGTAAATGTAATGTATTTTGTATTTTACGTGAAATAACTTAGTGTCGTATATAAATTTAATTACATATGAAATAGTTTAACATAAATTAAAAAAAAGCTGCAAACAATTTTCCCTGTACCATTATGTAAAGGAATTTTTGTGTGTGTATGACCTGATAAATGAATAGTAACTATTTTTCCGCCGCGTATTCTACAGAATGCATATTTTAGTGCACTTTGTAAATGCATATCAATTTTATTATGTTTGAAAGCGTGTAACATCTTTAAAATTCATTTGAAACGATTTTTTTCAATTGGCAGTAATGTAACGGAATAATTTTGGCTTATCTATGTAAATAAAATAAACATGCTACAAACTTCATTTGACATAGAATTAGTGCGAGGGTAAATGTCAATAACATCCAAAAATTTCAAGGCAGTCTTTACGAGAGTTGCAGCGCGGACAGAAGCCAGACAAACCAAAACTATAAATACTTTTTAACTTTGTTGGAAAGTGTAAAAAATATAAGTTGTTCAACATTGATTTCCAGATAATATTACATAATGAAATACTTTATCACTGAATAAATAAAATAATATAAATAACACAAATATAACATGCATGCAATCGAAGGCTATTAATTCCTCACATGTGGCAATACGAAATTATCGCTTTTAAACCATTTACAAAACTTTGACTATTCATGATTGATATATCATATATATTATAAAGCAGAAGTTCTGAAACTTCCAAACGAGTGTTTTCAAAAACTACCCGATGGATCATTTTGCAGATTATATCATTCGATAGGAAATATTTTTGCGGAGGTTTATGATACAAATATACAGGGATAACTCTGATTTTTAGTACTAAATTTCGTATTTTTCGGTTATTTTTGACGGAAGGGTTGCAACAACTAATTTTTTAGCGATAATTATATTTCAAAAAAGAAATAAAATGCTTTCTCTAATGGAAAATAATATAAACATTTCGAAAAAAACCTGTTAATTCATTAATTTAAAATAAATAATGATAAAAAGAAAAAAATCCGTTTAATGCAAAATAATATTATGAAAGGAAAAAAAATATCTTTAACGAAAAAAAAAAAAAAAAGAATATTTATAATATTTAAAAAGTAACTCAATATGAAAGAAAGTTTTGAAGTGACACAATAATTGGCTATTTATTTCTTTCGAGCCAGATTAAAAGAAAACAACATCTCAAAAATTTCATTAGGTAAAACATAAGTATTTTTTTTTCTTTCTTTTTCTAAAAATATTTTAAATCTAATTTTCCCGTTATGTGTTTTAAAGAAGAAAATCGCAGAATTAATTTAAAAAAAAAAAAAAAAAAAAAAAAAAAAAAAAAAAAGCTCTAATTGTTATTTGTATGTTGTTTCTTCAATTGGGTGTTTCAATCTACTTTTGTCGCCAATCAATGCTATTCTAAACCCAAAAAAAGCACAAGATGGAGCGATGTTCTGAAGAACTATTTTCTCTCTCTCTCTCTTTTAATGAGTGAGAGCATTTTTAGGGAAAAATTTTATATTTAACTTAAATACATATATAGCAGTTAATTCCACAAAAATGAATAATATTTAAATTTTAGAGTAAATGTCTTTCCACATACATAGATATTGTAAAATGATTTAACTGCAACTTTTAAATTTTTTTTGGCACAGATATCTCATACGCACTACATTGGAGCGATTTGTCTCTTACGCCAATACCATGTATACATCTGGGTAATTAACTGACGCCAAAGTGTCATTATTTTGCTTGATATGGCAACACGGATGTTATTGTCTACTTATTAATAAATTGTCTATTTACAATTTTTTCCTTTTTTTTTTCCAATTATATAAACTATTTTAATCTAGGCACATTTGTCATATATGCGCCACATTTGAGCGACTGCAATAAAATGGCGATTTTATGCCTCACTTGGTAACCTGGCTGTTGTTTATTTATTAATAGATTATTTTATTTTATTTTATTTTTTAAAGGATATAAATAGTTTTGTTTTATAATTATTAACTAAACGTTTTAAAATTTATTGTTATTTTCTATTTAAAATAACAAAAAATAATTGTAAACTATTTATGTAACTGGTATTTAAAAACAAAATTTTCTCCGAATCGGCTTTAGAAGAAAAAAAAAAAAAAAACGCGCCAATGTGGTGCGTATATGTCATGTATACATTTTTTTCACTATACTACAGTATTTAAACATGCTGTATAAATAACGATTATTGTTTTTTCCAAACATGTTTGGCACAGATATTATATACACACTGAGGTATGTGACTGTCGCCAAAACTGTGTTATTTTGCCTTATATGGTAACCCAGCAATAGTTGTTTCTGTATTAATAAATTGTTTATTTACTTTCAATTTCTTTATAGAAATTCTATAAATTGTTTTGTGCTATAGTAACTTTTTTATTTATTATTATTTTTGTTTTAAAATAATGAAAATAATTTTTAAAAATGCACATTTCTCCGCTATTCTAAAACGAGGATTTTGCCGCATTGGTATTGGAAGGAAATCTTGCAAATCCGGGTTTGTGCCGCAATTTTTTGTGAAATATGATATTTTCAAATTTAAATTGAGTGCTACTTGATTAAAACGTCGGCCAGTTTCGCCAAACTATTCAAATTCACATAAATTCATTTTAAATAACGAAAGAACAATAAACATAAATAAAAAATACAAATTAAAAGTCGAATTAAAAAGCACTTATGGCGTAAAAAAAATGCGTGTATCACGTGTAATATCAATTGCTATCATACTTACGATCATCGATTATTGACATTTATTCCTGTAATCTGCTATTAATTTTTTTCTCGACAGAATAATCAAGTAGTACCGTACATTGTACAAACGCCAGTTAATATTACAAAAGTAGAGCTAAATAACTAAATTTAGGTGCAAATGCACACACGGCACACACCAATGCTGTAAGAAAGAGACACAAATGTCATATATGCAACACGTTGGGGTGATATATTTCTGGCGCCACTTTAACGGAAACTTCATTTTCAAATGACAGATACATTTCTATTTTCTATTTTACTTTTCTATGCAAATGAAAGTAAATACATAGTTCATTAATAAATTAAAAACAGAGCTGGATTACCATAAGAGGCATAAAATGTTCATTTTGTTTCAATCACGCCAACGTGATGCGTATATGACATCTGTATCAAAAAATGAATTTCACACATTCAAAAAACATTCACCTTATTTTTCTAAAGAAAACTTTATTTAACTTTATTTATTCTGCTGCTTTCCAAAAACGGAACACTGTAATAGATTTGTCAAGAGCAGATGTACGTTGCGAAATATAATATTGATAGAGGATGTATTAAGGTTTCCACAGATACCCATATTCTCAAGTTGAGAGGTTTAGAGTTCAAAAACTATCAAATGAAAATGAATCACTTGAAAATTGTTTAAATTCAATGGTCAATCTCTGCGATCATAATGCTCGCTATTTTAGAAGTATGGTGAATAGACAATATTTAAATTGCTCTTTTCATAATTGCCTTATTTATCTATCAAACTCTACAATAAATGGTCAATTGAAATATTTTTTCTTAAAAGCCCGAATTTTATCGAATGCATAAGCTGATACAACAACATAATATTTTATTATTATTTTAATATACACTGGTGTCCAAAAGTTAAGCATAATTGGTAATTAAGTAATTATTTTTAAGTAATGAAAGAAATATGAATGGGAATGTGCTGAAACTCCAGGTGTGTAAACAAAATAGTACGCGTCATATATTTTCGCGAAGAGTTTTCCCCGAAATCGAACAGGGGACCGTCAACAAATTGAAAAAGAACGAAGATCTTTTGGATAACCCTGTAGAAACTAATGTAGCAAAAGCGTTCAAACTGCACATTATGATTAATTGGCTTATTGTAATGTACTGTGTTAATTTTTACAAGGATAGCATGTATACTCGTAGAGAAATTAAGGTTTTTATAAAAACAGTCCTAAATTTTTCCAAGTTTTTTGCTTATAATTTGCAGAGTTCTTATTATAAAATAATGTTCTTTTCTGAAAATATGACAAACATCATTGTACACAATACCCTGTCATCAGAATTTAAAAATAATAAAAATTGTATGAAAAATGAGTATGTTTAGTAAATAATTTTTCATTGCGCATGCGTCAACGATATCAAAATGTCATTTGCATACTGTGTTAGCTAAATGTATAGAGCAACTTCTGTAAAAGTTTCAAAAACATAGCTTGAAAATTCTGAAAATGGGAGCCTATAGAATCAACTCAAAATCCTTTATTCCCTAAATGAAGCAAAAAGATGAGGGGTTGTATCCATATTCCATTGTTTAGTGCCTACACAATATTGCACGTACAGCTATATTTAGGTAAAACCCCTGATTTTTTTGCTTCCTTTAGGAATAACGGATTTTGAGTTGATTCTGTAGGCTCCCATTTTCAGAATTTTCAAGCTATGTTTTTGAAACTTTTACAGAAGTTGCTCTATACATTTAGCTAACACAATATGCAAATGACATTTTGATATCGTTGACGCATGCGCAATGAAAAATTATTTACTAAACATACTCATTTTTCATACAATTTTTATTATTTTTAAATTCTGATGACAGGGTATTGTGTACAATGATGTTTGTCATATTTTCAGAAAAGAACATTATTTTATAATAAGAACTCTGCAAATTATAAGCAAAAAACTTGGAAAAATTTAGGACTGTTTTTATAAAAACCTTAATTTCTCTACGAGTATACATGCTATCCTTGTAAAAATTAACACAGTACATTACAATAAGCCAATTAATCATAATGTGCAGTTTGAACGCTTTTGCTACATTAGTTTTGACAGGGTTATCCAAAAGATCTTCGTTCTTTTTCAATTTGTTGACGGTCCCCTGTTCGATTTCAGGGAAAACTCTTCTCGAAAATATGTGACGCGTACTATTTTGTTTACACACCTGGAGTTTCAGCACATTCCGATTTATATTTCTTTCATTACTTAAAAATAATTACTTAATTACCAATTATGCTTAACTTTTGGACACCAGTGTATTTTGGCGTCAACAGGCATTGATTCCATTGTTGCTGGTTTTATTTTTGGCTCAGTTTTGTTTTTTCTAGCTCGCTGAGTTTTGCACTGATGAAGAATCTCGACAGTAGATTCGAAACAGCTGTTTACTAGCTTTTAATGCACTTTTGGTGCATTTATAATCGTTGATTTTATATCATTAAATACAATGGCGTTTTGTATGATTTTCAGAAATGTGAAAGAGCATTCGAGTTGAAGTTGCTTTAAAAAACACAATCATGTTCAATATTTTGTTTGATTCATGTTTTGTTTTGAAAAATAGACCAGCGCAGCGGGCTTAGCCTGCTAGTTTTATATAAAAGTGCAATTCAGTGTTATTAGTGTGCAATCTAAAAAAACATCAATGTCAAACAAAATCCATCAGTGTTTTTAATTTAAAAAAGGAAGATTTTTATCTGTGTTCTTTAACTTTGAAAGCCATTTTAGATATCTTAATGTATATAAATTCTATAGCAATATAACTAAACCTTAACAAACTCAGATAAACCTGCAAAAATTGCAATATAATTTGAGTTAATTAAAAAGATGGAAAATTTATGTTAATTTTCATATGTTTTTATGAATAAGTTAATAATTGTGAAATAATAAAAATTTAATATTTTGCAATTTTTTTGCAAATACTTTAGTAAAATTTAAGTTTGTTATGAAGATTAAGATAAAATGTTGTTCTGCTCTTATCGTGTGATTATATTAAAAATTATATTATAGGTCTCAAGGAAATTCCCCTCCCCCCTTCAAAGTCAAAGTATTTAAACTGGTATGGCATTAAAAACATTTGAGGATCCCAGAAGCCAAGGGGTATGAAGGACAAAATTGAACTAAGTGCACATACAACCGGCAAATATACTTTTTTCTTTTTCAGATAAAGAAATATAAATGATTTTTAAATTATATCTACACTGTTAAAAAAATTCTGAAATTCACGAACATTTTTTTCCAGAATTTCACAGAAAAACTCCCTTTTAACAACTAAAGGGTATTTTCCGTTACAAATCACAAAGTCCCATCATATTTCCTGAAAAAAACGAAACGGATGGAAATAAAAACAAAAAACGGAGACACTCCGTTGCCTGTGGAGCTCCATGGCCGAGTGGTCAAGGCACCACACCGCTAATCGCCTACGAGAGCAGATTGTGGGTTTGAGTACCATTGGCGCCATGGAATAACGAAACATAAAAATTCCTTTTAAATTACATTTTTTCTGTTTATTTTTCTCTTTTTTTCTTATTAAAAATCTTTTAATTTATTAGCCGAAAAATAAATAAATAAATAAATAAATAGTGTACGACAATTTAAAAAAAAAAAAAAAAAAAAAGTCTATATATATCTATATATATATTGTAAAAAAAAAAAATTTTAATAAAATAAAATTATTAAAAAAACAGTGGTTTCAAACAGTGATTTTTTTTTATTTAAACTATTTAAAAAACTAAAAATGATTTTAAAAAATACTCCCTCCGTCCCAAATTAGTTGCGACATTTAGGTTAAAAATTTTGTCCCAAATTAGTCGCGACATTTCAAGTAGGCGGAGTCATAGAAAACTTCTGATGCAATTTAGTAACTCGACACCAGTAAAATTATACTAGAATGAATATAATGATGTATATTAGGTGTCAAAACGGAATGAAACTCGGATGTAAAGTAAGAGTAAAAAAGGAAATGAATAATAAGAATCGCTTTTTGTACTGGAATGTTTGCAGTGATGATTGACAAATGGTAAGCTAATCCATAATTCCATAAATACTGCAGCTATTAAATGTAATGCTCATCGTAATGTTCATCATCACACTCCGTTTGCAGAAGCAGTCAAAGGCGACAAAAATAAAAGATGAGGATAGTTAGAATGTTAGTTTACACACACAAAAAAAATGTAAATACCGACCAAATAAAAAAAAAAAAAGATTTTTTTTTTTTTTTTTTAGCTAATTAGCAAAATCAAACATTCCAAATAAAACGAAAAAAAAACCTCTGCGAAGATTATCATAGGCTGTTATAATTCGTAAATCAATAGTAAACAGAATTCTCAAGCCGAAAAAAGTATTTCATCCACCAAGTCTAATAGAAAAAAAAAATCGACAGAATACGATTTTGTTTGCAGCATCTTCAAGCTATAGGAATTTTTCAGAAATGTTAGAATGAATTGTTTGAAAATGGATTTAAGATTGATTAGCTTGAAGATAGTTTTATGTGATTACTGTTTAAAAAAGCAAATTGGGGCGTGGCTTAGTAGCAAGTGAAACGGGATTTTTTAAACTGGTTCAATACTGATTTATGGAATGACGTGGGGGAATGCTAGGTAAGTAAATTTTGTAGATTGATAGTAAAGCTCTCTCAAAAACGTTAAAACAGAAACATGAAATCATAAATATCAATAATCAGAACAAAAGTATTCAAATGTCGCAACTAATTTGGGACAGAGGGAGTAATAAGTATTGTGCATCAGTCTAAAATAATCCGTTTACAAACATTCTAAGGAATATATTTGAAAGGAAATCTTTAAAAGGTACAACAGATTTTCCCACTAACTCATAAAAGACATACTTTGGACAGTTTACCATCAGCAACTTTGGCTCAGTTCGTAAGAATTTGTTCCGCAAGCGGAAGGTCCTGAGGACGGCGTGAACTAAATTATCCAAAATAACAATTAAGTAAAATTACATAGCAGCTTAATATCACCTCGGTGATTTCGAATTCTTTGAAGATTAATCAGTAAATCATTTTTAAAAATTACATTAAATTATTACTATTATAAATCAAACTTTGTAACGGAAAGTTACTGATTCTTACACCGGAGTTTTCCCTTCTTGTATTTCCCACAACGGAAAATCTACTAACGGAACGGTAAAAGTTCGGCTACATTGCTGCCGGTAGTTTCACCTGGAATTCACAGATTTATTTTTAACAGTGTAGCGTTCTAGAGATAAACTACTTTTGCCGGATAATAATCAATATTGATTAATTATAAATTTAAAGAAAATTGTACTCTACTTTTTTATAGTTATTAAAATAAGAGTTCAAAGTCCACAATGAAACAAGCGTCAATTTTCTATTTCAATTCTGCCAATTATTATTCATGTTTAAATTTAACGTCAATGATCTTTGAACTCAATGTACTCCAAATCGAATTTTTGTCATTTATACCTCTTGGCTTCGGAGGTCATCAATTATGATAGCAGTAAAGTAAAGCATAAATCACAGTCATGGTCATTGGATGTCAATTTGTTACTTTTTAAAAGAAAACTGGGGAAAAGGTCATAACACATGAAAAAGTAGTCGGATGTGCCTATTTCAAAATTTTCCTTTATTTTATACATGTTTATACTTCAAAATTCGTAGTACAGTGCCAAAATTAAATGGGTAATCTATGCCCATCATGAGGATTCTAAAGATAAGAAATTCCGTCGGTGCATTAGTTCTTGAGACATGATTATCGCTAAACTCAGTAAATCCTGCAAAATGCAGCATAGCAGCACCACCTGTCCGTGGAATTTAAGCAACAACAACTTAAGTCAACGTCTAACGGAATCTAAAGTTTGATGAAAATCCGTGCATTAGTTTTTGATAGTTTGACTGGTTTTTGTGCAATAAATCTATTGCAAAAATCATAAAAAATCTAGTATAGTAGCAACACCTATTGAAAAATTGACACGAAAACTTAATCAGCAACAACTAGTATCAATGTCTAACTAAATCTGAAATGAGATGAAAATCCGTACATTAGTTGTTGAGATAGAGCTATTGCAGAAATTGTGAAAAATGCAGCTTAACAGTGCCATCTGTTGGGCGATGTACAGCAAAAACTTATCAACACCAGTTTTTATTAAAGCATAACTAAACCTAAATTTCTGTGAAATTATGCGCATTAGTTCTTGAGATACAGCGCCCACAAGATTCTTATCGCATACAAACAGATATTTTCTAGAAACCATTAAATCGTTTTCGGGACCTTCTGAAAAGTATGAATCTATCGAGAACCGGAAGCCGAAATTTTTCATGAATCCAATGTTTTTTCTTCTTTTAAATATTAAAAATAATAAAGTAAGATATTATCTGTGTATTTTGAATGCCTAAAATTTTGGAATAAATTTGCAAAAATACAATAAAACCGAAAATAATTTTAACTGTCATGCTCGCAAATTTCTTGCTTTTCTACATAAAAACTAGATTGTGAATGCCTCAGGAAAGTTCTCATTGCTAAAAGGAAAAATATTTATTTATTATTTAATTAATCAGAAAAGCCTTAAAACTTAGCAGATGTGAAAGTAATAATAACATTTGAAATTTTGTGTATATTTTTTTAATCTGATATTTTTCGTTCAAAAACTCAAACGATAATAATTTTATTATAATAAAGCAAACTTTTAGAAATGGTGGCAGCTTACCTAGTTTATGTTGCATCCAATCTTCAGAATTTATGTACCAAAACAACTTCACGTCTGAACCCTTTTCTACAAAGCCTTCTAAATCAACAGATTGTCCAACAGGTATACAAGCATTAAGATTTCCATATAAAGCTAGACCTTTTACAAAGCTATAAACATTAATAATAGATTCAGCATCAACTGTTAAATCAGTTTGTTCACTGGTTACTTTTGTTATGACTTTCAGATTACCTGTCTTAAAAGATAAATTATATACTTTTAATACAATACAATAACAATACATTATGTATCAGTCAATAAAGAGTAATTAGTTAAAGCATGGTCCGGAAACAATTGAATATTAAAAAAATAAACATAAAAATTTAAAAATATGATACTTAAGAACCCTAAAAACCGTTCAAACAAACATTCATCGTTGATTCCGTTCAAACGAAATCGAAATAAATCTTAGACTTTTTTCCAAAATTAAGTTGCAAATATATGTACTGCAGATTTTGTATTATATTTGCGATAGGTGTAAAAAAAATTATAAGGCGCATCTAAATTACAAACTTTTAAAGTCTACGATTTATTTCAATTTTGTTAGAACAGAATTAACGATGAAGGTTCGTCTGAACAATTTTTAGGATGTTTAAGTATCATATTTTTAAATTTTATATTTCTTTTTCAATATTCGATTTATTTTTAGCCTATTTGTAACAAAAATTTATCGATAAATGTAGAACTAACTGAATGAAATATCTTAATATATGTCCCTTCTCGGGCTTAAATAATGTAGGAAATAATTTTTTTAATTTGTTCTACAAATTACATTTTTGTTTAATATGTCAAGTTTTTAATAACTATATTATTTATTGTTTGGCTGCATTGTAAATTCAGCATTTTAATTTAAATTATATATATGTGTGTGTGTGTGTGTGTGTGTGTATACATATTATAATTAAAGACTACAAATAAATTCTAAGTTTTAATTATTCTTCCAATAAGTTTAAGGAAGTAAAAGATGGGTAAAATCGGTTATTCGAAAATTTCCCCTGGTTATCTGTGTATAAAAAGAAAAAAAAAGGAATTTTTCAAAAATTAGAACCACTGCGAATGTTTGAAGACAACATGAAGAAAAATTATGTTACAAAATTTACTTTAAAAATATTTTTTTTTCAAAACTTATTATTTTCCCTTTTATTATTATTATTAAAAGATTAGAAATAGGCTTTTATTTTTTGGTAGATTTTATTTATGAATTGGTGTGCAAAACATATGTTTAAAATAAAAAGTAAAATATATCTTATTTTAATATTTATTTGAAATCTCCGCTACTCTGGTTGCCGTTTTTGTTGCCATATTTTCTGTATTTTATGTTAACCCTTAACTACTGTTAGCAGTCTCACAGATCGCTGAGTTTTTCAAGTTTCTGATTTTAACTCATAATTTTTAGTTTAACTATAGATACTGGTCCAATTTTGTTTCGTTTGGAGACCTATTACTATCTCTAGGACTTTTGATGAGCTGAATTTTATTTATAATAGTCCTGTGTATAAAATTTAAAACAAAAATAGTATTCTGAGAGTTAGTTTTGCATTTTATTCATCTTTAGATTAAGCGGTCTGACAGACCGCTTATAGTAGTTATAAGATAATTTTTGTCACAGCAGTTAAGGTTTAATAAGAAAAATTTTATTTGATATGAAATTTGAGTTTTTTATATTAAAAAAAGTTATTATATTAGCTAAATCAGTAGTTCTTAGTCTCCCATTTTCAGACTGTATTTTACTTTAAAAACATGCACTTATATACAAACTTACTCAATATGAAAAGAAAGCATACTATCAATTTTGTTTCATTTACTGACTAATATCCTTACATACTAAAAAAAAAAATTATTATCTCATATTTTAAATAAAAATTATATTTACTTCTGTAAAGTTATGTGTAAATGAAATTTCATCTTTTTCAGCAATTACTACTCGGAACGAAAATCGGATGCCTAAACTTGTTCCATTTTCATAGCTATCCACTAATCCTGTTGCAATTTCTTCTTCTGTAACGTTTTCGAAGGCTATTATGTGAAAGCCGACTTTTTCAATGGCTAATGCATATCCTGGTTGAACCTAGAAAAAAAGACAGTTTATTAAAAATCATACAATGGCTTTTTATAATGCATATCTTTATTTAATTTCGCCAATGTAAAAAATAATATTCAAACAAAACATTAATAAAGCCAACATCATAAATTAATGAAATTATATTATCAGAAAAATCAGATAATATAAGTTAGTTCATACTTATTAAACTTATTCATGTTTAAATGAAATCAATATTTCTTCATACAGCTTACCAGATATGACTGTTAATAATTCTTAGTTTCTTTCATTAAAAAAGCATGTAATTTAGAAGAAATTTGAAAGGTGGTTTATTCAAAGCATGCGCCATCGGTATAGATACACTTTTTCCAATCTTCCTGGCAAGATGTGGACGCCCTCCAAGATGCCCTCCTCTTTTGGGACGATCCAGTCAAACAATTTTTCGAGCTTTCCATAATTGTTGAAATATCTTATCGCTTCTGCGTGAGACATCGATAAAAAACAAATGGTAGTCAGAAGGAACTAAATCTGGTGAGTACGGCAGGTGAATCAAGAGTTCGCGTTCAACGGTAGAAATGAACGGTCTATGACAATTTTCCCTGCGTGTGATGGGGTGGTCGTGGAGCAGAAAGATCACTTTTTCGTGTTTTGTAGCTTATTCTGATCAATGCGATCGTTTGTTGGTGGTACTGAACGATATTAACGGTTTCACCTGGGTTTAGAAGCTCATGGTTCGCGATGATTTTCCTATCCCACCAAATGCAAGGCATTATCTTTTTTTTCTTCAAAATGATCTGGTCATGCGGTCGTTATTAGTAGCTGTCCCGAGTTAACCTTTAATCTTGCGTTGGGACAACTGTCATCATAAGTTTCCACAAGTATAGAAGGACTTTCACTCTCGCACGTATTTTAACTGAACAATCAAAGCAGTACATGTCGCACATACTTCTAATATGACAGGAAACTCGATACTTGACATGTTTAACACACACACACACACAAAATCTATGCTAAGAAAAGATCGCTTAAACATCAATGTCATTTTGAAGATACAATTATTGCTACAAAAAGGCATAAGAAGTCAGACTGAAAACCAATCTCTGTTTTCAGGCCACCTCTTCATAAAGTTAATAATTATTAACGGCCACACCAACGTTTATTCAGTTCCCCACACCTGATGTAAAAGTAATATCGGTATTTGCATAGAACTGGATGCATTTTAAATGTGATACTGATGAAGCACTAAAATTGGCTAATTCGCAAAGCTTAAAAATAAAATATTTTTACTTTTTTCTCTTATAATTAAAAAAAGGGTACTACTTGGTTATTCCGTCGACCAATTTCGCCAAATTTTACAAATCGCCGAACTGACAGCCAAATTATGCATACGGACATATTTTTTTTATTTTAAATAGCGAAAACAATAATTAATAGAATATTAATAAATATACAAATCAAAAGTCGAAGTAAAAATCACTTAATGACATTTTATGCATATAAAAGTCGCATTTAATGTCACAGAATGTGACATTCTTGATCATCCATTATTAGCATTTAATCTTATAGCTTAGCGATAGATTTTTGGTCGACGGAATAACCAAGTATTGCCAAAAAAATCTGAAACATTCATAAAATATTTTTATTTAATTCTTTTCATATTCAGTGGAAATGTATATCTTCTTCACTGCCACAATTCTGAAATTAAGTTCTGAAAGTGCTTTTCAGGTGCGTTCGCAATTAAGTAAATACGTAACTTCTATAGTCGATGTTCTGTCCGTCTGTCCGCATCCGCATATAACAACACAAAAACTGCCCAGCCGAATTTTGAGAAATTTGAAATATAAAAATATTGCATAATTTTGTCGGGCCATTTCAAATTTTATGAAAATCGGATTTATAGTTCAATTACAGGGACAATCAAAAGTATTCTGTTACATTACGGCCCCTTTGAAAAATAGTGTTAAGCTCATTTAAATGATGTTGCACTCTTTCAAGCATAATAAAATTGATATGCATACATGAAGCATATACTAAAATATACATTCTGTACAATCTGTCGTGCAAAGAATATTTGTTTTTAATTTACAAGGCTACACAGAAGTATTCCATTACATAACGGTATAGGGCAAAACATTATTTTGAGCACGTTTTAATTATATTAAACTATTTCATATTTTATGAAACTGATATATGTTGCTGAGGTTTACTACAACTTGCTTCCTGTATAATAGAAAGAAGGTAGTATTTACAGGGACACACAAAATATTTCGGATACTATACTGTATCTGAATTACTGTAAATTAATACACCAAGATCTGAATATTTTTAAAACTTCGTTATAGTATGAACGCACCTCATTTGCTACGTTTGACGTTTAATTTTCGCCTTGTTAAAAATTAAATGCATTTTAGCATAAAGCTTATTTAAATGCAATATAAGTAAAAAAATCAAATAGTAATTTTTTAAAAAAGAGGCATTATTCCAAATTGATTGATATTGGTAATAATTTCTGACTATTTTTGTTGCCGAATTAGTGATAGGCGCTTACATTTTGTTCATTATTGTACACTATAGAATTATATGCACTTTAAATCAAATATTGAAAAAGCACGAAAACTAGCGAAGTAATCAAGCTTAAATATCAACTATTCTCTCATAAAAGAAAAAAAAAATTATGAATATAACATAACTTTTTTTTAATTTTTATTTTCAATAAAAATATTCATTTGCTTCACTCCAGAACCCTACTATACCATTCTGTGGTTAAGGTTCTGAAGTGTTTTTTAAAAATAATATATTATTCAAATTTTTAATTTTTACTTAATAAATCTAAATAAACTAGGTATACTTGCATCTTTGTATTCGTCTTTAGAAAGAATTAGAAAATTGTAGCCCGGAATTAAACATTGGGCACGAATGGACTGTTTTTCTTTGTACTTAATAACAGCAGGGTCATCATCGTCTTTTTTCACACAGCTTGTTGTTCGAGAATACAAGATTTCATCATCCTGACATGAAATAACATCTTTTTCTGGACAAGAATTGAGGCAGGTGTAACAAAATTTCCTTCCATCGTAGCATTCGGGTTCAAGGATCTAGAAATCCAATAAAATACATAAATTTACAAATAGAGTAGTATTTTTCTACATTTATTTCAATACAGTCAAACCTCGTTAACATGAACACGCTTAACGTGAATTACTTTTAACATGAATTGTTTTCACAGTCCCCTATAAAGACGAATATAAATATTTGATACTGATAACATGAATTGCTGTTAACATGAACAAAATTTTGATTTCCCTTGAGGTTCATGTTAACGAGGATCGACTGTATAAATTTTGAATATAAAGTCCAGCTTAAATTATGTATCATCTACATATTTAAAAAAAATATTTTTTTCCATAGCCGGACCCAATTCAGTAATACCTCGACTTACTTCACCAATGTGTTTCGAGACTAGCGATGTAAGTCAATGAGTACAGATGTGTGGAAAAAAGTAAACACCATTGACTCTGCAAAAAAATATTGTAAAAAAAGTTACTGGTACCAAAAGATTGGAAATAAAGTCTACTTTTAAATAATGTAAATAAAGTTTACTTAGGAGGGCACCTACATATTAAATAAACACTAACTTTTTCTTTTCAATAGCCATTACCCAATTCTGACAGCAAAAATGAGCTTTACACCTTTCAATTAGCCTAAAAACAAATTGTTATGCAATTCGTACGATATGTTTCCGAGAAATTAATTATTTTAAAACGAGTATGTTTTAGGACTGTATCCGACTGAAATTCGATCAGGGCTGCGGAGTCTGAATCGGAGTCGGAGTCGTAGAAAAACAAGCCGACTCCAACTCCGCGAACTTTCATTAGATAGTTAGTGAAATAGTTAGTGAAATTACACCAATTATCTGTAATTTTAAATGCATAAAAGGAATTATTATTTTTTAGCACTTTCCAACAAAGTTGTAAAATGCTTATGCATTCGGTTTGTAGGTCCGTCTGTCCAAGCTCTAATTCCCGTAAATATACTCGGATTTTCATGCAATTGATAAAGTTTATTAAGGCCCGCCACACACTAGTGAAACATTGAATGAAAAAACGTGCGACATGAGACAATTTCACCCTGATATCAAAGAAAAAACCGGTTTGACTGTGTCATATTGCACGATTTTTGACGCATGTCTCTGTGGTGTGTGGCGAGCCTTAGAGTCACCAAAGCATGTTTGGTATTGCATATGAAGTATGTACGATTAACGGTTCATTTACAGGGACATTCAAAATAATTCGATTACATTATGGTATACGGGTAAAAATCGTTTTGAGAATAATTTAATGAGATTATACTATTTCAAATATATGGAAACTGATATAAAAAACTGAATTTCATTACGATCACGTTAAAAGAGAGGATTCATAGCATTTTTTATCAGTTTACTGGGACACACAAAAGAAATCCGTTATAGTACTGCTTTTACGAAATAATTGCTGGAGAGTGCGTTTTAAAATTAGGTATGCATTTTTTAATTTAATTAGTTTTTTCATATTATCCTTTATATATAAGTACTAAACCTCACATACAGGGCTGCAGAAAAGTATTCGCGTACCATTTTCCTTATTAGAGGTTATTGCTAATGGAGAATTTTCGACTAAGACATATGTATCTCTTAAATGAACTAAATTTTGGAATGCATGTTGTTAATAGATATAAATCTCTGTATCAGATACAGGGCTGCTAAAAAATTAGGATTATAAAGGTGTTAAAATGAGATATATAATATTTTAATTTTTTAAACGGTGCAGTTACATCATACTGAATGTTTTGGAAAATGCATCCTAATCTATGCTTGACGCATGATATTTTCTTTCTTTTTTTTAGGGTTTCGTACTTATAAAGTGAAAATGGAATCATTATCAGATCACTCTCGTGTCTGTTTGTCCGTCTGTCACTGGCATTTTACTCGTAAACTACAAAACGTCGAAAGCTTAAATTGGGGGAAGTAATAAAGACTATTGACCCACATATTTACAGATTATTAAACTTTTACAGATATATTTAGGATTGGGTAAGGGGGCTAATTAAGTTAATTGAAGAAAAAAATCCTTTCTTTGTATATCGAGTGGAGTATTGTATGAAAACTTTCGTTACGCTGAAATAAAAAATATATTTCTTTTAATTTTAGGTATTATATTTTCAGAGATATCCTCTAAAATACAGTGCAAAAGTATGTCCCCCGCCCTTATCTAATTCCGAATCTATTGAAATTAAAATTACGAAAAAAAAGTATGGTTATAGATATTACTTTAAACCTTGCAGAAAAATTATAGCGATTACTTTAGATCGCATAGTGTTTTTGAAAAGCACATTTTTCTGTTACACATAAATTTCGATTTCTTTGCATAGAACAAAAGTGTTGATGAGCCTTAAATGTACCTATTATATCAACAGTATAAAAGCATTGTTGATTATGATTTAAAAAAAAAAAAAGTCGGTAATTAGCCGAAACATTAACCCTTAAAGACAGGGACGGTTTTGACAAAAATAATGACAGGAACGGAGTGTTTTGCATATCATCAGCATTTAAAGCCGAGATAACAACTTTTAATAACATGTTTGTATAATGCAATACTAAGAGTAGTATAAAAGCAATAAGTTTAATACTGTTTTAAACATCCCAATTTAATTAAACACATAAATCAGGTTTCGCACACATTAGGAAAAAAATCTATACATTTTAGTACCAGGATTTTTTTTAATATTATTTGTCTTATTTAACGCAAAATGTCCCTTACTTCGGATATAGCGACCACTACGTTACGAAATTTCTGGTATTAAAATGTCTAATTAAAAAAAAAATTCCTTATGCATGGGAATCCTTTATAAATACTACGGGGTTTGCATTGAGTGGGTCTCCAATTACGACTCTTGTGTACTTAAAAGTTAATTAAAATCCCATCTAGAAAAAAGCATCACAGACCAAAGCATCTTTGCAAATTTGCGAGCTCATTTCTACACAAGCTCTTTTAGCACAATGCCAAGTTTAAACTTTGAACAAGGGTTTTGTGTTAGTTATACTGGAAAAAGAAATGGTTATTACTATGCTGAATTTAGTTTTATGAAAAGTCAAATACAATTTAAATATGCACTACTTTTTATTCTCAATACCGAATTAAGTTCTATATAAGTAGATAAGGATAAGATAAAAAAAAAAGAGAGAGTTATACAGAATAACAATATTTGATATTATTTAGGCTTTATATCTCTTTCAAGTTTTGTGGTATACCCATTCATAACTTTTTTAGTATATACAGCTGTAACCAATCCTAATTTGTATGACCAAAGTCTTATTATTCTTTCAGCACGATTTTCTTTTAATAATACATTTAACTCCTTCGAGATAAGTGCACTTTGCTTAATTTTTAATCTTTAACCACAGGTTTAACAAAATAGAAAATGTTCTGTACTTGAATCGTGAAAATGATCCAATTAAATAAGGTAAACTTTATAATAGAAATAGCTCAAGCGAAGAATGAAGGATTCTAAGAATTTAAATGGCACGTATCCAGTCAATCGTTCCCAATAAGGTGTTAATAATACATATTATGTTTATTGTACGGGACCCTCTGAGTGCGAGTAACACTCGCACTTGACCGTTTATTTGAATTTCATCAGGCTACCCAAGTTAAAGATTCCCAATATTACTGCCTGAAATACATTGTGGATGAAAATTGTTTTTAACTAATACTCTAATAGATCTCATATTATTTCCAAACCAGTAAAATCTTTCCAATAAATGTAAGTTTGCCTGTCCGCCTGTCCACGCTCTAACTCCCGTAAATATACACGGATTTTCATGCAATTGACAAAGCTTATTTAGGATCAACAAAGCATATCTGGAATGCATATGAAGTATGTACGATTAATGGTTTATTTACAGAGACACTCAAAACAATTTGATTACATTATGGCAATACATGAGGAAAAATCGTTTGGAGAATATTTTAATTACATTATGCTATTTCAAATGTATTAAAACTGATATAAATCACTGAATTTCGCTATAATCACGTTAAAACAGAGCATTCATAGCATTTTTTATTGATTTACATGGGCACAAAAAAGGAATCGGTTACAGTGCTGTCGTTGCGTAATAATTGCTGGAGAGTATGTTTTAAAATTCGAAATGCACTTTTAAATTTAATTACCTTTTTTTTTTTTTTTTTTTTTTTTTTTTTTTGCATATTACTCTTTATACATAAATTTTATACCTGATACACAGAGCTGCAAAAATGTGTTCGCATACCAAACCGTTTATTAGAGGAAATTGCTGAAGTGGAATTTTCAACTGTAACATATGTATCTCTTAAATGAACTAAATTTTGAATGCATGGTGTTAATAGATGCAAATCATTTCTATATCATATATAGTGATGCTAAAAAATTCGGATAATTTTCTGATTGTAGATGGGAACAGCTGAAATTCGGTTTTGAAATGCGTTATACATTTCCATAGGATAAAATAAGACGTAATATTTATTTATTTATTTATTTATTTTTTAAGGTGTAGTTTTGAAATATTTTTTCTGAATGTGTTGCAAGGTGCTTCATGATTTATGCTTGACGCATGGTTTTTTCTTTCTTGTTTCTTTTCCATCGAATTTTTTTTTGCTCTGGAAGATTCGAATTAACATCAAAATTGTAACCACTTTTCTAGTCCGCAGATCCGAAATAGTAAATGTCTATTTTGTTTTCTCCTTTATAATTTCGATAGTTGGATTTTTCGGATTTGTCAACGTTAAGTTAAAAAATTAATTAATAATAATAAAAAAAAAAAACTTTTTTTTTTTTTTTAAGCTCTGAGAACTGAGTTAGAAAAGCGAAATAGCGAAATTTTCGCCTTATTTTTCTTGCGTTCCCTCATGATTTTAACCAACGGCAGCATTGGTATTTTAGCCAGCTTGGAGTCGGAATCGGAGTCGTTAAAATTTCAGGAGTCGGAGTTGGATTCGGCCATTTTTCCCACCGACTCCTCAGCCCCGAGTTCGATACTCTATTGTTGACCGAGAAAGTCGTCTTCTTGATCAAGGCACCTCAGGCGCCATTGCAGCAGTCACTGAAGTCTGCTAGATTATCTGATAGTATAAGAAGTTTCAAATTATTTAAACACTTCTATATGTAGACGGCCCCTTAAAACATCATTTTGCAGTTTTTTATGCATAATTTGAAAACTACTTGGAGGAAAAATTTTACATTTTGGATTTCCATAAAGCAGGACTCAATAAATCTAAATCCATCAAAAGAAATTACAGGTTGCAAATCATAATTTTTTCGAATATTAATTTCGTAATTCATAATTCTTATAATAAAATTATAAAAGTTGCAAATTCAACGTATTTATGCTTGAGTATTTTATTATTATTGCTACATATAAAATTAACTCATTAGGCGATATTAATAAAAATATAGAAGTGGAATGCCTGAGAAAGAATGCATTACACTGTTAAAACTAATGGTGACACATTGCACCTTTTAAGGGTGAAAGGCTTGTCTCAGTGGTGACACCCCTAAAGGAGCCAAAATAGCACCTTTAATTAGGGTGAAAAGATGGCACCCTTAATCCAGAGTGCCCAATGATAAAAAATTAAAAAATATACTAACCGACTTTCGGCCCTCGATGGATTTGAACGCAGAACGTCTGATTACAAGCTCAGCGCCCTATCCACTCGGCCATCACGCTCACCTTCAAAGTCTCCCTGAAATGTTCATATGTCCTGAAATTCAAAGGTTGCTTTATATAAAAAAACTCGCCAAAAGTTAGCCATCCGAAGTTCTAAACAAAATTGGATAGCGTATAGCGGTGATAGTCATCGTAGGAAAAAATTGCTGTGTTGATCCACCAGTGACAGCGAGTTGAAGTGCAAGGATACATGTTACAGAGCATGCGCAAATGACTAAGGGGTGAAAATCTTCCAACGGTATGCATTGCGGGGCACCCTAATTAGCGTGAAACACCCAATGGCACCCCAAACACATTTTCAAGCCCGCTGGTGCCAAGTGATTTAACCTTTTCACCCCTGGTCATCAAATGCAACCGGTTCGTCACCTTTATTTTTAACAGTGTAGACACACTGAATTTTTAATGTTTATAATTCAAAAGCTTATCATTCAAATGATATGAAATTTGGTGTCTAGGCATAGTTTGAACCGAAGATTTGAAATATTTTGTTAAAATTTAGTATTGCATTTGAAAAATAAAAACAATGAAGTTTGGGTTCGTTTTAATGTGTATATGGCCCTCTAAGCAAATTTTTATGTGCATCATTTAAAATTAGACTTTATTTCCAATTGTTCGGTACCAGTAACTGTCTTCTACGATAATTTGTTGAGGAGTTAGTTGGGAATGTTCAAATTTTTTCGCACGACTGCACAAACATTTAGATAAGCCAAAAAGTATAAGCAGTAAAAAAAATTTCAAAATGAGCATATTCTATTGTATTTAGGAATTATGTTACATACACTTAACAATAGCAATAAAAATGCGTTTGAAATGCAAGAGTTTTGAATAAATCAATAAGTTGTTAACTTACAATTTATTGTTTTTCTAGCTGCCCCGTTCATGTCTTTGAGGGTTAAAAAAAAATCTTGCAACAAAGTTTGAACATAAGAATGAAATTACGCAGAAAATAAAACATCAAATTCAATTCAATATTTTTTTCACGATTTTTCTTTTAAAAATATAAATTCCGACAAAATAGAATCTATAAATATATTACGTTAACGTATGTGGCACAAAATTCGCGGTTATTTGTTAATTGTTTAATGGCGACGCAAAGGAAACGCATCTAGGTCTTGGTAAATTGGGTTTATTTACGTTTTTTTCTTTCGCTGCAATTTTGGAGTTTCAAGATACCATTATTTTTGTTTTGTTTTTTTATTCTATTGTCTTAAAAAATAAAAAGTCCTTCCGGGAGGAAGAGGTAGCTTTCATATACTATTTATTTATTTATTTATTTTAAATTAAGTTATATTATTCAAACATACGAAGCTCAAATTAGTGGAAATCGATTTTATAAGATTGAATACTAGTTTTTGTCAATACTGAAAATTAATAGGAATTTTTAGAAATTAGTCGTCTTTTATTCAACCTGGTTTTATTTTAAGCGTTTTAGTGAGCCGCGAAATTCCACGATATCATGACGTGTGTGTCATTTCAATCATGTCATTAAATCAATGAGCTTGGTCGAAATCTTAATTCATGTGCACATGCACACTCATGTTGAATCGAATCGCGGGCAAATTGATTTTTTTTTTTTAATGTCACCTACATTAGAAATTCAAACTGCTATATTTCTCAGGCGTTTTTTAAGGTAAAGACAAAGCAAAAAATACTCCAGAATAAATACTTTACAAAGAACTTTTTTTCAATTTCTAATTTTTTGTATGTACATCATTATACGTTTAAAAGATTTTTGACAAACTTAAATGGCCGCAATTTTGAAACAAGAAGGCGGATGAAGTTGGCAGGTGAACTCGGTCAAATCATTGGTATGTACTATGTACACACGGAGTTATATCCAAATCAGTTTATAAATATGCGTATTAACGCATGACAAATTTCAGACGGTTTCAAAATGTCAACCACACTGGAAATTGAAAGTGCTATAACTCAGCCATTTTTCAAGATATAGATGAAACAAAAAATGCTCTGGAATCTTTGTGTCAAGGTCAAACACACAAAAGAAAAATATTTTTCTATTTCTTACTTTTTTGCACCTAATTTTAAAATTTAAATTTAAAAAATAATATTCTGCCATTTTGAAACAAGACGGCGGTTGGAACTGGCCAATGAACTCGGTCCAGGCATATGTATGTCCTATCTACGCACCAAGTTTCATTCAAATCGGTTTATAAATACCCGTGTTATCACGTGACGAAAATCATGTCATTTCAAAATGTGAGCAACACTAGAAATTAAAAGTACTAAAACTCAGCCATTTTTAAAGATACAAACAAAACAAAAAATGCTCTGGAATCTTTGTATGAAGGTTAAATGCATAAAAGAAAAATATTTTTCAATTTCTCACTTTCTTGTTCCTAATTTTAAATATTGATTTTTTTTTTTTTAATTAAATGGCCGCCATTTTGAAACAAGATGACGGATGGAACTGTCTAACGAACTCGGTCCAGGCATTATTATGTACTATGTGCACACCAAGTTACATCCAAACTATTCATAAATATGCGTGTTATTACGTGACAAATATCAGATAGTTTTAAATGTCAGCTATAAGAAAAACGCAAAGTGCTATAATTCAATCATTTTTTAAGATATAGAGAAAATAAAAAGTGTTCTGGAATCGTTATTTTAAGTTCTAACACATAAAAGAAAAATATTTTTTATCTTTAAAATTTTGACATTTAATTTTAAATTTTAAATTTTTTAAATTTTTTAAATGGTTGCCATTTAGAAACAAAATGGCAGATGATGCTGGCCAACGAACTCGGTCGAGACATTTGCATGTACTATGTATATACCAAGTTTCATTCAAATCGGTTCATGAATACGTTAGTTACAGCATGACAAAAATCATATACAGTCGACTCTCGTTAATTCGAACTCATCGGGACCACAAGAAATGTTCGAATTATCCGAAGTTCGAATTATGGAAAGTATGAAATGAGAACATGCTTAATATGGTACTATTACAAAGGAATTAATGTTATAGTGTTTTTTAAGTGTATTATGTCTGTTATCATCAAAATATGACTTAATATTAAATTAGAATGTATAAATACATATACTAATTAAAAAATTAGAAACAAGCACAATAGAAAAAAAAATTGAAGCGTCACTGATGGACAGATGGGGCACTTAGAAAGTGGATATCAAATGCATGGGATTATATGTATACTCGTTCGGAACAATTTTCACAAAAAACAAAGAAAGAAAGTTATTCAAATGATCTGAAATCCGTGAGAAAGAAAGTAATAACGAAAAATCGGAATTCTCGTTAATTCGAATTAAACGATGTCAAGAGAATATGAGTTCGAATTAATCAAAAAATGTAACGTTATTCTGCCATTGAAAACTTCGGGACTTCATGTTTAGTTCGAATTAAGCGAAGATTCGAATTATCCGATTTCGAATTAACGAGAGTCGACTGTATATATATGTCAACATTTGAACGGAGTGTGGTTTTGGGGTCTGGGGGTCATGATCGGTGAAAATATATTAAAATTTTCTGGAAGTGCTTTCCTCCGGACGGCTGCAATATGTACCTTTTTACTTTTTGTAATGAAAGCTACCTAATAAAAATCATGAATTTTAAACGCTTAAGTTTTAAGTTAAAGTTATGTTTTTATAAGTGAAATGAGTGAAAGGATTATATTATTAAATATATTTTTAATTAAATTAATGAAATACAAAATAATGCTACGGGTACAGTATTTGGGATGCGCCAAGTTAGCATAAAAATACTGAGTGCTTGATTTATCAACACAGATCTCATATACGCATCACATTGGTGCGATTTTTTTCTGATGCCAATTTGGCGAAAATTCGTTTTCATTACTAGTTACATATATATTTTTTAAACTTTTCTATTATTAAAAAAGGAAATAATAAATAAATAAATAAAAAGTTTTATTAATAATTATAGAACAAAAAAATATATATATTATTTTAAAAAAGAAAATAAAATTAAATAAACAGTTTATTAAAGAATAAATAATAATTGGGTTAACATGTGAGGCATATATTTGCCTTTTTGTTGCAATTGCGCCAATATGGTGCGTATATGACATCTGCGCTTAAATCTTTATGAGAATCTTCTAATTTGGAAAAAATTGAGAAAAATTGGAAAATTAAATCATATTGCTTTTATTCATAATTTATTTTAAATTATGAATAAAAACAATAGGATTTAATACTTACTAGGGAACTGCAAGAAATGTAAGTCACCGGTTTTGACGAAAGTGTTTTCGTTGGAAAGATCTCATCGTAAGTAGTAAAAAACTCAATGGAACTACCCTTCGCAAATGATTCATTTTCGAGATATCCGACAATTTAAGTCACGTAGCTAGTGCACACTTAATGGGGGACCCAAAAAAATTTTGTCTCGACTTTAACGAAAACGGTATCGTTGTAAAGATATCATCGTGAGGATTAAAAAACTCACTGGAATCACCCGTCGGATTTGAGACGTTTTCGAGATATCCGACATTTTGTGTCACATTGCTAATGCACACTTCTGGGAAACTGCATTACGTGACATAAACTGTCGGATATCTCGAAAACGGCTCATTTCAGATGATTAGTTCCATTGAGTGTTTTATTTCTCATAAAGATATCTTTGCATGACACTTTTTTTATCAAAATCGAAAAAACAATTTTTTGCGGGCCCCCATTAAGTATGCACTAGAACAGCATGCACTAGCTACGTGACATAAATTATCGGATATCTCGAAAACGGCTCATTTCCGACGGGTAGTTCTATTGAGTTTTTACTCCCTCGTGATGATATCTTTACAACGATACTAATTTCGTTAAAATCGAGACTAAAATTTTTTGCGGTCCCCCATTAAGTACAAGTAGTAGTTACGTGACATAAATTGTCGGATATCTCGAAAATGAATCATTTGCGATTGGTATTCCATTGAGATTTTTACTACTTATGATGACCCTTTCCAACGATACCACTTTCGTCACAATCGGTGACTTACACTTCTTGCAGTTCTCTAGTTACTATGCATTTAAGGGAGACCAAACTGGTCGCCAAGGACAGCTAGTTAAAAATATAAAATTATAAAACTGTGAGGTTCATTTTAAGTTATTATCACGGGTCCGCGCAACGCCGGTCTTTCGGGTCAGACTAGTGAATACTTAAAGAGTTTGAGGCCAGTTTAGACATAGATATTTATTCCATTTCAAATTATTTTATTGATAGTGAAAGTTACCTTAATCTATTGATAGTGAAAGTTACCTAATTTACCTTATATAACATACCAAATCATATGTTACCTTTATGCGTTAAAAAAAAAAAAAATAGTAGCAAGTTGAATGTAGATACTGCCATTGCAGAATTCAGTTTCGCCTCCGATTAGAAAAAAAAAATCGATAGAGGTTTTTTAGAAGGGCGACCCCGTTTAGAATGCAATGAATTAACTTCATTTTTTCTTGTGTTTATCAATATAACAGCAAACAGACCGGCGTGAAATACCCAATTGATTGGCAGTTTCTCTCTGAGACTTTGGAATTGTGGAATAATAAAGAGATACAATTTGACGTGCTACTTCTTCATTGTCTAGATTCATCAAAAACGAATTTTTTTTTTAAGTTTAAACGCTTTTTTATAGACTCTGAGGAAAAGGAAATGCATTTTAACAATAAACCGGTAGAATCCCGTCGAATTCAACGAATAAAATGTTTAAAAGACCTGATCGATTAAAAAAAAAAAAAAGTAATTACATTATTGAATCAATATATAATAAATATATTTCCAAACTTAATGTCATAACGTTATGAGTAAAAATGCGATGTTTTAAATAGTGACGTCATTTTCTCTTCAAATGTTTTTTAAAAGTTACTGTTATTAGTAATATGAAAAAGGCGTCCGTAATAATATTGTAAATCCCATTTATCGGGTTACTGAATGACATCATTTTCCTCATTTGAAATATTTCTTACTTTGCTTTAGACATTAATTTTTATCATAAATTATTTTCTGTTATTTTATTTACATTATTAATATTATTTCTCAGTAAATATATTTTTTTACCTCAATTAGTGCATAATTATATGCAATCACTTTATTGTGGATAAATTTTACGAAAACAATTAACTTTTTTCTTTTTAATGCTCACTGGACATGTTCACTGATGAAATAAAGTTTCTGACTTGTGGAAAGTAATAATGGAAAATAAATTTTTATTATCGAGAGAAAAGCTAAACTAAGTTGCCACCATTTTGAAGAAATATCGTAAAAAAGCATTTAAAATAAAAAATAAAATATAAAAATGGGAATAAATTAAAAAATAACTAAAATGGGCCCAACTACAAACAAATAGCTTTCATTAAAAAAAATAATTATCAAAATCGGTTGAGTAGAAAATTCAGGGCTGACGACATGACATTTTTAGCTTGTCTGAAAAAAAATAGCATCGGAGGCTAATAATAATAAAAATTTACTTTGGTGTTTGGTATGTTATATAGTCTCATAATAATTACCAAGATAAAAATATTTTATTTTTCCATTTCTGGTGATAGGGGCAGAATAAAAATTTCTTAATAAAAGAGGCATTTGCTAAATTCTAAAACCTAATGGTTTATTAAAAGAATTAATATTGTTTCTATTTTTATAGAATCAAATTAATCCTTACCTTTATGTTGATAAATCCGACAATCCAACAGAAATATTCAAAACCAATAATTTTTCCGTTCACTAGTGGTCCTATTCCAAGATGCACGACATCCGGCATGTTAAAAAAATATTTTACGAAATCATCTGGCTTCGTATTCTTTATATCGATACCCCTCCAAAACCTTGGTATCGTTGGACCAAAAAATCTCATCGGGGGATCTATAATTCAAAATGAAGAAACAATGAATACATAAAAAAGGACAAAAAAAATCATGCGTTCAGCATAGATTGCGAAACACTTTCTAATACATTCAGAATATTATAACAAAATTTCATAGTATACTAACAAGGGAACGTTTTTTGGTGTGGCTCGCACCTAGTATTGAGACTTGGTGCACTTTAAAGCTCTGTATTATGAAGTGTGAGAATCGAAAGAAATTTTCTGTTAATGTCATATTTTTTTGATTTTGCAGCAGTATAATTTTCTGAAATTTCTATTTTCAAGGACACTTATCGGACTATTAACATATGATTTTTTTAAGAAAAGCATTTAAAAATATTAATTAGTTAATAATAAATATAAAATATTTTTTAAAAGTTTATTTATTAGTAAAATTTCAAACTATTCCTTTTTATTTTATAACTCATCTCCAAAATCTCTGAAAGTCGTAAAATGCCAAAGATTTTTAAAATATTCCAAATAATTTAACTTGTCGAACCGTTCAAACACTTTCATTTTATTTATGGCCACCTTGTAGACAATAAATCAAAATACTACAAAAAAGTAAGTGCAACCAGACAAATGCAGCTATATATATGTGTGTGTGTGTGTACCGGGTGTCCCAAAAATGACTGATGGATTTTAAAATTCAATAACTTGCAAACGGTGACAGCTATTTAAAAAATTTTGTAGGAGGGCTATGTATAATGTCAGGAGTTTTTTTTTTACCGCAATTCTTGATTTTAGTTCGAATTTCAAACAACAGATGGCGCTGATGGCGGTTGGCGGCCAGTCGACGCCGAAACTTACTTCATTCAGCTTTGACGGAAAAGGAGATTAAGGCTATGGAGTACGTCTCATTCTACAGTACAGTCTTGCTCTCAGGCCCCGATTCTGGACTCATTCGATATGATTTCAATGGAATGCGTTGTTGCCATGGAAATAACAGATTGTTCGATAGTGGAATACAGCGTTCAGAGGTGGGCATAAATTTTGCAAGCAGTATTTGAGTTTGCAGAAGATTTTCGTTTAGGAAGTTTTATTTTCCCGGATTAAATTACTTTTTTATGGCACGATTTAAAGAATATTTTATGCATCATATTTTAAAACTAGATAAAGAGATTTTTTCAATTTGATGATTTTTGTTATATTCTTAAGAAATTTTAGATCTTTTAAAAAAATTCGTCAGTAGATTTTTATGAATGTTCAAAAAATAATCATGAAAACTGTTGATAGTACATTATTGTGTAAAATAACTACCAAAAACAAATATTATAAGTTGCCTTGTTTAGCCCTTTTCAATAGGATTAGTCTATCGTTGCATTAAAATAAAAAATAAAAAAATAAATGTGAGTTAATTAAAATTTATTTTCCCGGATTAAATTACTTTTTATGGCATGATTTAAGGAATATTTTAGGCACCATATTTTAAAAGTACACTGTTAAAAATTTGAAACTTTTGCTGCATCGTCACTTCTCCACTTTTATAGAAAGAGATTACTTCATTATATTATGGAGCATTATCATTGGTCAAAATAGGGGATATTCTATAATAGCAGTGGAGTGACGATGCAGCAAAAAGTTTCCAATTTTTAACAGTGTAGGTGAAGATATCTTGCTCTTACACTGTAAAAATCTGCTGCATTTTGTTGTATACGCACTCTGCTTGTATAGAAACGGTTACTTGATTGTATTATGAAGCATTGTTATTGGTCGGAAAAGAGAGATTATATACAAGCGGGGGAGTGCTTATGAAGCAAAATGCAGCAGATTTTTGACACTGTGGGGTCCGATTCTGAACTCATTCGATATGATTTGTTGTTGTTGTTGTTATTGAGGCGCAATACGCCCAGATCATGGGGAGTAAGCCATAGCTTTTTACCCCTGCTATGATTTCAATGGAATGCGTTGTTTCCATGGAAATAACAGATTGTTAGTTAGTGGAATACAGCGTTAAGAAGTGGGCATAAATTTCGCAAGCAGTATTCGAGTTTGCAGAAGATTTTCGTTTAGGAAGTTTTATTTTCCCGTATTAAATTACTTTCTATGGCACGATTTAAAGAATATTTTATGCATCATATTTTAAAACTAGATAAAGAGATTTCTTTAATTTGATAATTTTTGTTATATTCTAAGATATTTTAGATCGATTTAGATTGTTATATTCATGCTCGATTTTGAATATTGTATTTTTCTATAGAAGAATTTGTTATTTCCCTGACAACAACACATTCTATTGAAATCATATCGAATGAGTTCAGAATCGGGTCCCACAGTGTTAAAAATCTGCTGCATTTTGCTTCATACGCACTCCGCCGCTTGTATATAATATCTCTTTTTCGACCAATAACAATGTTTCATAATACAATCAAGTAACCGTTTCTATACAAGCGGAGTGCGTATACAACAAAATGCTGCAGATTTTTACAGTGTAAGATCAAGATATCTTCACCTACACTGTTAAAAATTGGAAACTTTTGCTGCATCGTCATTCCACTGCTATTATAGAATATCCCCTATTTTGACCAATGAGAATGCTCCATAATATAATGAAGTAATCTCTTTCTATAAAAGTGGAGAAGTGACGATGCAGCAAAGGTTTCAAATTTTTAACAGTGTACTTTTAAAATATGGTGCCTAAAATATTCCTTAAATCATGCCATAAAAAGTAATTTAATCCGGGAAAATAAATTTTAATTAACTCACATTTATTTTTTTATTTTTTATTTTAATGCAACGATAGACTAATCCTATTGAAAAGGGCTAAACAAGGCAACTTATAATATTTGTTTTTGGTAGTTATTTTACACAATAATGTACTATCAACAGTTTTCATGATTATTTTTTGAACATTCATAAAAATCTACTGACGAATTTTTTTAAAAGATCTAAAATTTCTTAAGAATATAACAAAAATCATCAAATTGAAAAAATCTCTTTATCTAGTTTTAAAATATGATGCATAAAATATTCTTTAAATCGTGCCATAAAAAAGTAATTTAATCCGGGAAAATAAAACTTCCCAAACGAAAATCTTCTGCAAACTCAAATACTGCTTGCAAAATTTATGCCCACCTCTGAACGCTGTATTCCACTATCGAACAATCTGTTATTTCCATGGCAACAACGCATTCCATTGAAATCATATCGAATGAGTCCAGAATCGGGGCCTGAGAGCAAGACTGTACTGTAGAATGAGACGTACTCCATAGCCTTAATCTCCTTTTCCGTCAAAGCTGAATGAAGTAAGTTTCGGCGTCGACTGGCCGCCAACCGCCATCAGCGCCATCTGTTGTTTGAAATTCGAACTAAAATCAAGAATTGCGGTAAAAAAAACTCCTGACATTATACATAGCCCTCCTGCAAAAAATTTTTTAATAGCTGTCACCGTTTGCAAGTTATTGAATTTTAAAATCCATCAGTCATTTTTGGGACACCCGGTGTATATATTTAAATTCACTAACATATTTACAATAATTAGATAAATGTTCTTAAGTTGCCCTTTAATGGTACATTTACCTTTGGTGCTTTATCATTAGGTTTTCGTTCATCTGTCGAAACCCTATTACCAGTGTTGAATTCAGGGGGTGGCTGGGGGGGGGGACATTCCTCCCCGGATCTATGAAATGTCTCCCCCGGAAAATTTGAGATTTTGTGTTTTTAATGGTAAAATATGGCAATTCCCCCCCCCCCCCCGCCCCCGGGAGCCACAAAAGTCCTTCCCGGAAGAAAGTGTATGAATTCAACACTCAAAAACTATATATTTCAAAATCTTCAAATTTTGTGCACTTACAGCTGAACATATGACAAATCATAAAATTTTGAAAAAGTTAATTATTTTAATTTAATTAATTTTATCAATGTCATACGTTCATTTTTGCGTTTTAAATTTTAAAAGAGAACCTTAATTTGAACGTTTTACGCTTAGACATCATGGATTGAAGGTATAGCGTCTCGCTAGTAAACAGCTTGTTAGTTTGATCCCTGTTGTTGAAATTTTCATATTAAAATGGATTTAATTAAAAGGAATTCCGTATGTTTTGTCAAAAGGGTTTATATAATTAAGGTTTCGTTCATCTGACATTCATAAAGTTTTTTGGAATTCAATTTTCTTTCTATTTTAAAAACTATTGTGATTTATTAATAATTTAGCGTTTTAATTTTATTATTTATTATTTATTATTATTATTATTATTATTATTATTATTTAAAAAATTTTATTTATATTTTCGCTTTTTTTTTTTTTTGAAAAATTTGGAATTATGGATTTTATTAAATAATTTGATTTGAACAAATTAATTGATAAGTTGTTTTGAAAGAAATATTGAAGGAAACCATCTGTGCAATCTGCTATCTCACTTATCCACTTGTTTTTACATATTGGGTGTTCAGCTGTTGTTTATTATAGATGTTTTATTTTTACTCAATTTAGGACAAATTGTAATCTTCTGGTAAACGCATATAATTAGTTAAATATAGCCAAACGCCTATAACTAGTTGTACGACTCAATACTATGCAAATTTCAACTTAAATATACTTTTCAATGTAAACAAAATATACTTATCAAGCTACGCAATAACACAAGTCTTGCTATTAATAAATAGATTTAGTTACAGAAAACAGATTATAAATTATAAATTATGATTTTTGATGTCACTTGGAACTAATTACAAAATTTTAAAACATTAATTCAAATGTAGCATTTTTTTAAGATTACTGTGAGTTAACGTATTAAGTAATATACAAAAAATTTGAATCGCCAGATCGCAGCATACGATTCTTATTGGCATTTCCCGGTGGCTGAGAGGTCGAAGCTGGTAGACGGAAGTTGCTGAGTTCAGGCCCAATCGCGCCCGCATCCTAACCGTTCAGAGTTTTCTTGAAATTTTGTGTAAGTATGGATTAAGATCCTTTAGAAAGACCTTTACGGAGGGCACTTTCTCTCGGGCCTACATTCCTAGTACAGATAATCGGCCGCCATAAGTAGCATCAACATATTGACATTTAATATTCTGAACTCAATTAGTGTTTTCAGTTTGCTTTTATGTTCTCATTGGATAATAAGATAATCCAAAATAAAAATAATAGATGTTTTGTTAAAAACAAATACTCAATGAGAGATTGTGCTTTTAAAATGTTATTATAAAATAAGTTTTGATGATTTTTGATTATATGAACACTGGTGGCAATTTATACTGTAGTGAAATATTTAATGATATCTTTTTTTTTATGAAAATGTATTATAAATGCATCTGGAATAATTTATGCAGCTTCTACTATCGTCTTCATCTTCAAATTCAATTTTATCATTAAATCTATTCATCACACATAATCATATTTAAAAATGACATTTTTAAATTACATGAACTATGTTGGAAAAAATAATTTCCCACACTAAATATTAAACGATAGCTGTTTTAATAATGAAACTATATTACTTAGATCACATGGAACAAATTACCTTCTTTCTTACAGTGATCTTCACCTTCAAATTCACTTTTGATTTCTAAATTTACTCATACTTTATTTTAAGTTACTTTGTTGTTTTTATTACAAGTATACTGCCCGCACTTCTCGAGTACACGGTGAAAAAAACAATTTTGCAAATTAAATATTAAATAACAGTAGTTTTACTAATGAAATTATACTGCAAATTCACCTGTAACAACATAGCTTTCAAAATCATCTCTGCCTTCAAATTTAGTTTTAAGCGCTAAACTTACTCATACTTTACACGTAATGGTGCAAAATTATTGTTTTTTATTACAGTTACACTGTTAAAAATTAAATAATAAGTATTAAATGACAGTTGTTTTAATGATGAACTCACCTGGAATAACATAGCTTTCATAGTCATCTTCACCTTCAAATTCAATTTTAATTTTTAAATCTATTCCTCTGAACAGATTTATGAAGCACCGAAACTCTTTATACTGGTGAATTGTAGTAGGACAACGTAATTCATAAATGATTTGCCTTTCAAATAGATAAATTTCAATTTCATCAGAAACACTGTAAGTCCCCTGAAAAAAGATATAATAAATAAATAAACAAATAAACAAATAAAATAAAATTGTAATTTAAAAAATTACAACGACTATTTTGAAAATGATATTTTCAAAGACTAAAATTTTAAAGATTTTTATAAATCTTTAAAATTTTAGTAATTTATTTATATAAATTCTATAATTTAAAATAATAATAATAATCATAAACATCATTTTTATAACGATCATAACGAGTCATATATTGCGTACGCCGAGCATTAAACATTAATATTCCTAGACCAATGATAAAAAAACAGTAGTTTATAGCTAGACAACTTTAACTGATTAAAATGTGCAATTTTATTTGACTGACTTCTGAACGCCTCCTATTACGTACGAGATGGATCAAACATTCATATTCCTGGATCCATCACAAACAAATTTTAAATGAAATTTTAGTTTTACAATTTTCGGAACTGCAAATTTTTAAACTTCTAAGCATCGCACATTTTAAATTTTTACACCGTTGCGTAGAGAAAAAAAATGCACTTTTTAATGAAATTCGTTTGAAATCTCTACCACAATTTGTTTTCAAATTATTAATTTTTTTTAAGATTTTATTATTCTTTTTGTCATTGTGGCAACAGAAGTATTCCATTTTTGGACATTAAACTTGGGTCAATCAGAAAACGAGTAAAATAAAAGAAGACGCGGAGTTCAACCAATAAAAAGATCCAGATATACTTCAGATTTCCCAATTCTCTACCGAAAACAACAACTTTTTTACCAAGTAATAAAAAAAAAAAGAAAAAAATAACGTAAACAATTTCTATTTTGTATCATTGTTTCCCGTTATACCAGAAAACTCTTTTTATTCTTTTTCCCAGAAGATTAGTTATCAATTTTAAACTCAATTGAGACTGAGAAAATTTGCACTTGCTAAATATTTAAATTTCAAAGTCTCAAAATATCTAAAATCAAAAGTTGTTCAGTTAAAAATTATATATATTTATTTATTAATTATTGAAAAATGGTTGTTGTTTTCGGTGGAGGATTGACAAAATGACGTGGTCACTTTTGAATTTAAATTAAATTCTTTACTTTTAAAAGAATTTTTATTTGAATAGGAAATTAAAGTGTTTAAAATCATTGTAATAAAGGAGAAAACTAACAAATTTAAAAATGGGTAGATGGAAATTAACAGATATGGAAAAAGCCGAAGCCAAAGAAATGAATGACCGTGAATGTCGCATTCAGTGACATTAAACACAATACCGTACTTAAACAATCATAAAGTGGCTTTTATTTCGACTTTTTATTAATGTTTTACTAATTTATTTGTTCTTTTGTTATTTAAAATAAAAATTTAGTCAACATGTATAAGTTGCTTATTAGTTTGGCGATTCGTATCATTTGGCGAAATTGGTCGACGGGATAACTAAGTAGTACTGTATTTGGTTTGGCGCAAAAACGTCTTTCAATGCAGAAAACGAGAAAATCAAAAGATCATCCAGCCGCTGAAAACCGATTACGTGTTGAAAGGCGATCACGAAAAAGCAAGCAATTTAATGCCGAACCGATTAATTGTAAAACATCATGTCTCGAGGGCGACCAATCCTCTAGCCATGGCGTTTTACAATCGGTCGGTTCTAACCAGGAAAATTTGAGTGCCAATAGTGATTCTAACAAGCCGGAAAATTTTATAGCTGTTACTGTTGATTTTCCACCACCTAAAAAGAAACCTAAAAAGTAATCGGCTTGGGAAAAACTGGAAAAATCTTTTTTGATTTAATGTCTGATGGACCCATTCACAGATGCATGTACTGCGATCGACTTTGGTTTAAAACCTCCATCACCAAAATTCTGCTCTGTAAAATCAAACAGTATATGCCAAAGTCTTACAAGTATAACAGCATATGCCAAAGCTGTATTTTAATAATGATTACTTTCGCACCAACAATGTTACATAGTTTGAAATGTTTCTTTTGTCGCCAACTTTTATGCTTGGCGACAATGGAGTGATGTAATTTAAACGAACCGTACCTGCAAATTGAAGCATGTATAAAGTCATTTATAGCAGTGGCATGGATAATACACAATAAAACAACTGGTATTTAGCTTAAAATGATAGATGAATGTTTCAAGTGAAACATTTTTCAAATGGTTGGTGTAATTTCTTAAATTACAATTTTTTTAAATTTATTTATTTAAGTTTTTGGGAGACATGGTCGGTGGAATGTTTGACAAAAGCCGTAACTGTAAACTGTTTTCTGAAAGCATCAATATTCCGACTGTCAAACATGGGAATTATTCAGTTATTATGTGAGCTATTTGTTAAAAAAAGAGGAGAGCCTTTTTTTCTAAGTTGACTCACAGATAACATGAAATACTTATACTTAAAGGACTTCTATAAAATAAGGCCACCAGTCTATATTTTCTAGGGAAAGGTGACGAGCCGACAAATGACAGCCTATATCTGTCAGTTTATGTGAGTTAACATAAGCGGACAATTTCAGTCACAACCGATATTGGCTTCTTCGTCATTTCCATATTATTGAATCTTTCGACACATTGTTGCTATAAATAGTACACTGTAAAAAAAAATCCGTTCTATTTACGGCAAAAACTGCTGGCAGCAATGTTGACAGCAGTTTTTGCCGTAAAAATTGTAGTAAAATTAGATGTAATTTTTTTTATTACATCTAATTTTACTGCGATTTTTACGGCAAAAACTGATAGCAATATTACTGTGCCGTAAATTTAACGGATTTTTTATACAGTGTAAGTAAACTTTCATGTGAAATCAGTGTAAATTATAGATTGAACTTTAAAATCTTTGCATCATGTTTGAGATAATTTAATGACCTTTTAATGTGCATTATAGGTGCAGATTTCCAAAAATTTTAAGAGCCATTGGCTGCTTAATCCAAGTATTCCATTAGCCATGAGAGCTTAATTTTTAAGAAAAATTAAAAAAACAACGTGAATTTCTTTAAAAGATCGCAGAGAAAAAGGTAACTTTATCAAAGGGTCGCAAAAAACGCCGCGTCTTTCGTCAAAGAATCCCTGAAAGACATGGTTTTCGTCAAATGATCGTGGAAAAAGTGCGATTTTGGTTAGAGGATCGCTTAAAAAACATACGATTTTCGTCAGAGGATTGCGGAAAAATGCAATTTTCTTCAAATGATCGCGAGAAAAATCGCAAAGTTTGTCAAGGAAGGGCGACTTAGATGCCGAAAATTAGTCGCCAAGTCAAAAAATTTAATCTTCACATGGCGACTGGTGACCGTGAATCTGCACCTTAAGTATACATAAATGTGTTGCATTTTTAATCCTGTTAGTTTTTGAAAGGAAAACATGCGAAAAACAGAAATTTCCTAGTAAACCAGGCAATATAACACCTGTTTCTATTAAAAAACACTTCATTTTCACCATTGAAAAGAATTTATGGAGAATAGGAATTTTTTTAAGCTACTCATGTTAAAATAATACAATTCATCAAGCTGAAACACAGAATAACTTTTAAAATTATTTTTATCGGGCTCTACAGCGGCTCAACAGATCAACAGCGACCAGAACTTCTAAGTAATAAAAACTGTTACTGTAAACTTTTACAATATTTTTTTACAATTTGTAATTTTTTTTAATACAGTTTTTTTAATAAGCAAAAAGGAAATAATAAATGACACGTCTGCAAAATCACAAATTTTAAAAAAGTTAATAATTATGAATTGGACAAATTTCACCATAAATTATACTAAAAATAACTACTAAAATAAATGCAGTCGCTAAATAGTACACTTCAAAAAATATATTTAAAATACCTTTAAAAAAATTCCACGTTTCATATCGCTTCTGCGAACGTCGTCAGGATAAAATGGAAAGATGTTAATTTCAATTTAATTTTAAAAAATTGAAATTAACATCTTTCCATTTTATCCTGACGACGTTCGCAGAAGCGATATGAAACGTGGAATTTTTTTAAAGGTATTTTAAATATATTTTTTGAAGTGTACTATTTAGCAACTGCATTTATTTTAGTAGTTATTTTCAGTAAAAAAAGTTCCTTAAAAAAGAAAAAATATAATAATAATAATAATAATAATAATAATAATAATAATAATAATAATAATAATAATAATAATAATAGTAATAAATATATATGCACACTCATCAAAAAAGTCTTATAGTTTGCATTATCATTTTTTATGAATCATCTCTTCTCGATTTTAATGTCATTCTCATTTCCTATTGTGTGCCCTAAATTAAAAAAAAAATAATTTAATAGAAAATCGGACATTAACTTATGCATTGTTGGTTCCTATCAAAATATTTTAACTATACGCGTTATTTCATCTTCTTGCTGCATCTTAAAATTTGTTGCTTTGTTTTCCTATCCAAAAGGGTATTTTATCCACATTTAAAATTTTCATTTTATAAGCGTTGAAAAAAAAAAAAAAAAAAAAAAAGCATACTTTTTTTTTTTTTTCAATTGTCTAATGAAGTAAAAGCTGATAGTTCCAAGAGCCATTTAATATGTAAACCTGCGAGTCCGCTAGCTCTAACTTGTTTCAAATACGATATCTTTTCTAAATTCATGGTTTTAAAAAAAATGCTAGAGGTTCAAAGCTTTTTTTTTAATCCATAAGGGCGTCGCCAATCGTGACATGTTTGGCGTTAACCCATATACTTAACTGACAAAGAAGGTCTCCATACGGGCATACTCCAAAAAATCTGAAAAAAGTTACAGAATGTTCGTTACATAAGGATATAGAAGTTCACAAAAGAAAAATTTTTGGCGTAACCTCCATACAACGCCTGTAAAAAAATAATGAAAATTTCTTATTTGGCGATTTTTTTATCAGTGGGCCATGGAATGAATTTCAAAAAAAATTTTTTTTTTTTTTTTTGTGTGTAAAATACACTTTAAGGGCAAAAAAAGTTTCATGCTGAACTTGTTTCGGTAAATTTAATTTAAATAACTTTAGTTTAGTCAATTTTAATTTGTTTTAAGTATAATTTTGTTATATCGATATTTATATTCAAATTTATTCATAAAATTTTACGATTTAAAATGAAAGTCATAATTTAAATTAATTAAAATTATTTCAAGCTCAAAATCCAATTGAGCACTGTTGATTCAATTTTGTTGCTATGGAAACATCTGGCTGTTATTTTTGAATGCGCTTAAATGTATGAAAATAAGTTTTTGCAATATGAATTTTTATATATGAAAATATTTTTTCCAGTTTTAAATTATAATACTACAGCAACAAACAATATACATGTAATACGTATGTATATATGTGTGTGTGTGTAATAATTCTGTCATTGTTTATGTTTAAATTCATTAAATAACATTTAGACGTATTCTAAAAATCCAAGTTTTAAGTTATATTAAAATCGTTTGCTTTTGGCGAGCAAAACTGCTGCTTGCCATATCGCGTGGCGCTTTCGTCTTTTCACGCCAAATATTCGAAATTATTTTATTTTTTTACAGACTTTCTACTATAATTCCGACGTTAAATCTGATTGTGAGTATGCCCAGTATGGAGACCTTCGTTGTGAGCACCTGGAATGGGGTGCCATTAAAGAGCAATTTGAGCTATGGCATTTTTGGTAGCTGTGAAAGCTTATTCCATAGTCTATTTACATTTTTACACTTAAACCATGCAAAATCCTGTGGATTTTGCATGGTTTAAGTGGATTCTTTCCATATTTTCCTGGATCGTATCCAATTTTTGTGCAAAGTGAACATAAAAAAAAAGTTGTTTCGTGAAATATATGTGAATTCAACTAAGCCACTCTTTGGAATAATATTCGTAAGCATTGGTAAATTTTCGAGAATGTCGAATTTAGCAAACTCTTCGCAAATGAAGGGGGCCCTGAAATGACACTGAGCTTCTCATAGCTTCAAAGGTTTATTAGGCCCTGGTTCGGATATGAATGGACTGGATATTAGAGTGGCTACTGTATTAGGATTGATCCTGCTTTCGTCGCTGATTAAGAAATGTAAAAGCCTTGACGTTCTTTAAATGGTGCAAAATTTTTAACGCGCAAATTTCTTATTTTAAGCACGTCTTCGTTTTAGCCGTACTCGTGTTAAACGAATTCTCTGCATATTATTTTACTTAAATTTAGAATAAATAACAAAAAAAGGCGTCTTAGAACTCATGTGATGTCTTTAATCTGTTATCACAAATTCATTATTGAACTGATTTCTCAAAAAAATTTAACTCTTTCAGGGGTAGAAAAATTCTGTTCGTAAAATGCTAAAATGTTTGCTTGTCACCAGAATTTACAAAATAATCTTTTAGAAAAAAAAAACTTGTTTCCTAAACTATCATTATAAAATCAAAATTTTATTAAAATATTCTTGTTGCCGTTTGCCAGTGGGAAATTAAAATTAATATTCATGCCGTTTGCATGTCACTAATTAAATCCTTTAACATCTTCAACTTGCATTTTTAAAAATGTCGTTTATAATTTGTCTTATTACTGAAAATTTTTTAAAAAATGTTTTTAGCTTGCTTGAACCACCGTTTTATTTATTTATTTATTTTTAAATCCGATCATTTTTGCACTGGTAGTGGAATAACAGACGATAAAATATTTCGAACGTAAATAATCGAACGTAATTCGAACGGATATTCATAATATTATGTTTTTGGGTCAAATAGCCCATTGTGCAGCGGTTAAAATTAACAGTCAATTTCCTATTATCTTTTTTTATTATTATTAATTACATGGCTCGTGTGGGTACCGTTATTTTCCTGGTGAAATATCAGTATATTTCTTTACAGAAAAATAAATATAGTTCAAAAGATTGAAATTTCGTTTTATTTAACCAGAGATTTTCTACAAGAGAATACTGATATCGAAGAATTTCATTGTCATGAAATTCCAGGACTCGTCGAACGCTGATTTAGGATACATAACAAGAAATGAGAGTTACCGTATTTACTCGTGTATAACGCGCACTTTTTCTTCCAAAATTTAGGGCAAAAACCCTGGGTGCGCGTTATACACTGTAAAAAAAATCTGTAACCTTAGTAATCTAAATTAACCGAAATCTCTTATGCTTACTAAAATTTTATGCGTACACTGTACAAGAAAATGATGTCAATCTACAAAACTTGTAAGCAAAACTAAAACCATCTGTAACTTTACAAAAGAATTTACTAAAATTTTGGTAACTTTACTAAAATTTTATCTATAATGCTCGTTATCGTCACTTAAAAAGTTCTTGGAATACGATTTCCCAAAAAAATTCTTAGTAACCTTGAAATTTGTTTGATTGAAAGTGCAAATCTGTATCTGTTACATGAATTTTTATTGTTGCCGTTACATAAAAAGTTCTTGGAATACAATTCTACTAGAAAAATTTTTGTAACTTTCCCAATTTTTTTTTACAGTGTACACGGAATATTTTTTTACTGTAATCACACGTAATAACTTTATGTATTCACACGATATACCTATGGATCAAGAAATGTATTCATAGAAGAAATTAAAACTGGAATCTTAAAGAATAGAAGTATTCCTGCATCTTTATTTCACTCCTTGCACTTTTTTTATACAAAAGCGGTAGTAACATTATTTCAACACTACTTAGCAATCCTCTATGCCGCAACTGATATTTATGTAACGGTAACAGAAAAAATTCATGTAATCAATAGTGATTTGCACTATAAATAAAAAAAATCTGTAAGATTAAAAATTTCTTAAGAATTTTTTTTAGGAAACTGGGAAACCTAGAACTTTTTATCGAATTGCGACCCAAGTTACAGATACAATTTTAGTAAGATTAGTATAATTTTACAAGATTCATTTGTAAAGCTACAAATTTCTATAGATTTACAAAAACTAGTTTTATAAATTTATCTCTCTCTCTCTCTTGACGCAATATTTGTTTCGATTTTATTTACTGAAATTGATTTGATCATTCATTCCCTTGCATGCCAGATTTATGGAGCGCGTTATATACGAACTACAAAAAATCACCATTTTTCCTTCAAAAATGCTAGGTGCGCGTTATACACGAATAAACAGGGTACCTTAAAATAAATAAAATATAATTGAAAATAAATTCAAATTTTAGGACTCTTTCGATGAGTGCAGCAATGTTCATTTAATTTTTTGAAGAACTGATCATTTATCGGCATTTTACAAGTACACATATATGGCATGAAATTCTAACACTGCCATTTACACGAGAAATTCTAAAATTATTTTACCGTCAGATCGATAATTTCTGCTTTCAGTTTGTATGTTCCAGGAAAACCTACACCTTCGAAAAGATACAATTTCGGTGCAGAATCAATTAATGGTACTACAGGAGCCGGAATCGTTGCTAATGCGCCATTTAGAGATACATAGAGAATTCCTGGAACTGTAGCTTCAGTATAGATGTCAACTTTGACTATGACTATGTAATATGAAAAAAAAAAATTATTAACAAGTGCATCCAAAAACACATAATTATAGCAAAATGTGAGAAAAATACAAAAAAAAAACAGTAAAAGAAAAAAAAGAGCAATTTTTATGTAAGTTTAACAAAATAAAAACTATTAAAAATAGACTTTAAACATTATTCTCTTATAAAAATATATTCAATAATTGTTGCCATCACTAGATATTGAAACTTAAGAACCGGTAATCCATTGTAAGACCCAAGGCCCCCTTATCATAATCAGGCCTCGCATTCAGGAGAAAATCTATTGTTGAAATTGTCTCTATAGCTGCCAACATATTAACTGATTTTGTCTCGTATGTAGCGCCATCTGGTGCGTACTACTAGTCATCAAGGCCACTTTCATAATAATAGACTTGGCAATCGCTAAGTTTTCGTGGCCCCAGTAAACTTGGCCAGAAACCTCGTGATTTTTCCCGTTGTTAGCGCTCTCTGTTGTAGTAACAAATGTATAAATTTTATAATTTGTTTTCCACCCGGGCCTTGTTTACTATATATGCTTTTCCATTTTCTTTTCGATATGCTGTAAGCTTGTATTTTTCAAATGAGATTTGTTATTTTTCCAATTTTCGAAAGTTCGGCAGTTTTTTGTTATTTATTTATTTATTTTTTTTTTTTTGGCATAACTTATTTTACTGTAATTATTTATGAAAAATGGTGAACTGTTGCGTACCGCTGTGTATCAAAAGTATTCAACTACATTATGGTCAATTAGGAAAAAGTTTCAAATATATTCTATACGTTTGAAATTTAAAATACATAATTATTACATAATTTTGTCGAGTTATTTCAAATTTTATGAAAATCAGATGCATAGATCAATTACAGGGACAATCAAACGTATTCCGTTACATTACGGTCAATGGGAAAAAATGTTTCAAATGCATTTTAATCGTGTTACACTCATGCGAACTTAATAAAATTTATATGCAACTATAAAGTACATATTATAATATACATCATACATAATTTGTGGTGCAAAGAACATTTGTTATTGATTTACAAGGCCACACAAAAGTATTCCATTACATAATGGTATAGGAAGAACATTGTTTGATGAGCGTTTTAATTGTAATTCACTATTTACAATTTTATGAGATTGATATATGAAAGTAATATTTTTTAAACTTCGTTATCGTACGAACGCACCTAATTTGCTACGCTTCACGTGCAATTTCCAACTTGCTTATTACTCTTTTAGCAATTCTCAAGAATTAAAGTTCATTATATGGGATTCTTTTGAGAAGTTGTGTATATGACATATAGATTTTTAAATTAAGCTTAATTTAAAACTCAAATTTAAATTAAGCTTATAATATGTGGCTCTGTAAAAGGATACGAGTATTACATGAATCTTTTATTGTAGGGAAGGTATTATTGTGAATCCCAATAATACATATCAATTTCATTATGCTATAAAGATAATATCTATTAAAATGTACTAAAAGTATCACTGTCTATAGCAACAATTGTATATAATTTCATTTAGACCGGGAAGCATAGACAATCACCTTATCGAGGTCATGGATGAAAATCTAGGACTAGTTAAATCTTGATTAGCATATTACAACGCAATCGGTCTGCCAAGGAAAATCTGTGTAGAAAATAAAAAACCCAATTTTAGCAGATGACTCATAAGTTTACGATTTTTTTCCTACTCCCAAACTTCCATGATTTTATACTTTTGGGTGCAGGAAAGCACGATGGTAAACTTATGAGTTAACCACTAAAATAGGGTTTTAGGTGTTTTCACCGAGATATAATTTGGCAGACCGATTGCGTCTTAATATGGGAACCGAGATTTAACTAATCCTATATTTTCCATCTGTGAACTCGATGAGATGATTGTCTGTGCTGCCGCCTCCCGGTCTGGTTGTGCGTATACATTCTTCTACCTGACTAATAAACGCTACGCTCAATATTTTCGATTAAAAACATGTTCTCATACCTAAAATTTAAAGTATTCCCCGATCTTATATTTTAATTCTTTTTAGTCTCCCTGTATAGTTAGCTATATGTATAAACCGGATAAAAATCATAAACATTAAAAAAATGAAAGTTATGAGAAATTTATAAATCACTTAAACTAAACACATCTCAAAGTTTATCCTCAAAAATAAATTCTTTTTGTGCTACGCTTGTGGTGTAAATCTTTATTTGGCGCTCCTTTCTTAATTAAACTTACAGCCAATTGGCTCATTAAGCAAGTATAATTGGCGCTAAATAATTTCATTTTTTAACCGTATACTTAATATCGCATTGTTCTAGAATAATGCTTATTTGCAGATAACTTTAAATGCGAAACCGGAACATATTACAGAAAAATAGGCAATACTGCATTATATAATATTAAATCGATACTTTTTCAAAGTACCTTTCTCAAATAGAGAAAATGGTCTTGGCGAGAAAAGGAAATTTGGCAACATATTTTCTGGAATCCTATTTTCTGTTCTCATAGAGAAGAAATGTTTTGCAATAGTTATACAATATATTTCATATAAAAAAGCCAATTTTCTATTTTTATGCAAAAACATAAGTAAATTGTACAAAAAAACAATAATAATATTCATATAAATTCTTAAAAGACAAACGAAACATTTTACAAGTTTGTTTTCATTACTGTTTACATCATTTGGCAATAAATCATACTTTCTGAAGCCGAAAATTACGCTAAGCTTATATATATATATATATATATATATATATATATCGCCCATGACTCTACATTAATAAAGTACCATTAATTCTTACTTTTAATTCATCATTTTCAGTGTATTTTTTACGTATATATTTTAGTGGAATTTGAAAATATTTTTTATAATATTGTGAATAATACAGTTTGATTTTTCCTATGCAATTAGAATATTACTAGTAATATGCACCAGGTGGCGATACTTACGGTATAAATTCGGTTTATGAGTTCGCAACTATCCGGACATTTTCTCCCATACACTTTTTTCTGATTGTAAGGCCTATTATTATGATAAAGTGGCCTTGCTGAACAATATATTTGAGCGACAGAGGGCGCTAACAACGTGAATTTTGATCACGTGTACTGCAGACAAAGGAAACTTAGGGAATGACAAGCCTTGTTATTATGATAAGTTAGCCTTGGTAAGACCAATACCTATACCTCCAATACCTATTTATTTTTACACGAATCGTTAAAATGCGAACGCGAACTCCAAGATTGTTTTATTTCATTGAATTTTTCAAGCCCCGTTAACCTTAATACAAATTCGCGTTGCTCTCTCTTGAGAAACACGTTAAATATTAATTGGAATGTGGTTGAGGATTATGTCAAACCTTTATATGGACGGGTAGATTTTATCTCTTAAACAGGAAGCCACGAGTGTGGGCGTTATACTTGCATGTTGCATTATTTAACAAAAGGGTTTTCTCTGTTGTATTTATATTATAAAGGAATGTATAAAATAATGATATTGTTTCTAATGAAAGTATTTCAATGCATATTACTCAAACAATAAAAATGCATTTTTTTTTTTTTTTTTTTTTGAGAATTAATGTAACACACGAAATGGAAACGTACCGCCTGTGGGCAAAATTACACATATCCATAACATGTAAATTTACGTGACCATTCCAATTAAGTATTAATATTGAGAAATGTACTTTAAAGATTAAATAATATTGCGGCTAAAATTATTAAAATAATAATAAAAAATATATGTTAATGAAAGTACTGATGATAATCTGGAAATACGTGAATATATTATAGACTAGGAGGCGGAAACTATGGTAAATACTTTCCAGAGGATGATAGACCAAAAGGCGGCACTACAAAAACCACCTCATCGAGTTCATGGCTGAAATTTTCGAATTATTCTAAAATTAAAACTCGATTCGCATATTAAAACGCAGTCGATCTGCCAAATCTTATCTTGGTGAAAAACACCCGAAAACTCAATTTTAGAAGCTGACTCGAAAGTTTACCATTGTGTTTTCTAGCAAGCAAAGGTATGGAAACATGGAGGACTGAGAAAAGGAAAACACAATGCTAAACCTACGAGTCAGCCGCTAAAATCGTGTTTTCAGGTATTTTCCACCGAGAGATGACATGGCATACAGATTGCGTTTTAATATGCGAATCCAGTTTTAACTAATTCTGGAATTTCAGCCATGAACTTGATGAGGTGATTGTTTGTACTGTCGCCTCTCGGTCTATTATCCTCTTGAGAGTATTTACCATACATGAAATGGCAAGAAAGAGACTGCCATTTTTAATCTAATGTATGAGACTTTTAAGTGCATATTTCACATATTTGCTCATAATTTTACAACCAATGTTGCAGATACTTTAAATTAATTACAGGCGTAAATGTTTCATCACATACAATTTCACTTACTTTTATCAGGTGAAAACGGAATTTCAATCCTTTCTGAATTCCAGCTTGTTATAGTAACGTTGAAGTAAGGATCATCGTTGACTTCCATTGCCAAGAGTTGCCCAGTTTGACAAAATAAAGGTATGTTACCACAGCATTTCGAATCGATGTCATAATCTATGGAAATACAAAATAATTCAAAAAGTTTTATTGTTGTTTTGTTTTCAATATTACTGTTACCATCACTTAAAGTGATCACTGGATGTAAAATTAATTTTTTTTTTAAGAACTGAAATTTCAAAAACAAATACATATTTGTTTTAAATCATTGCATCTTTCCTGCTTGGAAAACAGTCCCCTGCAAAGTGCAAAAATATTACACATTCTGCGTTAGTAGTACACAATCTAATAGTGCAACAGGGGAAATTTTTTTTCCATTTTTTATTACTAAATATAGAAAATATAGTTTTGAACTTGGTTTCTCTAACAACGAATTATATACATATATGACAGAAAAATGGGAATTGCAAACATCGGGTATTTCATATTTTGGAATGAAATGAATATAATAATAACTTTGCATTTTCATAATATAGATAACAGATAATAAAAAAGGAACAGACTATATTGATGTAAATAAATAAAAAAGAAAATTTTGGTTGGATCGATAGTAGTAACGATATAAAAAAATTAAACTCCGGCTCCCCCCCCCTCCCCCCGCTAGAGATACTTTACGATATCAAGTTAAACATCTTTTAATTCATTTTTCGAATGTTATAATTTAAACAGAATATGAATAATTTTGATTGTAAATTGTGTTGAAAAATCACATGAATTCTTTGACCAAATATCGCACATAACTTTAGCAGAAGGAATTGGAAGCGGCCGAATCGCCCATTGCCAAGTAGAAGACGTCGACACTTATACGGCCCCACCAGTGGCCGAGAGGTTCTGACCTATCAACTGGTAGACGGCAGTTCCTGGGTTCGAACCTAATCGCGGCTGTCGGTCTAAAAAGACCCCCACGAAGGGCACTCCCCCCCCCTGGGCCAATATCCCTAGCGTTGATAATCGGCCGACAAAAATAAACCAAAACCAGAAACACTTATACGTGTCGGTTGTGTGGGTTTTTTTTTTCAATAGTTGTAAGTAAAGTAAATTATCATCGTTAATACTATCATTATCATAGTGTAGTTATAATACATTACTTTTTAACAAACAAAATGAAACGTGTTATAAGGGGCTGTTACACCTTATAATGTTAACACTTTAGAAGTATGGGGGGGGGGGTCTGTAACTTCAGATCGTAAAATATCTCTAGCGGGGGGGGGGGGGAGCCGGAGTTTAATTTTTTTTTTTCGATCCAACCAAAATTTTCTTTTTTATTTATTTACATCAATATAGTCTGTTTCTTTTTTTTATTATCTGTTATCTATATTATGAAAATACAAAGCTATTATTATATTCATTTCATTCCAAAATATGAAATACCCGATGTTTGCATTCGTTGTTAGAGAAACCAGGTCCAAAACTATATTTTCTATATTGACTAATAAAAAATGGAAAAAAATGTCCACCTTTCTTTCTTTCTTTTTTTTCTTTCTTTCTTTCTTTTTTTTTAAGAAACTATCGGGCTTTACCCTTTTACGAGCTACGACCGCAAACTCAGAAAACACACTAATTCGAACGACTTTTAAAATACAGCAAAACCTCCTACAACGGTCACTCCGAACGAGGAAAACCTCCGAATAGCGGTCATGTTTCCGTTGTACCGAATCTCTTCAGCAGAAAATAACATTACACTAAACCTCCTAACAACGAATTTCGAACAGCGGCCACCCCACAGCATTTTTTTTAAGTTATTTTTGTAAAGTTGGATTTTCTTATTTAACGTCCTTACAATTTTTCTACTAATCTCTAGCGGTTGCTTAACAAAACTCCGTTCCTATAAATAGATGTTGTGAAAGGGAATGGTGGGGGAGTTGACAAAATTTAAGTTTTTAAATGTGTGCAAGCAATAGTCATTTTTACGCTACGTGAATTGTGTGATCATATTTTTTGGCTGTGTGTAGCACGTGTTTTTCACAAAAAGAATGAATTCAAAGTGGAAATTATTAACTGGAAAGTTATCCAGGACAGCAAAAAAGATGTAAGTGTAAGAAAATTAACTGAAATATACGCTTGTGATAGGATCCAGATCGATGACATTTTCAAAGAAAATTAATTCTGTTTAGAAAATACATTTCAATGTGTAAATTCGGAATCTAATACTGAGCATCGAAGAACTGGTTATAATAATATTGATAAGTTGCTTTTGAAATGGTTTTCAAGCTGACGAGAGAAACATTTCCCAATTTTTTTACCGGTGTTGCTGGAAAGTGCGCCAGAAATTTGTTAAGAAACTGGATAGTTAAAAATTCTGCGCTCACTCAAAATGATAACAAATCCTACAACAAATTTCTGTAAATGATTATGCATTTAGAGAAAGAGATATGCTTATAAAAGATAATAATAATAATAAAATAATTTGGTCAGTTGTTGTGATTTTATTGTAATGTATTTTTGAGCTTTTAAAATCTGGAACTTCTGAATAACGGCTCTGAAGTACGGTCACTTTACCGTGCTATCCTCAAAACGATAACAAATCCTACAACAAATTTGTGTAAATTATTATGCATTTAGACAAAGAGATATGCTTAGAAAAAATAATAATAGTAATAAAATAGTTTTGGTCAATTATTGTAATTTTCATGTAATGTAATTTTAAGCTTTTAAAATATGGAACTTCTGAATAACGGCAACCTCTGAAATACGGTCATTTTATCGTAGTCCCGGTAGTGGCAGCTATTCAGAGGTTTTACTGTATTGTAAAAAAATAAGCTGTATTTTTTTTTTTTTTTTTTTTTTTTTTTTTTTTTTAAACTGGCGATGACAGCATTAGTTACTTTTTGTTTAGGATAGAGAGATTCTTTTTACTCCTGTGCAGGGAGCAAATGCAAGCGAACAATATTACTATTGATTATTGAATGCATTATGTAATGAAAAGCTAATATTAAATACTTTTAAATAGTATTTCTTTAAACTGTTATTTGATGTGTTTCTTTTTCATATATCATATTGATACTTTATTAACTACTTCTCTTCATTTAAAGGATTAAAGTATACGAATAATGAATGTATAACCATACCTGTATATCACTACAAGTGTACAAAAAGCAAAAAAATAAAAATAAGAAGAATATTTAGACATTAATTACGATATGGTTAGGGAAGGAGGAAATTTCGAGAAATGATAACACGTGATATCAAAACGAGAAAAGGGGGCCCAAACTTGGCTAAAAAGTTGATAACTTTATATAAGTATAGCCTCTAACCTTAAAATTCAGCACTTTTGTTTTGTGTCATAACTTTCGTATCAATTAAGACATGATGTATTATATTGCAGCACATCATGTCTCACTTTTCGACATCAAAACTATTTCTGATGTCCTTTATTGATTTCTCCTAAACTACTAAATACAGCAAAAATGTTCTTTCCGAAATATCACGTTCGCACATTATTATTTTTTTTCTTTTGAATGTTTACTTATCTTTTTATTTTCTTAATTTGCATTATATATTTTCTATTCCTGTGAGCAGAGTACATAAACCTACGATATACTGATGTACCCCCAATGTACTGCCCCGCAATAATAAACATCACGCATTTTGAGTTTCAGAAACAACAATTTAGGTGGTCCTAATGATCTATAAAAATAAAAGCTCTTCTCCTTTTCGAATGTGAAGTCATGCAAAGATTCACCAATAAAAGTACGGGTATGGTTTTCGTTAAACATTTATTCAAATGTTGTAAAATTGTCATTATATCATGTACTGAGCATTGTAATGTGTTTCTACATTTTACTGTATAACCTCCTCAGTCCTGATGCCGCCTGAAAAAAGCACTAAATAATATCTTTTAAATTAATTAAAATGCCTCTACAATTGTTAAAATTACATTTAGATTTTTTTAATGCAACGCTCGTCATTCCCCGTTGAGACACCACAAACTCTAAAAACACGCTAACTTGATCAGCTCTTAAAAGATTGCGAAACATTGAAGTGGCGGTCTCTCTGTAAACGGGTCTCCATTCACATCCATTTGGTTGAAGAATTTTAAAGTCGAATCAGTTGCTGTTAAACATATACTGGCCATTTACATGTTTGATTAAACAACATCAGTTAAACAGTGAAATACTCAGAGTCTTTCCTACCTGATATTTTTTTAATCGAGGTATAAGAGAAAAAAAATAAGTAAGGCATTTTAAATGTATCGTTTAAATCTGAAGTAATTTTTGCTAATTTTTTATATTAATAATTTTTCTTTATCTTTTTAATATTCGCATGAAAATACGTTTGTTGTTTGAAAGGAAATGTTATTTGTGCTGTCTTACAATTCATAACATTAATTAAAGAGATCATATTAAAATATGAAGCAAATATGTCGTCAAAATACATTTTTAAATTTTAACTGAGTTTTTCAATATTACTTGGTTATTTTAAATATGACACGATTTTTTTACTTGCTGCTTTTAATGAATTTATTATTTAAAAGATTTCTTTTTCTTTTTGATATTCACCTCAAGATACATTTATTGAAGAAAGCAAATATTTTTATTTCTGTTGCCTTAAAATTGGCAACAATAGTTTAAAAGCATTTAGAAATGTGAAATGTCTCACGTAAATACATTTTTAAATTTAAACTGTTTGCAATATTATTGTTTGGCCATTTTCAATATGACGTAATTCGTTTCATTTGTGACGCTTAACGCATTTTAATGAATTCGTTATTTTAATAATTTCTTTCTCTTTATTATTTCTATTATTTTATTTTATTTTCAACTCACATGTAATTATAGTTTTATGATGTAATTTTCAATATTTTCCCGCTTTTAACTAATAATTATTTAATTTGTAATTTTCCTTTAGTTTTTTTTCTGTTTGTAATAGTCAAGTGTTTGAAAGAAATGTTATTCTTTGATCATTTGTAACAATTTAAAATAACAACCTTTTCTAAAATATGTAAAAAAACATGTCACTCAATATGCTGAAATTTTGAATTTAAAAGGGAAATAAATCCTCAAAAAATGAGTCAAATTAAAAAATAAATGCAGTCTACACACTGGGAACATCTAATGCATAAAATAATCTAAAAATGTTTAAATTCCTAAGTATAGATTTTGCTACAATAAAACTTTTTAATGAAACGATTTTAACCAACTTTAACATTAAATATCTATTTAAATAATCATTTGATTTTAAAACTGTCTGCATCAACGCCTATTTCAGACATTTCTCAATAATCAAATCTAATTTCTCAATAATCAACAATTCATCCAATTTTCATTTTTTGGAGGTAAAAATTTTCTGAATGTTAGCGAAGAAATACCCTAGGTCGCAAGAAATTCATTGCCGACAAGTGCTGACAACGTTAGTAACTTTTTTTTTTTTTTTTTTTTTTTTCAACTTTCCAAAAAACATTTTCAGTAAGAAATTACTAAATCATTCTTACCTTCGCTGGTATAACTGCAAAGACAAAACTTCCTTTCCATAATTGCAGCATAAGAAAAATTTGCCCGTTTGCATTGCGCTTGACAGCTAGAAGGGTTTATTGTATGGACGTCATAGCTGCCAGATGACACACGAAATTCACTTGACTCATACTGTATGTCCACACATTCTGTTAAAAGATGTATACATCATACAAATACATTATACAAACAAGTATGTTTTATTATTTAAGATAGTTACAGGAAAAGTTTTTAATAAGATCTAAATCTTTAGAAATTTAAGAATTCCTACACAGTCACTATTTAAATTTGTTACAGAAATATTACTAAATATTAGAAAGCAATTACTATCTCAGAAATTAATTTGAACATAAAAATTTTGGGAGTCAAATTTCAGGTTTTTTACAAATAAATTAATAATGCTATTTAATGATATTATTCGCATAAAGTTTGTACGGGATATACCCCTAAAACGCGGTTGCGGGAATTTGAATAGCCCATAAGCTAGCAACACAAATTGCAGAGACTTTTGAAAACCGTCATAGATGATACAATGATGATAATTTAGCAGCTTAATTGATATAGAAAATGGGGTTGCAACTAATGTCCAAAAAATGTCAACATGATTTTTTTTTTTTTTTTTTTTTTTTTTTTAATACTGTTGTTACATTATCGAAGTTTATTTTCCAACAAGAAATCGTTCAAGGAATTGAAAAGACTGTTTTATGAGAGGTCTAGTGTGCTATCCTTCTCAACAATTAATCAAATATTGCAGAGATTTCGTAATAATCTCGGAACAACCAGACATTCTGAAATGAGTCTACGTCAGCATAATTAAGCATGATCTACAGTTACTTTTCATTAAGAAATCGTTCTAAGAATTGAGAAGACTGTTTAATGAGATATAGATCATGTTTAATTATGATGATGAAGACTCGTTTCAGAATGTCCGGTTCTTAAAGATCATTACAAAATCTTTGCATTATTTGATTAATTGTTGAGAAGGATAGCTCTCTCATGAAGCAGTTTTCTTAATTCTTTGGACGATTTATTGATGGAAAATAACTGTAGATCATGCTTAATTATGCTGACGAAGACTCGTTTCAGAATGTTTGTCTAATACACTATCCTTCTCAACAATTAATCAAATAATGCAGATTTCGTAATGATCTTTTAACAACGGGGCATTCTGACACGAGTCTCCGTAAGCATAATTAAGCATGTCCTACAGTTATTTTCCATCAAGAAATCGTTCAAAGAACTGAAAACACTGTTTCATGAGAGATCTAGTACGCTATCCTTCTCAACAATTGATCAAATAATGTAAATATTTCGTAATGATCTTGTAACAACGGGACATTCTGAAACTAGTCCTCTTCATCATAATTAAACATGATCTATACCTATTTTCCAACAAGAAGTCGTTCAAAGAATTGAGAAGATTGTTTAATTAGGGGTTAAATACGCTATCCTTCTCAACAATTAATCAAATCATGCAGAGATTTCGTAATGATCTTGTAACAACCGGACATTCTAAAACGAGTTTTCATCAACATAATTGAACATGATCTATATCTATTTTTTAACGAGAAATCGTTCAAAGAATTGAGAAAAAATTTTCATGAGAGGTCTAGTATACTATCCTTCTTAACAATTAATCAAATATTGCAGAGATTTCGTAATGATCTTGTAACAACCGGACATTCTGAAACTAGTCTTCATCAACATAATTACGCATGGTCTATAGTTATTTTCAACAAGAAATCGTACAAAAAATTGAGAAGACTGTTTAATGAGAGGTTTTATACGCTATCCTTCCCAACAATTAATCCAATAATGCAGAGATTTCGTAATTTATCTCGTAACAACTGGGCATTCTCAAACGAGTCTTCGTAAGCATAATTAAGCATAATCTACCGTTATTTTCCATCAAGAAATCGTCCAAAGAATTGAGAAGACTGTTTTATGATAGATCTAGTACGCTATCCTTCTCAACAATTAATCAAATAATGCAAAGATTTTCGTAATGTTCTTTAAGAACCGGACATTCTGAAACGAGTCTTCATCATCATAATTAAACATGATCTATATCTATTTTTTAACAAGAAATCGTTCAAAGAATTGAGACGAATGTTTCATGAGAGGTCTAGTATACTATCCTTCTCAACAATTAATCAACTAATGCAGAGATTTCGCAATGATATTGGACAACCGAACATTCTGAAACGAGTTTTCGTCAGCATAATTAAGCATGGCCTACTGTTATTTTCAAACAAGAAAGCACTTAAAAAAATGAGAGGTTTAGTACGCTATCTTTCTCAACAATTAATCAAATAATGCGGAGATTTTGTAATAGTCTCGTAACAACCGGACATTCTGAAGCGGGTATTCGTCAACATAATTAAACATGATCTATAACTATTTTCAAACAAGAAATCGTTCAAAAAATTGAAAGACTGTTTTATGAGAGTTCTAGTACGCTATCCTTCTCAACAATTAATCAAATGATGCAGAGATGATGATAAATACAAAATTTTTTGTAATATTTTCGAATTTTACGAAATTTTTTATACGGTTGTATTTTATACTGTCCAATGATGGTGAATGATTTTTGTCCCCATGAAGTGGGGACAAAATCAATGTTTCAAAGAATTAAAAAAAAAAAAAAAAAAAAAAAAAAAAAAAAAAAAAAAACAGCTGGTGCAAAAAGTCAAAATTTAAAATTCGCAGTTGAAAATTCAGTCAAACTTACTTTCTGTCTCGGCGATATATATCTGAAAAAGAGAAAAAGATAAATAAATAATCTTTAAAAAACACTAAATTCACAATATTTTCATTAATATGAAAATCAATCGACCATAAAAATGTATTTGTAAAAAATTCTTAATTTTAAGAGAACTAACTAATTTTGGAATAATTAGCTAAATAATATTTTAGAACTAGTTCTTCAGTGAAATTCCATTATTAAAGTTCCATTTTTATTCTATTTTTCTTTTTCAAAGTATGTTTAAAAAAATAATTTGGAAAACAAATTTAAAAAACGATACAGTTTTAAAAGAAAGCGAAACATTCCGAAACAATACTTTAAGAGTTGCTTGCAAATTAAAACTTAAGGGGATTTGGTAAACTTTAAAGAAATTTAGACTTTTTTTACTGCGTATATTTACTTATTATATTTACATATTATACATATATATATAATCAACACTTAAAAAAATTGATTTTGAAAATTAAATCATTTTCTGGATAAAAATTGGGATTTTTATCATAATTTTATTATTATTATTATTTAAAGCATTTGAAATTCTGATGTTTTTCTTATACATTACTGAGTTTAAAACACTAAAACTTCTAAAAATATTTCTCAAATCTCTCAATTGTTATTATTATTATTATTGTATCCTCAATATAATTTATCTATTAAATTTAAAGACCAATTTTGCAATAGATGAAGTATTAGTTTACAAGAAATATATGTATGCATAGGAGCCGACTTTGGTCCCAAAGCTGGGTCTGCCAAAAAATGGAATTCTTTTAATTCCGATTCTTAAACATTTTCATGTGAATCCTGAAAAATCAAAAACTATTTTTTTTTTCATCTTCTGAGATTTTTCCACTCTTTTTCTGCCCTCAAGAATTTTAAAAAGCCAAAATTCCGTCCTTTTGGACGGAAAACTTGCACCCTTGATCACAATACATATGTGACAGTCAACTGATTTGATTCGCCGATAATCAATGTAATAGTGAATAAAAATGCAAAAAAAAGCAGGGGTGATTCTGGGTGAAATTTTTTTTTCGGAAATTCGCATAGCATTTTCGGAAATCGGCGGGGGGGGGGGGGGGGACGCCGACAAAATCGGCGTTTTCCCGCTATCTTCACACGAAATCAGCAATATTTTAGCAAAATCGGCGATTCATTGCGATCTTTTGCCGAAATTGACGGTTTTTCTTCGATCTTCTGATGAAATCGGCGTTTTCCCATGTTTTTTATGTGAAATCATCGTTTTTTCGACGATCTTTAGACAAAATTTGCATTTTTACGCGATTTTTTTCTCGAAAATGGCGTTTTATTCCCGCGATCTTTTGACGAAATCGGCGTTTTTTCCGTGATCTTTTGATGAAATCGGCGTATTTTTTCAAATATTCTTTTGACAAAATATTTTTAAGCGATCTTTTATCGAAAACGGCGTTTTCTCCCGCGATCTTTTAACGAAATCGGTGTTATACCCGCTATCTTTAGACGAAATCGAGGTTTTCCCGCGGTCTTCAGAAGAAATCAGCGTTTTATCTGCGATATTTGGTGAAATTGCCGTTTTTTCCGCGATCCGCACAGGAAATTCGCGTTTTTTATCGATTTTTTGACAAAGTTCGTTTACAAAAACATTGACGAAATCGTTTTTCCACGCAATATTAACGAAATGTAGGCTATTTCGGCGATCCTTTCACGAAATTTGCATTTCTACGTAATTGTTTTTTCCGCGCGCAAAACCGTACAAGTTGGCAACTGATAACCCAATTTCAAATTTTCGGAAGAGGATGCCTTAAATTTTCGGAAATTTCGGACGAGAATCACCCCTGGATCAACAATTTATGCAAATACTATCCTTAATTTTAAACTGAAAGTTTCTATTTTGAGTCCATGATTCTGATTTAATGTTTTTTTACACAGCAATCTTTCCTAGTTGAGCAGTGCACATTTTCTCATGCTTTACTCAAAATATCAGTTAATAAATATGGCAAGCTAATCGTGATTTTTTTTTCAAGATCTTTTGCCAAAATTTGCGTTTTTCTGGCGATTTTTTGCCGAAATTTGCATTTTCTCGCGATCTTTTGCCGAAATTTGCATACTCCCCGCGATCTTTTGCCGAAATTGCCGTTTTTTCGCGATGCTTGGTCGAAACTCGCGTTTTTCTCACGATTTTTTGCGCTTTCCCTGCTATTTTTTGACGAAATTCGCGTCTTTTTCAATGATTTATTGCCGAAATTCGAATTTTTCCGCGATGCTTTGCCGCTATTTACGTTTTTCTCGTGATCTTTTTCCGAAATTTGCATTTCCCCCAAGATTTTTTGAGAGAAAAATTTCTTTTTCTTTGCTATTTTTAAACGAAATTAGAAATTTTCCGTTATTCTTTACGTTTTCCCAGCAATTTTTTGACGAAATTCGCGTCTTATCCGCGATCTTTTGCCAAAATTTGCGATTTTTCTGGGGTTTCTTGCTAAAATTCGCGATTTTCCTTTGATCTTTTGCCGAAATTTGCGTTTTTCTCGCGATTTTTTACCTAAATTTGCGTTTTTCTCGCGATCTTCAGTCGAAATTTGCATTTTTCCTCGCAACTACTGGCCTAAATTCGCGTTTTCCTCACAATTCTTTGATAAAATTTGTTTGTTCCCTTCTATCTTTGAATGAAATTTGAGTTTTTTCCGCGATTCTTTGCGTTTTTCTGCCATTTTTTGACGAAATTAGTGTCTTTTAACGTGATTTTTTGCCAAAATTCGAATTTTTCCGCGATCTTTTTCCAAAATTTGCATTTTTCCCAAGATTTTTTGAAAGAAAAATATTTTTTTCTCTGCTATTTTGGAACGAAATTAGTTTTTTTCGCTTGTCTTCGCGTTTTTCCGCTATTTTTTTTAACGAAATTTGCGTCTTTTCCGCGATTTTTTTCCAAAATTTGCGATTTTTCTGAGGTTTTTTTGCTAGAATTCGCAATTTTCCTCTGATCTTTTGCTAAAATTTGCGTTTTTCTCGTGATCTTTAGTCGAAATTTGCATTTCCTCGCAAGCTTTTGCCGAAATTCGCGTTTTTCTCACGATTCTTTGACAGAATTCGCTTTTTTCCTACTATCTTTGGTCTTTTGCGCGATCTTTGGCCAAAATTCACTATTTCCTCGAGACTTTTTTGAAAAATTCGGTCGATTTTGCGAGTTTTTTTTCTGCGGATTTTTTTTTCTTTTTTTTTTTTTTTTAAGAATTCATTTTTCTGGCTATTATTTGAAAAATTCATATTTTTCTGCGATCTTTTGCGAAAATCCACTTTTTTCTCTCGATTCTTTGACAGATTTTGCGTTTTGCCCAACTATCTTAGAACATAATTCGCATTTTTTCTGCGATTCGTGAACATAATGCTCGTTTTTCACGCTACTTTTTGACGAAATTTTCAAAGATCTTTTGACGATTTATGTATTTTTTCACGATCCTTCCACAAAATTGATGTTTTTTCGCAACCTTTTGACGAAATAGACGTTTTCCCACGATCTTTTGATAAAATTAGCATCCCCCCCCCGCTATTCTTCGACACTTTTCACGTTTATTACCCAATGTTTTGACGAATTTTGAGTTTTTTCGCGGTTTTATGTCCGAATTTTCGGATTGAAGATCGATTTTATTTTAAATTTCGGAACAAATTAGTCCCGCAAAAAGTCGCAAAATCGCTCAACCGCGAAAAAATCTCATGCCTGCATTTTTCAGGGTCTGCCAAGATATTGCAAGGTCTGCAGATATTTTTCAGGGTCTGCGCGGCAGACCCGCAGACCCGGAAGTCGGCGCCACTGTATGTATGTGTATAGTAAATTAAAAAAAAAAACAATGGAGTGATCTGACAAATCTTTCTAGAACTTCCGGTCTTTTAAACACAGTAATGAATAAAAACAAAAACTTTAAAATTCTTTAAATTTGTTTTAATTGAAATTCTCAATTTTTGCTCGCAAAATATTTATTTTGTTTATCAAAATAAACATTATTTGTAAAAATATTGCTTATGATGCGTATATAATAAGTGTATAGTAATAATGTGTATATAATAAGTGAATGTACATCAATAAAAAGTATTCTTCAAAAAATATTCACAGGCTATCTAGTCCCCTTAAAAAATTGGTCGTTTTTTGAATTTGTTTCGAACTAAAGAAATTAATGTTATAATATTCTTTAAATATATTTCGGTTGTTATCATAGAATATGACTTAATATTAAGCTAAAAGATATAAATACATAAACTAATTAAGGGATTAGAAATAAGCACAAAATAAGATGGGATGGAACATCGATGGACAGACGAGGCACAAAAAAGCAAACATCAAATGCGTACTTGCTAAGAACAATTCTGACAAAAATGAAAGAAAGAAAGTTATTTCAAGCATCTGAAGTCCTGGAGAAAGTAAGGAAAAATGTAAAAACGGAATCTCGTTAGTTCGAATTAAACGAAGTCAATAGAAAATGAATTTGAATAAATGATATTTTTAAACGTTATTCTGCTATTGAAAATCTCGAGACATCATATTTAGTTCGAATTAGCGAGAGCCGACTGTATATGTACTATAGACGTGTGTGTAACATTATTTTACTGTGATGACGATCGCAAAAGCGATTCGAAATATGTCTTTTAATAATATGTTAAATAGTTTGTGAAATCACTGTTTTGTTGCGTGTACCATTTAGCATGTTGTATTTGATTTAAATACATAATTTTAAATATATCTTATGGTGTAATTCCCAAATTTATAGATACATAGATAAAGTTAAAATCAAACTAGTTACATTTAAAGTAAAATTCGCCTTCGAAAAAAGAATCAATTAAATAATCCCAACTTTCCAACCTATAAAATTAATCTTGTCTTCATAAATCTGGCTTTCAAAAAGAGCTAGGTTCTTTTTAAAGAGGACATAGCAATACTTCAGTTTTATAATGCGGAAGAACCTTGAGACTTAAGATATAAGTATGAAATAAATCACATGATTTAGTTAATTCTTTGTTCAAGGGCCGAAAAGTCGCATCAAAACGAGTCAGTAAAATAAAAGCAGGTTCAGAATTAATTGGAAGATAATTTCTTTTGAACTATTTTACATGTACAATCAAAAAAAAAAAAAAAAAAAAAAAAAAAAAAGAACACACTCTACTAAACACTAGTTTAAAAAAAGTTATTGGTACCAAACGAGTGGAAATAAAGTCTACTTTGAAATTATGTATATACAATTTGCTTAGGAGGCCATATGCATATTAAAACGAACCGTAACTTTGTTTTTTTCAACACCAGTACCCAATTCTGACTGCATTAATGAACCCTATACCCTTCTAGCCTAACCTACCTTTTTAGCTTAAAAGCAAATTTTCACCCAATTCATATCATAAATTTCCAAGAAATTAATTATTTTAAAACGGGCATATTTTAGGGGTTGTATCCAAATTGAAGTTCGCTTTGAAAACTACTTGGAAGAAAAATTTGAAATTTTGAATTTCCATAAAGCAAGTCTTAATAAATGTAAATTCATCAAAAAATATTAGCTTGCAATTCACAATTTTTTCGAATATAATTCATAATTCATGTAATAAAGTTTTGAAATTTGCCAATTCAACGTATTTATGTTTGGGTATTTTAGTATTATTGCTTTAAAAAAATTTATAGCATTAACAATATACTTTCAGGAGATATTGATAAAAATATTAAAATGTAATTTAACATTAGAAATGCTAAATTTTGAATGTTTATAATTCAAAAACTTATCATTTAAATGACTTGAAATTCGGTGCCTAGGCTTAATTTGAACCGGAGATTTGAAATATCTTGTTAAAATTGGGCATTGCTACTGAAAAAAAATGAAGTTTGGGTTTGTTTTATGCGTAGATGGCCCATAAGAAAATTTTGTATACATCATTGAAAAAAGTAGACTTTATTTCCAATCATTCAGTAGCAGTAACTTTCTTCTACGAATAATTTGTTAAGGAGTTATAGAAGAGGGTGTTTATTTTTTCCCCCACGACTATACATAGTCTTTTTTCTGTTAAAGTAATAAAACAGAGATTTATATTAGATCGCAATTTTGTAACTATTGGTCAGCGCAGTTCTATGTTGTCTATTGCTCCAAAACATTATATAAGTCTTCTCTATATGTGCAGGCCGAGCACAAAAGAGAAATAGAAAAAGGGCGGCCTTATGAGTATCAATACCTTACCATTCAAATAAAGAAAATTTATAAAAATCACATGAGATGTTCCAAACACTATTATTTTCTGCAGAACCGGGGGTTTAAAGTAGGGTATACGTAGGTATATGCCATATACTCTCTAGATTTTTTTAAAGAAGTTCCATGTATCCTCTATTTCTCAAGAAAAACTATCAGCACTGTTAAAAATTTTTTGTGAAATTACAAACAGTCTATTGGTAATCGATTATCTTAAATTTTATGTAAAATTACAGAAATTAGAAAAACCGAGAGCCTGTTAAAAACAGAGAAAGTTATTCGGTAAATTTACAATAGACATCGTTAAAAATACACAAGACTCTGTAAATTTTATTTTTAACGATGATAATTTAATTTAGTTTTCAAAATTATTGAATCACTCAATCTTTAATTATTTCGAAGAATTTAAATTGATCGAATAAATTTGAATTGTTGTATTATTTGATTTTTACATTGTTCCTAGCCGTCCTAAGGATTTGAACCCGAGAGCTTTTGACAGCGGGAGAACACATTACTGAGCCATAGCACCTGTTGTTGTTTTGTACAAAGTATGTCTTTTATGATTCAGTGTGGGGAAATCTATTGATGCTTATGATTGTCGAAGAAAATCCGCACTAACTCCGAGAAGATTATTTTTTTTTCTTTTCTGATTATTCTAACAAGGAAGGTCTCCATACTGGGCATACTCAGAAAATTTTGAAAAAACAATACTAATTAAACTACTTATGAATGTAATAAAGGATCAGACAAATTTAGCGGCGGAATAACAGTAGAAACTTCGTAAAAAAAATAAAATACTTTCGAATATTTGGCGTAAAAAGACGAAAGCGTCACGCGACTTGGCGAGCAGCATTTTTCCTCGCCAAAAGCAAACTATTTTCATGTAACTGAAAGTTGTTTGTTAGTAGATTTTTAGAATATGATATTTAATGAATTTAAACTTAAACAATGAGCGAGTTTAATACCTGTATTATATTATATTACATATATATCCACTGCTTGTCGCAGCAATTATTTAATTTTAATACTGTAAAAATAAATTAATACATAAAAAATATTTTCATATTGTAAAATATATTTTCATGTATTTAAGCGTATTCCAATATAAGGGCTAGATGAACAGTGTTGCAGTAATACATTTCAATATCGGAGAAATTTTTGTTTCAATAACAACAAAATTAAATGAACACTGCTCAAATGGACTTAATTTCGAGATTGAAACAAATTTAATTAATTTAATTTTCGTTTATTTCATAAAATTTCATAGTTGACTTTCATTATAAATGACAAATCTATAGTTATAATAAACTAAAACCGACAAAACGAAAGATATTTAAATAAATATTTTAAAAAATAGTTCAACATGAGACATTTTTACCTTACAAAGTATTTGGCCCAAAAAAGAAAAAAAAAATGTCGCCAACCGGCGATAAATCGTCAAATAAACAAAATGTTCATAATTTTTTATGAACGTTCTATAGGGTGTTCCGCCGAAAATTTTTTATAATCATAAATATCTATATGAGAAGATCATTCTGTAATTTTTTTTCAGAGTTTTCTGAGTATGGCCGTATGGAGACCTTCCTTGTAAGTTAAAAATAAATAAATAAATAAAGAAGCGGAATTTTCTTCTTTAATATATTTAATAAAATTGCAAAAGAATTTTTAAAATGTGTATTTTCAATTACAAGTTTTAATAAAGATAAAAATATTGTTAAATAAAAACATGAAAATCCCTATAGAGAATTAGATATAAGATATGGGATATGTCTGTAAAACGATGGCTGAGAAACTCAATGAAATGCATTTAACCTAGAACTGGTGTAAATTTAAAGAGAGTCTCGATTTTTTTTTTCTGTGTTTTTACAGAAATTTTAACAGTGAATGGCGCTAACTGATATGGGCCCATGGGCGCAAGCCTACCTAATAATTTGATCACTCCGCCCTCAAAATTTCATTGATTTAATTTAAAATTTATTTATTTGATTATTTAATTGCTGAAATGAAATTTGGTTTTATAAACGTTTTCAAAATAGTTTTGTCTGAAAAATAGTAAGAACACAAATTTGAATTATAGGAAACACTGAAAACCCCTTCAGTGAATGTATAGTTAAAATTCTCACGAAAACAAATTTCCAGCATTTTTGTGTATCTGTTTTGATGTCTTGAATTGATAAAACACTCAGGTAACTAAAATTTATGCTTTTCTTGACATTTAATTTTTTGCTCTTCCAATAGTTAGCAATTCCAATCTTATTAAAAATAAATATTAATGTAATTATAAGGAAGAACTTCTAAGGATGTAATTTAAAAAAATTATTTTTAAAATTACAATAATTTAAAAGTTTGCTTAGAAAAAGTAATTTAATTTCGCATTATCTTTAGTTCATTCTTTAGTCATTCTTTAATGGCCATACAGTGTATTAAGAGGCTACTCGACTCACTGAAAAAAACCCGCATGATAATGTTAAGTCTATGGAGGCGTTATTTTCAAATATTTCGCTCAAATTTTAATATTTTTACTTTTTTTTCTTTTTGCATAGGATTTTTGAAGAAATCTACAGCCGGGATAATTTTTACTTTTTTAAATTTTGGTTATATATATTTAATATTATAATAGTTTAAATTTCTGAACCGGTTTCAACCAATTCTGAAAGTTGTTTTTTTTTAATATAAAATTAAAATTGAGAAAATTAAAAATAGCCTGGTTGTAGATCGCCCTCAGCTATCCTGTCCAAAAAAAAAAAAAATCATGTAAAAACATTAAAATTTGAGCAAGATGTTTGGAAATAATGCTCCTATTATCATCCTGGTCTTTATCAGCGAGTCGTATGGCCTCTTAAGCTTATTCTAACCGTATTTTGGAGCCTAAGAAATTTGCTTTAAACATTTCAATCACTCTTTGCTTACGAAACACGTTTTAACTAGTCAATTAGTCCTCTTAGATATAAATATAATTCTACACAAATAAACGCTTTAAATAGAAGACAAAAAAAAAACTTTCTTGCCTGATTTAAGAACAAAACATAAATGCAAAATTAAAAATGGATAGTTAAGCTCATTTTAACCGTATTTCGGAGATAAAGGAATTTTCACTAAACATTTCAACCGCTCTTTGCTAACCGGAAAAAAAAAAAAAAAAAAAAAAAAAAAAACTGTTTAACTAGCCAATTAGTCCTCTTAGATACAGGTATAATTCTACACTAATTTCAGTTGAAGACAAAAAAAAATCTCTTACCTGAGTTAAAAAGAAAACACATACGAAGTAACAAAATTAAATGTGGTCAGTTCCGCCAATATATTATGCTCATTCTAACCGTATTTTGGAATTAAAGGAATTTTTATTGAACATTTCAATCGCTCTTTGCTAACAAAAAACTTTTTAACTGATCAATTAGTCCTCTTAAATATAGCTATAATTCTACAGTCTACACTAAAAGAAATGCTTTCAATTGAAGCCAAAAAAAAACTTTCTTGCCTGAGTTAAGAATAAAACATAAATACAAAATTAAAAATGGATAGTTTGGACAATACCTTAAGCTCATTTTAACCGTATTTTGGAGGTAATGGAATTTTCACTAAATATTTCAATTTCCCTTTGTTTACTTTTTTTTTAACTGGTCAGTTAGTTTTCTTAAATATAGATATAATTCTATCTAAAAGAATTGTTTTCAGTATAAGCAAAAATAATTCTCTTACCTGAGTTAAGAAGAAAACATATAAGTACAAAATTATAAATGGATAGTTTGCGCAATATATTAAGATCATTCTAATCTTATTTCGGACATACAGGAATTTTTACTAAACATTTCAGTCGTTCTTTGCTAACATAAAACTTTTCGACTAAAAGTCTTTGCGAATTGTAATAAAGTTTTCCTATTTATATATATTTTTTTCGTTTGTGCATAAAATTGTATTTGTCTGTGTATATACCTTAAAAGAAGCTTGAATGTATCCAAGTAGAAAACCATAGAAACTAATTCGCTTAACGTTATCACAATATTTACAAAGCTATTAAATGGATAAATGTGGTTTTATTTACCGCAGTTAAATTCTCACGCGATTAGTCGAGTACAGGAATTATTTTCACGAAAAATCAGTACCAGAGGCGCAGAGAGGGGGAGCGGAGTGAAGATGAAAGATTACTAAGGCATTACGGGCATCCCGCAAATCTCAAAAATTACATTTAAGAATATACTAGTGTGTTTGATATGCGTTTGCAGATTTTTGAAAATTATTTTGAAAGAATAAAATGTGCGGTTTAGAAACCAGAACCATAATGTAGTTTTATATATTAGTGAGAGTTATATTTTTATTGTAATAAACAATCAAATCTATAATAACACAAAATCAAATCTAATTAAAATAGGGTTTTTTTTTTTTTTTTTTTTTTTTTTTTTTTTTTAAGTATTCTTTCAGTTTGTTTTTATATTTTTCACATTTTTTATAGTTTATATTCCAGCAAATATTGCTGCTTGATTCTTTATTTATAAAATAATGTACAAATAATATATATATATATATATATAATACTCATAATGAAGATATACTAAATTCTAAGTATTTAAAATTATCAGCGCTCTTATCGTTGATATTTATATAGATAGATTATATAAATACTGCAATTTTTCACGAAAATTGAACTAAGTAATTTAAAAATTCGACTTCTGTAAAATTCAAGCTACGTAAAAGTTTGTGAAACGCATTACTTACGTAAGTCGGAGGATGCCAGTACTATAAAAAGTGCTCCACATTTACTGTAAATTTTATGCAATTGCATGTACAGAACATTTTTCTTCGGAACTCTGAAAGTTTAAATACTGTTTTTTATGTGGATTGTAATTACATTAAATGCGTATTATCTGGTCCTTTCATTTGTATGTCCATCTATACGCATATAACAACGCAAAATCTACTCAATCGAATGATTCGGAATTGAATATATTGTTGCAGAAGTTTGTTGAGTTACTTCAAATTTTATGAATATTGAATCAAAACTTTAAAAGATATTTGTGAAGCTTTTCTTCATTTTTTAAATCCTATCATCCATATTTAATTCAATTGATATTCCATTATAGGTAATGATTCTAGGTCCCTATGGTAATTATTCTGTTAAATCCTATCTTACATAATTAATTCGATGATATCCCGTGATAGGTATTGATTATAGGTTGCCATGGTGATTACGACTCACTTTAGATGGAGTCATATTATTTTCGTATTATTGAAGTTTATAAATTCAATCGTAATAAAGTTTTCATTCATTCATTTTTGCATAAGAGTGAAACATCTATTGCAACAAGATCAGAATATTTATACAACTAGTTATAATACAAACGCACCGCATTTGCCAATTTTTCAATTTCTGAATTTTTTTTATTTAAGTTCTTATTTATTTTATTTTGTTTTGTTTTATTTTTATTCATTTATAGTTTGTTTGTGGTGGTGATAAGGAAAAAATACACTGCAAAAAACAATGTGTAGTTTTAATTTACTGATATATTTTAAATTCATGATTGATCTTTCAAAATAACATTCTATGTAAATAAATTCTAATGCACGTATCTGTCTATGGAATGCAAAAAATTGCATCTAATTTAATTCTAGTTCAGAACACATGATGTTACATTTTTATATATTGTTGTCTGAATGAATGGCATTTTGAAGAGAAATTGCAAATAATGAATTATTAGTAGACCGGGAGATGGCTGTACAGACAATCACTTCATGGCGTTCGAAGCTGAAATTCCAAGATTAGGCAAAATTCGATTAGCCTATTAAAATGCAAACTGTCTGTGAAGTCACATCTTGGTAGAAATTATCGTCAGAGTCGATTTTAGCGGTTGGTTCATAAAGTTTATCATTATATATATATATATATATATATATATATATATAATGCCATTAAAAGTAGACAAGATTCACCAATGGATTTTATCAATAAAACAATAAACCAAAACGAAGAATTAGAATTGAATTGAATTATAATAAAATAAAAAAATAGTGTAACGAGTAAATCTGAATAAATAAATAAATAAAATGAATGCAAATGGAATTTGTAGCCCCAAAAGCAGAATCATCAGGCCCCAAATGCTCTGGAACTACAAATGAAGTGTGCGGTTTCATCCACATATTAGCCATGAAATAGCAACATAATACGTATTTGGGGCTACCAGCACACAAAAACCAAATTATTAAACAAGGAACAAAGATATTTTACAAAAAGGAGTTGAAAGTAAGTAAAAATAATAGTTATCCATAACAAACAAAAAAAATAAAGCTGAATGGAAATATAATTGAACCGGAGAAAATAATTAATAATCGATATTAACATAAAATTGGCACTCAAAATTATAACAACTTGAAAATTGCAAGTCAAACTTAGCAAATGAAGTGCGTTCGTACTGTAACGAAGTTTTAAAAATATTCAGATCTTGGTGCAATAGTATACAGTACTTCGGATGCAGTATAAATATCCGAAATCTTTTGTGTCGCCTTGTAAATACTATCTGCTTTCTATTATGCAGGAAGTAATCTTTAGTAAACCTCAGCAATGTATATCAATTTCATAAAATGTGAAATAGTTTAATATAATTAAAACGCGCCCCAAACAATGTTTCCTCCTATACCATTATGTAATGGAATAGTTTTGAGTGTCTCTGTAAATAATAAAAAAAATTCTTTTGCATCCAGATTGTACAGAATGTATATTTTAGTACATACCTCATAGATGCATATCAGTTTTATTATGTTCGAAAGAATGGAAGATCATTAAAATGTGCTTGAAACTATATTTTTCCATTGACCGTAATGTAACGGAATACTTTTGATTGTCCCTGTAATTAAACTATGCATCCGATTTCCATAAAATGTAAAATGACTCGAAAAAATTATGCGACAATTATATATCTTTAATTTCAAACGATTCAGTTGAAACGTGTTAGCGTTGTTATATGCGGACAGATAGACGGACGGATTGAACGACAACTATAGGTACTGTGTATTTATATAATTACGAATGCACCTGAAAACAGGTGATAATGGGAGCAAGAAAACACAATGGTAAATCTACGAGACAAGCGCTAAAACAAGGTTTTAGGTGTTTTCCTCCAAGATATGACTTGGCAGACCAACTGCATTTTAATATGCGAATCAAGTTTTAGTCAATTCAGGAATTTCAATTTCATGTTAGTAAAATGACATGGGTGTTCAGATAAATATTCAGATAAAAATTACGGCCCTCACTTTGAGACAGTCTCGAGCTAACATACACTTCTAAAATATATTGCAAATTCTTCTGTAGTATTGGATCGGATCGTGTTATCCACATCCAATTCGATCCGAGCGGGTTGGTTCGAATTGTTGCTATATTTGGCATTGCAGGTCGAGTTGACTTCTACTTTTTTACTGCTAGTCGCGTTTGAGACGGCTTTGATTTAGGTTTTGGCTCTTGCGATTCGAGTTCGGGTTGACTCGATTTTTCAAAATAAGGTATTTTTTCAGGTTAAAAATCTATATACAGATTTATATATATTTAAAAATCTACATAGATTTCTACAATGAGCATTCCCCAAAGTCGAACATGTCTATTTAACGAACACTTTTTCAATTCCTAACTCTTAAGAGTGTATTCGGAATAATAATTTTCCACCCTCAAAAGCTCAAAATTTTCTAATACATTTTCAGGCTCATTTTTAAAAGTAAAATCATGAAACTTGCTGAGGCGATTTTTGAAGAGATGTATAAGATGCTTTGTAATTTCATTTTTTGCTCAATTCATTAGAATTTGATTTATAAACAATTATTTTCTCAATGTGACCATTTTTTTTCGTTCCTAGATCTCCCGTTTTGCAAAATTTGGTTCAAAATATCAAGTTTGATAGCAATTCTTGCAATATTTTTTGTATTTATCAAAAAATCGACAAGCACGGCACATTGTGCAGCTTCTAAATAAGAGAAATTGCCAGTTTGGTTCGTTTGAGAGCAAAAATGAATTTAAATATAAATACGAAAATAAGCAGTCTGGATTAGAATATACCCTTAAGCATTCGTTTGCTTATACCTTTGTATAACCGACATCTCTCAATCTATACACCTGTAACACGTGTAAGTGCGCACAAACAATCACAAATACTATACATGTAGATTTCTGTTTTTCAGAAAAGTAATGTTGGTAATATTTTTCATATTCCGTGACACAGAAAAATGGTTCTTCTACAACTACATATTTTATAACTCATGCAATTAATTGAATATTCATGCATATAAAAATATTTTTGAAAATCATTTAATACATCAAACTACTTAACATCTTCTAAAATTAATAAACATACACTTAAAAGCAAAGTTTTCAAAACCTTTATTTATTCAGATAGACATGTTTCATTACTCTGACGACAACAGTTTCAAAATCAATAATACAAATATTTTCGAAAAAAAAAGAAAAAAGAAGAGAAAAGAAAGTTAATTATATATGAGTTCGTGTGATTTTTGTTCACACTTTTCCAATTTAAATTTTTCGGCCCCACAATTTAAATTTTTGGGGGTATTATTAACGTTCTTGAAAATGTTGCCGTCCGAGCAATGAAACATGTCTGTTCTTTTCAAGTGTATTTTTATTATTATTTTTAAATATTCAGTTATTTATTTATATTCAAATAATATATTCAGTAATACCTCGACTTAAGTCAGCAATTTGTTCCGAGGCTAGAGACGTAAGTCGAGGTATATTTAGATGAGCAAAAAATTATATGTGATGTAACAATTCACCAAAATATAATATGTAGTAACCATATTCTATGTTTATATATATTCTACATATGTACAGCATATACTCTCTTAAAACCTCAATCACAAAATAACTCAAGTTGAACCGAAATCCACTCATCTGACGATTTGAAAGTCAGCTTCTCGTAAAGAGTTGAAACAATTCGAGCAAACGAGCTGGTCTTAAGTATTTTAAATCAAGTTGAGTAATTTAAATAAACAATTTAAATCAAGACGAGTCATTTAAAAAACAACTCATTCACGATCCAATAAATTACAGCTATTTCATGAGAGGCCAAATCCACTCTTTCGTTTTAAAAATGTACATTCTACATATATTATCTACCCTATATATATATATATATATATATATATATATATATATATATATATATATATACAGCCGAGTGTCTCTATAATGAAACTCTATACATCGAATTTCTCTATATAACGAATTTTTTGTAGGAACGGTCCCCTTTTCGCATGATTACATTAAAAACAGTCTCTATATAGCGAAGTATCTATCTCAATATAACGAATTTTTTCATAAATTGGTCTTAATTTATTCAGTTTTAAAAAAGCTTCGAAATCACATGGAATCAATTTTCCATCACTTATTTTTGATTTATCGTTCAGTGCTGTTTTTTCTTTTAAATATTACTTCTATCTTTGTTCTTTAAGTCCAACGAATTCATCCCACCTCCCACACACCTTTCAACATCCTTCTCAAAACAGAGTCAATTAGATTGTTACACATATTAGAGAGGAATCAATGAGAGGCACATAAGAGAGGCCTTCAAATGGAGGAAAATGTTAACGACAATTTTTCATTCCTTGCTAAAATTTGAGCTTTTTTTTTTTTTAGAGCTTAACAGTTTTAAAATCAAAACAACAAAAATTACAGATTTTTTCGTCTGAAATTAATGCAAGTCTTTCTTATTTGATTTTCATTAAGCTTTCAAATAATTGTCTGTTCTCTTTTTTTGAAACTCCTTAAATAATTAAGAAATAAAATGTTAGGTTAATATTTACTTTTAAACATTTCAAATTCTTAATTAAAAACATCAAAAATAATATTTGTTCAAAATTTACACATTAAGAACGATTTTTAACATCATTTTCTATGCATCGAATTTCTCTATATAACGAATTTTTTACTGGTACGATGGATTTCGTTATATAGAGACTCGACTCTATATATATATATATGTAAGAAAATACAAAAAATCAAACCTATTTATTACTTTTTTAATAAATCGCCCCTCAATGTGGATACGGGCCCCATGACTAATAATCACGGGTTTTACAGGGCAACAAGAAACCTAAGTTTATCGTATTAATTTAAGTAAAACACATGGCCTTTTTAACTGGCAACCCGCGGGAGATGAGAAATTTCCATTATACATCTACGCACTTGGTCTCCAGAACTCATGATGTAAAGACTTGCGAAAAGATTTTGTTATGTTTTAAATAAATCGTAATTAAAACTCATCCCCTTGAAGTCTGTCGTTTCATGAAAACGCGACAGTTCTTCATAGTCGGCAGTATGATACCTAGTGCGGGAAAATAATCTACGAAATATAAACATCATTAAAAATACCGGACCCACAAAGGAAAGCAAAGACAGTGGTCATTCTGACTCGAAACATCGAAAGAGGCCCTGAAAAGGAGCTAATGTCTCGTCATGAGTTATCATCCAGCAAACGTATTCCATGTTGGGATACTGAGATATTTTTTTACCATTCGTCGAGCCTTGCCGGATTTGAAACACGGGATTCGTGAATTTTCATCCGAAAAGTGGGTTGTATCGTGGAATACTAGGATGCTATTTTTCTGCCATTCTTCACACCTTACCAGAGCTATTTTTCTGCCTGAACGGGGCATGCAGTTGTGTGTTGATAGTTCATCCTCCGTAGTGCTATAAATCATTTCAGTCAAAGCGCTCCGATGACCGGGTGAAACTGATACTCAAGATGTTTGTGTTCATCTGGTTTCATCGAAGTGTGGTGCCGTATGTGTTTATTCTTCTATGGTGATAATGAGAGCAATGTTATCAGCAAAAATGTCGGGTACTTTATGTTTTAGTTCCAATAAAGTGTTTGAATGCAGTCATCGAGTCATCATGAAACGCGTAAATCTTTTCGATTTCAACAGTTCTGTTCGCTTTCTAGTGATTCATCAATAATCTTCAAATAGTGTTCCTGTAATCGCTTCGTTATTTATTGAAAGAAAAACTCGTGTTGCGTGAATTTATTCGACATCTATTACATGAGTATACTCAAGGGGTGGTACAGTGATTTATGTTTAAAGGAATGTTTAATTTATAATATGTGAGCTCACAAGTGTACACTATTTTATTTATTTATTTATTTATTTGTTTATATTAGTGCGCATGTTTTTTTTCCCTAATTCCTTGATTATAAAACTAATTGATTAAGGTAAGTAATATATCTCTAGAGTTATTGTTTTTATTACTTCTACAAACCATGGTTTTAAGGTGTAATTATATTTTAAATTGAAAGAAAAAATGGATATCCATATTTACGTCTAATTATTTTATATAAATAATTCTTTTTATTTATTTCATTTCACAATTCTATGCAGATGCTTGTATTATGTTGATATTATTATTATTTTTTTGAAGATCATTTAGAATTTGCTTATATTTAGATTTTTAAGAAGTTGTCATAAAATTAATTAAAAATGGAAGCTATTAAAAAACAAAAAACTGTTCTTAAGGGAAAAATCACTCGCATAAAAAATATTATAAATCCCAAAATTGATAATGAAACTGTAACTCTTGAAGAGTTAGATTTATATGTTAAGCAGGTTCAGGATATTGAAACCGAATTAAATAAACTCCATGAAAATGCCATTCTTCAGAGCGATGCATCGAAATTGATCCTATAATTGATGAATATAATGAGATTGCACTTAAATTAGATAATTTAAACATAGCAATAAATACATCACGTAATAAGTTAACTAAAAGTTTAAACATTCGCGAGGGTGGTTCAGAAAGTCTAAATAAAACTACAGGTAATGTTTGTGTAAAAACTGTTAATCTTCCAAAATTTGAATTAAAACCTTTTCACGGAGAAGCTGATCAATGGCTTTCTTTTAAAGAGATTTTTCTTACAACTATAGATCAAAATTTGGAGTTGGGGGGCGTCTCAAAATTGCAATATCTACTGGCTAGTGTAAAGGGTCCTGCTCATAAATTAATTTCTGAATTTCCTCTCTCGGAAGCCAATTATAAAAATGCATGGGACACTCTCTGCGCTCGCTATGATAAAACTAGGGATTTAGCCATAGCACAAATAAGTAAGTTATACAATTTAAAAAACATGAAAAATTGCCCCTCTTCCTCTAAAGCTATTTTTGACATAATAGATACTTGTAATGAGTCACTTCGAATTCTAGAGTCTTTGAATTTCACTCAAAATGCTTTGGTGGATAACATGATAATTTATACTATAATTCAAAAACTAAGTGATAATCTAAAAGAACGATGGGAGCTCTCTCTTACTCATAATAATATGCCTAGTCTCACGGAATTTTTTTAATTTTTAGAGACTCATGCCAAAAGTATGCTAGCGTTGGAGAATCCAACTAAAATAGAGGTAAGAAATGTAAATTATTCCCGAAATTCTTCCGATAGATATAAATTCCCCAAAAGTCAAGAAAATACTAAATGCGGGGTTTGCCTCGAGTCGCATGCCACCCATGCCTGCAGAAAATTAACGAATATGTCCATAGGTAACCGTTGGAGAACTGTCCAACTAAACAAACTATGTATCAATTGTCTGCGAGGTGGCCACTTTTCAAATAAATGTCCCTCTAAGATGAACTGTAAAAATTGCCATCGAAGACATCATACTTTACTCCATAAATATGATGTTCAGGGCAATGCAGGAACAACAATGAATCCCGATTTGGCAACCCATAGTAATCAGTGTCAATCACAAAATGTCCATTATTCCCCTGATCAAGGAATACCCCATAATGTTTTATGACGGTTTATAGTCCCGGGGTACTATGGGAATTACGATAATCATACATATTCAGAAACTTGTCATGAGGTTCAAATACCATTTTTATTGGATAGCGGAAGTACCCTTTCCCTTATTCCAGAAAACTTAGTTGCAGCTTTGGATATGACGTCTATTCAGAGCTGTCATCCTCTTAATGTTAATCAAACCCAAGGACAAGTTCAGATTTCTGAAAAACTTCACGTACTCCTCAAAATAGGAAATATCAGGCAAAATAGCACCTTATACCTAGTTAGGTCATTCTTGCCATATGCGATACTGGGAACTCCAGAATTACAAAAATTCCATATATCGATGGACTTTTACTCGAATATTCTGACTCAGGATGGAGTCATTCTTAAGTATGATCAAAACATTTCCGATCAAATTTCTCAGGGAAACTCATTCAATCATACATTAACTTTAACGAGTGATATGAATTGCAAGAAGCCGCTTCGTTCTCCTTCCAAATCAAATCAAGAAATTTTGTCGCAACAAGGACAATGTTATCTTGATACTCAAATTCTCTCGGATTATGATGACAAAAGTTTTAGTCATTGTACTACTGAAGAGAACTCACAGTTGGAAAAGCTTCTAAGCGACTTCAAGGATATTTTTGCGCGCAATAGATATGACGTAGGTAGAGTCAGATGGGAACCTCAGCGGGTAACTCTCACCTCGGAACTTCCTATCTCGCTTCGACCTTACCGTGCATCTCCTAGGGACAATGAAGAAATTCAAAAACAAATACAAGAATTACTGGAAGCTAAACTTATTAAAGAGTCCTGCAGTCCTTATTCCTCTCCCGTCACTCTGGCATATAAAAAAGGAGAAGGTAAAACGCGTCTCTGTATTGATTACAGAAAAATCAATGCCATTTGTAAGACTGACTCGGAACCATTGCCCCGTATAGATTGGCTTTTGGACAGACTTGTCAATGCCAAATATTTTTCCACGCTAGATTTAGCCTCTGGCTACTGGCATATCCCACTTCATCCTTCAGACACAGAGAAGTTGGCCTTTGCAACCAATCAAGGTCTTTATGAGTGGTTGGTTCTTCCTTTTGGCTATAAAAATGCCCCAGCTCAATTTGCAAGAGCTCTTCGAAGAATCCTAGATAAACATAAAGTTAATTTTGCTACCAATTATTTTGATGATTTTATAGTTTATTCCGATTCCTATGCCGAACATATGGATCACCTTAAAACTATATTTAACATTTGCCGTCAAGAAAATCTAAAATTAAAATTTTCCAAATGTAACTTTGCTAAATCTCAAATTGACTTCCTCGGTTATGAAATTAGTAACGGCCAAATAAAACCAGACAATGCTAACACCGAAACTATTAAAAAATTAATCCCTCCAAAAAACGTTAAAGAATTGCAAAGGTTCCTTGGTTCTGTAAACGTATACCACAAATTCATAGACAAGTACGCTAAAATTAGAGCCCCTCTAAATAAATTGTTAAAGAAAGGTACTCCTTGGGAATGGTCAGATGCCTGTCAACAATCATTTGAATTGCTTAAAAACGCATTAATTTCTAGGCCGATTTTAAAATTATTCAATCCTAACCTCCCATGCCATGTCTATACTGATGCCTCAAAGGAAGCCGTAGGTGCTGTCTTAAAACAAATGGATGAAAAAGGGAACTTGCATCCCATTGCGTTCCACTCGAGACAATTAAGGCCCTAAGAGCAAAATTACGCTATCGCAGAACTGGAATGTCTAGCAATAATCGATGCCCTTGACAAATTCCATTATTACCTTCACGGAAAACCTTTTACAATACATACTGACCATGCCTCCTTAGTATGGCTTAAGAAGGTGAAGCATTTAACAGGTAGGTTATTCAGATGGTCACTAAAATTAAGTATGTATGATTATACTGTAAAATATAACAAAGGATCCACCAATTTTGAAGCAGACATGCTTTCAAGAAATCCCACTTTTTCTGTAAATCCCCATATTCATTTATTAACCTCAGATGAAATTAAAGAACACCAACAATTAGATAATATAACAGGGCCTAAATTTCAAAAAGTTAATGACATTGTAATAATTCGCAAAAAGGGTTTTCAAAAAATTGTAGTACCATTCTCCTTGAGAGAAAAATTACTAATAAATACCCATACAGAATTTGGCCATCCCGGAATCCAAAAAATGTTAAATTTAATTTCCCCACAATACTATTGGAGCAGCATGACCCACGATATTACACAATTTGTCAAGCATTGTGAGGTCTGCCAACTGAACAAAAAATCACACCAACCAAAATTTGGTCTTCTGGAGGCATTACCACCTGCAGAATTACCTTTCGATATAATTTCATTAGATTCAGTAGGAGGTTTTAACTATTATAATTCATCTAAAAGGTATATGCACATAGCTATTGATAACGCTACTCGTTATGTTTGGGGTTTTGCATCTAAAAATGTTACAACTGAAGTCTACATTAATATTCTTAAACAGATTTTTAATATTCAACTTCCCAAGAAAATTTTAACGGATAGAAATCCTGCGTTTACAGCGTCTAAACTTCGTAAATGGGTACATAAACAGAATGTAAAAAAATTACTTACTTCTTCTCATAGACCACAGTGTAATGGGAAAAAGGAGCGTGTGAATCAGTCAATTTGCACCCGACTAAGACTTAAAGTAAATTCTACCCCTTCAAACGTCCCATGGCCCAAAATTCTGCAGGAAGTAATTAACGAGTACAATAACACACCTCATTCGGTAACCAAGTACCCTCCTGCATACTTAATGTTCGGCCAATTACCTTATCCATCTGTATTAGGCAATGAAAATTATTACCCCCCTGTAGAGGAAGCCAGAAAAGAGGCTTTCCAAAGAACAAGTGAACATCACTTAAAAAATAAAGTCAGGTATGATTTAAAGTTTGTGGAAGCGCCTTTTAAACCTGGTGACCTTGTCATAGTGGAAGAATTTCACTATCCGAATACTCGGAAGTTAAGTCCGCCTTTTTCTGGTCCATATCAAATTATGGAAAAATTATCCAATGTAAGTTTCAAAATAAATAAGCCTAACTGGCTTACAAAAAAGGATTATGAAGTAATACATGCTTCCAAACTAAGATACTTTTTTCCTAGTAATCAATTTAAACTACTTACACCAACAAACTGAAATAGTTGGTATCATATGAACTAATATTATATTATATCTAATCTCGGTTTGCATTATTATGAATATTTGGAATTTTAATTACCTTTTTGATTTATTATGAATACTTGAATTTTAAATTATTTTTGCATTGTTGTGAACATTGTGTTATGTGTAAAAGTACTATTTCTTGAACTATGTCAGGACAGTTCCATACAAATTTGAAAATGTAAATAACATTGGACTTTTCAGAATCCATCTGTAATATATTCCTTATTTTGATTATCTTATTCTATGTATAATATTTACTGAGTGTTTTGCATTTATTAATACAATTGTTTCTATCATGTTCAATGACGTATAATGGTACATTTTATAATAGTGTTGTTTTTAGATATGATATTTGTACATTTTTTATTATTGTTATTCTATTATTTGTTAAGTATACGAAAGAAATAACTCATCTCCCATTAGCTCACTTAATGTAAAAATTGTTTACCCTTTTCAGGTGAGTATCATGGATGGAAGCCGGCCCATCCCCGGAGACTTGTCTGGAAGGGGGGGAAATTGTAAGAAAATACAAAAAATCAAACCTATTTATTACTTTTTTAATAAATCGCCCCTCAATGTGGATACGGGCCCCATGACTAATAATCACGGGTTTTACAGGGCAACAAGAAACCTAAGTTTATCGTATTAATTTAAGTAAAACACATGGCCTTTTTAACTGGCAACCCGCGGGAGATGAGAAATTTCCATTATACATCTACGCACTTGGTCTCCAGAACTCATGATGTAAAGACTTGCGAAAAGATTTTGTTATGTTTTAAATAAATCGTAATTAAAACTCATCCCCTTGAAGTCTGTCGTTTCATGAAAACGCGACATATATACAGGGTGTCCGAAAAGTCTGGAAACGGTCGAATAACTCGAGAAATATATATAAGATTGAAAAACGAAAATATACGCGTTAAATATTTTTAAATAAGCTACTCAGTGATACCAAATTTGACCTTCGCAACCTACCCCCAGGGGGTCAGAGGGGGTCCAACTTTGAAATCTCAAATTATAACCCCCATTTTTTATTGCAGATTCGAATTCTACAAAAATACGTAACTTTTGCATTTGATGTGTATTTCGAATCCTCGTTTATCATGGTGTAATCGAGCATATTAAATCTTACATATTTCGGTTTTCCCAACCAGGTTTTGCCTGATTGGCCAGAATTTTTTACGTCAAATTCCTCGTCTTTTGCAGGAATAGCGTTTCTTGAAAATCACCCATGGCGATTATTTCGATAATGCTACACTGTTAAAAATTTGACCCATTTGCTGCAGCGTCACTCTACACCTTTTTAGAATATCTCTTTCATGACCAATGAGAATGTTCCATAACACAGTAAAGTAACCGCTTTCTATAAAAGCGGTGGAGTGACGCTGTAGCAAATGAGTCAAATTTTTTACACTGTATAGGATTTTTTATGTTTTTCTCTACAAAAAATAATTGAAATATATTAATTTAGTTTTCTATTTGGATTTTTATTTTATCCAGTAAATGGTTTCTAAATAACGACCTACTTGTTTTGATGTTTTAATGTGTAAATATGAACCTCCCCTCCCGAATAGAAAAAGTATATCTTCAGTTTTGGGGGGCGAGGTATGTAAATATTTTGCGTTTCGATGAGTTCTGCCTTTTTTTTTTAATCCTTTAATTCAGGGGGCGGATGGGCGTGCATGGAGTTTTTTAAATAATTTCTACATGAATTTTTGTAGAGAAAAACATAAAAACCCTTATACATTGTAAAAAATTTGACTCATTTGCTACAGCGTCACTCCGCCGCTTTTATAGAAAACGGTTACTATACTGTGTTATGGAGCATTCTCATTGGTCATAAAAGAGGTATTCTATAAAAGCTGTGGAGTGACGCTGCAGCAAATAGGTCAAATTTTTAACAGTGAAGCATTATCGAAATAATCGCCATGGGGAATTTTCAAGAAACGCTATTCCTGCAAAAGAAATGAATTTATGAAACGAATTTGTGAAACGATTTTATGAAACGACTGATTGTATATCATACAGCTTTTTCTCCTAGTATATTGAACGCTAAATAGTGAAATTAATACCATTTATCCATAAAAATCCGCGGATTTCAAAAATGGTTGCAGAAATAAAAAATAAAAAAAATAAGTAGTTTTAGAGATATCAATTTTTTTTCTGATTTTAATAACATTCTCTAATGATAGCAACAAGATGATTTTATTTTTGTGGTAAAAAGGGGGAAAACTATAGGGATAACTTTATTTATTTTTCCCCCTATTTTAAAATAGAAATTAAAATTATCCTTTATTTGAAGTATGAGAAATCCTCATGATTAAAATAAAAGATATTAAATAAAAGATCATTCGCTCATTTTTTCAAATAATAAGGACAATATTTTGATTATTTTATGTTTTTCAAAAAGAAATAAAGTATTATTTACACAAATTCGATCGTCTGAAATAATTTTATTTTAGAAAATCAAAAATCGTCTGTCATTTTAATCGTTGTCATAAATTCCATTGATTTAAAAATAATCATTCCACCGCAGATTTTTTTTTTTTTTTTTTTTTTTTTTTTTTAGTATTTTTCCTCTTTTAAATTTACAAATACATATAAAGCCAAAAATAATATAAATACAATTTTTTTATTATTTATTTTAATTCATAAATTAAAAGTATTTTGAGTAACTTCTTTCCTTCTTTCAGATGATGTCATCTGTGCAAATGCGAAAAGGGAAAAGGAAATTAATAGGGATTATTACTTATTGATATCGTTTTGTCAAATTTTTGAACATCTTATGAAGCGAATTTATGTACATCAATTTTGATATACAGTGTCTCACATAAGTGATGGGACACTTGTGCTTTACAAAAGGAAACTAATCAAATAAATTAAAAAAACATGTACACATTTTTTTGTGGGTGTGTTTCATACTTAAATTTAGTAAAGATTATTACATAACATACATTTTGTCAAAATATTAAAATATTAATTTAATAAAAATACAAATGTTTAGAACGGAGCAAAAAATAGCTCACATAAGTGATGGGACACCATTATATATGCAACAAAAATCGTCTGAAATAAGCAATAAAAATATTTTTTGGGGTTTTATTTTTACTTAAAAGCAATTGGCAATAATTTATAAAATCATCTGCGGTATTTCTCTCCAGTTTGTTTTGGAATTTTTGTGTTTTTTAGCTCTGTGTAGCCATGAATGCTAAACGAAAAGAAACTTCGCCTGAAATTCGAAAATTAGTTATTAATTTGCATATTGAACGTGGAAAATCTATTAGAAAAACTGCTGAAACAGTTAACTTGAGTCGTTCAACAGTTTTCAATATCATTAAACGATATAAAAAGAATCATATGATTCAGGATAAAAGAAGACCTGGCCGACCATCAAAGCTATCCAATGGAATAAAGCGAATTATCGTTCGAAATATTAAAAAAAATCCAAGAAATAGTGCTTCAAAAGTTGCTGCTGATTTACAAACATTATATGGAATAATTATTAATCCTGAGACTATTAGAATGGTAATTCGATCTGCTGGATATCACGGTAGAGTAGCCAGGAAAAAAATTCTTCGTAAGTGAAAAGAATAGAAAACTCAGATTAGCTTTCGCAAGATCCAACATAAATAAGAATTCTGATTACTGGAATAAAGTTATATTTGCTGATGAGAGTAAATTTAATATATCTGGTTCTGACGGTAGAATCTTGGTGTGGAGAAAACCCAGGGAAGAATTTCGCAAACAGAACTTGGTACCAACAGTAAAACATGGTGGAGGAGGAGTTATGGTATGGGGGTGTATGTCGTCCGCTGGAGTTGGTAATCTTGTTTTTATTGACAGTATAATGGATCAGTACAAGTATATTGATATTTTAAAGCAAAATTTGAAACCTTCAGCACGAAAATTGAACCTTCATGACGATTTTAAATTCTACCAGGACAATGACCCCAAGCACACTGCTCTGAACGTTAGACTCTGGCTGCTATATAACTGTCCTGAAATAATAAAAACACCACCACAATCTCCAGACTTAAATCCCGTAGAGAATATTTGGCAAGAATTGGAATCAAGAATTCGCAAACACACCATTTCTTCAAAACAACAACTAAAATCGCTGTTTCAAGAAGAGTGGGGTAAAATCACTCCAGAAATCACAAAAAAATTAGTTGAATCCATCCCAAAAAGATTAAATCATGTTTTAAAAGTAAAAGGAAATCCAACAAAATATTAAAACCTTTTAAAAAGTAAAATTTCTGGATAAATATTTAATGGAAAAGTAAGTGTCCCACCACTTATGTGAGCCATTTTTTGCTCCGTTCTGAACTATTGTATTTTTACTAAATTAATATTTTAATATTTTGACAAAATGTATGTTATGTAATAATTGTTACTAACTTTAAATATGAAACACACCCAAAAAATTTTTGCACTTGTTTGTTTATTTTATTGCAGTTTCTTTTTATAAAGCACAAGTGTCCCATCACTTTTGTGAGACACTGTATGAACAGTACTTGTGAAATAATAAATGTTTAATTAAATGTAAGGAGGATACCCCCCCCCCACCTTTTTTTTCAATTTTAAAGATAAAATAACATCAATATCACAAAGATGACAATGCCACGATCCAGATTTTTTTTTTTTTTTTTTTACTTTTAGGACGATATTAACCAATCTGAAGCCTGGATCTTCGCGTTTGAAGTAAATAGCGAAAAATCTGCAAAAATGCATGCTTCTGATTAATCAATTTGATTTTGCTAACTGCGAAAATTCTATCTAGATCCCGACCATTATTAGCGATATATCCTTCTATCCTTCTATAGTAAAAAAAAACTAGCCTTAAAAGGAATGACTCCTGGAATGATGCTGATGTGGAAGATTTCCGGAACTAACGAATCCGGGTTGTCCACTCCTTCCATGAGCCGAATAGACCAATCAGGAAAGGGCTCCATCTATGTATCGCCGTATGGGTTACCATAAAAAGAGGAAAGGTTACCATCGCCAACAATCGCCAAGTTTGTCGCCAACTTGGCAATATATCGCCAAATTTGGCGACCAAAATTAGTTGTCAAAAGTGACGCCAACTTGGCGATAACTGTAATATTTCGCCAAATTTTTAATTTCTTTACAACACCAGTCGTTTGATACATCATTTGAGAGGTTTGCAACTGCTTATTCATATAATGGATGTCTTGTGTGTTATCCCCCACTCTGCTCCCCAGGGGGGACACATTTTTAATTTCTTTACAACACCAGTCGTGTTACACAAGATTTGAAAGGTCTGCAACTGCTTATTCATATTATGGATGTCTTGTGTGTCACCCCCACACTTTGCTCTCCCCAGGGGGGGTCACATTTTTAATTTCTTTACAACACCAGTTGTGTGACACATCATTTGAAAGGTCTGCAACTGTTTATTCATTTTATGGATGTCTTGTGTGTCACCCCCACTCTGCCCCCCAGGGGGGCACATTTTCAATTTTTTACAACACCAGTCGTGTGACATATCATTTGAGGGGTCTGCAGCTGCTTATTCATATTATGGATGTCTTTTGTGTCGCCTCCCACTCTGCCCCCAGGGGGGCACATTTTTAATTTCTTTACAACACCAGTCGTGTGACACATCAGTTGAAAGGTCTGCAACTGCTTATTCATACCAAGGGGTATTGGCGAGCGCAGCAAGCAGGGGTAGCCAATAATTTGGAATCGCGAAGCGATTACGCGGGGGGTTGGCGAACATAGCGAGCAGGGGGGCGGCGCCCCCCTAGTAGTAAAAAAAAAACTAGCCTTAAAAGGAATAACTCCTGGAATGATGCTGATGTGGAAGATTTCCGGAACTAACGAATCCGGGTTGTCCACTCCTTCCATGAGTAGAATAGACCAATCAGGAAAGGGCTCCGTCTATGCATCGCCATATGGGTTACCATAAAGAGAGGAAAGGTTACCATCGCCAACAATCACCAAGTTTGTCGCCAACTTGGCGATCAAAATTAGTTGTCAAAAGTGACGCCAACTTGGCGATAACTGTAATATTTCGCCAAATTTCTAATTTCTTTACAACACCAGTCGTGTTACACAAGATTTGAAAGGTCTGCAACTGCTTATTCATATTATGGATGTCTTGTGTGTCACCCCCACACTCTGCTCTCCCCAGGGGGGGGGGGCGGTCACATTTTTAGTTTCTTTACAATACCAGTTGAGTGACACATCATTTGAAAGGTCTGCAACTGCTTATTCATATTATGGATGTGTTGTGTGTCATCCCCCACTCTGCCCCCCAGGGGGCACATTTTTAATTTCTTTACAACACCAATTGTGTGACACATCATTTGAGAGGTCTGCAACTGCTTATTCATATTATGGATACCTTGTGTGTAACCCCCCCCCCCCCTCTGCCCTCAGAGGGGGCGCATTTTGTAATTTCTTTACAACACCAATTGTGTGACACATCATTTGAAAGGTCTGCAACTGCTTATTCATACCATGGGTTATTGGCGAGCGCAGCAAGCAGGGGTAGACAATAATTTGGAATCGCGAAGCGATTACGCGGGGGGTTGGCGAGCATAGAGAGCAGGGGGGCGGGGCCCTCCTAGTATATGTATATATATATAATAATTGGAGTTATTACAGAAATTCTTTTCAAATATAAAGCAAATTAATATTGCAATAAATCTACTTTTTTAATACTTTCTATTTGGAAATTTTAAGAATTGTTAAATCTCCTTTAGAATTATTCAGTTATCCGAAACGAGTATATGAAATAATAATCGGCCAACTGAATGCAAATAAAAAAAATCGCCCATTCTTTTCAATTTTAATGCGGATTAAATTATATATTTTATTAAAGTATACATTTAGACGAAAATCTCAAAGCGGAAAAAATATTTTTAAACAATTAAATTATTACACGCAGGGAAAAAAATCGGTGAAAATTATGTCATATATTAAAACTACATTTAAAACGATCTAATCAATAATTAAGACAGTATTAAACTGATGTCACACTGGGAATCATATGGTTAAAAAGCAGCATGGCTAAAAAATTGTTTAGATAATTTATCACTTTATGCAGCATAATATAAATTGTCTGCCCAAAAAAAATATATATATATATATATAATATAGCATATATATATATATATATATATTCGATTTATTCTGTACAAATTATTATTCGATAAATATTTAACAGAAAATTCGTATCTAACTTAATAAATAAAATAATCAATTTAAAATTTAAAAATAAAATGAGAATATGCATGATGGTGCATTAAATAGAAAAAAAGAATTAAAACCAGTTACTGAAAATATGTAAAATTCGGTCAAAACATTAAATTTGAACATCAAATTTCAATATATTGTGGTACTATATTCTTAATAATACACTCCCCCCCCCCCCAGAAAAATAAAGAAAAAAAATCTGAAACCCAATTGAAGATTTATTGTCTATTGTGTCGTCATGAAATTGCAACTGGTGACGCCATTTTAAACATGATCATTTCATACAGGCGGATTTTCAAATTTGTAAGGAATTTTATTTAATTTAGTCCATAAAGTAGCCGTCAGCTGTTGTGGCAGTGGTAGATAAAGCCACGGTAATCAAAAAATGCCCTATTCAAATGGAAAAAATATGGCAATCCGATTACAAAATATAGTCGTTCTTCGGGATAATTACATTCAATCTTCTAAAACCTGATAATATTTTTTAAAGAAAAAACACATTAGGGACCGTTCAAGTATTACGTAAGCATATTTTTAGTCATTTTGTACTCCTCCCCCCCCTTGTAAGAAAATATAAGCAAATGCTACACCCCTCCCCCCTTTGCTTACGTAAGATTTTATGACAGTTTATACATCAATACATCTTGACTTATAAAAAGTTACCAATCAATTACATTATTAATCCTACAAATTTATATAGGCATATAGGGATTGTGATATCAAAATATATAAAATGGTTTTAATATATTGTTGCTTATTGCATTAAACAAACCGCAGAATACAAAATGGTTTAAATATATTGTTATTTAACGCTTTGAACAATAAAACAAGATATACAAGAAGTCTTAACTTACTTAGGCATCATAACTAAAATTTTTGACATGAATCATATAAATGTTGGAGTTCACTTTGGTGTTCATATTTTAATCTGATGTCCAGGATCTTTGAACCCAGGTTTCAACATTGTCTATTATAAATTTTTCACTGGAACAGTGGTCTGGGATATTGCAGGTTTCCGGTCCTTGTTTGCTTGTTTAATTTGAACTGCAATTGCTTCGTTGTTTTAATGCTTACGTAAGAATTGTCGTGACCCCCTCCTCCCCCTTGTCAGAAAAAATAAGCAGACTCTGGACCCCTCCCTCCCCCTTTAGTGCTTACGTAATACTTGAACGGTCCCTTACCATATTCTCAAGTTTAAACGTTGGCGGGCGCAACTCGCAAGGGGGCAGAGCCGCAGAGCCCCCTACTTTTACTATAAACATATTGTGTGATACGTAATAAACATATTTAGCGATCATGTTACTTACATTTAACATTGGCAAATAAATGCGTTTGCAATACAAGAATTTGGTATAAATTAATAAGTTGTTAGCTTATAATTTATTGCTCTTCTAGCTGTCCCGTTCGAGTCGTGCAAAAAATCTTGCAGCTGAAGTCTGAACCGACAATCCCCCCCCCCCCTAGACGCTTTTGTAAAAGAATAGTGAATTTTCTATGCTGTTTCCAGTCGTTGCTACTTTGCTCCTTTGAATCAATATTTTTAGAAACCATCATTTCAGATCCAATAAGTTTTAATCCTTAGGGTAAATTTTAACCCCGTCACAATCTTTTCCCTAAAGCTCAAAATCTTTATCTATTTCTTCTACAGCACTTTGCTTCTTTAATTCGATAAGTTTATCGATGGTTAATTCCATATCAGAGGAATTTAAGAGTTCAACAACATCCATCTCTATGTTGAGTTGTCTTCCATTTTCGACGAATTCATCAATTAAAAGAGGTACAGAATCACAATTTTCAGATGTTTTCAGTCTCTGCGAAAATAAAACGATGCAATCTTTCCCAAGCATATATTGTTTATTCCTGAACTTCACCTTATGAATCTCTTGTGACTGATATCCATCTATGTTAATTTTTTTCCAGAAGTCTTCAAAAAAAGTTTAAAGTGCGTTTTAAGCAAGGAAAAAATAATCCCAGGCCAGACGATGTAAATCCGAGGTGACGTAAGTCGAGGGCACTTATATCGGGATACTATTGTATATAATTTTTTATTTGATTTAGTTTTGTTTAAGCTTTTTTTTTTAAATCCCAACAACTCGACTTGCAAAAAAACTTAAATATGATTAGCAAGAACTATTTCTGGTTGAACCCGTCCAACAGAAAATAAGAAAATCACAACTAGAAAAAAAAAAAAAAAAAAAAAAAAAGGTCAACCCTCCCTGATGAAGGACACTTTTCAACAAAATGTCTGCTATTTACAGATTTTACTATATTCAAATATTAGCACCCTGGGCACGAGAGGCGCGTATACGTGCCGCAAAAAGGCTTAAGAATCCGTGTTTATGCCCACCAGTAAAATTTGCCTAGTTTTAATCGGAGCATTTTCTCGATCTAATAAGTCACAAATTTCTGTTTTTAAAAACCGGTGACAAAACATTAAAAATTTCGTAAAAGACTCCCGTCGCGAAGGGGTTAAATAATACAGATTTGTCCATTTTTCTATATAAAACTAAAATTTGTATTAGCGGTATAATTGTAGATTACTTTTCATAATTGCATTAAAATCTTGTTTATTGTCCTTTCATTTCGGGTTCGTTTCGGGTGAGAATTGAAATATGTCAATATCGTATCGGGTAGAGGATCAAAGAAAATTATTTGGAACGGTTCGGGTCGGGGAAATGTTGGTGTGTTCGGTTTGAGGAATCGACTTCAAATATAATAATTAATAATAATAATAATAATGTAATAATACGCACAATCACGAGATCAAACGCCCAACATTTTTTCCTGAGTAGCTGACGCGAGCACATGTCAACTTTTGAGTGGTTGACTGCTATAGAGCTAAGAAGGTACATGGAGACGACATATATGACGTCACTTGTAGCCGTTTCCATCCCCCCCTGCTTCCGCCATATTTGACCTGGGTAAGCTGTTTTGTGCCGTTTGCCATTTCCCCAAATTCTTCTCGTGGTGCAAGTCAACTACGGTAAAAGTCAAACGTGGTGATCGCGACTCGCGAGAAGGGAGGGGGAGAACTCGTATTTTGGCTTCTACTCTCACCACGATGCTAGACTAACTTTGCATGAAAAGCCTTAAAAAAGCATTCAGACATTTACATAGTATGGTTGAAAAAAGCTGTTAAAAAGCAAAAAATGCTATCTGGGATAAATTGTCTTCCCTTATCCTATTTCCATGTTGACTGCATATGCTGAACGGGCTAAAGTAAATTAAATAGGTCACGTGATGTTTTTCATGAATAGTTTGGATTTAAATGAATAATCACAGGTAAATATTTCTGGGTACTTCTAGGTTATCCCGTCGACCAAAAAATTATCGCCAAACTATAAGATTAAATGCCAATAATGGATGATCGTGAATGTCACATTCAATGAAATTAAACACGATTCACGTTTTTAAAATGTCATTAAGTGATTTTTATTTCGATTTTTTATTATTTTTTATTAATATTCTACTAATTATTTGTTTTTTCGTTATTTAAAATAAAAATTATGTCAGTATGTATAATTTAGGCAGGGATTCAGATGTCCGCTAAAGATCTTTAAATGGGTCGAAAATCCTTAAAACCGAGTGAAATCTCCAAATCGTTATTCAGGTGTCCGTTCTGAGATCCTTAAATTAAGATTCTAGCGTTAAAAGCGCCAGGATTTAAGGAAAGCTAAAACGCTATCTTAAAGTTAAGGATCGGTAGTTTTCGACGCCATTATTTTCATGGCACATTTTTAAAAATTGATATTTTCAATTATTTATTGCACAGCAATATAAAACATTTATTATTAGCAATAAAATTTTTGTTGCTTTTATTAAAATATCTTAAAAGTAGTTTTGTTTGGCATCACCAAGTACAATTTTTTAAACACGCGATGTTATAACTGTTGTAAACAATGTAAATAAAAGAATATTGAACTTTACTACGGATATATAATCGGTATGTATTGCTTTTATTTATAATTTTTAGAGGTTTGTGGTCATTTAGATATCTAATTTTATATATTTTATCATCTTTTTACAGTTATAATGTATTATTTTTATCTGTATGTATGTCTTCCTAACGATAAGTTACTGTATAGTTTCATGTTTACATAACTAAATTTATTTCATTGCTTGTCCCGGTTCTATAAACTATTTTATCGACAGATACAATATGTCATTTACTAAGTTTTATATTTTCTGTACTGAATATTTTATATATTCGTTTATCGTGCATTTTCTTTGCTTTTAATTATCGCTTTAAAAAAGTAACGCAAGGCAGTCTCTTAGGAAGTAAAATATATTTCTAACAATATTTCTTATTTCGATAAGATTCAATCATTTTGTTTAATTCACAAAGATTCTGCATTTTACCATTTTTTTTTTCTTTTTAATGAAATTTTACAATTTAAGATAACTAATTTATAATTCTTCAGATTGTTTTAATAATAAAACACACATTTTATATTTAAAAAAACATTTCTGAAATACATACGTATTTTTAATTTATCAAAATGCAAATACCTTATTTTCTTTATGTTCCTATAAAAAGTAAAAAAAAAAAAAAAAAAAAAAATTAGCCTTACAATTTATTTTGGATTAACTCCTCAAATTTTATTACCTCTATTTCTATCATGTAGTTGACTGATCATTGTAATTTCTGTACTTGTCTCTCATGGTTACTTATCAGTTTTACATTTTAAATGCTTTAATTTTTCGCGAATCTTAATTTTGTGTATTAAACATTACAAAGTGTTCAGATTATATTTAACTTCTTATATCCCTTCTCCCATATTCCTGAAACTTTATCAAATGTGAATGCTATAAAATATATAATTATACTGCAAAACCCTTTTGAGGTCTATAGCCTGTTTTCGCCCAAAAAGAAAAAAAAAAAAAAATGATGAATTTGCCTTGAATAAAAGAAAATAAGGCTAACAAATAAAATTTGATTAAAACAAGGATAAATTAAAAGATTGTCAAATAATAAATAATTTCTGAACATTGAAGAAAACATAAGTTGTTATTATGTTATTAAATTACTTTATTAAAAATTTATTGTTTCATAAAAAAAGTTTCTTAATCTCAAAAGTTTATTTTCATTTATTTAATTTTATCAATTCAATGTATTTTAAGTGAAATCTGCATGTTTTCCTATGTTAGTGAAGGAATTTTCATTTATATTAAAGTATTGATACCAAAACAATAAGAGATTCTCCATTTAAAAAATATATCAGTTTTTTTGTTATTGGGTGCATTTTTATATGAGTATTTATATAATTATTTTACAGCATAGATCAACAGTTTAAATGAAAAACTATAGTTGGTTGTAATTTTACCATTTCTTGTTGTGTAATATACAATTTTTGGAACTTATAATTAAGCAAGTAATGTAATAATAATAAACTAATTATTAGGGAGCATTAATATTGTTTTTGATGTTATGTCCAGAAACAGTATCTAATCGGATGCAAAATATAACAGTGGAGATAAATGTCTGATGGATCAGCTACTGCCGGAATAGATCTCACTTCAAATTTTAATGCTTTCCGAAGATCACAAATGTGTAGTTTTATTGAATAATAGTAACTACCATTATTGATCTTCTGCGAGCAACTGGAATTGATGGTGCTTTGGATTCTATGCTACTTTTCTGAAGATTATGGATTGCCACCGCATGTCAAAAGAGGAGATATTATAGTAAGTATAATAAAGTAACATCAAAAATAATATTTGTGCTCCATACAAACTAGTCTTTTAAATTACATCACTCGCTAAATTATATTTTCTACAAATAGCATGTTATGCTACAAACTATGCGAGCACAATATTAATACCCATGAAATAATAAAGTAAAATTGTAAATAAAATGTGAATTAAACATTTATATATTTCAGTCTGGGGCATAAATAAAATCTTGCTAATTTTAAAAAAAGTATGAGACAGCCTTACATCTTACATATACCAACACCTTTTTTATCAAAGCAACTACACTATTGGGTTTCATTTGTAAAGCTGAAAGAAAAAAAAATGGGAGGGGGGGGGGGGGGAGAATATGATGCTTTTAGATAGTAAAAGTTTTTGGTGTTTTGTTTAAGATTAAGAAAGGGTTTGTTTTTTAACTAACAACAAACATTAAATTGTTGTTTTAACAAAAAACCTTCGTGAAATTCTGTGAGTTAATATAATTTTGATTAATTTTTTTATCAGATGATTCATTCAAAGATATTTGTTTACATAACTGCAATTTTTTTAATAATTTAAAAAGTGAATTGAAATTCTCCCACCCCCCCTCCCATTTCTCTTTTTAAGACTTCATTATTGCTAATTTTACATTTTAAAAATTTTGCATTTTTATAAAAGAAATTGTCTATAAAAAACATACATCGCATTTTTCCGTATGTTGAATTATAGAAAATTAAATAAAATCCCCATGTATCACATTGGTAAAACTGATTTTATGTTATTTACAGCCTTTACAGATTAATATTTATATATGTTTTCTATTATGTAAGGTTGCAAATGTCTGGGTTAAAAAAAAAAAAAAAAAAAAAAAAAAAAAAAAAAAAAAAAACTTTTTAGAAAATAAATATTAATTTAGGAGTTGATGCATGTACAAGATATTTCGGTTAGCTGGACGCCAGTGTTATACATACATTTATATGTCTATGTATTTGTATGTGTATACATATATGTATAAAATACAATGTATGTATATATAACACTGGCGCCCAAAAAGAAGTACTGGAAAAGTACTGTTTTTTCTCTTAAAGCTTATTTTCTGAAAATAAAAGAAAGTTTATTCTTATGAAATATAACATTTTATAATGAAATTCAATAACTCAAATTTGGATAAAGCATTTATTAATAACTTTTTAAAGTCCTGCTACAGATTTCTTTTCTGGTAGAGTTGTTTTCTTTGCGAATTACACATATTACAACCTATCAATCTCAAAAAAGTATTTTTAAGGAATAAAATTTTGTGAAGGGAGCCTGTTATATTAAGAGGAATTTCAAGAAAAAGAAAGGGATTGTTATATTAAAATGGATTTTTGTGAATGGGACCTAATTTTTGCTTAGATCAATCCCCTGATATTAAAAATAATCTTTTGAAATGTTTGTGTGTACTGCATTTGTTTTATCTTAAAATTTAATTTTAGATCATGATTAAAATAAGTTTTAAAGGGAAAAAATACCATATACATTTTAAATAAAATGTTGATCAAAAAGCTCCCCCTCCCCTTTCACCACCCTTAAAAAAGAAAAGAAAAAAAAAAGGTATCCAAGATGATTTTTAAGAATAGAAAAATTTATTATATATAAAGCATATACGGGAGAAAGAACTCTCCCTCTTGCAAGTCTCCGAAAAGAGTGAAATATAACTTGAAATACTTGAGATATACATATTTGTAGAAAGAAATCTAGTGAGATGGAGGATTTTGGAGAAAATGTGCCTGTGGTCCACAGCTAAGTCTGTCTTTTAAAATGGAAAACATTAACATGAAATAAACTGAATTAAGATTTTTTAACGTAATTCTTTTTACAAGACAATTTGCAAACGTATAATCATTATAAACAATATAAGACTTTAACAAATAAGAAATAATAAGCATTAAAAATTGTCTTCCACCATGTGTTCAGGGAGCAATTTCACCCCCTCCCCTGATGAAAATATTAATTCCTTTTATTTTATTTTTTAATTATCCTAATTAGTCCTAATTTTCTTAAATTTTATTTTTTTTAAATAATCAGGGATAAATCAAAATTAAATAATTAAATTCCAAAGCCAGTGATGTGTAATGGCTCTCCACTGCCATCTTGCAAGTGTTTGTTTGTTTGTATTTATGTCGGCCAATTATTTACACTATGGGATATAGGCCCTATGGGGTGGGATGCCCCCCGTGGGGGGTCTTTCTAAGGGAACCTAACCCGTATTTACGCAAGGTTCGAAGAAAACCACGGAAAACTCCGAACGGTTAGGCCGACGGTCGCGATTGGGTTCTAACCCAGCACCTACCGTCTACCAGTTTGGAGGTCAGAACCTGGCGGCCACTAGTGAGGCTCTTGCAAGTGTTTATACCAAGAAGATGTACGTACAATACACCCCCCCCCCCCTCTTCCCTTATGTAATAAAAATCTTGTGTATGAACATGTTTTTATAAAAAAAATTATTCTTAAATATTTTCTAACCTTTCCCAAAACCTTTTGTTTGAACATTTTATACATGCATTCAAACTATTAAAACATCTTAAAAATATATATTTCAGGAAATAAAACTAAAAAGTAGCAAGTAAAGAACAGCTATTATTTCCATTATTTAATTATGTTAAAAAATAAATAAAATATTTATCTCTAAATATATTAGTAATTCAGAAATTACTCGAATTCGCAAAATCTGCACAATTTTCCCTCTATTTTCTTTTTTTTAATTCTTTTTTTCCTTTTCAACGGTAATAATGAAAAAGAGTAGTAACAAAATTCAATTTTAAAAAGCGTGCGTAACTTTGAACGGCAAATAATGCGCATGATTGATTGATGACATGTCATCGCGGCTGCTGGGAAGCTATTCTATGTGCTGATTGGTCATCGTTTGGGTAATCGGTATCATGTACCGAAGATTGCCGAAGCCAGCTCGGAGATAAAGAAAGTCGAAGCTTGTTTTAAGAAGACCAGTCTGAATAGCGTTTTAAGGATCCTAGAATAAGAATCCTTAAATTTAAGTTAAAGATTTTTATTTAAGGATCTTTACGGTGCGGACATCTGAATGCCTGCCTTGGCGATTTGTATAATTTGGCGAAATTGGTCGACGGGATAACAGAGTAGTACCTATTTCTGTTACGAAAACCATGTTTGGAAGAATAAAGAAATCTAGTCGTTGATTTTACCTGTTTTGAACCATAAAAATAATGCAATAATTGAATTATTTTAAAATTCCTTTCTTTCCTTTAATTATCCCACTCCAAGCAAAATCTCCTGAACTCGCTCGCGTAGATCCCGAACACAGCCTGCGAAAGTTTCCTGGATCCGATACATTTTTTCGATTCATTTCGAATGTATTATTTCCTCGATTATTTCGGTTTTAACTCTTAACTGCCAGGTGATTGTGATTGTTTGTTGTTTACTCTCTGATTTATTGTTGAAACCGGTTGTTAATGAAAGTTTGTTTGTAAATTCCTTATTTTAAATTTAATTATCCTCAAAAAAACTTTGTAAAATGGATAACGAAGAGGAACAAAAAGGTTATAGATGGGAAACAGAATATGAGAAAACATGGGAAGCCATAAGAGAAGACGAGCATGGTTTGATTACTTCCAGTTTAGAGGATATTGTTCACAAATCAAGAAGAAAAAGAATGCTTGAAAAGAAGAATTTAAAACTAGGTATGATGCGTCATCTTTACTTGATCATCGATTTGTCAGATTCTATGCAAGAACCAGATTTGAAACCTACACGACAACTGTGCACTTTAAAATTATCAGAGACTTTTGTCAGTGAATATTTTGACCAGAATCCTATTAGCCAATTAGGTATTATCATAACAAAAAATAAAAGAGCCGAAAAAATTTCTGAATTAGCTGGCAATCCAAAACAACATATTGCTGTGTTGCAAAATACTGCTAAATTATCCTGTGCTGGTGAACCCTCTTTGCAGAATGCTTTAGAACTTGCCATCCAAACATTGCGTTTTATGCCAACTCATACAAGCCGTGAAATTTTGTTAATTTTTGGAAGTCTGACTACTTGTGATCCAGGTGATATTAATGAAACGATAGATAATCTCGTTTCACATAATATTAGGTGTTCAATAATAGGTTTGGCTGCTGAGTTAAATGTTTGTCGAAAAATAACCTCAGCTACAAATGGAACATACAATGTTGTTATTGACGATTCTCACTTTCGAGAACTTTTATATGATCAAGTGTCACCACCCCCAGCTACAAGCAGCACGGAATCTTCTCTAATTCGAATGGGTTTCCCTTATCATCAAAGTAAGAGTGAAGGAAAGCCTTCAATGTGCATGTGCCATATAGACAGTAAAGTTCTACATGAAGGTTTTGGCACTGAAGGTTATTATTGTCCCCAGTGCAACAGTAAATATTGTGAACTTCCTGTTGAATGTAAAGCATGCGGATTAACTTTAGTTTCTGCTCCTCATTTGGCACGTTCTTTTCATCATTTGTTTCCCCTTGATTGTTTTAATGAAGTGCAAGTTTCAACAATTGAATCTGATTCTGATAAGCATTGTTATAGTTGCCTTGGAACTTTTAAAGAACAAACTGTGTATCAGTGTGGCGTTTGTCAGAAATTGTTTTGTTTAGAATGTGACCTATTTATTCATGACACTTTGCATGCGTGTCCTGGCTGTTCAAGCTCTAGAAAATCAACACATGGAAATGGAGTGTAGAATATTTCTGTTGTTCTGTATAATAAATTTGCATTTTATACTGTCATTATTTAAGTTATTTAATTTATATTATATTTTTCATAACATTTTATATTAAATATATTTTAATAATTTCTGTTATTCTGAATCAGTATTTTGTATTTTTTTGCCAAAAATATAATGGATACTTACATTGTATTAATGCCACCACAGCAGAAGTTGCGCTAATGTACCAAAAAAGAGCAATTTTGTTATTTGCATGCGCACACAGTTATCTTTTGGATTCCTTGTTGCCTTGTTGTTTGCTTATTTTTGACGCCATTTGTTAGTATACTGTGAAAATGCGTATTTGGAATTTGTCAAAAAGAGACTGTTTTGAATCTATGTTAAACTCTATATCAATTCATTTTCCATCAAAATCCGATTGACTACTTTATTTTTAAATAAAGTGTTAAGAATTTTGGAAGTGTTTTAATTTTAAATAAAATGTTTTATTTTATAGCAAAAATTTTAGGTGTAAATTGGCAGTACTTAAAAACCGCCATATCTGTAGCTGCGGTGGCATTAATACGTAAGTACCATATAATGTATTGAAATTCTAACTTTTTCTGTATAGTATTGTCAAACTGTGTTATAGAAAAAATAAAAGTAACACAGTATTTTCTTTTTATAACAGAATTTCTATTATAAATAAGCTTAAAACCTAGTACAGTAGATTCCCTCAAATACACATATCATCTCTCAAATGTAAACAATGAATCTTTCAGTCCAGATGTAGGGGCAAAATTAAAAAAAAATTTGGGGTATTATATCATTCTGTATGTATTTTAATAAGTAATTATTAAAAAATTTGACTGAACTCATGTTTTTTCATGAAGGAAGTGGTAAATTTACTTCTGAAAAAAATCGAGTTATTTCTGATATCACTGGTAATCACAATCTTTTTATCAAATACATTTATGTTTTAATCGAGCTTTTTTGGTTATGATTAAACCTGAAATAAAACTTCGTTGTTTTATTATTTAGATGTGAATTAATAGTGTACTTTTATGAGGAAAGTTTCATTGAATAATTATTTGAGAATGTATCTCATCTTTATTATGCAGATTAATTATTCACTTGGCCTTTACTTTTAACAAGTTAAAATACGTCAAATTTCGACAAAAGAAAATGTTTTCAGAAGAAACTCTTTCATTGATTTGTAATAAGCCTACAAAATTAGTTACAATAAAAAATACACCTTATTAAAGATGAAAATAAGGAATTTTGCTTAGTGGCCACTGGCCGGTAGGTTGTCTTTTTTTAGTAGCCAGTTATTGGCTAGTGAGAATAATTTCTTTAGTAGCCAGTCGGGACATTTAAGTTACTGAATATTTAATTACAAGATATATACGAGCTTAGACTTGTTTGGAATAAACTTGAGATACTAATTTCAAATCTGTTTTAAATTAACAGCAAAGTTATATGTAACATGCATATGTGTAGTTAGCTACTCAAGTTCAACTATGCTTAGGTACTTGCGTAGCTAACGACATAAATAAACTCCAAAACTCTTTTTTGTAATTATTTGTGTAGAATTAAGAAGTAACCCCTCCCCCCCCCCCAAAAAAAAAAAGTTTTTCCACTAACTAGCAGGTTTGATTTAAAAAAAAAAAAATCACATTAAATTTTCTAAAAAATAAATAAAGGGGGGGGGGGGACTCTCATAAAACTAATATTATATGATTTTTTCCAGAATCCTTTGACATAATGTGCATTTTTTATCTTTTTTTGCGATCTTTTGATAAAATTTGCGTTCGTTTTAGCGACTTTTTAACGAAAATCGCGTGCGTTTTCGAAACTTTTTAACGTAAATCGTGTGCGTTTTAAAAACTTTTTAACGGTATTGGCGATCGTTTTCACGACTTTTTGGACTATATTCGCGTTTGTTATCGCGATTTTTTTACGGTATTCGCGTTCGTTATCGCGATTTTTTGACGGTAATTCGCGTTCGCTATGGCGATTTTTTGACGGTATTCGTTCGTTATCGCGATTTTTTGACGGTATTAACTTTTTTGTGGTTTTTTTTTTATATATAAAATTTGCGTTTTTGCGTTCGTTTTTATGTTTTTTGACGAAAATCGCGTTCGTTATCGCTATTTTTTGACGGTATTCGCATTCGTTATCGCGATTTTTTTACGGTAATTTGCGTTTTTTATTGCGATTTTTGACGATATTCGTTCGTTATCGTGATTTTTGACGGTATTCGCGTTTGTTATCGCGATTTTTTGACGGTAATTCGCGTTTGTTATCGCAATTTTTTGATGGTATTCGTTTGCTAACGCGATTTTTTGGCGGTATTCGCTTTTTTCGTCTCTTTTTTTCGATAAAATTCGCATTTTTTGCGTTCGTTTTCATGTTTTTGACGAAAATAGCGTTTGTTATCGCGATTTTTTGACGGTATTCACATTTTTGCATGTTTTTTGATAAAATTCGCGGTTTTTTCCATTCGTTTTTATGTTTTTTGACAAAAACCGCGTTTGTTTTCGTTGATTTTTTGACAAAATACGCGGGGTTTTTTTACGATAATTGCTTTTTTTGTAATTCTCTAATGATATTTACGGTTCTTTCGCGATTCTTCGATGATATTAGCGATTCTTTGAAGATTTTGCATTCTTTTTGCGATCCTTAGACGATGTCTTTTCGCGATACTTACACGAAATTCATAATTTTCCGCGATCTTTTTTTGAAATTTGGATTTTTTTCAATCTATTTGTCGAAATTAGCAGGGTTTTTTTCCACGATTCTTTTCATAAAACACCATTTGGAGAAACCTGCATTTGGCCGGTACTTTCCACATTTTTAGTCGCCAGTTTTTCACATTTAGTCGCCGAGTGGCGACTGGCGAGTGCTTATTTTCATCTTTACACCTTATACTGTTCAGTCTAACTGTCAAACCTGTTTAACTTAACGTTAACAAAATACTATTTCTGTAAAACTGTGTGGTCCAAATCAAAAATAAAAGGTGTCCAAATTAGTAAAATTAAACTTTAGTCGTAATATAAGCTGTAAAATATAATAAAGATCTGTTGATCCTTAATTGTTATGACAAAGTTAATAATTAAGGCTCTTATCCTTGGTATTTTAAAATAAAAAACAGCAAAATTTATTCCACTTTGACTTAATCATAGAATTTTTTCCCCATAAAATCTGAACCCAGCGTCATTTTCATCACCTCAAAACTTACTTATGCACCTCTCTTATCCGTATTCACATTTAAAGAAAAATGGTATTCTAATTTAATCATTTTAAAATCATTTGTATTCAAAACTTGAAGTCTTGATTGCTATTAGTTAGAAATAGGTACTAACTGTTTACATTCTTCTAAGTGTAAATGAAAATTCCTGAAATAATCTGCATGCAATAAATACGATAGACAATATTTCTGTGATGTCATGTAAAGTAAAATGACGATTTAAAGCTTTAAAGATTTAAAGTTATTGTCTTGAATTCGAATATATTGTAAAAAATTTCTTTATTTGTTTCTCTAACTCAGCGAAGGGAATGCATCCAGTCAAGAATCATCAAGTTCTGTAACATAAATTGCTGGTTTTTGGACAAAGGCTTCAGATTACACCATGCACACTGTATATCACGGCTCTTTTATAAACACACTCTTAATTTCTATAAAGCATTGTGTGATTTCGACTTCATTATCATCGAAAATGAAGTATTTTCACCTGAGACTGAGAAGTATTGTAAAGCAGCTGGGGTCAAAATGATGCACTTCTACAAAACATATTTCAGTCGTAAGAATTAAAATACATGCTTTTTTAAATAAAATTACCTCATTTGCATCTACTAAAACAATTTTGTTTTAGGATCTAAGAATCATCTATGGTAAAGTAAACATATAACATCATTATCGCTGAAAGAAACCCTGCAAATTAAACTATGTCGTCATTCAAGAAGCAAACTGGGTATCTAGTGATTCACATGCCTTCATTTGTTTGTTTTTAATAGCTCCATCTTTTATTAGAAGTTATTCATTAATATTTCTTGTAATTCTGGAAAAATATTAATAAATTTGCATTCTTTCAGCTGTTTGATACGAATTAAGTAAAAGCATAGAAAATAACTTGCACAACTATTCTTTAAAATGCATGTTTGTAAAGAGAAAATGTTATATTGAATGTAAAGTAAGTTTATAATAAACTAAAGATAATTTAATTGATAAATAAAAATAAAATAAAACCAAAATTCATTGGTTTTATAACAGACGATTTTTTTGGCATAATATTCATTTTGATTTCAATTTTTTTTCACTTTTTATAAGAAAATGGCAACAAAAAGTTTCAGTTAGTATTTTTAATTAAACTACAAAATTATTAATTGACAATTCGCCTATTATCAGGACCTGATAACTTCTTTTTACGACCAGATTGTTTATGCATTCCACACAATTTTTTTTTTTACTTTAAACATTATGAATTGCAGATTTAGAACGATTAAGAATTTCATTTATTTCACATTCAGACTTTCCTTTGTAGAACCACCCTCTTCTCACTTCAATTTCAGACAGGTCACTCTGACGAGGCATTTTACTAATAAATTCAAAGAATCAGATACAATTCAGATATTTTCCATTTATTTCTTCTTTTTAAATTTTACAAAGTGTTTAGGTTACAGTTAAACTCTGAGTTCAAAAGAAAATCGTCTGCTTTATTAATAATATGAGAGTGGTCTTATATTTATGAAACATCAGATTTGTGTAAAATCATTTGGCATGAAGCAAAAAAAGAAAATTCCCTGAGCTAAATAAACATTCTAGAGTTATTTCTTTTTTATACAACTACATTTAAATTCAAACTAATATTTCTTTTATTGAAAAAAAAAAAAAAAAAAAAGTGAAATTCTGAGTTGCCTTATAATTTTGTAACAGATTGTAAATCAGTTTTAAATCATTTTGATATGTTTAATACAACTGAAGACTTCCTATGTCATTTTTTTTTCTGTAATATTGGAAAAATTATGTTTTTTATAAGATTTAGGCTTTGACAACATCTGGGAAGAATTTGATCAAAATGCTAAACAGCTTACTTTAGTTGCATTTCCAGATTAATTGTATTTTAAATTTTAGTATTCGTAAAATTTTATGTATCTAGCTGATATATGTCATCCAAAGTGAATGAAAATTTGTTTGTTTTATCTTGCATGCCAATAAATATTTGATATGAAGGATCAAAATCAGAGCTGGGTTTTTGTCGGCAGAAAATGGTTTCTGCCGTGCCAGTGGCAAAAAGTAGTTATAACCAGTTTTTACCCGCAGAAACTGGCAACAATTGGCATTAACTCATTTTATGACATAATGATAATCTGAGACTTTTTTAGTGATATTAAATTGCTTATATATTTTTTATTCAGGATAAATAATAAATAAAATATTGTGAATAGTTTTAATTGAAAAAATATATAAATTAGTATTAGAATTGGATAGTTTTGAATCTTTCAAGAAGAATGATCCATATTATTTACAGATAATTGAAAATCATGAAAATGATATTAAGGACATAGCAGTTGTTAAAATTATAAATAAATATCATGATTTATAAAGAGTCAAATACTTGTTACAAATGTTAAAATCTATTGCTGTTGTTTTAATAAAAGTAAAAAACATGATTGTTCTTTTGCAGCTGCTCATAAAATTTGCTTAACTTTACTCAATGATAGAAACTCACAAATGCAAGATTCAAATCTCATTTAATGCAGTGCTAGCTTATTCAATTCAACTTAAGTATATGAGATCAAAATTGACATTTGTGCATAAACAAAGAGCAAGAAAATTGCTTTTTGATAATCACCTAAATTTTGTGCCATACATAATAACCTCTTAGCAAAATAAACTCCTTTCTCAGAAACATATTTCCCCAAGGAAGTCCTGGAAAATGTCATGACTTCTGTGGGTGATTGCTTTTAAAAACAAATACAGGTGAAAATGAACATTTTTCTAATTTTACATCCTCAATGACATAACTAGCAAGTAATGCTGGTCTTAAAGGAATATTTTTGAACTTTTCTTTCATTCAGAACAAATTAAAAACACAGTCTAGGTTAAGAAAAGGTTAACAAAATTAATAATATACATTATAGAATGCTCTTAGTATATTATTACTTTTTCCACAAAAATGAATTAGTTCTTTCAATATTGTAAAACAATTGTACAAGATATTCGATTTAAGTTTTTTTTCTGTTATTTTTGTGCTACAATTATTTAATTATATATTTTTAACAAGAACCATCTCTTTGTATGTAGTAGTAGGTAATTTTTAAGGTAATGCAGTCAGGGCACAAGAGAATATGGAGGGGGCTCATAATTTTTTTTCTCTCTTTCTAATGCAGAAAGATAAATTAGTGCTTATTCACATTGTAGGTACTCTGTTTCTTATTAAACTGTTGTAACAACTTCATTTTATGTTATGAAAAGTATATAATAATGAAAACTTTGAGTATATGACTGGTGCAAAATTAAGCATCATGTTAGCTTCATATGTACAAATAAGGAGTGTTGAAACACTTATTTTAGATACAATTGAGTAACTCTGCAAAACTGTGAAAGGGTTTCAAAACTAAATTAGATTTTAGAACAGCATTTCATTTGAAGTTTCGAAACCAAAATTTATTTAGTGACCTTGCAGTCTTTTCCAGGGGGGGGGGGGGCTCAAAATATTTTAAGGGGGGCTGAGCCGCCCATAGTGCCCCCTTAGCTACGGCCCTGAATGCAGTGTATTATTTATTTAAAAATACTCTAAAAAGTGATGTTAAAATATCATAGAATTTTTTATACATTTCTTTTTTTATAACTTTTAAATAGAAATTCAGCTGTAAACAATAATATCAATTAGTCAAACTTGTGCAGCATCAGATTACTGCAACGAAAATTTCTGTTTTCAAGTGACAGAAAATTATTATATAAACAAAGTACATTTATATGATCCTTTTGAAACTTTTTTTTACTTTCAATAACATTCATAAATTATTTTAATTTAACTAAATTCTTTATACATTAAATACATAAGTGAATTATGAATCATTGCAAGTTAAGTATTATTTCTTAGTTTCTCCCAGTGTTTGCCACTTACTGGCAGAAACTAGTTTCTGCCATGCCGATTTAAACCACCCCGGCAGAAACTTGCCAGCCCTGATCAAAATGCACATATTCTTCTAAACACATCATTTTCCCTTGAAGAAACCTTTTATCCTTTTAACACTTCCCAACATGATTAAAAAGTTTTTATGATTTTTGTATTTTTGCCATGTTCTGTAACTCGCATATATAAAAGGATGTCCCCAAATTCATGGGGCAAACTGTAAGAGAAAGTACACATAAACTAAATCAGAGTTGGGGTTTTGGACAGGGCACGTGGGTTTTACTGTCCAAAACTGTACTAAAGTGTCCAAAACTGTACTAAAGTGTACAAAACTGTACTAAAGTGTCCAAAACCTTAAAAAAAAAAAAAATCCACATTTCACCACTGCACACTTATTAAACATATGAATAAATATCTCACAATATATTTTACTAACATTTTTTTTAATTCTTTGGTAAATGAAAAATAGTTCAAACTTTTCTAATATCTCTACAGCATAAAAAGTTCTGTTACTGTTAAATTTGTGCAATAATAATAAGCAATTCTTTAATATACTACATATGTAGTTGAAAGGGGATGCTTTTATTTCCATTTATGTGAAAGAAAAGGCTACAAAGAAATTTCTTTTAAATAATGTTTCATTGTAAATTATCTTTTCTAGATTATTGGATAATAAAAGAAAACAAATATTTAATTTAAAATCTAGAAGTTATTTTTTTAAATATGTATTGTTATTGTGAATTTGCAGAAATCGTCGGGGTGTTAATACAGCAGCTAAACTGGTTATGTGCTATCGGATGCTACGAGGACCAAAAGAATTAGATTACTGATTTTTTTTCTTTTTACTTTTTTTTTTCTGAGTTTATAAACCTTTTCATTTGTTCCTCCAGTATTTTTCATATTTATATTTCATGTCATGTTTTCAAAGCCAAAGTATGTAGCATTTTTATTAAATTAAATTTCATTTTGATTTAATCTAATTCTTGTGAAGATTCTATTTCTTGAGTTAAATAGTATTGTTACAATAATATTGTTATATAATATAGTGTCATAATAATAGTCAATATCTAAATATCTCATAATCAAACTAAATCACTTATTTTTATTTATGCTATTTATTTCTTAACACACACATATTGTCAGCAGTGAGCTGATTTAATCAGTATGCTGAACGTGACTTTTTATTTAACAGTTATTTTCAGTAATAACTCTTGGGAATTTCAATAACAGAAATTATTACATAGAATTAAATTTAGTATCGTTTTTATGCAATTACATTGTTACATAGGGTAATTATGTTGTTAATATTTTTGTATTGTAATCATTTTGCCAATTGCACAAACTTTAAGCATTGTTTTAAAAAAATACAATTTTACTATAAAATATAGTTTTGGACAGTTTAAGACAGTTTTGGACAGCAGGGTTTTGGACAGTACGGTTTAAACCATGGATTTTACCGTGGTTTAAACCATTGTGTCCAAAACCTTGCCAACCCTGAACTAAATAAATAAAATTGGTATAACAATGTGGAATCAGAAGCAGGGTTGTCACAGGCAACTAACTGGCACCACTTTCTTTAAGCAGAAATCCATCATACATACTTTGCCAACATTTGTAAGAGAAATATATTTCAAAATTTCTATTAGGTAAATACTGGTATGAACTGAATATAAAAATAGTCGCCTGTAGCAGAGCTGAGAAGGCAAAAGTTTTGGCGAAAGACAAAAAATGCCAGGGAAATGAAAAAGCATGTTTTATCAACATGATAACAACAGTTAGAGTTCAAATGAGCCACTGGCATAAATTTTTACAGATTTCAAGTGTTTGATGAAGATTCACAGCAATGACTCAAAGTTTTGCAATGAGATCCTCATCAGAGTCAATTGGTGTATCATAGATGAGGTATCTGGAACCTTCGAAAGGATATGTTAATTGCTTGCTAGATGCCACCACGTATGTATCACAGGATTCATACTCATCAGGGGATTATGGTATTCAAGGCGATAAATTTTAAGTTATAAAAATCAGGGGATAACACAAAAAAAATTCCCCAAACATGGAAAAATCTGCCAAAATGACTGCTACTCTGGGAAATTGCAGTCAGTAGGTGCTGTTCGCATGCTTTATGATATCATATCTGTTGACATCTATTCAGTCACTAGACAGGCCTCCTAACATCGAGTTTTGACAATAGTTCAAGAAAAAAAAGGACATTTTAAAATTTATATTGACACTTGTTGCCTTTCTATTATTCATAATGCTTTTCAAAGATGTAATAAAATCATAAAGTGGAAATTAAATTCTTGGTGGAAGCTATCACGTTTTTAAGGACAGTCTTACAAAACATATTAACTTCATCTCTGTTTTACATATGTATTTCTTTTTCATGTTGTTTATGTAGATGATGTATAAACTTTATTTTTGAGAATTCTTTGTTTTTACTTTACTTTGAGGCGATGGGAATGTCATGATACTGGTTTTAAAAAGTCATTAATTGTTGACCTGGGAAAATTATATATCCTGTAAAATATATTATGCAGAGTTACCAAGTCTCCTGATTTTTGCTTGTTTTAACTCCTGATTTTTAACCCCTTTTTCTCTCATTCTCTTATTACACTTACTGAGAAAATCTTGAATGTTTATATTTTCTATGTTTGATTAGTGCTATTTTATATGACAGAAGTTCAGACCAGATATATAGAACATCTCTTTAAAGTTTTGTGTCTCTGACTATGGGTAAATTTTCATTTTTCATTCTTAAATACAAAAAATCTGGTATTATTAATTTTTATTTTCTATAATGAATAAGTTGTAACTTTATGTTGCAAACAGTTTTTTTTATTACTAAATCATTATGTATTATTTTATTAATGAAGATCTATCATTAAAAAGTTTTATAATTAGTTATTCGTATGAGAAGGCAAAATCCATTCCCATTTTCATAATGATGAATTTTAAATTGTTTTAAAACTTGTCATTTGCTTAATTAAAAGTTTTTTGTGGCTCTTAATTGATTCTTTTTTTTTTTTTTTACATACCATAAATTGAAAATATGGCTTAACACCACTTTTTTTTTTAAAGTTATAATATTTCTAATATTTAGTCTAAACATGTCTGCAATTAAATAGTAAGAAGTTGTATTTTAAAATATTAGTGGTGTGAAAAAGCTTTAAGTGATGAATCAAGCAAATTCTTCTTGCCCGTAAGACTTACGGGCAAAACAGGGAAGCAGTTAATTAAAAAAATGTTAATTTTTTTAAATATATATAGCTGTATTATTATAGGGTTGCCACACCACCTGGAAAACTGGAAAAACACAGGGAATTTTTAAATCCCCTTCCAAAACAGGGAAAATCCAGGGAATTAGAAAAAAAATCTGGAAAACTTTTTCCTACTATATCCAAACATATATATATATATTCGGCTTTCATTTTGAAAGCTAAATATTATCTTATGATATTTTTTAAGATAAAAAATAAACCAGTGTTGTGTATCAAAGTTATCCTATATTTTATATATCCTGTATTTTAATATAAATATTAATTTGAATGCATAAAGTAAGTAGCTTTTCCTCTTTCCTTTTTTATTTCTGCAACTTTTGTGATATTATGTTCAAGATAATTGATTTTTAGGTAAGATTCTTTAAAATTTTATATTATTTAAATTATTAGATACAAAGTTTTTAGGTATTTTAACATTCATTTACAAATATTTCAAAGTATTTTTTAGCAGAATGTTTGAGTATCGCTTTATTATTTTTATTATTATTAATGTAAAATGTGGATTCAATAATAAGTGTGACAATTTTAAAAGTTTTTTCATTTGCTCATATCATATAATGTATTATATTTGTTCAGTTAATTGATTAATGGTAAATAATATAAATGTCTAATTAGCCTACACACATGCATATATTTTTGCGCACTCAACATAGAATAAACGCATTGCAGTACAGGAAAACACAGGGAATTTTTTTTTTCAAGATTAGAGTGGCAACCCTGTATTATTTTATGTTTACATTTAAAAAATGAAATACACTTCATTGAAAAGTCTCCCGATTTCTTTGTAAAAATCTCCTAGTTTTTGCCTTCTGGAACTTTGTAACTCTGCGGGAGATTTTTTCTTGGAAAATGATGTATGTATGAGCTGTGTATCAATGTCTATAGTGATACATTTAAGCACTTGCTGTAATTGTTATGTAATGTAACACTTGTTTTCATTTCCAACGTCACATTGCTATACCAAAATTGCTTCTTTATGCGTATACTTTACCTTCCCTTAGAGCTTGGCCCATGAATTTGGGGACACCCTGTATGTATACTCAGATTACATTATTGAGGTTTAGTAATACTGTAGACTCCTTCAAATCCGAACAGATTGGGCCCAGAGGTTGTGTGTATTTTAGAATTTTTGTTGATTTCTGGTTATTGCTTTGTTTACATTTTTAAAACAGTAAATTCAATGCAATTAATAACGCAATTGAGATTTTAATGAATGCTTACAATATTGTAAAATATTAAAATAAGTAAAACAATAAACTAAAATAATAAAAATGTAGATAACTTTTTTAAAATGATTAAAATATTAAAAGCAAAGGTCAAGTAAATAATCAATATTGTATAGTCAATTATTCATTATAAAGATGAGATGCATTTTTCTTAAATTATTCAATGAAACTTGCCTCATAAAGGTGTAAATTCACATCAAAATCATAAAATAAGGAAGTTTTATTTTAGGTTTAACCAAACTTAATGATAAAAAAATGCATAAATACATTTGGAAAAAGATTGTAATTACCAGTGATATCAGCAATATCTTGAATTTTTTCAGAAATATATTTATTCTTCTTTCATGAAAAAGCATAAATTCAATAATATTAACGAAAATTACAGATTAATATATATATATATATGTATAGAATTGATATAAAAATAAAAGAGTCAAAATTTTGTTCCTACATCTGAACTGAAAGTTTCATTGTTTACATCTGTAAATTACGTGTGGATTTTAGGATTGCAGATTTAAGGGAATCTACTGTAACATGTTCATAAAGGGCAAAATTAACACTAGCCATCCGCCACAATCACTAGATGTGAAAAAGTGGCTATTGAAAAATTGTTTGTCAGCAGCCACTTTTCTACAAGGAGAGAATAAAATCTTTTTGCATTTCATTAAGGACTATACTTTTTCCCATTTGAAATAAGTTTATAGTAAACATATTTATTTGGGTTATTCAGTTTTAGATAAATACTAAAAGAATTTTTTTTTCTTCTAAGTTAACTATTTAGTACTTCAAAATAAAAAGTGGCCTCGTCTAAAATTAGTATTACCGGCCTCTGGCCACCAATGAAATTTCCCGGTTTTGACCTTTACATGTTCAGTATTGAAAATGAACAGTACTGTAGTTGGGTTGGATGGGAACGCTGTTCCCAGAAATATTTGGTTTGTTACTGTGAAAAAAAAAGTACCGCATACAAGTTCCCCCCCCCCCCCAAGCGAAACAATAATTTATAATAGCTTTAAGAAAATATGTTTTACTACTATAAGCTGTGTAAGACCTTCCTTATTATTATTATTTTGTGTGTGTATGTGTGTTCTGCACCATTCATAAAATCTTGGTAGAAATCAGGAAGAATATTAGCAGGCGAAACAGTTTATCGTAAATCGCCATAAAGCACAGAAAACACCTTTTATCATCATTCTTTTGAAAACTTAATGGATAGATGTGCCTGTAAGCTATATATGGATATATTTCTGTTATTTCAATTTATTTTCATTCATATTGAAAAATTTTACAAGGAGATTGATTAAATATTGCTTTTCAATGATGCTATACAAATACAATAATATAAAAACTAGAATATAATAATTATAGCTGTTAATTGAAAAATAGTTGGCTTTTGGCTTAGAAAAAAATCTAGTAACATCAGCATCTACTCTATGAAAAGATGAGTTCACACAAAAATGTTTTCAAAGTACAAATCTGTAAATTAAGTTTGTAGGATTTTTAGATTGTTCACAGAGACACTCAGCAGAATTCCATTACATTATGGTCTGTGTTGAAAAAATTCGTCTGCACTGTATTTTAATGTTTTTAGTCCTTTTCTATGTTTTTTATGCTATTTCAAACATCTTGAAACACAGCAGCACTGAGAACGTTACTAGATATTTACTATAGAATAAATAAGTATAGCATTTATCGTTCATTTACAAGAATACAAAAATAATTTAGTTAGATTTAGAATTTAGTAGTGTTCATAAACAATAATTGCTATTAGTACGTTTTCAGTTACAATATGTGCTCTTAAATTTAGCTATTTTTTGTTTTATATAAATTCTATAAATCATACATAGGGCTGCACAAAAGGATTTGAGTACATTTCCTTTTATTAGCAGAAGCAGCGCCACCTTTTGCAAAAATTTTATATTAAAACACTTTATGTACTATATGAGATCTGCATTATCTGTAGTTTTTTTTCCAATAATTTCATCCCAATCGACGCAGTAGAGTGAACCTCAAAATCCCTTGAATTGATTAACTTTTTTTTTTTTTTTTTTTTTTTATCCTGTATTTTCAACGTTTTTATTTGGGATTTGGCAGTTATTTTTTAAAGTAAATTGGAATATTTGGAATTCATATAAATCAATGGTTCCCAATGTTTTTCCTGCCACAATGTAAACACATAATTCTTATTATTTAAAAAGAGAATTTTTGTTCACACGCAGGAAGCTTGAAGAGCCTTCATTGAACATCGTATTTTTTTCTTTTACAGCAGTGCAGTGTTCCCTCTGTCCTTATTATTTCTTTTAATTCTTTTCTTTTACGACGGGCATTAGATCGTGTTCTTCTCGTAAGTGTCTAAAAACTTTTTGCAATAAAATTTAAAACTTTATCAAATTTTGCTTCATTAATTCTTTCCATTTCGATTTGTTTCATTGTATTGCTCATTATAGCATCAAATTAATTATCTAAAATTATTATAATTTGTATGCTAAATTTAATGCGATTCATATGAGCGCCAATAATGTTTATCTAACTGTATGCATATTTTTGGAGTGTTGATCCCAATCTATGCATAATCATTCCTTTAAATATTGAAGCTTTTACTGAAAATCTTTCATTTTAAATTATCCCTCATTGACGATTATTTTTAGGGTTTCGTTCATTTAATAAAATCACATTCGTCTCTGACCTCTGTCAGTCCGTGACAGTGACGAAATGTGATACAAATAAAAGATTTCCATTTTTACAAATTTTTCATTGCCTGCTTTCGAACTCCCAGTCTATGAAACTCGAATCAAACGATATACCGCCAAGCCAAGATAGAGTCATTTTCAACTCTCTTAAGGGTGTTCTTAAATCAAAAAGGGCAACTTTGTGACTTATGTTTTAATTTATTTTTGTTCGGAAATGCATGGGAACTAGCAGGTTTTGTTATTTAAAAACTATCGAATCGCTCTCATTTTTCTATTTTTGTGTAATCGCAATAGATATTTCAGAAAAAGCCGTCAAAAATGACGTTTTTAAATGCATTTTCCGACGAAAGGTAGAAAATCACGTGATCAAAAGAGCTCATAACTCTGTCTGTAAGTAATTAAATGATCATAAATTGGAAAACTCAGTTCGATTCGAAAATACTTCTTTAGCCAGACCTTCCAATTTGCAATGGCGTAGGAACTTTATACAAGTAGGAGGAGCCGGGGCATATTGTGGAAACCTAGTGGTGGGGATCATTTCATTCATAATTTCATTCATTTTGGAGGATTCCTTCATAGTGTTGCACTTTTCACAAGCAGGAATATAAAATAGACGCATATCAAAAGATCAGCAACTCTTTAATAGAGTTAAAATAATTTTTATTAGATATACTTGATACATAGAAACTTAATTTATGGACGATCCCGAATAGAATATTCAAATTTAAGGATTCTCACCCTCCCATTTTAAAAAAGTTAAGTTCTTTCTGTTTTTTTGCTTGCAATAGTCTTCCTAATCAATTTTAAAGGCCTTTTTTTTTATATAAATACGTAGTAGCATCAAGTAAGTGAGTATTTTGTAGCAAACTTTATAAAACCTCTTTTTTTCTAGGAATCGAGAGAGTTGTAAACGACGAGAAAGAGGGTGAAAGCACAACCAAGTGTTTACAACCTCCTCTCTCTCTTCTCGTTGTTGTTTATTGTGTGAAATTCCTAGAAAAAAAAAGACTTTTTCAAAAAATTCGACAATGCATCGTAAACAGATGTGGTGCGAGAATTTCTCTCGGGGGAGCTGAGCCCATCTGATATATTCCAGGGGGAGCCACAGCTCCCCCGGTTCCTACGCCTATGCCAATTTGATACCTTTCCATACTAAAAAAGGAATTGTTAATGCATCAAAATGTTTTGCGCTTATTGAGCAGAGCAGTTGAAAACAGCCTTAAAATATAATTGTAAATAAACTACTTCCTAAGGTTTTGTTCAACTGCCGAAGCCCTATTCCTCTCTGTCCTCTGTCTGTCCATCCATCACAGAGTCCATACACAAAAACAGTATAAGTCAGAGACTTCAATTCAAATTTTGTGTTCTTACAGCTGTATACCCCGTGTCACACGAAAAAAAATATAATAATAATAAAGTCAATTATTTTAATTAAATCAATTTCATCCAATTTTATTTTGCGATTTAAATTTTAAAAGAGAACCTTAATTTCAACATTTTAGACATCATAGCTTGGAGGTATACAGTCTCGTTAGTAAACAAAAGGTGCTTTGTTTAAACTTTAGTGCTAAAACTTGAAATTTTCATACTAAAATGGATTTAATTAAAACAAAATTCCGTATTTTTTACCAATTTAAGGGTTTATATTATTTTTTTACAAGTGAATAATATTTTTTGGAATTTAATTTTATTTCTATTTGAAAAAACTGTTGCGATTTATTAATGATTCAGCATTTTAAATTTTCTTTAAACAATTTTTTTCGTTTTTATAAATAAAAAATTTTATTTATATCTTTTTTAATTTTTTAAATCTCTAATTTTGAAAAAAAATTGGAATTTTGGATTTTATTTAAATAATTTTATAAAAATAAATAATTTCCTTTCATAATTATTTAAAATTAAATTTATTGGTGCTACTATCGATGTGAGAATTTAATAATGATAAATTAACAATTCGGATTTATTAATTCAAGGATACATTATTATGGAAGAAATATTAAACGAAATCCTCTGAGCGATTTGCGATCACACTTACCCACTTGTTTCTAATTTTATGTTGCCAATCAAACATATCAATTACGATTTTAAAATTCTTCCGTAACTCTATCCAATAAAGAATGATTGACAGTTTGCTCTGTTTTAAGAACAAGAGGGAAAAAGAAGAAGAAGAAAGCAATTTTATTTTTCTAAAATTAACAGTGTGGTTTTCTATTATTCAAATAGTTAACCTGAAACAACTTGTCCTGTTACCCAGCTATTTGAATTGCAAATTTTAGAAAACCGCTTCAACTATAGCCAGATCGAAAGTTGTCACTCAGTGGGAAGTGGAGCATAAATGGAATTTTCATCAGTGAATTTGTTCAAGATATTATACAGGAAGTTAAGTATGGTTTCTCAAAATAACTTCTACATTACATAAGGTGAAACTCCCAATGATTGACACCTTAAGGGGACAGAATACCTCTGAAACTTTTTCTTTTCAATTTTGAATAATGATATAATATATGTGGTGGCACAATACTTAATACTAAAAATTTAATAAAATTAAAAACAAAAAGCCTATTTTTCTAAAATTTAGATTTTTTAAAGTAATTTTTTAAAAATCTCTATTACTTTTATAAATACTAATATTTTTGCTTCCATTTTTTTCCCATATTCATTAGAATATGCTACATAAAAATGTGCATGGATTTTTAGGTGTATGGGATTTTACATTTAATGTGATTTTTTTTTCTCTCATGTACTTTTTTAAAAAAAGAAGGAAATTTAATAAACTCTCAATTTAAATATCTTTAAAAAAATAACTGTAAACTTGAATTTGAAATCCATGTGCAAAAATATTAAATTCATCATGGAGAACAAATAAAAACTAGTCGTTGGGTGCCACCGTAATACTTACCCATCATGGATATACACAATATAATATATGAAAATAAAACATGTGAAAACTATTTATAGAATGCATTGTAATTTCAAAGCAAAATTTAAACGTATATTTAAATATTTTTAATGTACACTAATATTAAACGGGGAGACAGGGCTGCTAGGGAGGGGGGGGGGCACAGACATCATTAAACATTTTGAATCTCTCCTGGAAAAGATTCCAAGGTCACTAAATGAATTTCCATTGCGAAAATCCAAATGAAATTCTGTTCAAAAATCTAATTTAGTTTTAAGGCCCTTTCACAGTTTTGCATAAATACTAAATTGTAACTAAAATAAATGTTTCAACACTCGCTCATCCTATTTGCACATATGAAGCTAACACGATGTTTAATTTTGCACTTGAATTTGTTAATTACTCGAATGTTTCATCATCCTATTGTTTTCTTAAATAAAATTAAGTTATTGCAAAAGTTTAATAAGAAACATAGTACCTACAATGTGACTATGCACTAATTTATCTTTCTGTGTCAGAGAGAGAGGAAAAAAAACGCCCCCCTCCCTAAATTTTCTTGAGCCCCCTCTATTATTCACTTCTAGCAACGGTCTTGGGAGGGAGACCCCTCCCGCATGGCGACGCTTGTGCCAGTAATTGACACCTATCCCTATTTTGAAAAACCGGGAACAGGGAGTGGAGCAAAGTTCGGTATTTTGGACAATTAAACACACTACTATGAGAAGTAAACTTTAGCTTGTACTCGCATTACAACTAAGTCCGGCTCAAATCACTAATTTGGCTCTTCTATTCAGGTCGCGGACTACTTTTACTAACCTGTAAATAAACAGCCCGTGGCTGCACAAATATCATTGTGACACGTGTTTGGATCAGCTGATGACGAGCGGTAATTTTGCAGCTCGAAACGCGTCCTGTTTAATTTTTCTTTTTATGGTGATTTAACAAAGTGTTTATATTTATTGACAAATATCTTTATTTCAAACAACCACAGTGCAAAATTACTCTAAAATAACTCTTACCGAACTCCTGTACTGAGGCTCTCAGCTCTACTACTCATCGCTGGAGGATCTTCCTAACTCACCACACCACACACACTCCAACTCACAACTTACAGCTTTTATACTTTGCAAACTGAAGACGGAGCTAGAAATTTGGATAAAAACTAAAAAAAAAAACGCAGTTAACTGTAGATCAAGGGCGCCACACATGTTAGAACATTGCGATCTCACTCAAAACACCAGAGTGCCTTTATTAGGGACACTCCCTCACAGACTTAGTAGATATATATGTTACGGTCAAATGATTAATCCGTTATTATTAATAGTAACCGGTTATTATTAATAAGAACCAAATGATATGCAAATAAATCTGTTAATACGATAAATTTGGGGGAATTTATCAAATTAACGGGTTATTATTAATAATTACCAATCAAGGTTGGTAAACACAATAAATTTGAGCTCGTTTAGCTTGAGATTTTTTATTTTGTATATGTTTTCTCTAAATATTCAATGCTAAAAATATGTATTTCAAAGCTGTAATTCTTTGACTATTTCAATGTTTAAAATTTTTATCTAATTCATTCAGTAATTATAAAAATAATTATTTTAAACTGTTTAGTCTTTTGCGTCTTATTAATAAAACACTTCTTTTGATGGAGTTTTATTACATACAACAATATTTTCTAAACAACATTTTTGTTATAAAATTCAAACATTTATGATTGTACATACTTTTGTAAAATATAAATTCGTTACTAAGCTCAATTAATCATATTGACCGAACTTCATCGATAATTATTAATAATAATAGGTAAATTTCATTAATATGAAACATTTATCAAATTTACCAAAAGACATAGTTATTATTAATAATTACCGAATTTATCAAATTAACCGTAATACACGCACACACGCATACATAAATGATGGTAAAAAAGTATTATAAAGTATTCTTCCCACTTCCCAGACAATTATTTTATACAACAAATATATTACTTTTAAGTTATCCTTAGAAAAATATGATATTCTCAATGGTTTATAACATTATAAAGGATTTAATATATCTGTACCTTGGAACAAAAAGGGCCAATGTCCATTTTTCTCAAATGGCAGAAAACCCAATTTAAGTTTGAGGAATTTTAAGAATATTGCTATGATTTCTGTACTATTATTTTTCAAAGATGTACCTTTTAATTCAGTAATGTTTTTTCTCACTACAATCTAATGTTACATTGATTTAGTTTTTTTTTTTTTTTTTTTTTTTTTTTTACAATGAGATTGTTTATTTTTGCATTAACAGTAAGTAACATAGGCCTGAAGAAAAATATTTTTTTTTTCAATGATCTAATATTTGGAGGATTTTTGCCCTTTTAACAATTACTTTATATCACATCCTGAATTCATTCGTGCATTTAACTCAAATTTCTCAATTTTGGACATTGGCCCTTTTTGTTCCAAAGTAATACAGATATGTAGAAAAGATGACAACAAAGTAAATCAAAATTCTCTAACAAAATTATTTTATGCAATAACTACAAAATATAAGATAGTGAAATGTATCAAACCAAATGCAACAACAATATAATCAAACAAAAAAAAGATAAATAAAATAGAGTTATTGTATGAATATAAAATGTATCTAGTCAATCTGAGGAAAAATGGCTTAAACAATGGGAATGGAACTATTGTTCGTGTTTTAAAAATATTTCTTCACACAACATAATGAATTCTTGAAAGTAGAAAAGTCATTAATTTAAAAAATAACAAAACTGACCGAGATTAGAAAGAAAATGAGTGTGATTATTCGTGACATTTCATTCTTTGCCAAATAAAAAATCGGTTAATATGTTTTTGCCCTTACGTCACGTATGAAAAATATCACTGAAGCACAGTTTCATTTGTCTGGTCATTCTAGCAGGGCCGTAGCTAAAAGGGAACAATAGAGGAGGGGGGATCTAGAAAATTTAGGAGGGGCTTATATTTTCTTTTCTCTCTCTCTCTCTCTCTCTATGACGCAGAATGTTAAATTACAGCATGTCCACATTGTAGGTACTGTGTTTATTATTAAACTGTTGTAATAACTTCATTTTATGCGAAGAAAAGTGTATGACGATGAAAAATTTAAATGTATAACTTGTTCAAAATTAAATATCATGTTATCTTCATATCTACAAATAGGATGAGCAAGGGTTGAAATGCTGATTTTAGATACAATTTAATAATTTTGCAAAACTGTGAAAGGTTCGCAAAAATAAATTAGATTTTTGAACAAAATTTCCTTTGAATTATCGGAACAGAAATTCATTTAGTGACCTTGGAATGTTTCCAAAAGAGGTCAAAATATTTTTTTTTTTTTAGGGGGGGGGTGCTGAGCCGCCTATAGCACCCCCTTAGCATTCTAGTTCACCATGAATCACACAAATAATTACAACTGCGAGTTAGAAGTTTGTGGGGGTCAAAATTGAAACGTGCCGAGTACGGCCCATTTACTTTTTCTCAATTCATGGCACGGCCCGTGCAAAAAATAAGTGGAATCAGGCCCATCATGGCGTATTTTCTGCTAAAAAAGATACTGATATTTTTGAACCTATTCTTTTATTCTGCAATTGAAATCTATATTATGTATTTTTAAAACATGTCGCGACTAACATCATATTAACTGTGGCAACTGAGCTGATCTGTAAATTTAACTTTTACTAAACTTTTCCAAACTTCTAAACATTACATAATTTCATTTTTTATACTGTAAAATGAAAAAAAAAGTTTTCGCGCAAATGCAATTTATTTCAAAATTGTATCTAGATTTACTAAACTTTAATGGTTTTTAAAATAATTTTCTAGTATCCTTTTTTAAAAATATATATCACTTGTTACACCATTACAGAAGATTAACTCACTTGCACTTAAAACAGTAATAATAGTTCAGCATTTGCTTCCATAATGAAATTAAAACTTTATTAATAAATAAATAAAATAATATAAATAAAACACATATTTATCCCAACTATACACTTAAAACATTGAAATTATCAGAATCAAAAAGACTGTTGTAAGTAGCGATCTATGACAATTTCTAACGCTTTTATAGTTCCAGAACAATTTAAGAAATAACAATAATTTGAGAAATAACAAAACTGACCGAGATTAGAAAGAAAATGAGTGTGATTATTTGTGACATTTCATTCTTTGCCAAATAAAAAAAATCGGTTAATATGTTTTTGCCCTTACGTCACGTATGAAAAAAAATCACTGAAGCACAGTTTCATTTGTTTGGCCATTCTTCTAATTCACCATGAATCACAAATAATTACAATTGCGAGTTACAAGTTTGTAGAGGTCGAAATTTAAACATGCCATGCACGGCCATTTTACTTTTTCGCAATTCATGGCACGGCCCATAGAAAAATAAGTGGAATCAGGCCCATCCTGGCCTATTTTCTAAAAAATAAAAAAATAAATACTGTTTTTTTTTTATTATTATTATTCTACAATTGAAATCTATATTGTAAAACAAAACATATCGCGAATAACACTGTAAGGCTATATAAACAGTGGCAACATTTGAGTTGACCTATAAATTTAGCTTTTATTGCCCTTTTTTTAATTTCTAAACATTGTATAATTTAAATTTTTATACAGTAATATGAAAAAAAATGTATTCTTTCAAATGCAATTTTTTTTCAAACTTGTATTTCAATTTTCTGAATTTTCATGGTTTTTAAAATAATTTTCTAGTTTCATTTAAGAATTAAATAAGCGGAATAAGTCTCTATCTCTTGGTATTTTTTAACAACGCTATAGGAAGTTCTTTTAAAAGACATTTGAAATATATCATTTTAAATCTGATGTAAATTTCGCCAAAGTTTCTTTTCTTTTTTTAATATGCATGTGAAAACACTTTTGTGTTTAGAAAGAAAATATTATCTGCATATTATTTGCGTTGTCCTTAGAATTCACAACAGTAGTTGAAAAGATTATCTCAAAATATGAAAGAAATGTCTCGCGCAAATAAATTTTGTAATTTAAATTGTTTTCTATTGTTATTGTTTGGTCATTTCAAATATGACGTGATTTCTCCTATTTACTGCTTTTAACGCATATTGATGAATTTATTATTTTAAAGTTTTACTTATATTTGTAATAATCTTGTAAAAATACTTTTATTGCTAAAAATGAAATGTTTTTATTTGCGCTGCTTTAGTATTGGCAACAATAGTTTAAAAGATCATCTAAAATATGAAATGCCTCGTGTAAATATATTTTTTTTACTTAAGTTGTTGTATCGTTTTAAATCTAACGTAATTTTAACCAAAGTTTTCTTTCAACTTTTAATATTCATGTGAAAATAATTTTGTTGTTAAAAAGGAAACATTATTTGTGCTGTCTTAGAATTCACAACAATAGTTGGAAAGATGATCTCAAAATATGAAAAAAATGTCTCCCGCAAATATGTTTTTATATTTAAACTTCTTTGGCAGTCTTTTGATTTGGCCATTTAAAATGTAACATAATTTTCTCCGTTTACGACTTTTAATGCATAATTATGAAATTATTATTTTAAAATTATCCTTCTCTTTACAAACTCATGTGTAAATGTATTTTTTATAATAGAATTTTTAATATTTTCCTGCTTTTAAACACATAATTATTTAATTCTAATTTGAAAGTTTGTTTTTCTGTTTATAATAGTCACCTGTAAATAAATTTTTAATTTGAAGGAAGTGTTATTCTTTGCATTGTTTTTAAATTTGGCAACAGATTAAAATAATACCATTTTCTAAAATATGTAAAAAATATCTCTCGAAATGCTGAAAATTTGAACTTAAATTTGAAATAAGACCTCAAAAAATGAGTCAAATAAAAAAATAAATGCAGTCTGCTCACCAGGAACTTCTAATGTATAAAATGATGTAAAAATGCTTAAATTCCTATGTATACTTTTTGCTCTTGTAAAATTCTTTTAATGGAATGATTTTGTCTAATTTTAATATTAAATATCTCTTAAAAGAGTTATTCGATTTAAAAACTATCTCCATCAGCTATCAAAGATTATCAAAGATTTTTCTGTTATACCACAGATACCACTAATTTAAATAGAGTTTTGAATTTTTTTTCTATTTCTTCTCCATGGTGTATTTAATATTTTTTGGCGTGGATTTAACATTCAAGTTTATAATTATTTTTAAAAAATATATTTAAATTGAGAATTTGTTGAATTTTCTTCATTTTTTAATAAACCACAATTCTAAATATCCATGCACAGTTTTATGTAGCATGTAAATGTGGAAAAAAATCGAAGCAAAAATACTTATATTTAAAAAAGTAGTAGAAAGATTTAAAAAGTTTTTTTTTAATTACATTTTAGTAAAATAGGCTGTTCCGCAAAGCATTTTTATTTTATTTTAATTAATTTTTAATATTAAGTATTGTGCCACCACATATGTTACAGTGTTATTCAAAATTGAATAGATGGTTTCAAAGGTACTGTGTCCCCTTAATCTATAGTCTTTGATAAAACAATGCATGGAGAAGGAAATTTAACAATGGTAAAAATCAATATCCCATTCCCGTTAAATATCAAACAGAATAGATCAGACATTATTTACTATTATTTAAAATGCTATCCAATTCATTCTTTTATAGTTATTGCAGACGTTACATTGTTCATCTTTAATATATTTTCGCCACTTTTAGAATAATAACATTTGCATAATGCAGACAGAGTTCAATTATATGTTATATTGTCCAATAACACAGCCTTTTGAATAAGTTTACTTTGTTTCCAAACTGACCGCAACACATGACAATTTTCTGTAAGTTTAATTCGCAGCCATTTTCATCGCGAGTGCTGAATTTTATTGTTGTCTGTCGTTAGCTTAATTATAATGAAAAGAATTAAGAATAAATGCATGAGTATATAAGAAAAAAATAAAAAATTGACGGTAAAGGTTATCAACAATTCTATTAATGAATAAAAGGGTCATTCTGTTACATTTAGAACAGTTTACTGCAGTAGTTTTAGTAATATAACACTAAAAAAATATTCAAATGTAAAATTAAAATTATTTGTCAATGAAACCTGTCTAATGGTCAATTTGAATGAAAATTACCTAAAAAATGGTAATCAAAATTACACTTTATATGATAACTTACTCTCCTTTTTCAGTAATGGCAGTTACCGTACTAAATATAACTACCAAAATTTAAGAAATAGCTTTTAAATTATGTAGTTTTCATCTAAATTGTACTTTGGATAAGTTTGATTAGCAAACTATGTCAAATTTACATTTTAAATAATTTTTTTGAGTGTATTATATTACTAAAATTACTGAAAATAACGTAATGTAACGTAAGTTATCATAGAATGACCCAAATCGTAATTTTAAAATGATAATTTTAAAAAATCAGAAGTTAAAATTAGAATTTTTTTTTTATTTTTAAAATGATGTGAAAAAGTATTAAAATGTAGCACGAGCATAATTTCTAATAGTCTAAGAGCCCGTGAAGGGCAGACCTTTGTTATTTTATAAAAGCTAAAACTTTCTCAGCGCAGTCTTCCAACAAAGATAGGAACGATGGGTAATTATGAAATTTAGATCATGGTGGCTTTGGCAGTTAACAGATAGCAAAGGGGTAAAAAATACCAACTTACTTTCGTCATTTTATAAAGCGTAATTTTTTTATATTTTCTTTGGAATGATATTAGAAATCACGTCCTCCATTGGCAGACACTTCCTATGATGGCAATCCCTTGGCCGACACCACTAAACTTTAATAAATTTAAATTCTACTTTCGTCATTTTATAAAAGCTGAATTTTATATATGTTACTTGGGTAACTACCAGAAGATATTTCCTCAGTTGCCAGACAGTTTTGGTGGTTCCAACCCCCGCCAGACAGACATATATGGCGGCTTCTCAATACACTAGAGTCTCTGTATAGTCCGGCGCGAAACGGAAAATTTCCCCTTGGCTCTAAAATTGGCAGCAGTTATTTAAGGTTGCTGCATTGAAGAGAAAGCGAAGAATGAAAATCTCATATATTTCACTATTTTAAAAGATATATGTGCAAATATTTTTAGTTAAAACTATGTACATCTAATGCATTTTGCTTTTTATAGTATTTTCCATGTTAATTTTGAAACCGTAAAACATGATTTGCATCCTAGTCTAAATAAAATCTAACTTCTAAAATTCTCAAAAAAAAAAAAAAAAAGATTAGATGGAAATTGTTTTACTTGCAAACGGATATTTTCTCACAGTACTTATTTTTTCATTTGCTTAACATATGTATCATGTTGAATTTATACTTTAAATGTTAAAAGACTCTATTAGTTGAGTTCATAAAAATTCTTAACTGTTTGATTTTTATCTTATTAAAATTTTACTGAAATTTTAAGAAAATAAAAAGCTAGGAACTCTGTAAAAGGAAATTTCGTAAATACGAATTTGAATTAGAATTGCGCCAAATTAGTAGACTATGGCCAAATCGGCCATATTTATGATTTCTTAAGTTTTGTCGTCAAATTTGGCGATATTTTTCCATATTTGACGATAAGTGTTTCCAAGCTTGGAGAGAATTCGAAGCTAACGTTCATTAATACTCATAAATAAATAACTGATTTTTAGTTATTTGGAAAATAGTTGTTATCCTCAGTAGAGAATCGGGAAATCCGAAGTATATCTGAATGTTTTTATTGGTTAAATTCCGCATTTTATTCGTTTTCTGATTTCTCCATGTTTAATGTCCAAAAATGGAATACTACTGTAGCCACAATGACAAAAAAGTAATAAAAAATTTGTATAATAATAATAATTCGAAAACAAATGCTCATAAAAATTTCAAACGAATTCCATTTAAAAGTGCATTTTTTTCCTCTATGCAACGGTGTAAAAATTTAAAATGTGCAATGTTTAGAAGTTTAAAAATTTGCAGTTCAAAAAATTGTAAAACTGAAATTTCATTTAAAATTTTTATATGATGAGTACAGGAATATTAATGTTTAATCCATGTCATATATAATAGGAGGCAGTTAGCCTGATTAACTCCATCAAATAAAAATGCACATTTTAAACAGTTAAAGTTATATAACAATAAACTACTGTTTTTTTATCTATGGTCTAGGAATATTAAAGTTTAATGCATGGCGTACGTAATATATGACTCGTTATGATCATCCTAAAAATGATGTTTATTATTATTATTAATTTAAATATAGAATTCCTTTTTAAGTCTTTAAAATTTTAGTCTTTGAAAATATTTTCCAAATAGTCGTTCTAATTTGTTAAATTACATTTTTTTTCTTTTATTGTGGTCTTTTTTCAAAATGTCAGCATCCGTAGAATTGCATGCAACAACCTCAAATAACTGTCGGCAATTTCAAAGCCAAGGGGAAAGGGGGAAAATATCCGTTTCGCGTCGGGCTATACAGAGACTCTAGTGCAGGGCATGAAATTTCAGCTTAAAAGGTACTCGCCAGACTAAAATTTTTACTCGCCACTATTTTACATTTATTCAAACAACGTAAGCCCCCACACTGAGCAGAAAATGAAATATTTATGGCAAATTTAGTTTAAATTGGTGATTGTTAGAAGAAGATGTCTGTTAAATGCAGAATATTTCATATTTATGAAAAATATGGGATATTTTAAAAATTCTAACAAATGTAGTATAAAAAACTTTCTATTCATCGAAAAAAAGTAGAAATTGGTAAAACGAAATATATTTATTACAAAATGAAAAAAACATTAACTCAAAATAAGCTTGCCATAAGGTTTCAGTAGTTACAGAAATACATACCAATGAAAAGCTCCTGTACTATTAGCACTTCAGGTTTATGTATAGTGCTATATTTATTCACTGAAATACAAGTTATCAATTGCAATAATAATTCAGATTCGTGTAGGTTCAAACTCTGTCAGGGTGGGTCCATTAACAGAAATTCTGAGCAAATCATTCATTACAGATGTAAATTTTTCAAGTGGATGAAAAAAGTTCGGGCCAGGATTCGAACCGGGGATATATTGGCTGCAGCCACCAATGCTCTTTCAATTGAATCGTCCCGGACGAAGACTGGAGGACGTCTTCCCAAATGACCTCAACGATCACATAATCTGATGTGATAATATGGATCAGCTCAACAAAATAAATCGAAGGTCAAAATTTGGAATTGCAGAAAATGCTGCACCCGAAATCATATTAGATTATTTTTTTAAACACGATTATTCAATCGACAAATTAATTACAGATGTACAATTTCCAAGTGGGTAAAAAAGTCCAAGTTGGACTTTTTTCTCCCATTTGGAAAATTTCTGAGGGGCGACGGAGCATTTTTTACTTTTTTTGGAAAATAAAAACCATCGCTTCATTATGAAATGCTTCCGTGTATCGCTGTGCATAGTTTGATTTAAGCACAACAGCTTAAAACACGAAACTTACTCGCCAAACTTAAATATTTACTCGCCAATGGCGAGCTGGCGAATGGAAATTTCGCGCCCTGCTCTAGTGTATTGAGAGGCCGCCGTATATGTCTGTCTGGCGGGGGTTGGATCTACCAAAACTGTCTGGCAACTGAGAAAATATTTTCTTCTAGTGACCCAAGTAACAAGTATAAATTTCAGCTTTTATAAAATGATGAAAGTAGAATTTCAATTTATTGAAGTTTAGTGGCGTCTGCCAGGGGTTACCACCATAGGAAGTGTCTACCAATGGAGGACGTGATTTCTAATATCATTCCAAAGGAAATATAAAAAAATTACGCTTTATAAAATGACGAAAGTAAGTTGATATTTTTTACCCCTTTGCTACCTCTTAACTGCCAAAGCCACCATGATCCAAATTTCATAATTACCCATCGTTTCTATCTTTGTTGGAAGACTGCGTTGAGAAAGTTTCAGCTTTTATAAAATAACAAAGGTCTGCCATTCGCGGGCTCTTGCTCTATAATGTTTTTTCTTATATTATTTTCTCTATTAAATAAATGAATGAGCTTGTAAACAAAGTAAGTAATAAGCGACAAATTCATAAAAGTATTCTGTTTAAAACAGATACTTAATTAAACCTATTATAATTCACATTGTTATAACTTTCTTTAAATAATCAAATAGTTCATTCTTTTGGAAAAAACTAATTTCGATAAACTAATAAATTTCTGTGGGTGAAAAAATGATTCTTTTATTTCTTTTTTTCATTCTAATCTTACAAATAAGCATATAACAACAAATTGTAACTAAAGAAGAATTAAATAATGATAACATCTGTTCAATAGCTATTAAGATGTAAAATATAGGGGGGGGGGTAAATTAATAAGTATCAAAATATATATGTACCAAGAGATACTTTAGTAGAAGTTGAAAGAAAGTTTTCTATTTTTAGATTCACACACATCAAATAAGAAGCAAAACTCTTTTTATCTCAATTTCAAAACACTAAATTTCAAATAAAGCCCGCTATACGGTTGCTAACATCTGTGAGCAGTGATCTGTTGTACAAGTTCAGAAAATCTGTAATTTTAAAGTGTGAAGAACAGTCACTAAAATTATGAACAAGCTCAAAGTAGAAATATCTAAGAGATGATCATATTAAAATGAATATTTATTTATGAAGTACAATAAAGTATCAAACATTAAGTCTCGCAATTTACAAAGAAAAAATTCTCTAATACAAATACAAAAGCTTTATACAAATATGCAAATCTTCCTCAGCATTATTATTATTATTATAATTATTGCAGTGAAACCTCCAAATAAGGGACACTCCGAATAAAGGACACCTCTATTTAGGGGACAAAAGTTCCGGTCCCAGTCCCTTAGTATAGGAAGAGTAATGTATTTACCTCTGAATAAGGGACACTCGATTTAATGGAAATTTGAAAATTAGATTAACCCTTTCGACTCGGGCGTTTCTTACACAAATTTTATTCAATTGATACCACTTAAAAAAATCCTCCAAGTACAAAAAGTCAATGAGTACATAATTTTTTTTAAAAAAGCTTTACTTAAATAACAAATTTTATTTTCCTTTGTTACTGGTATGAAAAAAAAAAAAAACAAATTTTGCAAAGGAAAATGCTGCCCAGTCACACTGGACATACGAACGCAAAATGTTAAAGGGGTTGATTTTTGCGTTTGAGATAATGAAGTAGTCAGTGATGAAAATGAAAATACAGAATTTTGTGAGCTTATCAGATAGCAGTTATGTTGGTATAGAGGTATGCAAATCAACTCATGAGCATTTATTTATCCACAATTCGAATGAAGATATCGAAGTGTGTTTATCCCTATTAGAGGCAGAGGTGGCAGTGCAGACAATAACTTCATTGAGTTCACAGCTGAAATTCCAGAATTGGTTAAAACTCGATTCACATATTAAACTACAATTGGTCTGCCAAGTCATATCTAGGTAGAAAACGCATATAAACCTAATTTTAGTGGTTGATTCGTAGGTTTATCATTGGGTTATCTTGGACCCAGTCCTCCATATTTTCATAGATTTGAATGCAGAAAAACATAATGGCAAATCTACGAGTCAACCCTAAATTCAGATTTTTAGGTATTTTCCACCAAAATATGACTTAGTAGACCGACTGCGTTTTAACATGCATATTGAGTTTTAACTAATTCTAAAATTTCTACCGTGAATTCAATGAGGTGTTTGTCTGTGCTGTCACCTCCCAGTCAATATTAAAAAGAATGCTGAAAATTGTGAGGGATGACTCTGAAAATTAAAGAGAAAAGGAAAATTTTGGAATAAAGAACTTCACAGATGCTTTAAAATATACAAAGCAGTTGAATATTTTTTTTCGTGAATACTGCTTATAATGAATGAGTAAAATTTATAGTAAAATAAGTATGGTAAAATGAATATCTGAAAAGTTAAGTAGTAGAAAAATTGAAATGTGCAAAACAGTCACTTTTTTTATTGATTACTTCGCAAGTAAGATTTTTAAAAATATCATTGTACTTTTTGCATTATAGAAACATTTATGTAAAAAATACAAATCAATAACTCTACAAATCATTTATTAATTAAGTAATCAATTAAGAAAGTAAATTAGTTCTCTATTACTTTTGTGCCTAATCAATGTAATTTATAACCTTCGGGTACATTTAAACTTCGATTTTAATATTTTGTTATTTTTTATGTCCTTATGAATGATAATAATAAAAAAACCCCTAAAAACTCTGAATAAGGGACACCTCTATTTAAGGGACAAAAGTTCCGGTCCCATGAGTGTCCCTTATTCAGAGGTTTCACTGTATTATTTTTATTTTAAAACAGTTTGTTGAATAAAATACCAGTTTTTATTCAACATCATAAAATATAAATTTTGACCGAAATCTGATTTTTTTTCCTGAAAATATTTCACACAGTATAGAATGCACACTTTTAAATCATAATAAAAAATATAATGATAAATTTATACAAGTTGGAAAACGAAAAGGAAAACACGCGACAAGATACAAGTATCTCATGTTAAAAAAACAACTGGGGAAAAAAAGATGTGGGCAGAGCCTGTTTGCCGAATAGGCCCATGAAGCCTGTATTTAATCACTGAAATACGAAGCCCCCCCCCCCCCAAAAAAAAAAAAAAATTACTTTTCAAACTTAACTTTTAGTGGGGAGAAATTCAATCAAGGTAAAGAGTGCCTTTTATTTTCTTACGAAACATTTTATCTTCCTTGCTATGCTGTAAGTTGTAAATCATAATAGATATTTTGAAGTTTAAATATTCCCAACAGTAGTTTTTATATTTGTCTTTTACGAAATTAATTGGCTATGTATAGTTATGTATTTAATAAAATGCTTTCTCATATGTGTAATATATAGATAGTCAGTTTTAGTTTAATATTAAAAATATCATTTAAAAAATTTTTGATGGTAAAATTATTTAAGCACACAAAATATGAATTTAATAAATAAAAAACAATTGGTAAAGTAATAGGGGGCCTCATGTGTGATGTCGGGCTTCACCTACTTGTAAGTCTTAAGCGGGCCCTGGGTGTAGGGTCAGGTAGGGTAAAATGGTCATAAAATTAGCTATATTGGCAGTGTCGAAAGAATCGCTAATTTTAATTCTTTCATCAAAGTTCAAACAGCTTCTTATTTTTTTAAACTGCAGAACATTCTTCATTTTCTTTTGAAATTGAGGGAGTTTCTACCTTGTGTTTTGAACTTAAAGTAATCCTGTCTTTCACCATTTATGCTACAATTTATTTTTCTACTTCATTTTTCTTGACTGGATTTAGTCCACAACCGTGGAAAACGTTTACAGAATTTTAAGATGAGAATTTTTGAGCCATCTGCTTTAGAAAGCGAGAGAAAACAGCTTTTGAAACTAGTGCTGAAGTTGGATTAAAATATTTGTGAGAACTCACCTTTTCATAGAGTAGATGTCGACGCTATGAAATTTTTGCGAAGCAAAAAGCCAATTTAAAACATCTAGCCGAAAGCAGACCTTTTAAAATTAACAGTTATAATTATTATATTCATGTTTCTATAGTATTTTATTTGTATAGCATTAATATCAAAACAACATTTAATTAATCTCGTAAAATTTTTTCATAATAAATCAAAATTGAATTGAATTGAATCCATATGTGATATTATAAATTGATACATCCATCCCATAAGTTTACGATAAAGAACGACAGTGAGAAGTGTTTTCTGTGATCTTTGATTTATGACAAGTTGTCTTCTCTTCTTAGGTTCTTCCTAATCACAACCAAGACTAATATATATTATAATAAATAATGATTATTATTGTTTCGTTTGAAAAAAAATTGTACTTATGCGCGATTTTTTTTCTTTTAATAGTAACAAATCAAATTTTTTTTTCAAATTTATTAAAAATTGTCATTGTATTTAAAAATATCTTACTGATTAATATAAATTATGTAAAGACTAGGAATATTAATATGATAAAATTGCATTTTAAAGAAATTTGAGTCTAAAGCTGCAAAGAGGTAAAATGACACAGTGTGATTATAAATAAACAATTTGGAAATAGTATAGTTTTTGAACTGAATTGTTATTTAAAAATCCTGAGAATATAATTTATGCATTATATAGATATCTGCGAATACAGTATTATAAGTTATGAAAAAAAAATAAGCATATTTACCATTTTATCTAAACGGAGAAGAATAATAGATTTAGTTATTTATTCGGATATTACTGTTGAAACTCTTATAAAATGCATTACACACATAAAAAATAAATTTTAATTGCATCATAACATATGCGTATATCATCTATTTTTCAAAAAAGAAACATTTAAAAAATGGTAAACTGTCTTGGAATAACTCTAACAGCTAAGGCTAACTTTACTGTGATAATTTTAGCCCATTTTACTTAAACTTCTTTAAAATAAAAAATAAAAGTAACACAACTTCTCAGGATATAAAAATATTTCTTCAAGAACAATAGAAGCCTTTGTATTATACATTTGTATTATAAATTTTATTAGAACTTGCAAAACTGCTGGATAAAAGTAACTTTTAACCTACCATAGACAGAGTTAAACATAAAATCAGAAATGTTATCAATCATGGTGGAAAGAGATAGATGGAGGTGCCGTATGCCATAAATTCTGGGTTTGGATATGATGCGTGTTGTCGGTCAAATTTAAGTGCCCTCATTCGGCCCAAACAAAACAATAATATCCAATAGGGACCGAATTTTTTTATATCAGCCGTGCATTTTTTCTCTAAATAAAAACGATTTGCTCATATTTAAACATTCTAAAGTAGCATTTCATTGTATTATGAATTAAACACTATATTACTAAAAGTTTTTTTCCCTTTTTTACAAAAGCACGGGGTTATGTTTTGGCCTAATGTTGCAGATTTTAGGATTACATTTTTGGGGTAACCCTCAGCCACTAAACTTCATCTCTATTCTTTCTTTTTACTCTATGGTTGTCAATGCATACTTAAAGTATGTTGCCAAATCAAAAAAAAAAATAGTTAAAATATTGCTTATGGTGTGAATAACTTTTTAAAAAATCAGCGTGCAAATAAAATAATAATTTGGACAATTACTGTATGTTTTATTTTCAAGTGCTTTTGAAGTTCAGTAAATAAATGCAATTTTTTGGACGGTAACAAATAATGACGATTTCAATAATTTGCCTATTTCTTTGAGAATCTCCTGTCAGAATAGGGTAGGAGAATTTACTGACTGTCATTCTTAATTCGTCATCAGAGTTAAATTCATTGCCTAAAAAGGCACAAAGGGGTTTAAATTTACCATAATAATATAATAAAAACTTAGTTTCGATGTTTGATGAATAACGTGATCTCTGGAATTATTTTCCTTATAAAACCTTCTTCAAATAATCAACAAAAAAGAGAATTCGTTTCATTTTCTTCAAAAGAAATTAGTCGCTCGTGGAGCGAGTTTAACTAGTAATGGAGGTAAAATCAGTGTTGAGCCTATGGAAATGAATTTCGTCCCATGCAAAAATGGTCGGACAAGGAGGTTTCATTGTAATTAATTATTTCCATTATAAGAAAACTGATAACCTTATTAAAAATTTTGAGGAGGTTCACTGATTCTGTATTTACTGAAGCGTACACTTGAATTTTAAATGAATTCCTTACTTTGAAATCATGCAAAGATATCGCTTTAAAAATCTCTAAATATTAAAATGAAGGTCAGTTTTCAAGAATGGAAAAAGCGACGCCAGAAGAGGGTTTAGATTTTCATGTCGCAATTGCTAAAATATTCTTTTGTTTACTTGTGGTTTCATTGTTTTGTTATTGGCTTTGTTGGGATTTCTATCTGTTGCTTTCATTAATATCCGGACTGTATGCCATTTATTTATTTTTGAAAAGAGCGTGTCATTTATTAATTACGTCACATTTCAAGTGAGAAAGGGGAAGGGATCCACACAGTGTGACGGGAGAGAGGAGGGATTAACATGATGTGACTTCACATCTAAAATATAATAACAATTCTGACGGTTCAACCATTTTCAAGTTCAGTTTTAAACAAGTTGGAAATTGCACGTGAAGCGTAGCAAATGAGGAGCGTTCGTACGATAACGAAGTTTTAAAATATTCAGATCTTGCTGATATAGTAAAGCGTACTTTGGATACAGTATAGTGGTCGAAATCTTTGTGTTCCTGTAAATATGCAGGGAGTAATTTTTATTATACTTCATTAACGTATATCTTATTCATAAAATGTGAAGTAGTTTAATATAATTAAAACACGCCCCAAACAATGTTTCCCCGTATAACATTATTTAGTGGAATACATTTGTGTGGCCCTGTAATTTAATAATAAATATTCTTTGCATCACAGATTGTGCAAAATGTATTTTTTACTACATATTTCATAGATTCATGTCAATTCTATTATGTTCAAATGAGTGTAACACCATTAAAATGCATTTGAAACTTTTTTTTCCCATTGATCGTAATGTAACGGAATATTTTGATTGTCCCTGTAATTGATCTATGCATCCGATTTTCATAACATTTGAAATGACTTGACAAAATTATGTAATAAATATACATTTTAAATTTCAAACGATTAAAATGCATTTGAAACTTTTTTCCCCATTGACCGTAATGTAACGAAATCCTTTTGATTGTCCCTGTAATTGATCTATCCATCCGATTTTCATAAAGTTTGAAATGACTCGACAAAATTATGTAAAAATTATACGTTTTAAATTTCAAACGATTAAAATGCATTTGAAACTTTTTCCCCATTGTCCGTAATGTAACGGAATACTTTTGATTGTTCCTGTAATTGATCTATGCATCCGATTTTCATAAAATTTGAAATGACTCGACAAAATTATGTAATAATTATGTATTTTAAATTTCAAACGATTCGGTTGGGTAGTTTTGCGTTGTTATATGCGGACAGACAGACGGACAGACGGACGGACTGAGCGACAACAACAGGTGCTACGTATCTACATAATTACGAACGCACCTAAAAAATATGTATTTTTATTAAGGAACAATTAGATATGTTTTTATTACTTTATACTATCTTAAGAAGAAGAAAGTATTAAATTCGTGAAAATTTTCGAAATTCGGTTTTCGACGGATTTATACTTTTTAAGTGTCATAGAACCCGAAAAATATGTTTTTACAAAATTCCTGACTGTGAGTCTATCAATCTGTCTATCAGTCTGCCTGTATGTGACAAAAATTTTGTGGACGCTCTATCTCAAGAATTAATGCACGGAAATCCACTAGTTTCTGATAGACCTTGATATAAACTGGTTCTGATACTTTTTCTGGTGTATATCGCTCAACAGGTGGCGTTCCTATACTGCATTATTCACAATTTCCACAATAACCATATCTCAAAAACTAATGCGTGGATTTTTATAAAATTTGGATTTAGTTAGTACTTGATATAACATGGTTCCAATTATGTTTTGGTGCATATCGTTCAACGGGTGCTGCCATGGTACATTATTCATGATTATCGCAATAGCACTATCTCAAGAACTAATGCACGAAATTTCACAAAACTTTAGATTCTGTCAGATCTTGATGTAAATTAGATTTGATTAAGTTTTGGTGTATATCACTCAACAGGTGGCGCTGCTGTGCTGCATTATTTACAATTTCCTCAATAGCCATATCTCAAGAACCAATGCATGGATTTTCATAAAATTTTATATTTAGTTAGTGCTTGATATAGCATGGTGCTGATTACTTTTTTCTATAGTGCTAAATGTATGTAATGTAATTTCTAAATACAATATAATATATTCATTCGATTTTTAGAGAATTTTTATTGCTAATCCTTTTTTAACACTTTCCAGCAAAGTTGAAAGTGTTTATGCTTTCGGTTTGTCTGGCCATCTGACGGTCTGTCTGTCTGTCCACCTGACCGTGCTCTAACTCTCGTAAATGTAATCGGATTGCCAATAAATTTTTGGAACTTACTGACGTTTACCCTAGCACAAAACCTATTGAAAATGAAGCTTCTAGCATCATTACTTTATTTACAGGGACAGTCAAAAACTTTCCGTTATATTACGGCCTGTGGAAAAAGATCATTTCAAATGAATTTTAACGATGTTACACCCCGTCAAATATATTCAAAATTTTATGCATTTACGAAGCGCACTAAAATATGCATTCTGTAAAAAACGCAGTGAAAAAAATAGCTATAGTTTATTTACAGGGCAATACAAAAGAATTCCATTACATAATGATAAAGGGAGGAATAGTTTGCGATGTATTTTAATTATATTAAACTCTTTCGTGTATAATAAAATTGATATATGTCGCTGAGGCTTAATTAAGTTATTTCACGCATAATACGAAGATATATCGATGTGTTTGATAAATGGATGAAATGCATTTTTAACACTTTCCAACAATTTGAAAAGTGTTTATGATTTCGGTTTGTCTGTCTGTCTTTCCGTACTCTAACTCCCGTAAATATATTCGAATTGCCCTGAAATTTCCGGACGTTATTGATGTTTACCCTAGCACGAACCCTTTTTCAAATAAAATTCGTATCATGATTAGTTTATTTACAGGACAGTCAAAAGTTTATCGGTATATTACGACCTATGGGGAAAAATGTTCCAAATGAATTTTAAAGATGTTATACCTTGTCAAACGTATTAAAATTTGTATGCAACGAAGTGCACTAAAATATGCATTCTCTAAAGTATGCGGTAAAAAAAAAGCTATAATTCAGTTATAGGGCTACAAAAAAGAATTCCATTACATAATGTTAAAGGGGAGAATTGTGTGCGACGTATTTTAATTATATTCAATTACTTCGCTTATAATAAAATGGATATATGTCAATGAGGCTTAGTATAAGTTATACAATATACTCATGCATAATACGAAGTTCATAGGCATTTGTGTGTCCCTGTAAAACAGGGACACACTGCTGAATTGAGCGTAAATTACTTAAAAATAGTTTTTAAATAAGTTATGCATTTTTATGATGAACTGCATTCAGTTTACTAAGAAATGCGTATAGAACATAGATAGAAAGGTATACAGGGCTGCGCAAAGAATTGGATACATGGATGCGTATGAAGGATAATTTCTGTCAATGTTTGCAGTAGTTTTACGAGTGTTTTAGTTTGAAATAAACTTTAGTAAATACTTTCGTGTATTAAAAGTACTAGGTAAACTACAGGGCTGAACAAAAGTATCCAAGTATGTTATCTATTTGTATAAATTGCTGAAAGAGAAATTTCAACCTGCTAGACATTTTCTTTCAAAACTAAATTTCCCCATAATATAGTATATATATCGACTTACAGATCAAATATTGGGCTGTTCAAAAGTATTGAAATACATATTTAGCTATGTACAATAACCTTATTTCCGTCAATAACGAAGTTTTGTTAAAGATTTCAGGAAGTGTTGAAAAGTGTTCCATAATCTATGCTTAACGCATGATTTTTCTTACTTGTTGCTTATCTAAATGTACTTCAAATTACGCACTAGTTTTGGACGAATTGCTGACGTAAGCAGATGTATTACTGTGCAGTATTATTAGTAATACGCACAAACTATCTCTTTGCTTGATCCCATGGTTGAAAAAAGAACATGCGTAAGACCTTGGTGGGAAGTTCAAGGAGTAGATCGAGACAGCGGTTTTATTTTCAAATAATAATACCTTTCATCATTTGTGCCTAATGTTGGAAAAACTTCTGAATTCAATACTTGTATATGCTAAAATCCTACCTAATTAATGACGAAATTTCTCCCTTCGATAGCTGTTGAAGGAACCTCAAGCTGTTTTTCACTTCTTTGTCAACTTTGAAATAGAAAAAACTCATATATCATGAACCGTTGTATTCGGGAGTATAGATCCGATACATTTCTTGATCCTCGTGACAAGAAATTTTGAACGATGTCGCTCTTTTCTAAATCCAGACAGTTGGTGATATTTCCTAGCTAAATTAAACGGGGGAGGAGAAAACCCTGATGTTTTTTGTATCTGTAAGGTTTTGAAGTTTCGAAGATGCGATTTTTATATCCAAATTACCTCTTCAGTGAATAACCTTTACAAAATTTTATATGACTATACTCTTGTTTGGCTTTCAAAATATATTTGTCACTCCTCTCTTCAGTCATACAGTCCATGGTTATAATATAGTTAATTTAATTAACATCAAGTAATCAAAATTTTAAAAGGTAATTGAGCAAATATAATTTTATAAAATCATTATGGGTATTAAATAGCAGTTTTTGTTATACGTCATTCCAAAATATTGTATGTGGTAGTGTGTCCCGGTGAACAAACAGCATCAAAAGTAGATTTTAAGAAAGTTCATTAGGACGAAACTCGCGTGTAAAAGAAATAATTCTCATGTCGTCTTTGGCTTCACTATGAGCGATATAAATAACTTATCGTTATCCAAAAAGTAATTCCTAAACCGCTTGTTTTATAAGTAATACAAGGTGGCCATAATTAAACTATAGTACTCAAAGTATTCTTTAGCACAATCTAATCTAGAGAATGGCGTCAAATTTTGTGAGAAGATTCAACAAAAAGGGGGACGGAGGATTCCGCGAAAAAAAAAAAAAATAGTTCCAAAAGTCACCGCTAAGAAAATATCTGGCACTGTGTAGTAAAAAAGAGAGTTTTAAAAAATGCAGACTCAATACGGAAATAAAATTACCTTTTGTTTAGCACATTTAACGATTTAATTCAAGCTCAGTAGGACTCAATAGTTTCACCTACGGGTCTCAAAGAAAGCAACATCAGCAAAAGAAGTTCTTTATTCAAATTTCACGGTACATCCTTTGACACAGTGTCATCTTGTCGGGCTTTAAAAGGCAATGTGTTACTTTTAAAAGCAATTATACGTTTTAAAGGCAATGTGTTACTTTTAAAAGTAATTATATGTTTTTAAAATCAATGTGTAAAAAATTGATTGACGATTATGTTCAGTAAAGTCTTCTTCTAAGTTTCAGTCAGGCAGAGGACGAAAGCCCGTACCGCAGGATACAATCGAAGAAGTTGCAACAGTGATTGTCGGCACAGCACAAGACGTTATTGCTGCCATTGCCAGCGCTCGTAGGGTACCTCGGAATCTATGGCTATGCCTTATAATACGGTATGGAAAGTTTTAGAAAAGATTGTCCACTCCACTTGTATTCGCACAAGATCAGCCGTAAACAAGAGTTACGTCGTACCGACCATGATAAGCGATTTCTTGCAGAATAGAGGTGGATAAAGCTTACAAGGAAGGTCTCCATACGGGCATACTCCGAAAAATCTGAAAAAATTACAGAATGTTCTTCTCATGAGGATATATACGTTTATAAAAAAACGGAACCCCCGTCCCCTGTCCCTAAAAAAATAATGAAAATTTCGTTCTTTGGCGATTTATCTTCGGTTGGCGATAAAAAGCAATTTCAATTTTTTTTTTTTTTTTTTTTTTGTTAAATGCATTTTAAAGGAAAAAAATTTCATGTTCAACGTGTTTAGATAATTTAAATATCTTTGTTTTTGTCAATTTTAGTTTGTTTTAAGTATAATTTCGTTATATTGATATTTATATGTATTTAATTCAAATTTAATCATCAAAATTTGAGATTTGAAACGAAATTCAAATTTAAATTAAATAAAATTGTTTCAAGTTCAAAGTCCATTTCAGCATTGTCAATTCGATTCTGTTGCTATGGAAACATCTAACTTTTATCTTTGAATACGCTTAAATGTATGATAATAATTTTCCTGAATAAGAATTTTTTATATATGAAAATATTTTTTCCAGAGGTAAATTAAATAACTACAGCAACAAATAATATATACATATGTAATTTAATATACATATATATGTATAAAATATATTAAACTCTCTCATTGTTTATGTTTAAATTCATCAAACACCATTTACGCGGATTCTAAAAATCCAAGTTTTCAGTTGCATTAAAATCGTTTGCTTTTGGCAGGGAAAAGTGCTACTCGACAAATCGTGTGACACTTTGGTCTTTTCACGCCAAATATTCGAAAGTATTTTATTTTTTTACATGTTTTCTTCTGGAATTCCGCCGCTAATTTTCACTGATCCTTTATTACATACATGAGTAGTTTAATTAGTATTTTTTTTTTCAAGAAAATCTGAGTATGCCCAGTATGGAGAGCTTCCTTGTTAGCCATGGAATCTTATGGGGAGATGAGGCCCACTTTCACCTGAATGGGACTGCAAACATCCGGAAGGTTTAAATTTGGGATGACAAATCGTCAAATGAATTCAAAGAAATTTCTTTACATTCATCAAAGGTAGGGTGAAGTTTCACATCGGGAATGATCATAAGTCCATTCTTCTTTGAGAACGTTATCCCGACAGGACCAGTAACCTCTTCTGATACTGAAGAAAAATATCACCAAATGTTGAACAACTTTGTTTTTCGGCACTTCAGCTAAGACAATGCCTGGATAAAATCACTTTCATGCAAGATAGATCCCCTCCACACATCGATTGCAGATACAGCAGTTGCTACGACTAAAAATCAGAACAGAAAGAGTCGTTAGTCGCTGTTTTCCAGATGCATGGCCACTTTGATCCCCTGATTTTAATCCCATGAGACTTCTAGTTATGAGATTACCTAAAGTCCAAGATCTATAACGAAGTATACGAGCTATTCTCATAAAAATGAATACAGTTTATTACAAGGAGTTTCTTACTTATTTGCTACAGTTTGAATCCTTTCGCAAAATTAGTTTTTAACACTTTCGCTGCCGCTTACGTGAAGATGTGATGATAGTTAATGCCGCACTGTAGAAGTGGGTTTTTCCCAAAAACCGATTTACTTTTTATAACAAAGAATCAATGAAAGATTTTCCCGCGCCAGCGCATGACTGTCTATTGAGACATCACACCACATCACGCGCTGGCGCGTAAGTGGCCCCTTAACATTGGCGCCATATCACGCGCTGGCGCGTGATCGGCAGCGAATGTGTTAAAGAGTTATCCAAACAATATTCGTTATTCTTCAATTTATCGACTATTCTTCATGTGTTTTCAGAATAAAATCATCACGAAAATATTATGACGCTTACTATATTGCAAGTAGTATAGTAAGTTGTAGTATAGATGTTGAACAACTTTGTTTTTCGGCACTTCAGCTAATGTCTGGATAAAAATAAATGTCTGGATAAAAATAAATTTTCCAGAAAGAGAATATTGTCAAACTATTTTGTAGAGTAAAAAGTCGCAAATTTAGTACTGCCAATAATAAAAAATATATATAAAGAAGCATTATTTAACCCTTTATCTACCGAATTATGAATTCGTGAAAATTTTACATTCTAAAGCATTTTACGTAAATTGTTTAAACTAAATTAAAAACTTTACATAATCATTTAACAAATTTTTGAAGGATTTTAGAAGGATTAATTAAATTTGAATTTACAGGGATTTTGTACAATATTTATAACCCCACTCAAATCTTTTATTTTAAATTGTTTTCTTAGTATTTTGTTGAATTATAAAATGTACAAATATGATGTTCTTACAATATAAATATAGAAATATTTCCGAATTGAAAAATACCCACCCCCCTCAGCGCCAAGAAAACTGAAAAGATGCAAATGCAAAAGAAATCATCCTTTTAAAAATATTTTTGTTTTATGTAACAAATAATGCTTTTGGAACAAGATAAAGTAATGTATCTGTAATTCATTCTAAACAGTGTTATAACTAATGGACGTATTAAAAGAATTTTATAATAAGTAATTTATAAGTACCATCGGTAGATAAAAGGTTAAAATGGATTTTTATTTTAAAAAATTCCTAATGAACGGAATCGTTCGAAAGAACGTGATGAAAACCTCCAAAAGCCGTCGTGTCGGCCACGGGCGCCGCGTTAAACAGCCCTGCTGTAAAATATGCTTCTTTTAAATATAAACAGTTCAAATAAATACCAGTTCCTTCATCCTTTGTTAGAATGTATTTATTACAAAATTGCATTATAAAAAATTTACATTTATGTCGATTTATGTTTATACACTCCAGAAATATCTTTTATTATTGCATTTACTGATAACAGAATGAAAATTAAACTTTTATCTTTCAGCTATAAGCAAAAACAATATTGGATACACATGCCTAAATATATTTATTAACAATCATCCCTCAATTATTTTCTTGCATCGATGCTTTTTACATTTTCCTCAATCAAACTAACTGTAAAAAGTAGGGATGTTTAACACTTCTTGTAATCTGGATTTATTCTGCGCGCATAGCTTTTTTGACATCAAAATTAATGTTTAGCGGAAGCACTGGAATATTGACATTGTTATAGGCGTGACAAATTCTTCGCTTAATTTAAATGCAGGCTTCCGTAATTTTCATTTTATCTGCTGTTAACGGGGCTCTATACCTTTGAACTTATTTTTTAATTTAAGCATTTTAAGATATATTTTTTGCATCATAATAATAAAGAATTCAAAGAAAAAAAATGATTCCATCAAGAAATCATTCGATTTCCATGGCAAAATTCGAAAAATTTAAACAAACTTTAAAATGTACCTTATCGTACAATTTTGAACATTTGAGCTGTTCTGTAGGGTTCCGTACTTATACAGTGAAAACGGAACCATTATAAGATCACTTCTGTGTTCGTCTGTCCGTCTGTCATACCCATTTTACTTATAAGCTGTGAAACACGGAAAGCTCAAATTGGAGGAAATGATAAAGACTATTGACTCATATATTTACAGGTTATTCAACATTTACAAATCTATTTAGGAGGAGCATAGGGGGCTAATTAAGTAACTTGAAGAAAAAAAAAATATTTTCTTTGTATAGCATGTGAGGTATCTTGTGAAAGCTGTGATTATGCTGAACTCAAAAATATATTCTTTTTAATAGATATTATATTTTCAGAGATATCTTTGGAAATATAGCGCAAAAATATGTCCCCTCCCCTATAATAAAAGTATAAAAAAATCCGAATCTACTGAAACTAAAATTATGAAAAAATTGGATTTTATAGATGTTACTTTAAACCTTGCAGGAAAACTACAGCGATTATTCTAGGTCACATAGTTCTTGAGAAAGTACATTTTTCTGTTAGACATAAATTTTGATTCTTGGGCATTGAACAAAGGTTTTAATGAGCTTTGGAGGTACCTATCGTAGCAGAAGTATAAAGGCAGTATTGATAATGATTTTTTAAAAAATTCGTCGGTAATTAGCCGAGATATTAACCTTTAAAGAAAAGACAGTTTGAACATAAATAATGTCGGGGGCAGCATACTCTGCATACCATCGGCTTTTAAATCCTAGATAACATCTTCTAATAATACATTTGTGTAATGCAATGCCTAGTAGCAGAATAAAAGCAATAAACTTCATACTGTTGCAAACATACTAATTTAATTAAAACTAATCATATAAATCAGGGTTCACACGCATAAGAAATTAAAAAAAATTGTCCACTTTAGTACCAGGATTTTTTTAAAATATTATTTGCCTTATTAAATGCAAAACGTTCCTTTTTTCGGATACGGTGGCTCACTACGTTACGAATTTTTTGGTATTAATTTTTTGTTTAATTCCTTATGCATGCGAACCCTTTATAAATACTATGGAGTTTGCGAGTAGTATGCATTGCGAGGGTCTCTCATTACGACTCTTATGTATTTAAAAGTTAATTAAAAACCTATCTGAAAAACGCGTCACGGAGCCAAAGCTTTTTTAAAATTTGCGAGTTCCTTTCTACACAACTCCTTTAGCACAATGCCTAGTTTAAACATCGAAAAGGGGTTTTGTGTTAGCTACACTGGAAAAAGGAAAGGTTACTACTACCTCTGAATTTAGTTTTATGAAATGCCAAATGACGTTTTAATATACACTACATTTTATTCTCAGTACCGAGTTAAGTTCCGCATAAACAAGTAAGGATAAAATTTTAAAAAGAATTAAGCAGAATAGCAATATTTGATATTATTTAGGCTTCATATCTCTTTGAAATTTTATGGTATTCCCATCCATGCTTTTCTAGTGTATTCAGCTATAAACAACTCTACTTTGAATAGTTTTTACAAAGTCTTATTTTTCTGTCAGCAAAGATTTTCTTTTAAAAATATAATTAACTCCTTCGCGATGAGAGCACTTTGCTTAATTTTTAATCTTTAACCTCCGGGTTTTTAAACAGAAAATTTTCTGTACTTGAATCGCGAAAATGCTCCAATTAAATAAGGTAAACTTTACAATAAAAAATAACTGCTGCGAATAAGGAAGAATTCTGGGAATTTTAAATGGCACGTATACCAGTCACTCATCCCAAATATATATGTTAATTGTATATTTTTTTTATTGTACGGAATGTTCTGAGCGCGAGTAATACTCGCACTCGATCGCTTTTTGTTAACTACTAGGGACCACTGTCTTCTACGAGCTACGCTCGTCGACCCCCACTCAGACGCATAGCAGACTCTAAAAACATGCTAATTTCACCGGCTTTAAAAAGATTACGGAAAAGACGAATTATAATTAAAAAACCAGTGGTGACCGTCTTGGGTTTCCATTCAATCCCTTTTGATTAGAAATTTTAAGGTCGAATCAGTTTCTGTTTAAAAAATCCAATGGCTGTTTTCGTCGTTGATTAAATTAGATTAGCTAAACATTTGCAAATAAGCTAATATAAAACGAATGAAGTAAAAAGAAACATTGTGTCCCAGTATTTTTGAACAATGCTAAAAAAAGTTGTTTCAAATATGGCGTTTTCAATGTTCCATTTTAAGTTTGGTGTAATTACAACCCAAAGTTTTCTGTCTTTTTTACTTACCCATCATACGTAGTATAGGATAAGTCTTGCAATCGTTTTGAAAATCGAAAAAAAAATTTTGACGGATTTACACGTTTCAGATAGTGGAGATTCCGAAAAACGTAGTTTAAAAAAAAAAATTTGCCGTCCGTCTGTCTGTCTGTCTGTCTGTCCGTCTGTCTGTCTGTCTGTAAACGCTCTATCTCCCGAACAAATTGAGATAGAGACTTGAAATTTTGTATGTACTTAGTATGTAAGGATGGGACGAAGCCTATTTAATATCAAAAACCTCGATTATCCGGAACTATTTTTTTCGGACTCTCGAAAAATTCGTTCTGATGAAAGGTATATAAAAATTTTCGATTTTTTTAATTTTAAGGAATGGAAGTAAAAGGCAATAAAATTACACAAATTTTGCATAGAGAACGAAGTCGATCACATTATTAGTTGCCGAGATATTTGTAATCCTGTTTTCCACATTCTTCGATTTTTCATGACCCTGTATTTCATTCAAATTCCAATTCAGAGGTATATTTTAATTGGAAATGAGACGCTTAATCCGACACAGTTAATTGTTTGTTAATAGAATTATTATTTTTGAAGTTATAAGGATGTTTCTTTTACGCAGTTTGGTACTACTTGAGTAATTTGGCGTTTTATATAATTTATCGAAATTGGTACATCAGCAGTTCTTTAATATAGCATTACTATGTACATTAACAATATTTAAATTTTGTTTATGAATTTCAATGCATTGTATAAATAGTTTTCACATGTTTTATTTTCATATACATATCCATGATGGGTAAGTATTACGGTGGCCACCAACGACTAGTTTAATATTAAAATAAAAATATTTTCTTTTTAGAAAGGAAATATTATTTGCGCTGTGTTAGAACTTACAACAATTGTTAAAAAGACCATCTCAAAATAGAAAATAAATGTCTTATGTAATAATGTAATGTCTTATGTAATGTCTTATAAATGTCTTATGTCTGTTTTTAAATTCAATTTGTTTTGCAATATTATTGTTTGGTCATTTTAAAAATGATGTAACTTCTGCTGTTTACTGCTTTTAAAGCATATTGATTTTATTATTTTAAAATTTTATTCCTCGTTTAAAATTTATTGAAAATATTTTTGTTGTTAGAAAGGAAAAATTTTTATTTGCACATCCTTAAAGTTGGCAACAATAGTTTAATAATTTTTCCAAAAATGTGAAATAAATATGTCGTGTAAATATGTTTTTAAATTTAAACTGTTTGGCAAGATTAGTATATGGCATATGAGGTAAGTTCTTTCATTTATGGCTTTTAACGTATATTAATATATTTATTATTTTAATATTTTCTTTCTCTTTTAAAATTCACCTGTAAATATAGTTTTCATGGCGTAATTACAATATTTTCTTGCTTTCAGTACATAAATAACTATTCGATTCTAATTTGTAAGATTTTTTTCTGTTTTTAACAATTATGGGAAAATAATTTTCTTTATTTGATAGCGATGTTATGTTTTGCACTGTTTTTCTAAATTGGCAACACCTTAAAATAATAACCTTTTCTAAAGTATGTAAAAAGAAATCTGTCGAAATACTGAAAATTTGAATTTAAAAAGGAAGTAAAACGTCAAAGAATTAGTCAAATTAAAAATAATAATAATTTCAGTCTGCACACCGGAAACTTCTAATTTATAAAATGATCGAAAATCATTAAATTCCTATATCTATAGTTTTTGCTCGTATAAAACTTTTTATAGCACTTAAAGCGATTTTGACCAAATTTAACATTAAATATGTCTTAAAATAATTGTTCGGTTTAAAAACTATCCGCATTGGCTTGTTTATAAAACATTTCTCTATAATGCTACCTAATTTCATATTTTTGCAAGTAGCAGTTTTCAGCATTAGTTACTTTTTCTTTCTTTTATTTTTTATTTATTTATTTATTTTTGTTTTAGATTGAGAGATTTGGAGAAGTATATGTTGTATAATTTTAACTATCGGATTTATCACAAGTTACTTAGTTTGGAAGAAGAAAAAATAATATGTGCAAAGATGTATAAACTGAATTTATTTTACCTTTTTTATGTGTCAAAAAAAATATTATATTTAGTTTTATCAAATAGACCGACCAAAGGAACAATTTTTAAAAATCGAGTCAATTGAAGAATATACATAAAAGTTTTATCACTTTGAACATGTTAATTCTTCGAAAAAACACATACTGAGAAAAAAAAATGACTTTAAAGTAAAGCGGATTGTGGCATTCAAAGTGACAGCCTTATAATGAAATCGCTTTAAACTGTATTTGTAATACTCGGATCTTCACGAAACATTACCAGAGTGTACTAGGGATAATAGAGTATAATTTAAGCAAAAAGTAAGTTGAAAATTGCACGTAAAGCGTAGCAAATCAGGTGCGTTCGTACGATAACGAAGATAAAAAAAAAATATATTCAGATCTTGCTGTTATAGTAGACAATACTTCGGATATAGTATAGTGGTCGAAATCTTGTTTGTGTTCCTGTAAATATACAGGAAGAAACTTTTATTACACCTCAGCTACGTATATCATATTCATAAAATGTGAAATAGTTTAATATAATTAACACACGCCCCAAGCAATATGTTGTTGAATACTTTTGTGTGGCCCTGTAATTTAAAAATAAATATTCTTTGCATCACAGATTGTACAGAATGTATATTTTAATATATATTTACTTCATAGTACTTCGTGTACATTTACTTCGTGTATTCTATTATATTCGAATGAGTGTAACACCATTAAAATGCATTTGAAATATTTTTCCCCATTGACCATAATGTAACGGAATACTTTTGATTGTCCCTGTAATTGATCTATATATCCGATTTTCATAAAATTTGAATGACTCGACAAAATTATTTAATAATTATATATTTTGAATTTCAAGCGATTAAAATGCATTTGAAACTTTCTCCCCATTGACCGTAATGTAACGGAATACTTTTGATTGTCCCTGTAATTGATCTGTGCATCCGATTTTCATAAAATTTGAAATGACTTTACAAAATTATGTAATAATTATACATTTTTAATTTCAAACGATTCAATTGGGTAGTTTTTGTGTTGTTATATGCAGACGGACGGACTGAGCGACAACTATAGGTGCTACGTATTTACATAATTGCGAACACATCTAATTAGAAAATCAATATTTTCATCATTTTTCATTGAATGTAGGGTACCCTGTCCCTCTAAGATCATGAAACTGGTAGAAGTACCTAACCTGCAATGTTGTATTTTGAACTTTCGATTATTACGGAATTTAGCGTTCTTACAAAATACAGGTTGTTTCAATTAGAAAGGGCGTGTTTTAAGTTTATTTCACAAAAAGTGCATGAGATAGAATCATTCCTCACATCAGTTGATAAAATCAAATCAAATATATGGTCTATAATCCGTTACGTTGCATAATTCAATGTGATCATGTTCGTCGTCTATGAAATCCCAAATTTCCTCCTATAATTTCTGCGTTTTTTACTTTCTTCTATCTTTAGAAGAAGAATACATTGGATTCGAGAACATTTTCCACTTTCAGTTTTCGATGAATTTATACGTTTTAAATGGTATTGAACACGAGTTCATAGACTTTAAAAAATATCTGTGTGTAAATCTGTCTATGTCTCTGTGAATCTGTCTGTATGTGACAAAAATTTTGTGAGCACTCTATCTAAAGAACTAAAGCAAGCAATTTCACAAAACTTTAGATCCAGTTAGACCTTGATATAAATGGTGCGGACTGTTTTTTGGCGTATATCGTTCAACAGGTGGCTCTGCTAGGCTGCATTTTTTTACTATTTCCCTAATAGTTCTATCTCAAAAACTAATGCACAAATTTCCCTCAAATTTCATATTCAGTTAAGTCTTGATATAAATTGGTGCTGATTTCGTTTTGTTCTAAATCACTCTGTAGGTAGCGCTGCTATAAAGCGTTTTACACGATTTCCGCTTTATCTGTGACTCAAAAACTAATACACGAATTTTCTTCAAACTTCAGATTCAGGTTACCTTATTAAATATTGGCAATGATTTTTTTATAAGTAAATTACCCAATAGATAGCGATGCTGAGCTACTTTTTTTCTCAATTTCCGCAATCTCAAGAAGTTAAGCACGAATTTTCACCAAACTTTAGTTTCAGTAGACATTGACATAAGTTGTTGCCAATTATGTTTTCGCATCAATCGCCCAATAGGTGACGCTGCTATGCTGGATTTTTCATGATTTTCATAATGACTTTTTCTCAAAAACTAATGCACGGATTTTCATATAACTTCAGATGAGTTAAACGTTCACATAAGTTATCACTGATTAGATTTAGATATCAATCACGTAACAGATGGCGCTGTCATTTTCATTTTGCATGATTTACACGAATTTAGCGATAGTCTTACCTCAAAAATTAATGCACGAAATTTCATATCTTTAGAGCCACCGTGATGGGCATACATTGCCATTTAATTTTGTCACTGTGTCATCGAGTTTTGAAGCATTAACATACATGAGATAGAAGAAAATTTTGGGATGGCACATCCGACTACTTCTCATGTTCTCAATGCAGATGCATTTTTATCTAGGAAGAGTATATATTTTACATATCCCTCTAATCTTCAAGATTTGCAAAATCTTGCAATGTGAAAGCTGCAAGTTCACTAAATAGGGTCCAATTAATCACTTACCAGCTCAATAATTTGAAAAAATAAATAAAAGATGCTTATTTTTTTTTTAATTCCAAAAATCATATTTTCATGCCATTTTTAAACGAAGCATGTCTCTACTTTTTAGAAAAAAGTGACTAACGCTGTCACCGCCACTGATAATGAATTTTTTGTGAACAAGAGCCGATCGCACTAAACCCTAAATCATTGAGCACAAGAAAAAAACCTTTATTTTATGGAAGAGTAGTAATAGGGGAATCCAATGATCCAAGTCTGCCGGAAGCGAAGTGGTGCATCAGTCAAAAATTAATACCACTAGTAGTTGACTCATAAGCTTAGCATTATGTTTTCCTGCACCCAGTTTTCCATGTTTTCATACTTTCGATTGTAGAGCAAACACAATGCTAAACGTACGAGTCAACCACTAGTGGTATTAATTTTTGGCTTATACACCACTTCGCTTGCGGCAGATATGGATCATTAGATTCCGCTAGGGTTACTGTTCCATAAAAAAAGGGATTTTTTCTTGTGCTCGATGACTTAGAATTTTGTGCGGTCGGCTCTTGGACTATGGGGATTTCTTCGCTATTATTAAGAAAACTACAGCACACAAAAATGTGAAAATTGGTAATAGTATAGAGTAGTATAGCATGGTTTTTCTTTCTTGCTTTTAACTTATTTTGCAAAACAGTTGCATTCAACTAAACATAACTGAAGATTTAATAATTTTTTTACTTTTAAATGAGGGTTCGTTCAATTTCTTTTAAATTCATAATTTTACTTACGAGCTATTAAGTTACTAATTTCAATTTTATGCTGAAATAGTCTTATACAAATTTATTATAATGTAAAGAATCGTCATAAGGGTAAATAAATTGATAACAGTGATAAAAAAAATAATGAGAAGAAAATGAACTGGCACTTTTATTTTTTTTTCAGCTGCGCTCGTTGTATGTACAAAACAATAAATAAAATGTCCATTAGACTAAAACTATAAACATGACTGTGCGATCTGTTTAGACGTTCTATGAAGCTCATTCAGATATGTTTTAATATCCATGAGAATCAATTTCTTCGCTGCCCTTGCTGGCATATTCTTCTGCTGAATATTCATTGATGCCTTTTTCATAGCTGTTATCACCGATTTCTCGTCCATATTCACTAGAATCATCTCCATCCAGCTTTATTAATTGAGTATGAGGAACATCACTCAGTCCTTCAACATGGGGAACAATGGGAACAGTTAAAACGGAGCCTTCAAAACCCTTGTTTCCTTCTTCCTCTACATAACTATCAATTCCATGTCCTCCAATCAACACGTCAGTTTCAGCGTCACCATATTCTTTTGAAGCAAGAGAGTCACCATATCCTACATTGTAGAGACCTTCATTTCCGTAACCACCATATTCAGCAGTTAAACCTTCTCCATAACCGAGAGCTTCACCGTATCCTTTTCCCAGTCCTGAACCCAGACCTTTGCCCAAACCTTTTCCGATGCCACTTCCAAAACCTTTACCTGCTCCATGACCTAAACCGTGCCCTAAACCTGCTCCCTTTCCAAATCCAGAACCTAATCCATGTCCGATTCCAATGCCTTTTCCAATACCAGATCCAATGCCATGCCCAATTCCAGTACCTTTACCTAAACCAGATCCAATACCGTGTCCAATTCCAGTACCTTTTCCTAAACCAGATCCAATACCGTGTCCAATTCCAGTACCTTTTCCGATACCAGATCCAATACCGTGTCCGATTCCAGTACCAAGACCACTTCCAATGCCATGCCCAATACCAGTGCCTTTGCCAAGCCCTGATCCAATACCATGTCCAATACCAGTACCTTTGCCAAGCCCTGATCCAATACCATGTCCAATACCAGTGCCTTTACCGATTCCTGATCCGATACCGTGTCCGATACCGGTGCCTTTTCCAAGACCAGACCCAATACCATGTCCAATACCTGTGCCTTTTCCAAGGCCAGATCCTATACCATGTCCGATTCCAGTACCAAGACCACTTCCAATACCATGACCAATACCAGTGCCTTTGCCAAGCCCTGATCCAATACCATGTCCAATACCAGTACCTTTACCGAGTCCAGATCCTACACCATGCCCAATACCAGTACCTTTTCCAATTCCAGATCCAATACCACTACCTAAACCGTGACCTTTTCCGATGCCACTCCCAATTCCACTTCCTAATCCATGACCTTTTCCAATTCCACTGCCAATGCCACTTCCCAGACCTTTTCCAATTCCACTGCCGATTCCACTGCCAATACCACTTCCCAGACCTTTTCCAAGACCACTTCCAAGTCCGGATCCTTTACCTAAACCGTTTCCAATGCCATGTCCAAGACCACTACCAATTCCATGCCCTAAGCCATGTCCAAGACCACTACCAATTCCATGCCCTAAGCCATGTCCAAGACCACTACCAATTCCATGCCCTAAGCCACTGCCTAAACCATGTCCTCCTCCAATGCCTTTTCCACCACCAAGTCCATGTCCAAGCCCCTCACCACCTCCGAGTCCATGTCCAAGTCCCTCACCACCTCCGAGTCCAAGAGCTTCTCCAGTTCCGTATCCACCTCCAAGTCCAAGAGCTTCTCCAGTTCCGTATCCACCTCCACCGCCACCTCCTAAAGCTTCGCCAATGCCATATGAGTCAGGAAAAGCTAACGATGATGAGAATAGTGCAAAAGCATAGCACAGAAGGATCTACAAATAAAAATATTGATATTACTATTTTTTTTTTTCAAAGAAACAATAATTCAAAGATTTTTCGTTGTATATAGTAAAAACTACACACATGATTCTTTTAAAAAACACAATATGAAAAATTTTCAAAGTACAGCAGCAAAAATTTTATCCGACACATTTTATTGACTGTTTAGGTATCTGAATCATTTTATGCAATCCATAATTCTAAATAGTGAAAAAAAAGGGACGTGCACAAGAAAAGCAAATCAAAACAATTCAGAAGTCGGAACCTTACAGTCAATTTTAATAAAAACTATTATTCTTAAAATTATTTCACTAATAATTTTGGTCATTAATAATAAAGCCCACAAAATCTTGTGATTAGCATACTAGATGACAAAATTCATAAGTTCAATTTAAGTTGAGTGCAAATTTTCAATATCTTTCACTATTTTCTTGGAAAAACTAAGCAGGTTTTTAAACGACTTTTTTGAATTCAACTCTTAACTCACTCAATGCAATATAGCCAAACTTGATTGATAATTAATAGTATTTTTCTCTCAACAAACATCTATTAACAACAAAATCGGCAAGAATAGCACGCAAATTATCATTCCGTCAATGGTGCTATTAAACAGAAAAGTTAACTTCTTTTAATTATACAAAAGCCTTTTTAGCACTTTAAAACATAGTTGAAAAGGGTTTATGAATTGGGTTTGTTTGTCCATTTGTCTGACCAAGCTTGAACTCTCGTAAATGTACTCGGATTTTCATGTAATTACATTATTGAAATTCACCATTTAGAGGGGCAATCAAAAGCATTTCGTTACATTAACATGTATGGAGGGGGAGGGGAAATCATTTGCAGTGTATTTTAATCATGTTGTATTATTTTAGGCATAATGAAATTTATATGTCTTATTTACATGTACTAGGAAAAAGAATATCATAGAATGTGTTATTTCTGGTGTTTACAGTATATATACAGGGGAACTTAAAAGTATATTCCGTTATATTATGACATATGAAGAGAAAATGTTTATGGCGTGTTTTAATAATGAAATAAAACATGAAATTTATATGAATTGCAAAGGTACACTAAAACATAGAATTTCTCTAGAATATGAGGTGCAAAGCATTTATCACTCATTCACGTGATCACACAAAACAGTTCATTTATGTACTATTCTTCCGGGAAAGCTATTCGAATTTAATTATGTTGCACTGTTTCAAATATATTGAAATTGATATGGACTGCTAAGGTTTACAACAAGATGCTTGCAATTTAATATGATGTGCATCGCATTTATCTTTCATCTACAGGGACACATAAAATATTTCGAGTACAATACTATATCTATTGTCTATTATAGAAGATTATTGAATCTGCGTTTTCAGTTATATTAGCGTGCATTTTTAATATTTAACTAAATGCTTGTAAGCTATGTAGGTATATGTATGCATTTTATCGACTATATACAGAGTTATAACAAATATATATAAGCAAACTTGAGAATGTGTGTCAATTGCTTCAGGGAGTTTTTAATTTGAGATAATTTGCATTTTCCAGCTCAACAAAATTAAGTATTATGAGAGATGTTTGTAGAATATAAATAAAATCATACACAGAGCAATGCAAGGAACTGGATACATGACCACCTATGGATGATAATTTGTCGAAAGTATGATAGCAGTAGTTTTAAGCATGTTTTTGCATGAATCTAATTTCAACTTAATTTATCACATGTATAAAAATGCATAAGTAATATACAGGACTGTAAGAAAAAATTCAGTACACTTCCATCTATTGGTAGAAATTGCTGATAGTAAATTTTCAATTGTGTCATACGTTTTCTTATATTGAATTTTCTCATATTATGGAGAATATATACAAATCTGTAGATCCTAAACAGAGCTGCACGGGCGTATTAAGAGTATTCGGGACACAAAAGTCTTAAAATTTTCTAAAATAATTCTAATATATAATTTTCTCTGTATTTTTTCTGCTTAAAATGACTTTTAAATCATGTCTCTATCTTAATTGGAACTGGAAATATTAATTTTTTCGTTTTGGTTTGTTTTCAAAATCTATCTTTCAAGCAACGGAAGTCAGATAACGACTTCTTGCGAAAATACGTTTTTTTTCATGATGGGTTATCTCACCATTCCTCGCATTCAAATTGTTATAGCTCAAGAATAGCTAAAGATAAAGGGTTCAAATTTTATGCATGTCTTTTTCAATTGTTTTGCTTTAACTTTAATTCAGCAAATAAAAAAAAATTTACTTTTGAAAACATGAGTTTTTTAAGAAAAATTAACTCTTTTTTTAAGATTTTTAATTTAAATTTTTTCATTTTTATTTAAATTAATATTTTATGATACGCTGAATCAAAATTTAAACTTATATATTTCTGTTTATTTAAATGAAAAAAATGAATTTCTAAAAATAACATTTCGAGTTATAGCGATTTTAAATTGTACAGCTTTTTTAATAGATTTTAAATTTTAAAAAAATCTGAGAAGATTTATCGTGTGATTTTGCTTACAAATAATGTGGTTAATTCAGAATTTTAACTCAATAAATAAAAATTATTTTAAAATGTGTCTCGGATTCCCTTAAAGTAACTTTTTCGAGTACCGACGGTAAATACGGAAATCCAGTTTTCAAATGTGTTATGTTTTTTCTAAAACGTTTTCTTAGTCATATTATTTACATCATTAAAGAAGTTGGATTTTTCTAAAAAGTTTTCTTGGTCATATTATTTACATTATTAAACCACGAATTTTTGATAAAGCATTTTGGAAATTTTGGAAAGCGATTCATAATCGATGCTTGACGCGTGATTTTTCTTTCTGTTTAAAGAAAGGGCAAGGTTAAAATTATATAGAATCTCCAAGTTCAGTTTTATACAATGAACACTGAGACGCAGCACGGGCTGTAAACTTTTACGTATTACAGGGGGGGGGGGGGGGGTTATACAGTATTCTGGAAAAAAAGTAGTTGGATTTTTCTTTCATAGTAAAGCATTATTTGATCTGTGAAGCTAAATTCTCATAATACTCATTGGGTATAAAAACTCTTTAACAATTCTTTAACAAAATTAAAGATTCTAACAATTATAATTCAACAAAATAAAATAAAGTCTAATTAATAAATTGAATAAAAGATTTCTTATAAATAACAATCGAAGTAACAAGTGTAATAATGATTTTTTACTATGCTGAAAAAATAAAGTAAATTGAACTACCGTGAAATCTCCAAATAAGGGACACTCCGAATAAGGGAACCTCTATTTAAGGGACAAAACTTCCGGTCCCAGTCCCTTGGTATAGGAAGTGTAATGTATTTACCTCTGAATAAGGGACAGTTGAAAATGAGATCAAAGGACTGGTTTTTGTATTCCAGATAATGAAGCAGTCTGTGATGAAAATTAAAATACAGATTTTTGTCAATTTATAAATATCTAAAATCGCTTATATCTCAATAGGTAATTTATTTACCAAACGTGAAAACACATCGCTTTCCCAAATCACTTCCTCAGTCCGGCATTCAATTTGTATATCTTTCCGTTAATGTTTCAAAAGGTTTTCCATTAGTTGAGCACAGCAGTTGAGAGATTTGTTACCTTAAAATACGCAAAGCAGTTGAATATTTTTTTGTAAATACTGATGAAAATGGAGGACTAAAATTTAATGTAAATGAACACTTGAAAGGTTTGTACAGAAAAATTGAAATTTGCAAAACAATTACTTTTGATTGATTCCTTCAAGAAACATTCGTTTAAATGTTATAATACTTATAATTTAATGATTTGGTAATCAATTGAAAATTTTAATTTATTAATTCTCTATTCCTTTTGTGTCTGATTAACGTAATTTATACACTTTGGGTACATTTAAATTTCACATTTAATTATTTGTTATTTTTATATCCTTCTGAACGATTAATTTAAAATAACAGTCAAAACTCTGAATAAGGGACACCTCTATTTAAGGGTCAAAAGTTCCGGTCCCATGGATGTCCCTTATTTGGAGGTTTCACTGTATAAGATTTCGCATAAATAACTTTCAGAATTATGATATTACAATTCCTTGCATGTGTTATTCTGCTATTCACGGATAAGGCAAAAAAGAAAAAAAAAGATTAAAAAAATGAAATAATTATTTAATTTAAGGATTTCACATAAATAATATAGGATTTATGTAATGTAAACATTTCGTTTTGTTCGACTTTTCTATTTCCTCGCATTCATGTCGAAATAATAATACATAGATCAGAGAAAAGAAATCGTGAATTTGTTATGTTAATTGCTTATGCTAAGAGGGTAATATCCATAACTGGCAAGAGCTGCATTAAAACATAAGATTTGATAAAATAGGAATTACACCATTTTTATTTTTATTTTCGATGTAAATTTCTCTTAAATTGTTATTCTAAAGTTTTGAAACGTTTTAAAAAGGGTCATTTTTGGCTAAATAAAATGGTAAAACGGCATTATAATAACATAAAAAGGAAAGCTATATTGAAAAAATATATATTACAAATCATTAATGCCTTTGAAAGAAAATTATAACTTATCATTGCAAACGTTACATTGATCTCGATAACCAAATGTTTATTTTTAAAGAATTTTGAAAATATTACTTTGGTAATATGCTCTTTTATGGAATTAAATTTAAAAAATGAAATCCATATTTCAATTTTTAATTAAAAACCCGCCTAGTTTAAAATTAAAAAAAATTATCTTAAAATTATTGAAGAAAAGTCTAATTTAAAGATTTATAAATATTTATTGGTCTACAAAATACATATTAAAAAATATTGTGTAATACATATTAAAATATAGAGTGTAGTTTTTTGTAGCGTATTAATCAATTTTCCTAACCAGTAATGTGGGTTTTTCGGATATTATTCATTCTCTAGTAAATATTTTCATGCCTAAAAAACGTGTTTTACAGATGAACATAATAAACTAGTAGTATTAACATTAACCTTAAAATTAATGTTATTTTGTTGCTCTAGCATGTATGAATTTATTTTAGCAGCCGAAAATATTTAATTGAAAAACGATATCATCCTAAAAACAGGCATTCTGGTTTAAGAAAACTGATTAATACACCATAAAAACTACTCGGAAATTCTTTCCGAAAGTCTGTGGCAACAAAAGAAATGTTAATATCATAAATGCTTGTTTAAATCTCGAAAATATATTGGTTTATAAAGCTTCTAGTGAAAAAGAACGCTTTTAGGAATATGGGACACTCAAATGTTCTTCGTTATGTATATATATATTTCGTGAATTAAAAAACATTTGACTTTAACTTCAAAACTTAAATCTCATTTTTTTTTTCATTTTTCATATCATTTCTAAAATGATTTTAAAACTATTAAAAAAAACTACTAAAGAAAAATATTTTATGCCTGGCGGGTATAATTAAATCATATCTACAATGGCGTTTCTTTCCAACCCTTTTTTCTTTGAAATTATAAAAAGTAAAAACAACATGATCTGTAAACTTTTAAGATTTTGTCATAAACCTATATGACAGTATAAATAAATTATTTCGATACACATTCATACACAATATTTCTAAGTTCTAGACTTAAAAGTTAATTTTTTATAATTTTTTAAAAGAAATATTCCTCTGCAGGTTTGAAACAGTTAGAGAACAGTGAGGAAAAAAAATCATATTTATTTGGATATCATTATATCTTATATACAATGTTGTTTCTTTTCAACCATTTTTAAGGTTTCGCTCATCTAATAAAACCTTATTCGTCTCTGTCTTCTGTCTGTTCGTCACAGAGTCCGCACACAAAAAATGTATAAATCAGGGACTTCAAATTTTTTGTACTTACAGCTGAATACCTCGTGTCACACAACAAATCGTAAAATTTTGAAAAAGTCTATCATTTTAATTAAATTATTTTTTTCAATGCCATCCGTTCATTTTTGCGATTCAGATTTTAAAAAGGAATCTTAATTTAAATGTATTTCGAGAATAAATTATATCTTAAAGTTAAAGCATCTCGCTAATAAGCGGAAGGTACTTAGTTCGAACCCCAGAGCTGGAAAATGAAATTTTCATGTTAACCCTTTCGGGTCCGAATTTTTTTCTATTTTGAGAACAAAGTTATTATTACTTTAACAATATTGATCGTAGGCTATCGAAATAGACATACTGATGTTTAAAGATTATCTCGTTGCCTGAAATGCAACGAATGTGCTTATTTTGTGTACTATTCAATTCATATTTATCTGATAACAGGCTAAGGAAGAGATTTTGGAGACGTTTGGAAAATATCGTATTACAACAGGATTTAACAGATGTTACAGCTTTCTAATGCTTTTTTACGTTTTATTACACATGATTCGTTCTGAAAAATAACCTATATTTTAAATTTAAAAAGTGAAATACATGTTTAAAATAAAGGAATTGTCAACGGTGCAAAGAGAAATAAGTAAACTTTCATTATTATTGTTATTACTAAATGTCAAAACATAAGTGGAGTCATAATAAGAAAGGCGCAGGCATATACTATCATTTCATTATGTATAAAGTAACAAAATAATTGTTAAGAAAAAATAATATTCGATGAAAAGATAAGTACTAGATATAGATAAGTACACCAGACCCGAAAGGTTTAAGATGGATTTAATTAAAAGAAATTTCGTATTTTTTGCCAATTTAAGTGTTTATATTATTTTTTTATTACTGACATTCATAATATTTTTTTATTGAATTTTCTTTCTATTTTAAAGACTATTGTGATTTATTAATGCTTCAGCAATTTAAACTTCGTTTAAAATTTTTTTTTTCGTTTAAACATTTTTTTCGTTTTTAGAAATATAAAATTTTATCTATATCGCCGCTAATTTTTTTTTTTCAATTTTGATTTTTGAAAAATGTGGAGTTTTCAATTTTATTTAATAACTTGACTTGAGGATTTTTAATTTGATTAAAATTTTAAAAAAAACTTCCTTTTATATATTTTTAAAATTAAATGTATCGGTGCTCCATCTATGTAAGAATTTATAAATATAATTAAACCTTATTAAATATAATTAATCTTTTCTACAATGTTGTTCTTTCCAACTACTTTTCTCAGAATAAGCGGAAAATAAACTTACATGGTCGCTAATGTTAAACACCTGTGAAGATTGTTCTTAGCTATACATTCTTAATCATTCGGAAATCTTTATTCTCATTAATTTCAAACGGGGAACGGAGGCTTAAAATTATAATTATCCTTTTTTTGTTTTTATTTATTTATTTTTTTTTAATTTATCTAAGTCTGGAAAAATACAGCTATAAATGAGGTTATAAAATTGAATCTAGTGATTTTCGCATTTTATTATAATCATCAATAGCAATATATATCTATTATTATGTATTACAGTTAAATGCACATATTTTAATTATTTTAATTAATATGCACATATTTTAATTAAATATCATCTATTAATTTTCATATCTTATTTTTATCATTTATTTTATAGCAATATCTATCTATTAACATCTGCTATTGTTAAATGCGGATATTTTAAATAATATGCCATTGTAAAATACGATACTTAGCATAATTTTGAGCATAATATATTAAGATACTGCAAGAAACAGAAATTTAGGTTGCTCAAAAAAAAAAACAGAAAAAGAAAAAAAACACATTTTAGAATGCAGAAATGTAAACACTATAAATACGATAATTAGATCAAGAAATATAATGCGTTTTATGTTTTAGTGTCTATTTTTATAGCACCTTCTTCCAGCAATTAAAAAATTAATTGGATGTAGAATTTATTTAATTATTTATTTATTATTTTTTAAGCAGGTTTAAATATTTGCGATGAAGAGCTATGAAAGATATTTCATTACTAAATTAAGAAAGAAAATATACAATTGTATGAATTTTATATGCATTTTTATAAAAATGTAAGACAGCACTTCAAATTCTTAAAGGGTTACATATTTTTTTTTTTTTCGATTACTTTTTATTAAAAAATTTTATGATTTGTCCTACTTGAATTTATATTTTTTAATTTCGATAAAAGATAATTATGAATGATATTACAAAACTTCGTTTAATGTTTTCAATTAAATGTTCTTTAAATTGTCTTCTAAATTTACTATTTTGAAGAAACTTTTGAAAATATGATTCTCAATTATTCTCTTTTAAGATTCCGTATTAAAAAAACTGATAAAAAACATAATTTTCTTTTAAATTTCATTATTTTTTTAAATAAATATATTTATAAATACTGAAAGCAAATTAAAAGTTTTTCTTTTTTTGTATTCAAAAATTAAGAATGTATGCAAAAAGAATTATTTTTCCGAAGAATATCGAGTTCTAAACATTGCTAAAATTTAAAATTTGTAACTTATAAAAATGAAAATTTTAAATATTTTTTATAAGAATTATGTGATATTATAAATTTTAAGGGGAAAAAATAGGTTAAAAACTAAAGCCATTCATTTATTTTTAAAGTTAAAAATGTGTGCTATAACCTAGCTTAAATTATTTTGAGACTCTTGGTTTTAGCCCATCCTCCATCCCCATTTTAGAGAAAAAAAAATTCATTTTTTTAATGTTTTAAAGAAATTTAAATGCTATGACCTCTAAAATTTTCGTAACTTTGGGCTTGGACGATATTTTTTTTTAATTATTTCTTCACCTTAATTTTATCCAACGTAAATTCATTATGTTTCACAGACGATATTTCTAAGTCCAAGACTTACCATTCGATTCATTCTTGAAACGTTTTATCCCAAGGAGATTGTGGAGGATGTGGATCACTTCTCGTTTGAAAATGACTCCTACTTTCACTTTATATACTTCGTCGCGAGCGAAAATAAAAACAAAAGTGTGAATCACTGAACCATAGCATAGACAACACCCGTTCATGGATTGTCCGTGGAAAAGATATTGCCATAACAAGCGTCGACCCGGAAACTTAATTTTAATGATGATCCAATTTCTCATGTTGTTCGGCTGCCTAAGCACCCGGTGTTCGGAACTCAAATTATCGAATTCCGTGACATACTTGGGGTAGCGATTCCGTCATTTTATAAAATAGGTACTCATTTTCTGAAAGTGAAATGTATTTGTTTTTTACGGTCGTGTACTCAGGCATAAAATAGCTTTAGGATGCTTGGGAAAAAAGGGCATCAGCTCCGCTTTTCATTCATTCTGATGTTTCGACCTTGAAATTTACAAATGTTCTTGAGTTAGCGTGCTTGCGTTTTTGTTAATAATAAGAATTAATAATTTATATACTGTACGTTTCGAAAAAAAAGAAAAATAGATATTTCGAAACAAAAATACTCTACGAAAATGTTTTCTGCTATAGAATTTTGTTAAATATGAGTAATTTCTATTTATTGTTTTTGTACTGTGAAATTTGGACAAGAAAAATAGAAATAATTATTTAAGAATTAGCAAATTTTTGATTGTTCAGAGATTATGTGAATAAGTGTTTATTACTTATTTTTAAGCGATTTAAAAAAAAGAGGAATCAATTCGATGCATGTGTATGTATTTTTTTTTTTTCGGGGGAGGGGGGCGGGCTTGTTTGTTTGTTTTATGTATGTTCCCCGATTACTCTGAAATTACTCCTCCAATTCGTGTGATTATTATTATTACTGAATGGCGGTATTTTCGAATAGGCCCCATTTAAATTTCATCAAAATTAATTCAATACATTTTCAAAAACTCTGCACAGAAAAAAATGGAATATTTTATTTTTAACGATTTTCATCAAGTGACACAGTGCTTATTTGTTTGGTGAGAGCAGTCACTATTAGGCAATTTTATTCCCTCTTTATTTAAGCAGATTTGATTCTAGGATTCTTGCAGGGAAAACTAAAAAGAAATCGTTAAAAACTTTTGAGACATAAGCAACAGGGCCATAGCTAAGGGGATGGTATGGGCAGCTCAGCCCCCTTCTAAAATATTTTGAGCCCCCTGGAAAAGATTCCAAGGTCACTCAATAAATTTCTGTTCCGAAAATTCAAATGAAATTTTGTTCAAAAATCTAATTTAATTTTGAGACCCTTTCACAGTTTTGTAAAATTACTAAATTGTATCTAAAATAAATGTTTCAGCAATCCCTCATCCTATTTGCACATAGGAAGCTAACATTATGTTTCATTTTGCACCAGTTATACACTCAAAATTTTCATCATCATATATTTTTCTTAGCATAAAGTGAAGTTATTACAACAGTTTAATAAGAAACATAGTACCTACAATGTGAACATGCACTAATTTATCTTTCTGCGTCAGAGAGAGAAAAAAATTATGCCCCCACCCCCCTATTGTTCACTTCTAGCTACGGCCCTGATAAGCAATTGATAAAAACGAGTGGGTAAGGGTGATCACAGATCGCACAGGTTTCGTTTAATATTTCTTTAAAAAAAAAACTTATCCTTTAATTAATAAATCAAAATTGTTAATTCATAATTATTAAATGCTTACATAGATGGTAGCACCAACAAATTTAGTTTTAAAATAATTATAAGAGGAAGTTATTTATTTTTATCAAATTAAAATGTTCATATCCAATTATCTGTCCATCTACATAATAAAGGCCAAACATATTTGCTTGTTTCACACATATACCATTTTGCGAATGGCAACACTTTGAAATTTGAAATGAAATTTCGGTTTTGCATTTTTTGCTACTACAAATTTTTAACTTCTAAACATTGCACATTTTCAATTTTTATATCATCGTATAGAGAAAACAAAATGCACTTTTAAATGCAATGTGTCTGAAAACTGTATCTTTGTATATAAGATATTATTATTATTTTATTTTTGTTTTTATTTTTATTTATTTATTTATTTATTTATTTATTGTAGTTTTTAATACAATTTTTATATTTGTGGCAACAGAAGTACAGCATTTCTATTAAAAGTAAAGGGAAAAGGGAAAATATTTTTTATATCTATTTAAACTTGCGTGAATCAATTAGAAGGGGAAAAAACACCAAAAAATGAACTGATGAAATTAACAAAAAAATATTTTAATTAAAATAATAGTCTTTTTCAAAATTTTATAATTTGTCGTGTGACGAGGTATTCAGCTGTAAGCACACAAAATTTGAACTCTCTGACTTATATAGTTTTTGTAGTTTCTGCATCATATTCGCTTCACGTGAAGAGCTACAAAAAGAATCTTATGCGCTAATAGTTAATGTGCCAAGAGTCCCTGGATTTTTTATTTATTTGTTTATTTAATGCAAAGTCAAGTAATTGAACTCTGTTTTCTTTTTCTGAGAAAATTTTATAATTATTTCGACAGCTCATCTTAACACGATAAACTTTCTTTAAATTAGATGCATGTGTTATAAAATTCTGCTTAACAAAAGACATTTCTACTTAACTTAAAACTAAACAAGAAAGAAAAATCTTGATTCGAAGTTTAATCTAATATATTTTTTAAAAAAATTGGGGAAATTCTTTACACTTATTTCTACAATAGCCTTTCACATTACAAAATAAACTTTATTCAAATTACATACACAATATACTATTAATTACCAGACATTATCAATTTTATACATTTTGCCGAATATTTCAAAATATTCTTGTCGGATTCTTCTGGAACTTCAAGATTATAAAGAATATGTTTTGCCTCATATTTATCAGCTCTATTTGATAAGGAGGACAATTAAAGGGCCAACAGAAAATCAAAGAAAAATAATAATATTTGGGAACACCCTGTAAATTAAAATGCACGAAATTATCTATCGGTGCAAGATACAAATTTGTGGATACTGTACAACACGGTTACTTATTTGTGTAAGAATAACACATATATTCATGGAGGTAGGGGAAGGTATTGTATCTCTGATCATATTGTACCTTTGACCACTTAGGCTGTAGCGCAATCTAGAAACATTATATGAAATTTGCGTATTTAGTGCATAGTTCCTTCTCTAGTGGGCTTGTGTAACTTTCTGTGGATTATTCAAATCAAAAAGGATTCCTGTGAATATTAATAATCCATTTCCATCATAAAAATGTAAGTATTTATTTGTTAATGTTTTGCCTAATGACATTTTTGTGTGCTATGTTTTTGTTGGTAGAAATAATTTAATATGGTAGCTATATACTTTTATAAGTATAGTCGGACTTTTGAAGACGATTATCTGAATCCTAAACTGTAGCGTGCTTTGTAATTTGTAATATCAAAGTGTTGTACGACTGACCAATGATCAGTTGCTGTTCCTTTGACTATGTCAAAGGTAGAACACTCTTAAAAACTTTTCTAAACATTTCAACTTCAATGACTTACTTGCTACAACTATCTTGAAGTTAGTTATCGATATTTTTTTCAACTTCGGGTGTTCATAAGTAATAAAAAAAAAAATAGGTACAGTAGGCTTTTTCAAATCGGCACAGCTTGGAATCAGAAGTTGTGCGGATTTCTGGTCATTATTTTGTTGACCTTTTTTAAACAGTAATTTTTATGTAATAATGCAATCAAAATTATAATGAATTATCGCCACATAGTAAATAATATCATAAAATAACAAGCTAGAAGCTGAAATAATAAAAAGTAAGATAGTTTTTAAAAATGATTAAATTATCAAAAGTAAAAGACAAGTAAATAATTACTGCATAATTAAATATGTATAATAAAGAAGAGATACATTTTCCGAGAATTATTCAACGAAAGTTTCCTCATAAAGGTACCCTATTCATTCACAGAAAAATCATAAAGTATGGAAGTTTTATATCACGTTTAGTCAGTTTTACTAACTAAAAAAGCTTGATTAATAATTAAATATACATAGTAAAAAGATTGTGTTTACGTGGTGTCAGAAATATCTTGATTATTTTCATAAACTAGTTGGATGTGCCAATCCCAAGACTTTCTTCTATCTCACACGTACATTTTAATATTTCAAAATTTAGTTACAGATGTTAATGCGTTAATGTTATTAATTACATGCTATACCAACTATAATTTGCATCTTAAATTTCTGCTTCTGTCAATTAATCGAAATAAAAATGAGTTTCCGTATCTACACGAGTCGACGAACAGTAGAACGATAGTCAGACTTTTTTCAAATTCAGGAAGGATCGCCATACTCCAAAAAAATCATACACAAAAAATTTAGTTCGGTTCTGTGCATAACCAGTGCTGTACTTGGAAAAAATATTTGTGGGAACTCAAATTTTCATAGAGTAGGATACTATCGGATTTTCGATAATCCAAAAGCCAATTTGAAATATTTATCCAAAAGCCAACTTTTAAAAAAAAAATTTAACAGTTATAATTATTATAGTACTATATACTTTTATAGTGATGTAATTTGCTTCCATTCAAAAAGAATAGGGCAACTGACGTCAGTTCAGAATCTCCGCCTCCTGAATACTAGGCCTCAGCGCCGACCCCCCCCCCCCCCAAAAAAAAAAAAAAAAAAAAAAAAAAAAAAAAAAAAAAAAAAAAAGGCTTCGAAGCATCTGATTGCTCGAAATATATCCTTTTTTGATAAATGAAAACGTGTCTCCTTAAAACTAGCAAAAATTGACGTTTTACTGGAAGAAAAAATGAATTGCACTCGTACGCGATTTTTTATTTATTTATTTATTTATTTATTTTTACAGTAACAAGCTAAATATTTCTGGTAATGGCGCTCCCACTCGTTCCCGCCCAATTACAGCACTGTGCATAACATCAAACACTTTTTAATGGTAAAATAATAAAAGTGGCACAGACCTCGCGATTATAACGCCTTCTTCCAGCGGATTTTTTTCAAAATCAGGGAGGGTCTGCTGACCACAGTCGAACACTTATACAAAAAATTTCATTCTATTCTATGCGTAACTTCATACACTTTTCTGTGGTAAAATATCGAAAATGGCTCAAAAATTGCTATTGCAGTGCCCCCTTCCGGCAGATTTTTTTCAAATTCAGGGAGGACAATCTAGCCATAGCCAAACACTTACACAAAAAATTTCGTGCAATTCGATGCTTAAGTTCATACAATTTTAGTCAGTACAATATTGAAAATGGCACAAAAATCGCTATAGCAGCGCCCCCTTCCGACGGATTTTTTTTCAAATTTAGGGAGGACCAACTAGCCATAGCCATACACTTACATAAAAAATTTGGTTCAATTCGATGCATAACTTCATATACTTTTGATCAGTACAATATTGAACATGGCGCAAAAATCGCGATTGCAGCGCCCCCTTCCGGCGGAATATTTCAAAATTGAAGGAGAACCTGCTTGCCACAGCCAAAAACATTCACAAAAAATTTGGTTCAATTCTATGCATATCTTCATACACTTTTTGATGATAGAATGGCGACATACGGACACACACAGAGACATACACACAGACATAAACACACACACCACGACAGACAGACAGACATTTTGCAAAAACATGTTTTTTGGAATCTGTGACCCCTAAAATGTGTAAATTTGTCGAAAACCGGAAGTCGAAAAAAAATTCGATTACAGTACTTTCTTCTATTGAAGATAGAAAAAAGTAAAAAAGGGCATTACCGGATAAGTATTGAAAACACGCCTTTCAGACTTAAACTTGGACTTAAAACTTGGAACTTAAAATTTAATTTATTTTTAAACGCAGCTTTTCGTTAGATTTATTGCCTGGCCAGAGCTACAAACACCCATGGTCAAAGGTACAACTATGTGTTGTATCTTTGACCACGATGTTATTACAAAAAAAAAATGAAATTAAACATAATAAAAGTAAAACTAGAACCTTGAAAAAATCAAAAATGATAAACCAGATGATACTGATTGTGATAAAACAAAGAAATTCAATTTAGTCTTAGAAAAATTATGCTAATAAAAATTAATTTTTGCTAAATGGTCAAAGGAACAACACCTTTCCCTGTAGTAATTTTTTTTAATAGTTCAAAAATTCTTGCATATTTTTAGCTTACATCATGTAAGGTTTTTAATTAAATTTAACACAAGTTTTATAAAATTAGCAAAGCGTAAAAGAAACATTATAGTGTATTGAAATATAAATAATTTAAATATTTAAAGAAACATGAGCAGTTGTATGAAATAATTTTTATTTGCGCATGCACAAAAAATGAAAAAGAATTTTTCTTTTTACATGATTTTATAGTTCTATGTATATCTATATAGCAACTCATAAAAAATATCCTGAAAATTCAAAAAGATATCGGCGAAGAGTAGGTTGATTTTTAGTTGCTCAGAGTACAGTCATCGAAAAAAAATTACATACTTCCTATAAAAAAATTTAGGCCCCTTTTCTGAATTAAATTAAAATTTCTGAAATATGAAATATTATGAAACATTTTTTCAGAGTCTCTATTTATTTTTTTAACTCTAATTAATGTAATCTAAAAAATAAATTGCAAATAATTTTAAATGAATGAGAAAACTGCTACATTATTAAATTCAAAAGCATTTTTTGTTTGTTTGTTTGTTTTGAATAAATTATACATTTAATTTATTGAATTTTCGGTTTGTTATTTAAAAAAATAAATTCGAACTTTAGTACTAACCCTTTCGACTCCGGCTTTATTACACAAATTTATTCGGTCGTCACCACTATTTCAAAAGAAATTACTTCCGACTACATTGTAAATTATATCGTTGTAAACTCAATATATTGTACTATCGTACAATATACCGAGTTTATGATTTAACATCCTGAAAATAAATCGTGACAATTTGAGCATTAATGACGTATTAAAATTTATGGTACAACAGTTAAATATTTATTTATACCATTTTTCATTTCAAACTCTACTAATTCAATCTTCAAGCCACGCAATTAAAAATGAAAAGTGGTGAATGAACTCAGAGTGGAATAATAAAGTAAATGAACTGCAATTATTAATAATATATATTTTCTCTCATTAACTTTAATCGAAAAAACTTCTTCTACTTTCAACTATAATAATTATTGGCGCGTTCATTTTTAAAACGAAATAATGAATTCGTATAAATAAACAAAAATATTCTCTGAGGAAGAACTTGATTAAGTCTTAGCAGTACTAACAAAGATGTTTTTAAATAAAATCATCTATTAACATCTCTATTTGATTACTTTAATCGCCTTTTGAGTAAACCTGAACATTTTAAAGTTCATATTCTATATTTTGAAGTTACTTCCAGTCACACAATATGAAAAATGCTCTTAATTAAAAAAAATATATTTTATTTTCCCTTAATGCTGGTACCAAAAACAGATTTTTCAAAGAAAGATGGTGTTCAGTCAAACTGAGCATACGTGCAGGGTGTAAGCGGGTATACGCCGTATATCTTCTTAATTTTTTTTAAGAACACCGTATCTTCCCTGTTTCTCAAGAAAGCTATAGTTATAGTATACACACTCGAGGATATACACTCTGCCTTGAACGTATACGCTCTGCTTAGAACGTATACCCTCTGTCTTTTCTAAGACTACACTATTGCTTACGAGTGCAAAGGGTTAATAAAAGCAATACGTAGGCGAATAAGGAATAACGAATTTTTTTTTCTCGGATTTTTAGAAGAATTAAAGGAAAAAATCTGTTTTCTATAAATACAAAAATTATTTGTTTAAAAATGGAGAATAATTTAATAAATAAAAATGAGTTCTTCTGACAATGTAACTTGATACAAGCACCTATAATTTGGAATGAAAGTATACTTTGAAGCTGTCCTAGTTAAGCCCTGTCAAGACTCAACCAGCAGCAAAATAAGCAAGCTAATTTCGAAGATGCAAAAAAATATATGTCCCTTGAAGAATTACCGTGAATTAATCATCTGAGAATCAAGAGAAATGATTATTAAAGAAAATATTGTTTGTAATGACGTTTTACCCTACAACATACATAGAATTTGGATCAGTTTACTTAAAGAAACATAATGCATGTAACATTCCACTTTCCTCAAGAATATATTTTATTTTCCCAATTTTTTCCGGTTCTAAAAATCGACTTTCACTTTCACTCCTTTTTGACACCAATTAGGTGATATTTGAAAATTAAGATGTTAATATGTATTTGTATTTTTATATTCTCTGGCGACGGCTATGTTTACAGTTGAAAGTATTAAGGATTAAAGTAATTTAACACCTTTTGTAATATTTTTGTTTTCTTTTTAAGTAATTTACACATAGTGTAATTTTAAGTTTATACTTAGATATTGGGCCTTTTAATTTTTATGTAAGATTGTTGCACTCTAAAAAATAAATGTGTAAATTAGATAAATTTACATATATATATATATGTGTATAAATTCCTAAAATTACACACCTGACATGAAAATTACCCACTTTTGGCAAAGTTTTACCTGTATTTTAGCTTATAAAACTAAGTATGTATTTTGTTATCACTTGAAAAACACAAATAAATGTGTGAATGATGAAAAATGCTTGAATTTACACAAAATGGGTATGTTATTGTAATTTATACATAATGATATATACATAGGTAAGTGTGTAAATTTCTAAAATCACCCACTTGTCATAAAAAAAATTACACTTTTCCTACAAAAAAAACCTATTTTAATGTGCGTTTAGTTTATGGCATTAAGTTTGTAAGTTGTTATTAGTTCATAAACTCAGAAAAATGTGTAAATGTAGATAACATCTGAAATTACACTAATTAGTGTGTTAAAAAATTATAAATGTGTGAATTTTAAAGTAGACGTTACGAAAGGGATGGGAGGTTTACATATTATTCAGAGCTACACTTTTTATTTCAGTAATCCCATTCCATATAACATGATGTCATTGCATTGCTGTAACAGCATTTTCAAATAATAAATTAATATATTTATTTATTTTCATAAGATACTCTGACCACTTCTCTCACCCTCTCCGTTTCACCAAGTAGTGAATATTTAAAACAAATTTTAAAAAAATTTATCTCGACAAATGTAACAATATTTCGTTACATGTAACGTGAAATTTTATTCATTTAATTAGTTAATTTTAATTTCGTTTTCCAAATTACCTTTTGAAATTTATACATCAAATATAAGAATGCTTGATTTTATAATTCTAGTTTTTGATTAAACTAATTTCTTTCGGCCGTCTCGAAGACCGCTGTTTTTTCACAATTTTACTTGTAATTTTCAGTAATAGTGTTAGATTTCATTCTTAAAGCGAAATTAGGAAGACTTCATAAAGAGTTATTATAATATAGATATAATCCCTCTTTATGCTTATACATAAATTTAAATTATATTTTTTGTACTGTTGGTAATTTTTCTAATGCCCTCCTCCTCCCTCTTAATTTAAAGACAGTAGTTTAACCTTCATTAGAATCAAAAACTATTTCGAATTCATTCAATATATAACATGAAATATAATTCGTGAAATTAAGATAATTCTAAATTCGTATCCTGAATTATTTTTACATTTTGCACATCGAATATAAGTGTGCTTGATTTTACCCTAAATTATTTTAGCCGTCTCATAGCTTGTAACGTTTTACCCATTTCAAAGTTTAACTTGTATTTTTAGTTTAACTTCAGTTCGCAGTACAATTTATGGTCCTATTCACCAACTACTTCGACCCCGAGTTAGAGGCATCGAAAACTAAAATCGTGGTGGCCAAAGAGGCAAGCTGAATGCAAGCGCTCGCGTTGAGAAAAATATAGAAGTTATTCTCCTATAAAATATAAGGTATGTAATCTCATACGTTCATATTACCTCAAATTATTCTTATCTGATTTGTTTATATTTATGTAAGATTGTATATGCTATATGTTGGATTTTCTTTTTTTTTTTTTTTACATATAAGAAATTTTTACATGAATAATTTATTTGCCTTAAAAATGTCAGCCTTACCTAACTCCTGATAAATGTCTATTAAAATTACAACTGTTATTTATTTCTTAAAATAAATAACAAAATAACGTCTAATCTAAGGTTATTTATTTCTTGAAAATTTTTTATCTTAAAAAGAATTTATGAATGTATTTTAACAGTAGCTAAATAAACGTGAACATCATTTTTTTTTTGGGGGGGGGGTTAAATTTTGGGTCGGTTATGTGAAAAATATTATAGTTTATTTATAAACTATTATAAAAATGTATATCATATCTATAATTTATATATTCAGATTTATAAGTTAAACAGTTCATCTGAGTTTTATTTATTTACTGAATTTTTTTTTGTATGAAATTTATAATGTTAACTAACAAGGAAGGTCTCCATACTGGGCATATCCTGAGTTTTATGAAAAAAATATTAATTAAAGTACTTATGAATGTAATAAAGGATCAGTCAAAATTAGCGGCGGAATCACATTAGATATTGTGTAAAAAAATAAAATATTTTCGAATATTTGGCGTGAAAAGACTGAAGAGTCACTCTATTTGGCGAGCAGCCCTTTTTCCTCGCCAAAAGCAAGCGATTATAATGACATTCAAAACCGTTGGATATTTAGTTTGCGTGTAAATGGTATTTAATGAATTTAAACATAAACAATGAGAGACAATATATTATATACATCTATATACATAATGTATTACATATATATATATATATTACTCGTTGAAGTAATTATTTAATTAATCGCTGGAAAAAAATGTTTTCATAGCTAAAAAAAAATCATATTGAGAAAAATTATCTTCATACATTTAAGTGTATTCAAAAATAAACGTCATATGTTTCCATAGCAACACAATCTAATCGACAATTCTCAATTGGATTTTGAGCTTGAAACAAATTTAATTAAATTTAAATTATGAATTTCGTTTTAAATCTCAAACTTTGATGATTAAATTTGAACATAAATACATATAAATTTCGATATAGCAAAATTATACTTAAAACAAACTAAAACTTACAAAACTAAATTTATTTAAATTAAACTTATCAAAACAAGTTCAATATGAAACTTTTTTTTTTTCCTTGAAGTGTATTTCACATAAAGCTTTTTTTTTTTTTTTTAATTACATTCCTTCGCCAACCGGCGATAAATCGATAAATAGTAAAATTTTCATTAATTTATTTACGCTTACTGAATGGCGGTTCCGCCAAAATTTTTTTTATAAACGTATATATCCACACGAGAAGAGCATTCTGTATTTTTTTTTCAGATTTTTCGGGATATGCCCGTATGGAGACCTTCCTTGTAAGTTTATGATCAATTAAAATTATAGCTTTGCTTTTGAGTTTCTACGTTACATTTTCCAATTTTGAGAAATTTGAAATATTTATTTATCTTAATTACATTTAATTTTCAGCTGTGTTTTAATTTAAATATATTACATCAGAAGAGCTATTTTCCACTAAAATAATCATAGTAAAGAACACATAATTTTTGCTTGTTAATTATAGATTTAATAAAAATACACAAAAGTAAATTGCAAAAGGTCGCAAATACGTTGATTTAAAATAACTCCAGATCAAAATTTCTGAAGAAAATTTATATTAACCCTTTCCGGGCAAGTACTTGTATTCGTAAAATATTGAAATAAATGAATGACACCAGTATCTACACGAAATTTCTTTTGTAAACTAATAAAAGTGTAATTTTGCGTATTTAATAAAAATGAAATTTTCCTAGAAAATTTCTGGTGGCAGTGTGGCAATTTTTGGAATTAAGATTAGGTCATTATGCCAACACCGCCCTTCAAAGGGTTAAAGTAATGGTTTTTTCTTCAAATATGCATTTTTACATTCCAATTTTGCCTATTATTACAGAATTTATATGACATAAAACATATGATTGTATGTATGTAAAAAAAAAAAAAAAAAAAAAAAAAAAAAAAAAAAAAAAATTTATAACATTTGTGTCATCATGAATATTCAAAATTGAACTTATCAGTCCCCCCTCCCCTACACAAATATCCCCCGCCGGGTGAGTTTTATTCACTTAAGACACAAAAGTAATTGTCAAATAAATTCTACGAGCATTAATTTTAAAAATTTATAAGAGTCAATTGATATTTGGATATAATCAGAGTATTTCTCCTTTTATTTTTTACTATAGCTGATAAATAAAAATACTAATTAGTTTAATATCTAAAATTTTGATTAGAATATCTGAAATTTTCATTTATGAAGATAGGATTCATTTCATTAATGTTAAAATATATTAGAATTTTTTTGTTTTAAGACACAAATTTCTAAATATAATCTTAAATGCAAAAGATGTTATTTTAATGATTCAACAGCCATTTTGATAATCTTGATAATTTTTTAAGGTAAATTCTTTGTAAATCATGAATATTTATGAAAAGAAAACAATTCAACATATAATATAGGTGATTTATGTATGTGTAAACAAACAAATCAGCTGAAATTTTTTCAGGTAATATGTGTGTGTGTGAGAGATGAAGATTACATACTTTTTTCTATTTTTTATAGTATTTAAAATTTTATTTTTATAACTGTATGTAACACAATACCTTGAGTATAATTGACTTTGTATCTTGAGTCTGAAAAATAAAAAATGAAAAATTGAGTCTGAAATCTGAAAATAAAAAGTGTGGAGATTGCAAGTTTACCAACTATCATTATTCCATCTGACTAGTCTAAAATCTATTATTAATTATTTCTTTTTAATTGCTTTTTTATCTTAATTTTTAATTGCATATACTGAATAATATCTAAATGAGGGGAAAATATAAAATTAAGAAGCAAGGAAGAAAATTGATAATAAAACAGCAGTTTTTATGTGTATATTTAGAGGAGAGTGGGGAGGTATGGGATACTTTTTACAAAAATAATAAAATCAACTTTATTTGACACAAATACAAAAATTTTGATTTATAGAATACAAAATGAGACACTTTTTAATGTCCTTGAACAATTTAGAAACATAATTTGAAGAATCAATTTTATAATTAAAGAAATTGTAAATTTCAAAATGTGTCCCATACTTCCCCATTACCTGAGAAGTAATATTTGTACTACGATGGTTGATGAGGAATATCAAAAACTAATGTCTTAAATGGCTTTATGCTGAAATTTAGATTCGTAGCAGCTATAGTAACATAGTTTCAAAGGGAGGAGTAAAGTTCTAAAACCCTATTTCTAGGGAGTTTTTAAGAGGAGGGGGGGGGGATGAGTGTGATAGACTGATTTGGAGCTTATGATGCTATACTTGTGATAGTGGATGAGATGTGGGTATATCACTATGACCGCGAGTCCAAACAACAGTACTTTTATCGCATCCACTGTCACAAATCTAGCCCCCTAAGCTAAAAATCAGACTTTCAACTGTACCCCCCCCCCTCCATTTTACTCCTCCATACAAAACTATATGAATATTGCAGCTACGGTTCTGAAACTAAGCATAAAATCAACAAAGGCATTAGACTTCGATATTATACATCAACCCATTGCAGTACAGATATTTTATATACACTAGACATAATAGTTATTGAACCTCCATTGAATATGCGTATTTTACATATTATGCAAAGAACTGTGTAAATAACTATAAGACAATAATGTGTGTTTTTTGCATAATACACATTTATCCGTCTAATCACAGAAGATTACACAGATAAATGAGTGAGAATATTACACAGATATATGTGTATTCTTGCACAATTTACACATTAATGTGGGTATTTCATGAGTGATCATTATAACTTTTACACACTTACTGTTATCATCAAATTACACACTGAAATGTGTATTTTGAAATTTACACATTAGGCGTGTATTTTGGCAATTTACACACAAATTTACGCATATAAACAAACCGTTTTTGTATCATAGTTTTAAACATTTTTGTGAGTAAATTTACACTTTTATTTTTTAGAGTGCGTTTCCAAGGGATTTCCATAATTTCCCTTCGTTCGAAATACGATTAATCTTTGATCTTGTTTGAATAAATCTGAATAATCTAATCTGAATAATCTAATCTTCTTAATCTGAATAATCTAATCTTCTTAATCTGAATAATCTAAAAATTAATTTGAAATTAGAAACTATGCCACAGGCACATACATCCTACAAATCTTATTAAATGCATGTTCTTTAATGTCCAATCTAGAAAAACTAGTCATCCAGAATATACATTTGGCTCAAACCATTCTGGTTAATTAATTCTATACTGTCTCGGGGGGAGGTATTGTAAAACACAAGTGTATCCGTGCGAAAAGCTGACGTCATTTTGACAGTGGAAACAGCAAACGATTAAATTTAGTTTTTATTAATTTTATTGCAATTTTTTTTAATTTCTAAATGTCGTACATTTTTCCTTTTTGCAACGTGGAATAGGGAGGAAAATGTACTTTAAAATGCAATGTTTTTAAAAACTGCATTACAGTTTACTCAATTTTTATTGTTTTAAAAATAATTTTCAAGTATGATTTTTTTCACATCTATTGCTAACGGGAGCAGACGACTATAAAAGAAACAAGTCGCAAATTGCACGTCAAGCGTAGCCAATGAGGTGCTTTTGTACGATAAAGAAGTTTTAAAAATATTTAGACATTGGTGCAATAATACACAATACTTCAGATTATACTATAATACTCGAAATCTTTAGGGTATCTCTGTAAATACCATCTGCTTTATTTTATATAGGAAAGTAACTTGTAGTAAACCTGAGCAACAATATCGATTTCATAAAATGTGAAATAATTTAATGTAATTAAAACGCGCCCCAAACAATGTTATCTCTTATAAATAATGTAATGTAATACATTTGTGTGGCCCTGTAAATTAACAAATATTCTTTGTACCACAGACTCTGCAGAATGTATATTTTATTATTGTATATTTTTATTATATTATGTATATTCAGTTTTATTATGTTCGAAAGAGTATAATATCATTAAAATGCACTTGAATTTTTTTTCCATTGGCTGTAATGTAATGGAATACTTTTGATTGTCCCTGCAATTAAATTATATATCCAATTTTCATAAATTTTGAAAAGACTCGAAAAAATTATGTAACAATTATATACACTACATGGCCAAAGATGACCGTCCACTTGCGATTTTTGACATTTTGTTAAATATCTAGAAAAATACTTGACGAATTATCCTGAAACCTTAAGTGTGTAAATATAATAGTACAGGTCATATATTTCGTGAAGACTTTCTCCCGAAACTCCATAGGGGACCATCAACAAATTGAAAAAGAACTAAAATCTTTTGAATAACCCTGTCAAAACTAATCAAGCAAAAGCGTTCAAACTGTAGATTATGATTAAGTAGCTTGTTGTAATTAACAGTTTTCATTTTTAAGCGGATGGCATGTATACTCGTAGTGAAATTAAGGTTTTTATAAAAACAGTCCCAAATTTTTTTACTTATAATTTACAGAGTTCTTAATATAAAATAATGTTTTTTTTTTTTTTTTTTTTTTTTCGAAAATATCAGAAAAATATTGTAGACAATACCTGTTTATCAGAATCACAAAATAACAAAAATTGTATGAAAAATGAGCAGTTTTACTAAATATTTTTTCATTGCACATGCGTCAACGTTATCAAAATTTCATATGCATATTGTGTTAGCTAAATGCATAGAGCTACTTCTGTAAAAGCTTCAAAAGCATAGCTTGGAAATTCTGAAAGTGTTCGTCGCTAGAATAAGCACAAAATCCGTTGTTCCCAAAATAAAGCAAAAAAATAAGGGATTGTATCAAAATATAGTAGTACGTGCCACATTGTGTATTATATATTGGCACTAATCAATGGAGAAATAAATACAACCCCTCATCTTTTTGCTTCATTTTTGGAATAACGGATTTTGAGCTTATTCAATCGACGAACACTTTCAGAATTTTCAAGCTATGCTTTTGAGACTTTCACAAAAGTTGCTCTATACATTTAGCTAACACAATATGCAAATGAAATTTTGATAACGTTAACGCCTGCGCAATGAAAAAATATTTAGTAAAACTGCTCATTATTCACACAATTTTTATTATTTTGTAATTCTGATTAGAGAGTATTGTGTACAATATTTTTCGTGATATTTTCGGAAAGAAACATTATTTTATATTAAGAACTCTGCAAATTATAAGCAAAAAACTTTTTAAAAAATTGGGACTGTTTTTATAAAAACCTTATATTTCACGAATATCTATGCTATCCACATAAAAATGAAAACAGTTTATTACAATAAGCTACTTAATCATAATCTACAATTTGAACGCTTTTGCCACATTAGTTTTGACAGGGTTATCCAAAAGATTTTCGTTCTTTTTCAATTTGTTAACGGTCCCCTATGGAGTATCGGGAGAAAATCTTCACGGAAATATATGACCTGTGCTATTTTGTTTACACACTTAAGGTTTCAGGATAATTCCTCAAGTATTTTTCTAGATATTTAACAAAGTGTCAAAAATAGCAAGTGGACGGTCATGTTTGGCCATATAGTGTATTTTGAAATTTTAACATTTCGGTTGGATAGTTTTTGATCTGTTATATGCGGACATACAGATGGACGGACTGAATCATAACGATAGATGCTACGTGTTTACGTAATTACGAACGCGCCTAAAAAGATACAGAGGGCGAAAATTACGATCTATTAAAAATAGATTATAATCTTTTTTCTGTACTTGGCTTATTTCCGCTTCTTCTTGCATCTCAAAACAATTAATGCACTTAGATAATAAAGTCTCAACTTCTGTTCGATTGACTCCTGAATCGTCATTCCCCGATTCATCCCATTTAGGCTTCTCTGGATTTAAAACATTTTAAATAATTTCAATAAGACGAAAAATTTTCCCTAACCGGGTTAGGTACCGACGCAAAATTAACGTATTAGAACAATGGAGTGGGGCATGAAGTGAATTGCAGTCATAAAATTGGACATGTTTTCCAAGATGAATATTGAATGTTTGTCAAACATTGACTATCGCACGGGGACCCGCACTCTAAAAAATAAATGTGTAAATTAGACAAATTTACATACATATGTGTGTAAATTCCTAAAATTACACACCTGACATGAAAATTACCCATTTTTTGAAAATTTTTACCTGTTTTTATGAGTATTTTAGCTCATAAAACTAAGTGTGTATTTTGTTATCACTTAAAAATCAGAAATAAATGTGTAAATGCTGAAAATTGCCTGAATTTACACAAAATAGGTATGTTATTGTAATTTATACATACTGATATATATATAGGTAAGTGAGTAAATTTGTAAAATCATCCACTTGTCATAAAAAATACATTTTTCCTACAAAATATACTTATTTTAATGTGTGTTTAGTTTATGGCATTAAGTTCGTAAGTTGTTATCAGTTCATAAACTCAGAAAAATGTGTAAATGTAGACAACACCTGAAATTATACTAATTAGTGTGTTACAAAAATTATAAATGTGTGAATTTTAAAGTATACGTTACGAAAGGTATGGGAGGCTTACATTGCTTTAACAGCATTTTTAAATAATAAACTAATATATTTATTTATTTTTATGGAATACTCTGACCACCTCTCTCACCCTCCCCATTTCAGCAGACCGTGGACATTTAAAAGAAGTTTTTAAAAATTTAATCTTGACACATGTAACAATATTTCGTTAAATGTAACGAAAAATTTTATTCATTTAATTAGTTAATTTTAATTTCGTTTTCCGAATTACCTTTTGAAATTTGTACATCAAATATAAGAATGCTTGATTTTATAATTCTAAAATTTCTGAAGGAGATGAAATTTTTGATAATCTCATCTAAATGTCCATCATAATTGTGAAAAAAAATGCGATATTTGAAATATTAATACTTTGAAATGAAAAAATACATCTCAATATAGGTTTAAAAGCACATTTCAACCAATAATAGAAAAAATATATTTTCTTTTATACCTGGAACCGCTTTTCAATTTTCCAGAAAACTTAAATTTTTGAGTTGTAACTTTTCGAATAAATATGTAATTATGTAAAAAAAAAAAAAAACTTAATATCAATAAATTTACCAATCTAGGAGGGTAAAAAAATTTGAAAGTGTCTTGGGCACAGAAACTTGTTAGATATTTTTACTTTACCAAATAATTTTGTTCTTGAAAAAGATATTCAATCGGCTAAAGTAATCTCCAATAAAATTTTTAAAAATCTACATAAATATAATTTCTTTCGAATTATACTTATGTTTTTATCTATTTGGAAAATAGTTGTTGTTCTCGGTAGAGAATTGGGAAATAAATCTGAATCTTTTTATTTTTTTTAATTCCGCAACTTATTTTATGTTATTCATTTTCTGATTGGTCAGTGTTTAATGTCAAAAAATTAGAATACTTCTGTTTTTTATTTTATTTTATTTTTTCTAATTTGTTCATGTTTAATATCCAGAAATGAAATACTTCTGTTTCCACAATGACAAAAAATATTTTTAAAAACTACAAAAAAAATTAATAACTTAAAAACAAATTGAGATACAGCTTTCAAACTAATTGCATTTAAAAGTAGATTTTTTTTTTCTCTATACGACGGTGTAAAAATTGAAAATGCGTTATGTTTAGTAGTTTAAAAATTTGCAGTACCGAAAATTGTAAAACTAAAATTTCATTTAAAATTTTTATATGATTGGTACCGGAATATTAATTTTTAATCCATGGCGTACGTAATATGGGATTCTTTTTATTAAGCAAACCGCGTTTTGATCATCATACAAATGATGTTTATTATTATTATTATTATTATTTTAAATATATAATTTATTCATAAGTCTAAAATTTTAGTCTTTGTAAATACAATTTTCCAAATAGTCGTTGTAATTTGTTGAATTACATTTTTTTTATTTATGTTGTGAAATCTTTATTTCATGCTTTTTTTATATACATTTTTTATTAGTTATATTTGTATAATTTATTTTATTTATTCATTTAAGCATGTAGTAAAGTGCACTTTTGGCGAATTTGGGGGGGAAGCTGCCAAACATGGCCGTCGGGTTTCCTCAACTGACCATCTATGCATGCGAAATCCGGCTAGTTGTTAAAAATTTGTGTTATTTGTTCTCTCTTTTTCTCTCTCTCTCTCTCTCTCTCTCTCTTTTTTTTTTTTTTTTTTTTTTTCTTTTGCAGGTTTATTTTTATTGAAATAGAATTTTGTCTAGAAAAATTTTCAGTTGAAAATGCCATGAGGTCAACACTGTAGAATATCTCAACTTAAATTTTATTGAAGTTTGATAAAAGTATAGATGTATTCAAAATTCTTTTACCAGAAAAAATTCTGACGAAAACGAATTCCAACATGTAGACATGTTATACAACAAAAAACGTTGCAAATGCCACCAACCAACATATTTATTGTTTTTATTACCTTTTTTGCATGTTTTTTATATGTCTTTTTTATCGATTCATTTAGCGACATACAAAAAGTTTTATCGCTATTTTCAATCAGAAATTAACACAGCTATTGTGACTGTTCTCAAATAGAGAAGTTTAAAAAGTATATTTAAGCAATGCAGGAAAATTTTGTTAAGTTAAAATTAAATCAAAACTAATTTAATTCAAAAAATATTTTTATTAACATATTTTGTTCACTATTTACAAGATCATGTTGCAGAATAATAATAAATGAAGCTGCAACTTTGGAATTTATTCTTGGAAATTTTTTTCTCGTATTTCCTGTGATAATTATTACATGATATAATGTATTATTTAGCAGCACGTAATATTCTTGCCAACTGAAGATTGAATAATACAGTTTGTTTTGTTTGTCATCATACTTCCATCACATTTTTCTATTACATTTATTCTCTTTGTAATTTAAATAGTTTTATTCAAATTTTGTCGGGATCATCCATGCATTAAAATGTTTAAGATTTTCAGTATTATGAGGATTCCTAGCGGGTTCGATTTGTCAATAAGCTTTATTTTAATGAATGTTTTAGTATAACAATTAAATTATAAAATTATTCCATGCTATCGTAATTTCGAAATTTGATTAATATTGTTATATGAACTTGCTAGATAAATTTTGGTTCAAAGGTATAAAAATATATATTTATGTTTACAAAATGCTTTATTCATTTGTGCTCTTTTAATAATTAAAAATTCATCTGTATTCAATTAACCCTCAACTGTCTTTATTATTATTATTATTATTATTATTATTATTATTATTATTATATTCTTTTTACATTTCCCAGATAGTATCAATGCTCTTTTTATACAGCAAGTAAGTAAGTTTTCGTCAAGATTTCAAATATATTTTCTTTACGTCAAAATTATTTTGATTCCATATAAAAATTCTTAAAAATCTAGTATTAAACAAATGAATTAACATCTCCAATTGCGTGTGGTATATATTTATTTATTTGTTTGTTTGTTTGTTCAGAAAACCTTACTATTTTATTCATCTACCTTTAATAAAGTTTGAATACTAGGGGAAAAAATTGAAAAAAAAAAAACTGATATAACTATAAAAAATAAACAAAAAGGAGTAAAACTTAATAAAATGATCTAGATAGCATTTATTTATTCGCACTTAACAATATATTCCAAAGTACAAATAACTGAACTAATTTATGGTTTTAAATAACTTGGACAATAACAGTACCACTCATCTGTAAAAATTTGAACTTTTTGTTTTCTTTTTCAACAAAAATTCTATCTTTTTGCTGGAAATCTTATGATCAAACCGCACTCTCATACGACATTTTGATTAATTTTTTATGAGTTTGAAAAAATCTAAATAGACTTATGGAACAGATAGCAAAGATATCATATCTTTGGAAATATGAGATATACACTTTGATATATAACCAGTATGAGAAACTAACTTATTAAAACCTTATTACATTCAATGCAAATTTTAAAACACTCCTTAAATATAAATTTTATAAACACATAAAAAACATAATATTGATTGAATATATTATATATATTGGTTTATAGTATGAGACATTTCTTTAAATGCATTGCACCCAAATGTTTAATGGAGCCAGATATTTCTGGCGTGATGAACTACCCATGACAAGTATTTACATTGCATACAACTGTAAATGATATCATTATAATTAAATTAAATTACGTATTTCTTTCGATTTTTTTTCACTGATGAATACACATGAATATTCAAAAAATAAATTAAAATTAATTTATAATAAAATAAAAAAATAAAAAAAAATCTTGTCGTGTTTATAAATTTGGTTTGAATGATTGTATAATACCAGTATGAATGGTGTTTTCATTCGACTTTTAGTTTTTTAAACACTTTTAGGGGCAAGTAATTGTGTTTCTATAATGTTGAAACTACGGCGGAATTTTCAAAATAACGAAAAGCAATTTTACAACTTCGAGACGCCAGTAAAATTCCTTGCTTTTTAACGGAAATTTTTCCTTAAATTCCAAAAAAAATTTCATAAAAAACGGAAAATTTTCTAGAATTTGCGGAAATTTTTCCTTTAAAAATAAGCAGTGAATTTTACTGGCGTCCTGATTACCAGTACAATTCCCGTAAAATCGTCCATTTCTTTTTACAGTGTATTCTATGCCGGTTACAGAACTTCCTAAGATAGGCAGGAACAACAAATGTTCTAAAAGAAGGCCTTTAAAAACTTTCTAAATTACATTTATATGGAACATTAGGAAGTATCAAACCGATTTCAAAATTAACATTGGCAAATTAATGATGACAGTCCTTTTTTCAACATAGGCATTTTATGTTAGTACCACTACCGCTAGACAGATGACAGACCCTTAGGAAAGAAACTTGAATTTTGAGATGATGGTTAATTTCAAGATGTAAAGACATGATAAAAAGGTTATTTAAAAAATATATATATACTTCAAATGAATACTGAAAAAAAAAAAACGCATGAAATTTTCAAAATATTTTCTAAATTATCTTTTAAATAGGATTAGTTTTAATTTTTCTTATTATTTTAAGTCTCATTTCGGAATAATACAGTATAATAATGAAATTTAGTCAAACTGTGGCAATGGAAATTTTTAAATTACTCCTAAATATATTATTACTTCTAATAAAAACCAGACATACAAATATCATTTGGCAAATTTCAACTATTAAGCGAGCAAAGCCGCGGGGTTTGCTAGTTATTCATAAATCAATTATTTTTAGTAGTAGTAAATAACGCGGTATGTTAGACCGCTTGTCGTTGACAGATTTATTCATATATTTCACTTTAGAGCGTTATTCTTGATTTTGTGTTTTTGTTCTGTAGAGCATGAAATAATTATTCAAATTTATATTTGTTATGCATCTCCCGAGTCATTTGTTTGTTCAAAAACAGTGTCTAGACACACTTTCTTGGCCACTGATCTATTTCTGATCCCTGTTTTCTGTGACATTTAACATTAAGAGCATGGTAATAAGTAATTATCTTAAACTTTTAACAAGTTATTTAAGCAAATCGCGTGTGTATCACATAACATGGCAGCTTTACATAAAATATATTTAATTGCCAGTTCTAACTTGTCATCCATTATTCATAAGAAAAGAACTATTTATTTTTAACACTTTCCAACAAAGTTGAAAAGTGTTTATGACTTCGATTTGTCAGACCTTGTCCGTCTGTCCGCACTCTAACTCCCGTAAAGACACTCGGATCACCCTGAAATTTTTGGAGGTTATTGACGTTTACCCTAGCACAAACCCTATTTCAAATGAAGTTTCTACCATGATTAGTTTATTTACAAGGACAGTCAAAAGTTTACCGTTGCATTAAGGCCTATGGGAAAAATCGTTTCAAATGAATTTTAAAGATGTTACACCCTTCCAAACATATTAAGATTTGTATGCATTTTCGAACTGCCCTAAAATATGCATTCTGTAAAATATACGACGAAAAAAATAGCTATTGTTCATTTACATGGTTACACAAAACTTTTCTATTACATAATAATACAGAGGGTAATTGTGTAAGACATATTTTAAACATATTAAACTATTTTATGATTAGAAAAATGATATACGTCATTGAGGCTTAATATGAGTTATACGATACAGTCATGCGTAATACGAAGTGCCTAGCATTTACATGGACACACAAACGAATTCAAATAGCACATTCTTTCCGAAGTATTTTATATATATCTGACGATGGCTGATAGATGGATGAAATGCATTTTAATTATGATATGCTTTCTTAAGTTTCACTAAATCTACGCATATTATAGGGTGTATAATTTCTATAGTTGATATACAAGGCTACACAAAAGAGCTTGCAAACGGCACTGATTATGAGCATAAATTACATGAAGGTGGTTTTTAAATAAGTTATGCATTATTACACCGTAGAATGTAGATAAAATGACATACAGGGCCATGCAAAGTAGATACATGGACGCCTATGAATGATAATTTCTGGGAATGTGATTTCAGTAGTTTTAAGAGTGTTTTAGTTTAAAATAAATTTTAGCTAAATACTGGCCTGTATTAAAGGTACTAGATAAATTAAAGGGCTAATCAAAAGTTTTTACGTATGTTTTTATCTATTAGTATAAATTGCTAAAAGAGAAATTTCAAACTGCTGGGCATTTTCTTGCTAAACTAAATTTCCCCATTATATAGTATACATATCAACCAACAGATCAAATACAGGGTTGTTCAAAAGTATTGGAATACATATTTGTCTATAGACGGTAACCTTATTTATACCTAAATAACGAAGTTTTCATAAAGATATCAGGAAATGTTGGAAAGGATCTCATAATCTGTGTTTAACACGTGGTTTTTCTTATTTGTTATTATTAATAGAGGGCGTTTCATAATGACTTTTAGAAGTGATAGTACACATCACACAAACAAATTTCATCAAATAATGCATGGTCGGAAATAAAATGCTAAGGTGCTGGCGCATTTGATTATTTGGTAAATGCAAATGGTAAAGCGCACGCGACCCGAGGTCGAGGCTAAAAATCCTCTGCTGGCTGTATTTATCGTTGAACATTAGCATAGCAGTCTATGGAATTGTAGTTAATATTTGTTTGTTAAAAACTCTTTGTTGTAGCAATATATGTTTAATAATGTATTGTTTTATAAATTAAAAATTTTGTTCTGCATGCGAGAAAATTTCCTAAATTCACAGAATTTCGGTTAGAATTCATGCATTTAACCTGGTTTGAGACTAAAATTGTCTTCTCATAATATTTACAAACCAACATTCTGGCGGTGCAGTGGTTAGAATAACAAGATCAGCATACTGTCAGCTTTCGAGTCTGATGTCACGTTCATAAATTCCATAGCATGAAAATGCAATATGCAGAAGAAGAAGAAGAAAACGTATGCAAAATTCCTCCTCGATTAAAACATAAAAGCAGTTGATCTATGTGTGCAAATGTCAATCGCGGTAGGAAAGTATCGAACATGTTGCCCTTCATTAACAGGGAAAAAACTAATATGCATTTTATTTACAGAACTGCAAATGGAAATGACTCAGAGGCTCAACGATTATACGGAGAATGTGCCTCATATAACAACATCATCGTCAGTGCCCTCTAGGCACTTGCGATTTTAATTCCGAACATGCATTTTTTGATGAAAGTTGTTTGTTTGGCTGAGTGCTATCACCTCTTACAATTTTGCCCATATTTTATGAAATACCCTGTATATCATCTAAATACATAAAATTCATTCTTCGTTTTGTATGCTTCTAATTCATATCTACAATTTCTAACCGATTTCGAGAAACTTGATATATTTATGTTTTAGAACAAGAGTAAAATTATTGACAACTTTAAAAATTATCAAACTACTCTTTAATTGGGTATCTTGTAATCGTTTTAAAAAGCGAAAAAAAAATTTAACCGATTCATTTCAGACACTAGATATTTCGAAAAAAAAAAATTGCAGTCCATCTGTCTATGTGTGTATGTAAAAGCTCTATCTCCTCAACAAATTGAGGTAGAGATTTGAAATGAGGTATATACTTACTATGTAAGAATTAGAGGAAGCCTATTGAGTTTATAATTATCGATTATCCGGAACTTTTTTTTCATTCTCTGTAAATATTCGTTCTGATAAAAGCTATTAAAAATTTTCGAAATTGTTTATTTTAAAGAATGAGCATAAAAGACAATGAACAAACATAAATTTTGCATAAAAAATGAAGTACGTCGGATAATTAGTTGCCAAGATATTTGTAATCCTATTTTCCACAATTTTCGATTTTTCATGACACTGTATTTCATTCAAAATTCAATTCAAAGCTATATTTTAATTGTAAATCAGACTCATAATCCGACGCAGTAAACTGTCAGTTAATATTATTATCAATTTTTGAGTTATAAGGATGTTTCTTTTATGTAATTCAGTAATGGAGCTTTTAAAGTTTATCACGCCATCAAGCCACGATTTTAAACACTCCGTTTACCGAACAAGTTGAGACAGGAGATATTTGTTTAGAAATCCAATGTTTAGTGATTTTAAAATGTACAGATTTGTATAGTTATTTATATGAATAAATCTTTCAAAAATATTTAAAAATACATTTAAATTTCATTTTGTAATTGTAATACATTTTATAAATAGTTTACACATATTTCATTCTCATATTTTATGTTATGCACAGGGCCTACTTACCGCACAGGCCAACTAGGCCGTGGCCTTGGGCCCACTGCTTCTGGGATCCCCAAACTGAATAAAATGACTTAAAAAAATAAGTCTTAAAATTGCAGTTTCAGGAATTACTTTCTCAAAAAACAAATTATATTTTGGTTAATTTTGCAACTGTATTGCAATATCTAATAATCTCTATGCTTCTACTCCCACCAAAATTTCACAACTATTTCGCTGCGAGAGCCCCCCTGAAAGGTCCTTCGTACCTGGACAACCTTAATCGGGCTCTGGTTATGCATATCCATGATGGGTAAGTATTTCTGTGGCCCCCAATGTCTAGTTTATGGTTAGCAAACATTTCATTATTAAGGAATCCTACTTCATCTTTAACTTCTTTTTAATTTCCTTTTGACAGATATATTCACACTGATATGCATTTTAATACTTTTAAAAATCTTGTTAAAGCTACCAATGAGAAAAAAAAATACGATTGATTAAAAGAGAACATTACAGGTTGAAAAAGCTCAATTTACAACACTTTTATAATCAAATAAAAACTGAAATTTTATCTTTGATAAGTAAAAACTCCGTTGGAGTTTGCGAAGAAATGACTCTCAAATATCTAGAAAACTTCTGAAAGATAAATTATTAGATTTGGAGCTGATTACTTCCTTTTTAAAAAGTGTATTTATGAATACCATTAAAAAGATACTTTAGTCACCTGAAAAGACCCACTCGCTAATGCTAATCCTATGAATGAAATGTTTAAAGATATCTTGTTTGCATTTCAATATACATATATATATATATATATATATATATATATATTGCATTGGTTTGGAAGTTTTTTTTACCTTTTCGATCTCTTTTTTCAAAATTTTTAATCAGACATTTTCATTTTAAAAAACCGGTTTCGAACGTGAAAGCATCCTCTTGAAAAAAAAAAAAAAAAAAAAACTGCAAACAAACTCGAAAAAATAAAAAAGGACATATTTAGAGGTGGAACCGCTGAGTTGAAACATATAAATTGAGGGTAACCAGGGGTGCAGAATATGCCCGAACTGGCTCAAGGATCGGCGGAAATTTTAGCCATCTGGAAAATTTTTGCAGAGATATATACAATTGATTTTGACAATGAATTAAATAATACCCCGTTACAATTTTTTTTCACTACAAATAAAAAGATCTGTATGGCGACTTTAACAAAATCGCTCTCAGAATAATATAAGTACCGTATATACTCATGCATAGGTTGAGAAATTTTGGATAAAAAAATTCTATACCTACGTTAATACAGAATACACATACATTCTGTATACATTCCTATAATGCATATATTCTGTATGTATTATAGTCTTAGATACAGAATGTATGTAAGCCTATAATGTATCGTAAAATTTGGGGAAATTTCAATATGGATTGGAGAAAATTTCAATATGGATTGGGGGAAAAGTTGGAAGTAATTTTGGAAAACATGCAACTCAGGTATCGTATAAGTAGAGTGCTACTGTATATTAAAAATTCGTTCTACCATTTTAAAACTTCTTTTTTTCTATTGAAATATCCTCTTCTTGTATATCTCGAACATAACTAAGAAATAGATCTTAACATATATCTTACAATGTTGCATCGAACATACATTTTGCTAAGCTCTTTAAATATCATTGTCAGTGTAATGTAAAAAAGAAAAAAAAGAAAGACAAGAATATCCCTCTTTTTTCAGTGCTTAAAGTTTAAACCAAGAAAGTTTCAAAACAATAGCAGAGAAAGCTGAATGTAAAAAAATGCATGGATGCTTTATTTATAAATGACACAAGAGAGATTAAACATCAGCTTTATATTGTAGAGAAAGATTATGAAGTAACAAAAATATGTTGTTAAATTTTTAAGAACATTGTCTTTTGCCACGAATCTATACGTAGGTGGCATAATACTCTTTGAACTTTGTACTTGGATTTAATAAATGTAGGTTATCTGAAAACACACAACATAATTTTTAACACAAGCTTGATTTTTGATACTTGAAAAAATGAATGAATGAAATAAAATGGAACATCGTATAGAAAAAATAATATTAAATTTAACTACGATTGAATGTGTAAAATGTATAATATTCCCATGGAGATTTATTTAATCATAATAAAACCAGCTGGTCATTTTTAGAGTCCCATGCTTAAAAAGTGAAAACGGAATTATCAGCGCCGTGCGAAAGGGGGGGGGGGGGGCGAAGGGGGCAGTCGCCCCGGGCGCGGAAATTTAGGGGGCGCCAAATTTATACTAGCAATGTCATTTTTGGCCCGTCACAAGAAAAAGTTGGAGGAGGAGAGCGCAAAATTGTAACTTTGTCCCGGGCGCAGTTTTTTCTTCGCACGCCCCTGGGAATCATTATAAGATCACTCCTGTCTCTGTCTGTCGCAGCCATTTTGTCCGTAAACTATGGAGCGTGAAAGTTCAAATTGGCTGAAGTAATAAAAGCTATTGGGCCACATATTTACAGATTATTAAACATTCACAAATATATTTCGAAAAAATGTAGAAATTCTAATAAAATTAATATATATATATATATATATATATATATATATATATATACATGTATATATATATATATATATATATATATATATTTGCACATTATGTGGAGGATGTCAGAGCTTTATAACGCCGAAATCACAAATAGATTTTTTTTTTAATTTTAGGTACTGCATTTTCAGAGATATCGTTGAAAATGTAGGGAAAAAATATGCTCCTGAAGCCCCCCCCCCACACACACACATACACACGCACACACGGAGAGTCTATTTCCGAATCTACGGAAATTAAAATTATGAAAAAATTAGGGGGTAGTAGAAGCTAATTAAAACCTTGCAGACAAATTATAGCAGCAGTTACCATTGGTCACATAGATTTTGATAAAATCGCATTTTTCCGTTACACGCAAATTTTGTTTTGCGTGCATTCGGCAAAAGAGGTGCTGGAGGTACTTATCGTTGCAGAAGTGTAAGAAAATTGTCGGTAATTAGCTATATTCTTATGTATAGTTTTTGCTCCTATAAAACTTTTTTAATGGAACGATTTTGACCAACTTTAACATAAAGTATCTCTTAAAATAATTATTCGATTTTCAAACTGTCTGCACCAGCGTATTTACCAAACATTCCTCTGTAATGCCACCAATTTTCATATTTTTGTATGTAAACAGCTCTTTTAATATTAACGAAGAAAGACTTCATGTCGCAAAAAATTCAATCACAATTAGTGAAAGCATTAGTTATTTATATATATATATATATATATAGGACAGGCAGATTAAATGCAAAGTCTGTTTTTTACTTTAGCTCTGTTCTTTGCAAAGTGCAGTAACTTGCAAAAGTCAAAAGATATTTAACTATTATAAGCATCATTGATTTGGTATTATGGAAACGTTAAAAATGTTAACATGGTATTTTTTTATTTCATAGTTTTGAAACATCAAGAGAAATATCTGTTTTCATGATTATTTCCACTTTGAGTCTAAAACTATAGTTATAGTACTATTTCACTAAAAAAATATTTAAGAGCCTGCAATAGTCACAGAAAAAGTACTCAAAAAGACCCGGATGATAATGTAAAGTCTATGGGAGCGTTCTTTTCTAATATCTCGCTCAAATTTTAATATCTTTACATGATTTTTTTTACATAGGATAGCTTAGGACGATCCACAACTAGCCTAGTTTTTACTTTTTCAATTTTGGTTTCAGATTTTTTTAAAAACAATTATTTTATCTTTCAAAACCGGTTTAAACCGGTTCTGAAATTGAAACTATCATAATATAAAAAATATATGAGCAAAATCGAAAAAGTAAAAACTAGGCCGGTTGTAGATCGTCCTAAGCTATCCTATGTAAAAAAAATCATGTAAAAATATTAAAATTTGAACGAGATATTAGAAAAGAACGCCCCCATAGACTTTACATTAGCGCTCGGCTTTTACCGCGTGACTAGTGTGTGCTCTTAATGATTCAGGTTGAATTTACTTTTCAGAATTTATTCGAGTCTCTATTTGCCTAGTTAATCTGACTTATTATGATTATGAACAACAATCAAAGGTACAAATGATAAAGACTAACATTTTAACAGGAATTTAGATGCTAATTTGTTACTTAATGTTTTAATTAGGCATGCGAATTTAGTAGATTGGACTTTATATTTAGTCCATTACTAACATAACGATTAACATTTTGTCTAAACTAAAAATGCAGCCTTTTTTTTATATATATATATATAATGTTACCTACCTATAAATTGTGGGGTTTACATATTTACATGATTCAGTGAAAGTTATGTAGTTTATTAACCAGCAACATAAGTACAACAGACATAACTAAAAAGGTACAGAAGTTTGTCAGTCATTCAGTATTCTTATAATTTAGTTTTCTGTTACCACAGGAGAAAAGGGAATTTATCAACATTTTTTTGGGACAAAAGACCAAAAATATAGTCGCAAAGGGAAAATTTCTTAATATATGCTCTGAAACACAAGATACTTTAATTTGAAAATAACTTCAAAATTTAATCTGCTGATATTTAGGGTGTTTATTTTAATCAAAATGGGTGATGTCACAATTTCTTCATACCCAATCCACGTCCCCATCATGTCACAATTTCATGAACTTCCTCGCTCTCGCCCCCCCCCCCCCTTCTCCAAGCAAGTATATCATTTATGGATGGCCCCGAAAACTCTTTTCATTTACAAAAATCCTTTCCCGATCGAAACAAACAAACAAACAAACAAAAAACTGTATTAAAGTATCTTCAGGTTATAACCCATAACTAATTATGTCATGCATCTGAAATTAAGTCTCGTGAGATATTTAAATGAATTATTTACATTGCATCACGTGCTACTAAGGATTAACACTTACCGACAAAACAGGAGAATTTGTTGCTCAAATGAACCATGCCCACTGTCTTTTCTACCTGTTTGCTCGACACGGCAATGATGATGTGATATGATATCATATGATCAGAATACTAAATTACGGCTATCTCTAAATGGGATTACGTAATTTCATTTTTCCAGCGAAAATTTTTTTTTCTTGTGACTAGCAATACAGTATTCTCCTTTCAAAATGAAAAATCCTTACATTGGCCATGCTGTTTTATCTGCGTGAAACTTCCCTTTAACGAAGCAGAATCTTCACTTTGGATACCATTAACATGTAAATCAATCTCCATATTACGAAAAACACATTCTATATAACGAAATTTATTTTACTTTCTTGCGTATATAGACGCGTTCAAGCGCAAAAACTTGCAATTGTTTCAAAAGTTCTTTTTTTTTTTTTTTTTTTTTTTTTTTTTTTTTTTTTTTTATAATGAAAACTATGTTGTTAAAGTTTTTAAGATTTTCAAAGTTTTGTAGTAAAATATATTACATTTTATTTCTTTTAGGCCAAAATAAAAATTTCTTCTTATTATTCTCAAATAGTATGTTTTCTGACAATACAGCAAATTTTATGATGATATATATTCAACAGTTTTTTAGAAAAAGATACCTAGCAAACCATATTGTTAAAAAAATATACCTTAAAAGTTAATTAGTTCTTCAAAACTAATTTACGCATGAAATTCTTTACATATATATGGCGTAAATTGGGTATATTAACTGAAAAAAAAAATCATTTCTATCTTAATTTTTAAGTAAAATACATGGTGTTAAATATTTCCCAAAAATTGCTTCATTTTACTCGACGAAATATTCAAATATATTTAAACTTATACATTTTTGTTTCCTTAAATTAAAAAAAAAAATGAAATTCTACAAATAATATTTCGAGTTATAACAATATTTTACAGTTTAGTTCTAACACTTTTTTAATATTTTTTTTTTATTTTTAATTTTAAAAAAATATGAGAAGTTTTATCATGTGATTTTGTTTACAAATAATATGGTTAACCATCTCAAAAATTTCAAAATTTTAATTCGGTAAATAAAAATTATTTTAAAATGTATCCTTGATCCCCTTAAGGATCCTGTCCCTGTCCGCGAAGACACTCGCGAGCTAATGCTATTCCAATGGGGACGCATTTTTCTAATAACTCTTTCGCATTTTGACATTTTTAAATACATATATATATATATATTTTTTTTTCGTTGGATTGCTGAGATCCCTCTCAAGATCTCTCCTTGATTACTTTTTCGATTTTGGTCGCAGGTATTTTCCATAAAGTTACTTTCACTTTCTGAACCGGTTCTGAAAGTGAAAGCAACTTTATAAAAAATATTTCCGACCAAAGTCGAAAAATTAGTCAAGGTGCGATGTTGACAGGGCTCAGCTATCCAATGAAAAAAAAAAAATATATTAAAATGCGAAAGAGTTATTAGAAAAATGCCTCCCCATAGGAATAGCATATCTTCGCGGGCAGGACAGGACCCTTAACTTTAATAGATCAATTTAAATGTGAAGCTTGGGAATATTTTTTTCTTCCCTCTTGAAAGAACACTCTGCACAAAAGATGTTCTGGAAAAATAAAAAGCAGGAATTCTGATCAATTTATTAATGAAAGGACAACTAATATAATCATATATCTTAAGAATGATACCTTAAAGGTCCGTTCAAGTATTATGTAAGCATTTTTTTAGTCATTTTGTACCCCTCCCCCTGGTAAGGAAAAATAAGTAAATGCTACACCTCCTTCTTTGTTTAAGATTTTATGACTATTCATTATGACATTAACATCGTTTCCCATATAAAATTAGTTAGTCATAAATTACATTATTAATCTATCAAATTTACATAAATAGGCATATAGGCGTTGTAGTATCGAAGCAAAGAAAAATCGATTTAATATATCCTTACAATTGTTATTGCATTAAATTATTCATAGAATACAAAATACTTTTTATCATATAATCATTTATCTTACTGAACAGAAAAAATAAATAAATAAATAAATAAAAAGTACAAGATACCCTATAACTTATTTAAGCACATAGCTAACAATTTTAACAAGAATCATAGAAATATTATGTGTTTGGCGTTCACATTTCTAATATGGTGTCCAAGATCTTTGAATCCATGTTTCTGCCTTGTCATTTCTTGCGTTTCCAATGCAGTTGTGGGCTGGAATGCTTCTCCCTTTCAGCCCTTATTTACTCCATTTCTTTTTCTTAAGTCATTCAGCATCCATAGAATGCTCATACAAATCATGTTCTTTTGTTTTTTGTTATTAAACTATAGATGTTTCGTTGTCTAATGCTTATATAAGTATTCTGATGCCCCCCCCTCTCCCCCTTGTCAGCAAAAGTGAGCAGACGTTGGATCCCCCCACACTCCCCCCTTTGCTGCTTACGTAATACTTGAACAACCCTTAAATGATTATGCAAAGGTATAGGAAATAGTGTTGAGATAATTTCAGCTAACTCCTCAGTTTAGATAGAACAATTCAAAAATGTTCAGCGACTAAATGAATCATATGAACACTTTTCTGAAATTAATTGTATCAGATAAATTATTAGAAATTCTTGACAAAGAAATTGCATCCCAAGACAATCGGTTAGTTGGTTTATTCAGTTAAATTTAAGAAAGAAAATTGACTTATATTTCACTTCATGACGAAAATCTCCATGCCAGAATTCTGGCACTTTTCCGAAATATCGCAATAATCCTAAGGGGCTGTGCATGTATAACGTTATCAGCTTTTTGATTAATTCTGGACCCCCTCCCTTCGCCATTCAGTACCATAGCTCATCATCCCTCGAACCTCTCTCTGGGTAAGGATATCGTTATCAATGTCTATATATGTATATATGCAGGGTTCGATTTAAGCGGTATCGCATCGCAATTTGCGATTCAAATTTAACTGAAATGCGATCCAAGAAATGCATTAAATCGCAATCATTGCGATGCATATTTCCACATCCTTTGTTATGTCATGTACACTTAGAGTTAAAATTTAAAGATGTTTTTACACGACATACGTTGCGTTTTCACTCTCCCCAAGTGTTTATTTACAATGGAAGTACAGCAAGATGCCATTGCTGGGCGCAGTTTTCCCAGTAAACACATGATGTGTTCCCGCCCTGACGCTGTCATTGATTACTGAATCACTGTTACTCGCTAATCACGGCGTTTGCTCATAGAAGTTTGACGAAGTTTGATGTTTCATTTATGCTTTTGGTTAAATATTGCTTTTACAAAAATTGTAAATTTTTAAGATTTAAAAGTTACATTAGCTATTTTTTACTTGCTATGCAAAAGTGTCTAACTACTATTCAAAACTGATTTTGTATAGCAGTTACTGCTATGCAACTTTCTTTTTCTAAATCGACCCCTGTATATATATATACACTCTAAAAAAAATGTGTAAATTTACACATAAAAACAGGTATATCGATGATACAAAAACGACATGTCTGTGTGTGTAAATTGGTGTGTAAATTGCCAAAATACACGCCTAATGTGTAAATTTGAAAATACACATTTTAAAGTGTAATTTGATGATAAGTCCAAATGTGTAAATGTTATCTGATAAATCTTGAAATACACACTTTAATGTGTAAATTGCAGAAGAATACACAGATTTATGTGTAATATTCTCACACACTCATATGTGTAATGTTCTGTGATTAAATGTATTTTTGTGTATAATACAAGAAACACATACTTTTGTGTTTTATGTGAAATACTCAATTTTTTGTGTAGTATGTAAATTACACAGGTTTTTGTATAATATTCAAAATACACAGATTTTTGTGTAGCATTCTCTTCATATAAATATTTCTGCTGAACATACAAAACACAGATTTGTGTGTAATAATCAAAATACTTAGATATTTGTGTAATATTCCAACAGACATATTTTTATGTATTTAGCGTTAACATTATATGTTTTAGTATGTTTAAATTGGGAATTAATTCCCAATGATTAATAATGATAATTTTAATGATTAAAAAAATTGTACAAAGAAAAATATCATTTACTGATTGAGATTATATTTTCTGGTAGCTCTGTTTGATGCTCAGAAAATAGTGTACCAGCAATGTATTTTGGCAATTTTCACACCATACTAAATAAAAGACAAATCATTTTCGTATCACCGATATACCCGTTTTTATATAAAGCATGATAAACTGAAATTTTAATTACCAGTTTGTAATTTCTTTTAGAGTTGGTTTATAGTTATACAATCGTGAGATCACAATTTATGCGCAGACTGTGCATAATTTCAATTCCTTACAATTTCTGTCTTTTAAATTAAAGTTAAAAAGAAATTTTTTCGCTCATATTTACTGCTATAACAACTCATATTGTTTTTAATATTTTAAAGAGCAATTTTTTCAGAAATATTTATTATTAATAATATTAATAATACATTTTAATATTAGTAACATTAATAGTATTAATAATACATACTTATACATTAATAATATTAATACTAGCTATCCAAGTACATTAATTAGTGTTTCACCAATATTTCATAATCTGAAAGATAACGAATGTTGTTATTTTGCGTATTATTCAATATACATATGGCCATAGGCTAAAAAAGAATTTTGGGAAATGTTTAGAAAATATTGCATTGCAATAAGATTTAATTGATATTAGAATTTTCTCCTACTTTCTGCGCATTATTAGACATGATTCTTTCAAGAAAGTAACTTTTATTTTAAATTTAAAGAGTGAAATACGATGTTTGAAATAAAAGAATCGCAAACAGCGCAGAGAGAATTAACCAAATAATAATAATAATAATAATAATAATAATAATAATAATAATAATAATAATAATAATAATTATTATTATTATTAAATGCTTAAGCATAAAATGAAGTCATATAGTAAATGCATAGATATATACTAACATTAATGCATGTAAATATCACCAAAAATATTTCTTAAAACAAAATAATACCCCATTAAAAGACGCGTACTATGAGTAGTACATCATACCTGAAAGAACTGAATCAGATTATTTTGATATAAATTGGAATTTTATGATTTTTGTCCCCAATTTTCAAAAACTGAATGACTACCAAGGATTTTAGTCTGCCAAGAGAAAAAAAAAACTCTAATTGCTAACATAATCTGTGTCTTTATCCTTTAACTAACATAACTAATAGTTCATAGTTACAGACATTATAAAAACTACAAAGTAGTTTTATAATGTCTGTAACTATGAACTATTTTTAGTAGTAGTTTCCTTTGTACCATATAATAACATTATATACATTAATATTTTGCGATAATATTATGCAATATTATGCAAAACTATATTAAATACTAATGATATTTACATTTATTCCAATTATTAATAGCTGCATTTAACATAAACTATTAACACTATTTAAAATTAATAATTATTAAACAGCAATCTCGGTATTTAGGAACATAATATACATTTTTAATTAGCATAAAATTAGTAATAATATAATTTTTAATTAGTATATAACATATTTTAATTACTAAAATGATTATTAACAATTTAGTGCTCATTCTAGAAAGAAAAAAAGGGAAGATGCTAGTTCCAAAAAATACATTATTTCATGGGGAAATATACTGAGCAAGGTGTTTAGTAATTATAAAAAGCATTCAGTTTCTCATTATGATAAACAAAGTGCCATTAATTTTAATAATTTTATGAATTACAAATTGAAAAATACAATTAAATAATAACATGTTTTAATTTTTTTCTAAAGAAATAATTCTCTATCACTTTTATAAGATCTTGGGAACTTGGATTAAGAAATAATGTGTAATTTGGAAGTTGTATTACAAGAAAGCTGTGTTTACTGTAAGTGAATTTAAATATATTTTAATAAGGTAGCATTTTGCCAATTTCATAAGAAGAAAGTTTTTCCACCCTAAAAAAAGTGCTTAGAGGAAACAGCAAATAGTTACAGAATTAATAACAATTGCAAACAAGTAATTTCATCAATTAGTAACACAAATAACAAAATTAACAAATTTATTTGCATCTCATTTTGCAATCTGTCAAGCCTGAATCTAAATTTACATCCACGTTTGCATGTATTAATCCCCCAAAATATATCAGCACATTCATACACACATACAAAGTAAATATAAGGAATAGCCAATTATATATGAAATCCTCAAAACATTAAACAGCGCCATTATTAGCACTTAGTGGAAGTTCTCAGCACTTAGTGTTTCAGACAGTTTTGCTTCCTTAATTAATCATGAAAATTTTTATTTGGATGTATATGACTTGTAAAAGTAAACACATTCAACTTTTACTGAATAAGCTCTTGCTATGCTTAATATTTTATAATTTTTTTTTCTCATGCCTTCTTTTGCAATAGCGATTCAGCGGATGTCATTATTTCATTCTATTTTTAGTTCCAATATCTGCTAGAAATTTATTATTGCAGAAGCAGAATGAGAAAATAAGATTTGGCTACTTTATTCGTTTATTTAGAGAAAATTATTATACTTGCTAGCCTATATTATATAAAAAAATCAATAATTTGATTATTAATAGGAATATATAGGGATCAATAAGGAAATTATGACTTTTATACCAGATTTATACCAGATTTGAATAGCATTTTTAAATTAAATGATTTTTATACTTAAAAGATAAAAACTATGCATTTTACAAAATTATCATGCTTAAGTCTTTGACAATACTCAGAAATTAAGCTTAGAAATAATTATTTAAAGCTTTTTTGTGTATATTCAAAAGTCAGTACCTGTAGAAACTTGCCAAATTATGGTAACCTTAGATTTTAATACTTTTTTCTGTCATATTAAATCTTTATAAAATTTATGATTTTAGTCAATGATTAAAAAAAAATTGATTTAAATCACGATTTAATTACTGGTTTAAGTCAGCTTATTAAAATCGTTCGCTCCCTAAGAAAAAATAATAAAAGCTTAGTTTGCATTTATTCATTTATTTATTGTGATTACATTATTGTGATTTATTGTTGATACATTACTAGAAGGGTGTCCATTACTGGCACATCTACTTATACTGAAGTATAATATGTAATACTTTAAAATAGCTTGCTTCAAAAAACGTCCCCCCCCCAAAAAAAAAAAAAAAAAAAATGCGCGCATGACTTTTTTTTTAAATTTACTTATTTACATTTCTATATATATATTTATTTATTACAGGTTTACATAATACATCTGAAGAAGTATCAAAATTTGTTTATAAATACAGAAACATACAAAAAAGCATAAATGAACTAAAAAAATGCAATCTATTTAATTTTATTATTATTATATTGATGTACACAAATTTATTACCTTTTTATGATAATAAATTCACAAATACTGAAATTAAAAACACTAACTAATTTAATAAAAATATTGGGCTCAGTTTTAAGAAAGTTCATTTATACGGTTAATTCAATTTCTAACCAAAAATAATCTTATTCTTGCAAAAATGTATCATTTTACAAATAATCTCATTTTGTCAAAAATGAGACATTTTACAAATGCATATATATATACATATACATATCATGTATATAATTCTTTTTAGAATAAGTGTTCAAAGTATTTCACTAAATGTGTTAAATTAGTGTTTAAATTCAAATGTCAATTCAATAACTAATACATATATGTATACTTCTCTTTATTCATAATTATAGCTTTCATAGAATAGTTCATAAGTATGCTTAATATGAAGGAACGCAGTCACCTTTGCGACACCTTTGCAACTCGGACAACGATTAAGATTTTCTAATGTAAATTTTACTAATTCAATAAAATAATCATAATTTAGTTGAAATATGATAGAATTTTTTATGATAAAACTTTCATAATACACAGAAATCATAAACATTATTTTACATTTTTACATAATAAAAGGAATCTAAGCTAGAAAAAGATTAGATATATTCAAATAGAAAAGAAGCGAACAATATTAGAAAATAAAGCACCGAAATTTTATCATTTTCTTAAATATAATAATGCTGCTAATACTTTTAATGACATTTAAATTCCTTAATTTTTGGTTGTATGTCAAAAAACTTACAATTTAAATATGAAAACTGAACCATGAAAATCTGTTAAATTAGTTGTCAATTGAAAAGCTTTATTTTCATTAGAACAAAACATTTACATACCTTTGTTATAGAATATCCCACTTTTTCATGCCTGTAAAATCACAATAGAAAAGAAAACACAGGTCAATTTTTTCTAAATATGAAGACAAACATTCTATGATAATTAACATTCCTCGATTATTTGTAATTGTATTATGATTTATTCTTATTTTTTGAGTTAACAGAGGAGAACAAACTTTCCTCTTTTGACATGTTCCATTCAATCCAAAAATGGCGAAACTACGATACAGCAGATGTTTTCAATTTTAATTTTTCACCTGCGTACTTGCTATTATACAAAATGCAGACGAACATTTACAATAACACACCAGTGCATCTAAATCCAATTTTACACATTTGTCTGGGTAACCAACCGACAACAACTTGCAGTCTTAATATCACAAAATAAATGCACATAAAAACAAGTAATTCTTTTTACAAAATGTGTAATTTTCATGACAAGTGTGTGATTTTAGAAATTAACACACTTATCAGTGTATATAAGAACTATGCGTAAATTACAATAACACACCAATCTGTGTCAATTTAGGTATTTTTCTACTTTTACACACTTATTTATGTTTTTCAAGTGATAACAAATTACACACTTAGTTTCAAAAGCTAAATACACATAAAAACAGGTAAAATTCTGCAAAAAAATGTGTAAAGTACATGGCAAGTGTGTAAATTTACAAATTTACACATAAATGTGTGTAAATTTGACTAATTTACACATTTATTTTTTAGAGTGTATATATATATATATATAATAGAATTATCATTTTATATGAAATAACACTTAAAGAAATAGTTACTATTTAAAAGCACTTTATAACAGCTTTTTGTTTTATTATGCATTTAACAGTAATAATGTCGTGTTGCACTTGCCCTGCACGGTGGAGGTGGTAAAATCGAAATTTTTTATCAACAAAACAAGTGCACAACATTCTTTCTCGTTCTTTTCTATTTATTAGTAAACTGAAGCTTCATTTTAAATGCAGTAGACTCCCTTAAATCCGCAACCCTAAAATCCGCAGCACTCTAAAATCCACACATAATTTACAGATGTAAGCAATAAAACTTTCAGTTCAGATGTAGGGACAAAATTTGACTTTTTTATTTTTATAACATTTCTATGTATTTTTTAATCTGTAATTTTCAATAAATTAGTGAATTCATGCTTTTTCATGAAGGAAGAATAACTTTATTTTTGAAAAATTCAAGACATTGCTGATATTGTTGGGAATCATAATCTGTTTGCCAAATGTATTTATGCATTAATTAAGCTTTTTTCATTATTAAGTCTGGCTAAACCTGAAATATTTTATTATTTTAATGTGATTTAGTAGTGAACCTTTATAAGGTTCATTGAATAATAAGGTTCATGTTTCATTGAATAATTTAGGGAAAATGCATCTCATCTTTAAAATGAATATTTAACTATATATTATTGGATTTTTTACTTGACCTTTACTTTTAATATTTTAATCATTAAAAAAATTATCTTAATGTTTTTTAGTTTATTACTTTACTTAATTATTTTAATATTTTACTATATTGAAAGCGTTCATTATAATCTCTATTGCATTATTAATAACATTGAAATTACTGCTTTAAAAATATAAACAAATCAATGACCAGAAATCCACAAAATTCTAAAATCCGCACAACCTCTGGTCCCAAGATGTGCGGATTTGAGGAAGTGTAGTGTATACTTCACATTTGATTTCTGTAACAGTGATTGTATACACATATGAAGAATAGGAATATCAAATGATGGGGGTGTTCCATATTTTAGAATTAGATAATTTTATAATACTAATTTATAGTCAATAAAACAATAAATTCGTATTTTTATAAAAATAGATAACAGACTGAAGAAAAATAACATACTATTTTTAATCAAAGACCACGTTACAAAAAATGAGACTTTTGTTCGGATCAAAAATGATATCGATGTTAAAAGACCCTCCCTTCCCCTAGAGGTATCTTATGATATCATGTGCCAGACCCCCCCCCCCTCCTCTTCCCCTAAAATAATAACGTTATATATGCACAGACCCTAAAAACACACTAAAAAATAATAATAATGTGCCGAAAACATTTCTACACTCATGTTCATAAATTAAGGTTAATGCCAGTTCCAGCAAATAAAGGTACGGAAACAAAACAAACGTGACTTATTCGTCAACCCCATTTATTAAACAAAAGAAAAAGAACAAAAACGATGGTATATGTATGATAACATTAATAAAATCTACAATTGTTGCTCTCTAGAGCAACTACAAAAAGTACCCCCTAAAAAACTTAACATTATAAGGTTTGTATGATGGTTAATAAATTGTATGTCTCCGAGACGATGAAGTACAGTCTGCACAACGCCTTGGCATGCTGAGTATCAAATTATCAAACTGATCTTGGAGAAGATTACCACACTCAGCAAGCAATGCTCTCCGAAGTTCCGGCACACAGGTAGGAGGTGATTGTCGGGCTGCAACTTGTCGGCCAAGCATATCCCATACATGTTCTGTCAGATTCAAGTCAGGCGAAAATGCTGACGAATCCATACGGGTGATATTCTCAGCTTAAAGGCATTCATTTATGATGTTTGCTTGGGGAAGACGGGCGTTATCATCCATAAACACAAATTCTAAGCCCATGTCACCCCTAAACAAACATACATGTTGTTCCAGAATGATGTCCCGATAAATTTGGCCTGTCATTGTTTCAGTTTGAACATGTAGATCTGTTCTGGAGCCCAGTATAATTCCACCCCAAACGAGCAATCCTGCATCAACGTAACGTTGTCATTCAGTGATGTTGTATTGGTGGTTGTTTTGTAAACAATCAAAACTTATTTGGGTTCAAAAATCTTCTAAATATTCTTGAATTTTTTTTTTAATAAATTTTATTACATACTTAGAATTATAGAATAAAGAAATATTGAATTCAAATTATTTACATACTATGTACAAAATGTATAATATGTACAAAATATAAATGCTTTTACCTTGATAATTTTTGATCATCATACTAAAAACTGGAAAGATGATCCTTTATGCATTTCTGCGTGCCTTTTCATAAAATTAACATAATTCTTCAATAAAACTCAAGACACGCACGACAAACAAAAAATATAAACATTCTCTCTCTAAAAAATTCTTTTACATTCCATCAAAAATTGATGCCAACTTTTTTATCTAAACTTTTAACTCATCTCGTAAGATAAAAAATATAAAAAGCAAAGCAGACGAAAAAACAGCTTCGCTTCCATAGCAACGAGTCGCGTCTTATAAATAAATTAAATATCACAATTGCAAATATGCAAACGATTTTCTGTGAATAAACTGGAATAACTTAATTTATCAATTTCTAACATACTCCCACCTTTAATTTAGGCGGAAGCCAAATTAAACTTAAGATCACTTTTGATCAAATTAAGCCCTAATTCAAAATAAAAAATATGCAAATAAATAAAGATAATAACTAAACAATAATAAAATAATAATGAAACATTTAGAGTTTTAGAAAAGTCATTTCAGGGTTTTAGAAAAAGTCATTTCAGAAGTCTCTGTACTACTCTACCACTTCTAGTTTTACTGTTACTCACAGTCTGGATTACAGGGTCATCAGGACTTGATATCTCTAATGAGTACAGCTTACGAAGTGGACGCACCAAGGTCCCTGAACTTGTTTTAACTTCAGCCACTCTAGCTGCTCCATCTCGACTTGGGAAAATCTTTACAATTTTTCCTATAGGCCAATAAAGTCTCTTTTGGTTTAGTTCTATCAAGACTACTTCACCTAGTCTGACAGCTTGTCCTTTCTGTTTTGATTTTTGGACCAATTCAGCTAAATATTCTTTTCTAAATCTATTTCTAAGTTGTTGCCGAATATTTTGACAGTGTTTATATCTAGATTGAAGTTTCTTTGAATCTATTGCATCTAAATCAGGAACACCTATTTCTTCAATGTCTTGCAAAAATGATGATGGAGTCAAAGGTATAAATTTATCTGTTTCTTCAAAAATATAGGTTAGAGGCCTTTTATTTACTGTTGCTTCGACATCACATAGAACAGTCATGAGTTCTTCAAAAGTTAAAGTTGAAGTGCCGAGTGTTCTGATCAAGGGAATTTTAACACATCTAATCAGACGCTCCCACCATCCACCCCACCAAGCTGCTGCTGGAGGGATGAACTTCCATTTAATAGGAGACAGTTCTTTTGAAGAAACTATTGCATTCCAATCCAATGATTTTAAAAGGTTATTGGTTCCTCTAAAATTTGAGCCATTATCAGAGTATATAGTAGTCGGCCTTCCTCTCCTGCATATAAATCTTCGAAGTGACTGAATGAATCCTTCCGCTGAGAGACTGGATACAAGTTCCAAATGTATTGCCCTATATACTGCACATGTAAAAAGTACAACCCAAACTTTGGATCTTTGCTTTACGAAAAGAGGGCCAAAAAGATCAGCTCCAACAACTTCAAAAACTTTGGAATCTCTGACTCGATCTAGAGGTAGGTGGATTGGAGGTGTAGTATATGGCTTTGTAGAGTATCTTTTGCATCTGTAACACTTAGACAATTGACTTCTAATGATGCGTCTAGAAGAAATTATCCAATATTTTTCTCTCAAAATGGATCCAACTGTTTGAAGTCCAGCATGACAATTCTTTAAATGACATTCTTGAATCAGACAATTCACTACATGATGTTTCGATGGTAATAAAATTGGATATCTGAAAGAAAACTCGTCATCTCGCTCTAATATCTTTGTTTTTACTCTTAACAAACCTTCTTGATCTTTCATAACCTTTAATCCTTTTATTGCATCAGTAGTATTACCAAAACTTTCAGATTGTATTATTGACCAGAGCGACCTTTCCGCATCTTCTTTTTCTTCAATTGACAATTCTGATGGAAAACATATATTTCTGTTTCTGCACTTCATTATGAATCTCTTCACCCAACATACGACATTAATAAATCTACCAAATTTTGAAATTCTACTATATATCATAAATTCAAGTGAATTAGAACATAAAAGAGTAGGTACTGCAGTTTTCTTCTTTTCCATCATTACTAATTCTTCGTTGGGGCTTGTTTCTGAATGTGGCCAATTTTCTTTTGATAACTTCAACCATTCTGGTCCCTCCCACCATCTCATCTTCAGCAGCTGTTTAGGACTACATCCGCGAGAAGGTAGATCAGCAGGGTTGAGATGACCAGGTACGAAGTTCCATTGTTGAGATTCGGAAAATTTACAAATTTCTCTAACTCTATTGCCTACAAACGTTCCCCATTGATCATTTCTTCGAATCCAAGCGAGAACAGTCGAAGAGTCGGTCCAATACTTTACTGGTATGGAAATACAATTAAAGGCTTTCAAAACAAATTTAGTCAACCTTATTCCTAAAATATAAGCAAGAAGCTCTAAACGTGGTATGGTTACATTTTTCTTTGGTGCAAGACGAGACTTAGCTCCTAAAAGTTGTACAAAGACTGCGTCTTTATCTTCACAACGTAAGAAAACTGCTGTTGCATAAGCTCTGGTACTTGCATCACAAAATGTATGAATAGACCATTTTTCTTTACAACCATATCCTACACGTCTATTTATCTTCACGTCATTTAAATACTTGAGTTCGCTATACCATTTTTGAAAATTATTCCGGATTTCTTCTGGAAGTGGAGCATCCCAATCTAATTTCGTCGACCAGGCGTCTTGAATTATCAGTTTGGCTGGCAACAATGCTGGGGCTAAAAATCCTATTGGATCGAAGATCCCTTGGGTTACAGCTAATATCTTTCTTTTCGACAGATTTTCTATCTCATCACTAAATTTATAAGCGATCTTCAAACTATCTTCCATTGTGTCCCACTTCAATCCTAAAACCGGAACTATCGTTGTTACATTTTTGCTGAGCACCTTCTTTTCGTTAAGGAAACTGCTGTCTTCACTTTTAATTGGTCCGAATTCCCACATTCTTAATTCCATTTTCGTATCAGCCATGATTTCTGTAGATTTTGAAATAAAATTTTCTAGTTCAGGCACATTGTCGACTGAAGTAACGCAGTTAACTATATAGTATGATTTCATAAGCTTCTCAGCTATCTGTTTGTTTTCTTCATCAACATTACTCAAATGATATCTTATAACTGCACCTAGCAAAAATGGGCTACAAGTTGCTCCAAAAACTACTCTATTGTGTTGATAAACTTGAAATTCGTCAGGACTCTTCCACCATAAAAATCGTAAGAAATGCCGATCTGATTCTTTGACTTCAATTTGAAGAAATGCTCTTCTTATATCGGCTACTACCCCAATAGCTTTCTCACGAAATCTTATTAACACTGCAGGAATTTGTTCGATGAGGTTTGGTCCTTTAAAGAGGCAATCATTTAAAGAAGGAGACCTCCCTACTTTACACGATGCATCAAAAACTGGTCGAACACTTGTAGTAAGACTATCTGGTTTGATAACGGGATGATGAGGTAAAAAATGTCCTGGAATCTTGAGTGCTTCATCTGGTACTTTACTTATAACGCCTTCTTCTTCCCATTCATAGAAAACTTTAGCATATTCTTCAAACATTTTCATTGATTTTAATTTCTTTGTTGAATTTATCAATCTTCGTTCAGCTATGTGTCTATTTGAGGGAATCTCACGTTTGCCGTTAATCCAAGGAAGACCTACAATATAGCGACCTTCTATATTTCTATCAACTTCTTTTATAAAATTATCATGAGCGAGTTCTTCTTCTTCTGCTTTAGACAAAGTTTGACAGGGATCTGTTATACCAATTGTCTCTAACTTCCATAATTCTGGAATCTTCATATCTTTTAAAGCTAGGTTCGTGATAAACATATTTCCATAATTTAGGCAAGACTGTGATGTACTTTCTAAACGACCACAAAGTGTCCATCCAAACTTTGTCTCTATTGCTGTAAGACCGCTCTTTAACTGTTTTACTCGACCTGTAAGAAGTTGTCCGTAGTAATCGCTTCCAATCAAAATTTCAATTTTTGGACTTCCTGCTCCTAAATCTGTGATCCATAGTTTATTTTGTTTAAGCTCTTTAATTACTGATTCTTTTGGTATCCGAGGAATATAGTTACAAATTATATCTTGATCCAAAAGTTCTAAGACTTCTTTCGTTTGTTTCTGTCTATCAGAAGAACTTAACTCAACTTGGAATTTATTGTGAGATTTAGCTTCTGTTTGCGTACCACCAAACAAAGTGTGTACAATAGCTTCAGAAGAAATGGGATGTAAACCTAACTCTTCAGCTGTACCTTTTAAAATATAGCTCTTTTGCGACCCACAATCAAGTAACGCTCGTACTTTCTTTGTTATTCGACCTTTAATAACTATTTCTAAAGTCATAAGGGCTACTTCAGCAGAACACTGCTTACTTGCTATGGTGCTTTGAATAACTTCTGGGGTCTTAACTGTATTTTCTGGTTCTTTACACATTGAAATTTCAGGGCATAATAACTCGGTATGGGGTTTAGAACAAACGTGGCAACGAATAAAAACTTTGCAAACTTTAGCGTGGTGACCAAAACGAAGACATTTTAAACAGCAATTTTTATTCTTAATTTTGGCCTTCCGTTCATTAAAGGAAAGAGATCTAGCCCTAACACAGTCCTTGCTTTCATGAGATTTACTGCAAAATAAACAAAGGCGTTCTTTTGCGCTAAATAGCCCTGCCGCAGTAGGTATTTTACTTTCTGCTTTTCTTAACTTTTCTTTAGGTTTGTCTTTAAAGCCCAGCTCTATAAAACTCGATTTGGCTAATTTGAATCTTTCCTCGTTTGCAACTTCTTGTTTCAGAAATTCCATCAAACTTACTATATTTGCTTTTGTTGACAATGCATTATTATTACTAACAATGTTTGATGTGTTTGAAATATTATATCGCTGCCATGCTTTTAATACATCTTCCGATAAGCTAGATTCTATCATGGGATAGAGCCACGCCGAATTGCTTTCTAAACTTAAACCCATTGATTCTAACGATCTTAAATATGCCTCGACTTTCGTGAATAAATCTGATAAGGGAAGTTTATCTTCGCCGTGCGCCTGTACATTAGCTATAATCAATTTTAGGAATTCTCTAACGTACACTTCTATTAGTAAATCTTTATTTCCAAAACGCTCTTGAAATGCCTCGACAGCTTTGGGGTAATTAACTGCGGTCATTGGATAGCTCTCTAACAAACGCCTGGCACTGGTTCCAGGTTCTACCGATTGGATAAGATACTGAAATTTGTCACTATTATCCAAATCTATGTCTTCATGAATTTTCTGAAACTGGGACCAAAATGAAAGATAATTTATTAACTGCGAATCGAATGGCTTAATATTCAATTTAGGTAATTTATAATGCTTTGATTTGGAATAACCGTGATCTGTGCTTTTTTCACTATCATCTTGATTACGTTTATTTGTACCCAATGCTTCACTAACTTTACGCTTAATGGTAATAAATTGATCCGAATAAGTTTCATTTTCCACTACTTCATTTTCAATAGCCTCTTCGTTGCATTTATCATCATCTAACATGAGCTCAATTATAGCTTCATCAATAGATTTAATTTCATGAATCAAATTTTCTAATTTACTAAAATCGTCTGAAATTTTGTCCTTATCTAATGACTCGCTGTTAATTTCTTCATTCAAAACATTTAAAGTTCTGGTAAATGACGAACGTAGTGGTGTACGCTTTTTCTTTAGCTTATTCATCTTAGAAAAATTAAGTAGTAATGCACAGCTTATGAAAACACTATACGCTATAAAAACAATTCAATATCTCAACAGTATTATTCAAATGTCCCTGTTCGGGCGCCAGATTTTGTTTTGTAAACAATCAAAACTTATTTGGGTTCAAAAATCTTCTAAATATTCTTGAATTTTTTTTTAATAAATTTTATTACATACTTAGAATTATAGAATAAAGAAATATTGAATTCAAATTATTTACATACTATGTACAAAATGTATAATATGTACAAAATATAAATGCTTTTACCTTGATAATTTTTGATCATCATACTAAAAACTGGAAAGATGATCCTTTATGCATTTCTGCGTGCCTTTTCATAAAATTAACATAATTCTTCAATAAAACTCAAGACACGCACGACAAACAAAAAATATAAACATTCTCTCTCTAAAAAATTCTTTTACATTCCATCAAAAATTGATGCCAACTTTTTTATCTAAACTTTTAACTCATCTCGTAAGATAAAAAATATAAAAAGCAAAGCAGACGAAAAAACAGCTTCGCTTCCATAGCAACGAGTCGCGTCTTATAAATAAATTAAATATCACAATTGCAAATATGCAAACGATTTTCTGTGAATAAACTGGAATAACTTAATTTATCAATTTCTAACAGTGGTAACGGGTGCCTGGTGTTCTCCATATGAAAGTCGGACGTGAATCAGACTGCGAGGTAAACCTGGACTCGTAGGAAAACATTACACAAGCCCACTGTGACGATGTCCACATTTCATGTTCTCTACTCCAGGCTAACCGCAGGTGACAGTGAGTTGCCGTGAGCGGAACACATCTAACAGGTCTGCGAGCATATAGACTAGTATTTCCCAAACGTCTGTACACGGTTTGTCTTGAAACAGTCGCACCTGTGGCTGAAGATAGTTGACGAGACAGGTCTGATGCTCTACTCAGTCTGCTTCTTTTGGCAGTTACTGCCAAATAACGGTCTTCATTCGTGGTTGTAACTCGGGGACGACCTATATTGTTACGTCTACTGACATTTCCATCATCTTGGAATCGTTTCCAAAGTCACTTTGGCTAATTCAAGTTCCTCGGATACTTCTATCTGAGTATGCCCACATTCCAGACGGCCTATAATTCTATCACATAAAGTATCATCCACATGTGTCCTCTGTCTCATAACCGTTCATTCTTGGCACTGAGAGGCTTAGAGAATGCTTATTAACAGTTTTACTTCTTTTCCACCGTTCCTTATATATGCCTCTCTCATACTTTCGTTATTGTGGCGTAGTATCGGCGTCATCGAGTGGCTTTCTGGAATTTGCATATTAGTCCTGAAGATGTGAGTGATGATTCTGCGAGTGAAATTTTTACTTTAGAATTTGATTTCCATGTGATTCTGAATTATCCTTAATTTATGGACATGAGTATATTAGATCAATACAAAAACCCTTAATGGGTTAAAAGTTTTGACGCAGCTGTTTATTTTATGGCTCTAAGAATTTTGAATATGAATTTTAAAAATAATGATATCAAATTTTGAGTGACGCCATGTTATTAATTGAAAAATGCATTTTTGTACTATTTCATTAATCATTTTATTTTTTTTTCTATTTATAATAGCATGTGCAAAAGTTATTTTCAACATGAAAAGATATATACAATTTTATTCACCTATGCTTTTTCACACACATCTCCCATAAATTCAAAATATGTGTTTTAAAAGATATGATATAAAATTTAAGTGACGCCTTTATGTCCCTTTAAAAAGCTTGCTTTAAAATTCAGTTTTTTTTTTTTTTTTTTTTTTTTTTTTTTTTTTTTTTTTTTGATTTGGTAAAATATATTTACACATCTAAAAAACTGTTTTAAATTTACATTTCGTTGTTAAATATATAATTTTCATTGAATCTATACTATGCATTGGAATGCATTTATCTCAATAAACTGATTTATCATTTGTGTCACGTTATTCAAAATTGTAAGCAATATTTATGTAAATGGTTTCTTTGCTCTAAATTATCCAAACTAAGTGAAACGCATGTAAATGGATAATCTGACGCAAAGAAACCATTTACATAAATATTGCTTACAATTTCGAATAACGTGACACAAATGATAAATCAGTTAATTAAGATAAATGGATTCCAATGCATAGTATAGATTCAATGAAAATTATATATTTAACAACGAAATGTAAATTTAAAACAGTTTTTTAGATGTGTAAATATATTTTACCAAATCAAAATTTAAAAAAACTGAATTTTAAAGCAAACTTTTTAAAGGCACATAAAGGCGTCACTTAAATTTTATATCATATCTTTTAAAACACATATTTTGAATTTATGGGAGATGTGTGTGAAAAAGCATAGGTGAATAAAGTTGTATACATCTTTTCATGTTGAAAATAACTTTTGCACATGCTATTATAAATAGAAAAAAAAATAAAATGATTAATGAAATAGTACAAAAATGCATTTTTCAATTAATAACATGGCGTCACTCAAAATTTGATATCATTATTTTTAAAATTCATATTCAAAATTCTTAGAGCCATAAAATAAACAGCTGCGTCAAAACTTTTAACCCATTAAGGGTTTTTGTATTGATACCATTACTTTTTTTAGGTTAGTGATCATTGGATTAGTAGAATACACATTTATGAGATTTAATGCAGAATTTAAGAAGATAAAATCGAAAAATTAATGTTTTCTTTACATTTTTTGAATAAGAAATATCTTGTATTTGTCAGATTTTAATCCCAAAACAGATGTAATTAAAAAGAAAAGAAGAGGATGCTACTCTGAAGCAATTTCAACAAAAATTTCCTTATTTATTAATCTAAATACAACTTTATTTTTAAGTCTATTTCATATCCTAAGTTACCAACTTTATGACACATTTTTAATTCATTTTATTCGAAAAAATTGTCAAGTATTTAATGCAGAAATTGCACAATCGAAAAATTTGTTCCATTATTTGGTAAAAGCTTTTTCAGAAAAAAAGATTTTCCAGAAAATGTTCTTAAAGTTGGCGTTTTGAACCATATTTCTAGTCGGCGAATGTAATAATGTAATAAATTTAATTTTTCTATGTTTCTTATTTTTAAAGCTTATCCTTAAAATAAATATGAGTTAATCTTTTCTTTTTAAACAGACACATATATATATAAATTAAAGATTTAAAAAAAAAATTACACCATATTCTGAAAATTTACTTTGATATGGATACTGAAAGCAAAATTCACAATTATGATTCATAAGTATGAAACGAAAATGTTAACAAAGTAATTTCTTTAAAATTTGAAATTTATTTAAGATCTAAATGCATAAAAATTGATTCTTTAGAGCTATAAATATTAGTTTGTTTCAATTTTTATTTTTTTAATTATGTATTTTAGTTCATTTTATATTTGCTTTAAAGATACAAAACAAAAAAAGGCTTTACTTCAGAAAACAAATATAACATTCTTTATATAACATAATTAGAAACATTTGTATCCTAAACATAAAATATAAATATAAAATACCAAAAACTTGTATGTTATTAAGCATAATTATTTTAATAGATATATCATTTGGCACGGATGGGACATGCCCCATCCCTCCTGAGTCATAGTGTCCTGTCCTTACCTTAGAGCAACATTAAAATAATTAATTTTTTCAACAAGCATAGGATTTTTATATTTAACTTAACTGTTTATTTATAAAAGGCATATTGTTGAATTTACAAAATATTAAAAATAATTAAGTTAGCAACAAAAATGAGATTGAAAGTGTACATTAAACATTCGAGTAATTCTTATTTTTAGGTATTGTAAAATGGCCTTTTTAAGTCTCAAACTAATATTTGCAACTATAAAAAGACTTATAGCAACAATTATAAACAATGATTATTTCATGTGGTGGAAAAGTCATAAATTAAAAATAAAACATATTTTAAAAATTATTGCAGATGTCCCATGCCTTAATACTCTTCCCTAGTCACAAATTAGCACCTCATTTCTAGATGGATCCCTATGGAAAGACGAAAAGTGAGATAGTTGTTTTTAATTGGGGTGATGTGCAGAAGTGGAGATTATCTTTTTACGGAATTCATTATTTTTGCATATTATTTTATAAGAACTTACTAAAATATTCTATTAAATTCAATTTTTAATGCCATATAATAATTGGAATCAAAAGGCTATATTTAAAAAAAAAAATTTGTACTTTTCATTTATTTTTTATGTTTTTAAATCACAGCATAATGTTTTTGTATTAATGTTTATACTTGAATTATTATTATTATTAAAAAGTAATTTTGCATCATTTATGTTTTAAATCATTACAAAATATGATTCCAGCATAAATATTGGAACACATATATTTCTTTTCTCACATATATATTTCTTTGAACAGAAATTGTGCTTTAGGTTATTTCGTTTGTTAATAGGAATTGATTAAAAAAAAACATATCATCTGCAACAAATTTCCTCGCTCATCCAAATCTTCGGATTATATTGCTAGAAGGCACGATACTTCTGCACTCAGTTTTCTTTTTTAAGTATTTTTAAAAATTAAAATGACCTTTTTTAACAGATTTTTTTTAAATAAAATCTTTAAGGGCTCTCTCTCTCTCTTTTTTTTTAATTTATTTTTTGCAATTTAAAAAAGTGACTTATGAATAATTATTATCATTGTACAATGATTTTTTAAAATTTTAATCACTAAAATGATTTTTTAAACTAAACTAAAATTTAAAAAAATACAAACTTTGTATTTGTTCATTCAAATTATTCTTTGCAATTGAAAAAAATGTTTATTCAAATTGTAAATCATGTTTGTTATTACTGAGAAAACAAAAACGATTATAAAAAATATTTTTAAATTACAATGCTTTTTTTATTAAAGGGATTTTTCCAATTTAATTTTTAAAATTAAACTCTTTTTATTCAAACTTTTTTTTCTACAATTTAAATGATAATAGAAAAATTAAAATTTCTAACATTTCCAAATCTTCTGCCATTTTGCACTTACAATCTATCGACAACAACGTGCGTACGATGCGTCAGAGGGATATTGGCAGTAAGATTGAAAATAAATTTCGCCTAGAAAAAAATTTGAAAACAAATCTCAATTCTAACAATGCATGATTCAACTTCAGCAAGGGAACCTTCTAGGAATGAAATGCAACAACGAATGACTGCAATCAAAATTAAAAACTCCCTCTCACACAGAGCTTTAGTGCTGCCATCTATTGGCTTTAAGACCTACTAAGTATTTCTTGTTTACTATCAATTCATTTGCCCCCCCCCCCCCACCCAAAAAAAAAAAAAATCTATATGGAATTTTGACATAATATCTGTGGAAAAAAGGGCTTAAACTACAATTTACAACTAAAGATTAGTTTCAACTTTTCAAATTCTTGAAAATTTACATTTTTTTTCCCAGCACATTGAATTTTAATGACATCCAATTTAGAATAGAAATTATGAAGTTTTTGGATTACGTAATAAAAAATTAAACTGTGCTACTGGACATAATCATATTTTTCCCTCAACAAAACCTAAAAACAGTGTCATTTATAATGTCGCATACTTTCGCATTCATATTTTGTATTTTTAAAATATTTTTGAACCATACATTATTGATAAGTGTGGTCCGAAAATCGATGTTTGTCAGCTAAAATTTTGTATCTGAAGATTGGTAAGCTTGAAGTTCTAATCTGAGTGCCGTCAAAATCCAGAAATTTATGCTTCGTTAGACGCATTCATAATAAAATATTTGATTTTGTAAAAGTAAATATTCATTTCATTTTATAATTTAAAATAAATGTCAATTTTAACAATAAAAAAATATCTTACTTAAATTTAATTTTAAAAGTGAATTATTGAAATTTATTTAAAATGAATTTTTATTTCATTTAAATTAGTTGTAATTGTAATGTAATTTTATTTAACTTATTACAATTTTATTTTTTTTAATTAAAATTTCATTTAATTAAAATTTCATTGACAATAAAAAATATAAAGGAATGGATAATAAAAGTCAACTTTATTTTATTAACTGACTTAAAAAAAAACTCAAAACAAAACTAAAACATAACGTCTCGATCGGGGCAGAACTCACGATGTTCAGTTCTCAAACCCAACGACATACCGATTGAGCAAGCAAGTATGCAGTAACACGGTGAAAAAGATAGGTAAAGAAAAAGGAAACACGCGTATGAATACAATAAATGGTTTATCGAGCATTTGCATTGAGATTCCCATAGAAATGCAGAAAATATAGTCCAATTTTTCAAGACCAATATATAACAAACAAGAGTTTTCCTAGAAACTAGGCAAGTCTTATTCACTCTATATTAAAGAGATTCATATTATATATAAGTTTTAATAAAATCTCCCAGGCAGTTTTCTAGATCTCATTATCAGGAACAAACACTATCGATTTCGGTTTAAAAATGGGTATCGAGATCTTAAAAGATAAAGCACGTAGAAATGTAAAAAATTCAAAATAGAATTAGACAGCAGATATAAGACTCTTTTTAAAAAATCAGAACAATGTGAGCTATATTTGCTGAGTTATTAAAAGGCGGCATTTTCTTTCCGCATTTTCTTTGATCTCAAACTAGCTGTATATATGTTCCGCCATTCGACAATTCTACGATACGATTTTAGGCTTAAGGCTGCGTCACAGGAATACTACGGTCTTCCATGATATTGAAAATTCAAAATGTATTTACTATTCACACCTTTCCTATCATCACCTTTTGACTGAATTCCCTAGTTATTTGAAATTTCCAGTAAATGAGAAAATTGATGTAGTAAAAAACAATAAATTGTGTTTTAATTCCCTAATTTTTCATAAAATATTATTATGCAACTCAAAGTATCTGTGTGTTTGAAAGAAGCGATATAAAATAGAACCCTTCATTTTCCTAAAAATCAATATCAACAGAAGATAACTGACAAACACACATTGGAAAACCAAATAGCGTATCTGGGTCACAAGATGGTGTTTTGTCCATATCAGCTTAAGAATTTGTTCCACCATACAGTCTAACGCTTATGAGTAATCATGATAGCAAAAGTGAATTTATTTTATTAAGTACAGTAATTCCTTAACATTCGCGTGATTTAGGTTCGCGGAAGCCTCCGTGAATATCAAAATCCCAAATGTTGGGACTATCTTCCCGGATATAAAAAGGGGTTATACAGCTCATATTCAAAATATTAGAATAATTACCTTTTTTTTAGAAATTGAAAATATCGTTTGGTAATTTAATGTCTTTTAATGAAAATATGCAAAAGATATTTTTATTAAGAACTTATTGTTGATTAAACTTACTTGTTATCTTAAATTTAATATCATTTTTGAAAAGATTAATTGCAAAAAAAATTATTTTGAAAAGTCAAAATATTAGAATATTTATTCAAGTGGTTCAAAATATTAGAATATTTCACATTAATTCTCCTTTAATTATTACCAATTCTTAACTGGTGGCATCATTGATTAAATTCAGACTATTTTATTTAAAATCAGTATTCTTTTTTGCAGTTTGTCTCTTTTTCGTCTTAAAATGGGCCGTGTGAGTGATATTCCTGAATCTACTAAACTTCGTATGATTGATTTGTATCGGCACGGTAAAAATCAATGTTTTATAGCGAATTATTTACATTGTTCGCAATCGAGCGTTAGTAAAATACTAACACAACATTCAAAAATTGGAAAATTTCAAAATAATCGCCGAAATGGTGGCCGAAAACGAAAAATATCTGCTAGAGATGACAGGAAACTGAAGCGTATAGTTAAGAAAAACCGTTTTAAAAGTGTGCGATTCTTGCATCGAAAATGGAAAGAAGGAGTTGAAGTTTCTACATCGACAACATTAAGACGTCTCCATAAATTTAAATTTGAATCTCGTGTACCGAAAACAAAACCTCTCATGACTGCAAGACAAAAGCGTATAAGATTGAATTGGTGTAAATCAAGACGTTTATGAAGCAATAAAGATTGGAAAAATATATTATTTAGTGATGAAAGTATGTTTTGTGTTTCATATGGTAATCAAGGTATTCGAGTTTGGAGAATGAAGCAAGAAGCATTTGATAAAGAATGCCTTAAACGTTCCGTAAAATTTGCTGCTAGTGTCATGGTTTGGGGTTGTATGAGTGCAGAAGGACCTGGAAAGTTATGCATCGTCTACGAAAAGGTTAAATCTCTGATATATCAAGAAATTTTAGAATATTACATGATTCCATCATCAGAAGATTTATTTGAAGATGATTTTATCTTTCAACAAGATTTAGCGTCCCCGCATACCTCGGTGTCAACTAAGAATTGGTTCCGCCAACGCAACATTAAGGTACTTCCTTGGCCACCAAATTCACCAGATCTTAATCCCATCGAAAACTTATGGTGTATAATGAAGAAAAAACTTCAAGAAAATCCTCCTTCAAGTAAAACTGAGTTAGTGGCACGTATAAAGTCTACTTGGGCTAATATTGATAGAAATGTTTGTAAACACCTTGTATATAGTATGCAAGATCGATTGTACGCTGTTATGAAAGCTAAAGGGGATGCTACAAAATATTAACTACCATTTACTTCATATTCATAAGGTAATATTGTTACGTAAAATAAAATATTCTAATATTTTGAAACAATCTAAATTTTATTCTAATATTCTGGTGTGTTTAAGGAAGCTGTATACCTAATTTATTGTGCTGTATTTTATATTTTATAAATGTTAAAATCTTATCTAAACATTCCAGATTTAATTTATAAGAAATTTAATTGCATTTACTTAGTATAAAAAATAAATAAATGACAAATAATTTTTTCTTATTACTTTTTCTCAATTATTCTAATATTTTGAATATGAGCTGTAGTTCAAGAGCCGACAGCATAAAAATCTATGTTATCAAGCACAAGAAAAAAGCCTAAGAGTATAAGTAATAGGGGAATCTAATGATACATGTTTGACGGAAGTCAAGTGGTGTATAAGCCAAAAATTAATACCACTAGTGGTTCACTCGTAGGTTTATCATTGTGTTTGCCGTACAATCAAAGGTATGAAAACATGGAAAACTAGGAGCAGGAAAACACCATGATAAACCTCCGAATGAGCCACTAGTGGCATTAATTTTTGGCTTATGCACCACTTCACTTTCGGCAGACATGTATCATTAGATTCCCCTATTACTAGAATTTCATAAAATAAAGGTTTTTTTCTTGTGCTTGATAACATAGGTTTTTGTGCTGTCGGCTCTTGGAATATTAAGTCTTAAGATTTTTTTTTAATTAAAAAAAAACAATTCAAACATAAAAAGAGTAAAAAGAGTAAATTTATTTTATTCGGCACAAAAATTGAATTTTTAATTGAAAAAAAAAACAATTGAAACGTAAAAATATTAAAAAGTGTAAATTAATTTTATTAGAGTATAAAGATTGAATTTTTAATTGAAAATAACAAATGAAACATAAAAATATTAAAAAGAGTAAATTTATTTTATTAGATACAAAGGTTGAATTTTTAATTGTAAAATCAATTGAAACGTAAAAATTAGGTACCTTATGAAATAACGGATTATACGCTTTAATGGTAACATATATATACAAAATTATTAATTTGTTCTGATAAAAAATTCCACATAAAAACCAAATCTTAGTTATAACCAAGGCTGCGGAGTCGGTGGGAAAAATGACCGATTCCAACTCCGACTTCGGAAATTTTAACGACCTCGACTCTTGGGCGGCTCAGCCCCTCCTAAAATATTTTGAGCCCCCCTTGGAAAATATTCCAAGGTCACTCAATGAATTTCTGTTCCGAAAATTCAAATGAAATTCTGTTCAAAAATCTAAGTTAGTTTTGAGAACCTTTCACAATTTTGCAGGATTACTAAATTGTATCTAAAATAAGTGTTTCAACACTCCCTCATCTTCTTTGTACATATGAAGCTAGCATGATGTTTAATTTTGATCAGCTATACACTCAAAATTTTCATCATCCTATAATTTTCTTAGTATAAAATAAAGTTATTAGAACACTTTTTAATAAGAAACATAGTACCTACATTATGAATATGCGTTTCTTTATCTTTCTGTGGCAATGCGATAGAAAAAAAAATTATGAGCCCCCTTTACATTCACTTGAGCCCCCCCTATTGTTCACTTCTAGCTACGGCCCTGCTCCAGGCTGGCTAATATACTTGTGTTGTTGGTGATTAAAATTATGAGGGAACGAAAGAAAAATAAATCGAAAAATTCACTATTTCGGTGTTAATTCAGTTCTTAGAGCTGTGGAAAAAAAATATTTTCAGTTTTACTAATTTTTGAATTTTGCGTTCCACAAACCTGAAAATACAACTATCGAAATCTAAAGAAAAAAACAAAACAAAAAGTTTACTATTTCGGATCGATGAACTTGAAAAGGGGAAATTTTTACAATTTGGATGTTAATTTGTCTACTCCAAAGAGAAAAATTTCGATAAAAAGGGGGGGGGGAGGGGGAGATGAGAATTTTATTAATTTGTAAATAATTCAAAAGTTTTTATTAAAAACGGTTTTCATCTACAGTGTACGCCGGCCAGTATATTTGGGTATAGTCCAAAAATAACAATAACAATTCTTTTATGGAATTAAAATTAGATATAATTGGCTTAATTTCACTTCAAACTGCCTGAAAAAAAGCTGGAGTCGGAGTCGGCTTGTTTTTTAGTGACTCCGACACTTTTGCTCAAAAATGGGCCCGACTCCGATTCCGCAGCTCTGGTTATAACTGGAAATTTGAGATGTGTCCGCATCAACTTGTGTACTTCCGAAAACAATCATTTTCAGTCGGCAATCAGTCGGCAATAAAAAAAAAAAAAAAAAAAAAAAAAATGTAATAAAATATAATGCAATGATTTTTATACTACTCACGGCACTATTTCACAAATCAGATATTAAGTTCGATGAATAATAGTATGGGAAAATTACACCGTACCACTTCCACCGACAAAAAAATTGTCTAGCTTCAGTGAACGATATAATTGTGGCATCAGACTCGCATAGAAAGTTCCTATCAAAATCCATGTAAAATTTCTGCTAGAAGTCACAGATTAACAAAATGAAAACTCATAAACAAGCTATAAAAATCTACTTGCTCTTATTAAATCATGGATTATTTTAATTCTAGGGCAAATAAAAATAAGATAAGTTTTTGTCATTCTAAAAAAATGTTGAAAAATTGTTTGGTTACGTAATCGTGGTTTTGTTACTAACTGCTTACTTAGAATAAATATATCATTTCTAATTTTTAATCGCTTTGAAAAAAGAATTAAAAAATGAAATAAAAAACATGCGTACAGCACAGATTATGAAACACTTTCCAATACATTCCCAAAACTGTAATAACTGTAATTTTTTTTTATAAGTGGAACGATGTTTAAATAAACAATTAAGAAAATCATCCTGAATGAATCAGTATGATTACAGTATGATCAGCATGATCGGTATGAAAATGCATTCAGCTTGAGCATTTATTATTTATTATAGTCGAAAAATATTCACATTTTTGGGGCAGCTTTATATATGATCTATAGATTTGTATGTATACTACATAGTATGCTAAAATGTAATTCAGTTAAGCGCACATTTAAAAATTTATGCTGTTATTAAGTTGGAAAGTTTTTAAAATTCCATTCAATAATTTCCGTCAGTAAACGGAAATGTACTTTTTTGTGCAGCCTTGTATACGATATATAAAATTTATGCATGCCAAGTAACATGCAAACAACATAATTAAATTTAAAAATGCGTATCACAACTGAAAATGCACTTCCGACAATTATTCTTACTAACCACATTGCTACCAAAATTTTTTGTATGTCCTGTAAATGAACGATAAATTATACGCACACCAGATTTTACAATAAGCATACAGTAGTACGGCTCAATGATATATATATAAATATGTTTAAAATGGTGTAATATTACTAAAATACACAACAAACTATTTTTTCCCATAAGTAATAAAATAGAATTACTTTGTGTGTCCCTGTAAATGAACAGTAAAATCATGCGCGTAACCAGGGGCGCGTGACAAAAAACTGGGTGCCCGGGCAACCCCCCGCTCGCGCAGATCCAAGATTGATTATTTTAAAAAATCAAAATTTATAAAAGAAAAAAGAAGAAAAATGTAAGCAAAATTAGTTCAATTAGTTAATCAAAACTAACAGTCTATGTTTTGAAATGTGATAAAAGAAGAGACACAGATTCTTTTTTTTTTTTCTTTTTAAGAAAATTGTTTTATTCATCTTTTAAAACAAGAACATATACTAGAATCTGTATTAATCACAGTAAATCAAAAAGTTGTTTTTATAATCCCAGTTTGATGTCTTTTTTTATGGAAGTTTTTTTAACGCCGTTCTTTTGCATGCCATAAAAAATTAGAATAAATTCTCGAGAAAGATAGAAACTACTATTTATATCTTTGTTCTTGTTATCTAAAGTCTAGATAGGAGCAAAAAAAAAAATCAAAGGAAATACCGATGTGAAACGATAATTCCACCATGTGATTAGCCTGGAGAAAGGAGGGGGTGGAGGGTTGTACAAATTAGAGATGAGACGGGCTCAACCGCAGCCCGAAAGCCCGAGCCCGGGTCCGAAGCGGGCTCAGGCTCTATTTTCATTTTAGTGTTCGGCTCATTCTTTTTAAGATTTAAAAAATATTTATGTGTAGATGAGATTGAAAGAACTACTATTTTCCTTTTATAGTTATTTATTGTTTTTCAAGTCATTTCAGTGTTATTTTGATCAAAACGAAAAAAAATATTTTTTTAAATATTTCAATAGTTGGTTGTTGTTTCAAAAGAAAACTTGTGATGTATGGAGATTTATGTCTACTGCATTTCCGTCGATGATCGATTGATAAGGCGCCAATCAAAATAGTAATCATAAGCAATAAATAGCTTCTTGTTGGATTTTCGTTTGAGGCAGAGGATATTTTTAATGCGATCGTTTATTTACTTATTTTGTTAGTTAAATAACACTAGAGAATGATTTCTTCGTTTTTGATGCAGACTAGATGCTTGAGGTTTGCAAATTATTTGATTGTGCACGAGTCATAATCGTTCTTCATATAATAATAGCATCGTGATTTTTTTTTTTTTTTTTTTTTTTGTTCGTCAGCATGAATTTTGCTTATGCTGAGGATTTCCCTTCGTAAGTAAATACATTTTACATGTTATTCCGATAGAAAAAATTCGATTAATGTTTCTTCTTTTCCATAAAAACAACAGAACTTTAAGATAACTGTATCAATGTTTTAACTTTCGTTGATTTTAAGGTTCTTGTCAATCATGGGGAATTGTTATGAGAAAGGAATTGATTATAGTTAAAGATGTACACATTTTATAGGAAATTGAAAACGTTTTTTGATTCTTTAGCATACAAATGGTAATTTCTATAAACACTATCCATTTATTCATTATACTTCTTTAATATGTCCATCAAATTTTCTTCTTAAAGGACAAAAAATATAGGAATCGTTTTAGATATGAAGAATATTTTTATTTGATACCAAATTGCTCTTTTCATAAGATTGAATTTAAATTTTTATTTCACAGTAAATTTTATAAGAAATATTTAAAAATGAGGTATCACATTTGAAATTTTTTTTAAATATCATTTATTTATTTATTTTTGCATATTTTTTGTATCGGGCTCGAATGGGCTCGGGCTCCAATGTAGCAAAAATCTTTTGGGCTCGGATTCAAATTCGTCGGGCTCGGGGGGGGCGCGAGCTCCAAAATCGAGCTCGAACTCATCTCTAGTACAAATCTGCTTCCTTTGAAAATGAGAAATGATGCTACGCAAAATTCAAATTAATTTGGAGGTTGGTTGGTTCATTAAATTTTGTTTTTGGGGACCTTATTTTGACATTCGTACGGGCTTATTTTTTAAACCGGAAAATTTTATTTATTCATGAGTAGAAAATATTGAAAGAACTCTTTTTCACTTTAAATTGCGTACTACAAGTTATTTTAATGCTACTTAGATCAAAATGACGGGAGGAACTAAAGTCGTGCTTATTTATTTTAGAATTTCATTGCTGTTTGAAATGAAAATTTGTGATAATTACAGATTCATGTTTACGGATATCTTTATTTTATATCTAACATGTTTTATCTATGTTTATATATCTTTTTCTTATTCATGAGCAGCGCCGTGCGAAAGGGGGGTACCCCCCGGAGGAGGGGACAGCCGCCCCGGGCGCGGAATTTTAGGGGGCGCCAAATTTACACTACCAACGTCATTTTTGGCCTGTTACAAGAAAAAGTTGGGTGGAGGGGGCGCCAAATTGTAACTTTCCCCCGGGCGCAGTTTTCTCTTCGCACGCTCCTGTCCATTAGATTTAGTTTTAAACAACTTCTCATCCTTCTTCACGCAATGAAAAATTGCGTTTGGGTCCTTTTTAAAAGAAGTTCCACACAATTATACCTTCCACAAAAAAAACCAGTCTAAAACCCAGTCCCCAAAATGTTTTATCACACTAGAGGGGCGCCGCCCCCCTGCTCGCTACGCTCGCCAACCCCCCCCCCGCGTGATCGCTTCGCGATTCCAAGTTGTAGGATACCCCTGTTTGCTGCGCTCGCCAATACCCCATGGTATGAATAAGCAGTTGCAGACCTATCAAATGATGTGTCACAAGACTGGTTTTGTAAAGAAATTAAAAATGTGCCCCCTTGGGGGGCAGAGTGCGGGGGTGACACACAAGAGATCCATAATATGAATAAGCAGTTGCAGACCTCTCAAATGATGTGTCACACGACTGGTTTTGTAAAGAAATTAAAAATGTGCCCTCTTGGGGGGCAGAGTGTGGGGGTGACACACAAGACATCCATAATATGAATAAGCAGTTGCAAACCTTTAAAATGGTGTGTCACACGACTGGTGTTGTAAAGAAATTAAAAATGTGCCCCCCTGGGGGGGCAGAGTGGGGGGTGACACACAAGACATCCATAATATGAATAAGCAGTTGCAGACCTTTCAAATGATGTATCACACGACTGGTGTTGTAAAGAAATTAAAAATGTGCCCCCCTGGGGGGCAGAGTGGGGGGGTGACACACAAGAGATCCATAATATGAATAAGCAGTTGCAGCCCTCTCAAATGATGTGTCACACGACTGGTTTTGTAAAGAAATTAAAAATGTGCCCCCTTGGGGGGCAGAGTGTGGGGGTGACACACAAGACATCCATAATATGAATAAGCAGTTGCAGACCTTTAAAATGGTGTGTCACACGACTGGTGTTGTAAAGAAATTAAAAATGTGCCCCCCTTGGGGGGCAGAGAGGGGGGGTGACACACAAGACATCCATAATATGAATAAGCAGTTGCAGACCTTTCAAATGATATATCACACGACTGGTGTTGTAAAGAAATTAAAAATGTGCCCCCCTGGGGGGGGCAGAGTGGGGGGGTGACACACAAGACATCCATAATATGAATAAGCAGTTGCAGATCTTTCAAATGATGTATCACACGACTGGTGTTGTAAAGAACTGAAAAATCTGCCCCCCTGGGGGGCAGAGTGGGGGGGTGACACACAAGAGATCCATAATATGAATAAGCAGTTGCAGCCCTCTCAAATGATGTGTCACACGACTGGTTTTGTAAAGAAATTAAAAATGTGCCCCCTTGGGGGGCAGAGTGTGGGGGTGACACACAAGACATCCATAATATGAATAAGCAGTTGCAGACCTTTTAAATGATGCGTCACACGACAGGTGTTGTAAAGAAATTAAAAATGTGCCCCCCCTTGGGGGGCAGAGTGGGGGGGTGACACACAAGACATCTATGATAGGAATAAGCAGTTGCAGACCTCTTAAATAATGTGTCACACGACTGGTGTTGTAAAGAAATTAAAAATGTGCCCCCCCCTGGGGGCAGAGGGGGGTGACACACAAGACATCCATAATATGAATAAGCAGTTGCAGATCTTTCGAATGATGTGCCCCCCCCCTGGGGGGCAGAGCGGAGGGGGACACATAAGACATCCATAATAGGAAAGGCACTTTCAGACCTTTCTAAAGATTTGCAACACGAGTGCTGTGGATAAAAATAAAAAAGTTCCCCTTTGGGGGGGGGGGGCAAAGTGGGGTGCGGCGCCCCAAACATGTATAATTAAAATGAGTAGTTTTCTTTTAATGTATAGGGGGGCCCGCCCCCCTGCTCGCTACGCTCGCCAACCCCCCACGTAATCGCTTCGCGATTCCGTTCGGTATTGCTTTGCAATCCCGGTTGCATTTTCGGAAAGAATCACGTTTTGAGCACCAGCCTTGGCGAGTTGGCGAAAGCGAGAACTTTTAGCTAGCTGCATCGCTAAACACAAAATGAACTGAGTTCAAATGTGTCATAACACATATTATTAATATAATCTTATACTATAATGCGAGCAAAAATTGTGTGTGTGTGTGTGTGTGGGTAAATTTTATCTCAAAAACGGCTCTAACGATTTTAGCAAAAATTTGGATTTTACCATTTTCGGGCACGAGAAGACCATTGGGCTAGGTCACATGTTCGAGAAAATTCGATTATTGGGTCGTTTTGGGTCATAATGGGTCAAGATCAAGCTATTTATATCTAGAGAACGGCTGGATCGATTTTAAGGAAATTTTCTATCCAATCGTTTTTTGGCACAACAAAACTATTGGGCTGGGTCACATGTTCGAAAAATTTCGATTAGTGGGTCATTTTTGGGTCATTATGGGTCAAGCCATTTTTATCTAAAAAACGGCTCTAACGATTTTGACCAAATTTTATATTGTACCGTTTTGGATTACAAGAATACCATTGGGTTAGGTAACATGTTCGAGAAAATTCGGTTAGTGGGTCATTTTTGGGGTCATTGTGGGTCATGCTATTTTTATCTAGAGATTTTCTCACGCAATTTTGACTAAAAATTGCATTCTATGGTTTTCGGGCACGAGAAACACATTGGGCTAGGTTACATGTTCGAGAAAAAATTTTAATGGGTCATATTGGGTCATTGAGAGTCTGGGTCAAGCTATTTATATTTAAAGAACGGCGTGATGGATTATAACGAAATTTTGTATGCAACAGTTTTTTTTTACATGAGAAAACTAATGGGCTAAATCATATGTCTGAGAGATTTCGACTATGAGGGTCATTTGTGGGTCATGATGGGTCATAATGGGTCATGGTCAAGCTATATCTAAAGAACAGGTGGATCGATTTTAACGAAATTTTGTATGCAACATTTTTTTGGCACGATAAAATCATTGGACTAGGTTACATGTTCGAAAAATTTCGATTAATGGGTCATTTTGGGTCATTAAGAGTCTGGGTCAAGCTATTTATATTTAAAGAACGGCGTGATGGATTATAACGAAATTTTGTATGTAACAGTTTTTTGATATGAGAAAACTAATGGGCTAAATCACATGTTTGAGAGATCTCGACTATGAGGGTCATTTGTGGGTCATGATGGGTCATAATGGGTCATGGTCAAGCTATATCTAATGTATGGGTGGGTCGATTTTAACGAAATTTTGTATACAACATATTTTTGGTACGATAAAATCATTGGACTAGGTTACATGTTCGAAAAATTTCTATTAATGGGTCATTTTGGATCATAAAGGGTCTGGGTCAAGCTATATATAATTAAAGAAAGGCAGGATCAATTTTAACGAAATTCTGTATGTAATAATTTTTAGAAACGAGAAAACTAATGGACTAAGTCACATATTCGAGAGCTTTCGATTATAAGGATCATTTGTGGGTCTTAATGGGTCAAGGTCAAGCTATATCTAAAGAATGGGTGGGTCGATTTTAACGAAATTTTGTATACAACATATTTTTTGGCATGAGAAAATCATTGGGGTAGGTCACATGTTCGAGAAATTTCGATTAGTGGGCCACTTTTGGGTCATTCTAATTTTATCTAGACAACGTTTCGTGCAATTTTGACTAAATTTTGTATTTTATCGTTTTCGGGCACAAGAAAAATCATTGGGTTATGACAGATTTTTGAGAAAATTCGATCAATGGGTCATTTTGGATCATAAGGGGTCAGGATCAAACTAATTATATCTAAAAAACGGCTCAATCGATTTTATCTAAATTTTGTATCTAATGTTTTTCGGCATGCTAAAACTAATGAGCTAGACCACACGCTCGAGAGATTTCGATTATAAGGGTCATTTGTTGGTCATGATGGGTCATGCTAATTTTATATAGAAAATGGTACTCACCATTTTGACTATACTTTGTATTATATCGTTTTTGAGCAAGAGAAAACCATTTGGCTTGAACACCTACTCGCGAAAATTCGATTAGTGGGTCATTTTGGGTCATTTGAGCTAGGGTCATTCTAATTATAAATAACAACGACTCAATCAATTTTACCTAAATTTTGAAACAAAACGTTTTTTGTCACGAGAAGTCTATTGGGCTGAGTCGCATGTTAAACAAAATTATATTAGTGGGTCATTTTGCTTCATTGCTGAATGCTGCCAAGCTAATCTTACCTAAAAAATGGCTTAAACGATTTTGATTCAATTTTATACTCTACTGTTTTTGATTACCTGAAGACGATTGAGCTATGTCACATGCTTGATCAAATTTGATTAGTGGCTCATTTTGGGTAATACGGGTCAGGGTTAAGAGAATATAGCAACGGCCAATAAGTTGGCGACATTTGACAAAATATTGGCGACGTTTGGCCAAAAAATCGACTATAAAAATTACGAAAACCAAAACACGTATTTGGAGCCAAATGAAAGAATGCCTCCAAATTTGGCTATATCTAGCAAAAAATATTGTCTTTCAGAATGTAAAGAATTTTTTATACATTCTTAAGAGGATTCGAGATGCATGGTTAAACCAATCAGAGTCGAGCTAAAAAAGTGATTTAGACCGATGTCCTTTCGTTGTAAATTTTAAAATAAAGTAAAATTTATAAACATGCGCATAAAAACATAGTTTTCTTATTGATTGTTTTTCTAAATAATACTATTATAAACATGTTTTGCAGTAATAATACAGAGTTAATGATACAGTGAAAATACTATATCGAGTTGAACACAAAGTTAATTTTGACCGAGCTAAGCTCGGTCTCCCCAGCTAGTTATATTTATTACAAGAGAATCTTTACTACTGTTTTTAATTAACTTCTCAATTTCTTCGAACATAGCGAGTTATGGAAATAATATTTTTGAACTGAAAAAAAAAAAAAAAATCCTATGTTTAGATGTTTTGTGAAATTTAAAGCATTTTAATCTGAAAAAGTTCTTTGCTTTAAACTATGTTTTAATCGTAAACAACGGTGAATAACATTTCCTCATATTATAGTCTTTGCTTGATAACATTTACGGAAAAACAAATGAACAATAAGTGCGATCTCTTTACAGAAGGAAGGGTTGCTATTCGCTAGGCATTTGACGTCACAAACAAGAAAAGGTGCGTAGCATTGACTTCATCTCTGCGTCAATCGTTGTTCTGGTGATAAGGTGCTCAAAACGTGATTCTTTCTGAAAATGCATCCCGGTTGGAATCGCTTCGCGATGCATAGATGGAGCCCTTTCCTGATTGGTATGTTCGACTCATGGAAGGAGTGGTCCACCCGGATTCGTTATTTCCTGAAATCTTACACACCAGCATCATTCCAGGAGTCATTTCTTTTAAGGCTAGTTTTTTTTACTATAGAAGGATACCGTTTCAAAGCAAATTGATATTTTCTGACTGTGTGATAAATTTAAAAATTAGTCATAAAGACAAAATTTTCTAGTGGGTAAAATATGAATTATGATATAAAGATACCAAGCACCTGTAAATATCGTAGCAGATGCTAGTATGCATTAAAGCTGTTGCAAACCGTACGTATTCGTAATTAAGAAACAGGTATTCTCTAAGACACGAAATACCGAATCGTTACTTAGAAATACCACTCGTTAGCCGTTATCGGAGTCCATATGTAACCGAAATAAGTGGAACTAACTTCAAACACTGCTTACGTTTGTATAATTCATGGTTTCTCGCGAGTCTGCCTCAACAAGTATATTAAGGTACATATTAAAAAGAAAAATATTAATTGTGTATTTGAATAGAAATGTCCACTAGAGTGAAATCAGTGAAACATGCGATAACGGAACCTGTCGATAACGGAAAGTAGCATTAAGTGAGTTTTCAAAAACGTTTTACCCTGCTTAACATCGCAAAATTTTTCTAACATATTCATAGACTCAATCTAATGCATGAAATCATAAAATTGGCGCTGATGGCCATAGAAGTGATATCAAATCGAATAGCATTTCGTATTGAAGATCAAGTTATAATCTAATATTTTTATATGGTGACCAGGGGCGTGCGAAGACAAAATTGCGCCCTGAGCAAACTTACAATTTGGCGGGCCCCTCCCAAATTTTTCTTTAAAAAAAAAGAGCAATTACTTTAAATTTACACTTACATCGGCAAAAAGAACGGATGCTGGAATAATGAAACGCATTTCTATCTTTCCTTTTCTTAATACCTAAACAACTAAATGAAATACCCGTATGTGATAATACCTTATACCGAGTCTAAAGTCCGGAAACTAACTCTCATTTTGCAGACAATACGGCTTCGTATAAATCCCGAAATGAAGGTAGTGTTTGAAATTCGTTTCATTCAGTTTTTCAGCATAGCAACGAGTATTCAAAGAAACGATTCGGTATTTTGTATTAGAGATAGTATATCAGTCGTGTTATTTCAATTATTTATTAACGAATACCTATACCATGCGGTTTGCAAAAGCTCTAATACCTATCATTCTATTTGTATTCGTTATTCTCGAATCTCAAATGACTGGGATTTCATATGGCTTGTTAATTCATTTACTTATTTTATTATGACAAGAAAAGAAATAAGAAATGGATATATCCTTTCCTTATATATATATTATAAATGTAAAAGTGTGTCCGAAAAATTGGAATGAACTTGGCTTCAAAACGGATAGATTAATGTCTTTGAATCTTTGCATATAGATAGATTATAGGAGTAGAATGAACATAGGCTAGTTTTTATTTATTTTATTCAAATATTTTCCTTAATAATTCAAAATTTAATTATTTTTCATACAAAATCAATAGGCATTTTTCAAAAAAAATTTAACCATTTTTCTTTCCTGTTGCCAAGAAAATAAAAAATTGTAATAATAATTTTTCAGCGGCAATGAATTTTTAATTAAAAACTTCCACACGAAAAATTATAATAAAATAATTTAAAAGAAAATAAATATGACGTCATGTTTGAAATAAAAATAAAAGGTGTATTTTTTATAATATATTTAACAAGGATATTTGTTTAGTTAATTGGAATTTTTGTGTAAAATATGGCGACATAAATTAAAAGTAAAAAGAAAGAAAAAGAATTATATTTTTATGGTTCACTTATGAAAATGTGACGTCATAGTTGAAATAAAACAGGTACTTTATAGCAGTCGTTAAAAATACAAGGGGTACGAATATCAGTAGCTAATGGAGCGAGATAACTAATGACGTCATATTTAAAATGAATCAGAAATATTTATAAGTTACATACAAATGAATATTTTTATTCAAAACTCATAATTATCAATGGAAGAAATTTTTTGTGGGAAAAAGGCGGAAAATAAAACTACTGATTAATATATTTAAGGCTGGATTTTTTAACACTTTCGAACAAAGTTGAAAAGTTATTATGCTTTCGATTTGTCTGTCTGTCTGGTCGCTTTCTAACTTTCGTAAATATACTCCGATTTCCATGAAATTTTTGGACGTTATTAACGTTTACCTAGCACGAGTACTTATTGAAAATAAAGTTTCTACTATGATTAGTTTTTTTACAGGGATAGTCAAAAAATTTCCTTACATAACGGCATTATAGGGAAAAATCGTTTTAATTAAATTTAACGATGTTACACCCTGTGAAACATATTCAAATTTATATGCATTTACAAAGTGCACTAAAATATGCATTTTGTAAAGTATGCAGTGAAAAGGACACTTATTATTCATTTACAGGATTACACAGAAGAATTCCATTGCATAAGAATAAAGGGAGGAACAGTTTCCGACATATTTTAATTATGGTAAACGATTTCATGTATAATCAAACTGATATACATTGCTGAGGCCTAATGTGAGTTATTTCATGCATAATACGAACTGCATAGCATTTACAGGGACGCACAAAAGATTTCAAATATTATAAGTAAAAAGAAAGAAAAAGAATTATATTTTTATGGTTCACTTATGAAAATGTGACGTCATAGTTGAAATACAACAGGTACTTTATAGCAGTCGTTAAAAATACAAGGGGTACGAATATCAGTAGCTAATGGAGCGAGAGAACTGCATAGCATTTACAGGGACACACAAAAGATTTCAAATATTATATATTCTATCCGAAGTACTGTATATGATGGATGATGGCTGTTGCTGCATGGATGAAATGCATTTTGAATTAAGATATGTGCTTTTAAGTTTCGCTAAATGTATGCATATTAAATGGAGAGTATAAATGGTAATAGTATAAATAGTTAAATTTAGATATACAGGGTTACACAAAAGATCTCGGAAAGGTTACTGAATATGAGCGTAATTTACTTAAAGGTGGTTTTTAAATAAAATATGCATTTTTATTTTGAAAGAAGTACACTAAGTTTAGTAAACTAAGAAATGTTTGTAGTATATATATAAAATGATATACAGAGTCCCGCAAAGAACTGGATACAAGGTTGTCTTCGGATGATAATTTCTGAAAATGTAATTTAGTTAGTAATAAGAAATATTTTTGTTTGAACTCAATTTTAGAAAGATACTTTCGTGTATTAAAGGCACTTGGAAAACTACAGGGCTGAACAAAAGTATTCAAGAATGTTTCTATCTATTAGTATTAATCGCTGAAAGGAAAATTTTAACCCGCAAAAAAAATTAGAAAATAGGGATTATCAGAAGTTTTTTACCATAAATTCGCGATAAAAAGTTAATTACACATGCTTTTCATCATCGAAATTTTTCGCTTGATTGATCAATTATTTCTTCTTTAAATGCTATGTGAACGAAGTTACGGGTAACTGCTAGTTTTTGATAAAGTAAATGATAATTAAAAGATAAATCAAAATGTGATTCAAAATATATATCAGAATATCAAAATATATAAGTCACACAGATTTCATTCAGATATGAAGAAATTGAAATGTTTCTCATTTTCTTATAAATGCATAAAATGATTTAGAAATGTTATTAGTTATTTTACGATAATTTTTAAGACTTGACAAAACACAGAAATGTCATCATGAGGAAGAAATTAGCAGTCGCGTATGGAAATTTAGTATAAATGTCGAATTTCATAGAATGTTTGACATTTTTCATTTCATAGATTTTTCAAAACATTTTTCAATCTCATATTTTCCAAATAAGTACACTTGCAAATTGCTCAGATTAAAATTGCTTTCACAAATGTGTCAGATGTTACCTAATTTTGATTTGAGTAGACCTTTTTCAGAATCAGAAAGATTCGCATTATTGAATGGGGGGGGGGGGAGGGAATAAGGATTTAAGGTATGTTTATTTTTTAAAGTAATTTTTAGAATATTTCTGCAGTACAGCGCAAGCGCGCGTGTGTGTGGGGTGGGGTGGGGGGCGTCATGAATCCGTGGCCTCACCTTTAAACCCGCTATTGAAATACGTATATGAAAATATGAGCTCCACCCTACATTTTCTTGAGCGCCTCCCCCCTCCCCTCCTATTACCCATTTTTAATTACAGCCCTGTGTACAATTATGCATTGCATTTTAATCAGGGGCATAGCTAAGGGGGTGTTACGGGCGGCTCAGCCCCCCCCTAAAACATTTTGAGCCCCCCCCCCCCGAAAAGATTCCAAGGTCACTAAATGAATTTATGTTCCAAAAACCCAAATGAAATTCTATTGAAAAATCTAATTTAGTTTTGAGGACCTTTCAGAGTTTTGAAAAAATACTAAATTGTAACTAAAACAGGTGTTTCAACACTTGCTCATTTTACTTGCACATATGAAGCCAACATTATGTTTAATACTGCACTAGTTATGCAATCGAATTTTCCATAATCCCCCACCCCCCACACTTTAATTATTAACTTCTCGCTAGGGCCCTGGTTTTAATATTCTATTTGCATTTTTTTTTTTTTTTTAAGTTCGAAATTTCAATAAATGTAACTTTTACGGATAGATGGCAGCAATAACTAACAAGAATTCTAGTGAAAAACACCGTAATCACTGGCGATAAATTGATAAATAAACTAAAAAACTTTATAAAATCATCATAAAATGAAAAATTAAGCAGGGCGCGTTTCGAGCTACAACAACAGCATGATGATTATACAGTTTTTTAGTTTATTTATTAATATGAATTTTTCCAAAGATTATTCTATACGATGTATGCCGTATGCTCGATGACTGCGAATACCCAGTTTCTGAACAGTAACGACTAACGAAACCAATACTTTTTAACGGGTAGAGAATTCTAAATCAACGTTACCATACGGGTATTCATTTTGCCGTTATTTTCATAGCACTGGTATGCATCAAGCTGGTTACTGCACAATAAGTTGATGCGAAAGTAGATAAAATAAATATTCTAAATTTTTCATCAAAATTAAGAAAAGGCATTTTAATGATTTTGCACTTTGTGGATAATAAAATGTCGATAAAATGCAGCTTACATATAAGAGTCCTTTTTTGGGGGGGAGGGTTTTGTTTTTCACAAATGTTTTCTGCTTTTACTAGATATTCTGAGTAATTATCCCAGATCTTTTCTTTATTTTTAGCTTGTGATAAAAGACAAAAATCCATTATTTTTTAGCTCACAGGCTATCATAGCCTGAGAGCTTATGTGCCCGTCCGTTCTGTATGTACGTTCGTACTTGCGTAACGCGATAACTCATGATAAAAATATCCCATTCACTTGAAATTTTGTATATAGGTATATCCTGATAAGGCGCTTTCCTGATTAGTTTTTGGAGTTCATTCGATATGTATAAGAGAAGGAACGGGGGCTCATGCCCGTCCCCTTAATTGATATAAATGGGTTTTTCATGCAGAAATAATAGTTTTTTTTTTTTTTTTTCAAAATTTACACATGGGATCTTTCTGATGAAGCACTTCCGTGATTGGTATTAGGTGTTCTTTGGATAAATATAAACAGGGGAAATGGGGGTTCTAATGTCCCTCCCCTTAATTTATATAAATGGGTTTTTTTATGAAGAATTGTCAGATTTCGTTCAAATCTCCGAATAGTTTTGGAAGTTTAATGGTTAAGTATATAAAAGAGGGAATAACTCCTCTTAAATTATATAAATATGTTTTTATTAAGAATTATGCGATTTGCTCTGATTTTTGGATATGGATTTTTTTATGATAAAACATGTCCCTGATCAGTTTAGAGGGTTCAATGATTAAGCATAAAAAGGGGAAAGGGAGGAGCTGTTCCCCCCTCCTTAATTTTTCTGCGAACGGAATTAACCCTTGAAAACATAAGGGTGTAATGTACAATTAGTATGCATAGCCTGTGAGCTCAATGCCATCAGTTTAACTGGGCAATATTCTTTTTATTAACTCAATGTTATAACATACCAAAAAACATTAAAATCACTCATTATTTAAAGCAATGGCGTAGCTAAGATACATCCAAATAATAACGAAAGAAACAGCTTTTGTAAATATTTATGAGGATGGCTCAAAACATACTTGTTACCTAAGATAATTATGTACCTGAATTCAGGCGCAAAATGATTAAATTAGAGGTGTGAAATTAAAAAGAGTTTTAAACCGAAATAATTTTGCATATACTGACAATAAATAAGAATTGTTGAACTTTTTTTTTGTATGTGTGTTTAAATGTTTTGGAGAAATTCGGTGAAGATGGACAGAATGGAGAATTACATAAGTTTCAACAGCTGATAGAGGTTTCTAACTGTCTAGCTTCCAGTTTATAAATCAAACGACCTTTTGGCGATTTGATCACATTTCTGGGTATCAAAAGAATATTTTTCATTTGTATAACTGACCCGCAAGCCAATTATTCCAAACGAGCGGCGAATGATTAAAAGCTCTATTCATATTAAAATTAAAAAAATTAATCTCTCAAAATGAACTTGTGTGATGAGTCCACACTGTCTTCGGCAGCATAAGACCGAGCATGCTACGCACTTATCTCTAGTCATTAAATACTTCCATTCGAATTTATCTTTTTCAAAATTAATATCCGACACGGGTTCCTGCTGCCTACATCCGGGGCCGTCGCGAAACAAGTTTTCTTCTCTTACTTGTAAGAAACTTGTTTCGCGACGGCCCCGCTACATCCCCGTATAGCAGGCGTACTGCGCACGCACCGAAACAATCTGAAGAGTGAAAAAAATATATATATCATGTCTTCAAATCAAGGTTTCTCATTCGAAAATCAAGGTCAAGTAAATCATATGTAAATATGAATCGTAAAATCTAAAAAAAAGCGTTCTAAATTCAAAGGAATAATCTATCATATAAATCCACAATGCGTATCATAGGTGAAAATCGAAATTGAAAATATCTTCTTCGAACGTTTCTTTAACTAATTATTTAATGAGAAAAAAATAAGTATTTACAGTTCTTTGTACATATTTACACAAGTTTAAATCATCTGGAGACACAATGCTCCATTACATATCAATTCTCAAATTAATTGTCACATCTTTTCTCGAAATCAAAACATTCGAATCAAAAAACGAAAATCGGCTACACTCTGTTTACAAACTTCAGAGTGTTCTAAAAGTGGAAGTTGAAGTCAAAGGAATTGCATAGCGCGTAGCGCCATCTAACTGCAATTCTTTTTCTTCACACTCCCCACCTGAACTCTTTTCAATTTATTGATGAACTCTTACAGAGTTCATCAATAAATTCTATTATGAAAATAAAAAAATTTCATATCAGTACTTTCAATAATCTAATAAAATTTTCATATCAGTGGTTCAGTAATCTGATACAATTTCAAAATTCAAATGCAAATATCAATTTCAAATACAAAATATGAATTAATTCTAAACAAAGTAATCTAACAAAATCAATTAATTATAAACAAAAAAGTATAAAATTCAAACAATATAATAAATGAAAAATATTACCTGCAATAAGCACGATAAAAATGACTTTTTTTTTTTTTTTCAAACAGTTAATATACTTATTTATGCTAAGCTTGAAATAATACTGCATTCAAAGTAAACAGAATAACTAAAAGGAAAGAAAACTTTTAGAGTTCTAAAAGAGATAAAAAAGAAAGAAAGTCTATTAATGTTCATTAGTCCATAATTTCTAAAGGATATAAATGTTGGACAGATCTTTTCAGCACTCCATTGGCTGTCTTTATTTCATATGAGCGAATGTTGTTGTCTCTACCTGGAATCGCTCTCTGAATTCTGCCAAGTTTCCAGAGAAGTTTATTTTTTATATCGCCTTCGATCAAGACAACATCACCCACTTTTAGTGGTGTATGTGAATTGGGATTTTTCGATGAATGGAATGTTCTTAAATCTAGAAGATATTGTTTTTTCCACTTCGACCAAAGTTGTTTTAGTAGTAATGATTGGTATCTTTTTCTTTTGAGAAGTGCCGATCTTTTTGAACCATTTTCAATTACATCGAAAAAGTTAATAGGAAGTGAAAGTTCTTTACCAAAATTCAAAAAATCCATTGGAGTGAGAGGAAGAGGTTCATCATATTCGTTATACACATATGTCAAAGGACGCAAGTTGAGGATAGCTTCTACTTCAACCAGTAGTGTCGACATTTCTTCATAGCTCAATAGAGCTTTTCCAGTAATCTTTCGTAGACACTCCTTGACTGATTTCACAAGTCTTTCGTAGAAGCCTCCCCACCATGCAGCTCTTTCAATGATATTTTTCCAAACGATTCTTTCTCTTGCAAGAAATTTCAAAAAGAGATTGTTGGAAATGACGTCGTATAAATTATCGACTTCTTGTTTAGCTTTTTTAAATGTCTTCGCGTTATCTGAATAAATGACTTTACAATTTCCTCTTCGAGCTAAGAATCGTCTAAAAGCAAGGAGGAAAGAATCTGTAGTCATGTCGGTAACAAGTTCTAGATGCAAAGCTCTGGTAACTCCGCAAGTGAATAAGACAATGTAAGATTTCTTAATTTCACCGAAGTTTTTCACGTAAATTGGTCCCGCAAAATCTAAACCACAAATTGAAAATGGGGGAGCTTCATTCACTCTATCTTTAGGTAGAGGGGCTGTGATTTGGTCTGCAGGTTTACAAAGATATTTTTGACAAATGAGGCACTTTTTAATGAGACTTTTCACTAACTGTCTTCCTTTCGGAATCCATTATCGAGATCTAATTTTTTGTCAAAGTGTGAGCAATTCCTGCATGCATCATCTTTTCATGATCTTGACGTACAATCAGCGTCGTTAACCAGGAATGTCTAGGTAAAATGATTGGATGTTTTTCTTCTGTTGGAAGATCACCAAACTCTAGTCTTCCTCCTAAACGTATGATTTCTGATTCATCTATAAATGGAACAAAGTTGAATAGGGGTGAATTCTTTTCTACTGAATTATTATTTCTAAGAGACTCAAATTCTTCAAAAAATTGCTTCTGTTCACTTCGTATTAAGTATTTTTCAGCTTCTAGTAATTCTTCAGTTGTTAGTGGACCGCTAACTGCAGTAGATTTTTTCAGCTTTATTACAAATCTTTTTACCCAAGCAGTTGTTCTTATTACTTTTTCCAAATTGCTAAATTTTTCTATACAGATAGGATTTTTAATTTCTTCAGTTATACACTCGCACTGCAATATGTCATTGGGTTTTTTCCTGTATTCTAATTCATCTTCATCAATTATTTCTTTATCTTCAGATTTTGGCCAAAATTCAGGAGGTAAACTAAGCCATTTTGGCCCAAGTAACCAAGTAGGATTATTGATGAATTTGGAGACTTTTGCTCCTCTTGAGACAAGGTCTACGGGATTGTCTGCCCCTGGGCAATGATGCCAATCAGAAGGGGATGTCAGCTTACGAATTTCTTCAACACGATTCCGCACAAATGGTTTGATTTTTTCAGGTAATCCTTTAATCCAAAAGTATGTAATTTTTGAGTCCGTCCTATAAATGCATGGAATTTTTAGATGTAGCGCCTTCAAAATGCTGCAGCTTAATTTTGCTGAACATAATGCAGCCATCAATTCCAGTCTTGGTAAAGTGAGAGTTTTTAAAGGAGCCACTCTGTTTTTAGAAGCTACGAAAACTGTTCGAATGTCTTTTTCAGAGATCGATACACGTAAATAGGCAATTGTGCCAAAGGCTATTGTACTTGCATCGGAAAATAAATGCAACTGCAAATTGGCAATTTTCTCGTTTGGAATTTCGAAAAAATAATGTCGAGGAATAGACAATTCAGATATTTGAGGAATTTCACTACACCAGTCTTTCCAAAGAGAGATTAAATCTTTTGGGATGGCCTCATCCCAATCTATGCCTAATGACCAAATTTTTTGCAGCAAACATTTTATTCTTAATGTGAAGGGTCCTAAAAATCCAATAGGATCAAACACTCGACCCAAAACTTGCAAAATATACCTCTTTGTGTCAATTCTTTTAGAAGCAAATGCCGCTAATTCACGAGTGTCAAAATACAAAAAATCGTTTAGACTGTTCCATGCTATTCCTAAAACTTTGTAAGGAACATTTTCTGTTTCAGATGTTTCCAAATTATCCCTGGAAATTACATCGTTATTTTTCCACAATTCTTTTAAGGATTTTGAATTAGTGTGCCACTTATGTAATGTCATACTAGCTTCTTTAAAAATAGCTATAGACTCTAATGTAGTGGATAAAGCTTGCTCGACAGAAGATTGACTTCCAATTACATCATCTACATAAATATTTTCATTTAAAAACTCGACAGTTTCTGGATATTTTTTGATATATTTCTTTAAGTGGTGTTTTATTGTGGCTGCTAACAAAAATGGACTACAATTTACCCCAAATAAAACTCTAGTAAATCTATATATTTGAGGAAGGTTAGATTCATCAAAAGGGTCTTCTGAAAACAAAAATCGAGATACATCTCTGTCTTCTTCATCTACTAATATCTGCAAAAACGCTTGTTTTATATCGGTTGTAAAGGCAATTGGATTTAATCGAAATCGTAACAAAATATCAAAAATTTCAGGGTACAAATTCGGACCTGGGTGAAGACAGTTATTGAGAGATTGTGAATTTAAATCATGAGCTGATGCATCAAACACAATCCTTAATTTACTTGTTACGCGGTCTCTTCTTATCACTTCTCTGTGAGGTAAATAAAATTCAACATGCCCCTTATCTTCTGAATTAGGAACTAATTCTACGATTCCCTGTTTTAAATAATCATTTAATACATCTTTATATTCAAAAAACAACTGGGGATTTCTAACAAATCTTCTATTTAATTTAACTAATCTAGATTCTGCAATTTTTCTGTTATCATCCAGACCTCCTTTCTCCAGTTTCCAGGGCAATTTAACTTTATATCTTTTGTTTTCATATTTAATATCGCGTTCAAAATTTTTCATTATTTCATTTTCAAAAGGGTCAGAATCTTGTTTAATATTAATAAGTCCTGAAGTTTCAAGATCCCAAAATTTTTTTATTTGATCAGAAATTAAGTGTTCTTCAATAATTACGTTTAAAATCAATGAAGATTGGTTTTCGCTTTTTCTACCTTGGAGGCACCAGCCAAAGATGGTTTCAACAGCAACAAGATTTTTGTTTAAATGTTTTATGTTACCTGTTACTATATCATAATAGTAATCGACTCCTATTAGAAGGGAAATAGGGTCTTGACATTGTGGTGAGTCAGCAAGGGTTAAATTCTGTAAAATACTCATTTCACCAAATTCTTTTACTTCAGGGGGAGGGATGTCAGATCTAGATATTTCGTCTGTAACCAATGCTTCTATTTCTAAATTAGACTTCGAAAAATGTTTATTTTCTAATTTAAGTTTAACAACATCATAATTTTTCTCAATAGGAATTTTACTTCCGAATGTGAATACCGATAATTTTTCCTTTCTCAATATTTTGAGTTGTAATTTATCAGCAATTTCTCGAGTTAAAAAGGTTCGCATTGCAGCAGTATCCAATAATAATCGAACAGAAACTTCTTTATTTTTATTTTTTACTTTCACACAGCAAGTTTGCAAGAAAATTCGGTTTTTTCCAATACACGAAATAGCCGAAATAATTTCATTAGTTGTTTCATTTTGTGCATTCGCTGTTTCCAAATTTTTATCTATACAACTTGTTTTATTTGGTGAATTAGATTGTTTACAAATAGCTCTGTTATGTCTACCCTGACATGTCGTACATCGTATCTTAGAAACACAGTCCTTGATCCGATGTTTTGGCAAAAGGCAGAGGTAACATCTACCTTGCGATTTCAAAATATTTTTCTTTTTATCAAGATCAAAAACATTGCATATTTCTGACAAATGATTACTTTTACAAAAGATGCAACTTTGTTTCTCTGTGTTCTTTTTGTCTGAAACTGTAGTCATTAATTCATGCGCGGGTGAAAAGTTTAATTCTCTTTTAGGAGATTTCGTAAATTTTTGTTTGTTTACTTCTAATCTATTTGATTTTGAAAATGAAAAAGCCAATTCGCGACTTTTAATTTCGGTTTGCAAGAAATTTAGTAATTTGTTTATATCAGGGTTGCATGAAGATTTAATGTTTTGCTTGTTAAATTCCAAATTTAAATCTGGTGGCAGCAATTTTAAAACTACGGCTAAAAGCATAGAGCTGTAAGCCTGTGGTTCGAGTCCCAATGTTGTCAATGATCTTACATTAATTTCAATATCATCATGAAGTTTCTGTAATTTTGAAGTATCACTAGATTTATAAACCGGAGATAAATTTAACAATTTATTTAAATGATGATTGATTATCATCTCTTTATTCCCAAACCTACTTTCAAGAATTTTAAGTGCTACATCATAATTTGATTCCGAAACTTCTAAGCCTTCTATGGCGTTTAAAGCAGATGAACCTAAGTAAATTCGCAAATAATTGTATTTTTCAATTTTTGTCAGTGAATTATTATCATTTATCGATACTTTAAAAGTATTCCAAAAGTTGGTGAATTGTGTGCAATCGCCATAAAATTTCTGTATATTCAATTTCGGCAGTTTCACAAATTTATTTTCATTATTGGGGGTAGAATCATTAACCGAACTATTGTTCAAAGGAATAATGTTTTTATTTTCTTTAAGTTTCTTTTCGGCGCGAAAATTCGTTAAGGATATTTTGTCTGCATAGTCATATACTGTATTCATTTCATTCTCATATTCGTCTAAATTCAAAAGTGGTTCTATTTTTTCATTTATTTCATCTAAATTACATGATTTAATTTTTAATTGGTTAACAGATTCTTCAAGAGAATCAATATTAACGGTATCATTTTTTAATATAGTCTCTATATTATTTATTAGTTTCGTAACAGAACTTCTTAAAATTGTTCTGTTTTTCTTTAGCTTTTCTAGGTCAGCCATAATTAACACATCAAAATAAAATTATAAAACTCTTACCTTTAAAAATCTTTGGAAACACTACCTTTAAAAATCTTCGCAATCAATAATAATCGGCATGTTCCTAAAACACCCGAGACACTTGATTTTGGCGATTTTTTAATACGCGCCAAGCACCCACGAGCGCCAACCGAGTTTTCAGCAACCTACAGATTCTACCCAATCACAACGCGCGTTTTTCAACAGACGATTCGACAGCACAATTCTAAGGTCTATTCCGTTTCTTTGAGAATTTGTATACGAAACTATTTACTTTCTTATATCCCATTTAATTTTTTGTAACTTTATACATTTTTCGATGTCTTTTTTTGCTAATTCTAGGAATTTAACTCTCCACTATTGCATATCTAAAAATATTTCTATCTTTCCATAAATTTCGCTATGAATTTTTGTATTTTTATGAAGTAACAATTTCGAATTTTAAATATTTTCCACTTCAGAATTTTACAAAAATTCCTGCCCCGATTTTTTTTTAATTTATCCAATTTTACTCGGAAATTATATTTTTACAAAATATATCGCTCAGAATATTTAATTAACGCAAATTTTTCAGTCTTTTTTTTCTTTTCGGATTTGTTTTTATTTCTACAAAGTTTATAATAATTAATTTTACGAATTTTTCGATTTTTAAAAATTGTCACTCCAAATTTTTCAAATTCTACAAAAATTCCTGTACAGATTTTTCGAATTTTAAATATTTTCCACTTCAGAATTTACGAATTTTACAAAAATGCCTGCCCCGATTTTTTAAGATTTATCCAATTTTACTCGGAAATTTTAGATTTTTATAAAATATATCGCTCAGAATATTTAATTAACGCAAATTTTTCACTCAATTTTTTTCTTTTCGTTTTTTTTTATTATTTCTACAAAGTTTATAATAACTAATTTTACAAATTTTTCGATTTTTAAAAATTGTCACTCCAAATTTTTCAAATTCTACAATTCTTGTCCAGATTTTCGTATTTATCCAATTTTACTTGGAAACTTTACATTTTTATAAACTATATCGCTCCAAATATTTCAATGTACGCAAATTTTTCGATGTGAATTTAATTTAATTTTCTTTTCGGATTTTTTTACTACTACAAAGTTTACGATTTTCAGTTTTACAAATTTTCTCTCCAAAAATTTTTTAAACTATTTTTTTTATTTTCACTCTATATTTTTCGAATTTTAAAAATTTTCACTCCACATTTTTCGAATATCATAAACATTACTATCCCGATTTTTCGAATTTATACTATTTTACTCTGAAACACTTATTCTCACACTTTAAAATAAAACGTTTATGAAAGGATACTTAAAAATTCACAGAAAAGAACACAAGAACAAAAACTGTTCAAACAAGAGGACGAAATTCGAACTTACCCACAAAACAAAATTCCTTTCAAAAATCAACTTAAACTAAAATATACAAACAAAATTAACACGAAAAAAATCTGAAGTAAAATCAAAAATACAGTACTAAAAATTAAAAAGCTCATGCAATCCACAATGCAAACCCTTTCTGAAGAAATCTAACCTTCAAAGTAAAAATAGACCAAAAAAAAAAAGAGCGAAAAGATTTTTTCCGCTTGCGAGATGCCGGAATATCCAGCAGACGATTTCAAAATTGCAAAATTTCACAACTTGCTAACTAATATCAATCCGTCATTTCTATCTTTTAAAGTGCCTTTCTACACGGAAAAAAAAAAAATGTTGCTCAAAAATCGGCGCTAAACAACTATTCCGAGTTTCTTAAAATTACAAGAAATCAATTACAGAAACACATAGCATTAATTTCTGCAAATTTAATTAAAAAACTTTTTTATTCACATGTTTTACGGATATTCTTCATTTAAATTAATAGTGCATGTAATTCATTAAATTAATGGTACAATAATTTCATAAAATATTTCTGCACCACGGCAAACAAATGCATAGAGTTTTAACGATTTTCTATTATTAAACATTCAACTCATTCAAAGTATGTATTAGCAAGAAATAAAAATATTAAAATTTCAAACCTACAAAAGAAATATATATCCTCCGAACTGACTAATAAGAGGGGGGAGAGGGCGGAGGGGCAAAACGAACGTTTCCTCCCCTCCGTCAGATTTCAGATTCTCTGATCGCAATGTCCAAAAAGTGAAATTTATTTCTTGAAACTGCATGCTGCCCAGAGATGTAATATAGGATATACGGCATATACTTTTTGGAACTTTTACCGTGTGTTTCTCAAGAAAGCTATAGTACATATACTCTAGGATGTACACTCTGCCATGAGCGCATACCCTCTGCTTAGAGTGTGAGGCCTCTGCTTTTTTACGACTATACCACTGATGTTGCATCCCCCACAGGGGGAGACACAAAAACTCTCAATTAGAAAAGAACCTCAATTCAACACTGTTTTCTTACTTAAAAATTAAACTAAAACACCAACTAACGCATTAATACAAATACGCTTCATTTCTAAAATTTATTACGAAAATTAATCAGATATTTCATTTACAACAATTAAAAATAAGAAATAATTTAGTCATAACATCGTTAAAAAGAGCTCAATTAGTTGTAAAGATAAAGTAAAAAACGCAAATTTCTTCTAAAGTTTACATAAAAAATGTGAATTTCGGCAAAAATTCCAGCAAAAGCTACAATTTAGTTAAAAAAAAGCCAAAAATACGAATTTAGTGCATGAAACTCGCTGTGCAGGAATCACTAAAATGCACGAAACTCGTCAACGCCGCAGTCACTAACGTGTGTATGAGCGCTTCGCGCCCATTAAAACTAAAAAAAACATCAGTGGATCCACGAAACTCACTGTGCAGGAATCACTAAAATGCACGAAACTCGTCAACGCCGCAGTCACTAACGTGTGTATGAGCGCTTCGCGCCCATTAAAACTAAAAAAAAACATCAGTGGATCCACGAAACTCGCTGTGCAGGAATCACTAAAATGCACGAAACTCGTCAACGCCGCAGTCGCTAACGTGTGTATGAGCGCTTCGCGCCCATTGAAACTAAAAAAAACATCAGTGGATCCACGAAACTCGCTGTGCAGGAATCACTAAAATGCACGAAACTCGTCAACGCCGCAGTCACTAACGTGTGTATGCGCGCTTCGCGCCCATTAAAACTAAAAAAACATCAGTGGATCCACGAAACTCGCTGTGCAGGAATCGCTAAAATGCACGAAACTCGTCAACGCCGCAGTCACTAACGTGTGTATGCGCGCTTCGCGCCCATTAAAACTAAAAGAAACATCAGTGCATGCACGAAACTCGCTGTTCAGGAATCCCTAAAATGCACGAAACTCGTCAACGCCGCAGTCACTAACGTGTGTATGAGCGCTTCGCGCCCATTAAAACTAAAAAAAACATCAGTGGATCCACGAAACTCACTGTGCAGGAATCACTAAAATGCACGAAACTCGTCAACGCCGTAGTCACTAACGTGTGTATGAGCGCTTCGCGCCCATTAAAACTAAAAAAAACATCAGTGCATGCACGAAACTCGCTGTTCAGGAATCACTAAAATGCATGAAACTCGTCAACGCCGCAGTCACTAACGTGTGTATGAGCGCTTCGCGCCCATTAAAATAAAAAAAACATCAGTGGATCCACGAAACTCGCTGTTCAGGAATCACTAAAATGCACGAAACTCGTCAACGCCGCAATCACTAACGTGTGTATGAGCGCTTCGCGCCCATTAAAACTAAAAAAACATTAGTGGATCCACGAAACTCACTGTGCAGGAATCACTAAAATGCACGAAACTCGTCAACGCCGCAGTCGCAAACGTGTGTATGAGCGCTTCGCGCCCATTGAAACTAAAAAAACATCAGTGGATCCACGAAACTCGCTGTGCAGGAATCGCTAAAATTCACGAAACTCGTCAACGCCGCAGTCACTAACGTGTGTATGCGCGCTTCGCGCCCATTAAAACTAGAAAAAACATCAGTGGATCCACGAAACTCGCTGTGCAGGAATCGCTAAAATGCACGAAACTCGTCAACGCCGCAGTCACTAACGTGTGTATGCGCGCTTCGCGCCCATTAAAACTAAAAAAAACATCAGTGCATGCACGAAACTCGCTGTTCAGGAATCACTAAAATGCACGAAACTCGTCAACGCCGCAGTCACTAACGTGTGTATGAGCGCTTCGCGCCCATTAAAACTAAAAAAAACATCAGTGGATCCACGAAACTCACTGTGCAGGAATCACTAAATTGCACGAAACTCGTCAACGCCGCAGTCACTAACGTGTGTATGAGCGCTTCGCGCCCATTAAAACTAAAAAAAACATCAGTGGATCCACGAAACTCGCTGTGCAGGAATCACTAAAATGCACGAAACTCGTCAACGCCGCAGTCACTAACGTGTGTATGAGCGCTTCGCGCCCATTGAAACTAAAAAAAACATCAGTGGATCCACGAAACTCGCTGTGCAGGAATCGCTAAAATGCACGAAACTCGTCAACGCCGCAGTCACTAACGTGTGTATGAGCGCTTCGCGCCCATTGAAACTAAAAAAAACATCAGTGGATCCACGAAACTCGCTGTGCAGGAATCGCTAAAATGCACGAAACTCGTCAACGCCGCAGTCACTAACGTGTGTATGCGCGCTTCGCGCCCATTAAAACTAAAAAAAACATCAGTGGATCCACGAAACTCGCTGTGCAGGAATCGCTAAAATGCACGAAACTCGTCAACGCCGCAGTCACTAACGTGTGTATGCGCGCTTCGCGCCCATTAAAACTAAAAAAAACATCAGTGGATCCACGAAACTCGCTGTGCAGGAATCGCTAAAATGCACGAAACTCGTCAACGCCGCAGTCACTAACGTGTGTATGAGCGCTTCGCGCACATTTAAACTAAAAAAAACATCAGTGAATCCACGAAACTCGCTGTGCAGGAATCACTAAAATGCACGAAACTCGTCAACGCCACAGTCACTAACGTGTGTATGCGCGCTTCGCGCCCATTAATACTAAAGAAAACATCAGTGGATCCACGAAACTCGCTGTGCAGGAATAACTAAAATGCACGAAACTCGTCAACGCCGCAGTCACTAACGTGTGTATGAGCGCTTCGCGCCCATTAAAACTAAAAAAACATCAGTGGATCCACGAAACTCGCTGTGCAGGAATCACTAAAATGCACGAAACTCGTCAACGCCACAGTCACTAACGTGTGTATGCGCGCTTCGCGCCCATTAAAACTAAAAAAAATCAGTGGATCCACGAAACTCGCTGTGCAGGAATCACTAAAATGCACGAAACTCGTCAACGCCGCAGTCACTAACGTGTGTATTCACGCTTCGCGCCCATTAAAACAAAACAAAAAAAATCGCTGGATTCACAAAACTCGCTGTGTTAGAATCCTTAAAATGCACAAAACTCGTCAAACCTGCATTAACTAACGACACTAAAACCGTAAAATTCTCTGGAAGCTCAAAAGTCGCATTGAAGAAATTTCTAAAATGAGCAAAATTGCGATTATTAATGCAGATATCCAACTATTAAAATCTTTCTAAATTTGTACGAAAATACGAGATAAAATTTCGAAATATTTTGTATGTATTTATGGTGCATAAATATTGCGCGAATTTTTAAGTAAAAAAGAAAGTTTTTCTGATATAGGAATTCGCTTTCAGTAACATTAACACGTCATCTCAATTTTTTAAATGAAATCGACAAATCATAACTAAATCATTTTTATTTCGAGAAAAGCGTATCCTCAATATATTCGTCCGTCGTATCGCATATTCGTTTCCAAATGTATATTATTTATTAAAATAATCAATATCCATGGAGCTCCGTGACAAATCATAAATCATTGAATATTTATTTCGAGAAAAGCGTATCCTCAATATATTCGTCTGCCGTACCGCATATTTTTTGCCAAATGTATGGTATTATTTATTAAAATAAGCAATATCTAATAAAATAACACGAAAAAAGGCCGGGAAAATAGAGTCATACATATATAATGCAATCTCCTCTTTTAATTTAAACAATAACAGACTGATGAAACAATGGCATTTCATAAAAGCCAACGAAACGAAAGATAAGAAACCATGCAATCCGGTTAAACCGATCAGAATTCCTGAACTAACAACTGTGGGCGTGGAAAGAATTCAGAAAACGATCCGGTAACAAGAAAAAGCCATTTATCGCCTCGCCAAATTCAACGACGCCAAGTGTCTCGGGTGTATTAGGATCATGCCTAATAATCTTCTGTATTTATCATATTTCAGTTTCGTTCCCGGCCGATGCACCAGTGAAAAAAATATATATATCATGTCTTCAAATCAAGGTTTCTCATTCGAAAATCAAGGTCAAGTAAATCATATGTAAATATGAATCGTAAAATCTAAAAAAAAGCGTTCTAAATTCAAAGGAATAATCTATCATATAAATCCACAATGCGTATCATAGGTGAAAATCGAAATTGAAAATATCTTCTTCGAACGTTTCTTTAACTAATTATTTAATGAGATAAAAATAAGTATTTACAGTTCTTTGTACATATTTACACAAGTTTAAATCATCTGGAGACACAATGCTCCATTACATATCAATTCTCAAATTAATTGTCACATCTTTTCTCGAAATCAAAACATTCGAATCAAAAAACGAAAATCGGCTACACTCTGGCCGTGTTCAGCTGTTACGCGCGCTGCACGCGCACGCTCAGGAGCCACGGACATGGAGTGGGTACTTATAGTTGATGGGATGTGCGTTCAGTCCTCGCTACTGTGCCACCAGTTACTGTAACTGTTCGCTCAGTAACAGATGGAGAACAGATCACGGATGTAATTACTTGTGGTGCCAATTATAAAGATAATCTGTTACAAACAAATGTGAGCTGGCTTGCCGAATGGTCAGAGTGTTGAGCCCGTATCGTCTGGGTTCAAACCCAGACGATACGGGTTCGAAACCTGCGCGGGCCAAAAGTTGGTTTGTGTGTTTTTTTTTGGTTGCTTTTTATTAATAAATAAGACATTTTTATTAAAGGTAAATTTTATCTAGACACACGGCAGTGTGTCAGCTAAGTTCAAAAAGTAAAAGTCGACACACCGGCCGTGGGTTATATTACCCGAACCATTTCGGGCCACTTTTGACCCCTCAATAACTTAAATTCTATTTGACCTACACAATTGCAATTTTTTGTGTCGTGTAAGACCATCTTCTAATTTCCTAATCCTATATATTTTTTAAAAAATCTTTTACCGTTCACGAGAAATTGACGTCTGAAAACCACTGTTTTTCCCACTGACTCACTGACTCACTCACTCACTCATAGAAATGTTTGACTACTTCCAGGTGACTTAGGAAATTGAAATTTGGTGTGGAGGTAGGTTATTGGATCTATAAATAGGAAAAAATCAGAAATCACCATTAATGGTTGTTAGAAGATAAATTATTGGATTACAATGGCGGTTTATGAGAATTTCACAAAATACCAGAAATAGTGCCAAGTTGGCGTCACTTTTGGCGAGTATCGGGACTAATCTCTGAAACTACCAAACCGATTTCAAAAGTAATGGAACCAAAATGATGGTATTCGCCCCGGTTCAAACGCAGACTATATCTTATGTCTGTGCCACTAACCAAAAGAGGGTTCAGAAGCAAAAAACACTCTAAAAATGGGATTTTTGTTTTAGTGAAGGGCCTAGAAGCAAAAAATTTGTCATGTTAATTATTTATAAGATATGAATGATCACTAATGACATTTGCTAAAAAAACCAAATTTAAAAGGGGTGGAAATTCGCGAAGAGCATTCTGAAAACGTTCTGAATAGCGATTTTAAAACAATCTCAGCAAACAACAAACCGATTTTAAAAGTAATGATATCAAAATGATGATGATAGTCCTTGCTCCAACATAGGCTATATCTTATGTCGATGCCACTAACCCAAAGGGGGTAAAAGAACAAAAACGTTCTAAAGATGCGATGTCTGTATGTTAAGGGACTAGAATTATAAAGTTTGGCATTTTAGAGTTCACGGGAATTTCGCGAAATATCAGAAATAGTGCCAAGTTGGCATCTTTTTTGGCGAGTATCGGAGCTAATTTCTGAAACTATGAACCGATTCCAAAATTAATAGTACCAAAATGATGGTATTCACCCCGGTTCAAGTATATGCTATATTTTATGTATATACCATTAACCATAAGAGAGTGAAGAAGCAAAAAACATTCTAAAAATGAGATTTTTGTTTTACTAATAAGCATAGAAGCACAAAATTCGGCATGTTTCTTATTTATAAGATAAAAATGATCTCTAAGGGCATTTGCTAAAAAATAAAGAATTCAAAAAGGGTGAAAATGCACGAAAAGCATTCTAAAACTGTTCTAAATTGGGATTTTTAAGCAATCTCAGCAAACAACCATCTGATCTTAAAAGTAATGATCTTAAAATGATGGTGACATTCCTTGCTCCAATATAGGCTATATCTTATGTCAATGCCACTAATCCAAAAGAATTAAAAGAGCAAAAAAAATTCTAAAAATGCGATGTCTGTATGTTAAGGGCTTAGAAACATCAAATTTGGCATGTTCATTACTTATAAGATATAAATGATCACTGAGAACATTTGTTAACAAATACAAAATTTAAAAGGGGTAAAAATGCGCGAAAAGCGTTCTATAAACGTTCTAAATAGCAATATCAGCAATATTGGAAAGTTAGCGAACCGATTAAAAAAAAAAAAAAAAAAAAAAAGAAAAAAAAAAAAGTCAAAATGATGGTGGCAGTCCTTGCTCTAACAACAGTATTGGATAAATTGCCAGATTACAATGGGAGTCTATGGGAATTTGGCGAAATACCAGAAATAGCGCCAAGTTAGTATAACTTTTGGCGGGTAATTTTTGTCGTCAATTTGGCGATATATCGCCAAGTTGGAGACAAACTTTTTTGGTCGTCGAGATAATCAAGTAGTACCCAATCACATAAAAGAAACATCCTTATTAGTGGAATTTAATGGAACATAAGCAATCCTAATGTTAAAAGTTTTAAATTTGATTCAAAGAAACAGTGAATAAACGCAGGAAAAAGCTGTAAGATTAATTAATATTAAATAAAACTAATTTAATATTAAGCCAATTTATTTCAAAAAGGAAACAAATACCGACTAATTTGACAAAAAATAATGATATCCTATTAAAAACATGAATGTGAAAAAATGCCAAGTTCGTTAAAGATTTCGCTAATAAAAGAAGTGATTTGACAAAAAATAATGAAATCCTATCAAAAACATGAATGTGAAAGAATGCCAAGTTTGTAAAAGGTTTCGCTAATGAAAGAAGTGAGATCTAACTGCAAACCAAGTTCTTTCGAAGCTCCTTAAATCATAGCTCCTGTCATGCATAATATTCTTCAATTGCTTAAAATGAGTTGGTATGTTACTTGTTATTCAATAGAGCGACTTGGCAAGTTTTCAGCCCCTAACTTTAATGTTTGAGTAAGTACTTAATGTTTGAGTAAAATTTAATCTAGAATCTGATTGGGAAAGATCTAGTCATTCAAATGTTCGAATAACTACATTGAAGTTAAGGTATCGATAAATTAAGTGATCAACTTTAAGTTCTGATCAATTAAATAGAGAAATTTGAATAACAGAAAACTTGTAAATCACTCTATTGAATAACAAGTAACATACCAACTCATTTTAAGCAATTGAAGAATATTATGCATGACAGGAGCTATGATTTAAGGAGCTTCGAAAGAACTTGGTTTGCAGTTAGATCTCACTTCTTTCATTAGCGAAACCTTTTACAAACTTGGCATTCTTTCACATTCATGTTTTTGATAGGATATCATTATTTTTTGTCAAATCACTTCTTTTATTAGCGAAATCTTTAACGAACTTGGCATTTTTTCACATTCATGTTTTTGATAGGATATTAATAATACAGAAGCACATGTATTTCTATTATAATAATAAAATACTTAGTATTTAAATACGAGAAAATGAGATTTTTGCGGAGAAAGTTTTAATATTGCAAATTTAGAATATTAAAAGGATAATTAGAACGATATTAATATCGTTCCAAAGTGATTTATATATATATTAAGAAAATGAAAAAAAAAAAAAGTTTTCTGCGAAAATATCCGTATACGCATAAAATAATTATTAATCTTCTTCTTCTTCTTCTTCTTTATTTATTTATTTTTTTTTTTTTTATTTTTTTTTTTTTTTTTTGAAAATTTTAGAAGTAATTTTTTATTGAGACTAGAAATGACAACAGTTACCGTGCTTTCGCAATTTAAAAAAATTTGCAAAAACACAATAACAGGATTAAAAATAGTGATATTGAATTAAATATGATTTAAAACACCAAACTGCAATATTGACTATGATGAACTGACTGTGGAAGCAGAACATAAAGTAAAGAAAAATACTTGGGGTAACTTACAGATTTAGTTTTAAAAAAAATATAATTAAATGATTACTAAAATAATAAGACAAAAACTTAGGGAAATGGGGCTCGATCTGCTCCCACATTCAAAATGTAGATTTTTTTTTTAAGTTAACTAGACGGTTGCCCGCCCTCAGTAGCCCGAAGACTATCTGAATGCCAGTTCTACAACCCCACACATTCACGTTTCTGTGCCATGTCTCGTCAGTTTCCGGCAGATATGTTTGAAAATATTTATTAATTAGATTTCTTCTCGGTGTTCTGGGGTTTCGTTTGCATATCTTTTTTTATTGTTAATGAAGAGGTCTTCCATTTGTTCTTCCATCTGTTCTTCTTTCTGTTCTTCCATCTGTTCTTCCATTTGTTCTTCCATTTGTTCTTCCATCTGTTCTTCTTTCTGTTCTTCCATCTGTTCTTCCATTTGTTCTTCCATTTGTTCTTCCATTTGTTCTTCAATTATATTCGACGATTCACTGTTTGAGAGCCTATCTGTCCTTTTATTTATAGAAGTTCAAAATGAAAAAAGATTTTCTTAGCAGACGATTTTTTGTATCTGTGCCTCAATTAATTAATTAATTAATTATCCTCTATATTCCTTTTATTTATAGAGATTAGGATGCAAATATAATGCATGCGTGGATATTTTACGGTGTTAAAATCAAAATGGAAAATATTATAAAAGCAAAATGTAAAAGATATACATTTTTTTAAATTAAGAATATCTGCATACATATATTTTAAAGAAGTGAAATATTTGGAGTTTGCCTTCTAGTTTTGTAATGAATAAAGTATGATTAGAATGTTTATAATTTTTCTATTAAATGTATAAATAAGTGTTTTGCTTATACTTACATAATTTCGGATGTCGTTTGTTTTTCATATTTTATGACATATTTTGGCCTGTTATCCACACGGTATTAAAATATACAATCATTAAATAAGAAATATATACATACTAAAACTTCTTCTGAAAAATTATCGAACTAACAATGCAAATTCCATTGAAATCAATCCAGTATTGTAGATTACAAATCAATCTTGTAATATGTGGATACAGGGCCATCGCTAAGACTTTTTATTGGTGGGGGAGAAAACCTTAATATTGTCAAGTCAAATTTTTATATTCGCCAACTCGTTTTATAATTTTGCCAAGTTAACGCACTTTGAAAATGTAATACAATTCTTATTTGTAAAAAAAATAATAATATTCCCAATTAGAGTTGTAACTTTTGCAAATTCTATCAAAAATAGAAAATGTATTGCAGTTTTTATTAAAATTTTAATTAAATTTGACATAAAAGTTTTAAATTTGCAAAGTGTAACAACATTTGTCAATGTTTTGGGAGGGTAGCCCCCCGTGTGGATATCTCAACCTTGGTTTATCAACAGCAACAGCATTCTATTAATTACAACAATAGAATCAACAGTATTCTATTATTTAATACGAAAAGTATAAAGCAACTGATAAATGATTTTTAAATAAATAAAAATAAAATTATTAAAAAAATTAAATCACCAATTGTTAAATTGTATCAGTCAACCTACCAACTTTGACAACAAACAACGTGCAACCAATAACAGATAAGCACAAAACGCACAATCACGTGATCAAATCGCCCCTCATTTTTATTTGCGTAGCGCGCGTCAAGGTTTGAGCAGGGTTGGTTGTCATTTTTTAAATGCTAATCGGGATTAATTACATGAAATAGGTCATGTGATACTTTTCCGGAATACTTTTAATTTTACTTGATTGGTCACAGGTATGTATTTCTGTTACGAAAATCATGTTTTGAAAGGATAAAGAGATATGGTATTTGTATTTACCAATTCTGAACCATAAAAATAATACAATAATTGAATAAGTTTAAAATTCTCTTCTTCGATAGCACCTACTCCAAGCAGAATCTTCTGAGCGCGCGCGCACAAAAAAAGCCGCTTTTGAACACGGCCTCTGTTTACAAACTTCAGAGTGTTCTAAAAGTGGAAGTTGAAGTCAAAGGAATTGCATAGCGCGTAGCGCCATCTAACTGCAATTCTTTTTCTTCAAGAGAATAGTAAAATAAATTGAAAAAAAATCCGCAGAAATCGGATCCATAAAATCTCGGCTGTGGAAAGTAGAACTAAAAACTGTTAGGCAATTGAAAAACAAATTGAATGAACAAAACGTAGTTGAAATTGGGTCCATAGAAATCGAAATAATAATCCGCCCCCTGTACTGGAAGGTGGATCTAAAAACTGAAAGAAAATTGTAAGCTAAGTTGAATGAATCAATTCCCGTTGAATTCTGTCCCATTTAGTCCGAGAAAATAATGTGCCGTTACTGTCGATAATGGTGGTAAAATAAATCTATACTTTGAAAAACATAGCTTTAAATATAAACAAAGCGTGAAAATTCTTGTGGACAAACTATTAACTCATATCACGGGACTTTTTCAGCAGAACACACTAATAATCTTCGATTTAATTTGATAAAATAATTTTAAATTATATTATATATTAACATTTGGCTGCGTTTACTAATTAAGTCTATTGTCTACATGTTATATAATCTCTGATACGTCGATTTTCGTAAATTAAATGGAGGTGTCGGCCAGAAAAAGAATTCTTTTTAGCTCGATATTTAATAAATGTTCATCGTTGCATGATTTTTTTCTCCGAACTTTTGTATTATGTTTTAGAAAAATCATTAACAATTTCCGACTGATTTTCAAACATTTTACATACAGGTTTAAAATATCTTTCTACATGTGCTCTGAAATTTTCAAATCGATAACTTACTTAGTTTTCTTAATTTTTGCTGATTATGAAAATTCTTAATTTCTTTTATTTCACTTGTGATATCAAATTCAGAAATGCGCGCAATTTTACCATTTTGTGAAAAAAAATCGCGTTTTCGATTACTTTTTAATTAATATTCTTAACCAATTATTAAAAAAAAATTAGAAATCTTAACCTCATGTGCATCAGAACCAGCCTTGAACTACCCTCTCCTAAATTTTCAAAATTACACGTCCGGTAGATATTTCTAGCCGTCTTCATCATTACACACATGCTCATAGGTGGGTTTTCAGGCTAATTTTTGTGTTCTTAGCATTTCATGTGAATATTTTCATGTAGTGATGTCTTCTCTGTACCAATGCAAAATAGATTTAGCTGGAAGAACAGCGAATAAAGATATTTTTTCTTTATTGGAAAATTCCATTTTCCGTCGAATTGGCAATGAGAAAAGCCAAATAATAAAATGTGGAGACTTGCAGGGCAATTTTTTTCCTTCTTAAAATTGTACAAAAAAAGAAAGTAGGACTTTTCAGTCTTCTTAGAACGACCAGTAAAAAATGCTGTTTTTGTCGTTTTAAAAGTTAAATATCTTTGTTACATACTTAAACTCAGCGCATAAAAACTATATCTGTATCTATCTACGTAAAGAATAACTGGGAAATTAATGGAAGAAAATAACTTTATTCGGGAACCTCTTTATAGACTGAACTCGTTTTTTTGTCGCTGTATCTTTCAATCATCTCCGCGAGTTCGATCGGATGTCCAGAAGCCGTTTACGCAAATTTCCAGACCTTCATGGTCCTAGGTTGTGCAGGCACTCAAATGGGCAAAATGTAATCTTCCTTTGCGTTTTTGCTAATATGTTGGGACTCTAATAATTTCCAACAGGGACTAAAAGTAGAGGTCTGCACGAGCCCAGCCGGGGCCGGTAAAATGAAGGTAATCTTCAAACGGGTCCGTCTGGCAGAATTATGCGATATTTTCAACGGGCAAGATCGAGCAGTCAAAAATATTGAACGGGCTATAGGCGGGCCGAGCAGGTAAAAAAAATTAACGGGGCCTACCGTCCCGATATAAAAATTTAAACATAACCTACAAAATATCCGCTATTTTCAATAAATATTTTTATTTTCGCGGGAATTAGTATAAATGTATCACGAGTTAAAGCTAGTTTGACAACATCAATACAGAAATATAACATGTCCAGCGTAGAGATCGGCGTCGGACTGTTGCATGGTGTCTGGGCCCAGACTTTATTTTTTTAATTATTATTTCAGCTGACTCGTGCCAAGTTAAGATCAAGCTTGATTTTTTTTTTTTTACTAGATAGTCGAGCCGAGCAGGAAATGGACTTAATTATCTTTAGTATGTGTAGGACAGGCAATATGTTTTGTAAAAATACTAATAGCGAAAATGAATTTATGTTTGTTAAGCAATCATTATAAATGTACTTCAGGCAGTGTTCTCGCTGTCGCTCGCCAAATTGCGACTAAATTCTTCATTTGACGAATAACCAAGCGATTAGATTCGCCAAATTGCTAGTTCTCAATTTTTGCGTTTTCTTTCTTTTCTTTTTCGTCTTTCATACATATGCATACACACATATTTTTAATATATTTTTAGCGGATGGTAGAAATTAGATTAAGTAGTAAATCTGCAGATCAAGAGACTCAACGTCAGCTTTTCACATCTTTTTTTTTTTAAACACACTTAGCGTAATATTCAACTTCCTGAAAACTGTAATTTAAAATTTTCGAATTACGTAATTATTCATAAGAATAAAATGAGAATAAGAAATTTGAAGCCATCAAAAGCCATTAAATTAAAGATTTGGTTATGTTAGGATATTCTGAAAAATTCATGATCTATTATTTTTGTTTTTTTATTATACCACAGTAGATTTCTTCAGGGGGGCGGAGCCCCCCTGAACCCCCCGTAGTCTCATTAAATTTAAATTTCTAACTTTCTATTAATCTGCTAATGGTTATCGTATATTTTGTATTTCTTTCTACATTTTGATTTATAAGGATAAGTGACAGTTTTAATAAGCATTTTTCATTATCCTCATACTTCTAGATACCTGCCCATCAAAAACACCTAAATCTGATGTATCAGGAACTTTTGAAAGTGTAAACTCAGTAATCGAGGGTTTTACAGTTTTGTTTACGAAGAAAAGAAGTTTTGATTGCATTTTGTGGCAGTTATCGGGGACTGACAGATAGACAGAAGAACAGACTGAGAGATGGAAAACAATAACTTTTGCGTCGCCAAAATAAGCCTTCACTGAAGTTTCGGCAATGACGTCATTATTCATGAGTTATTGCTATCCATGTTTCTTGTATTTTTAACGACAACTATAAAATACCTTTCAATTATGACGTCAAATTTTACCAATTGAAATATTTGTTAAAAATATAATTATTTTTTATTTCTTTTACTTCTAATTATGCCCCCATTTTTGTCAGAAAAATTCTTATTAACGAAACAAATTTCCGTGTTTAATATTTAACAAAGTACTATTTTTATTTTTATTTTAATTCTGACGTCATATTTATTTTTTCTTAGTTTAATTTTTCGAATGGAAATTGCTCAATTGAAACTTATTGCCGTTAAGAAATTATTCCAGTTTTTTTTTTTTTTTTTTTTTTTTTTCAACGATAAAGGAAATTGGTTAAATTTTATCTAAAAAATCGCTCTTGATTCTGTATGAAAAAGAAGGAAATTTTGAATTATAAAGGAAAATATTTGAATAAAATTAATAAAACATAGCCTATATTCTTTTCTGGGCTATGTTATATTTATCCGCAAAGATACAAAGACATTAATTAGTTCATCAGTTTTGACGTTGACTTCATTTAAATTTTCGTACACGCTTTCAAATTTATAGCATTAAAATATAATAAGGATTAGGATGAATGGTTGCTTAGCAACCATTAAGAGAAAATAAAGAAAATGAAATAAATACATTTTAAATAAGTAAATCTCTAAGACAAATTAGTTTATATTATTGGAACACATTTATTAAAAATCTCCAAAATTTACAGTAATAACTTTAAAAATCTGACAAATACATTGACAAAATTTCAAAACAATACGAATAATTTAACTGGTAAATTTCAGTGTCCATTTATCATTGAATTCCATTAATAAAATGTGTCATTTTCTCCCAAGAAAAAAAAATTGAAAATCATTGGATTTGCCATAGAAAAGCATTATTGCGCAAAATAAAATATTCTATAATTTCCGAACGAATGAATCAAATCTAACAAAAAACTATACAGCTTAATCCCAGTGCCTCACTAACATATCCACTTAATTTCAAGCCAATCGGATGTTTTTTGCGCTAGTTATCGCGGAACAGACAGACAGACAGAAACCAAAAAATTTCGTGTCTCCAAAGTAAGCCTTCACTGACGTTTCGGCAATAACAATCGTTGTCGCAGTTATAAAAACTTCGCAGTTTTAAAACATATTGAAAAAAAAGGGGGGCACATTAAAGGATTAAAAATGATTTCTTTAGTGCTACACGGCGAATCTATTTTGCTAATACTTCTTTCATTTGGCGAATGTTTTTTTATTTTTAATTAGCCAAATTACTAACTTCGGTCAAGTATGTCAGCGAGAACACTGACTTTAAGGTGAATCTCAAATTAACTGCTCAGCAACGCGAATCTGAGATTTTCTGACTGACATTTAATTGTAAAGGTATAAAATTGACACGGCTGACTATTGGAGGGATTTGAAATAAAAAAGCATTTTCCGTTTTTGATAGATAAATTATTTGTCGAGATATAACAGATTCTTATTACGTGTTCGCAAGTTTTTTTCCCCTCCCGTGAAATCGCTACCGGAAATTTTATTCAAAATGCTAACTTTGACAGTATTTTCTCAAAGATATCTTGCTTTAATAACGCCGTTCGATTGCATAGTTACTGAATAATTTCACCTGCCAATCTTATGCGTTTACGAAAAGAATTGAATTCAGAAATGTGTTAGAAAATAGTTCCCATGGATTTGAGTAAAACCTTAATGGCAGAAAAATATTTTCATAAATCTAATTATTATTATACAGATTCAAAAGTTATGATATTATTAACTCGTTTTTTTTTCTGTTATTTTAAGCTACATTATTTTTTAATGAATAATGGAGAATTTGAATGCTGAAACGCCTAAGAAACTAAGTAATCAGTAATGTTGCTATCGTGTATTTTCTATCTGGCTAAAACACATCGTAATTTAAAAATAAAGCGTAAAATTATCCCATAAATGTGTACGCAGTATTCTTTAAAGGAGTCTTAACTATTCGTTAAGGTTATTCACAAGTGTTCTGCTCAATAAGCGCAAACATTTTGACACACTTGCAAATTGATTTTTTGACGGAAAGATATAAAATTGGAAAGCCTGATTATGGAAGCGATTTTGAGTCAAACCAAATTTTCTATTATTTGATCAATAAATTACCTATCGATTTATACACACGTGAAAAGGCAATTTCCTCCATTCGTTCACTGTTTTTTTTTTTTTTTTTTTTTTTATTCTGTCGGAAATTTTTTTTTTTTGAAAACGTCCAGTTTGACAGTATTTTCTGAAAAATTTATTCCGTTTGCAAAAAAAAATTTGAAGAAAAAAATGGGTTTGATTAGATAGTTTCTGAACCACAACAATTTCAAGTTTCATGCAGTTCCGAACAAAAATAAATTAAAACTTGCCTAATTAAATTAAAGTTGCCCTTTTTGATTAGAGAATACCCTAATTAAAAAAATCTGAATTTTTTTGAAGAAATTGTATCGGGCTGGGCCTTATTTCACTGATTTCTGCAAGAGCCGGTCCTTGAACTGTGAAAATATAAATGGGCCTGTCCGAACTTTTAATTTTTACACTGGACCGAGCCGGGTCAAAATAGCTTTTCGTTCGGTCCGGTCCGGTCCGGTCCGGACTTGGAAATTCCGGTCCGTGCAGACTTCTAGCCGATGTGCGAATCTGAGATGAACATTTAGCTTAATTGGTTAATTAGTGCTTGATTGACATATGGTCAAGACTGGAAAGACCCGCACAATTCCTGGGTGCAACGATTTAGCCACAAACGTAGAAGAATTTTCCAAACATCAACATTTTGTATCTCAAGTTACTCTCTGAAATTAATGGTGAACGAAAAAAATGTTATGCTAGGAAATAAAGTTACAAGGAGTAAAACGGAATTTAGAATATAAAATTTAAAGTTAGAAACATGAACTTAAGGATTTTAATTTAAATTTTTGATATATTTAATTTGAATTTTGAATTTTAAAAAGATTTTAATTCTTATCCTTTTTATCTGTATACATAGTATGTATATCTTATTCTTCACATCGAACGACTTAATCATTGTCGAACGACTGCATTCTTATTTATAAACCGATTTGAATGTGATTGTGCATTTGTTGAGGATGTGGGGAGACTTGGAAGTGTTGATGACATTGGGCTTTTATAATATAGATTGGCGACTTATCACCTGCGCTGGCTGACATAAAATTGGCTGCTTAGCATATAAAGAGTGAAGTGGGTAAGCCCGGAAGTGTTGACAGTCACATGACTTAAGCTTTTATTATATAGAGGATTTTCAAGAAAGGGGCGAAAATTTTCTTTTTGCCCCGGGCGCGAGAAAACATAGCTACGTCACTGCTGATACACGTCTCTATACCTGTACGTTAGTAGTTTTTTGATAGGGGGAAGGAAAGAGATGACCCAATGTAGACGAATTCATGCCTGAAAGACTCCTGAAAAACAATTCCATTCTTATAGTCAAAGAGCCGACAGCACAAAAACCTATGTTATCGAGCACAAGAAAAAAACCTTTATTTTATGGAAGAGTTGTAATAGGGGAATCTAATGATCCATGTCTACCGGAAGTGAAGTGGTGCATAAACCAAAAGTTAACACCAAGAGAGGTTCACTCGTAGATTTATCACTGTGTTTTCCTGCTTCCAGTTTTCCATGTTTTCATACCTTTGATTGTACAGCAAACACAATGTTAAAGCTACGAGCCACTAGTTGCATTAATTTTTGGCTTATGCACCACTCCACTTCCGGCACATGGATCATTAGATTCCCCTATTACTACTCTTCCATAAAATAAGGGGTTTTTTTTCCCTTGTGCTTGATAACATAGGTGTTTGTGCTGTCGGCTCTTGGACTATTAGTGTTTGAAATATTGTTGTGCACATGCCACGTGCGATGCGTGCACGAACATTAGCTCTCAGGCTAACAAATCCTGAGAGCGAATGCGCTCCAGGTTGTGTGTGTATATGTATTTACGTTTGTATGTACGTATCGCGATAACTCTAGATAGAAATATCCGATTTGCTTCAAATTTTGGATATAGGTTTATTCTGATAAGCTACTTCTCTGATTAATTTTGAGAGCTCATTGGATGAAAATAAGGGGAAGGACGGGAGGCTAATACCCCACCTTTTATTTAGATAAATGTATTTTTTTTTTCAGAATTATCAGATTTCATTTAAATCTTAGATATAGGATCATTCTGATAAGGCGTTCCATGATTAGTTGTGGATATTCAGTGTTTAAATATAAAGTGAGGGGGAATGAGAGTAACCCCCATAATTTAGGTAAATGGGTTTTTCACGCAGAATTTGCCGATTTGCTTCGAATTTTGGATACAGGTTCATTCTGATAAGGTGCTTTCCTAATTGATTTTGAAGGTTCTTTGGTTTTAAGTACAAAGGGGAGAACGGGCGCTCTTCCCTAATTTAGGCTAATGGGTTTTTCATACAGAATTAACCGAATTGCTTCAACTTTTGGATACAAGTCTTTTCTGATAAGGTGCTTTCCTGATTAATTTTGTGGATTCTTTGGTTAAGTATAAAAAAAGAATGGACAATTTATTCCCTTCTTTAAATTAGATAAACGAATTTTTATGCAGAATTATCTGATTTGCTACAAATGTTGGGTATAGCTTTTTTCTTATAAGGCGAATTCCTGAATAGTTATATGACTACCCTGTACAATGAGAGATTATCCGCCTTAAATTAAAAAAACGGTTTTTATGCAGAATTATCCAATTTACTTCGAATTTTTGATAATTGTTCACTTTGATAAAATAAAGCATATTTCTGATTAATTTGGGAGTTCATTGGTTAAGTAGAAAGGAGGCGGGAATAAGATAGCTAATCCCCCCTTACTTTGTTTTTCAAGTGGCATTATTCTTTCAAAAAAATAAGGCTATAATATACAATTAGTGTAAAGAGCCTTTGAACTCAGTGCCATCAGTTTAACTAGGTAATATTCTTTTTATTATTGATCCCGACTACCACTCCATAATCAACCTTGTGCAAAGTGGTTTTGCCATCCCCTCTGCATAGCATATTTTATTCGAAAAGTAGAAGTATTATACTGTTAGAGGTCTGCACATGTTGTAATATTCGAGGCCGGTCTAAAACTCAGTGTAAAAGTTCAGTCTGAGCCCAGCCCAGACAGTTCATATTTTCATGGCTCGACCCGCCCAGTACAGAAATCAGTGAAAAAAGTCCTGGCTCGACTCAGTTTCATAACTGATAAACACTGACAACTGCAGGTCTCCTATGCTGTTCCAAATTTTGTCCCGAATGTGATTGCCTAGGTAAGTCGATATTTATATGCATCAATACTAAAATTAGTATTGTTGTGCATGTGGTTGTTATTGTTATTAATATCACTGTTATGGATCAAATCAAATACTGGATGTTGTTCAACAATGTCTATTATCTGAAAATCCCTAACATTCCTGTCACCTGTATCTTGATTTGTGTTCCGTTCCCTGTTAGTAGTCTCTTCCTCAAAAAGTGAATAATAGTTCTTTCAGTGATTCTAGATAGTCTATGAACACATATACTAATTATTCACCCTTCAGGTTTCGTATGTGTACAGTTTTAAAATTTACTGTAATAGTTTGCTGAGTGATATAATAAGGTCCTTTACTGAACTGTGAAAGTTTTTTGCTAGCCCTTGGCTTAACTACTGGTGTGCATAAAACCACCAATTCCCCCAATTGCAATTTTTTTATCTGTGACAAACTTTAATCTATACTCCTCCTGCTTTTCTGTGGCTTTAGTTAAATATAGTACAAAACAGTACAAAAAACTTTGCTCAACCTTAAATGTAAATCTTTGCTAAGATCATGGATATCTGCATAAGATCTCTCAATGGGTTTAGTTATGAGATCAACAGGTAAAAGCAGATCCCTACCGTAAACTAAATGTGCTGGAGTATCTCTTACAGCAGCACGATAAGCTGTTCTGTAAGCCAATAATGCAAAATGTAAAAGTTTGTCCCAATCTTCATTTGAAGAGTCCACTAAATGTTTTAACATATCAGTTATAATGCCATTGGCCAGTTCCATAATACGTTAACACTCGGGTGATAACTAATCATATGTTTTTTAATGTGAAGTTTCTCTTATATTTTCAAGATTGCTTCAGATAGAAATGATTTTCCTTTGTCTATAGTGAGGTATTCCGGAATCCCACGAGTAGAAGTGAATTTTTCTAATACTAATATTATAGTTTCCAATTTTAAGTCTGATACTGGATATGCCTCAGCCCATCCTGTAAAATAGTCTGGAAATAGACCATTACAATAATGTGTCTATTTCCCTCCAATGTAATACATAGTAGACCCACTTCTTCAGACTCTATCTTTTCAAAAAGACATGAAGTAATCTCCACTCTCTGTAACGGAGTTTTCTGTTTAGATTTATATCTCTAATAGCACATTGAACACAACATTTAATTTGAATAAGTTATGTTTATATTGTCCTCACCAAAAAAATTTTTTCTTTGTCTTAATTAGTGTTCTTTTAAAATTAGGACGTGCTGAAATGACCGAGTCATGAGCTCCTGAGAAATTAAAGTTTTAGGTATAATTGATTTAGTGTGATTGTCATTATATGAATCTCTTTTGTTAATGCAACATAGTAAGTTATTCTTTAAAAAGAAAGTTAAGTCATTTAATTGTACTTCATTCAAATTCGTCAACTGATCAATTATATCTTTGCACTTAGCATCCTGATTTTGTGGAGGATCTAATAAATTTCGTTAAAAAAAGGAGATGATCCACCAACAAACAAACCATTGTTCATTAGTTTAACCAGTTTAAAGTGCACCTGGAAGGAAATTGACTATTATTTATATGTTTGCCGAGCAACAAGGGAAGCTTATATTAAAGTTTTCTAACCCTCTGCACTCCATTGTTGCCATTGTGGCTACATTGTAAGTAAGTTGAAAACTCTTGTCACCGCTGTGGCAACATGATAAGATAAATTGAATATAACGCCACTATGGCAGCATCATCTTTCCTTGCAAAACTTGCTTTTGGCACCAGTAAAAAACAAAAATAAAATTTGCTTTATTTAATCAAAGCATTTTTGAAATTGTGTACTTGAAGCAAACTTTTTTTAAAAAAGGGATGCTGACCAAATAAAATTTGTGCAATGATGGCAGAGTTGCTGGTAGACCATACTCAAAATGATGTACAGTGCAAAGAATTAAGTAACCTATAAAAATCTCACATATTTCCCAATCTAACAGTGTAAAAATTTAGTCATTTTAATTCAAAATTACATATACATTTTTAAATGACCCAGTATATTAACTACATGCATAGAAAATAAAATTTTACTGTGATCATAACATCTTACCTACCGGGTTCATACTCATTTTCCAAGAAAAAAATGCCCTGAGAATCCACTGGTGTAATTATTTTCTGAGATGTACAATTTTTCCATATCAACAATTAAAGACATTTTTTAAAACAGTATCATGACACTCACATCTCTTCAAAATAAAATAAAGACAAGGTAATCTCAAAAATAAAGTTTATGCATCATTTATATGAATACCATGAACAGAACTTTTAAAGAAAAACATTAATTTATGGGAAAGAGAGATAAAGTCTGCATGTCTCGTGTGGCTGTCCTTAAAAATCTACTTTATTATTTTCTTATTTCTTTTTAAAGCATTATGAATAATATGAAGTCTACAGCTGCCAATATCAATTAAAAATAAGTTTTTTTAAACTATTATCAAACCTCATGATGTTAGGAAGTGTGTCCTGTGACTGAATGAATGTTGCCAGATGCAATATCATAAAGCACGCAAACAGCAACAATTTCCCAGAGTAGATGGTCATTTTGGCAGGTTTTTCCAGGTTTGGGGAATTTTTTGCATTATCCCCTGATTTTTACAACCAAAAATTTATCCTCTCATTTTCCTAGGAATCCCACATTCCCCTAATGAGTATGAACCCTGTACGTAATTAGTATTTTTTCCATCACCCTTTATAAGCAGAAGTCTTTCCCTTCTCTACACACATTTAAACCAATCAGAAAAGAGTGGTAAGAGAATGATATTATTAACGATGCTGAAAAATAATGGAAAATTATATCAATATTAATGGATGGATATTTTATGTCTGTAGCTATATCTGTTTTGGCCGAAATTGATATATATTTTGTATTGAATATATAATTTAAATTGCTTCTTTAATTAAGATATTTTATTTCAAAGTATGGATCACAAAAGAGTTCACATGCAAGTTTTCAAAACTGAATATGAAATTTCTTGGCCTGATCTAAAGTTTTTAAATAAATGGAAAATTGCATTTTATGATTCAGAGTGTAATATTGATTTTTCTCTTACACATGGCATTTTTTCAGGTGTCTTACATATGTTGAAAGAATGGTCTGCATTTTATATTAAGAAACGTATCTTAAAAACATAATTCATTGTTTGGTATGCAAAATTTACATGCACGACGCTTTTGCAAAAATAGTAAGCTTTACTTTTCTCCTAAATGTATAGAACTCAACAAGCATAAATAATAAGTAAAAACAATTTAATAATATTTAAAAACTTAATAAATATTAGTCAGTTCTGTAAAAAAATAATGATGACAAAACTAAAAACCTTTTAAAAGAAATATTTATTTTCATTTGACAACAATGCATATAGTTTATTTACTACTTTGTTTGCAACAAAAAATATTTTTCTCCACTTTCACCTTCTTGTATTTCACCTGCAATTAAAATATGTTTGCATTAAACTACATGCAATATTTAATCATTATAAAACAAATATTTTTATCCTTAAAATTATGAAATGTTTACCAGATTACATAATAATAGTAAAGCAATAAATGGAAAATCTATTTATTTGTGTAATTCTTTCTTTCTTTCTTTCTTTCTTTTTTTTTTTTTTTTTTTCCTAAGCTGGTTCACAATTTTAAATGTTCACCTAATTTTGAATCATGTTTAATTTTAATCTTTTATTGAATAAACTTTGTCACTGTGTCAAATACTGTAGAAATACAATTTTTTTTTTTTTTTTGGCAGATGAGTTATGCAACAGCTTGCAGTTTTGCAAACTACAGTGCCTTTACATGCTAACCATGTTTAAGGGAGGGGAGGAGGATTAAATATTACCAACATATAGCACTAATCACTAAAAAATTTTATGTACAGCATGCATATAAGTTTTACTATTAAAACAGTACAGTATGAAAATATATATGCAATAGTTCACAAAAATTAGAATACATTTAAAAAATGTAGAATTATTGAGCAATTAAAAAACATTAAAAGATTTTTAAAAGTTTTTTTTTTTTTTTTTTTTTTTTTTTTTTAATAACATTTTCATTTTGACTTTCAGGAACAAGCAGAAATTTGAACCTTAAAATAACTAATCAGTAACAAAAAAGTAGAAAGTTGTGTCATAAAAGCAATCAATAATTCTTTGAGATTTTAAATAAATTATCTGTTATGAACAAAAAAAATTAAATATATTATCTGGTATTAAAAATAAGTGGTAACACTTTTGTCAATTGTTTTCAGTTTTGGAGCTTGGGACAGTTTTTAAGGATCATCATTTTTCTTTTGGTGTCTCTGGGTCCCATTTTTTGATTGTTTCTCCTTTTCTTCTTGGAACTCAAAGACAGCCTGAAAAAAACTAAAGAACCCTCTCCCCCCTTCCGTACAAATAATCCTCCATTTGGGAACTAGAAGTCTCCAATAAACTGAAAAACATGTATAGTGGTGATACTGATCTAATGCTATATGCTAAAAAAAGACTAAAAGATCTTATAGTATAAGAAAATATGACATAACCATTAACATAATGAATCTTTATAGAGTTTCTTTTTTAAACCTACTGTACTAGTGACCACATACACACAAGATAACATCATTCACTGAAACTACTTCCAACCTTAATAACCAAAACTCAGACTGTCAAAACTGGCCACAGGTAATAATCAAATAAGTGTTGAAAACATTTGCCACTACATGCACAACACTTGCCTTGAAGGCAGCAACTAAGCTCTGTGGGTGATTATTAGAATCTCTCTCATCTACACTATATACATAAGCCATTTGATTAACATCTAGATAACTGGGGTGAGGGGGGGGGGGGGGGCATAAGTTTAAGATGATATCAGAATGAATTATTTTGCTATCCATTTCTAGACCTAACAATTCCTAATTAATCATAATTTAGATTTTTGAACCTTTTATAGCTCTTTTCATTCTTTTAAATTGAAAATTTTTTAGAAACCATTTTGAGCATCTATAGATACCGAAAGTTACCACCATGTCAAATTCTAGCCTTCTTTGCCAGCTGTATCACACAAATTACAATTTTTGAGCATTTTGTGCTCTAGCATCCTTTTAAATTTCAAATTTTTGAAAACTGTTCTGGGCAGACATTTAAGTCTCTAAGTTAACAACCATGTCAAATTTTATGTTTCTAGCTGTAATTCTACCAAATACATAGTAATATTTTGAATGTTTTCTATTTCTTTTGAACTTTTTAGAAACCATTCATATGCTAGTATTCACCATTTACCTCAAACTAGAAAACCTCGGTCGAACGCTAAAATGCTATTCCTTAGTAATCTGATTGATCTTCTGCCTCTATTAAGTTCAATCAGAATAATTGGGGAGATCATTTGAGCATTCAATCCACATTTTTCTAGGTTTAGATAGATGGTGAATATGAGCATTAGTGAACATTTACATCTTAAAAGAACCCATTAGACCAAATTTCAAATTTCTAGCTTCAACAATATCGCAGATCTTGATTTTAGAACATTTTTTGTTTTTGCACCTCTTTGAAAGTTGTTTTACTGGTGTAAAATATAAACAATGTTGGAGCAGAAGTACTTATCAACATTTTGCTACCATTATTAAGGTTCCACTCAGGGCCCTCACGAAGGCTTTTTATTGGTGGAAAAAAAAAAAAAAAAAGCCTTAAATTGTCAAGTCAAAATTCAGTATTTACCAACTCAGTGAAATGCAAACATAAATAGTTCTTGGCATTTACTAATTAGTTTTATAATTTTACCAAGTTATCACAATTAGAAAATGTGGTATTTCTTTTAACCAGCAACTCAAAGTAATGCAAATATAAGTTTAAAGATTAGGAGTTACCTTTTGAAAATTTCTATTGGATGTTGAGGAAAAAGTGATTCCCCCCCCCCTTTTTTTTTTTTTTTTTTTTTTTTTTGGAAAGGTATAACTGCATTTTCTTCTAGGAAATACCCATAGTTTTACAACAAAACAGCATTTTTTCCCCTTTTGTAATAATAATAAATATCATTCGTTCCTTTTGTAAATAAGAAACGAGCAAAAAAGATGAAAAGAAGAATAATATAAATTTTTAAATAAGAAGTATTACCAGCAATCATGCTGTCAGTAAATTTTAAATCTGAAAATACTGATAATTTTAAATATGATTTAAATATTACTAAAACCAACCAAAATTCTACTATTTTCATTTCAAATCCACATGTAATATTTTATCATGTACAATTTAAAGTTAAAAAAATGCTCAGTTTCAATGAAATTTGTGATAATGACTTAGGGGAAATAGCATGCAATGACTTTGCTTGATATGATTTGGAATGTTACTCAAAATATTATTAAAATAAGAAATACTACTAAAAACACCCAAAATCCCACTATGTTTATTTTATAATCAGTTAAAGGATACTTTTTGCATAATTCCCAGCAAAAAATAATTTGATAGAAATTGCATCTTTTGTGATAATGCCTTTTTTTTTTTTTCCCCATAAAAAAAAAATCAAAATTTCAAAGTTTCTATATATATATGTATAAGCTGGGTATTCCATTTATTATGCATAAATTATTTGAAGATGATTTATTGAATAGATATTGAAATATAATTTTACTTATGAGTTGCTACATTTGAAAACCGAGCAGTCAAAAAAGCCAACTAACGGCAGTTTTTCAAAATTTTGATAAATTTACTCTTTAAACTATTTTACCAATGAATAAAAATATATATATATATTGGTGACATATCTTAATAGTAAGAATAAACACACACAGTTTCATTAAAATCTGTGATGGTAAGTTACATAATGATATTTTACTGCCTGATTTGAAGTGGAATGGCCCTGAAGTAAAAATAATAAAGGTTATGTTAATGGAAATATTTACCTATAACTTTTCCTCCTTTGACTAATTTCGTTAAATGATGAGAAACATTTACTTCTGCAGCCTTATATAGATGTTTTGGTGTGTCCTGAAAATATCAGAATATGAGAACTGATAATAAAATATTTTTATTCACACAAAAACATTAGGATTTCTTCAGAGCTGATATTTAAGTTTATATCCAACGTCACTAAATTAAAGTATTTCTTATAAATCCAAATTAAACTCAATTAAGCTCAATATAAAACATGTTATAGATCCATAGTTGGTTCTTTGTTACTATATCCAACTTCATTATATTAACCTCTTCACTCCAATCAAAAGGGAAAAATTGTAATGTTTTTTCTCTATAACCTTTTTTAAATGTTAAAAAAAGTTGTTTTTTCCAACAAAATATAAAGAATTTTATTACGTATAGGCATATGAGCCTTGAGTGTATTAATCATATTTTTTTTTTTAACTAAATTATATGTGTATAATTATATTAATTTAAATGATGATTCCATCACAGTAAAAGTTACATCTTAGTGAATGAATATATCACTTTGTAGCAGTGAGAAGGTTAAAGTATTTATATTATAAATCAAAATTAGCCCAATGCAAAACGTGTTAAAGATCCATAGTTGATTCTTTATCACTACTACAACCAATTTTATCATATTTAAGTATTTATTATAAATCTAAATTAACTTGATATAAAACATGTTAAAGATAAATAGTCAGTTATTTATAGCTATTAGATTTAACTTTAATACACTAAGGTATTTTTATAAACCTAAATTAGCTCAATGTAAAATATTTTAAAGATCCATAGTTGGTTCTTTGTAATGCAAGTAATTTGCCAGAAAAGTTGTCATTTATTAGATTGTGCTAAGAAAGAGCTAATATTTTCACAACAGGGAAATCACACTGAAACAGAATAACAGTCATAAAAGTAAAAACAGTCTTACTTTATTTTAAAAATAATAATTATGTAATTCAAAGATGTGGACAGTTAGCACATGATATTAGAAGATAAATTAATATTGTTATTATGAAGAAGTTATTTAATGTAAACAATTATGATTATAGAGATGGTATTGTAACAGACAAACATGAATTATAATGTTTTTCAGATACTTTGATGTTTATCTACATTACTTATAAAATAACATACAATTTATAATAACAAAAATGTATTTACATTCATAGGTAGTTTAGAAATGTATGTCTTATATATATATATATATATATATATATATATATATATATATATATATATATATATATATATATATCATCTATTTGGCATAAAAAATAAACTAAAAATGATAACATTGACTTAGAATTGCCCAACCACATATTTTCCTTTTGCTATTAAAATACCTGACTTAAATAAAAATCAATCATAAATAACACAAGCAATCAAGACCTTTTTCAATGAAGTTTTATATCTGCTGAAAATCTCTCACTTATTGTCTAATGATTTTTTCCCCATTTTCTATTGATAACATGCCACTAATATTAAATTTAATTAAATTATAACGATATCTATCTATTAATAAAAGTTATTCCAATCCCAAATACAATTATGGCCTATGCAAGTATGTGACAGCATTATACTGAAAAAAAAAAAAATCATTTTTATGAATTTTTTTTATTATTATTTTTTTAATGTATGAATTTTTAAATAAAAATCAACTTCTAGAAGCTTTTTTTATGTTGGTGCATTTTTTTTTTTTTATTATATCTAACACAATCATACTGTTTGATAAAGATATCATACAAACTGAACTTCTCCAACTGAGTAAAAAAATGACCAGGTCGGCTATTAAACCACAAACTTTTATCTTAAATTGCAAATCTCTACTTATTGAGCTAAATGGCTGACAACCAGTGGACATATTTCACTCAGATAACCTTTAATTTGCATTTAATTTTGTTTCCATTTAAAAATTTGAAGAAAAAATGGTATTAGCCTAAAATTTGATTGAATAACAATTGGCATTTGGTCAAATTCCTATTCATTAGATCCTTAATTTGTATAGTTAATTATCTGGTAAAAATTTATCATGCTAGAAAATTTATGATAATTATTTATGTGTGATCACTATGCATCATTATTTATTATTGATGTGTTCTTTCCAAACAATAACATGGGAACCTTCAAGCGGGATGGATGTCAATTTCCTCCACCTGGACTTTCATATCTAATACATTAAATTTTTCTCCTGTGATTTAAAAAGATAATAAAATGTATTCCTCTAAGAAAAAGAAAAAAAAAAAAAAGAGCAAGGGATTTCTTAACATAGTAGTTCTGGCCTTCTGATTTCCCCTCACAATGAAAGATAGTTTTCTGTCAGTTTTTCTCTTTACTTTCATGCATTAAAAAGCTATTTTAAATGGGATGTTCAATTGTTCTCCCTCTCCACTAACAAAAAATAAAATAAAATAAATAATAATAATAAGCTATTTCATTTTGAAAATACATTAGAATAGAATAAATTAGAATATATAGAAAATACATTGCTTACTTTTGAACTGTCAATATATTTTATTTGTGACAATTCTGTTACAGTGATATGTTTAAAAATTTCCTAACACATGATGTCCTGACAACTCTTAGTTTAGATTATTTTCTGTTTATATTCCTTTTAAATATATGCTTAAAGCCAGACCCCAATTTAACGAATTCATTGGGACCTTAGACTTTATTTTTTAAAATCAAGAAAATTCGTAATATTGAGGTCCAAAATGAAAAATAAAACATTTCTGGGCTTCCCTTATGAAAAAGCTCTAATAAACCACTACTAAAAAAAATCCATAATTAGAAATTGTACACTTTATTGTAGATCAGGTCTTTTTTGGAGCTTTAAAGGTTGTATCTATAGGTGGTATTTGGGTCCTTGGCAACTTTCCATTAACATTTTCTTAAAGTAAAAATGCAGTGAATTCTAGAGAAACACTAACAAAGTTTTAGTGAGAATCTGAAGGAAAATTCTGAGGAAATTTTGGCAGGAAAAAATGATTTGGTGCACTTCCATTATCACGAGACAGCAGGCAGTGAAATTTTTGCTCCAAAAAGAGGTAATAGATTCTGAGTCTACTTGTATGAAAAGTCTTTGGCCACAGCCTTTCTCATCAAAAATTACTAAGTGCAAAATCTTCTTCTGTTCTAGAGAAAATGGATACATCATTTGAAAAACAATCCAATATTTTTTTAAATCTCAAACTGACAGTAACAAAAAAAATTTCAACTGTTGAAAAAATTTGTTAATTTGTGGTTTATTATTCATTAAATACAGCTTTTTAGCTTCATTTTAATTGGGGGAAAAGGAAAATTTGTTAAATCACAAAATTTGTTAAATAGAGGTTCATTAAATTAAGATCCGACTGTGCATATAAATTTTTTATTTATTTATTTTTTTTTAAGTGTCCTAGTTTACAGATTGCAAACACAAATGTTGCAAAATCTTGGGATTTAAATCTGCCGACACTCATGTACAATTAGCTGTTGTTTCTTAAAATTCATTATGCATAGTCTTTTCAATAGAAGTTTTGTTAAATTTCATAATTATAAATAATACTAATGTTAAGAATCAAAAAAGTGTTCATATAAAGTGTGTTATTAGGTTAATAACAGTTCTGTTATTAAGTTAAAAGCGTGTTGTTAGAAAAATGTTAATTATAAACTATCCATATTTTTAAATGTATGACTTCACGGTCACTAGAAAAATCACCTATTTTTAATGCAATGCCATTTTAGTTCATAATCATTGAATTATGAATTAAAATTTTTTTATTTTTCAAAAATATCATCTGCCACCTAAGACTAAACACTAGAACAGTAAAATATATTATGTAATTGAATATTAACAGCTTTAACAATTTATCATAATAAAAGACCAATTTCATTTTTTTTATAATAGAAGAATTAGAATAAAATAGAAAACTCACAACATAAATTAAATTTACAAGTTCTTCAGCAGTTAAGCCATTGGGCTGCACTTTCTGTAACTCATCTAAAATTTGTTCTTCTCTCTGCAACCGGTGTTGGATGTATTCTACAATTTTAACTCTGGGATTATGAATGACTGGTCCATGCCCAGGAAATATTTTTGAGGGCTCCAGTTTAAGAATTTTGTCTAAACTCTGCATATAATCATGAAGGTCTTCAAATATCTATTGCAAAATAAAATAAAAAAGAAAAAAATCATACGTCAAGCACAGATTATAAAACACTTTCCAAAACATTCAGAATAATATAACAAAGTTGCACCATTTTAGTACAGTAGAACCCCACTAATTCGGACCCCGTTAATCCGGATCTCCAGATAATCCAAATCGATTTGGTTGATTTGTTTTTTTTCAGTTTGAGAAGTGATCGGCAAATTTCCATAATATAAATTTATTTCAACCTCATATTCTGAATAAAAAAGTATTTTCTGAAATCTTTTTGGAATAATACCTCAAGCTTTCTTATTTAAACTCTTTAATGTTATGTATGAAAGAAACAACTATGCATCATTTAAGCTTTGGCAAATCCAATTTTCACAGTTTTCTATTTAATCCATTTAGAAATGTCATCGAAAGCTCACTGCTTAATAAAGCTTTACTCAGAGCATTACAAGTAAGCAAAGTAAAATTGTCATTATAGGCACACTGACTGATAAGGATCGCTTTCCGATCTTTGTCAGCCAGTCCATAAGTATCTTGGGACTGTTTCCTTGTCTACTTATGCTCAAGAGAATGTGTGACCATGTGGCCCACAAAACTGGCACAGCAGAATATGACAAATTTTATAGTTACAAAGTAAACATTTTTACTATCTATAAACATTGAATATGTTCAGTATAAAGGTGATTTTCTGTGAGTATGTTTTATTTTATTTCATTTGCTCACATTCTCCAGATAATCTGGATTTTCGACATCCGGATTGGGCCCAGTCCCGATTAATCCGAATTATCAGGGATTAAAATAATGTATCTAATTCAAGCATATTGATATACATAATGCATTTGTAAACCCAATATCAGCTGTCGCTATAAATAATCCAAAAATTATCTGAATTCTTTGAGGAGCCTATATATGGCATATGCATTTGTATCAATTAATTGCATACCTTCCAAAATTTTGTTCAATTAAGAAATACACATACTTCAGTTGAAAATTCTTCTTCAGCAGTTTACGTTAATAAGAAGAATGGTACATGAATTCTTTTATCTAGCTTTATACATGAAGTATAGAGTTTATATACCAGGTGTAACATGCAAAAAACTACTTAAGTTTTACAGTGCATACTGAATTTTAAAATGCACTTTCAGGAATTATTATACAAATAAAGTACTGTAACCGAATTCTTTTGTGTGACCTTGTGAATGATCAATAAATGCTGTTAATGCCCTATTGTATTGTAATTTTTTTGTAGTGTAATTTTTTATCAGATTGAATACATTTTGATAGCATAATCTCATTAAAAGACTGTGCAATCAATTTTTCCCATATGCCATAATGTATTAGAATTCTTTTGAGTGACCCTGTAATTGAACTACTATTCCTACATACTTCATACACAATACCAAACATGCTTTGAAACCCTAAATAAATTTGCCCATCAAGTGCATGAGAATTTGAGTATATTTATGAGAGTTAAAGCATAAACAGACAGGCAAACTTTGTTGGAAAGTGTTAAAAATAAACAATTACATTTTATTGGATATTTACATATAGAGAGAGTCAATTGGTGTTCTCTAGTAACTAATTACAAAAGCATTATATTTAGAGTTACATTTTGAATTGTAAAAACAAAACATTGTTCATCACTATCAAAAGACATTTACTACATAATGTTATTTTTGTAAATGTCATGAAATTAAAATTTTTAAGCAGTTCTTGGTTTTCTTAAATTTTATTAAAAAAATTAGATCTTTATTAAGTAAAAGGATAACAATTTCATTTTGGTCTAACTAAACTTTATCAAGCTATATTTTAAATTGAGGGGGTTCATAAAGTTTTAATTATCACTAGGAAATAATTAAAAACCCTTTTTTTCCCCAAGACTTCTTACTTTATTTTCATTGAGCAAAATAAAATGGAAAGTCCAGTGAAAATACACAAAACATATAAGTAACCTGCAGTATTGAGAAGGTAGCGGCTGCAGTTTGGCTACAATTTTTGAATTTGAAAGGTAACTGTGCCTGGCAAATCCACAATGAAATGTTGAATGTTTATGAAAATGATAGTCCATCACATGAAGCTGTTGTTATAGGAAAAGAATTTTCAAACTGGCCACATGTCCCTCACAGACGATCCAAGATGTGGAAGATCATCACTCACAGACGATGCTGCCACAGTTAGGAAAGTGGAGGACTTTATCCTATTGGACCAAAAGGTAATCATGCATATGACAAACATGGTACAAGGCTTAGCAAAAAAAAGCTGAACTTTTACAGCCACACAGGCTTTTGCCGAAATTTGCATTTTCCCGCAGCGCTTTTGACGAAATTTGCATTTTTTCTGAGATCTTTTGACAAAATTAGTGCTTTTTTGGGACTATTTGATGGAAATCGTTCTTTTTTTCATTTAAAGAAATCGGTGTTTTTTCTTAGATTTTTTGATAAAATTTGCATTTTTTCTATGATTTTTTGACTAAATTTGCATATTTAAAGCGATCTTTTGACAAAACTAGCATATTTTCCAAGATATTTTGACACAATTCGTGTATTTTTCATGAGTTTTTGACAAACTTTGCTTATTTTCCACGATCTTTCAGCAAAATTTGCATACTTTTCAAAATTCTTTGACATTGGCAAAATTAACGTTTTTTTTTTCCCATGATCTTTTGACAAAATTTGCATTTTTTCACGATTCTTTGACAATATTAACTTTTTTCTTTTTGCATGATTCTCCAAAAAGTTTCACATTTTTTTCATGATCTTTCGATTAAACTCACATATATTTTACACAATCTTTCGACTAATTCTGCATATTTTACACAATCTTTCAATGAAATTTGCATATTTTACATGATTCTTCGACTAAATTTGCAATTTTTCTGCAATCTTTTGACAAAAATTGAGTCTTTTTCATGATTCTTAAACGAAAACTGCATTTTTTTCTGTATCTTTTAAAAGAAATCTCATTTTTCCATGACTCTTCTAAATTACCAACTAATAAACAGAATCTTTAAATTTATGTATCCAACTTCATAAGAAATGTTTCAAAAGACACTTTTATTGCAATAATCTGTTCAGTAATAGTAAAAAATGAATAGCTTTATAGTACTGTTCTTTTTATTATTTATTCTTACTTTATCAAAGGTTTTTGTACACATAACTTGGTTTTGCATATAACTGAGAGCAAAAATGCAAAACAGACGTTTAATGATGGAAATCACTTCTTTTTTGTGACCCTTTGATGGAAATTGTATTTTTTCCTGTGATCTTTGATGTCAATTATGTTTTTTCCATGATCATTTAATAATTTTTGCTTTTTTCTCGCGATTCTTTTTTTGAAAATTTATGTTTTTCTCACCTTTTTTTAGAAGAAATTTGGATTTTTCCTGCAATCCTTTGAAGAAATTTGCTCAATTTAGAAGGGTTTGTACTTGCATTTTTATTGTATTTAATCTGGTACTACTACGCCTTCCCCTCCCACCATAAAAATGTCACCAAATTATAATGCATATTAACATTAATCCCAGGAATAATAAAATCCAGTGCTTAAAAGCAGAATTTCATGTTTCCGTGGAAAAGTAACATGTCTGATATGATCATGAATAGGACATATCTTAGTTATGGCAGTGTGAAAAAAATTTCACAAAGAACTGCACATGTCAAGGATCTCATCATGCAGGGGTTCACAGATTGCAGATTCCTTTTCAAAAATAAACTCAGGATGACTTGTCAAGGCAATTGTTGAATCTTTTAAAGCAAGATAAAGAGGATTGTTTTTGGTCATTTGGTAAATATGGATGAATTTTGGATCAGTCAATAGGATCCAGATTTGGACATCACAAAGAATGTTATTCACAGGTGGAACGATCACTTTCACCCAATCTGCAGAGCATTTTTATGACGCCTTCAAAAGATAAAAAAACATTGGGAAATATGTATAACTTTGCATTATGACTATATGAAGAAGTCTTAAAAATAATTAAAAAACTAGCTGCACCCGTCGAAATTCGATGGAAAAGAATATATATTAAATATGATATACATCAGTCTTATATATACAATAAGATACTGAGCGAAATAAACAACTGCCACCTCTTAAAATAGGGATAACATAATTTTTCATGATAAAGATACACAAACTTCAGAAAATAACAAAAATAAATTAATCAACTCATAAATTATTATATTGGACTTAAATTCAGATACAAATCTTTTTTAATGCAGTTTTTAAACCTCAAACATTATTTAAATGCCAAATTATTTTGACGTTAATATAATACCTCAGAAGACGAATTCAAAAATATCTGCATAGTTTATTTTTTCTCCGTATAAATATCGCTTGGTAACTGTACAATAGCTATAATATCAATAAAACATTTGAATTATAATAGAAACAGGGAGTTACTAAACTGCATAACCAACCCACTACACATTTACAGCATTTGTAATAAATTTATTTATTGGTTTATAACCTCCATAAACTTGTCAAAATTAATTTTATTGTTATGGCAACAAAAAGAAAAACAATATCTTTGTTATTAAAAAGAATAAAATTTTTGTGTTTGTTGCTGATATACAGAAAACATTTTATTTATTTTTATTTTAAGTAATAACTTAATACAACGAAATGATTTTAATTAATTTTTGATATTATGTAAAATAGAAATATCATAATTACGGCATATCACAGGTTTTAATCTTTTTTTTTCTAATATGACATTATTTACACCTTCAGACACACTCATCTTTTCTGAAATAAAAGCGTGATTTATGCTGTTATTTAAAAATTCTTTAGTTTAATAAAATATTTATTATAATTAAAATTTATAGAAATATTTTCATTTGTGCACATCACGGATCTTTAAATAAATAGAAGTTCAGTTTATTTAGATGCAGGAATAAAAGTCAGTGAATATGACATCATCACTGACACAGCTATAACATTGTATATTATATTCATGGAACAAATTTATCTGGTTTCTGAATGACGACATTTTCTTCATCGACAAAATTTTGCTTTAAATATTATATTTTATTAAAGTTTATTTTCTGTTATTTTATTTCCATAATACTTAATAATATTACTCAGTAAATAATCTGTGCATTGTACTGGGATTAGTGAATAGTTATGTGCAATTATTTTATTAAGATTAAATTTTACGAACCATTATTTTTTTTTTTCCTTTAAGATGCGATTACACATTCACTGATGAGATCAAGCTCCTGATTGGTTGAAAGTAATAAAGCAAAATAAATTTTTATTGTAGTGAGAAAAGCTTAACCTGTTGTCACTTTTTTGAAGAAATGTTACGAAAAAGCTTTTAATATATATATATAAATGGAAATAAATTAAAAATTAACCAGAATGGTCACATCTACTCATAAACAGCTTTCATTTTAAAAAATAATTATCAAAATCGGGCCAGTAGAAATCTCAGGGCTGATGACTAAAAAAACAGTCAGGTCTTTTAAATATATAGATAATAAGTTTCTATCTCAAATATTTTCTAATGATAATTAAAACTTTACAATACCTCCTCAAAAATTGTATGAATTTTCATCATTTTATGTCATTAAAAACATTTTTTTTTTTTTTTTTTTTTTTTTTCAGTTTTAGTATCAGAAAACACTGAAAATTCATAAATTTCAAAGTCTCATAATTTGGTAAGTTTAGTTCATACAAAAATGATTTTTTTATTTTTAAAGCACAGAAAAAGTTTTCTAATAATTTATAATAATTAGGGGCCATATACAAAAAATTTAAATTTTTAATTAATAATAATTTATAATTGTATTTATTAAATGCAATTAAAGTTTAATTTAGTAACTTTAAAAACTAACAACTATTTTGACATAAATAGCTTTTGACATGGAGAAAAACAACATCTGAAACATTTTTACAATTTGAACAAAAAACTCTAAAATTGACTTAAAAATTAGAAGTTAGATAGCAATAAGAAGGGGCACCCTGTATATGTATTTACATACAAGAATACATTACAGTTTTAAGATTCTGATATAATTTAAAACCTGAATCTAGAGAATTTATAACATTTTTAAAAAGAACTTATGGATTAATCTATTATAGTAATGAGTGCCTTTGTTTTTCAAGAGCTATATAGTCCAAGAGCCGACAGCATAAAAACCTATGTTATCGAGCACAAGAAAAAAAACCCTTTATTTTACGGAAGAGTAGTAATAGGGGAATCTAATGATTGACGTCTGCCAGAAGTAAAGTGGTGCATAAGCCAAAAATTAATATCACTAGTGGCTCTCTCGTAGGTTTATCATTGTGTTTTCCTGCTCTCAGTTTTCCATGTTTACCATTGGATGTATGGCAAACACAATGTTAAACCTACAAGCAAACCACTATTGGTATTAATTTTTGGCTTATGCACCACTTCACTTAAAGCTGACATGGATCATTAGATTCCCTTATTACTACTCTTCCATAAAATAAAGGTTTTTTTTCTTGTGCTCAATAACATAGGTTTTTATGCTGTTAGTTCTTTTGACTAATATATATAATCTACCTATTTTACATTCACATATCTTTTTCACTATGTTCATTTATTTTTCAGTGTTAAAGGTAAGAGGCATAAGAAGTATGTGAATGTTATTTTTTTAATATAATAAAGTGCCAATTATCCAGACCAAGGCCAATCCAGTAAATGAAAAATCTGGATAATTGGATAACTTTTAAAAGCAGCTATGGCAATGTTTTTTTAGATAAGTTCCATTCACGCTTTCTCCAGGCTTAGGACTGGCAATTGTAACAGAGCACACTTCAGTATATTACAAATGACATTATCAAAAACCAATAGAACTTTTTCTAATTTTCAGATTTCTTTTAGAAGTTTTTACTCCAGGAATAAAGCTTTTTTCATATCACTCAATAAGTATTTGGCAGTTCATTCAGGCTTCAAGCTCATTTGCATAGACAACAAGTAACATTTTCACATTTTTCAAGCACCAATACTTTTCTGAGTGTCCAATGACAAAGCCAGCCTGTGATTTCTAATTTCATTAGCACATAGTAGCATTGCAACTCTCTCTTTGCTTATTTATTTCCTGAGACAGATTTTTCATTCAGAGATGAAAATGATCTCCTCAGCAAAAAATGCCAGTTGAACATATTTTTCAGCATTATAGATGAACTCTTCATCATTATTTTTGAATTCAATCAAATTTTTACATTCCAAAATAAATTTCTCTGCATTTTCACTTCATGCTGACAGTTTTTCTCCTTTGATTTCAGTTTTTCTAATTCATGACGCAGTTTAAAATTCCTAAGCCAACCAGAGTTCGCTTTAAATGATGCGTCTCCATTAAAAACTTTATTGAAAAACAGGGCTTTCTAAAAAACAATGAGCCAGATGGTTCTCCTTGTGACAGATGAGAACTAAACATATAATGCTTTGCCTATAACTTCAAAATTTTTACTTTTTGATTGTTTTTTTGTTTGTCTTCTTCGTCCAAAACTGATACGAAATTTAGAATCAAACACTGTTTTTTTTATATGTATATCTAATATATTTGATGTGAAATGTCGTATTTACATGCTATGCTGTTTCAATTTTCATATTTCTTCAGTTTTTTAACAATCTCAATTCTTCGATGTAAGGATAGCATGACTCTTTTGCACTTTCAAGACATATCTGAAAACATCTCCTACACCTAGAAAATTTATTAGAAAAATAGCATGTGTACTTTAGCATGTGTTTCAAAAGTAAATGAAATAGGAAATGCATTCCTCCCTCTTAAATTCTTGAAAAAAGAAGAATTTGAATCCCTTTATTCAAGCCTTTTTAAACCTCATTTTCTACTTCTTACACTCATTAAAACTGTGCAGAACAAACACGAGCAGAGAGAGAGGGGAGTCCCTCTTTTCAAGGATACCAAGGGACAGAAGAAATAATTTTTTGAGCCCCCTTCAGATAATCTGAAGATAAAGAGGGATTTTCATGGGGAAAAAATACATGTGGGTCACTCGCTCCTTAAAAACTGTTTAGGTGCTGAAATTGTTCAGTTTAAATATTACTCTCTTTTATTTGTTGGGGATTTCGTTATTTGAGCATTATTAAATGGTTTTTTAATAGATAGCTTTCATGACAACCAGTTGAATTTACCCTACTGCACCTGAAGAAGTTTCAGTTAAAATTTTTTAAAGACGACAAGATAAAAAGTATGGCCCTTGATTGATCTGGTTATAATTGAACAATCTGGTTATTCAGCTTATCGATAATTGACACTCTACTGTATTCACTTTCTCAAATAAAAACTTAGAATTAAAAGTGAAATGACAATCTAAAATAAGGTGTATCTACACAATATCTTGAAAATGAATAATTAACATTAAGTAAAATGTATAAAAGTTTCAACAGCTCATAAATAGTTTTTAAACAGGGAAAAACTATCCTAGAAACATTATAACCTTTTGTGTGAATACTAAATAATCTCTATTTAAAATAAAGGGACATTTTTATGATCTTTCCCCGTAGTCATCATTTAGCATAACTAAATCTTTTACTTTCTTAAAGACGGAAAATGTTTTACTTCCTCACATTGCTGTGTATTTCTCAGATTCAAGATCTCAAAAGTTCATACATTTTTAACTGCTTTGTTTAGAGCTTATTTTCTTTAGTGTTAGAACTAATATTGAATATGCACTTCAAGTTATCTGTTAGATTACCTTTTAGTATGCTGCTTTTTTTGTTTAAATTTTTTTTTCTTCTTCAACAGAGCAGTATACCATGGATATCAAATCTGATGAAACTGCATTATTTATAACAATACTACCAGCACACAGTGTGGATAAAAAAGAAAATGTTACTGGAAAAAAAATAGAGAATTTGTTTCTAAAATCTAAACTGAATTGTTGTAAAATGAAAGTTGTTACATGTTTGATGAGATTAATCATTTCATTAATATAAATCATCTTATATTCTATATGTAAGTATTACCTGTTGTTTAGCAAAATTTTCTTTCAAAAATAGGGTGTGGGTATACAAGACTGATGATATAAGAAAAAGGATGCTCAATAGCTCTTAGAAACAATGCTTTTTCTTTTCATCTCTAAAATTACAGATATTATACATACTTTTAATATGAAAAATTACAAGAACTTAAAAAATACCAAGTTAGGACTATTCATTAAATACAAAATGTTAAAAAGTTGAAAAAACAATCAACTTTCATAAAAAAAAACAGACTTAGATCACAAAGATTGCTTTATGAAAAATAAATAAAAAGACAATAAATATAAATGATCAGAAGATTTTCTATAGAAAATCTGATACAGATAATGTGTAAATATTCAATATATTACTCTTTATGTTTCCAATTTTTCACTTATAAAACTCCATTTTTATATTTATTTTAAATGTAAATAAGCCATGTATGTTAGAAATGTTGATAAATTTAAAAGAAGAGACAACTATTAAATTCAGAAAGTTGAAGAGGGAAAATAATTTAAATTTTAGATATAATATTTGTTTTATGTATAAAGACTATTTTTTGCTAAACTATCCGCATTCACATGAAAATTACCATTGATATTTTTCAATTAAAATACAGCGTCTCTCATGTAAAGCCAACTGAAAATGAAACTGAGAAATGACATTAAACAAAAAGTGTCACTTATTTTTGACTATATTTCTAAATGACAATAAAATATAATAAATTAATCTTAGCTAACTCCTGCTCAATGCATATCAATACTTAAATGATAATCCATAAATGTATGCCATTTTGAGAAATTTTAAAATGAAAATTCACTAAACAGGTAAAACAGGTGTTTAAAACAGGTAAAAAACAGTAAGCCATCAACATTTTGTATAAACTTTGAACAGAAAAACATTTTAATTAAAATATCATATTCATATTTTAAATATGCAGTTTTAAATTTTAAATAGTAATTATTCTACTTACAGCCGTACCCTCACCTAGTATGCAATCCCCACTAAACAAACTGTTTTCTTCTTCTAAAAACAAGACTAAATGGTCATCAGTATGTCCAGGTGCTGCAATCAGCCTTTAAATTATGAAACAGAATTAAATAAATGATAATAACAATTTAGTTTATAGTTTATGCAAGATAATATCACAAAATACATGAACCATATATATATTAAATAGCATTTACAATTCAAAACATATTTTACTTTTAATAGAGGTATAAATATAAAAAGATGAAATATATAACAGAAAAAGTTATAACAATTAGTGCCATAATCAATACAAAAACTGATTATCTATATGTGAATTAAATTTTCTTCAAAAACGAATGCGATTGGTCAGTGCCTTTATTCAAAAACTATGAAATCGAATAGTTTTCCCCCCATTTTTCGACAAAGGAAGAGTGATTTTTTAAAAAATGATTCCAAAATGAATATTAAAAAAAAAAAATTGCAGATGTGACAACCTAATCTTGTTTTCGGACAGAAATTGTTCAAATTCAAAATGCAATTCATCACAGGGAATATATATATATATATACATATACAGGGTGGTTATAAAATAAGAATCTCTATTTGGAGCTTTCTGTAACTTGAAAGAATAACTCAAATGAAACCAAAATCCATACACTTACTATTCGAACACGGGGGAAAAAATGGAACAATAAAAAATAATCAAGGCAATAATACAAACAAATGATGGTACAGGACCTGTTGATTTGATGCAAATGCCATTGTAATCATCAGAAAAATCAAGAAATGATCACAACAGATGTAAATTTTCCAAGTGGGTGAAAAAAGTCCAAGGCAAGATTCGAACCAGGGATGTATTGGCTGATGCCGCCAATTCTCTTCCAACTAAGCCATCCCGGACAAGAATACGGGAAGACTATTTGACCCAAATAACCTTAACGATAACATAATCTGATCTGACACTATGGATCAGTTCAACAACCACTTAAAAGAGTTACATCTATTATAATTGATTTACCGATCGAAAAATCATGTTATACATTAATATAATATAATTTCGTATGTAGTGTTTTCTGCAGTTTCAAATATTGACTTTTGATTTATTCTGTTGAGTTGATCCATAGTATCAGACCAGATTATGTGATCGTTAAGATTATTTGGATGAAATAGTCTTCCAATGTTTGTGTCCGTGATGGCTCAGTTGGAAGAGCATTGGTGGCTACCGCCAATACATCCCTGGTTCGAATCCTGGCCTGGACTTTTTTCACCCACTTGGAAAAGTTACATCAGTTATAATTGATTTAACAATTGAAAAATCGTGTTATACATTAATATAATACAAGAAATTATCATTTCTACTTGCCATTTTTTTCTTTATATACAATAGTATTATAATTAAAGCAAAATCTAGCATACTGAGAGGCATCTCGTACAACTTTACTGTTCAGAAATTTGGTGAGATCTGTTTCACTGTGCAAAGTGATTTCAACGATGTTGTTTTATTACTGTTGTGTGATATGGCCAAGAGGAAATTTAAGAGATGTCATCTGAATGACCTTACACTTGATCAAATGATTGGGAAATTGGAAGAAGTTTGAAATGTGACAAGTGTATCACAAGAGTTCGGCATCACCCACAGCATCTTTTAGCGAGCTTAGACGTTCAGCTGTAATCTCTCATCAGCAATAGCACATACTGTTATGCTGCACTAAAAGCGAAAAGAAACAAGCGGCAGACAACGGTAGAAATCGCAAGACAGATTGAACAAATTACTGGGCGCTCATATAACGATTTACCATGGCTAGAAGGCTGCAGAAAGGTAGTCTATATGCACAACGACCAGTACTGTATGTACCATTAACATCTGCTCATCAGAAATGCCAGTTTCTGTGGTGCCAGGAGAATAAAAAATGGATACAATGGAAGTGAATCAAGTAGTCTTTATGGATAAGTGCCGATTTAGTATGACAAGCAAATCTGGACATTTACACATCTAGAGAGAGCAGAAAACACATAATCCTTTCTCTAACATTATCAAAAGGAATCGTTTTGGGGGTGCTGGAGTTCTTTTTGGGGTTGTATTATGCTTGGTAGTCATACAAACCTCCACGTCTTCTAAGGAGGTTCAGTTTCTGGTACCTGAAATCCTTTTGCCTCACATGCACCTGTTTAGAGGTGCAGTGGGTCCAGACTTTCTCTTCACAGATGACAATGCTCCCCATCATCATAGAGTGGCTGTTGAAGAGATTTTGGAGATTGAAGATATTCAATGCCTTGATTGGCCTGAAACATCCCAGGGTTTGAATCCCATAGAACACATGTGGAATTTTCTGCGAAAACGCAATCATGTGAATAACAAACACCAACAGCGATTTCAGAGCTGAAATTGGCTTTACAAGAGGATTGGAACTTGATGCCTCAACAACTCCTAGGTAACCTCATCCTCAGCATGGACAGGCGTAAATCCTTCATTGCAGTCAATGGTGACTGTATCCCCTGGGGTATTCCATGTCAAATCAACTGAAAAAAATACATTTTCTGACCTGACCCCCACAGATTTCTATGAAAATTGGTCCACTATTAGAACATATAAGAAATGTGATAAATTATTTTTTTTAGATTTTTTGGACCTCGTGTCATTGATTTATAGCTCATCAAAAATTTCAAAAAATGTCAAAAATTTGAAAATTTAAATTTTTTGAATTTTTGTAACTCAGCTCCTAATTAAGGTACAGCCTTAAATTTAGTGTCATTTGAAAGCTTTTGAATTGTACTTTAATATGACATATAACTTGATACGATAAAATAAAATTTTAAATAATATAAAAAAATTTTAAATTTTAAATTTTTAAATTTTAAAAAGTAGTATTTTTAAAAATCTGAAAAAAATATATTTGTTGCAAAATGTGATAATCTGCAAATTCTGAAATTTTCATAGTGGGCCTAAAATGGGTTCATAGGGAAAAATTATTTTAAGTGAATTGAGAATAAAAAAATAATGCATATACTCATTGGTTACATATTCACTGCATTCTTGAAATCAGTTAAACTTTTTAATTTACAGTTTTTGTTTAAAGTAGATACTTTTCCAGTGACTATTTTGAAATTAACATTTTTTAAAAGCTGATTATAGCATTTGTGCAAAACAGCAAGTAAAAATCTATGGGCATTGAGAACAGATAACATAGCTAGTTTAGTACCAATAATTTAAAAAACAATTATTTTTTTATGCTCACCAAACTTACTTGTATTGTAAGAAAAAAAATTTTTTATAATCAGAATAATTTTGATCATGAGCCATAAGATGAAAAATGTTCTCAAGAATGGATGCAAGCTTACTACAGTTACAGAACAAAGTTAATAAAAACAATCTAGCGATTGATATGAAATAATAATAAAAAAAGTTATCCATCATAAACATTATAAGGATAAATTAAATTGTTGAACTTAGTTTTCCAAAATATGAGTTGATTGATATGTTTCTATGATAAGCTCTCTGGAGATAAAAGAAATGAAATTAATCTTTACGGAAAAACAAACAAGATTAATTTCCTCATAAGAAATAATAATGTACAATGCATACATTAAACCTTATCAATATTTTTTCTCTCATGCACACAAAGGTTAAATAAATAAAAATAACAGTTATAGTTAATGAGAGTTTACTTTTACAAAACGGGATGTAAATACTTATATGAAATTGAAATACCTATAAGAATTATTGAAAATTTATGTAAACTTTTTTTATTTGTATGTACTTCTAATCTGCGATTCTATGTGAATCAATACTATAGCAGAATTTAACTATAATAACTTCCTTGTCAACTATAGAATTAAATATATGTAAAACAATCGATAATTTATTTTGGTATAAACCTGTATAATTTTGCTTTTTTTTACTGTTTCATTTGTCAAAGCAAAGAGCAGACTTGCTTGTGAAAATACCCTGTTCGTAAAAATGGAGGTATTCGTGTTAAATACGATGTAAAACTACTTTTAAATATTTTTAAAACCTAAAATATTGGAGTATTTAGCTGGACGAATATTCTGTATTCGGTCTATCTGTTTGCCGAATATTCGGTATTCAGTCAAAATTACGATTCCTAATATGGTAAAAATCATGATGTTAAATAGACTAGGAAGCTATTAGAAAAGTTATGGTCCTGAAAGACGAAATCTTTAGTTCACAGGCTATCAAAGGCTGTGAGTTAAAAATATCAGATTTACTTCAAATTTTGGATATAAGTTTATTTTGATAAGGCGCTTCCCTGAATAGTTTTTGGGAGTTCATTGGATAAGTATAAGGAGAGGACTGGGGAGATTAGACCGCCCTTAATTTAAATAAATGTGTTTTTCTTGCAAAATTATTAGATTTCATTGAAATTTTCGATATAAGATCATTCTGGTAAGGCGCCTCGAAGATTAGTTTTGGGTATCCTTTGGGGGGATAATAAGGGGGGGATTGGGAGTAACCCCCTTAATTTAGGTAAATGGAGTTTTTGCGCAGAATTTACGGATTTGCTTCAATTTTTGGGTATAAGTTCACTCTGGCAAGACGCAACCTTAATTATTTTTGAGGGTTCTTTTGTTAAGATAAATGAGGAGGACAATTGCCTCCCCACCTCCCTTTAAATTAGATAAATGTGTTTTTATGCAGAATTATTCGATTTGCTTCATATTTTGGATATAGGCTCTTTCTGATAAGAGAAATCCTTGAATATTTTTTGGGATTTAATGGTTAAATATAAAGGGGTTGGGGTGGGGGATTCCCTCCTTTAAATTAGATAATTGAACTTTTATGCAGAATTGTCCAATTTGCTTCAAATTTTGAATGTAGGTTTATTATATGATAAAGCTGATTCCTGATTAGTTTTGGTTGTTCAATGGTTAAGTATAAAGAGGGAGTTCCAAACTTTGTCATCTATGTGGCATTATTCTTGAAAAAAAAAGAAAAAAAAGGCTGTAATATACAGTTAGTGTGAATAGCCTGTGAGCTTGTAAATAGTAACTCATTAATAGGAATGAGCTCATTAATAGTAAAACCATAATTGTTTTCTATAATATAAAGCACAAATATATATATATATATATATATATATATATATATATATATATATATATATATATATATATATATTATATATAAATTGCGTGAATATTTTTTTTAGTTTTTTGGGGGTGGGGGGGATAGAGGGGGAATATAGCTCATAAAAATGGTTTATTATGAAAAATCAAATCTATTAACTAAAGAAGAAACTGAAACTGTAAATAAAAAAAAAATTACAAAAATTTTAATCGATTTCAAGAATACACTGAATATATAACCAGTGAGTATATGCATTATTTTCTTGTTTTCAGCTCACTTAAAATTATTTTTCCCTATGAACCCATTTTAGGCCCACTATGAAAATTTCAGAATTTGTAGATTATCATATTTCGCAACAAATATATTTTTTTCAGATTTTTAAAAATACTACTTTTTAAAATTTAAAAATTTTAAATTTTTAAAGAAATTTAAATTATTTAAAATTTTATTTTAACGTATCAAGTTGTATGTCAGATTAAAGTGCAATTCGAAAGCTTTCAAATGGCACTAAAATTAAGGCTGTACCTTAATTAGGAGCTGAGTTACAAAAGTTTAAAAAATTTAAATTTTCAAATTTTTGACATTTTTTGAAATTTTTGATGAGTTATAAATCAAAGACCGGAGGTCCAAAAAATCTTTAAAAAATAATTTACCACTATTTTTATAAGTTCTACAAGTGCACCAATTTTCATGAATATCTGTGAGGGTCCGGTTGTAAGCTTGGTTGATTTGATATGGAATGACCCCCCTAGTAGATACTGAATTTTTCCTGACAGATGCTTATAAGATGGATGTTTCTGTCTTCTCTGCATTTGTACTCCAAGTGACCTTTCCAATAAAGTGCCTTTGCATTCTTTTGATTCTTTCCTTAAATGGTTTTTATCACTAATCCTAAATTTTCACATCTGGAAGATCTCATGGTATGATTTTGTTTGGTGTGGAAAACTACTGGGCAACATTACATACCAAATTTCATCAAAAGGTCACAAAACAACAGCGAATTTCATCAAAATGGACGAAATAACTGCAAATTTTGTCAAAATATAAAAAATCGCTAAAAAACACGAATTTTACCAAAGGTTTGTGAAAAGAACATACAGTTTGTGCTGGGAGTAGTTTCCCCACTCTGCTGTACCTTTTGGAAAATTGGCTGTGAATTTCAAAATTTTTTTCATTCAGAATCACCCCTGCCATATATACTCACTCAAAAGCTCAGAAATATTTGAAAAATAAATTTTCTATAGCTACCGTAATACACCATTTACTTATATAATGTACCGTAAAGTTTTGGAAATTTTTTCATGTGGATTGGGGGAAATGTTGAAGGGAAAAAACATTTTTTGCATCACTGTAAAAAACTGACTCACAACTGCTTAGAACTTATTTTATAACTAAACAGAAAACATTACCAAAAGAAGATTTTTTGTGGATAGCCTTGGAATTCAATAATTATAATAACCTTAGACTAAAACTCATCCCTAAAATTGATATGATTTTTAATTAAAACATCTCCATCATTAAAATAAACTTATTTATATTGTGAGGCCTCTTGTTTGAAGTGGTAGCATAAAGCGGTGAGGCTACTTCAGAGGCATGTGATCATGAATCTACTCCGTTTTTTTGTCATATTTAATTGATAATTTATTATATATCAATAACATCATCCACACACTTAACAGATATTATCAGGATACATCAATCACAACATTAACGTTTTATAGTCCGGTTTGGGAGTGAATTTATCAATGGTGGCAGCCAGCACTACACAGTCTGTATAGTTCAGTTTATTCTCTGCATCCTCTGCGTATCGAGAACTTCGCACTTTCAGAGCTCCATCCACTCAGGTGCCCAACCACTCTTTTCTCTCCAGAAGACAAGTCCTTATGAGTCTCTTCCTCCTCCTTTTATTCTCTTCAAGAGCATCCCTCATCCCTCGTCTTCCTTTGCGCACTGCATCCTCCTTCCTGTTCTGTGGGAAGGCTTTTGGGAGGTCGCATATTTCGGCATGTCAAAGTGTGTGCCTGGGTGGCCGATGTTTCATCACGTTTGACACGCCGCTATATCAGAGGGTTACACTAATTGGTATATATTTCGACTGTCACTTAGTAGTGATATAGTGCCACTTTTGAGGTTGCCGCTGGTTCACTTCCTGTGAGGCCGGAAGTCTCACAACTACTCCCCCCCCCCTCCTCAAGTGAATATTTTGGCTGCAAGACGAAATATTCTTAACAAGGTAGCTCAAAATTTAATGAATGGCTCACACACAAAAAAAATATATAAAAGAACACCATTATTTTCTACTCTATTAATTTCCTTTCACTTTATATTTTACAACAATACCTGTATACAGGGTGATTCATAAAAGATGGGCAGAACTTTAAGGGGTTATAGTACACTTAAAGACAAATAATATTAAATAGGAGACTAAGGGTCCCAGACGTATTCCCAAGGAGATAGGGGGCATTAAAGTTTAGGGTCCAAAATTTCAAATGATTATAAAAAATGGAAAAATTGGTCGATTCGTTTGCGGTTTTTGCAAAAAATTTTCTTTATGCCAGTATTTTCTTGAAATAAAATTTTAAAGTTCAATTTCAAAAAATGCCGATAGGGGGCGCTTTAGACTTTGGAGTAACAAACAACTATTTTTTAACGTTATTTTTTGTATTTCTTTAAATGATTTCGAAAGCTTAGACTTAAACTTAAATTTTCATCTAAAAATCTGAGTCCTAACGAGTAGTTAAGTAGCGTAAACTGAAATTTGAAATTTGAAACCCTTCTCCCCCCAGAACAAAAATCAGTTATTCCCGATCTTTGTGTCGTAGATTAGGCTCTAACTACTGCCGCGTTTTGCTAAAATTATTCTTTATGTCAGTATTTTCTTGAAAATAAATTTTAAAGAAAATTTTCAAAAAATTCCGATAGAGGGCGCTTTAGACTTTGGAGTAACGAACAACTATTTTATACCCTTATTTTTTGTGTCTCATTAAATGCTTTCTAAAGCTTAGACTTAAACTTAAATTTTCAGCTCAAAATCTGAATCGCTGAGCGTGGTTCAGTAGCGAGGGGAGGGGGTTCAAATTTCAACTTCTGAACATAGTTCAGTTTGCACTACTTAACCATGCCCAACGATTCTGTGCTGTGATACGAGGCAAAAATACAACTTTCGTCAAGGACTGCATAGTCGGAATTCACTCATAAAGGCACTGGCACAGTTGGAAACGTCGCTCATGCAAACGTTAAAGCTCCATTCCTGACGCTAGTCACCGGGTGAAGAAGGAGACAGAAAGTATGTGTTGTCATGTTGGTTAAAAATAAGTTTAAAGTTAAGTCAAAATAAACAGAACATGACATACTTTAGTTTTACCCTCTCCAGTGTAATAAAAACTTCGTCGAATCGCCATTGCATTTCAGCCGAACTGCCGGCATGCCGAGACAATAATACGTGAATTTTGAGTGTTCCAGTGCCGTGATTTATTGAATCACCGGTGATTGAACTGTTCACGTCCGTTCAGGAAACTCGATCGGCGGTGTGTTCGGAAAGGGGTTTCGTCGGATCAACCAATGGCGATTCTACGTTGGTTTTTCTCTTTGAATTGTGAATGGCAACATCTGTGAAGTAGAGTTCTGTTTGTATATAAAGACAGCTGTGTTCGATGTATTTTCGCCTTCATCTTGCTAGCCATTATTGTTGGTTTAGCAGCTGCTGCAGTTTTGTTCATTAATGGCTTAAAGGAGTAATTGAAATGTTTTAAGTTTATTTTATTTTTAAGCATAAGCTATGCTTATTTTTTCCTCATCTGTATATAATCATCATGACTGTTTTGGAATAAACTAAAGTTTGCTGAATCTGCTTTGTCTTCAATCAAGTCTTCCACATTACATTTTTTTAAAGACTTCCACTCGCAATTATGCTGATTTAGTTGAAAGTATAGAGCAGTATGCAAATTTCAAATGGGGAAGAAGAAGAACACGTATGCAAAATTTCGACACGATTCAGGCATAAAAACCACTGAACGGTGAGTCAAGTGTAAGACGCTGAAGTAATGAATCGGAAGATGGTGCCCTTCACGAATAAGGAAAAGGCTGAGATGCATTTAATTTACGGAGCGGCAGATGGAAATGGTGCAAAGGCACAACGAATGTACGGAGAGCGATTTCCCAACAGGCGGTTGCCTAACCGCAAAACTTTCGAGCGCTTGCACAGACAGTTGTGTGAGACGGGATCATTTCTCGCTTCCCGGTCGAATGCAGGTCGTGCAAAAAAGGACGAATCAGTAGTTGTTGCAGAAGCCATTCTGGATGTAGTAGCGGCGCAGCCAAGTACAAGTACACGAACAGTGGCTAGGCAGGTGGATGCCTCACAGTCCATGACTTGGAGGGTACTGAAGGATGAACATTTGCTCCCGTTTCATGTGCAACGAGTCCAGAAACTGTCTCCAGGGGATTATCCAAATCGTATTGAATTCGCCCGCTGGTTTCTGCAGCAGAACGCGCTAAATCCACATTTTGGACGAACTGTGCTTTTCACCGATGAATGTACCTTCACACGTGAAGGTACATTTAACACACACAATGCACATGTATGGGCGGATGTCAATCCACATGCTACGTATCCACATGCTCATCAGAGACGCTTTTCCATCAATGTTTGGGCAGGAATCCTCGGAGACCACCTAATCGGACCGTACCTTCTTCCTGAACGCCTCAACGGTAAAACATACCTCACATTTCTGCAACATGTGCTGCCAGACCTGTTAAACGTTGTTCCTCCACGCATCCGGCGGGTCATGTGGTTCCAGCACGATGGAGCGCCAGCCCATTACGTACGAGACATCCGCAACTATCTGGACATCACATTTCCGAACAGATGGATTGGTCGAGGTGGTCCTGTTGCTTGGCCTGCTCGCTCGCCAGATCTTTCACCCCTCGATTTCTTTTTTTGGGGACAATTGAAGGCTCTTATGTATGAGACACCCATTGAATCCCCCGAGGAACTGGTCGCCAGACTTTCCGCCGCTGTAGGGGAAGTGCTCGAAAAGCCTGATGTTTTCGCGAATGTTCGCCGTTCCATTCTTCGCCGTTGTTCTGCGTGCATAACCTCTGGTGGTCACAATTTTGAACATTTATTGTAATTACATGTTAATAAATATGCTTTGGTAACATAATCCTAATTTGTGTCTTTTTACCTCGTATCACAGCACACAATGTGTGGACATGGTAAACTGAACTGTGCTCAGGAGTAGAAATTTCAAACCCCTCTCCCCAGAAACTTAACCACGTCTAACGATTCAGATTTTGGGCTGAAAATTTAAGTCTAAGCTTTAGAAAGCATTTAATGAGACACAAAAAATAACGGTATAAAATAGTTGTTCGTTACTCCACAGTCTAAAGTGCCCTCTATCGGAATTTTTTGAAAATTTTCTTTAAAATTTATTTTCAAGAAAATACTGACATAAAGAATAATTTTAGCAAAATGCGGCAGTAGTTAGAGCCTAATCTACGACACAAAGATCGGGAATAACTGATTTTTGTTCTGGGGGGAGAAGGGTTTCAAATTTCAAATTTCAGTTTATGCTACTTAACTACACATTAGGACTCAGATTTTTAGATCAAAATTTAAGTTTAAGTGTAAGCTTTCGAAATCATTTAAAGAAATACAAAAAATAACGTTAAAAAATAGTTGTTTGTTACTCCAAAGTCTAAAGCGCCCCCTATCGGCATTTTTTGAAATTGAACTTTAAAATTTTATTTCAAGAAAATACTGGCATAAAGAAAAATTTTTGCAAAACACGCAAACAAATCGAACAATTTTTCCATTTTTTATACTCATTTGAAATTTTGGACCCTAAACTTTAATGCCCCCTATCTCCTTGGGAATACGTCTGGGACCCTTAGTCTCCTATTTAATATTATTTGTCTTTAAGTGTACTATAACCCCTTAAAGTTCTGCCCATCTTTTATGAATCACCCTGTATATACACCTTTTTTTTGTATGATATAAGCCATCTTTTTAGTTTGCTACCCTCTAACAAAACGTATTACTAAGAATATAAGGAAAAATATGTACATTCTGTGACTTTTTTTTTTTTTCCAAGGCCTTATTCCACCCTATACATAAAATCTACTTGTTTGATATCTTTTCTAGGTTTATGTGTAATGGCATTCTTGTAAGGCTGCACAGTTAATGTCTATCTTAGCAACTTGTCTCAACCACCTTTTATTTTTTCAATTATCATAATCTTTTGTACCTACCATTTCTAGGCACATTAAGAATTTACACTTTATAAAAATAAATCACGTAATAAATTTAGCACTTTAACATTTACACAAAAAAACAAAATAGAAATTAATATATTACACCTAGCTTATTCTAGAGCTTAACTTGCTCAAATTTTACAACAATTTAACTTTGAAACGGGTATTTGTACATGGATTATCGCATTTGGGTTTCGCTCTGTGATGCTGTTTTTCTCTGCTTTCTTCAGGGAATTTGAAACTATTTTTACTCAGATTATTGGAACTTTCAGTTCTCCTCGCTACTTTTTTCAAGTAATTTGTCACAGTGCTTATAGGATTAACTCTTTTCCGCATCGTATTGCCCTTCTCACAATCGTATAACTCATCCTCACTCAAACCTGACCCTTTGTCCCTTGTCGATAAATCCCTTCTGTTGAATTAGCTATTGTGCTCAGTTTTTCTCTCGCTTTTGAACTGCTCTGTTTTTTGGGGCATCTCTCCAAATTTTATGTATCTACTAGCTTTGTGTCTGGTGTTTTTCGACTATGACAAGTCCTTATGTTTACTGTGCGGCTTTTCTCTGACTTTATTGTTTGAGTAGCCCGACTTATGACTTTTAAAACGCTCCTTAAACTACTGTAAGGGCGGGTCTGCTTTTTTTTCATTTATTCCCTTCCGGAACAAAGATTTTCCTAACCTGAACTTCATGTATTTATTTTCCCCCAACGTCTTGAGGTCTCCTCCCTTCGATTGCTCATTTGAAATCACATCCGTCATTTCCAACTGGGAGCTATTATCTTTTTCTCTGCTTTTACAAGCAGAAGAGAATTTGTCTAGTTCCTGTTTTGTTTTGGATTTATTCTGGGAGTTATTGGCGTTTAACCTCTGAATTTTCTTACTTTTAATTTGATCAATTTCTTTTTGAGTTTCGTTACCTAAGATATAGTAGGATAAGTTTGTATTTTTATCTGCCACTATCGCTTTCGTCTTCAATCGTCCTAACCCTCCAATATTTAAAGTAATGTCTGCCGTGGGTAACCTCCTTACATCGTTTATAAGCAGTTGTTTTACGTAAATTACTCTACCATCTAACTGATTGGGTTTAATTAACCTTTTGGGAATCACATTGTATTGACTTCCCTGGTCTCTTAGCGTTGTGCCTTTTTTTCCATTTATATGCGCATGACCTAGATAAGGTTTAAAATTCTCTTTGAAGTTTGTCCCCTCCTGCATGTAATAAACATCAGCAATGTTTGTTATATTTTTCTTATTTTCTGGGCAATTTCGCTTCCAGTGGCTCGAATCTCCAGAAATAAAACAAGTGTTTTTCGTCGTTTTATCAAAAATTTTCTGCCTGTCCTCATTACCATTTTTTCTCTCCAATTGGGTTTTATTTCCGTCCCACTATCCGATTCTTTTTCTTCATATCTCGATCATTCGAATTTTTTTCCGCCGAATACCTATCCTTCCATGTCTGTTTTTGTACGCTTTTTATTGCTTCATACCCATCCAGATCTTTGACTAACACATCCGGTTTCATGTATGCCGCCCATGAATCTATGAAATGTTCTTTTATCTTTGGTGGTACCCTTCACTTTATTTGTTCTGTAATTAGCAAGCTTTTCAGATCCTCAAAGCTATTTACGTCTAATCCATTTAGCCATCCTTCCTGAAAGCTGTTTAGCTCAAAAATCAGGTCTTTACAGGGGCTGTTTGGATTCTTCTGATGCCTCATTAATTTTGCATGATAAGCCTTCTGCATTTAATCGAAACCTATCCAGAAGGATTTTTTTCACACGAGAAAAACTATCTATTTTGTCCTTGGGTTCCCTTAAAATTAGCTCGGCAATTTCAATAGGCAATAATAATGCTAATAAATGCATGACTAGATCTTCTGTTTCTATCTCTGCCCTTTCAGCCTGTCTTTCAAATAAATTCAAAAATAGAGTTATGTCGGACCTTTCTGGGTCAAACTTTTGCATGATTCCTTTTAGAGAAATTTTGGGATTTCTTTCCGACCTAATACTGGAGATTGAACTTCGCATATCCGAGTTTTGCGTTAAATGGAGTTGTTCGAGTTGAAAATCTCTCTCTCTTTGTAATTCATCTCTCAGCTTTTGTTCCTCCCTGTCTTGTGCTATATACTCAACCTGTGTCAGCGCTTGTCCCTCATCGTATCTGTCCGATTTTTTTATTTTCTCAAAAATTATCTTAATTATGTCACTTTCTTCTATAGCGACACCTAATGTTTCTGCTAAGTTTACTAGGTCTATTCTTCTACAATATTTCAGTGTGGTAATCTTTGCCATGTTTGTTTTTCACTATTTTTTTTTTTTTTTGAAAATTTTTCTAACAAATCTAATTTACTTGTTATCTAACCCTACCTACACTTTCTCTATTTATCTGATATAAATTTTACTTTAAATGTATTCATAGACACATTTTTGAATACAAATATCATATACAAATAGCAAAAAGTTTCTTAGAGATATTCAGAATATTTACTAAACAAATCTGATATATTTGTTATCTGGCACTGCCTATATTTTCAACATTTACTAAATATAAATTTTACTTTAAATACATCTATAAACAAATTTTTCAGTACAAGTGCAGTATACACATAGAGGAAAAAAATGAAATTCCTTCATTAAACACACCTTTTTTGTTTAAAAAGAACAAAAAAAAAAAAAAAAAAAAAAAAAAAAACTATACAATTATACAAATATTTCAGGTATAGTTCCTATACACAAAATCAACACTGTATGTAACATTTTTTTTCACAACTATACATGTGCCTTGGCATACCTTTCTATATGTCTCAATTTTGGGCCTTTTTTTTCGTGCAAGCCTTATCCAGTGCTGCAACTACTTTGACCATAACCTTTCAGAAGATACATATATGTTTATTTATCTAATCCTTTAGGTTAATTTTCCTGACAATTTATCTTTTAGAATTAAACTTCTTATAACCGTCTTTTTATGAAAGAAAAGAACAAAAAAGATTCTTTTTTATTTTTTTGACCCAAAGACTGCAATTTTTGCTGTGAAGCCTTCTATCCTTAACTTCTTAAAGCAATTTTTCCCACTTTATTTACATTTATTCTCCTCAAATATACCCCAGATTTTTAATCTGATCACAAATTTATGCTTCCGAAAAAAAAAAATTCTTTTTAGTCCCACCCGGCGTGATGCCTTTATGTTTTATCTTTACTTTATATCTAAAACAACCCTCGGTAACACTAAATTTTTAGATCTTAATTTTAACAAGATTTTAAAATTTTCTACTGAGAGCCATTCAAAAAATAATGAGCTTACCTTTGTTTTTGTGGTGTCTCGTCGCATAGAACTTGACGGTGCTCTGATGTCATGGGACCTATCTGCCGCTCTCCTGTGAAGCCTTCTCGGGGGAATTGTTCTCTGACGATGTGCTCCTCTGCTTCCGGTTGTCTCCTGAACTGTTTCTGCAGGCTGGTCTGTCACTCTCCAGCGAGGCCTGTCTTGAAGGAACTGTCGTCCGACGATCTGCTGCTTGGTCCTCGGCTTTTTTTTACAGTCCTTCCTTCTGCTACTGTCTCACTGCTGTTGACTTTTTCCCAATGAGTTCGTTTCTTGTGCTGCCACCAGTTGTGAGGCTTCTTGTTTGAAGTGGTAGCGTAAAGCGGTGAGGTAACTTCAGAAGCATGTGATCATGAATCTACTCCGTTTTTTTTTGTCATATTTAACTGATAATTTATTATGTATCAATTACATCATCCACACACTTAACAGATATTATCAGGATACATCAATCACAACATTAACATTTTATAGTCCGGTTTGGGAGTGAATTTATCAACAGTGGCAGCCAGCACTACACAGTCTCTATAGTTCAGTTTATTCTCTGCATCCTCTGTGTATCGAGAACTTCGCACTTCCAGAGCTCCATCCGCTCAGGTGCCCAACCGCTCTTTTCTCTCCAGAAGACAAGTCCTTATGAGTCCCTTCCTCCTCCTTTTATTCTCTCTCGAGAGCATCCCTCATCCCTCGTCTTCCTTTGTGCACTGCATCCTCCTTCCTGTTCCATGGGAACACTTTTGGGAGGTCACATATTTTGGCAAGTCAAAGTGTGTGCCTGGGTGGCCGATGTTTTATCACGCTCGACACGCCGCTATATCAGAAGGTTACACTAATTGGTATATATTTCGACTGTCATTTAGTAGTGATATAGTGCCACTTTTGAGGTTGCTGCTGGTTCGCTTCGTGTGAGGCTGGAAGTCTCACAATATTAATTAGGTAGCTAATTATGAACAGTAGATAAATTAATTTCTTTGTGCACACAAAAGAAAATCTTGTAATGTCTTACTTTGGTTAATTTTTAATTTCTATATATCCATTTTTTTTTTAGAGGTATGTTCATAAAGAGGTTCAGACCATGAATTACAACTTAAAATTTCAACAATGAGATAAACTGTCTTTTAAAATTAATTTAAATATAAAGATCAAGGGATTTGTCTAAAAGTTTCTTGATATTTTTTCCAGAATATGTATATATGTATTAACAAAATAATGTAACATTAATTCAAAAAAATAAGTATTATTATAAGTGCAAAATATTAAAATATACAGTGCATAATAATAAAATGTAATATTTTAATGTCAAATTGAAACAAAATTATAAATGTTACCTTACTGTTGCTCCTTCTGTAGAAATAACATCTCCATCTTTGAGATAATTGTACTTGATATCTGGAACAAGAGCATAATTTTCTTTTCCAGATGATCTTGGAAATTTTGATACAGTGCAATCTTCAAAAAAAGAAAAATAAATATATTAAAAATTATTATTATTATTATTATTATTAGCATGAAAAAACAAAAAAGTCCACATACTAAAACCTAAAACTAATAATATTATTCAAATTAAATATTATTCCTTAAATTTTATTCCTGTTGGAGAGATAACATTAAGGATTCTGATGATTGTCAATAGATTTTATACTTTCTTCTATCTTTACAAGGAAGAATTATTCGATTTGCAAAAATTTTCAAATTCCGGCTCTCAACAGATTTACATGTCACTGGAGTCAGGGAATCTGAAAAACATATTTTTACAAAATATCTGTGAATCTGTCTGTTTCTATGCAACACAAATGTTGTGGGCACTCTATCTCAAAAACTAATGAATGGAATTCAATGAAACTTTAGATTCAGTTAGTCCCAGATATAAATTGACACCGATTGATATCTTTTGTCTTTTGATTGATATCTTTTGTCGATTTTGTCTTTTTGGTGTAAATCACCCAACAGGTTTCACTGCTATGCTGCCTTTTTCACAATTTCTGCAATAGCTATATCTCAAGAGCTAATTGACGGATTTTCATAAAATTTCAGATTTAGTTAGCTGTTCATATAATATTGTGTTGATTACTTTTTAGTGCAAATTGTCCAACAGATGGTGCTATTATACACCATTATTCATGATTTCTGCAATAGCTCTATCTCAGGAACTAATGCATGAATTTCAATCAAATTTTAGTTTCAGATAGTCTCTGATATAAACTAATGCTGTTTATTTTTGGTGTAAATCGCTCAACAGGTGCTGCTATCCAGATATTTTTACAATTTCTGCAATGGTTCTCAAAAACTAATGCACAGATTTTCATCAAACTTTGGATTCAGTTACAACTTCACTAAAGTTGTGGCAGATTAGATTTTGATGTAAATCTTTTAATCAACGGCTCTGCAGTTTTTCATTTTTCAGGAAATATTAACATGCATAAAATCAAAGAAAAGTTTGGGGATTGCCACATCTGAATAGTTTTATTAGTGGATCTGTTAAATATTTTACTTTTATTTTAATGTAATTTTTTTATCTTCTGCAAATAATCAATAAAAATGTTTAAAAATGAAGTATTTATGCATAAAATAAAATAAATCTTATTAATGTGTTTGCATGTGTGTTACCCTTTGTGGCAAGGGCAAATCTGTTAGTAAAATGAGAAATTATCGACTGATACCGGAATTCACAAAGAAATTTTTTAGATATTTGGAAACCCTTAGTTTAAGCTTTTATTAGAAAAGCTAAATTTTACTAAAATATTATTGTTGCTGTTTGCAAGTTTGGAATTAAAATTAGGTATCCCAGACCGGCACAGTGTGCCAGGAAAGGTTAAACATATTTTTGACAGATAATTATATTCAAAGAGAGTATTTGTCTGACTATTTTCATAACTGATTTGTCACACAACAGAATAATTTGTGGAAACCCTTCAATGATATAATATTTACTATAAACTAGCAGTTACCCACTCTTTTTGTCTTCAAGGACTTTATATTTGGTTATTTATTTTGGTAGGGGGGGGGGGAGAGAAGAGTATTTGAATGAAGCAAATTATTCTAAGTTTTCACTTTTATAAGTTATTTTATTGTTACTATACAGAAAGTATTAGAGGGGAGAAAGTTCAAAAAAGTGGTTTAAACATTTCATACTAAGTAAAGATGCATCAGGTTTGTATGCTAGGGGAGCAAATGAAGGAGTGGAAATTTCAGAGGGCAGACTAGAATTGATGTAGGAACTTTAAAACATTGAAACTCTACTGAAATGTGAAAGCTTCATTCAACAAAATAGTATGTTTAAAAAAAAAAAAAAATCAATGCATATTTAAAATTTTTATTTTTAAATTAAGTTAAAATTTAGAATAATTTTTAAAATTTTAAGAAAATTAGAAATTTTTGAGGGATAAAAGTCCTAGATGATATTAATCTTTTTTTTAACTAGATAGCACAAAAAAAAAAAAAAAAAAAAAAAAAAAAAAAAAAAAAAAAAAAAATTCCACAATTTGGTGGTTAAATAACTAGACTGAAAAATAAATCTGTATAGTTAGAATAAATTATACATACCACCTTTTATTTCTTTTAGAATATCAGGAACACCACCAATATGATCAAGATGCCAATGACTCACAACAATATGATGAAGCATGCAATTATGCTCAGCCAGCACATTTTTTAATAGGCCAATATATTCTGGAACACATGGATTACCGCAATCTAACAACAAACGTCTAATATAAGGGGGGAAAAAACATGTTTAAATCAAAATCTATGCAATTTAAAAATTTGAAAGAAAAACTAAACACAATGACTGAAATGAAACTCGTAACAGGGTTTGTAAATTTCAGTATTTTTAAAAACATCTGATATTTTTATATGCTATCAGATATTTTCAAAATAGTCAACTTATTGATGATTAGAAATATTTATAAATTTAATACATATATTAAGAAATAAAAACTACTGCACATAGCATAAAAACTTAATAAAATATATACTAATACAATATTCTAAATACCTTTTTCTTTCTTTCTTTTATCATTTACAAACTATAAAATTAAAGATCAATTATTTGAAAACAGATGCAATTTGCTTTTTACACTCTCTAAAAACAATTATTAAATTTAATATCAAGAAAATTTTGTGTGATAAACAACAAAACTTTAAATATAAAAGAATTTTTTTTTTATTAAAAAATTTTAACATAAAAATAAGCTTGCCTACTTTTTTATTCCCAAAGTTGTAGTGCATTTAAAATTAAACTATACTAAAACAAGAAGAGATGTTTTCTAATAGAGCTGTTGCAAACCATATATATTCGTTATTAAGAAACAGATATTTTCTAAGGAACGAAGTACTGAATTGTTACTTAGAAATACAATTCGTTAGTCATTGCCAGCGGCGTGCGAAGAGAAAACTCTGCTTGGGGCAAAGTTTGAATTTGGTGCTCCCTCCTCCCCCAACTTGATGCTAAACCTCCCAAAAAAATGTTGGTTGTATAAATTTAGCGTCCCCTAAATTTCTGCACCTGGGGCTCTCCCTTTCGCTCGCTGCACTTGCGACCATTCTCTATTTCCCTTCCTCTGGTCATTACCGTGTCAATACACAACCGAAGAAAGTCAAACTAACTACAAATGCTGCTTACGCGATCCTCCCTTTTGCACGGCATTGGTAGTTAACATATAAGTATCAATTCGTGGTCATTACCATAGAAGTATTCTTGTATTATTTTATAGTTGTTACCCGTGTCAATTCAGTACACAACCGAATAAAGTGAAATTAATTTTAAATGCTGCTAACATTCGTTAGCATTTGTGATTGTATGAATGCGGCCAGACACTTGAATGCGGTAAAGATGTGAAATTGTGTTCAGACTCTGATATTAGACACAGTTTCAGTTATTTCCGTAACCAGTGTATGTGTATCATTCTGTTTGTATCAGTTATTTTAAAATCTCAAATGATTTGGATTTCATACGAACTTGTTGATATATTTATTTATTTTATTATGAAAAGAAAAAGAAATAAAAAGTGGATATACTTTTCTGAAGCATCAAATGATAAAGCAAAATGTGATTCATATTTATGCCAAGAGAAGTATTCAGTTAAAGGGAATTCAACAACAAATTGGGGGGGGGGGGAAACATTTATTAGTAAAGCATCTCAGAGCTTGCATATTTAGCAAAAAGTATTTATCAGTGGTGTATATTAGTACCATCTGAAAGATTTTTTTCAAAATCAGGTTATTTATTATCTGAAAGACCCCTTGCCCTCCCAAGGTCAAAATAAAGGAGGGGGAGCAGGGAGGGCAGAAGCATGAGCCTCGGGCACCAGAATGGCAGGGTGCCAAATGACCATTTTTTTGTCGATTTTTCTCACGTCTATATTTAGCATGGTTTAGTTAAAATCATTCTGTCTTGGGTATACCAAAGCATAGAAGAATCTAAGAATGATATAACATAAAGAAGCCTGTATAAAACGGATTTTTTTTTTTTTTCGATTTCATATTCAAGGTTTTAATGAATCAATATATGACAAACAAAATTACATAGTTCAGTATTATATATTTTATGATAACATATTTTAATTTTTAAAAATAAGTCGGTCATTAGAAAATTAGTAAAATTTTCTTTACATTGTCCCACATAGTTAAAGGTTTGACATTTAATAATTTAGATTCAAACTAAAATGTACATTTTTTTATGTGGGTGGGTGGGGGGAGAGAAGGTGTGTTAAGAAGGCCATTGACAGAGCAAAAAATTTTTATCAACAGAATGACGCAATCAATAACATTTGAAAAATCACTTACAAGGGGGGGGGGGGGGGAGAGAAAGTGATGTTAAAAAAGTAACTGCCAGAGAAAAAGTTTTTCATCAACAAAATGGCACTCAATAGATGAAAAAAATCATTTACATTTGTTTTAAATGAAAATATCAAACATCATGATATTCTGAAAATAAATATCAGATAGTAGGGTAAATGAAATTCATCATTGGCAAGGTCAGATGCATAGAAGTGAGTAATTTTTTCCTAGATACTTTTATAAGAAAGTAATCTACTTTCTTGATTTCTTACACATCTGTGATATGATCATAATCAATACTGTCATCATCTTTATTCAAGGCTCGAAAATTTGAAAAATTTTAAGGTTTCCAGCCGGGAACCTACATGAAAAATACAGGTTCCCAAATGAAAAGTGTAAATTCCCAGAAAAATCTATGTGTGAGTATTTTGACAAAATTTGTCGTTTATTGAGATTTTTTGATGAATTTCACCTTTTTTTGCGATATTTAATGATATTTGCCATTTTTTCGTGATTTGTTGATGAAATATGCCTTTTTTTCACGATATTTTAAAGAAATTTGCATTACTTCCCACGATCTTTTGATGAAATTTACTGTTTTTTCGCAAATCTTTTTACGAAATTTGCCATTTTATTGCAATTTTCTGACAAAATTTACTGGTTTTTTGTGATTTTTTTTTTTTTTTTTTTTTTTTGCAACCCATTTTACAAAATTTGCTGTTTTATCGTGATTGATTAACAAAATTTTCTGCTTTTTTGCATGTTTTTAATAAAATTTGCCATTTTTGATGAAATTTCTGTTTTTTCCCGCAATCCTCTGAAGAAATTTGAGCTTTTTCTGTAATATTTTGACGAAATTGCACATCCCATCAGCTGCTTAATAGCTTTTTTATAAACATAATTTATGCATTATAACACGTCCTTGACATCGCTGCGGCCACAGTGATTTGTTAGGTTCCTGGTTCTTTGACAATTATCACATTTATTTTGGGATGTTTTGCACATATGTCCGTTTATTTCTTGATTTCTTTACAAATATCAGTATCAAGTTTTCTACTTGATTCTTTTCTGAAATTTTCGTTTTTTTTTTCACGCAGGCAGTGGCGCAGCCAGAATTTAGTTCTAGGGAGGTTTTGAGTTTCTGACAAAGGATATGTGCCAGTTATTTGAATCGCCGGTTAATAGAATCAGTACTAATTAGAATATTTACTGTATAATACTTAAACTCAAAGAGTATCTGTGTGGCAGGAAATCATCGTTCTTTCAGCATAATACGTCTCAGAAAAGAGATTTACTTCAAATAACCAATTTTTACTTTAATCCATGTAATATGCACTTTCACAATTTTAAGTAGAATTTTCGCCATTTAATTGAATTTTTTTTTAAATGAAATCTGATTGAATAAAGTGTGGGTTCCAAAATAAGCCAAAAAGTTTAAATATTATGTTTCGTTTTGATTCATGTAAGCAGCAATTATAGTGATCTTTCTTAGCTTTTTGAGGGGTTTTAACCCCAAAATCTCCCCCTTGGCTGCACCACTGCACGCAGGGTTAGGTTTCTTCCAGGACAGTGGAAGAAACCAACAGAAAACAAAGCATGCTCAAAATTAAAGTACATTAACTATGTAAAATAACTTAAGTAATAATTATATGAAATATAAAATGGAAAATTTAATTAATGTTAAAAAATATTATTTTTTTGAAAAATAAGTTATTTTTTTAATGACAAACTTTAGGCTCAGCAGACATTTATGGGTGATGGATTTTATAATTTTAAAGCTAGACGGATGTTTCTTATTTATTAATATGCCATTTATGTAAAAAGCGAGAAAAAAACTACCTGCAAAATGTTTTTTTTTTTTTTCACATAAAAGTATGTTATTAAATCATTCCATGCCAAATCAACCACTGATTTAACCTGACCCTTTTAGATTTCAATGAAACTTTCAGAAAATGTTCTGCTTGATGATATAAATGAGAATATACATTCTTTTTTGCATCAAAATTTCATGTAGTTAATTATTTTAATTTTGAAAAATCAACATTTTTTGGCTTGCTTAGATGTATTTAATTTTGAATTTCTCCAGTTCTATCAAACGTAGAAAATTTTATGACCACTCACTTTAAAGAGGAGTTTAAAAGGTTTAATTTGATATGCAAGTTGACTATGCATAGTTAACCTTTCACCAGGCATGCAAATTTTCATCACGAGCGAGCTCGCATTGTAAATTGTACAACAGACGAAAAACAATCAATTATTGCTGTTTTATTTTAATCTTACAAATAATTAAACGGTACTTACATATTAACACCACCGCAGCAGAACTTGCGCTAATATGTTAATAAAGAGCAATCTTGTTGTTCGCACGTGCACAAAAATAATGACATAAAAGAATTAGCAAAAAGCCACTAAAAGGCACTAAAAAACAAAAATCAGCAAAAAACAAGGCAACAAGGAATCCAAAAGATAATTGTGGTGGCGTTAATACGAAAGTTCCAATTAAACTTACAAATATTATATAAGTTATCTGAGATCACAATTTATGAAAGTATTCAGCAAAACAGTTATTTTGTTATAACATACTAAAACAGAACATTAGATATATAAAAAGCTACTTACTACTACAATCACAAAGAATAAAAATTAATAATGAATTACTAAACAATAATTAAGTAAATTCGGATTTGCAGAATTAGTCTTAGATATTTCATCTATATTAGTTGCTTTCCATATCAAACATAAGATTTGCTTTTCTGAAGGCATTTTACAGATAAGCCTTGCACATTTCATACACTGTTAACAGATTAAAATGACAGGTGCAACTAATTGTGCAATCTGAAATACAAATAGCCTTCAGGAACTGGATAAAGATATCCAATAAACGAATACAAATGGTTATTAATACCCACTATTGCTTGAATTTTATTTTAAAGAAAAAATAATGTGAATGTTGTACCTTTTACAACGGCACCCCCGACAGAAGGTTAAAAAGTAAAAATTAATTTTTTTTAATTTTAAATTAAAAAAATTTTTAGATTGCCATTTTTTAAATTTTTTTAAAAATTGTATTTTTATTGTAATATTATAAGCTTAAAATTCTGAAACTTTTAGAGCGGGATCTCAATGGGATCAGGAGTTATGAAATAAAAGCTAAAAAATAGCATGAAAATAACAATTTAATTCTAAGCTATTTTGTTATTTATTTATAATTTGTATGATAATTTTCAATTTTTATTTCTTAACTCCTGACCCCATTGTGATCCCACTCTAAAAATTTCAGAATTTTAAGCTTACAATATTATAACAAACATATATTTTTTTCAAAAAATTTAAAAATAACTATCTAATTTTTTTTTTTTTTTTTTTTTTTTTTTTTGACAGGGTGGCTACAGAAGTCATGAAAAAAAGTTCCCTGATTATCTATATCAGATTTCCCTGATTTTTATGATTAAAGGACATATATGGTATTTTTTAACGTATTCTTGTATAATACCCGTCCAGCTTGCAAATATTTCTTTTGGGGGGGAAAAAACAAAAATTGTACAGTATTTAATTAGCATTACAAGCATTACAATTTATCCATAATTATTATGAATGCACAACAAAAGTTACGGCGTTATAGGCATTGGATAAAAAAATTGCTAACTTCATCAAAGGATTGCTTGAAATAACGCAAATTTCAACATAGAATCACAGAAAAAACATGCAATTTTGTCAAAAGATTGTATAAAAAAAATGCTCATTTCTTCAAAGTTTTGAAAAAAAAAAGTACAAATTTAATATAAAGATTGCAGAAAGGTGCAAAATTTGTCCTAAAGATCCTGTAAAAAATGCAAATTACATCCAAGGCTCATGTAAAAAAAATGCGAATTTCATGAAAGGTTTGTGTAAAAGCAAGAATTTAGTTAAAAGATTGTGAAAAAAAATGCAAATTTCACCTAAAGATTGCAAACAATGCACAAATTTTCTCTAAAGATTGCAAAAAAGTGCACAAAATGCATTAAAAAAACCCTGAAAAAGTGCAAATTTCGTCAAAAGATCATGAAAAATGTTAGAAGTTTGTCAAGAAATTGCAAAAAATGTACAAATTTTGTGAAAAAAAAAAAAATATATATATGAAAAAGTGCAGATTTCGGCAAAAATCATGAAAAACTTGCAAATTTGTCAAGAACTCGCAAAAAAGAGTACATTTTGTCAAGAAATCGCAAAAAATGTGCAAATTTCGTCAAAAGATCGTGAATGAATTTACTTTTGAAAATTTGGGTTTATGGGACAGTTTAGCTTTCATGTTAACAGATATCACTTGGTAGAAGCACGGCTTTATGTCTCTTTATCACATATTATTGGTTTAAATGTAGCCTGTTTGGCAACGAAGCAATGTTGTTTTTAAGGTGAAATCAGTACTTACCAGGGGCATAGCAACCGTGGAGCAGTTGGAGCAAACTGCTCCAGGCGCACGAGTCCTAAGGGCGAAAAATTAGAACAAAATAAAGATTTGTAAAAACTATTGCATATTTTTTTATAATCAATTAAATATTAAAATTAAATAACGTTACAAACAACATATTCGTAAGGTAATTTATATCTTGTATTTAAACTCAACTATTTCGATATAAACATGTTTTTATATACAATTAAGGGAGACAAGTAACCCATTTTCGGCCAAAAATCACCAAAAGTTTAAAAAAAAAAATTATCTCAGAAAACGATAAAATACATATTTGCGAATATCCATGTAAAATTTCAGAACCCGGGGGCACTTGGAACAGGTAGAAAATGAGCTTTTTTAATTGTACTCACTATAGAGTTTAAAGGAATAGCGGCCATTTAAAACGTGTTTTCCTGAAAATGACTTTTTTCATATTTTGCCTAAGTTCAAAGTACTAAGGCTCATGGGTAAAATGATTTAGAAATAAAGTGTTTATGTTTTTAGAATCTTAAAAAAATTTGCAAGAAAAGTAAGGAGAGATATTTTTTTAACTATTTCTGAAATTTTTACATAAATTGGTAAACATGAAAATTATAACGAATTTAAGGAAATTTACCTTGCGTATTTTTATATATTTTTTTAGCCGATTAAAATAGAAAATTAAAAATATCTCTCCTTAGTTCTTTTCTATATACTATAACACTATTTAAGAAATTTTAGTAATACCAAAATATTGAAAATTGAATGAGGAGTAGTAATTTTAAAAAGTGTATTTTTCGACAAAAAAATATCATAAAAATCCCCATAAAAAATATACTTTTTAATAAAAAGTGAATTTTTTTGCTAATTATTTCTTACAAAAAGATTCTTAAGTAGTACACCAAAATTCATTACTTTAAAATCAATAATAAAAATTTTGGGTTTTTTCTTACGGGTCTCCCTTAAAAGAAATTACTTGCGTTCGTGAAATTGTAATTAATACTATATTGCAGCCCCAAATGCCTTTTCCAACGCCATATCAGTATGCCTGATATATTTTTCTGCAGCTTTTCCGGAGACGGCAATAGATGGTTTTCAAATTTTAAAGTAATCAAAGTTTTTTTACAGTTCTATTTACCACTATTTCCAAACAATAATAACAAAACTTGACGCATTTCTTCAGAAAATGGTTTAGAAAGTCGCGATGAGGATCACTGTGCGAAATAAAGGTAGCCAAGAGAGGCAGCACTGAGAAATCTACACTTACGATGAAGCAGAAATGCCTTTAGCTATTTAATTATTTTATGATTTGGGAAAAAAAAAAATCTTTGAAGAAATTATTGATAGTTTTACAAGGCGGGAGGACAAATTTTAGGGGAAAGCGGTAAATTAAATATTGTGCATATTGTTTTTGAGATTTTAAAAATATCTCAAATGCAGAATCGATGATCATTTCCTTTAAAAAAAGGAATTTACTAAATTAAGTCAAATTCTGGCAAGCTCAGGAAGATCTGATAAGAAACTAACTGATCACAGGCAAAGTTGCTTTCTCCCTCCCTTCTCCACAGTTGGTAGTTACAAAATTTCCTACACACATTAGATTTTAAAAATCATAAATTTTTTAATAATTTTTTTAAAAAATTCTCTTTTTTTCAAACATTTTTTAAATGTTTTTTTCTTTTTACAAAGATGAAGAATTGAATTTTTTTCTTTGACACTTTCTTTATTTTTGTTTCAAAGGGTATCTTTTAAAATCTTTCTATAACTCTGCCTGTTGTTACGAATGAGCGTATTTTCTAAATTAAAAAATATATACGTATCATACTTAAACACATTTTTAGGTAGTTTTTTTTTTTTTTTTTTTTTTTTATAAAAGCATGTATTAAGTATTTGTTTTATATGTGTAGGCTTTTATGCATTCGAACAAAGGTGTAATTGTAATTTCCAATATAAATGCTTATTGTATAGATTTTTGCGTTTGATGCTCAAAAATATTTACAAAAAATATTTTCTGCAAAGTGAAAGCAAGTCACTTTTTTAAAGTTGTATTTTAATATAAAAACGGGACTATTTCAAAATTGCCTATAAATGTGATAATCAGAAACTACCAGCTATTTTATATACAGGTTGATTCAGAACTAAATCTCAAAAATGTAAAAGTAAATAGGGGGGGACCTAAATAAACAGATTTTCTTTAGGAATGTGGGTGCGGAAACGCAGTGTTGATTAGGCGCGCTGTTGAATTCGGCGGATGAAAGCGCTTCGCTGACTTGAATCGTCATTCCCCGCAGCGATTTCGAGTAACATGCATTGTTGCAGCAATACGGAGCTTGACGACATGCCTTTTTTGGTATGGGGCTGCACAATAAAAAATAATTTAATTGAAATTTATGATAAAATGCCCATCACCTAGCGTCACAGAATGGTTTAAAAATAGTTTAAATATTATCGAATTCTCCGGTCAATTTCTTCGAAAATTAATACAATTCTTGTGACAGAGTTATAACATATCTGCCGACATCATAAAAAGCAAACATCCTCTGGAAATATGAAAACCTGAAGAAATGTTAACACACATGCATATATACAAACAGACATATTGAATCATTGTAAAAACTGTGAAGACGGGATTCAGAGAATTTGAAAATGTAAAAATATAGCATTAATTTCCTTTACTTTTATTTCGATTACAAATTACAATACTTTTCAATTTTCTTCTTTACATTGTTTGGTATGAAAACTAAAACATGCAATCTTGAGTAATATATAAGGATGTCAATCAGGGTTATCGCTGCCGACCGCCGCTGCCCCAACAGGTTTCATTTGTGAGGAAACTAAATATTGAAATAACCAAATAGCAAGGTATATTTTTTAAATGTATTTTTAGTGTTTCACCATCTATTACTAACATTATTTGAATTTGGTCAGTTTTTATTTAGGAATTAACCAAATTGGTGCGATTAATCAAAAGCCAGTGGGAAATACGGTGTCCATTTTTCTCATTGTGCATTGGCTAATTTTCTAAGTCATTAACTGTAGAAATATAGTTCCGATAAAAAAAAAAAAAAAAAAAAAAAAAAAATCAAGCTCTATTTCATCTTCTTAAAAATAATTCATATCAAAATAGTTATTTTTTAAAGTTGCAAGGTTTACATTTTTATTTAGTCTTTAGTTACTAAGACTTTCATTTAGAAAAATATTCTCCGTACTATAACAGACAAAATAATAAATTTCTTTTTCGTACGACCAAAACTTTCTGATCAATGGTACTTTGAATTTTATAGAATTTTATTTTATTTATTTATTTTTCTGGCACAAATAAAAAAACATGTTTTCATCCATATGCGAAGAGTAAAAAAATCTTGATAATACAGTCGAGTCTCGATATAACGAAATCCATCGTTCCAGTAAAAAATTCGTTATATAGAGAAATTCGATGTATAGAAAGTGATGTTAAAAATCGTATTTAATGTGTAAATTTTGAACAAATATTATTTTGGATCTTTTTAATTAAGAATTTGAAATGTTTAAAAGTAAATATTAACCCAACATTTTATTTCTTAATTATTTAAGCAGTTTCAAAAAAGAGAACAGACATTTATTTGAAAGCTTAATGATAAATCAAATAAGGAAGACTTGCAATAATTTCAGACAAAGAAATCTTCAATTTTTTGTTGCTTTGATTTTAAAATTGTTACGCTCTCAAAAAAAAAAAAAAAAAAAAAGAAAAGAAAAGAAAAAAAAGAAGAAAAAAAAAGCTTAGCAAGGAATGAAAAATTGTAGTTAATATTTTCCTTCATTTGAAAGCCTCTCTTATGTGCCTCTCATTGATTCCTCTCTTAGATGTGTGACAAACCAATTGAGTCTGTTTAGAGAAGGATGTTCAAAGGTGTGTGGGAGGTCGGATGAATTCGTTGGATTTAAAGAACAAGGCGAAAAGTAATATGTAAAAAAACCTCAGCACTGAACGATAAATCAAAAATAAGTGATGGAAAATTGATTCCATATGATTTCGAAGCTTTTTTAAAACTGAATAAATTAAGACCAATTTATGAAAAAAATCGCTATATGGAGATAGATATTTCGCTATATAGAGACTGTTTTTAATGTAATAATGCGAAAAGGGGACCGTTCCTACTAAAAATTCGTTATATAGAGAAATTCGATGTATGGAGTTTCGTTATAGAGAGACTAGACTGTAGTTTTTTTTTTCTATTTGTATTCTACAATGATTAAGATCCTTGAAAAGTAAAACAGACATTAAGGGTGGCAGATTGTACTGCCCCATTATCGTATTTAACTCGAAAATCTCATGCAGTTCGTAGAAAATATTGGTAGGTAATTTGTACTTAAAGAATTTTGATTCATTTCATAATTCATCATTTATTTTTAACTAGCTGACTCGCCCGGCGTTGCACGGTTCCGTGATAATAATATTAAAGAAACAGGAAATTTGTGATTTTATCTCTAACAAGAAATACTTGAAATTACGTTGTCTGAAATACACGGCCACTCACTGTGTGAAAAATTGGTTTAAAAAATGAAAAAATAATATTTAGCGGTAAAAATGTTCAAAAGGACTGCAATAGGAAACGGGAGAGGAACTACTCAAGTAATAATTAGAATTTTGAAAATGTGAATGTCAGATACATCAGGAGAGACTTTCGGCTACTTTCAAGAAAGTTTTGAAACTCGTAAGTGCCGTAGATTATGCTAGCTATCGCACAAAAACACACATTCACACAGACAGAGTGTTTAGTTATTTTATTAGTGTAGGTTACTGTGGATATTCAAAATAATTCCTTTACTGCTAATTTATTAGTTTTATGGCTTTTTACATGCAATTTAAAAATAGATAAGACCATGATGAGTACAAAAATCGGTAATATTGGCAAAATTGACAAAAAACCAATGCTAAACGCATAAAAAATCGTTAAATACCTCATCGAAAATCGTACTGAAAATCGCAATGAAAATCACTGAAATTGAAAAAATATACTGTCTTAAAAAAATCCAGCGTTTTTAACTCCGACGGAGCTATTTTTCGCTCCTTTCCGGTTTTGAAGATGCACTTATCCTATAGGAGTGAATTTCATTCATCTTGCGGAGCGTTTAATTTCATTCTTTTTTGATAAGTGATTTCACTCCTTTTTGATAAGCTATTTTCAGTCTTTTTTGGACTAAATTAATCGACAGAAGGAGTAATTGTACTCCTTTTTGAGAAGCTATTTATTCACTCCTTTTTGACTAAATCACAGTTACCAAAGGAGTGTTTTACTACTATTTTTAGAAATTAGTACTTTTTATTTTATTTTTTAATATATTCAATACAAAAAAAGAATTTTTTTCTTTAATAATCCTTTTTTTAATAAATAATTTTTTTATTAGTTTTAGATAGTTTTTTTTATAGGAATTAGTTTTAGTTGGAATTAGTTTCATTGATTTTTTTAAATTTCAAGTTAATTTTTAATTTTTTCTATTTATATACGTATAAATGTAACAATTGGAGAGAAATTTTAGAAACGATTTCATCCATTGAGATATAACATATATGTGATACTACTAAAATTCATATTTAATGGTAAAAAATTTTAAATTTTCTGTTATATATATTAGATTATAAAAGCTAAATTTCGAAATATTAAAATATATAACTAAACTTACTTATATCATGTCAGATACTATGTTTTAGCAGATCACTGTTTCTATGTTTTTCAAAACCCTTCATATATTTTTTAATCTAATCATGATGCAGATTTTTTTTTTTTTTTTTTTTTTTTTTTTTTTTTTAATGATAAACTGGAAAACAAAATCTTCAAATCAAGACAAGATTTTTCTCCTAACTTAGAATCATAAGATGCATTGTTTTTCTGTTATCTTTTTTATAATGAGATATTTTGTTGCATTTATACATGATATATATAATTTTAGCGTTACTTGGCGTTATTACTTTTAATATAAAAATAATAATTTCTTGTATGTTTCTTACATCGTTTTATGTTTCTTATATTTTTATATGTTACTTTATTTCACTTTATGATACTGAAAAATATTTGTGGAATGTAGAATATATAAAAATAAAAACTTTTTATTGTTATTATTTATTTAGGATATATGTTTTACGTTTATTAAAATATTCAAACCATACAAGTATTTAATAACTTATGTTCATTTAGATATGTACAAAGATGCATATCTATAATTTATTTTTAAATAAAGTTTACCACTGTTAGAAGAATGTGATTATTTTCTATTTAAACGAACATTTGCAAATGCTTAAATGTAGAATTCAGCTTTTAGTGCACATCTAGATGAATATAATTTAATAAATACTTGTATACTATTTAATGAAATATTTTTACAAAAATAGAGCGCATATCCGATTAAAATAAATAAATAAATAATAAAAATTATTATGGATCTATGTTCCACAAATATTTCTCTGTATGATTAGCAAAATACCTTAATAAATAATAATGTAAATACTTAACTTTATGTAAATTTTTTTTTTTTTTTACATAAAATAAATTTCAACATAATTATGCAACTTGAATATAAGAAAATAATATTTTCAAGAGTATTTTATAGATCACCGCAAATTGTTCCGAATTTTCCAAAAGTAATTATACTAAAACAAAATGTGAAAATTAGAAAATATTTTAGAGTGCATTTATATATATATATATAAAAGGAAAAAATCATAGTGATTAACATTTTCTGTTTAAAAGTAATAAAATTAACGCCAAAATAATATATACAATGTAAAAATCTAATACAACAAAATTACCTTGCAATCGTATGCTCGGGAATCTGAAAATATCGCAGGAGAAAAATCCTCATTTTCTAAAACCGGGCATCTTCCATCTTGTTTTCTGCCATTAGGCTTATATTATCGTGTGAAAGGGTAAACTCTCCTTGTTATTGTTATTATTATTATTTGCGGGTAAAGTATGATCATTTCTATTCTTTATGGATGCAAAATTTGGATCATTTTGGCCATTAATATATGCAGCTAGAATTAACGTCAAAGCGTCAAACATCTCATTCACTTTTTAAAACATGGCGATAACGAACGTCAAGCCAAACAATGTATCACGTGACCCAGTTACAACCAATGACATTCATCTCAGGTCGCATTCCTTGGAATTCTTTCAAAAAGGAGTTTTTCTGCGTGTGCTCCCATAATGATGGTTTATCAGGCGAGTTTTTTCTGCAAAACACCCGTTTTCGATAGTGTTTCTCTCAAGAAGGAGTGAAAGCCTTGATAAAATATTTCGATCCTTCATTGAGTGCGAAATTCGTTCTTTTGAATTAAGAGTGTACCAGACAAAATTTAGCTAATTAGCCTTTGAAAGATTTTATTTATATGATTCTCAAAAAATAGCCCCAAAATGTGGAAAATATTACAAATCGCATTGAAAAATCGTTAAAAGTTCCAAAAAGCGCCAAATTACAAAAATTACTATATTGAGAGAAAAGAATGACACCGTATTCCTTTCACTAATATGAAAAAATCGCCTCGAAACACAAAAAGAACGCTAAAAATCTCCTAAAAATTAATCAAAAAATCAAAAAATAAAAAATCGGGCTTTGAGGTGCAAAACTACATGTATAGGAGGAGGGTACCTTCCCTCTAAATTTTGTAACTCTACATGCAGCGGTCTCTTCAGAACAGTGCTGACACACACACAAACTTGTCTCTTTATTATTATAGGTTATCTGGATTTAATACGTTGTTAAAATTTTTTGATTTTCAAATAAAAGTAAAGTTTTAAATCGCTTTAAGGGTGTATTCCAATCCGAACTGATTATTTTCCAGTTTATTTTTAAATTCCTTTTTGCTCTCAAACGCATCAAACTGGAAAATTTTCTTGTTTAGAAGCAACACAATCTGCCGTCCATGTCTATTTTTTGATAAGTACAGATAATATTGCAAAATACAAACGAAAAAAAAAAGTTGTCAAAGTGGGCGTTTTTAGCCTAATTTTCCGAAATGAGATATCTGGGAATGTAAAATAACTGTTTATGAATTAAATTCTAATGAATTGAGCAAAAAAATGCGATAACACAGCCTCTTACAATCACCTCAGCAATTTTCACGTTTTTACTTTAACAAATGATTCTGAAAATGCATCAGAAATTTCGCGCTGTTGAGGGTGGAAAATTCTTTACTCGAATACAACCTTAATAATAAAATATAAATATTTCAAATCAAAATTGGGCAGAATTTTTTTGAGTGATTAAAGGGCGCAAAAACTCTACTTGCTCCAGGGCGCTGAATATGTAGCTACGCCACTGGTACTTACGTATTAACGCCACTGCAGCAGAAGCTGCGCTAATGCGTCAATAAAGAGCAATCTTTTAGCAATACACATACATTTAACGTCTGAATTTAAAAAACGATTAAAAGATTGAATAATATAAAGAAAAACAGACTTAAATGCACTTTTTAAAAATAAATAAAATTTATATAAAATAATAAAGCACTACAAAACATTTAAAAATACAAGAGTAAATATTTCGCCAAGCTACATGCAAAGATTTTTGTTCAAACACGCACAAAAAGAATCGAAAAATGAGAAGAAAAAAAAGCACTAAAAAATGGTTTTAAAAATCAGCAAACAACAAGAAATCCAAAAGATTGCATGTGTGCATGTGCGGACTACAAGATTGCTCTTTATTGAAGCATTAGCACAGCTTCTGCTGCAGTGGCGTTAATACGTAAGTACCGTGAAATCAAATATTTTTGCAGAGAGAAAAATTACCCTCATTTGAGTCCTTTTTTTTAAAGTGCCCTGATATTTACAGATTGATAAACTTCCCTGATTTCCAGAATCTGTAGCCACCCTGTTTAACTATGCATATCAAATTAAACCTTATAAACTCCACTTTAAAATGTGTGGTAATAAAATTTTCTACGTTTGATAAAACTTGAGAAAGTTAAAATTGAAAATATTTATGCAAGTCAAAAAATTATAATTTTTTTTTATTTAAATAATTAATTGTATGAAAATTTAAAGAGATAAATAAAAAATAAAAGTATGCTCAAATTTATATCATCATAGAGAATGGTCCCTGGTAGTTTCATTGAAATCTAAAACGGTCAGGTGGAATATTGAATTATTTTGGTTGATTTGACATGGAATGACCTTATTTTCATATAAAGAAACATTACTGAAAACTGTGCAACACAGTAAATATACAAATTTGCAATTAGTATTTATATTAGCATCTAGCATGCATATCTGAATGCTGATTTAAAAAGACTACTTTTCTGAAAATATTTATGGACAGGGCCAGGGGTATAAAAATCTAAGCACCAGTGGGCAATTTTGCATCGCTAAATTTTATTCTTTATTTTTCATCTAAATTTTTTGCAAGAATTCTAATAAAATTTAAGTGAAGAAAAAAAACAGTGAATGCTTTTAAGCTCTCTGGGTTTTCTGCAGGAATTGAAAGGGTTTTTTTTTTTAATTTCATCTTTTGCATTCATCCATTCCAAGTTGAGACATTGATTGCAGCATTCTACTGCTAAAAGTTTTTATTATTATTATTATTATACTTTGCCGCAGAAAGGAAAATGAGGTTTTTAATGATTTTTTTTTAATATAGTAATTATTGTATTATAGTACTTACCATTATAAAATTGATGTAAATTCAAAGCACTGTCTTTATTTAAATGAGTTTCATTCTACTGTTCGTACATTATCTGTACTATTTACTACTAGTTTCAAAAGTTTGAATAACTAAAAAATATGTTGGTTAAATTAAAATGGACAATATTTAACTGATTTTGTGCATTTTAGATAAAATTTCTTTTCTTCATTCAGCCAATGATTGAAGATCTTTAGACTGCTGTCATGTGATCTTGACTTAAAAATTGATGTAATTATTAATTTAGCATATACAGTAGACTCCCTCAAATCTGCAAACCAGAAATCCACAACTCTCTAAAATCCACACATATTCTATGGATGTAAACAATGAAACTTTCAGTTTGGATATTGGGACAAAATTTTATTTTTTTTAGTTATGTATCAATTCCATATATTTTTTTATTTGTAATTTTCTTAATAATACTCTATTTATGTTTGTTTGTTTTTTCATGAAGGAAGAATAAATTTTTTTGGAAAAAATTCAAGATATTGCTGATATCACTGGTAATGACAATCTTCAAACCAAATATATTTATGCATTAATGAAGTTTTTTTTGTTATTAAACCAGGCTAAACTTGAAAAAAAAATCCTTATTTTATGATTTTGATGTGAATTAGTAATGTACTTTTATGAGGCAAGTTTTGTTGAATAATTTTGGAAAAGTAAATTTAATCTGTATAATGAATATTTAATCATACACTATTGAATATTAACATGACCTTTGCTATTAATACTTTAATCATTTTAAAAATTATCTAAATTTTTAGTATTTTAGTTTATTACTTATTTTAATATTTTATTATATTGTAAGCATTCATTATAGTTCTGATTGCACTGTTAATTGCACTCAAATTACTGTTTTAAAAATGTAAACAAAGCAATGACCAGAAATCTGCAAAATTCTAAAATCCACACAACCTCTGGTCCCAAGCTGTGCGGATTTGAGGGAGTCTACTGTAATTAATTACATTTATATAGATCTAATGGAATTAATTTACTTAAGGTTATAGCAAGAAGACATTTAATGTATCTTACAAAGTTTTATGGTATGGGGTAAATTTATGAAGAATAACAGTTTCTTCCATTTCTTCCGGCCCATTTTTTCCACTGCAGAAAAAACTTGGTAACACTGATATCGCGTTTTTGTATGCGATCCTTTGCTGAAATTTTTGTTTATTTTGCAATTTTTTGCCGAATATAGTGTTTTTTACGTGATCCTTTGCTGAAATTCATGCTTTTTTCCGCGGTAAAAAATGAACGCGAGTTGCAAAAAAAGTTGAAAGTGGCAATTTTTTTAATTGATTTCATTAGCACAGACAAGAACTGTCTGCAAGAGATTTTCTTTGTCTGCGACTTTGTCGCCGTGTCGCGATGTATCTGCCGCTAAGATTTTCCATGAAAAACAGTGGAATTTTGTACCAATATTTTCTGATTGGTTTAATTAAGAGAGTCAACAAAAGTGCAAGATTATAAAATATGCAAGAGGGAGTTATGAAAAAAATAACAAAAGTTAAATTTTATTTGTTATTTTATTTTTATAAACCTAAAACATTGTGAGGTGTCCATTACTGGCACATCTATCCTATATATCATGATGTAAATTAAAATATATAAACTATTGGTATATATTACCAAACCCAGACAATTATTATGTAATTTATCAGTAAAAAATGTATCTCACATAAATTGGGTGAAACTTTGCCATAAGTCGTAACTCACTTTTTCCCTGTTCCAATTAGATAAGTATTCGTGCCTTGAAGAGTCATAGGACTAGGATTACATCCTAAAATCCTCACAATTCTGTTCGAAAGAGTACTAATTTTTGGAATAAACGTCGTCATGATAATTGAACTATTAAAGGAAGAAAAAATAGCAACATTAAACAATCTAATTCAATAGAAAATTAAGTTATTTTTAGCATAGTAAGGATCTTATGAAATTTTTCTCGATCTTTCTATATGTTTGTAAATAAAACAACGAACAGCACGTGACTATCGATATTTAAAAAATAACATTATCGATGACTACATGGAGTATAATCAAGTGTATGTTCAAGATGCACGTAAGCTCAGGAGGCGGGAATATGGAGTGTACATAACTCGTGGATGGAATAAATGTTCGCTGTGTGTCTCCAGGAACAGATTACTGACCACTAGCACGGGGCGGAGTTCGCAATGTTTCCCACAAGTGATGCGGTGTTTGATTGGCTTTTGTTGAACGCTTGTGGGATAAAGCGAGAAGGGAGTTCGCAATGTTTCCCACAAGTGATGCGGTGTTTGATTGGCTTTTGTTGAACGCTTGTGGGATAAAGCGAGAAGCTGATTAGCTTTAATCCATCGTGACGTTCTTTGACGTCAGATATGCTTGTGGTCCATTGGGAATGGACCACTAGCATTTCTGACGTCAAAGAACGTCACAACAGATTTCAGCTAATCAGCTTCTCTATTTATCCCACAAGCGTTCACCAAAAGCCAATCAAATACCGCAACGCTTGTGGGAAACATTGGAAACTACGCCCCGTGGCGTATTTCCGAACTGCGGAACTTTTCGCCAAATTTTGGCGAAATTGCAAGCAGTTGAAAAATCGCCAAATCACGTGACAATTGTTGTTGTTGTTGTTCAACATCAACATTCGTCGGAGGTTTTCAACACGTGCTATGATATGGCTAATGATTATTTATTAGACGTTTATTCTTTAATTAAAACTGTTAAAAATACGTCGAATTACATACAGATTTCACAGGGATGAGATTCTTCCGCGGATCCGCGGTTTTCAGCTTTTTTTGTCATTTTTGAATTTCCGCTTTTTTCGGATTTTCCGATTTTTTTTAATTTTCGCTTTTTTATCATTTTTTTCCGGGTTTTTAAGAATTTATTTCGTGCAGACTTCCGTTTTTTATTCGTTTAAATAAAAAAAGAATTGTAAAATAATTTTAATCCACATCAAAATATGCCTCTATTTCAAAACTTCAACTCCGAGAGGTCCTTTATCGCATCCGGTGGTTATCTTATTTCATCGCGATCATCGAATGCTCATTGAAAAACATAACGGCATTGTCTTAAAACAGAAGACTTCAACATGGGCGATTGTGTTCCGTGTATACCTCGGATTTCCGGATTTTTCGATCGATTTTTCCGAGTTTATGAGATTATTATATTTAGTGGAAAATTCAAATTTTAAAATATTACGAATTTCGACACATGGTCGCCGAAAAAAATCAATTTGTCGATTGTTCGCAGAAAGAAATTGACAGTTTCGTCGAACGATTGCGAAAAAAAAGCGGAAATTTCACAAACGATCGTGGAAAAAAAAAAATTCTTTAAATGTTAAATGTGATTTTTGTCCAAAAATCGCCGGAAAACGGATATTTTGACACAAGATCACGGGTAAAACGGAAATATCGTCAAAAAGTCATGGAAAAACATAAATTTGTTAATGGGTCACACAAAAAAAAAAAAAAAATCCCACGAATTTAATTAAAGAATTGCGCAAAAAACTAATTTCTTTATAGAATCGCGGGATAAAAACGCAAATTTCGTAATAAAAGTATTTAAATTTCCTCAAAAAAATGTGAAAAACGATGAATTTCGTCGAAAAACGATCAAATTAGTAAAAAAATTGCAGAAAAACGATCAATTTCGTCACAAAAATCTCCGAAAAATGATCAATTTCGTCCAAAAATATCGCGAAAAAACAATCAATTTTGTCCTAAAAAATCGCGAAAAAACGATCAATTTTCAATCGAAAGAAAAACGATATATTTCGTCAGAGTCGCGAAAAAGGCTATCTATTTCGTTAAAAAATCGCGATAAAACGATCAATTTCATCAAATAAACTGCAAAATTCGTCATAAAAGCGCGGAAAAACGGCAAATTTCGTGAAAAAACTTCAAATTTCATTAAAAAAAATCGCGTAAAAACAGTAACTTTCGTCAAAGAAGTGCAAAAAAACGGCCAATTTCGTAAAAAGATCGCGAAAAAACGACCGATTTCGTCAAAAGATCGCGGAAAAGCCGCAAATTCCGTCAAAAGATTGCGAAAAAAAGGGGGTTATTGCTGGATTGGAATTTTCTGTTCCAAAAACTTTTTTGCTGCTTTAAAAACTAATTTTGTTGTCACATTTTTTTTTTCTCTCTCTCTCTCTCTGCTCCAAAATCTTTTTGATTGAATGGGACTTTTGAAATTGGTATATTTTGCATTTGATAATTTTCAGGGTTTTCTACTTTGCATCACTTAATTTTCAGGATTTTTCATTGAATCACAATAACCCCTGATATTAGTAAAATAAATTTTCATTATTGTAATCAAATACTTTCTGCCTATTTCATGTTAATAATTCCTTTTTTATTTATGCAAAGCTAAATTATATGTAATTTATATTTATTAATAGCAATTGTATTTGTTGCGATTGAAATACCTGTCATTGCTCAAACGTCGTTCGCGCAGTTTTCAGCTTTTTTGTTTTTTGGTCAATCTCATCCCTGATTTCATAAAATCTACGAAAACAGCATGGGTTGTTTATTGTAACAATTCCAAGCAGGTAAAGTATGCTGCAAACCACTATCATTCTTTATTTTTATTTTATTCAAATTCTGCATTATTGTGTATTTTAGTGCAAAGTGTCTGAATTCAACATTGATATGATGCATATTTTTTACACATAAACTCTACCATATTTAATAAAAAAGTTCAATAAATTCGTACTACGTAATAATAAAAAATTTTAAACTTTTTTTGGTAGGGTTAAAAACTTAGGTTGTATTATTTATTTTTTCGGATTAAATCGGCATGGGTTTTGTATGTATGTAGAGAATATACATTGCTTTTTTATTTTATTTCTGCTTAAATCACGATTTTATACATAAAATTTGTGTGCATTTTTGTATGTCATATTTAAATCTTTCACCTTTATTATTATTATTATTTTTTAGGCAGTGTGGAAATGCCACTTGAGCAATTACAAGAAATAGCAGCTTTTAAGCTAGTAAAAATGCCTAAAGAGGTAATGTGAACTTTTTAATGAAATATTATCTAGAAGCCTTTGTTTATGTTAATTTTGGACTATTGTTATGTTTATGTCATGTAATTTGAATACATTTTGCTCTGAAATATTGAAAATACCTTATTTTATGTTAAAAATAAATAATAAATTCTTTGAGTATTTTGAAAATGGAATAACATCCGGAAATGCAATGTCTTTGCGTGGAAACAAAGTGTTATGCATCGGGGCAAAAATTTGAACAATTTTTTTTTTAAATACTTTTGTTGAAATGAAATAAGTATTTTTTTCACAAAATATATAATATGAACTTTATAAATGTTCAGGATTACTTAAAAGGAAATTAAAATAATCAACTAGAGATGTTAATTTTATTTAAAAACATTTCTTTTATAATTAATACAAATACGTGACTCCATTTCGAAAAGGAACGAGACTATAATTATTATAGTTGAAAGTAGAAGTAGATATATATTATAATTATTTGCAGTAGATTTACTTTATAGTACATTTGTATGCTGTGTCTGTAGTATTTTTTTATTTGTTCTCATTGAAGATTAAAATAAGTCTTTTTTCTAAAATGTGACAGTAAAATTAGTTGCCTTATGTTGTGTTTTTCAGAAAATGTAAAAGTAAAATAGCTATTCATTTTTGTAAATTTGACAATACATTTCTAATTATTCTGCAATATAAGAATCTCCAAAAACTTAACTTTAGCTCATTTTACAATTGATAATTTGTTCATCTTTGTTTAAATTAAATGCATTATATGTAGTTTGTGATAGTTTTTCTCTCGTAAATCCTTGTTATTTTCTATTTTTTAAACAACTCTTGGAATTTGTATGGCTTATATTATACAAATAAGCTTAGATGTTTTAATTTAAGAAATTAAATTTTCTTCAATCTATTAATCTGAAGAGAATAGCCTTAAAGCAACATTGTTTAACTCTGAAAGTAATTTGCATAAAAAACAATTCTATTGTGATAAATTTCAATTTTATGTTAAGCCTAAAAAATGTGGTATAACTTTTATACCACATTTTTGCTTTAAAATATTAATTTTACTTTATTTTGTTTAAAAAAAAATGCAGGAGATTATTCTAAAATAAGTATTTTATGCAATTTGCAGATTAAATAAGATGAAACTTACCTTTTATTTACTTTAAATCCACACTTTTTCTGACTAACACAACAACAAAGCTAATTAAATAATTGAAAATGGCTAGTAAGTGTAACAGTGCAGCAGCAAATATTTTTTTTTCATTGAAAATCCATTCTGATATCTGAAATATACTAATCTAGCTAAATAATTACTATTTGTATTTTTTATTGAAAACTATCATTTTTAAACATTGACCTCAATGTTTGGCTACATTTGCAAACTTGTAATTTCAAAGAACACCATGCTTATCTTTAAAGAACTTAAGTATTTTATCTGATATTGAAAATTAACCTTTTTTCTATCAACAGTTCAATTTTTAGGTGGCATAGAACAAAGATAAAAGCCTTTTTGAAGATATTTATTGCATGTGCATTTTAAATGTTCTTTGTAAATAAAGTTTAAGAAATAAAAGATTTTATCAAAACAAAATTACCAATTTAAAATTTAGAAAATGAATTTTTTTTTTTTTTTTTTTTTTTTGTCTTGCATATTTCTAACTTGAGATTTCAAGGCTCTGTCGAGGTTTTCATCCTCTTGTCCTAATTTATTAATTTTATGTATATATTTTAAAGTGTGCAGCCTTTCCTTTAAAAAGAAATTTAATTTTGAAAGAGCTATTACAAATTTACGCTATGCATGAATAATTGCACAAAACAGTTGAAGTATAAATAACTGGCACAGATGACATATGCACACCACGTTGGTGTGCTTTTCTTTCGATGCCAATTTCATAACAACTTACTTTTCTAATACCATTTTTTAATTTTTTCTATTTTATAAAGAAAATAAAAAAGTTTAATTATAGAACAAAATAATTTATATAAATTTAAAAAAGAAATAAAAAATAAACAATTTATTAATAAGAAACAATGAGTAGGTTACCATGCAGGGCATAAAATCACTAATTAGTAGCAATCGCGCCAATGTGGTGCGGATATGACAACTGTGCCAGATAATTTAGCAATGTAAAGAACTGCTATTGCTATAATTTTGTTAAAAGTTCGTTTTTAATGTATTTTTCTGTACAATTTGTTTTTTTAAACCCCCCCTGACTGAATTGAAGATCAAAATAAGTTATTTTTCTAAAACATGACAAAAGTAAAGTTAGAATAGCTATTCATTTTTGTAAGTTTGGCAGTACATTTCTAATATTGTTGTGCTATTAGAATCTCCAAAAACTGAACTTTTGTTCATTTTTCAAATTTTGATAATTAGTTCCTCAATATTTAAATTAAATGTAGTACATATAATTTGTATTATTATTTTTAAGTAATTGCATAAAAAAACAAGTCTATTATGATAAATTTCTATTTTTTTTTTTGTTAAGCCTAACAGTATAACTTTTACCCCACATTTTTTTTTTTTTTTTTTTTTTTAGATATTATTAATTGTACTTTATTTTGTAAAAAGAAAAAAAAAATGCATGAAATTATTAAATAAGCTTAACTTACCCTTTTTTATTCACTTTAAATCCACACTTTTTCTGACTACCACAACAAAACTAACTTAAAAAAGTTTGAAAATGGCTAAGTGTAACAATGCAGCAGCAAATTTTTTTCATTCAAAATAAATTCTGATACCTGAAATATACTAATCTAGCTAAATAAGTACTATTTGTAATTCATATTGAAAACTATCATTTTTAAACCTTGAGCCTGGTATTAGGCTGTATTTATAAACTGGTAATTTCAACATTATGCTTGTTTTCAAAGAACAAAGTATTTTATCTCATATTGAAAAGCCATGTTTTTTCTATCAACTGTTCAATTTCTTCATTCAAAATTTAGAAAATAAACTTATTTTGCATATTTCTGACTTTAATTCTGAGAGGTCTGTCTAGGTTTCCAACCTTTTGCCTTAATTTTGGCAATTTATTTATTAATATTAGGTTATATTAAAGTGTGTCACTTTTCCTAAGGAAAAAAAGAAAATAAAATTTAAACCTTGAGAGGGATTACAATTTTAAGCCATGCATGACTAGTGTTTTGCTGAAATTTAACTTTGTAAAGTCCTTTTTTTTATATGAAGTTTGCTCTCAGGGGATTAAAAAATGGAGGGGAGGGGGGGGGGTGTAAACAAAAATTATTTTTAAGGTGTTGAAGTTCATCATTTCTGAATCTTTATTACAATTTTATCCCAAAACTTGATGAAAATTTAATGTAAACAAAAGAACCTTTTATATCATATCCTGCAGTATTTCTTCGATATCACAGCAGTATCACATCCTTTTGAAAATACCATACTATAAATTTATTCCAAATATTTGAATGTAATTTCATATTTAGCATTCTGTAATAAATATCTAGATGGTACAGTAGCGTAACTATTTTGATTTTTGTCTAATGGTTTCAAATAAGTATACTTAAATTTCTTAGCTAACTAATACTTCTGCATTTGTAAATAATATTTGCTTTTAAAAAATTAATTTATGCATATGAATGCATGTTTGATATTCTTTTCTCTTTTATTTTGCTATTTGCTTTAGCTGCTACAGTTGATGATAGAAATGTAACAAGGAATGTGTGAATAGGTGTTGAGGTGTATCTGTTCTGGACCTATTCATCAGCAACATCAGTTATTGTCACTAACATGATGACAAAAAAGGAAAATATACTGAGTTGAGGCTTTTTCGTTACTTCTGTGATGGCCAGGGATGTAGTGGTGGATATACATCATATACAATCTGAATTTTTTCAAGAAACACCATATACCCTCTGTTTCTCAAGAAAGCTATAGTATATACTCTAGGATGTACGCTCTGTTTTTTCTACATCTGCATCATTGGTGATGGCCCGTTGGGAATGTACCTGGAAGGCTATAGGTTAAAAATAATCTTTAGTCTTTTCGGATGCAAACTTGCAGGCTAAATCACATTTTATATCCTTCATGCATGTAGAAGCTACACATTTTTATTTTGCTGAAGTTTACTTATATGTGGATTCATTGCCTATCTTTATGAAAAGTAAGTCACTTATTGCTTTTTGAAACCTTCTATCTTTTATTATGTATTTCTGATGTAAGAGTAAATTCAATTTAATGATCTAAGATATTAATTTTTAAGAGATTTAGTAATGCAGGGGTGTGCCTGTGTGCAGAATTTCAATTGTCGCCTCACATTCTTAAGAGCCATTAATTTCCAAATTGGCTTAGTCTAAACTTATGTATTATATAGAAAAATGGACAAATTTGTAATCCCCAAATCTCTTTAATCTCCAAAACTTCATAATACATAAACCTTCATTGAGCAAATTTCTGCATTTGAGTCCAGTTGTTCTTAATTTTTTTTTTAGCACCACCTTGAATATACGTCACTTCCTTTAGTTTTAGCCAATCAGATTGTTGAGCTCAGACTGAGCCAATTTGGGAATTAACAGCTTGTTACATTCCTACCTCAACTTCAATTTATGGGGGGGGGGGGGGGGAAATCCATTAGTTTTTACAAATGTATAGTTTCAAACCTTTCAGATTTTCAAAAGGTCAGCTATTTTTTTTCCCCCAGAAAATTTATTTAATAAAATAAGTTTTTTTTTTCAAAAGGGTTTTTATATATTTTTATCTTTATTAAATTTCTGGTTCCAAACCATTTTTATTGAATTGAAAAATAAGGAAGGTGGGCAGCTATATAATTAAAAATTCGAAACAGAGCAAAGCCTGTAAAAATATAACTTGTCTGTATTAGAATCCTGCATTAAACGAGAAATTTCAATATCCCAGAAAAAATAATACAAATGCAATAATAATAAATTGCATCTAAACCAATAAAAGAAAATTTTCTGTATGTGTATGACATGGCCAGCGAAATCTACCTCATCTAAAAATCTGAGGATAGTCCAAGACAGGTCCAGGTTCTGACACACCCGACTTAGATTTTAATTTTTTGATGATTAGCCAAGCTATCAAAAAGCAATCAGTTCTTTAAAAACTGAGCACCATGATCAATCCTTGCTTTTTGCAAAGCATAGAAGAGTGGAACCAAATTAAATTTTTTTGAGTGGAGAGGGGTGAGTAATTTAACATCTATTGGACAAACTAATTAAAAATAAAACAGACAATATATTCTTAAGTTTTGTATTTTTGCATCTTAAACATACCAATTACTTTAAAAAACATCGCTATCAATCCATTTTTTTTTTTTTTTTTTTTTTTTTTTTTTTTTTTTTTTCAAAAATTAATTTTTGCAGACAAACATTTCTCCCTTTCGGCCCCACTCTCAGAGTTCAATTTTAGGCACACAGCAACAAAAAAACATTTATAAATTTGAGACCATCTCTTCAACTATTATTTTTCAAAAATGTGAATTTTAACTCTCAAAAAAGTTGCGACCAAGGAAGCTCTCGCATTTCAGAGACTATCGTTTTCCTATTCTAAAAAACATCAGTATTTTAACACAATCTTGTTAGATTGTATTAAAACTTTAGATCACATTTACATCATTAACAGGGCTCGAAAAATAGTATTCCCGGGGAACCCAGAAATCTTTTCATTCAGGTTCCCGGTCAGGAACCTAACAAATCGACGTGTCCGAAAGTGATGATGTAAATGCATTATAACGTATGATTTATGCAAAAAGTCAGAGACGGGACTCAAAAATAGCTCTTAAGCGGCCCATGGGATGCATAATTTCATTAAAATGTTACAGAAAAATGCAGATTTTCGTCAAAGAATTGGGGGAAAAAACACAAATTTCATCAAAAGATCGCGAAAAAAAATTATATTTCGTTAACAAATCTTAAAAAACTGGAAAATTCCATTTAAAAATCATGAAAGAATCAGAAATTTTAGTCAAAAAATTATGAAAAAGAGGTAAATATCGTTAAAAAATATTGAAAACAACAGGTTTTGTTCAAACATTGAAATAAAAAGGCAAATATTGCCAAAAAATCACAAGAAAGGCAGATTTTGTCAAAAGATTGCAAAAAACGAGAAAATTCTTCAAAAAATCACAATAAAAAGCCAAATATTGTCAAAAAATCTCAATAAAACGAGAGATTTTGTCAAAAAAAGTCAAAATTCCTCAAAAAATTGTGAAAAAACGACAAAATTTGCCAAAAAATTTATATAAAACGGCAAATTTCATCAAAATGCTCATACATAAATTTTTCTGGGAATCTACATTTTTGATCTGGGAACCTTAAAGTTTTTTGAATTTTCAAGCACTGATCATTAATAAAAATTCAGAGGCATAGAAATATTTGAGGAGTTTAAAAAATCTGAGAAATTTTTGATGAAAATGCTAAAACGTGGGATATTTTGTGGCAAACTCAGCTGATATTTCCACTATTAAATATTATTTTTTGGTACTACTAGGTTATCCCGTCGACCAGTAAATTATCGCCAAACTATAAGATTAAATGCCAATAATGGATGATCTTGAATGTCACATTCAATGACATTAAATACGATTCATGTGTTTACAATGTCATTAAGTGATTTTTATTAATATTTTTATTAATATTCTACTAATTATTTGTTTTTTTTTTTTTTTTTGTTATTTAAAATAAAAATTATGTCAATATGTATAATTTGGCAATTTGTATAATTTGGCGCAATTGGTCGATGGGATAACAGAGTAGTACCTATTTTTTTCACAAAATTTTAAAGAGGCCATCATATGTACTAAAATTTCAGGTATTTTTTGGACGATTAAAACTTTTTTTTCTTATGACAAAAATAATCCGACGTGGAAAAAAAATCTATACTGGATACCTTTCCTTTTCGAAAGGTGCATTTTAAAAAAATTGTAAAATAATGTTAACAACTTGAAAAAAATATATTTTCTAAAATTGGATTTGTATTTTCTGATTTTTTTAAAAGCTGTTGAACCCTTTCTCGGCAGAAACACACATACACAAATCAGGGTGTCCACTCTCAACGATGGCTAATTCCTAAACCATAAGTCATAAACATATAGTTCCAGTTAAAAAAATGTTTTAAATGAGGTAAAGAAATATTTTAAAATTGATTTGGCTTAATCAGGGGTGATTATGTTAGGTTATATATCAGAATTCAGGTATTTTTTAAATTTTACAGTACTAAAATTTCAGTTTTTCTGATAGTTCAATTCATAAAATAAGATTAAACTATCAATTTCACAAGACTGCTAAACATAATTAAAATTTATAAGTTATGTAATTTGACCTCCCTGTAATAAATTATATTCTCTTTCCCCCTGTTCCCGTAGAGATAAATTTTCTCGCTAAAATCTCAGGTATTTCTTCATGAACTTACAGTCACCCCTGGTTAATAAAAACATTTATTAAAAAATTATGAAATTTAAATTTTTATATGGTCACCCAGTCCTATAAGTTATATTTAGTAAATTTTTCCTATTACACTACAAGAAAGACAAAAATAAGTCCTGTTCATATAATATTAAAATTGACCGAGTTATGAAACTTCAGTCAAAAATGCATGACTGAAATAAATACTTTCTGAAAACAAATGAGATTGACTATGATTTGAGGGATCATATGTCAAGTGCCTATAGTTATTCGAAGAGATTATTTCATGTGTATCTGCACTTTGAAAAAAATATCGTACAAATGTTACAACTGAATTAACTTTCAGAATGTCCAAAGTAACTATATTTTATCACATGTATTATTTTGTAAGAGTTTGAGACTGTTTCTTTTTGGGATTTATTTTTATAAGTTTTTATTTAGCTTCAACGATAGTATGTTTTTTCAATTCTAATTTTAAATTACTTTCAAATATCCAAACAAGATTAAATTTTATATACTGACATAAATCCGATGACACTTTAATATTATTAAGATTTTTGGTGGTAACCATTTATACTTATTTTACAAGATAATGGAAAAAATTTTGGATAAATTACTGCGAAGAATTTAAAAAAAAAGTTTTGGATTAGATAACACAAGACGACAATATTTGTGTTTTTTAACTTTTATGTATCCTTTACTGATGAAACTGAAAATTACCTTAAATTTTAACTATCGGGTCAGGATTTTTTGTAAATCATAAATTTTCAAAGTTAAAAAAATAACAAAAAATAGATACTACATAATAGAGGAGATTGCTGCATTTTTTAACTGTTGGTATTTGATTTTTGTATACTTTTTAGCAATGAATCAGAAAATGACCTTCATTTTTAACCATCACATTAGACTTTTTTGCAAATAGTAAATATAAAGGTTAAAATATAGCGAAAATTTAACACACTAAGATTTTTTTTATTAAATTTAATTTTTTTGTAATAATCAACTTTTTGGCAGATACTGGAAATTTTACAGCTAAACAGCTGAGTGGTCCAATGAAAGAGGTTTTTTTTTAGCTATTTATAGATTTGCAATTTTGAACTGTTTGTAATGGGCTGTGAAGCATTTCTTCATACTGAATTTCCATTGCATTATTATAAACATCAGAAGTGATTAAACAAGGAATTCTAATTTTTTGCAAAAGTCGTGCCAAATTATCCAGGATGCAGGATGTTTATTATATTATATTATTTATTATACTACTGATACTCATAATTTGCATCTTTTTCTGTGTTATCTGTACTTATGTATTATTAAGTCTAGGTCATACTCTTTGGTCCAAAATATTAACTACAATAACTTTATTATATTTTCATTTTAAGTGCATATTATGTAGTTACCATATTAAAGGTGATGGCAGAAGTACAAGTATTTACACGTGCATAAGGTGCCCCCTTCTCAATTTGTAAGCAAAATTTTGAAAAAAAATTAATTTTCACATTTCTTGTAGTATGTTGAAAAATTATTTGCAACCAAGGATAAATAAAATTTTTTTTTCTTTCCAAAACTGCATACTTATAAAAAGTGAAGAAGTTTAAGCTATTTTGAGACCTATTTATATCAATTTATTGAATCTTAAAAGAAAAGATTATTTCAAAAATTTCACATTGAAATAACTAATTTCTGTTTTACGTCTTCCCTTCTGCTGTAGTAATTCAAGTAAAAATGTTTTCTGTATCCCTTTTTAGTGCAATGTAAGAAAGACTATTTTCCCTTTCCATTCTCAAGGATGTTTGTTTAGACTCACTTGTGGGAAAATGTATCATGGTTACTGTGTCTTAATTCTGATCAGTGCCATCTTTCTTAGGCAAAGCGGAAGCAAGAGCGGGCATTTGCCCCAAATTTTTCAGGAACGGGGTTGCCCAAAAACACCATTGTTTGTGGGCCAGTTTTGGATTTAAATTTTTTCTTGTGTTTTTAATCTAATTCTTTATGTCTATCTTGGATGTAGACTCATAGAATAAACATTAGATGTTGTATATTTACAATCTAGTATTAAAAAACTATTAGGTAATTTACTGTAGTATTAAAAAAAAAAAAAAAAAAACTTTTTCCATAATTTTTAACATTTTTCTACATAGTTAAAAAGTATTTATCATTTCTGTTTTTCCAGCTATATTTTTAACCGTTTGTCTGCTCTCTGGACACTCCTAAATACTGATTTCAGTTTATTTAATGCTATTGAGGTTTACTATGGCTTATTTGCTATTGAAGATGGAGTTTGTACTGGGTGTCACAGAAGTAATAGGACAAACATAAAGGGGAGGTAGGAGATATCACAAAGATTCAGAATTGCATAGCAACCCGGCGCCCTAGCTTATTTCCGGCGCACGGATGATCTAACATTCTCGAAAATACCGTGAATGTCCTGAACTTCCCCCAAGAGCTTCCACTATGCGTACAACAAGGTCCTCAGCACTTTCTAGCATTGTACCGGAATTTTTGGAGTACTAAGAATAATAAAAATGTTTTCTGTCTCTGTTTGTCTCCTCAGTTTGTGTTTTGTGTCATCACTACCGCATCAGGAAAACATTTCCGCCCATGGGCTGCTGTGCAAATCTTAATCCATATCATGTCCCCTACCTCCCCTTAAAGTTTGTCTCATTACTTCTGGGACACCCTGTATAGCTGTTATTGCTTGTTTACAGGGAAATACAAACATTTTCCGTTGCATTATGGTCCTCGGGGAAATATCATTTCAAGAGCGTTTCAGTGATGTTATATAACATCAACATGGTGACTGAAATGTGACATTGAGGTTTGGATTACAGCAAGCTTTCAATAAAGTTTGAAGTAAACACTCTTTACAGGAATAGGAATGTATCATATTTGCTTGAAATACATTTTCATCTGCAGTATGCATTTTTAAACTTAATTTTTATGCATTATGTGATGAATACAAATTTTATAGATCAAATGCAGAGTTACACAAAATAAATCATTGAACATGTCAGTTTATAGGTGTGAATTGCTAAAAAGTGTGTCATTTTTTAGCTGAACTATACAAAAAGATGCTTTTAGAATACGGATAAATTCATACAGCTGCGTTAAAGAAATCAAACATATTGGCTCTTATGGATGATGATGATTGATGTATGTTACACGATTTGCAGCTCAAGTAAATGTTAGTGTATGATATGCAGATATATACAGGTTTACCACCAAAAATTCGTATGAATATTTGTGAAAGGGTTTACTAAAAAATGCACTTTCAATTGTTATGTTTTCATTTTTTCCCTGCTGAACCAAATTTTACTGGTTTGATGTACATGGCAACACAAAAATATATTGATACTTTGCCATCTGAAACATGTAAATCCCTTAAAAAAATCTTTTTAGTTGTTTCCTGTGTTTTCTTGCTACTTAAATTTTAGTTTCACAGTGTGAAAAAGGTAAAGCCCTATAGATCGTATATCAGGTTGCACAAAAGAATTTGCATATATTACCTGCTATGGGAAGAAATTTTTGATATTGAATTTTTAACTGCATTCTGGAATTTTTAAATTATTTATTTAGGCTCATTTCAATGTATGAAAGAAGAAAATTTCTTAGAGCTCTTCTTTTGTACTTGTTGAGCAAAGCAGTTGATGCTTTGCTCAACAAGTGCAAAACGTTTCGACACATTTATAAATTCACTTTTTAATGGAAAGATATAAAATATTAAAGCCTGATCATGGAAGCAATTTGAAATATAGCTGTATTTTCAATTTTTTGATCAAGAAATCACATATTGAATAAGAAGCGATTTTGATCACATGACAAAGACGTTTTTCTCCCTTCGTAGACTGTTTTTCTGCTTTTACGTGGAAATTCAGTTCAAAACTAATTATAATGGGGTTTTATCATAAAATTTGACTAAATACTTTAACTTTTTTATTTATTGTGACATTTATTATTATGGTCATTATCAGACCTCGAGTAATCGTAATCAATTATAATCGACTACATAAAACTGTGTAATCGCATCGTAATCGCAAATTTTAATTTCGAAATAATCGCGATATAAAAATAATCAAAAGATTTCACTTTGATTACAATTATAATCTAATCATAATCGCAATGTAATCTGTATCAAAAAGCTATATAATCGTAATCGAGCACAAATATATGATTACATTTCTTTCCCTTCTTCCTTTCGCGCAATCCATAAAATACTTGGTCGGTGAGTTAAACTTGCACCAAGGAATGAGTAGTCCACATTTGTAGTTCATTAAATCACCCCTAAAGTTAAAAGTGAGAAGAGGTCATAGGTCATAAGGGAGCAGTTCGGGTGAAACAGAATGCATACTTTACACTGTATATAGTCAGCGCTATAGAGGGCTGCTCCTGGTATATAGTAGTAATAAGACATAGAAATAGTCTGACTGCGTTAAAAGGTATGGGAATTGGGGGAAAAAACTCTTTATGTAATTCAAGGGATCTTGTTTCGCGGGTTATTGAGTGGGAGTAGGAGTGGTAAGGGATAAAAAAGAAAAATACTAGATTTATGATTTTATTATGGGCACTTAGCGATTGAACAGACATCACCCTCTTTCAAATGTGGGAATCAGAGAATAATGAAAATGGGGGAAAAAATAAAGATACTTAAATTGCATGTGACAATTTATCTAACAGCTCATTCACATGTTGGATTTCTTAGTGGTTATATCTAAGTGGTTGTTTCCAAGGATCTAGAGAAAGAGATGGTTAAGAAAAACAACAAAAAAAATTGAAGATTATTTCACGGAATCTGCAACAGATTTGGATGAAAAAGGCGTGAAATTTTTAAAATACAAATGCAAATTGTGCTCGTCAGATGTCAGGGTCTCCATAAAAACCAAGTCCAATTTGAACAAATGCAGGTGATTTTTTAATAGATATATACATATTCTATAGATTTATTTTAGAAATATTGCATAGTTATATCTTGTCTTTTTCTTTTAAATTGTTGTGAAAGGAATTTTTTATATTAAATTAACTATATAGTGTTTTTAATCATAAGTATAAAGTCTGTTAATTCAAAATTTGTATTTTAATATATCTGGATAAGTTAAACATATAGATAAGTTGTCTTACAAAAACTCTAGTAATAAAAGATTGTTATACAGTCGTCCCCATTTAAACGAATATTCATGGTTCCAGAAAAAATATTCGGTTAAGCGGGGTATTTGATTAAACGGGGAACTTTTGCTACCTGGACTTCTGTTTTCTTATTTAACACTTCAAAAACTGTCGCTTATCAAAAAGGTTTAATGCTTTCCATTTAAAATTCATAGAAACGCCTTTTTCTAACAAAAACGTGATTAAACTTACAAAGCGCAAAAATAATCCACATTGGCCAACTTATTTCACCCATTTGCAGAAAAAGCAGGGGAGATCATCTGACCTGTCCATTACACACCTGCCGGCCGAAATCATTGCAGGAAGAACTGAAAATTTGCTTTCAGTGTAAATGAGCCGAAAATGAGAAAATGTGAAGAAAATTTTAAGATTAAAAGTGTTTTTCGTGCCTGATTCCAAACATAGGTTACCCAGATGGTATTCGAATAAGCGGGGGAAAATAACATAGATCCAATGGCGATATATTCGGTTACGGAGAGTTCTATTCGCATAAGTGGGTTATTCGATTATTCGTTACCTGATTAAATGGGGAGGACTGTATATATATATATGTTTATTCTATCAGAATTCCCCCCCCCCCCCCTGAAAAAAAAGGTAAGACTGGTTTGTCAGTAAATATAGGGGTGTAAGTAGGATTTCTTTAAGAGTGAAGGACAACAATGGTAATGATACCTAGTTGTTGGTATATTCTTTTAGCATATGCACTGGCAAATTCAATGATGAGGGGAATTGAATTTTGAAATGTAGCCACCAAATTTTCTTTACCTCTGATTATTTTAAAAAGAAAAAAACTACAAAAAAATCTTTTTAAATGAGTTATAAATAAATAATAGGGGGGAAAAAAGGTAGTTAATTTTTTTTCCCAGATAGGTTTGTTTTTCCCCTTTCACCTCCCCCAATACACTCCTACCAAAAGACAGTATTTTATATTATTATTTGCCTGTTAACGTTCATGTGTCTCAATTTTGTTTTAAATATGTGGTTCAAGGGGGCAGAGGCATGTAAATGAAAGAAAAAAGAATGAATTGTTTTAATTCTCTCATTTTGAAACTTTTGGTACAAGCTTATTTTATTTAATTTTTCTTTATTTTTATTTTATTTATTTTTTTTTTTTTTTTGCTTTTATCTCTAAATGTCTTGCAACGAATGTTCTGAGGAAAATAACCTTAGTTAAACTCATGTCATGTTAATCTTGCTCTAAATAAAAAAAGGTTGTGAAACACAGGTTCCCTCCCCCCCCCCCCCCAAATTTTAGAGTGTGTGTAAGGGAAAGGGGGGCTCATTCTACGTACACTGGTATTTGTGAATTTCAAATCAGAATTTCACATGTTACATATACCTATTCTATCAATCAAACATCCTTAGAAATGCTCTTAATTTCAAAATAAATTTATAATAATTAAATCAGTTCAAAAATATTAAAAAAGGAAAACATATATTATTTATATAGAAAAGAATAGCTCATTTAATATAAATGATTTATTTTTTCTTTAAAAATAAATAAATAAAAGGAAACGCATATTTTTTATATTTGTAATTAGGAGTTTGTAACAGGTAGACTACGGAATTAGTGTAATCAAACTGTAATCATAATCGACTAGTTCAGTAATCGTAATACAACAAAAAAAAATATTAATCGTAATCCAAACGTAATCGTAATAGAAATTTAAAAAATGGATTATCGATTATGTAACCATAATCAAACTTGCATAAATAGAGACATAATCGTAATCTGTTTTTTGAAATTGAAAATAATCTTAATCTTAATCCGATTACAGTCCTCTGTAATCGACTCGAAGTCTGGTCATAATTATGCTGCTGGTTTATGCATACACGTGTATACACACACACGTATGTGTATTTCGTTGAATAAGATTTATCATCCGACTAAATTTCATCTACAAGACTTTAATTAATACAATATTTTAGATCTCATACAGCTTTTTTTTTGCGCCTATAGAAGTTTCCAGCATAATAAAAATTCTCTTAATTTTTATTAGACATTAGGGTGCCTCAAAGTTTCACACTTGTGTCCTCACACAGTCTCTGTCTTATATCACTGTTGTAAAAAAATTTATATATATATATATATTTTACTATTAGATTTTTTTTTAACCTCTTCTAATACCCCTTACTAAAATAAAATTGTGTTTGGGCCCTTTAAAAAAAAAAAAAAAAAAAAAAAAAATACCACACAATTATACTTTCTAAGATAAAAATTTGTTTAAAACAGAAATTTGAGCAGTCTCATGAGATTCCGTTTTAACAGGTTTTATTACATAAGATATTGTTTGTACCCAACAAGTCCTGGTTAAAAAATCTGGACACCCCCCCCCCCCCCCCGGTAAAAAGGCTGGTTACACCTATGAAATGCTAGAATTTTTTTTGCGTGAAATAATACTTTTTTTTAGAACAGTCCTGAGATTTTAATTAAAAAAAAAAAAAAAATCTGAATAAAAAATAAAACTTTTTTCTAAACTTTAAGACTATTTCTTATGTTTGTACAACCAGGAAACTTGGATAGGATATCATATGTTTTGACTAATGTCCGTTTAATGAAAAAAGAAAAAAACTAACCTCTCCCTTTAAAATAAACCTTAGAACAGACATTAATGAATATTATATCACTCGTTGTCAGCAACTGCATGCGAAAACAAGACGTTTCATCACCTGTCATCGAAACACAGAAATGATTCTCCTTTTTCAAAAATCGTCTAGGATGAAATAAATGACTTGATCTATCATGATAGTATCATAATAATCAAAACCAAAGATTTGATTTTTCACATCACGGTTGAAGCTGAGAGAATTTTGATGAGTTATCATAGTTAAGACAGAGAAATCATGACATGTATTATGCTAATCAAAACTGAAGATTAATTTTTTTTACTACAGTTGAAGCTGGAGACTTTGAAAAGTAGGATTCATCATGGTTTAGGCTGAGAGAAATCACAACATGTATAATGATATTTGAAACCGAAGATTCAATTTCTCATATCACAGTTGAAACTGGAAGAATTTTGAGGAATCATGGTTTAGGACTGTAGAAATCATTCCATTGGTATCCTAATAATCAAAATCATATTTAATATCACAGTTTAGAATGGTAAAATCTTGAATACTGCAAGTTAATGTGCTGTTTAAAGTTGTGGTTTAATGAAAAAGTATGGTAATCTCAGTTTGCATCAAGATTGTGATATTCATGCTATATTACTGTATAGGATTTTTTAATACTCTCATCACGATTTATATTTTATGTTTATTTTATCACCAAGTCCTAGTGGACAGTTAACAAACAGAACTGGCAAATGACAACCATTTTTGGCAATCTCTTTTTCTAGTCGGATAATATGCAATTATCCATTTTTTGTTCAGTAACAACTTTACAACATTTCTCATATTTTAATTTTTAATCTAGCTGAGAGGTGTGTTTTATTTACCTGTTATGGATGGAGAGATATTAAATAGTGTAATCTTTGTTATACCATTTGATCCTGTTGTTCAAATTCATAACACTTTTGGGTACTTAATGTCAGCCGGGCACCACTTCAGATAAATTATTAAATATCGTTTCTGCAGGAATTATTCTTATTGTATTAATTTCTGTTGAAATATAAAATTTTCATTCATTTCATTAAAAAACAGGATTTGCACAATTTAAACCAATTGGTTTTAACCATGGTTTAAACCAACTGGTTATTTTCTCAATAAAACTTTTTTTTTTTAAGAAGAAATCTAATGACATTTTCTATTTTTTTTCCTAATAATTCACATGCTTCAGGATTATTGGATATTTCATTATTGGATATAAATAATTTCTACTTTTAAGTATAGAATTAAAATCAGTATGCATTGGTGAACGAATCTAGGAAAAAAAGTTATCGGAAAAAAAGTGACATAAACTACAAAAGCGAAAAAAAAGTGACATGGAAAAAAAGTGACAAGGAAAAAAGTTACTGGAAAAAAAGTGACAAAGAATTGATTTTGGGGATTCATTGCTTAAGTATGAAAGGGGATCGGGGAGGGGGCTCATTGTTTAGGTAAATGGGTTTTTCATGCTGAATTAACTGTTTTGGTTCAATTTTTGGATATATGTTCATACTGAAAAGACGCTTGCCTGATTAGTTTTGGGAAGGTATGATTACTCCCCCCCCCCCATCCGTCCTCAATTAGATGAATGGGTTTTTATGCAGAGTTGTCCAACGTGTGTCAAATTTGCATATAGATTCTGTTTGATAAGGCTTATATATAGTATATAATACCTGAAGAGATTTAGGAGTTCTAATGGTTAAGTATAGAGAGGGAATGGGGGATAACTTTTCTAAAATTAAATTAATAACTTTTTACGCATAATTATCTGATTTGCTTAGAATTTTGGACATAGGTTCATTATGATAAGACGTATCTCTGATTAGTTATGGGGTTCTTCTGCTTATTATAAAGGGGGGCGAGCAATTATATCCCCCTTAAACTAGAAAAATAGGTTTTTATGCAGAATTATCCCATGTATTTCAAATTTTAAATATATTTTCTTTCTGATAATGTGGATCTTTGAATAGTTTTAAGGATTTAATATCTAAGTATAGAAGGGGAATAGAATATAACCCACCTTAAATTAAATTACTTTTTACGCAGAATTATCAGATTTGCTTCAAATTTTGGATTATAGAACCATTATGATAAGGTGTATCCCTGATTACATATGAGGTTATTTTGCCAATTAAAAATTGGGCCGGGTGATTATTCCCCCCCCACCCCCCTCCTTAAATTAGATAAATTGTTTTTTAAGCTCACTTATCCGATATATTTCATATTTTGGATATATGTTCTTTCTCATAAAGTGAATCCCGGAATAATTTTAATGTTTAATGGCTAAGTAAACACTAGGGGAACGGATGATACCCCCCCTTAAATTAATAATTGGCTTTTTATGCAGAATTATCTGATTTAATTCAAATTTTGATTGGGCGTTCATTATGATAAGGCGAAGTCCTGATTAATTGTGGGTTATTCCCCGTTCATCGCTCTATACTTAGCCATTAAACCCTTAAAACTATTCAGGGATTCACTTTATCAGGAAGAACCTACATCCAAAATTTGAAATACGTTGAATAGTTGTGAAAGAAAAAAAACAATTTATTTTATTTAAAGAGAGGAGGATTAATCGCCCGCTTCCCCTATTTAATTATCAAAAGAACCCCATAATTAATCGGAGATTCGCCTTCTTATAATGAATATACATCCAAAATTTGAAGCAAATCGGATGATTCTGCATAAAAAGCCATTTATTTAATTTAAGGGGGTTTATCCCCCCGTTCCCCCTCTATACATAGCCATTAAACCCATAAAACTATTCAGGAATTCACTTTATGAGAAAGATCCTATATCCAAAATTTGAAATACATTGGATAAGTGTGCATAATTTTTTAAAATCTAATTTAAGGTGGGTATAATAATCACCCACCCTCCTTTTTAATTACCAATAGAACTCCATAACTAATCAGAAATACGTCTTATCATAATGAACCCATATCCAAAATTCGAAGCAAATCGGATAATTCTGCATAAAAAGCCATTTATTTAATTTAAGAGGGGTTTCCTCCATCTCCCCTTTATACTTAGCCATTAAATCCTTAAAACTATTCCGGAATTCACCTTACCAGAAAGAACCTATATTTAAAATTGAAATACATAGGATAATTCTGCATAAAAACATATTTATCTAGTTTGAGGGGGAGAACTGCTCGTTCCCCCCCTTTATAATAAGCAGAAGAACCCATAACTAATCTAAGATACGTCTTATCATAATGAACTTATGTCCAAAATTTTAAGCAAATTGGATAATTATGCATAAAAAGCCATTAATTTAATTTAAGAAAAGTTATCCCCCGTTCCCCCTCTATAATTAACCCTTAAACTCCTAGAATCTCTTCAGGCATTTTATACTATACATAAGTCTTATCGAAAAGATCCTGTATGCAAATTTGACACACGTTGGATAATTCTGTGTAAAAACCCATTCATCTAATTGAGGACGGATTGGGGGGGGGGGGTAATCGTCCCTTCCCAAAACTAATCAGGCAAGCGTTTTTTCAGGATGAACGTATATCCAAAAACTGAACCAAAACAGTTAATTCAGTATGAAAAACCCAACCCAACTCAATATTTCCCTTCCCACATATGGGAGCACATAGAATTCAAATTCTTTTAAACATTTCAGGGTTTTTTTTTTTTCCTTATACTTTTTAAAAATAAATTAGTCATCTAATAAACTTCATTTCTTAAAATTAAAAAAAAAAAAAAAAAAAACTTTAAATATAATATTTTTTAATTTTTTCTGCTCTATTATTTTATTGTAACAATAAATAAATAAATGATTGATCATATAGTTTTATTCCCTCTCCCTCAATAAAAAAAAAAAAAAAAAAAAAAAAAAAATTTATTGAATTCTATAAACTTGACTTTATATTTTCCTGAAAATTACATTTCCTTGTTATGCATATTTAATTTCTTTTTGTCTGTATTAAAACATAAAATTAAAGTTTCTTACCATATCTACAAAAGCAATAGTCAGAAAATTTTTACAGATCAAATACAGGTTAAAAATTTCCTCTTTAATGTAAATGTATCATTTTATTTGTGCTCATTTGATATCATTTCTAAACAAATGAATTTACCTTGACTATTTTTTAAATTAAATTTCAGCTTCAAAAATCATTCTTTTGTTTTGATGATTACAAACAATCAAAACAGCAATTTGGAATAAAAATAATAACTATAATATTAGTCACTAAAATTTAATTTTAGTCCCAATATTTAATATTGTGCTTTTGGTACATCAAACAAATAAGTTTAAATATGATGTATTTCCGAACTGCTAAACTTTTCAGCAATTTGGAATAAAAATAATAACTATAAGTATTAAAATTAATTTTTGTCTCAACCATTTGTAAATTTAAATACTTTTTTTTTAAATAAAAAAAACTGTATAGATAATATGAAATAAAATAAATATAATAAGTAAGAAAAAAAATTATGCATAAAAAAGGGAGTTAAAAGTTTAGTTAATATTTTCTAAATAAGTATTTCAAAAAGACAGCATTATCCGATTACAAAATAACTATAACTAATAATGTATTGTCCGTAATGTAGTGTGTTATAGTTTGCGAAAATATAATATCAGATACACGATTTCTATTAATTAAAATGATTAACTCTATAAAATTTTAATATCTAAAAATTAAGCTTCAAAATTTAATAAATAATTATCCTCTAAAGAATCTATATAAAACAAAACACTTAAAAAATGTATATTTCAGTTTGTTCAATACGATGTGTACGAAAAAATAATGATAAAAGTGCAAGTGGTGCAGAATATTATTTGTTTTTAAGTTTGTGACATTTTACACTTCATACGACTTGTTTGTTTGTGGATGTGAATGCAAGAAAATCGAATACGTTCCACATTCTCAGCGATTTCACGTAGAACGAAAGGGTTGCTTTTTTCAAAATGCGGAACCAAGTGCAGGGGTGCCATAGACTTATCGAAGAGTAATGCAATTGCGCCAAAATTTGGCGAAAAGTTCCGCAGTTCGGAAATACGCCGCCCCGTGCGCTAATTTACATACCCTCAAGATTTGGACAGCCTTGGCGAAACTGAAATGTAGCCAAATAATTTGGCGAGATAAGCGTACTACGCGCATGCGTTCTGTTTGGTCGAATGGCAGAGCTAGCTGTAGAAGAGAACAAGAGTAAGATGGCCTACGGTGGTATTACAAAAAAAATTGCTTAATCTGGAAACCTTTGCTGAGTTCAGCTCCGCGCTCTTAGAATGGTAAATATTTTATTTATGTTTAATTTATATTATTGAATGTAACTCTTTTCAACTTACAGGGATTTTTCGAAAATAATGTGCATTTTAAGTTCTGTTTTAGGCGCGAAGTTGTGATTTGATTAAGCCTAACATGTGCAGTGCAAAATCATTCTTTAACATTATATTTCCAATTTAAAAAGCAGACACTTTCACAAAATTTGTAAAATAATATTGCTTATATACAAAGTCATATTTCACAATACATTTCAATAATTGGTATATTATTAATTTTTAAGTGTGCATTTTGTAAACAAAACATGTTCTCCAAAAAGAAAATTTTTAGCAAGGAAAAATATCCGGCATTGAATTGATCCTTGTAAATTATATCTTCAATTTGTATCTTACATGATTTGAGTTTTTATAAATAAATGTCTTCAATTTGTTTATGCATGATTTATGTTTTTGTAAATTGTCTTCAATTTATACAATACATGATTATTTTTTATATATTGCATGTTTTCGCTTTTTATTTTCATGATTTTTACATGTTTGTAATTTCTTTTCCAGTTCAAAATTATGGAATTTTAACAAGTTGCTATTGACATGAAATTTTGCCAGCTGAAAGCATTAAAATGGCAGGAAATGCAATTGTTTTTCTTGCCTTTAAATGTCTTTCTGCTAGTTTTTGGGAAACTATATAGATGTCTGTTAAAGCAATATTTTCTTTTGATACTATCAAGTCCAGCCAAATGTTTTTTCATTTGTATCCTTACTTTTAAAACTATAGTATTTTAAGTATTCAGTTGTTATATTTAAATATGAAATGTAATGCTTAGTAGTATAATTTAAACTTTAATTGAACTGGCAGAAATCATCACAACTTATATGAAATGGCCTGTGAGATTTCTTAATCGAAACGCGAGTAAAAGGTACCATTAACTCATAATGATGTTTTCTTTATTAAACTTTTAATACAGGACTGTCAAAATTGGAATCAATCTATTCAAAAGTATCTGCCGATAGTATTAAAATCAGTGGCGTAGCCACCTACTGTCATGTTTTTTGGCGCCCGGGGCCAGCAAGAAATTTTGCGCCCCCACCCCAATATAGATATATAACAATTTCTCTTAATTTGGCGCCCCTAGGCCTCGGCGCCCGGGGCGGACGACCCCCTTGCCCCCCCTTAGCTACGCCACTGATTAAAATTACAAATAAAACAAGTGTTTGCTAGTGTTTGTTGTTAAACTGTAAAAATAAATTTAAAAAGAAAGTGAACAAGCAGTTAAATGTTAAGCAAAAGATTAAAAATTAATGTTTTTGCCATTTTCCACCATGAAAAGGGTACTAAATTTAAGGTACTTACATATTAACGCCACCGCAGTAGATGTTGCGCTAATGTGCCAATAAAAGAACAATCTTGTCGTTTGCATGTGCATTCAGTTATCTTTGGATTCCTTGTTGTTTGCTAATTTTTTATGCCATTTTCTTGTCTGTCTGCGTATAGTAAGATTGCTCTTTATTGGTGCAATAGCACAACTTCTGCTGCAGTGGCGTTAATATGTATAAATACCAAATTTAATACTATGAATGCACATTATGTTTGCAATTCTGAAAAAAAATTAAGAGTGAATTAAGTTTGAAATATATTATGGTACAATACATTCGAATACAAGACTATTTACATGTTAAAGTCAAATTTTACCAATTTTTTTATAGAAATTTTTCTTATGCTCTATTAGTCTCAAATTCAAAATAATTTTGAAAGTAAAGCAATTTCTGATTATTCTTTAATTCTGTATATATATTTAATTTTGCTTGAATTCTGTTCCAAGATTAGAAAATAGTCTCAGATCATTTGTTATTTGAATTTTTGATGCTTTTCAAAATGGCTGTCTGCTTGTCATATAAAAGTATTGCAATAGATAATGTGCATGTGACATCACGCATTTGAATAAAGATTTACTTATTGGTTTGTCAATTTGTGGGCATAAAGTAAGTTCTTGCAGATTTAACAGTTTATAACATATTTCTTATACATAATACAATTTTATATAATTAATCTAGGCCTAACTCTAAAAGGTTTTTATATTTACAGCTGACAACAAAGCTTATAAATAATTTTTATAATATGTTTTAAGTTTATAATGAATATATTTATTGCAAGTTTATTAACTAACATTTATTTTTATTTCTCATGAGTATTATCTGTATATTTTATCCCATTTATTCAATTAAATATAGATTTTTTGTTTGATCATTATTAGGCCTAGCTCCAAAAGCTTTTTATTTTTGCAGTCAACAACAAATTTAAATGAAGTGCTATTTGTCTTTCCTGTGCAGTGTAAACAAATAATTTTTGTAGTATTTTTTAAGGTTATTATGAATATATTTATTGCAAGTTTATTTACTATCATTTATTTTTATTTCTCATGAGTATTATCTGTATATTTTATCACATTTATTCAATTAAATATGGATTTTTTGTTTGATCATTATTAGGCTTAGCTCCAAAAGCTTTTTATTTTTGCAGTCAACAACAAATTTAAATGAAGCACTATTTGACCTTCCAGTGTAAACAAATAATTTTTGTAGTATTTTTTAAAGTTATAATGAATATAATTATTGCAAGTTTATTTACTATCATTTATTTTTATTTCTCATGAGTATTATCTGTATATTTTATCACATTCATTCAATTAAATATAGATTTTTTGTTTGATCATTATTAGGCCTAGCTCCAAAAGCTTTTTATTTTTGCAGTCAACAACAAATTTAAATGAAGCGCTATTTGTCTTTCCTGTGCAGTGTAAACAAATAATTTTTGTAGTATTTTTTAAGGTTATTATGAATATATTTATTGCAAGTTTATTTACTATCATTTATTTTTATTTCTCATGAGTATTATCTGTATATTTTATCACATTTATTCAATTAAATATGGATTTTTTGTTTGATCATTATTAGGCTTAGCTCCAAAAGCTTTTTATTTTTGCAGTCAACAACAAATTTAAATGAAGCACTATTTGTCCTTCCAGTGTAAACAAATAATTTTTGTAGTATTTTTTAAAGTTATAATGAATATAATTATTGCAAGTTTATTTACTATCATTTATTTTTATTTCTCATGAGTATTATCTGTATATTTTATCACATTCATTCAATTAAATATAGATTTTTTGTTTGATCATTATTAGGCCTAGCTCCAAAAGCTTTTTATTTTTGCAGTCAACAACAAATTTAAATGAAGCGCTATTTGTCTTTCCTGTGCAGTGTAAACAAATAATTTTTGTAGTATTTTTTAAGGTTATAATGAATATATTTATTGAAAGTTTATTTACTATCATTTATTTTTATTTCTCATGAGTATTATCTGTATATTTTATCACATTCATTCAATTAAATATAGATTTTTTGTTTGATCATTATTAGGCTTAGCTCCAAAAGCTTTTTATTTTTGCAGTCAACAACAAATTTAAATGAAGCGCTATTTGTCCATCCTGTGCAGTGTAAACAAATAATTTTTGTAGTATTTTTTAAAGTTATAATGAATATATTTATTGCATGTTTATTAACTAACATTTATTTTTATTTCTCATGAGTATTATCTGTATATTTTATCACATTTATTCAATTAAATATAGATTTTTTGTTTGATCATTATTAGGCTTAGCTCCAAAAGCTTTTTATTTTTGCAGTCAACAACAAATTTAAATGAAGCACTATTTGTCCTTCCAGTGTAAACAAATAATTTTTGTAGTATTTTTTAAAGTTATAATGAATACAGGGTGTCCCAAAAGGTCATGTCCAAACGGAACACATGGTTGTGTCAGGTCATGAGGAAACAGAATTACATAGGAAAGGGGGGTCGGAAATGCGATCTAAACAGTGAAATTGCATCGTAACCGTCACGCAAAGAAAAGATAACAAACGGTGTAAAATATCTTTATTTTACAACAAAACAGTACCAAATAAAAAAGAAAAATGCTACAACTCATAGTAAGTGCTCATCCAAGTGCTCATCAACTGGTTCATCCTTTCTCTGCAACGTCCGCGCTTCGAATGATCCGACTGCCCGCGCTTTCGTCTGACATCGCTTATCGCCCTCTAGCGGATTACAATCGCGTTTCCGACCCCCCTTTCCTATGTAATTCTGTTTCCTAATGACCTGACACAACCATGTGTGCCGTTTGGATATGACCTTTTGGGACACCCTGTATAATTATTGCAAGTTTATTTACTATCATTTATTTTTATTTCTCATGAGTATTATCTGTATATTTTATCACACTTATTCAATTAAATATAGATTTTTTGTATAATCGTTAATTAGGTCTAGCTCCAAAAGCTTTTTTTTTTTTTTTCGAAGTCAACAACAAAGCTAAATGAAGCACTATTTGTCCTTCCTGTGCATTGTAAACAAATAATTTTTATGGTATTTTTTGAGGTTATAATGAATATATTTATTACATGTTTATTTAATAACATTTATTTTTATTTCTCATGAGTATTATCTGTATATTTATTCAATTATATATGTTGTTTGATCATTATTAGGCCTAACTGTGGAAGCTTTTAATTTTTGCTTTTCACAACAAAGCTAAATGAAACACTATTTATTTCTTGTGTAGTGTAAACAAATAATTCTTTAAAAAAATTTTAAGTTTATAAACAATATATTAATTGAAAATTTATTTACTAACATTCATTTTTAATTCTTACGAGTATTATCAGTATATTTTATCACATTTATTCAATTAAATGTGTGTTTTGTTTATTATTTGCTATTTTGTTTATTTAATCATTATTAGCCCTAGCTGCATCTTCATAACACTGTCCATAGTCTTTTTGGAGAAAATTAGAATGTTCCTTGTATTAGTTTTTTTTTTTTTTTGTTGTTGTTTTTGTAAGTAATTATCATGAAACAGTTTTGTTTTTCTAAAGTATTTGAGATGCATAAATTGTTTGTTTGGTGTTATAGTTTTGAGCTAAATTTGATTATATTATGTTACAGTGGATTAGTTATGTTAATAGTTAAAATTTACAATGTTTTCAGATTAAAAGTTTTTTTTTTTTTTTTTTTTTTTTCCTGAATATTTGTCTGAGTTATCTCTAATTTGAATTTTATGTGATTTTCAAAACGGCCATTTTTGTTGCCTTAGTTATTTAAATCTATTATGATTATTAAGTATTCATAGGTTTTCAAATACTTGATCATTTTAGTTAGCAAACACCAGAAAGCAATCCATAAAAATAAAATCTTGCACTGATGAATGATCCCGGTAGTAGATTTAAAACAACTGTTTTCTGCTTTTTTCATGCATTGTTTGTGTATTTCTAAATGCTGTTTTTCCATATTTATACAATTTTGCACAAATACAGGGCTTGAATTCCCGGGCAGGATTCGCACTCAAAATTTTGAAATCCTGCCCAAAAAAATATCATGGGCAGGAAGGGGGCCTCCTGTCCAATAAAAATCATGAATTTTTTGAAATATTTTGCGTTTTGAAACTACGATCGACTCTCACGACCATTTTGCAAATTTTGTGATATTTTTGTGTACTTGAATGATATTTTGCAAGTTTTTTACAATGAAAAATTGTTGAAATTAAAGATTTTCTTCCGCAACTAATTGACAAGTTTCAAGCTATTTTCTGCTGCGAGAGCAGAGTTATTCCATTCAAAATATTCCCAAAAATTAACGAATTAGATTTCAAAAGTTATGAGACATAGATTATCAACCTGGAAATTCGGATGGACGTGTTCAAACGTAGGTTCATATTATTTGAACCGAGCTGAGTCGCATGTTTTCACAATCAATTTCATCAATCATCGCGTTTCCTCAAATGCAAACGCAGAAAATTTTGTTAGAGGATTGCAATAGAAACTTCAATTTTGGCAAAGCATCGAGGAAAAAACTCAAATTTTTTCAGACTTGCGAAAAAAAGATGACTTTCTTCAAAAGATTGCGATAACAGACGAATTTTATGAAATACTTGCGGAATAAACGTATATTTTGTGAAATTATTGAGACATAAACGCAAATTTCATAAAATGATTGCAAAATAAATGTGAATTTCGTAAAAGCATCGCAGAATAAATGTGAATTTAATGAAAGGATCTCAAAATTAACATGGATTTCACTAAAATATCATAAAAGCCCCCCCCCCCCCCCCACCCAATTTTGTTGAAGGAGCTCGAAGAAACTCAAATTTTGTCGAAGATCAAGAAAAAACTCCTACTATCTTATAAGGATTGCTGGAAAACGCCAAATTTGTTAAAGGCTTCTTCAGGGGTGATTGTAAATAAAAATATATATATATATATTTGAGATTCACAGCAAATTTTCTAAAAGGTTACAGCAGCACATGTGAAAGGAAGAAAAAGTGATTTTTTTTCTTTTGAAACACTGAATAATTTGCTCAAAATTTTCGTAAACGGCGCCCTGGTATAAATGCTGCATATATGAAAATTTTAACTTTAAAACTCGTAAACGCCACAGCGTTTAACACCTAAATTACGGTAAATATCTGCCTTTATCTTTCTTTCAATTTTATACATCAGTATTGTTGATAAATTTTTAATTATATATACCATATTTTTGAGCGTATGTGCCGCATACACTGTAAGCTTTGCACCTCCGAAAATATATTAAAATAAAACAAATATTTGTCAAGTGTTGCACATACGAAAATATATCAAAATGTTAAAAATTGCATTCTATTCAGTGCTTTTTTTTTTTTCCGTGCTTTGCGTCGATTTCTATTTACATTTGTAAAATGAATGCAATTTCAAACTATTAGTACAATATTGTAGTACTTTTTGTATACTTTTTATTTTCAAATTTAATTTAAATTCTTGCAGTTGTTTTTTTTTTTCGCAAGTTTTTTATGCAATTTTTATAGTTTTTATATTTTTTATTCCGCAGTGATTTTTTGAGATTCTAAACAGAAATTCTGTTTAAAGCATTTGTATAGAACATTAATTATGTTCTACAATTTTCAATTTTTTTTTAAATCACATTTAAATCTGCCTCCCCTGCCCCCCCCCCCCCCCCCCTCTCCCAGAAAAAAAAAACTTTTATTAAAATAAATATTATTTCACAATTTGCCATAATTTTTTTTTTATGTTTGTAAAATGCATTACTATTAATAATAAAATCTATTTCTATAACTAGCATTAGTGTCTCATCCAAATATACAGGGATGAGATTCATCTGCGGTTTTCAGCTTTTTTGTCATTTTTTAATTTCTGCTTTTTTCGGATTTTTCAATTTTTTTTAAATTTTCGCTTTTTTACCTTTTTTTTTTTTTTTTTTTTTTTTTTTTTACTTTTTGAGTTTTTAAGAATTTATTTTGTGTAGACTTCCGTTTTTTATTCGTTTAAATAAAAAAAGAATTGTAAAATAATTTTAATCCACATCAAAATATGCCTCTTTTTCAACACTTCAAATACAAGAAAGAGGTCCTTTATCGCATGCGGTGGTTATCTTATTTCATCGCGATCGCCGAATGCTTATTGAAAAAGTGACGGCATTGTCTTAAAACAGAAGACTTCAACATGGGCGAATGTGTTCCATGTGTACCTTGGATTTCCGGATTTTTCCGAGTTTATGAGATTATTATATTTAGTGGAAAATTTGAATTTTAAAATATCACGAATTTTGACACATTGTCGCTGAAAAAAATCAATTTGTCGATTGTTCGCAGAAAGAAATTGACAATTTCGTCGAACTATTGCGAAAAAACAAGCGGAAATTTCACAAAGGATCGTGGGAAAAAAATTTCTTTAAATGTTAAATGTGATTTTTGCCCAAAAATCGCCGGAAAACGGATATTTTGACACAAGATCACGGGTAAAAAGGAAATATCGTCAGAGTCTTGAAAAAACGTAAATTTGTTAATGGGTCACGCAAAAAAAATCCCACGATTTTAAAGAATCGCGCAAAAAACTACTTTATAGAATCGCATGGTAAAAACGCAAATTTCCTAATAAAAAGATTAAGTTCCTCAAAAAATTGTGAAAAACAATCAATTTTGTCACAAAAATCTCGGAAAAATGATCAATTTCATCTAAAAATATCACAGAAAAACGATAAATTTTGTCGAAAAATCACGAAAAAAGATCTATTTCGTCGAAAAAACGATCTATTTCGTCGAAAAATCACGATAAAATGACCAATTTCATCAAATAAATGCTAATAAACTGCAAATTTCGTCATAAAATCGCAGAAAAATGACAAATTTCATGAAAAAACTTCAAATTTCATTTTAAAAATTGCGTAAAAACAATAACTTTAGTCAAATAAGTGTGAAAAAACGGCCAATTTTGTAAAAAGATCACAAAAAAACGACAGATTTCGTCAAAGAAAAGCCGCAAATTCCGTCAAAAGATAGTGAAAAAAAGGGTTATTGCCAGATTCGAATTTTCTGTTCCAAAAACTTTTTTGCTGCTTTAAAAACTAATTTTGTTGTAACTTTTTTTTTCTGCTCCAAATCTTTTTGATTGAATGGGACCTTTAAAATTGGTATATTTTGCATTTGATAATTTTCAGGGTTTTCTACTTTGTATCACTTAATTTTCAGGATTTTTCATTCTAAGTCACAATCACCCCTGATTTTCGTAAAATAAATTTTCATTATTGTAATCAAATACTTTCTGCCTATTTCATGTTAATAATTTCTTTTTTATTTATGCAAAGCTAAATTGTATGTAATTTATATTTATTAATAGCAGTTGTATTTGTTGAGATTGAAATTCCGTCATTGCTCAAACGTTGTTCACGCAGTTTTCAGCTTTTTTGCTTTTTGGTCAATCTCATCCCTGAATATACCAAATTTTGTCCTCTTTTCAATGAAGTTTAATTACATTCATCAGCGATTTTCATCGTGATTTAATACATGTTTGACTGTAACTTTGTTTTCTACTATTTTTGATAAAACTAGCTAGGCGATCATTTGTCGCAATTCACAATATTTTTTATGCTTCAACTTTCTTTGTAGAAATTGAATCCAGATGACTTTATTTTTTAGGTACATTCGTAATTATGTAAATACGTAGCACCTATAGTGCTCGTTCAGTCTGTCTGTCTGTCTGTCTGCATATAACAATGCAAAAATTACCCAACAGAATCGTTCGAAATTTAAAATACATAATTATTACATTATTTTGTCGAGTCATTTCAAATTTTATGAAAATCGGATGCATAGATCAATTACAGGGGCAGTCAAAAGTATTCCATTACATTACGGTCAATGGGGGAAAAGTTTCAAATGTATTTTATATGTTTGAAATTTAAAATACATAATTTGTCAAGTTACTTCAAATTTTATGAAAATCGGATGCATAGATCAATTACAGGGAGAATCAAAAGTATTCCGTTACATTGCGGTCAATGGGGAAAAATGTTTCAAATGCATTTTAATGGTGTTACACTCATTCGAACTTAATAAAATTTATATGCAACTATTAAGTACATATTATAATATGCATTTTACATAATTTGTGATGCAAAGAATATTTGTTATTGATAGGCCACATGAAGTATTCCATTACATAATAGTGTAGTTAGATCATTGTTTGATGATGAGTTTTAATTGTACACTACTGTGCGAATTAATTGGGACAAACATAAATTTTTTTACAAATGTTGTTAAATTTGTATAGGTTAACCTACATGCTTTGTATAGCAATCTAAAATGAAATATGTCCTCCTCTAGCTTGAATGAGATCCTGTACACGTTTTGGCATGGATTCTACTAAATTAGCACATATAGTTTTGATCTCGTCATCACGAAACCAAACTTTTACAACATTCTCAATCATGCTTTTCTTTGTTGAGCAGTCCATTTTACTCACACGTCTCTTTACAATGCTCCACACATTTTCGATGGGATTTAAATCCGGAGAATTACCAGGCCAATCCAAAATCGTTAATTTCTGTTCTTGAAAAAATTTCTTTGTTAGCTTAGAAGTATGGCATGGAGCAAGATCTTGTTGAAAGATACTGACACCACCAGCGAACGTCTGCATCATAGGCACAATTTTTCTTTCTATTACAGATATATATTTTTTAGAGTTCATGATTCCTTCAACTGGTTCTAAGCAGCCAGGAAGTAAAATAACCTGAAAACATCTGTTTCTGAGGGTGCTTAACTGTTTGTGTAAGATGTTGTTCCCTGATGGGTTCTCCATCAGTTCGCCTGACAAATCTTGGTTGAAACCCTTGTGCAAAAAAATGCGTTTTGTCGCTGAATACAACATTTTTCCAGTTTTGTGCAGTTAAGGATTGATATTTCCTGGCCCAATCCAAACGTTTTTTCTTCATTGCATGGATTAATAACTGTTTTTTGATTGGTTATCTTGCAAATCTCCCAGCTTCAATAAGCCTTCGTCGAACTGTCGATGAATCCACTCTCACACCAGTAGCTAATAATTCTCTCTGAAGATCTGTACTTGTTTTGCGAGGATGCATTTTACTATTTCGTACAAGAAATTTGTCTGTTTGAGGTGAGGTCTTGCATTTGCGTCGACATTTACTCTTTCGTTTTGGAGACAATGTCCCAAAATTCTTTTGCTGATTGATTAATAATCCTAGAAACACTGGATTTGCGAACTCCAGCTGCTGCAGCAATATCCCTCACAGTCATAAAGGTATGCTGTCTAAGGGTAACAATTCTTGTCCTTTTCCTGGGAGTGATATCCATTTTTTAAATGCGCATCCGAACCAAAGAATTCACACAATCGACTACTCCTTACAGCAACTGAAGCGCAACTGAAGGCAAATATTTTCGACATGTCATGATCACATAATCAAACCGGTTTAGACTGGTTAAGAGCAGTGGCCCGTTGTAAAAAAAATACAGTTGAAACCGGTTTGAGGCAGAAAATCCCCGAGAAAGGAACAATTTTCTTAAAAAACATGTTTGTCCCAATTAATTCGCACAGTAGTGTAATTCACTATTTACAATTTTATGAGATTGATATATGAGAGTAATATTTTTAAAACTTCGTTATCTTATGAACGCATCTCATTTGCTACGCCTCACATGCAATTTCCAACTTGTTTTTTTTTTTTTCATGGATGCTCTGAACTGTGAACTAAAAAAATGCAAACAGTCATAGTGAACCCAAATCAGGTAAATTATATATTTTTGCAATGTTAATGTGTTTCCTCAAATCTAGAGTTACATTTCTAATGTGTGTAACTACTCAAATTAAAAGGTATCAGTATTCATAAATATATTTGCTTAACTATACCACTGATAAGTGTATGAAGTTATGCATAGTATTTAACTAAATTTTTTTTATAAGTGTTCAGCTATAGCAGAGTTTCCCCCAGAGGGTTTCAGGAGGGCGCGGTGTCCCTCTTGCCCTTTAGTTTGAAAAATAGCGCCCCTCTTGCCCCTCATCCAAAAACTAGCGCCCCTCTTGCCCCTCATCCAAAAACTAGCGCCCCTCTTGTCGCTGATTCAAAAAAATAGCGCCCTTCTTGCCCCACATTAGAAAAAATGCAACTCTTCAGCGATGATGCGGACGCGATATGACGCAAAAATTACGAAAAAAATCGGCGACAGAATGCAAAAAATCGCTTTTTCGCCGCCCATGGGACGCGTAATATCGTCAAAGAATCAATGAAAAAACGGCAAATTTCATTACAAAAATCGCGAGATAACGGCTGATTTCCGGCAAAATTCGCGAAAAATGGCTAATTTCGTCTTAAAATCTTGAAAAAACGGCAAATTTCGTCCAAAAATTACGATAAAACAGAAAATTTTGTCAAATGGTTCGCGAAAAATGGCAACTTTCGTCAAAAAATCGCGATAAAATGGCAGATTTCGTCAAAAAGATTTGCAAACATTGCATATTTCATCTAAAAACCGCAATAAAACGGAAAATTCTGTGAAAAGATTCACGAGAAACGGCAAATTTTGTCATAAAATCACGAAAAAATGCAAAATTCGTTTAAATACCCCCCAAAAACGTTAGATTTCGTCAAAAGGTCGCAAAAAATGCAAATTTCGTCAAAGGGGCACAAAAAAAAAGTTAATGCTATGTGAATTTTATTTTCGGAATTTATGTTTTTTGTGTTTAAATGTGGTAAAATAAGCGTTTTTTTTTTCACTATCTTTTGACGAAATTTGCCATTTTTTGTGATCGTCCAGTAAAATTTGCCGTTTCGCGATCTTTTAACAAAATCTGCTGTTTTTTGCGATCTTTTAGCAAAATTGGCCGTTTTTTCGCGATCTTTTAACAATATTTGCCATTTTTTCGCGGTCTTTTACAAAATTTACCTTTTTTCTTTTTTTTACAAATTTTTGAGGTTTTTTTTCTCGATTCTTTGACGACATTGTTTTTTTTTTTTTTTTTTTTTTTTTTTTTTTTACCGCTAGATTCTAGATTCAACTCTATAAAGGTGCCCTTAAAAATAAAAAAAAGTGCCCTGAAGAATGTAAAAAGTGCCCTTTTGAGAATAGTAGCGCCCTGCCCCTTTTTAAACCTGGGGGAAACTCTGGCTATAGTCAGCAGGCCCTCTCTGAAAAAAAAAAAAAAAAAAAAAAACACCAGAATGGGGTGCTATAATTGTGATGTCTGTGTACTTTTTATTATTGTGGCATTAAGAAGTGTATAAAGTTATGTACAGAACTGAACTGAATTTTTTGTGTATGATTATTTTTGAGTATGCCAGGCAGATCCTCTCTGGAGACGAGATTTCATGTCCTTCTATTCCAGCTAATTGTAAACACAAGATAATAACAAAATAAGTGAAAACTATTGATTTTAATAAATATCATGATTAGGGATGGGACGAATAGTGATTTGGCCGAATACCGAATATTCGGCAGCCGAATACTAACTTTTTTTTCCCAATAAAGAAAAAAAATTTTTTTGATTATATATAAATTTAAAAATAGGCACTCAATAATAATTATTACTCTTAAATGTGCTTTTAAATGTATTCTTAAATTTGAAACACTTATTTTAACACAAAAAAAATTTATGAAATTGCATTATATTCTTTTATCTTAATGTACATCAAATTGATTTTCAGTAAGTCAGGATGGTAAAATATTTCCATTAAAATATAAACAATGTATTTCACTTTTACTATCAAATGATACTTTTATCTTTGCTTGCATCCAAAATTAATAATATTCTTAATCTCTTTCTCTCAGAATTCACAAGGAAATATTTTCTGAAGTAATCTTTCATGAAGTAAATTTGATCATTAAGAGTTTGTGTCCCTAATAATAAGCAAATTTGTAAGAATGGGACTGTTCGGAAATCAGTTGTCAATCTTTAAATTACAAATTACATTAAAGCAAAAGGTTATGCTCAAAGTAGAATGCATAAGTTAACAAAATATTTGACATTTGAATCGGCGCATAAAATATTCCACTTATTCAACAAGGATTAAAAGGATAAACAGAAATTAATAACAACATGAATGAAGGAAGATGTAAATTAAAAATATATATACAATGTTATAAGCCAGTAATTATGCAAATAATTATTTAAAAGGGAAAACTATAGAATAAAAAAAATTATTTTGTTGAGCATTTAGAATTTGTTTAAATATTTATAAAATCATCTTCATAAAGCAAGTTGTGTCATCTAGTTTGACACCAGTTCTGTGTTCAGATGTATCGTTGTATTTGGAATAGTAATATTTGATATTTAATTTTGAAAATGAATCTTCGCTAATACACCTAGTGAATGAATTTTTTCATTTCTCACTTCATAGAAAATAAGTTATGAATTTCATAAGAGCCTTTTTACATGTGCATGGAATTTGACCACATTAATAAATATTCGAGTGTTTTAAAATAAGGTAGTGTTTCTTTTTTTTTATAAGTGTTTTTATATCTTGAATTGTAACATATTCTATAATGAAGACATTTCCTGTACAATTAAATCTCCTACTTTGGCAGCATTTTCTAAAATATCACCTACCTTTATAGGCAGTACAGAAAGGCTGTATATTTTTTAGTATCTGAATAACTGTATGTTTTGCAAGTAAGAAGGAGAATGACTTCATAAATGAAGTAACCAATTTGGATTAGAGGAAAAAAATTGCAAGAAATGAAATTCTTCAAATCCTAAATTTATTTGGCAAGATATTTTTCACTATTCGGCGAGATATCTCTAAATATTCGGCTATAGGTATTCGGCCGAAGTATTCGGTCAACAAGCCTTCAATATTCGGCCAACCGAATATTCGGCAAAAGGGCCGAATACCGAATAGTGGCCGAATATTCGTCCCATCCCTAATCATGATCCACATTAATTTGTTTTTACTCTGACTCGAGCAGAAATTTAAGATGAATTTACCATAATTTATGAACTGGATTAATATTTCTTATAATTTCACAAACCAAATTATTCTGATTTGCTACAGTATATGTGGAATCATGGGTTAAAGCAAAAGATTTTTCCGAAAATGCTGTCAAAGATGCCAATTTTTTTCGAATCTATAGTTTTTGCTGCATAGTCACTGCACCGCTTTTATTATTATATCTGTATTTTGACCAAAGAGAATACTCCATAATATAGTGAAGCGATCCTTTTCTATCAAAGAGGCAGATTGACTATGCAGCAAAGCTACAGATTTTTAACAGAACAGTTTTTCAGCAATTGCTAGAGTACTTTTCTGCAACATTTGTCCAACATATATAAGTTTTATCTGGACAGTCCAAAAGCAACTTATTAATCTCATCATAACCAGATCTTGAATGTCAGATTACAATTTTACACCTTGAAATGTCTGTTCTAAGAAAGTCACTTTTTCAGAATGTTATCTATTTGGATATTTCCCATTTGTACATTTCAGCTTATTTTCATGCACTTACACCTTTTTTTTTTCTTTTTGCTATTTTGAATAACTTTTAACTTATCAATTAAAGTTTTGCTTCTGACATGACATCTTTGCTAAATTTGTTTTTAGAACCTGTAGTGAAGGAAAATAAAATTGTATTATTTTACTAAAGCATTTTTGATATAGCGTAATTATAGCTAACTTTAAAAAAATAGAGACAACCGAATAAAATTGGTGTAAGAGATGGTAGAATCGAAAAGGTTAAAATTCTTCGTAATATAAGTTGTAGCAATAAAACAAAAATTCTGTGAGGAGGCTGTTTGGAATTTGTTGTTGGGAGCTTTGGTGTAATATTTCCATACCAGAGATTCGATAACACTAAAACATGACTGGTATTTGAATGTTACAGTTGTTCGGAGTGAAATTGTTGGAGGTTTCACTGTATAAGAAATATTTCATTTAGATTTTTAAGGAAATGCATAATATTTTTTTGAAATAAATACAATTCATAGATTTGAAAATATAAATTTTATTCATAATAGTAAACAAAATAACATACAGAAAAAATATTAAACTTGAAAATTCCACAACTAGGAATAGAACACTTTTACATTCAGTTTTTTTAAATATGAATATCAACACTGAGAAAAAATTTGATTGTAAAATACTGTCTCAAAATCAGTTTCTCTGCAATGTTTAACATTCTGCAAAAACTTCGTTAATTTCCTTCTTTGATTTCACATTCTTGTTAAAAAATATTTCAAAGTGATTTATATTTTTCACTTTTTTGATGTAATGTTGATTGACTGTATCTATGTTTCTTTTCTTCTCGATAGCCTGTAATCTATTTAACAGGGGTGCCACTCAGAAAATAACAAAAAAGAGGAAATTTTATGTGTCATTTCACAACATTTATGCATGATTTTTGTAAACAAAATTCTTTATAATAAACTAAATATATTTTAAAAAAAAATAAAATTTATAACAAGATATTTTTTAACTATCTTCAAAAAAAATTTTTTTTTTTTTTTGGTAAACCTTTAACACTTGTGTCTTTCTAAATGAACATCAGACCAAACAGTTTGAAATATGCTGTTAATTCATTGAACATAGAAACTTATACAGGTAAATAAACTATTTTTCTTTATTTAACAGTATTTTATATCAATTGAGGTAACCCAAGAAAGATGCAATGAGCTAAGTTTAGAATTTTATATTGTATGTAGGCTGTTCAATAAATAATACTAATTTTACGCTGCAAAATCACTCATCGAAATGTTAATTTCTGTGGTATAAAAAAAGTTTATGTTTATTAACAAAAGCTACCGATAAATTGTGTGTACAGTAGAGATGGGAAATATAGTTATTTTTGGTTAACATGCCACATCGTTCCACACTTGTGCAAATAACAAGTTCCAACAACCTGTACTTTTGAAATGTATAATTAATAGCTGTATACTGTCGACAGATGTTTTAACTAAAAAGCCTTTAAACAAAATGTTTGAAATATTTTTGGGATGTACCTATATAGACACCCTTTTTTTAGAGAATTCACATCATTAAAAAAAAAAGTTTAGTTACAAATTTAACTTTTACAGGACAAAATTTAAAATTCTAAGTTTCATAACTCAGTAAGTTTTAGATATCGAAAAAAAAAAAAATTATTTTAGATGTTAGAACATGGACAAACTTTTTCTAGATGGTACTCATACGACCCAATCATTGTAATTTTTTAAAAATTTCTTAATTATTTAAAAACATCTATTTCAATGCAAGTTTAATTTTAAATGATGCATAACAAAATCTGAAGCCTTTTTTATTACTCGAACGATACCTCTAAAACAAACAGTTTAAAAATTAGCTTCAAGTAAACATTAGAGCATGAAAATATTCTTTATACATTTTTAATCAAATGCAATTTATTAATCCAATTCTAAAATCATGTTTTTCATATTAGGTTACTAAAAATCTGATAATTCATTCATTTGCTAGTATCATCACACAATACATAGAAGAATAAATTTTTACTGCCTTAAATGTTAAAACATAGAAAAACTTATAAGATCCAGACATTGTATTTTTTAAAAAATTTCTGAAATATTTAAAAAACTGCTATTTTAACATAAATCAATTTTTATATGATGCAGAACAAAATTTGAAACATTTTTGCAATTTGAACTATATTTATATAACTAATGGTTTAGAAATTAGCTTTGGGTAAGCGATAAGAAAAAACAGTGCTTTAGCAACTTAATTTGTAAGGGAAGAAAAAAGAAAAAAAAGAAATTTGATCCATGATTTCACTGAAGCCATATTTATTAATACCTGTCCAAAGATAATCTATAGGAACCTGAAAATATTTATTCAAACATTACACAGATTATTATTACATTTGACAAATTAGTTATATGTGTGTTAAAGTTAAGTGCTTGCACGAACAATGTGATGCTATTGTCTTTATTCTACTTAAGGTGAAACAAAATCACAAAAATAAAAATGTTTATAGCTCATATTTTGAGAAAAAAAAAAAGTGTTGAGACTAAGAAATAAATAATAAAAATGCATTTCTCCTTTTTCGATAAAATATATAGTATCAAAAATTAAAAACTGTCAAACTCCATGAACTATATCCCTTTTAAACATTCAGATTCAAAGAAACACTACCGGATCAAAAATGGCTAACCACAATAGCTGTGTGAAAAATGCGTTGAAATCAAAATTATACCCATCCTGCGATTCCCTTTTGAACATTGAAATTCAAAGATTTACAATAACACAATAATAGAATTCACAATTCTATTATTGTGTAGAGGCAATAAAAAGATAAAGGTTCATTTACTTGTTTAATTTTTAGAAAACAAGAAAAAATCAATTTTATTTTTCACCTTGAAATCATGTACAAATGATTAAATCCTACAAGAAATAAATTCATTGACCAAGATTTTTTTTTTTTTTTAAATCTGTATCAAATTAACATTAAGGGGTTGCAATAAAGGGGTGGAAATAAAGCATGGATTGACAAAAATTACAAATTAAAATAAATATGGAATTGATATAAAACTAAAAAAGTTAAATTTTGTTACTATATCTGAACTGAATGTTTCTTTGTTTACATTTGTAAATTATGTGTTGGTTTTAGGGTTGTGGATATGAGGGAGTCTACTGTATTACGTAATTTTGGGGAGAAGTGTAGATAGATTAGATTAAATTTGTTTTATGCGATTTTGCGTTTGGTTGATTCTTTAAAATATTTTCTGACAAATTTCTCTTGCGTGATGTTTTATTTCCTTTAATAGGAGGTCGCCCTGCAGGAAGTCGATTAGCTGTTTTGCTCAAACCAGGACGGCGTCTCGCTATTGAAGTGGGTTGAACTTTAATTTTTTTTTGTGTTGTTGAAGTAAAAAAGTAAATCTTGTTTAAATCCCCAACATTCTGCACTTTTTTAAGAGTTCTTAAAAGTCTATTGCTGGTATTTTCATCAATGTTGTTATCTAAAAGATTGGATATTCTGATTAGTTCTTTTTTTAACTCTTCTTTCTTTTCATCACTGGCCATTTTGGGCATGTTTTGATCATAGTCATCTGTACAGGGATCAGAAATTGAATGAGCAGGTTTCTTTGGTTTATGTACCATGCCAACTGGTTCATTTTCGATAAAGTCAGCATAAAACTCTGCACTAGGACACTTTTCCCCCAGGGCTAAAACAGCCAACTCATACCTATCAGTTGCTGACATAGGTGGAGCATTTAGAAATGGCAATTTCTTCTCTTTCATGAGAAAAAATTGATGTTTACAAAAAGCCCCGGATACTGCAGATGGGCATGAACAAATACCTATGTCAGCATTTACAATATAGGTATTTTCCGAGTTGCTGCCAACTGAAAACAACCCTGGGGATATCATTTTTATATTTTCTGAAATAAAACCTTCTGTTTTTTTCAGAAATTGGTGATATAAGACTTGGACTTCTCCTCTACGAGAATTGGCATATTCTGTCAGCTTACGTATTAAATAGGGCTCCCACATTGAAATGCAAAAGTCTGTGAGTGCCACAACATTGAAAGCTTTCGTTCTTTGCAAAACTATGTCTTTTAATATCCTTACTGTGGCTTCTGCGAAATTATTAGTATTATTTTGCCTTGTCAGCATCTGCTGACGACTAAGTAATAGCCATTCATCTTTCCTTTGGTAAAATTTATTAAAACGTTTAACAAATTTTGGGTATGCTTTCTCTTCTTTTTTAATATCTTCAACAGCTTCAACCAATTTTTGCTCCGTTGTTGCATACATGACCTAAAAATAAACAAATCATAGAGTTTATGATGTTATCTCTTAAATAATTGCCAATGATAGATACATATTATAAAGTTCATATTATGCATTTTATGTTAAAAGCAAGACAAAATTTTCATTCCATCATATATTTTCTATTTATGATGATTTTCATTTTCACTTTAATAAGCTGAATCTTAAATATTTTGAATTAATAAAATTTTCATATAAATCCGTAAGACTATTTTAATTGAAAGATATTAGACTTAATTTAGTGCATAACAAAACAATATTTAACAAAATTCAGAGTATAATAACTTATACATTATTATAATAAGTATAATAACATTCCAACTCATATATGTTTAGATATAAAATTTTACCTGAATAGTCGTGAAATATTTTTTAAATCAAAATTTATTAAAGCTGCCATAAAGTCAAATTACTTATGTCCTTTTTACATTTTATTTAAAACTAGCAACCTTCGCCCGCTACGCTGGTCAGGACTACGCTGGTATCTCACAAACTACTGGATTTAAAAGAATTTGTTTGGTACCATTTTATTCAGCATGAAAAAATACACTAAAATATGTTATCAGTTGAAAAATATCTGTAAATTCTGATTTTTAAGGAATTTTTTTAAGTTCGTTTTTTTTTTACCCCCTTAAGGGGTGGAATTTTCGAAAATCCCTTCTTAGCGGCACTCGATGTTATAAAAAGGATTTTTACCGCAATTTTCAAACTTTTGGTAAGGTAGATTTTTTTCTGCTGCGATTAATACGAAATCCAGACTATCTTTTAAATAGATAGATAAGGATTGAAATTTTCGTGTTTTTGGGCCGAAGACATCGCCAAATTAGGAAAATTCGAAGTATCTCACGAACTACTGGCTTTAAAAAATTTGTGTGGTACCATTAGATTCAGCATGAAAAAATACACTAAAATATGTTATCAGTTGAAAAATATCTGAATTCCGAATTAAGTAATTTTTTTATAGTTTGTTCTTTTTTACCCCCCTTAGGGGTAGAATTTTCGAAAATCCCTTATTAGCGGCACTCGATGTTATCAGAAGTATTTTCAACCCAATTTTCAAGATTTTAGGTTCGGCAGATTTTTTTTGTGCTGTGATTAATACGAAATCCAGACTTTCTTTTATATATATATATATATATAATTTCAAGATTTTTGGTTCGGCAGATTTTTTTGTGCTGTGATTAATACGAAATCTAGACTTTCTTTTATATATATAGATAAGGATTGAAAATTTCAGGTTTTTGCGCCGAAAACACCGCCAAATCAGGAAAATGTGAAGTATCTCACGAACTAATGAACTTAAAAGAATTTGCTTGGTACCATTCGATTCAGAATGAAAAAACACATTAAAATATGTTATCAGTTGAAAAATAACTACAAAAGCCGATTTTTAAGGAATTTAAGTTCGTTCCTTTTTTTTTAACCTCCTTAGGGGTGGAATTTTCGAAAATCTCTTAGCGGCGCTCGATGTTATCAGAAGTATTTTTAACCCAATTTTCAAGATTTTTGGTTCGGCAGATTTTTTTGTGCTGTGATTAATACAAAATCCAGACTTTCTTATATATATATATATATATATAAGGATTGAAATTTTCGTGTTTTTAGGCTTTCAGCCATGCTTTCAGCCATGATAAAAACAGATTATAAATAAATGTTGCTATGTTATATTTTCTATAATGATATATTATGTCTCACAGTTAATAAAGTAAAGGTATCAGTCTTTATCAGAAATTTATCTCATAGATGATTCAAATAATTCAATTTAGCAGTTTGACATTATGCCCATCTGCTATCAAAAGAGTAGAGGTTCAATTCGTGATCACACTTACCAACTTGTATACTTTATTTTAAATATTGTAAAGTACTATTAGCACCTCAGTAAAACAAAGATACAAAATTAATAATGTACAAAAAATAATTTTGTCTCCTTTCAGTTTCACTGTAAGCTTTTCTCACTTTATCTAGAAATAAAAATGTAATTAAAAATTAGCAGAAAAATTATCTTACTGCCTGAAAGAGCTTCATGAGGCGAGGTCTTTCATCTTTTGGTATTTCTTCAGCATGCGAGAATAGCCAACGCCATTCAGCTTGAGCTACATGAAAATGGCATAATAACTGCAAGCTTTTAGGCCAAACTGATTTTAAAGCACCTTTCTCTGCAGAAGAATCGTCAGTCATGAAGATTTCTGGATTCTAAAAAAAACATTACTTTGTATTAAAACAGAATTTATATCATGTTCTTGATAATCGGGAAAAAACAAACAAAAATTATAGTACAACTCAATTTAATTGACTAGCAAAAGCCACCATGCTTTGTTTGGATTCGCAAAGCATTATTTCATTAATAACTATTTGAAAGTAACAATATTTTATTTTCTATTATTATTATTACTACTTGCTTATCCCGTTGAACAAGCTAAAAGATAAAATGCCAATGATGATATTCATGTAACATTAAACTCTTATCAGGTGTCCGTTACACCATCAAGTTATTTTTATTATGAAGTTTTATTTGTATTCTTATTAATGTGTTATTAATTTATTTTTACTTTTGTTATTTAAAACAAATATTACGTCAATTTGTTTAATTTGCACAATAGTTAGCGATTTGTATAATTTGGCGAAATTAGTTGATTGGATAACCAAGTAGTACCAATTATTTTTGCATCTTTATTAAGCAAAAACACTACTTTATGTTTTGGCGATTTTAATTTTAGAAATTTAAATTATTCCAAATAACTAAGAATTTCATTGATTTTTTTTATTTATGATAAAAAGACTTATGGTATTAATGTGTATATTTTTAAAGCAAAATTTGACTTTTTTAAAAAGCTTCTACTTGGTTATCCCGTTGACCAAAAAACTATCTCCAAACTATAAGATTAAATGCCAATAACAGATGATCGTGAATGTCACATCCAGTGACATTAAAAATGATACAAGAGTTTAAAAACATGTCATTAAGCAATTTTTATTTTAACTTATTTGTATTTTTATTATTATTCTACTAATTATTTGTTTTCTCTTTATTTAAAAAAAAAAAAATTATGTCAATATTTATAACTTTGCTATTAGTTTGATGAATTTTATAATTTGTCAAAATTATTTGATTGGATAAACAAGTAGTACCAAAAAAAATTTCCACTAAAAGCTCTCTTTTAAAGATTTTTTACATTTTCCATCTTGTCTTCTAACAGAAATGTGTACTACAGTAGAACCCCGCTAATTCAGACCCTGTTAATCCGGATCGATCAGTGGTCGATTTTTTTTCAAGTTTGAGAAGTGATCGGCAAATTTATTTCAATCTCATATTCTTAATAAAAAAGTATTTTCTAAAATCTTTTTGAAAGAATGCCTCAAACTTTCTTATTTAAACTATTTAACGTTATCTATGAAAGGAACAACTATGCATCATTTAAGATTTGGCAATTCAAATTTTCACAGTTTTCTATTTAATCCATTTAGAAATGTCATCAAAAGCTCACTGCTTAATAAAGTTTTACTCAGAGCATTTCAAGAAAACAAAGTAAAATCGTCCTTATAGACACACTGACTGATAAACATCGCTTCAGATCTTTGTAAGCCAGTCCATAGGTTTTTTGGACTGTTACCTTGTCATCGTGCCAAAACCCTTCTACAAATCACCTGCGGAATATCTAAATAAAAATAAACGAGAATGAAAGAGAAATTACACCTGAAAATTTTGTCTGCTTGTTTTTAAAAAAATGATGGTTGCTCAGAAGTTGATATCAGCGACATTAGAAGATTGTTGGAAGCAGAAAATAATGAAGAGTATGCCTCGCTTACAGATGACTTAATAATCGCTTTGTGTACAACTGAAAGAAATGAAGATGATGCAGACGAAAATCATTATCAATGATGATTAACCAGAAGTTATAAACTATAATGAAGCAATTTCCCATTTCGAACAATTAATGATTTATTTTGAACATCATGTGGAGACAACATCCAACGAACTACTTATGCTCAAGGTACTGTGTGACCATGCGGTTCATAAAACTGGCCCAGCAGAATGACAAATTTTATAATTGTAAACATTTTTACTGTTTATAAATATTGAATATATTCAGCATAAAGGTAGGTGATTTTCTGTGAGTATCTTACTTTATTTCATTTGCTTCCATTTCTTCGGATAATACGGATTTTCAACAATGCGGATTGGGCCTGGTCCCAATTAATCTGAATTATCGGGGCTCTACTGTATTTGGTTATCCCATTGACCAATTTTGTCAATAATGCAAATCGCCAAACAATTAGCCAAATTGTACAAATTGATGCATTTTTTAAAAATAACAAAAGAAAAAATACAAATAAAAATTTGAATTAAAAATCACTTGATGTCATATACCTAATAAATGTCATATACATAAATCACTTGATGTCATACATGTCGGCCTACCGAATATTCAGTTTGGCCGAATCTAATCCAATACTTAATAAAGCCTTTTAAAACACATTTTAAAAAACTTTTCACAATTTCTATTTTTAACTGTCAAATTATTAATATATTTAAAATAATTAGAAAAATAATATAGAATATTTTTACATTATTTATTTGCTGTTTGTAAAGTTTAACTTAAGAAAATTAACCATGAGAAGGATTAAAATTATGATTTATTAGGATTCTCCTTAGAAATAAATGATGCGAGTGCAGATGCAAGTTCCTAATTCTATTTAGTAAATAATCTGTTTCTTGCTTTTCACAAAAGTCCTTAAACAAGAAAGGAAAACTTTTGAGATTAGTAATAGCTATCAAGGCAGACAATTTTTTGTTTATGAAACCATAATCAACTTATTGAATCATAAATACATTGTATTTCATCTCACTCTAGGTGAAACTTGTGTTTTCGTTTGTTGCATTAACAATAAATAAGCTACCATAACTATTTTCAACTCACATGCTTTGATTTCTGTAAAATGTGATATGATGGGAAGGATGGAAAATGCCACTATTCATAAGAAAAGAACTATGATCTAGACATTTCTTTATTCAGAATTAAGTTGAAAGTATTTATACTTCATATTGAAAAAAAATCTGCCTTGAGTTATTTAAAAAGAACAAATATGAGACTGTACAAATTTTCTCCAACTATTTTTTCATTATTTCTCTTTGATTTCAAAATGTTTGTTTCAATTCATAGAAGAAATAAAATTTAAAATTTTACTAATTGAAAAAGTCTCGTAATTATGCTTCTTAAAAAAGGCAGATTTTTTTCAATACTGAATGTTCTTATAAAAAGCTCTTGTTTATCAAAATATAAGTTTCTCTTATTAAATATTATGTAAAATTGTTTTAAAAAGTAACATTTTAATACCTTTAAACTTTGAAATATAAAAAGTATTTGGAAAGCCAAATATTCAGTTTTCGGCCGAACAGTTACTATTTGGCATCTGGATCTGGCCCAACAATTACTATTCAGCTAGCCGAGTATTCAGTTTAGCTGTCGGTCGAATATTCGGTATTCAGCTAAAATCACTATTCGGTGCATCCCTAATACAGATGAGAGGTAAGACAAAGTGACGATAAAAAAAAAAAAAAAAAATGTTACTATTCGGCAAGCCGAATATTCGGTATTCAGTTTAGCTGTCGGCCAAAATCATTTAGTGCATCTCTAAAATAGACTATAGTATTCGAAACTATAGAATTGAAAATTCTAGATATAAGACTTCACTGAAAATATAAACTGCAAAATGAATTAGATATGACAAACAAAAAAATGTTTACATTATTAAAAAACTAATGTTTTGCTGCATCTGTTACCATGGATATAAATCATTCTTAGATCATTTTTTAGAAAATGTTGATGTAATTTCATGAACCCAGTCAAACAACATAGTTTACATATAATAAATCAAAAATATCTAAATAAAGTAAATATTCAGCTTTAAGTTAATACACAATTATAAAATAGCAATTAATTCAACATAAATTATTTTTTAATTATAATTTAAAGTTACCTCTTCTCCACCAAAACACTTTGGGAAGCTGTTTTTCAATAATTTGAAAGCGCTTTGATAACTTTCCATAGTTTGCGCTGGGTGTACCAATACAGCCAGCGGCAAAGCTCCAACTTTGACGGAAGCCAATAATATGGTGATACTACTTGACGTTGCCTCGCAACTGCTTGTAGTATCCACATATATCATCTCTTTGCAGGTTAAAAAGGAATGGAGACGCTCCATTACTTCCGTAACTATAACTACACACCATGGCTCAGTGTCACTTATTCTGACTGTGGCACCTGAAATAAATTCAATTGTTATGTAACATACAACATTTCCATAAAAGTTCATTAAAAATTATAAAACTTTCAGACTTGTTAATGATTTTTGTACGCAATTTAGAATGCATATAGAAATAGGGCCAACACCACTGGCACTCTCATCCTGTGCGACCATTATATGTGACAGTGACAGTACTGTTGGCAGTAGCATCTCGAGCGTAAAGGGCAAAATTAGCACTAGCCACAGGGCCAGTAAATGATAAATAGCGGCCGATGAAAGATTGGGATGTGTGTTTGCTATACATCTCTCTTAGAGATGTTCTTTGTGCTAAATAATTTTTATGAATATTCAATTGATTGAGTTGCGCTCGTCTTGCGATTTGTAAATAATGTAATATGTGTTGTGTCGTCTACAATAAAATGTGACTGTAACATCTCTGTTCTATATTTTAAGTACCGAATAACATCCCACAGATGGATTATATTTAATATATTTCACAAACACTTTTTTCAACAAAGATTCATTTTAAAATATATCTTTCGAAATTATTTCTAGATATTTGTGGGTTTTTCGAAATATTTGTGAGTAAATTCTTAGCAAACTTCCACGAAGTTTCTACATATTAAACACAATTTTTCAGTCTTTGTTTGAGTACAAAAAATTATTTCAAACCGATTTTTATGAATCTGTGATGCTATATCATGATCAAGAAAGGATAATTAACAATGATACGTTTACTAACCTTTAAAAATGAAATTAATTAATGAGTTTATGTCCGAAATGCTCACTTTCGACTATGCTTGAAGCCAAATTATAAAAACAAGGCAATAATTTATTATTATTACTATTACTATTTTACAAGACGTGTCACTTTCCCTTTCAAAGCTATTTATTTCTCTTCATTTTTTAGAAACTTTTAATTAGAAATTAACTTCGCATTTTAATTGATTTCCGATACATTTTAAATAACGAAGTAACAGGTGATATTTTCTTTACAAATATCACGTGTTACTTCGTAATGTCATAGTGAATCTAAGACAACAGTAAAATAATGCATTCGTTTCAACATAAAACACATAATAAACTATTAGGAAAAAAAAAAAAAAAAACATAAAACGTTTCTAAATTTTTAGAATAAGACATGCTCTTCTTAACTTTCTTAATGACTTTAACTTTTGCATAACCTATCTCCTGGAAACGAAATTTAAAAATAAATTGCATTTGATCATATTTAAGATATCTTTTATGCCAGAGTGTTGTCGAATTGGTGTTGTTTGCATCTCCTATGCCAAACTGTAAAAAATTTCCATCCAAAATAACAACCATTAATTTAAATATTTAAACTTTTCTTTATTTAATTGCAGATCATTAATTTTAATGTACGTCAATATCTGTTATTAAATGTAATGATGATTAATATTGATGGAGAGATTTTTACATACCTAAAAATAATTTGTAATAATCATATTGCTTCCTTAGTACCTTTGATTTCTCTCCGATATTTCTCTCCCCAAAATTGTGCATCAATTTGATCAACCAATTTATTTATTTTACAATAATTATAATTAAATCTGTTAGTGATCGTATTATGTTTCTAGGATCTGATTAGGGAAAAGAATATTTTCTGCAGCCTAAGGAATAATAATAACAATTCTAATAAAATGATAACATTCCTTACAAAATACTTCCAATTAAAATTTCTTACAAAAAAAATATTCTTATCCAAAAAAAAATTAGATTAATTTATGCGTTGTGTTTTTTTTGACGTTATCAGATCCTTATGAAACGTTGATCAGCATGCACCTAGAGTAATTTCGACACATACTCCATAAATCATCACCATGCTTTGTCACTTATAAAACAAAAACATTTATTTGTACAACACAGATCACACATAATACACTAAATATATACATGCACATAAATAAATTACAAAGATACAAAATAATCAAATCAAAATCTATTCTTTTTTTTTATAGCTGTTGGCATTACTGCATAATTACATTTTATGCTTTGTAACACAATATTTTCAACATTGAAAATTGCTTTCATAAATTTATGAGTTATCATCACCATAATGAATTAATCTGCGGGACAATTGGCGTGCAAGTGTTTCACTCTTATTTAATTATTTTATCATACTCTATAGTTGTGGGCAAAAGAAGGGGGAATAAGTCGGTAAAAAGCATACCTTCTCTAAAGTTGTCGACACCATAGGCAAATGCATATCCAGACACATGAGTAGAAGTCCGGCACACTTTTATTGCTCATATTGGCGAAGATTATCACTCGAGCACGTTTGGTAGACTGACTGCCTGACTGACTCGTAATTTTTTTAACAAAAACGAGAAGCAAAAAAATGTATAATAATTATTCTGTAGTCGAGTTATCCTTCGACCATTCACAGTTTTCTTGTTAACATATTTTTTTCCCCCTTCCCATCTCATTGGCTGTCCTTAAATTGACTATTAACTTGAACGCCCCCTAATTTTAAATTTCTAGGGGCTTGTAACGGGCTCGTCGTCAGAATGTCTGTGTGGTTGATAATTATTACCCCACACATAGATGAGATTTCTTCTTTTGCCCTGTCGTAAATACACTCTTAGTAAAAGTGTCTCTGTTTTGTCATTTTATTTATGGCCGTCTGTCACAGTCTTATTGGCGCTATAAATTTCACAGTCTTAGATGTCAATCAACTGTCCTCTGTTCCTTTCTTTCTATATAATTTATTTCGAATAGTTAGTTTTCTTTACAGAATTGTCTGGTTTGAGTGATGTGGGTGTTTTATACCCATCATCTATTCTGAAATAATGGCAGGTATTTTGAATAAAATCATTCTCCAATTTTGCAATGCTGCAATATTAGCGATGCAAAGTGTATTTTCTGCATCAACTAAGAACTGAATCAAACATACGAAAATGCCAAAGGCTTGTCGGGCCACAGAGAAGTTCCTGATGGGCCAATTGTGGCCCGCGGGCCACGTGTTTGACATGCCTGCTCTAGAGATAGGTTCCTCCTGGATAGAAATGTCTTAATTCAACATTAATAACACTTATGTTTAGCTAAAAACTGAACAAAACTAAATAAAATAACAAAATGTTAATATCTACAGAAATATAATAAAGTAATTTAACTTACCTTTTGATTTATACAAGTCTATTCTTTTTTGTAACATTTCAAGTGGATTGACAAAAGAACCCCAGTTGTCTTTTTTCCAAACTTTATATAGATTTGTTACCTGTCTCCTTGTTGGATTCAATGATGCATTACCTGCATCCTCATATTTTTCATCAAGCAAAAGTGCATTTTCATGGTAATGCATTGCTTCAGCTGGACCCAAACCATTACCAAAATATGCATAGAAGGATTCTTTAACCTAAAAATACAAAAATGTAAGTATAACAACTACAATATTAAACTATTTTCAAAATTACAAAAGAAAAAAAAAGTACCTCTTTGCTAACTCTAAGCATTCTCAGAGCAGCTGCTGCCATCGTATTGTGCTTATGGCTTAGATCCAGCTTTACTTCACCTGTTAAGGGTGGATCCAAAGTCAAAAATTTGTCAGTGGTGCATGTATTTTTAGTTATTTTTTTTATCACTATCCTAAATTTTGCCAGACATTCTGCATTCCTTTTGGAATTTACTTTGGACTTATTTTTCTTGCTATGTTGGCATGACCAAGTTTTGCTGAAAATTACTCTGGAATAAATAAGAATTTTTTTTTATTAACATTTTAAATCATCAAATTAGGTTAATGGTTGTTAAAAGTGAAAAAAATACACTTACAAGGCAAAAATGAAAAAATAAACCTCATTGTTCCAAAAACTAATGATAAATATTTTTGCAGAAAAATTAAATTTAAAAACTGATAAATATTACAAGATCTCATATATAATGAAATCAAGTATACTAATAAAAATGTATATTTGTGTGAGCACAGATTATATTACGGTTTCTTATTCTGAAGAGCATCTTTTTCCAGATTTCAGGTAACTGTGTGGAAACAATCCTTTTATATACAGTAAACTCCCTCAAATCCACAAAGGTTGGGACCAGGGGTTGTGCAGATTTTAAAATATTGTGAATATCTGATCATTGATTTGTTTACATTTTTAAAATATTAATTTGATTTGTGGTTAAGCATTGTAATCAATGCATATACTAACAGAATTTAGGAAAGAAATGCAGCACCTTTGAATATTGATATCGTTTAAAAAAAAAAAAAAATCGGCATAATCGCCGCACCCGTTGTAAATGCTACAGTCAAAAGGAATCATTTTACCTTATTAAAGCCCTCGTCCTCACTCGAGGAAACGCTCAGAAGTTAATGCTATTCCTAAGCATTTTTCAAATAACTCTTTCGCATTTTGACATTTAATATATATATTTTTTTTATTTTGAATTGGATAGTTGAGGTGCATGCCGACAGCACACCTTTTTTACTTTTCCGATTTTGGTTGCAGATATTTTTTACAAAGTTAATTTCACTTTTAAAAACGATTTTGAAACTGAAAGTGCTTTTTAAAATATATATCTGCATCCAAAATTGAAAAAGTAAAAAAGGTGCGCTGTCGTCGGCATGCACCTCAGCTATCCAATGCAAAAAAAAATTATTCAAAAATATTAAAATGTGAAAGAGTTAGTAGAAAAATGCTTCTCCATAGGAATAGCATTAGATCACGAGCATTTCCTCGAGCGAAGACAAGGGGGCTTAAGGAGGCGATAACATACCGAAAATATCTCACAACAACAGCAAAACACTGAATTATTAGATTAATTAAATTATTAAAATAAATAATTGTCAAAAGAATATGTAGAAATAAAATATTTATATTTTCCAATTTTGCAATATACCTCCCTCCTTGGTCCAATCACACCCATTAATGAATTTTATAAAGATTTTATGCCCCTTGATTTTACATATCACTTTGGAGGAAATTTGAGCAGAATTATATAAGTTATTGTGTCCATAAAAAAGTGATATACATATATATAGATAGATAAATCATACATAATATGTGCGTGGATAGCATTTCATACAAAATCCACCAAAAAAATGTTTGCCTAAAAATGTATTTTTATCACTTTTTGCAAGTATTATTTTATTTTTAAGTGATTTTAATACACAATTTTACTGAAATCACTAGTCATTTCAAAAATATATCAAAAAATTACATTATCAGAAAGCTTTAAAAATTATTTACTTACTTCTCTAAGTGAGGCTTTTTATAATACACTATCCAAGCAGTTTTTGTTACTTTCGATATGAAAGTCTGCAACTCCTCTGCAGCCTCTGCATTTTCAATAGGCAGTCTCAAAAAAACACTGCTGTTATCCGATTTTTTTTCATCAATAATGCAATGAGGATATGCAGTCAATATAAAATGAAATACATTTTGCTTAAAATTTGACAGCTGATCCATACTGGGAAAACATTAAGCAATGTTATCTTTCACATCTAAAAGAGCAAGAATAAAATAAGACAAAAGAATAAAGTTTCATAAGCAATTTAATATAGAAAATTTAACTGTTACATAAATTGAGTAATCAAATTAACACTTGACATAGGGATGCACAACTTCTTGCCCACAATGAGTTAACATGCGACTCGCAAACTTCATAAATTTACAACTGGAAAAAATTTCAATTTTCATGCATAGGTCACAGAAAAAAAAAAAACTTAAGTTCTGTCAATTTACCGCAGAAAATATAAAAATTTCATCAGTCGCTTCAGAATAACAAATTTCTTAGATTGAGTGCAGAAAAAACGAAATTTTTTTCCGATGAGCTTGGAAAAATCAAATTTCATTCATTAGGTATGGATAAACATGAATTTTGCTCATGAAACCCAGAAAAATAGCAAGTTTCACTCATCAAAGCATAAAAAATTATGAATATTGTTAGTTGGACGTGAAAAAGAGCACATTTTGTTGATTAGACAAGAAAAAATTGTCAGTCTGGTTGATGATGCACAAAAAAATTTCAAATTAAATTCATCGGCTGTGAAAAAAAAATCATGTTTTCCTGGTTTATCAAGTGTAAAAAGCAAAAATTTCATTTATCAGGAACAGGGACAAAAAAAATCACAAATGTTCTTGAACAAGGACAAAAAAAAATCTCAAATTTTGTTGATAAAGCACAGAAAAATCTGAATTTTGTGATGATTGGCGGCGAAACAATGATGAATTTTATCAATTGATAATGTGAAAAAAAAAAAAAAATCGAGAATTTCATCTTGCCACGTAAAAAATGCAGGTTTGTCAAAGTAAGTTAAAAATTTGTGAATTTTGTTGATTGGGCAGAGAAAAATGCATATTTTTTCAGTTTAAGGCAAATAAAAGTGCAAATTTCATCAATCGAACTTGAAAAAAAAAATCATGAGTTTTTTTTATTGAATTCTGAGAAATTGCAAATTTCGTAGATGGGACACAGAAATGTTGCAAACTTTGTTGATCTCATAAGAAAAAATGCAAATTTGTTCATCAGACTCAAATAAAATCACAAATTACATTTATCAAGTGCTGAAAAATCATGAATTTCGTCGATCAAGGATAGAAAAGTCACGAATGTCTTTGATCTGGTGCAGAAAAATCTAAAATTTGGTCAATCATGCAAAGTGAGAATTTCGTTGATCTTGCACGGAAGAAATGCAAATTTTATTGATCATAGGATAAAAAAATTAGGAATTTCGTCTATCAGCTTTGTAAAATTTGAGAATTTTAGCGATCAGCTTCATAAAAATTTTTGTTGATCGGACACAGAATGATCATAAATTTTCTTAACCGACTTCATAAAAATTGTGAATTTGCTTGATTTTCTTTATAAAAATAAAAATAGTGAATTTCTCTATCTGTTTCATAAAAATCGCTAATTTGATAATGCTTGGGCAAATTGTAAATTTTCTCGATTGGCTTCATAAAAATCGTGAATTTTGTTGATCAGACGCAGAAAGATTGTGAATTTTCTCGATAGATTTCATAAAACGTGATCTTCATGAAAATCATGAATTTCGTTGATTGTGCAAAGGAAAATTGCGAATTTTGTCAATTGGATTCATAAAATTCGATAATTTTGTTGATCAGTTGTAGATAAATTGTAAATTTTCTCGTTTGGCTTTCTAAAAATCACAAATTTCGAGGATCACTTTGTAAAAATCAAAAATTTCGTCAATCGCTTTGTAAAGATCACGAATTTGATCAATCACATTGTAAAAATCACAAATTTTGACGACCAGGCTCGAAAAAAATTGATAATTTTTTCGATCAGGCATGAAAAGATTAAAAATTTCATTGGTTAGCAGCATAAAAATTGCAAATTTTATAGATTATGTGAGGGAAAGTCACAAATTTTGTCAATCGGCTTAGTAAAAAATATGGATTTTGCAGATTGGCTTTGTAAAAAGTCAAGGAATATTATCAAATCTTGAAAATAATCCTTGCTATATCTGTTATATATACAAATGTAAAAACTGCTGACATATATATCTTTACCAATTGAATTTGATATTTTGACTGGGTAAGTGAACTCAAAAGGCTAACTCTCCCCCTCTCCTCTGAAATTTAATTTTTTTTTTTCAGATTATAGACCACAGCTCACCACCTTGAAACAAAATCTGTATGTTTTTGATGTGAGCCTCGGCCACCTTGACATATTTGGCTCTTCTATAGACAAGATTGTGCACCCCTAACTTAACATGTGAAAGTCTTGAAAACATTCAAATTACAAATAACAGAATAAATAAATAAAATCCCTGTCGGCTTGGCCTATAGGCGGAGGTAGATTTCGAAGAGTTTTCATTTCAACAACAAAAAATAAAATATTAGCGATAAACCCAATTTAACTATTTTATTTGGCCGCTTTTGAAAATTTTTTTCATTTCATTTTTCTGTAAGAACTGATTTTATCAAAATCCTCATCCTTTTATCAAAATCCTATCAATGGTTCCTTTATGAAATTCAAAGTTTTTCCGATTCTTATTTGCGTCGTTTCTATGAGGGGATTTAGAGAGCACCAAATTTATACTACAAACATCATTTTTGAGCTATGACAAGAAAAAGTTGTTAGGAAGGGGGTGTCAGATTCTAATTAGGATTAAAATTGAAATGAATATGAAATTTAACATAATTTTGAAGCAGGGAAATTAGTTTTTAGAACAGAAAAATTTACTTCTTGCATTAACTTTTTATTTTTCTGTGCCCTTTTGATGAAATTTGCATTTTTTTGCGATCATTTTACTAAATCTGCCTTTTTTAAAAAAAGATTTTGACAAATTTTGCATTTTTTTTTTTTTTTTTTGTAAAATTTGCCATTCTTTCCAAATTTTTTGAGAGAATTTTCCAATTTATTGTGATTTTTGGATGAAATTTGCTGTTTTATCGAGATTTTTTGACGAAATTCCATGCCTTGTTGGATGCATAAGAGCTTTCTTTTGCACTCTGTCGTCGATTTTTTTGCGTAATTTACGTGCTGTAGCGCATCCGCATTATCGCTGAAGGGCTGTATTTTTTCAAATATGGGGCAAGAAAGGTGCTATTTCTTTAAATGAGCCACAAGAGGGGCACTAATTTTTGGATGAGAGGCAAGGGGGGGGGGGCGCTATTTTTTAAACTAAAGGGCAGGACGGGCAGAGCACCTTTCTGAGAGAAACTTTCAACATATGATTACTTTCTTTAAATAACAAATACTGTTATCAGATTCACTAAGAAAGATCCCCGAAGCAGAATATGCTTAAATGTGCGATATATGTCGCAGAATGAACTCCTTTGCAGAACATTTCAAATAATCAGTTAAGAAATTCACCATTAAATTGAAGAAAAATTGAGAAACTCACAGGGGTTTCAAATCTTCTGAAGATTAATAAAAAAGATTTTAAATCTGAAAATTCAGAAAAAATATATTGTGAATGTAAGCGAATGGTGACCATTAAAAATCTATTGTATCAATCGTGCAAAGAAAAATTGCCAATTTCGCAGTAGCATTGTAGAAAAAAACGAATTTTATCTAAGTATCACAAAAAAATCTGGAACTTTCATCAAAGAATTGCGAAAAACAGCAAATTCAATTAAGTGATCATGAAAAAGCAGCAAATTTCATTAAGGGACCGTGGAAAAATGGCAAATTTCATTAGAAAACCTTACCCTCCCCCTCCAAAAATTGTCACTCAATATGTCAACTTGAAAAAAGGCAAGCTCAAACAAATCAATATTTTTTTTCAACTCAAGATTGGGCTACTATTGTTTCAAGTTGTGTGTGATTGATTAAATGAAAAAAACCTATTGTCTCATTCCACTCCCCTCAATATATATATATATTTAAACCAAACAAAGTTTTCATTTTATTTTAATTTTTGGCCAATCTTACATATTTTTATCAAATTTTAGGATTAAGTTACAACAGATTCACAAAACGTGAGATTCAACATCTTCAAAATTTTAAATCAAAAAACCGTACATATAATTATTTTTTTAAAGTAAAAGCTTATGCTTCATTAAATTTTCCTTGAAATTTGTTACGGAAATGAAATACGAAAATACACATTTGGCTCAAACAATAATTAAACACATTGATTAAAGTATTCAAAATCAAATACTGAAAATTGAAAATAGCTGATGAAACTTTTTTTTAAATTAAAATAGCATCATTTTAACACTAACCTCTTAAAGGAATTTTGTTTCTAAGCAAGGATTTATAAAATTACATACACTTCCACTTAGATTAGGCCTAAATTCCGTCAAATCTGAGAATAGTTAAAATAAAAATAAATTAATATATAAATTCAATGAGATTTTTGTTTTAACGTCAATACATACCAACTAGAAGTCTTTTACTTTAATAAAATTGCTGTAGCGACTAATCAGTAACTTAACAATATAATTTAAGCTACGTAGAAGCTAAAATATATATATATATGTTATGAAAGCAGTAAATAGCAAGAGCAAGATCGCAAGAAAAATATCGAGATTGTTATAGCATAGAATCTAATTTACAAATCCTCTAGTTTTTAACATGTGCCAGACACGCATGCGCATAGTGCGGCCTCCGGCTAATATACAAATGCTCAAGCTTTTGCCATCTGCCACACACGCATGCGCGTAGTACGCTTATCTCGCCAAATTATTTGGCTACATTTCAGTTTCGCCAAGGCTGTCCAAAGCTTGAGGGTATGTAAATTAGCGCCCCGTGCTAGTGGTCAATTAAAAAACGGCCTATAGAGGCGCTGCTTGCAGCCTTCGATTCAGGAAAACTGTCCCTTTAACTAATGTTAAAGTGTTATTGAAATAATTCTTTATTGTAAATGAATTTGAAAGTTTTAAATATTCAAATTCGTATAACTTTTACTTTGCAATATAAGACAGAAAACAAATGTCATAGTTAATCTGAAATTGTGCAAAAGAATTACATCTTTTCTCCACCAGATGGCGTATTCGAGTGCTTGAATCGCCTGTTCCAAATGAAAGGGAGCTAGATGAGGTTCGAATTTTTTCATCAGAGATATCGGGAAAAGAAATTCAGATTTTATCAAATGATTGTATAAAATAAAATCTTGAATTTCGTAAAACGATTGCGAAAAAAACGCGAATTTCGTCAATAAATTGCGCAAAAAAATCATGAAAATTTTTTGAATTAATCGCGCAGTAAAATTGAAGACAATGGACCACTAGCATTTCTGACGTCAAAGAACATCACAACAGATTTCAGCTAATCAGCTTCTCTATTTATCCCACAAGCGTTCACCAAAAGCCAATCAAATACCGCAACGTTTGTGGGAAACATTGGAAACTCCGCCCCGTGCTAGTGGTCAATTTCGTCTAATGATCACGAACTACAAACAGTCGATCATGGGGAAAAAAAAAATCGTGAATTTGTCAAAAGATCGAGGAAAGAAATATGGAATTTCATCAGTTGTTCACAGGAAAATTTTGTGAATTTCGCCAAATAGTCACAAGAAAAAAAAAATCGTGAATTCTGTGAAACGATTGCAGGAAAGTGCAAGTTTAGAGTTTCGACAGATGATAGCGAGAAAAAAAATCATGAGATTCTGTAAGAGGATTATATTAATTTAAATAAAACTGCCTGGACTGAAGAAATCCTCGTTTTTGTTTGAAAACCAAACATTAATAGGTCTAAAGTTTAGGTTATATACAGGGCCGTAACCAGCGAGTCATGCTAGGGGGGCTTTGAAAATTTTCTGGGGGGCTAACATCTTTTAACAATCTATCTATTGAGCAAACTAAATATAGCAAAAGCTGATGAAATGGATGTGCCCATAGAGGAACAGGTCTAAAGTGAAATCTCTCTATAACGGAATTTTTTTATAAGGAAATTATTAAATACAAAATACTTCATGATAATCAGAAAATAAATATATATATTTCTTTTTTATCCAAAATAAAACCTTTTCCCAAAACTATTGTAAAGTAAAAAATGTTATTTTTACATAATAAGTAATTAAATTAAGAGCATGCGTATTATTATATATATTTTTATGTACTTTAATTTGACTTTTTAGTGTCTAGTGTCCTAAAATTAATCCAATGTCATAAAAAAAAAAAAAAAAAAAAAAAAAAACCACGGACATAAACATTTATTTTTGAAACATGTGAACAACTTTCATGAAATGTAAGGTGACTGTTTATTATTAAGTGTTTTCCCGTTTCAATTGATCTTATAAAGTATTTTTCTTTCACTCAATAACGAGAATATTCATGATGCATTCAAGAAATGATTTTCTTACCATTTGTTTAAACATTTTATTTTCTCACATTCAGAAGCTTAAGAATTGAATATTGTTTTCTGTTTTCTTATAAACAGTGGTGACCATCCCCCCTAAACCCAATGACGCAAATTCTCCCCCCCCCCCCAAAAAAAAAAAAAAATCTTCATACTTTAACACGCTCCCCCCCCCCCCCCAAACAGAATATCAATTCTAAAATATATTCTACTTATAATTTGCTGCACATTCAAAAGATAGCGAGTTGGGCATAGCGAAATGAGTTCTTATTGCCCTTATCTAGAATTTAAAGAAAGGAAACACAGGAACATTTCTGGAAATTAAATGTTGAAGAAATTTAAAAGTGATATAAAAAAATCAAGATTTTTTTTAACAGTTAAAAAAAATATTAAGAATTTAAAAATCCCCCCCCCCCCCCAAAAAAAAATGTACTTTTTCTCAAATTCCCCCCCAAAACTAAATTGTATGACGCATCTTGCGTCACCAAACTTCTCTCTGGGCACCCCTGCTTATAAATGATATATATCATGAGTTATAGTCATTTACTACTCGATGACTAGTATTTCATCATTAAATGCCATGAAAATCAACCGACGTCAAATCTGCCATCATATTTTGACAAATTATTTTTCTGTTACAGAAAAACGTAAAATGCTGTTTGATTTCTTACAGTCTAAATACTTGCAAATATTTTTATAAATAAAATTATTTCACAAATATGTCAAAAAATAGCTTTTTCAGATTGAAAAACAAGCTTATAAAACACAATTACACAGTTTTATTCTTTAAGACAGAATAACCATATCTGCTAATTTTATGCCTTTATCAATAAAATATTTTCTGCAAATGTGTTAAAATGTAACAGATTTACAGTTGAAAATGAATTTAATGCACCCTACACCAAATAACCAAAGATATTTTTGTCGTAATCTTTTAAATAAACTTAACCTTAATCATGTTTTATTACTTAATATTTTTAAAGTTATATGACAAATCGAAAAAAAAAATGTTTTCATTGAACACAAGAAAAAAATTAGACGAAAATTCAAAAACCAAACAAAAAAATACCCTTCTCCTACTTTCCTAATATATTACTGCCAAGCCCTATAACACAAAACAATTACTGGCTTCCAAACAATTATTTTTTTTTATTTCACGTGTATAAATTGAAATTTTTTATCTTTCTTATTTTCAAACATTCTAGTTTCCATTTGATATTTCACCATTAACTAAATCCACTGACAAGTACGTATTGTCAACAGGCAAACCATTAAAATTTGAAATATAGGTTTTTAATGACTATGTTTTAGTCAAGACTTTGACCATTGCTTGATTAATTGTCGGTCAACTTGAGCAACACGAGTCCATTTCCATTCATCCTGTGTAAGATAGTTGCTTTGAAAATATAACGATGTACAAACACATGCAATGGCCACTTAGTACATCTGGACTTAATTTTTTCAGGGGAAAGAAATGTTCCTTTAAAATGCGTTCCGAGGGTTGTATTATACCGCTAGCAAGTTAACAGAAAATAACTAATCCAATAGGATTTCGAATACAAAATTTTTGGCGCATTCCAATTTATTCAAGGCAATTAAAAGATCTAAAAAAATTCTTGCTGTATTTTTTGTTTGTTTGTTTTTTTGAAGAAAGAATAAAAAAAAAAAAAAATAGAAAGTAAGGAAATCATTAGAGGGGGGCTCAGCCCCCCCGTCTGGTTATATATTACACTAAAAGAAAATTAATTTCCACTAGGTTCTAGTCAATTACAAACAGAAGTTTCTAGATTTCTCCTACAGCACACAGAGTTCGTTTCAGCTGACCTTTTTACCACTATCTGTAAAATTTTGCATTCACACTTCCACTACACACCCTCTACAGCCTCCTTCTCTCAACGTCCAATAACTCTCTGCTCTCTTCTCTTCATCTCCCGCATCTTTATTGCAATGCTTTATTGCATTCCACAGATTTCTCATATAAGTATGAGAAATCTGTGTTTCATTCAAATTACCGTATAAAAATGTAAACAAAGTAGTGACCAGAAATCTGCAAAATCCTAAAATCCGCACAACCTCTGCTCCCAAGCTGTGCGGATTTGAAGGAGTCTACTGTATAACATTATCAGCATTTTGGTAATTTTGCACCCCCCCCCCCCCCCAACCACCACTACTAATGATGTTATAAATATCTAAAAATTCTTTTTATTTTTAGAAATTTCTGTTTTAAACATTTCCTGTGATATACATTTATTATTCATATATTTTACTAATTTAAAAGAAAAAGAATCAATAAGATATTATTACACATGAAGCACTTTAAAAGGATATACTATTTAGCTAGTGGGATGAGGCAATCTCAAAAATTTCTACTAATTTCATGTAATACTTCCAGAAAAATGAAACAAAGCTGCGTCACTGGTTAAGTAATTACACCAAAATCTAATCTGCAATAACTTATTTCAGGTTCTAACTGAATTTGAAGTTTGACGAAAATTCATGCATTAGTTCCTGAGATAGAGCTATTGCGATAATCATGAATAATGCCGCATAACAGCGTCACCTGCTGAACAATTTACTCCAAAAACAAAAGATTACTAATTTATATCAGGGACTAACTGAATCTGAAGTTTGATGAAAAATTGTACATTAGTTCCAGAGATAGAGCTATTGCAGTAATCATGAATGAAGCTGCATAGCAGCACCACTGTAGGGTGATATGCACCAGAACATAATCATAGCCATTACGGATTAACGAAATCCGAAGTTTTTTGAAAATCCGTCTATTAGTTCTTGAGACATAGCTATTGTGGAAATCGTAAAAAAGAAAGCATAGCAGCGCCACCTGTTGGGCGATATCGAAACGTTTCAAATTTAAAATATAGAAATGTTGCATAAATTTGTCAAGTCATTTCAAATTTTATGAAAATTGGATGTATTGTGTAATTACAGCGACAATCAAAAGTATTCTGTTACATTATAGCCAATAGGAAAAAATATTTTAATGATGTTACTTTTTTGAACTTAATTAAATAGATATGCATCTATTCTGTACATCCTGTTATGCAAAGAATATTTGTTATTCATTTGCAGGGCCACACAAAAGTATTTCATTACATAATTGTATAGGTGGAAACATTGTTTGGGGCACGTTATCCTGGTGCCAATTAATCCTTTTAACATTTTACAATTTAGTAACAGAAGTACTTTGCACATAAAAAAATTAAAAGTGATGGGGGAAAAGAAAAAAAGCTTGTCAAATTCCTTCTTAGCAATGCTTGCTATTCCGAGAAGCTAATGAATGGTTTATAGTAAAAGTTCCTGATAGAACGAATGGGTGAAAAAAAGAATATAGAGAAAATGACTAATTTTTTCATATTCATAGCAGGCTTACAAAATTGACTAAATTAAATACTGCAGGATTTAAGACATCAGTATAATTTTGTAGATTCAGATACTGATGTACATATGCAAAACATCTTTGGAGCTCAGCCAAATTGCAAAATAAGAAAAATCCTCCCCCAAAACAGGAGATCACATTAGAGGTCTGCACGGGCCCGGGCTTGGCAGAATCGTTTCAAATTTTCTAACGGACCGGGCCGGCAAAAAAATTGAACGGGCCGATAAAAGAAATTTTCAGGCTTCGCGACACGTTCTGAAAAATTCAGCAAAGACGATAAAATATGAGCTATTTTCAACGAAAATGGTTTTAACGAGAATAAGTATAAATGTGCGTCAAGAGCCATACTAGTTTGAGAGCATCAATATAAAAATGTACAGTTTAGAGATTGGCATCAGAGAGTTTTAATATTTTTTTAACTGACTCATGCCGGGCCAAGATCAAGTTTGCATTATTTTTCTACATATAGACTGACCGGACCGGAACTAGACTTAATTGTTCTCAAGACTGGTAGAACAGAAAACATGATTTGTAAAATTATTAACAGCGATAAAGAACTTATGTTAGCTCAATCTTTGGATATACAAGGTGAGTCATAAATATCGAAACAATAGGCTATCTCCTTAAATATTGCCCTTAGACCCATATTTCCAATTACAAAAATTCATAAAAAAAATGTAAAATTTTTGATAAATTGCGACTCCAGGGGGGGGGGGGGTCTAGTTGAAAAGTTATGAAAATTAATTTTTTATACGGCCCCCGTAGGACAAAAATTCCAATTAGGAAAACTTTGCTTATTCAGTCCTGAATAAGACACAAGTTCTATCTTCATATCTCCGAAATTCTCAATGTTATAGCCGTTTAAAAAATTCATCAGGTTTTAAGGGATTAGACACAAATTGAAATGCGTGCAATTCAAAAAACAATGTTACTTTAACAGTTCTAGAAAACGCGTAAAAAATCTATTTCTTGAGTTAGGATTTTGATTTTTTTCTTTTTTGTGATGGTTAGCCTTATAATTTGCTAAGAAAAGCACATTCTAAAATTTCTCATACAATTTATAAAAGTTTCATGCGGTTAATACTGGTTTAAATGGGACAATCAAAAATCGTTAAAACTCGTAACATTATTTATCGGATTTCAATTTCTTTTCATTTAATTAAAGATGAAAATCTGATTTTAGTTTTGTTCCAAGGTTTTTTTTTTACATTAATTTTAAAACTATTAAAACTATTAAAAATGTTTATTGAAAAAATTTTATAACTATAAAAAAAATCATATTTTCAAAAGCAAGCATTTTTTTCAAAAGTAAACATTTTTTCAAATTTGCCGAAACAAAACTAATGTAAAAAAATAAAAAATGATGTGTTTCAAGTTCTTTTTTCTTTTAAAAATTCTTAACATTTATTAATTTAAAGACAAGAAATAGAGGATAAAAAATTCATTATGCAGAAAAACGAAGTCATGTCCGTCAGTTATTTAAAAAAAAAATGCTTTTTCTAAGATGCAGATTAAATCTTTTTTTTTTCTTTTTAAATTTACCTCTGATAACTTCAGGCTTTTTATCATCCTCCAGAGGATGTTAAAAAATCTGTATTGTGGGCCCAGGTAGGGCCAGGACCGAGATGCTACTTTTTTTTGAAGACCTGCCAGGTCAGGCCTAGCGTACTTTTCATAAAGGATGGGACTACTTCCTTCAACTTAGGTGCACTCTGGATGAAATTTTCAAACCCGGTCTCGACAAAACCCATATTAAAATCACTGTCTCTGACTGACTTAATACGTGCATAAAATAAATAAAATTCAGCTCAATCGAATTTTTTACGAAAAACATAGATTTAAAATTTTTTATTTTACAAAAAAAAAAAAAAAAAGAACCTTTAAAATTCATTTTTTTAAAATAGATTTTTCAAAAGCTAAAAAAAATTAAATACAATAAAACCAGTGAAAAAAAAATCTGCCTATGACGGAATTCTGTCTTAAACGAAAAATATGTTGATCCATGCAAAATAAATGCAATAGTACCTGAAAAGAAAATAAGCTTCAATTACATCATCTAAAGAGAGCATCTGTCTATAACGTATTTTTTCTTTCCTATGTGATTCCATCTTAAAAACTTTTAGTGTATAACATTTTTCAGAGTCTCCAAGGATGGGATATGGATTAACGATATTAAAATATACGTGAAACATTTACATATAAATAGAGATTCATTGATAAAATAAATATATTACAGCCTTTGGCGCTTCTTTAATAACTCCTCCTTATGACACATTTTTTTCCTACGCCGAATTAAAAAACTATGTAGAAATATGCGACTGAACCGGGCTATGATTTAAATTATTTTCCAGACCGGTCTGGGTTATGATGTTGACATTTTTTCAGGCCACACCGAACTTTTTCACCTATGGGTCGGTTTGGGACCTGACCTAGATATTTTGACCCGGGCAGATGTCTGGTATACCAATTTAGCGTAAAAACTATACGCTGCTATTTTATGTCCAAAGAAAAAGCGGTATCTTAAACCGATTTTTATTAAATTGTAATTTGTGGATGTTCCCTAACAAGCGTTGAAATTCAGTCAAAAACAAGGGCGGCGCCAGAATTTGCCCGACGTGGGGGCACTGTCTCCCCGACAGGGGGGCCAAGTTCATAACATATATCAGAGGTCCCCGCGTGCTGGAGCAGGTCCTAAAAATTGCGTGGGCAAAAATTTCAAGGACCCAGTTCGTACAAAATAAATTAATGTTCTGGTCTGCGTAAAATTTAAAAAGTTGTCCTGCTTGTATGGTCTAGCAAGTATTATATATATTAGCCCCTTCCCCCTCCCCCCCCAAAAAAAAAGTTACAATCTCGACCCGACTTGACTCTATTTCTACAAAACATGAATTTTTACTTCGATATTGTTATAAACTGTTTTACACGAAGAGTTCTGATAAAAAAAATTAATCTTTTTTTTTTTTTTTTTTTTTTTTTTTTAACTATTTGGGAAATAGTTGTTGATCTCGGTGGAGAACTGGAAAATCTGAAGCAGATCTGAATCTTTTTATTGATTGAATTCCGGAACTTATTTTATTTTATTCGTTTTGTGATTGGTCCATATTTAATGTCCAAAAATGGAATACTTCTGTTGACACGATGACAAAAAATGTAATAAAAACTTTTAAAATATTAATAATTTGAAAACAAATTGTGGTAAAGTTTGCAAACAAATTTCATTTAAAAGAGCATTTTTTTCTCTATGTCACTGTGTAAAAATTTAAAATGTGCGATATTTAGAAGTTTAAAAATTCGCAGTTCCGAAAATTGTAAAACTGAAATTGCATTTAAACCTTGTTTATGTTGGGCCCAGGAATATTAATGTTTAATCCATGTCGTACGTAATATATGAGGCGTAATAATGGGTGCTCTACTTAGAGGTCTGCATGGGCCCGGGCCTAGCCCGTGGCCCGTACCCGGCCCGGCGGAATCGTTTCGAATTCTCTAACGGGCCGGGCCGGGCCGGGCCGGCAGATTTAGAATAGTTTTTTCAACGGGCCGGGCCGACAAACAACATAAATGGGCCGGGCCGGGCCGGCAAAAAAATTGAACGGGCCAGACGGGCCGAAAAAAAATTTTTCGGGCCTGCCGGCCCGTTTTGAAGATTTAAGCAGAAACGATAAAATATGAGCTATTTCCAACGAAAATGGTTTTAACGAGAATAAGTATAAATGTGGCCATACTAGTTCGACAACATGAATATAAAAATGTACAGTGTATCGGCATCGGAGAATTACATTATGTGTAACCCGTTTTAATATTTTTTTAGCTGACTCATGCCGGTCCGAGATCACGCTTGCATTATTTTTCTACATATAGACTGGGCGGACCGGTACTAGACTTAATTATTGGCAGAAAACATGATTTGTAAAGTTAACAGCGATAAAGAACTTATGTTAGCTTAGTCTTTGGATATATACTTCTTGATGATTTTTAAATTAATTTCTCAATAGTGCGAAAGTTTGACACATTTTCTGATTAATTTTAAATTGTAAGAGTATAAAAGTGATAAGGCTAACTATTGAAGGGATTTGGAATCGAATGGCGTTTTTCCTTTTTGGTAAATAAAATACTTGTATAACCTTGTTGAGATATAATAGTTTCTCAAATGATTGCAGGTTTTTCTCCCTTCCCTTGCTATTGCTTCCGGAAATTCTATTCAAAACGCTAATTATGACAGTATTTTATTTGTTTGCAGTATTCTTAAATTGCTTGTATCAAAAAATGGATAACGCCATTCGATTATATAGTTTCTGAATAAAGATATCTGCTAATCTTATGCGCTTTTGAGAAAAAAAAAAATGAATTTAGAAATGTATCAGAAAGGAGCTTCTTTGAATTTAAGAATGAATTTGGATATGAAATCTATAATAAAATGATATAGAAATATATTTATAAACCTTCTTTTATTAAACAGCTTCAAAATTAACGATGTTTTTAGCTTTCTTTCTTTTTTCTTTTATTCTAAGCCATATTAATTTTTTAATGAATCTTTATTCGAATGTTGAAAGCCTAAGAATCTAAGTAATCATTAACGTTGTTAATGTGTATTTGCTGTAAAATATACTGTAAAATCATTCCATAGATATGTATGCAGTATTCTTTAAAAGAATCTTAGTTATATGATAAAAATATGAATTTTTTAGAAATCGTAGACATTGCAACGGGCCGAAACGGGCCGGGCCTGTTTTCGCTGATTTTTGTACGGGCCGGGCCGGGCCTAAAATATAAAAATTTAAACGGGCCGGGCCGGGCCCGGGCCGAACTTTTGAGTTTTGCAACGGGCCGGGCCGGGCCGAAATCACTTTCCTACGGGCCGGGCCTGGAAATTCCGGCCCGTGCAGACCTCTAGCTCTACTGTATGTATTACTGAATGCAAAAATACAAATGAAAAACTTACATAATTTCTTTAAAAAGTTAAATTATTATTATCAACAAAATTACGAATTCTGCGTATAAAGAAGTTTTAAAATTAAAGCACTCGGGTAAAAATATCAAATTACATACAAACGCAAAGAAATAAGAAATCATTTGAACTTACTCGTATGAAAGATTTGAAACTTTTTATGCACTGCAGAAAAATAGTATAGTTCACACATTCGTAAAAAGATTGAACTCATAAAGTATTTATAATTAGTAGAAATAATAATTCAAATGCAAAATTTGCAAAGTCATAAATTTCATTGTTTTATAGTCAGATTCGTTCTTTAAAAGGTCATTGTAGCATTGTTCTTACGGTTACTGTATTATTAATTATATAATTTTTGTAAAAAAAAAAAAAAGCATTAAATAGACGATTTCGATATTTTTAAATAAAAATACTAGATTAGGAAAAAGAATTAACTCCTTATATCTGTGGTCAATGGACAAATGTCGATAATAGGGAACTGCACCTCATGTAACTCTGAAATATCCTTCAAGACTATCAGAGCAGATGTTTTTCTAGTAATTTCCACAACAACATTGAGATGTATAAAGGTTCTTTTTACAACCAATCAGCAAGAATACGTTTGCTGAAGCTAAACAACATATTCATCGATCTCTTTATCATTCCAGCAGTCGAAAAGTTTGTTTTATATTAACTTGCAGAACAGAATTTGAAAACTACTCAAAACAGATAGTCATGCATTTCCTTTTGGTGAACTGCAGCTGTTCTTTGCAGTTTAAACATCGTTAGATTGAAATCTAAATAAGAATACGAGTATAAAGAAACAACATACTTGGCTAGAACAAAATCTGTATAAAATTGAAATTTCTTTCAGATCCTTTTTCGTTAAATCTGAACACGTTGCTGTACTAAATACTAATTTCCTTGAAATTAATGTGAAAGTAATTAATCGAACTAGAATTTTTGAAATATATAAATTTTAAGAGTTTATAAGTACCGCGTTTTACTTTTTTCATCATTTTCTAATTTAGTCATTTTTGAGAAAATGTAATTATTTTATAAACTCTCAAAAAACATTTCGCAAAAAATAAAACATACAGGCAGTAATTTGCTGGAACGCACGTGTGGTTGGAACGGATTTTTCTATTACTTGAAGAATTTTCTGTCTTTTGATCGTAGAATTTTTTAAAAAATTGAGATTTGATTCATGAATTTTTCATATTTTGAGAGAAAATAGAGGCAAGTAAGAAATCAGTTTATAATAGAAAATCCTAGTACACAGCGTTGTTGCACAGTTAATTAAACAGTCCTTTAATTAAAAAAAATGCATCTGTAGATATTGGAGGATTTCAGGTAGTTTTAGCATTAAGTTGAATAATTTACTTTATTTACGAAAAAATGTTCAAATTAAAGCAGACTTTTTTAGCTATAGAAATAATAATAAAAACAATGGGGGAAAATATCTTCAATTTCCATTTTGTTTTAGAGTGTATGTTGATCAAATGCACAAAGTGTGATGTTCCAAATTTTGATAAGATCAGAATTTAAATCTGAAACAAAAACTTTAACACAAAATTTCCAAGAGAAATGTAAATGAAGTGAAAAATTGTAAAATAGTTGGGAATCTAAAAGTGAATTATTTTAATATCAGCGAAAAGCGATCTGCAATTATAAATATATTGCTGATTCAAACTGCGGGTTATGCATGAGATCTAGCTGCGGGTTAGAGGTGTGCGAGGACCAAAATTTCCCGCTTAACATTGCCGAAGCATTCCTTTGATTTTCATCTTTTCTATTATTTTAATTAATTTCTGCCTTCTGACATAAGATTTTTTTTTTAATTTTGATCTTAGATTTCTCATTTTTACATATTTATAGATAAAAGGGATTTAAATTCCTTTTCTAACACGAATAGTACTAAGCAACACAGATGCCAGAATACCCATGTAATTTGACGAACATGCTGTTTAGGTGCGAGTATTTCAGGTATTTGGTGTTTTTTCTGTATTTTTTGAGGGAGGTGGAGTAGAAATGGCAAAATTAAAATGCAATTTTTTCTGTTTTTACGGAATCTAATCAATGGAGGGGGGATAGTTCAATTCACGGATTGTTTACCGAGCACGGAATACTCCACGGAATGGGTTATACCTGACCTGAGCTAATTAATTATATATCCATTCAACCTGAACCAGTTTTTAAAAAATAGATAACCCGAACTTGACAAAACTTCTAAAATCAATAGTATTCATTCCGAACGCAATCCCAACTCAGTATGAAAAAACAAAATTCCATCTTGTAAAGCAATAATGGAAAAGTAGTCTAGTATCAATTATATTTTTTATGTAGAAAAATCGATATATCTGTATATTCATTCATTGACATTCAAATAATGTAATTTTTCATTTTAAAATATATTTTGGGGAATCTGATAGAATCGAGCCCATACGCTAAAACAATTAAAATTACCCGACTCGAAAAATAGAAGTCAATTCTAAACTTTCCGAAAAAAAATTAACTTTAGCCAGGTTCGACTAAAACCACCAGTCGAGTTGAGTTTAATTTTCCGAGGAGATGCAGGATCGGGTTTCTACCCGAAACCCGATTTAAGCTAGACATCTCTAAATTTCGACCTGAACCCGAAATATTTCAACCCAACCAAACCCTAATTGTAGCTGATGAAAAAATATATCCATGCTGTAATGCAGTTACGTAAGAACATGTTTACAAATGTATATTCAGTAACAATTTCAGATTTTAAGTAAAAAAAATCAGTATACATAAATTCATTGACATTCAAATACAGTTTTTCATCTTAAAATAAGTTTTGTAAATTCTTTTGAGAGATCAATTCTTCTCGAATCAAGAACCATAAGTATCAACATCCAACCCGAACCTGAAACAAAGTTAATCCGACTTTAATCCGACACTCAACGACGAAAATTTAGGCTCAACCCGATCCGGTCCAGACTGCGAGTCATGTCAGGTGCAATTTGCCCCACACGATGAAGCATGCTACTTGTTATCCAAGACAACCCCGACAAAATAATTTTCGTTTTCGTATTTTAACTGAACTAAAAATTCTTCATTACCAAGCCGATCGTAAATCCAAAATAAGCGAAAACTGATCCACAAATTTAATGTAGTTAAAAAAAAAGCATAAAATTGATTTTTAGTGTAAATTTTATCTTTTAGTTGAAAAATAAACATGCATAGAGTCATTCATGCATCATCCTATGCTGTCATCCATGTAGATTTTTATTTTAAAAATTCAGATTTTTTTTCGACAATTCGAGTTTATCTAAACTCAAATTGCAAGAATCAAACTTCAGTCAGAAACCGATGTACAAAAAAGAATTAGTTTAGTCAATCCGACTTTCAAAATTCAAAATATTTTCCCCGACGAAATTGAATTTTGACCCCGATGGGGGGGCCAGGTATGCCCGACGGGGGGGCATATGCCCCCACGGCCCCCCCTCTGGCGCCGCCCTTGGTCAAAAAATCACAGTTTAGAAGCAGGGAAAAGTGGTGCAAGTCAGGATTTCTTGAGGATTTGGGGATTTAATATCTCTCATAGATATGAAGATGAAATTTGTTTTGTTCAATTTAGGAATGGATAAGGAATAATTTCCTAATTGGGAATTTTGCCCTACGGGGGCCGTATAAAAATTTAATTTTCGTATTTTTCAAATAGACCCCCCATGGAGTTGCAACTTATCTTATCAGAAATTTCACCTTTTTTTATGAATTTTTGCAATTGGAAGTATGGGCCTAGGGGCAATATTTGAGGAAATAGCCTATTGTTTCGATATTTATGACTCGCCCTGTATACTTCTTGATGGTTTTTAAATTAATTTCTCAATAATGCGAAAGTTTGACACATTTTCTGATTAATTTTAAATTGTAAAAGTATAAAAATGATAAGCCTAACTATTGAAGGGATTTGGAATCGAATAGTATTTTTCATTTTTAGTAAAAAAAATACTTGTATAATCTTGTTGCAATATAATAGTTTCTCAAATGTGTGAGAGGTGTTTCTCCCTTCCCATGCTATCGCTTCTGGAAATTCTATTCAAAACGCTAATTATGACAGTATTTTATTTGCTTGCAGTATTCTTAAATTGCTTGTATCAAAAAATTGGATAACGCCATTCTATTATATAGTTTCTGAATAAAGATACCTGCTAATCTTATGCGTTTCTGAGAAAAAAATGAATTTAGAAATGTATCGGAAAGGAGCTTCTTTGAATTTAAGAATGAATTTGGATTTAAAATCTTTAATAAAATGATATAGAAATATTTTTATAAATCACTTCAAAAGTAACGATGTTTTTAGCTTTCTTTCTTTTTCTTTTATTCTAAGCCATATTAATTTTTTTATGAATCTTTATTCGAATGTTGAAAAGCCTAAGAATCTAAGTAATCATTAATGTTGTTAATGTGTATTTCCTGTAAAATATACTGTAAAATCATTCCATAGATATGTATGCAGTATTCTTTAAAGAAATCTTAATTATATGATAAAAATCTGAATTTTTTTAGAAATCTTAGAAATTGTAACAAGTTGGGCCTGTTTACACTAATTTCTGTGCAGGCCGGGCCAAAAATATTAAAATTTAAACGGGCCGGGTTGAACTTTTGGGTTTACAACGGGCCGAAATAATTTTCCTACGGGCCGGGGCTGGAAATTCCGGCCCATGCAGACCTCTATATCACATCAGCACTTACAAGGAACCACTTTTGGTGTTATTGCACCTGGCATTGAGACTTGGTGCATTTTAAACCCCTATATTAGGAAGTTTGAGAATTTAAAAAAAAAAAAAAAAAAAAAAAAAAATCTGTTAAAATCTTATTTTTGAATTTTGCAGCAACACAACTTTCTGAAAATGCTATTTTCGAGGCCAAACATAGTTCTATTTAAAAAAAAAGCATTTAAAAATATAAATTAGTTAATAATATATATAAAATATTGAAAAAAGCTTAAAAATCCCTTCGAAAATCTACAAATTATATTTTGAAAAATTAAGAGATTATAGTCACATTTTTGGCGTGAAAAAAATTGGCATATATAAAAGTAGAGTTTTCTGGCAGCCCTAGGCAAATGTCATAGCCACAAAATAGAGTGAAAAATTCATAGCAGCATATTTGGCGACTTAACTTATTTTTGGCATGAAATGAATTAAAATCCAATAACAAAATATTTAAAGTATAAAAAAATATATAAAATATGATTTTAATAAAGTTTTAATCGATTCTCTAATTTTAATGTATAGAGTTACAAAATGCACCAGGTCTCAATGCTAGGTGCGAGCAACACCATAAGTGGTTCTCTTGTTAGATTTAGGTTTACATGGTATCAAATTCATAAAAAGGATGATTATTTTGTCACTATTTTGAATAGCATTAGAGATTTTTGTCCACCGGAATAATTACTGTTAATTTTGATTTTTTACAATTTCAAGGTTTAATGAAATGTTTATATGATCATTAACATTCTAATACAAAAGAAATGTGCATTAAAACAGTTTCTTATTGCTCATATTAACCTTTTTATATGTATCACATTAAATAATGTGAAATAAAATAATTATATTTTATCCAGAAATGAAATATTAAAACAAAATCTTTTTTTTTTTTTAAATATTTTTATATGAAAGTTCTTAAATTTTCAGATCAGAGGTCTAAACACAGTTTAAATTTTATATCACTTCACATTATATCGCACCTTGAAATTCACACTTAATAAGTTAGATAATTTGTAAGTTTCTAACCATATAAATTTTCATAAGAATTTTCATGGTTTATTTTCTGAACTTATAAAAATTCAGAAAATAAACCATACTTTTGGGAATATGCACCATACCTCCAAAAATACACTAAAATAAAACAAATATTCGTCAGAAGCACCACATTTATGAAAAAATATCAAAATGTTAGACATGTCCATTATTTCCCGTGCCTTTTGGCTATTTTTTCCACATTTGTTAAAGGATTCCAATTTAAAACTGTTGGTACAATATACTACATTTTGTCCTTTTTTACGATAAAATTTAATCTGAATTCATGCAGGGTTTTCTTTTTGTGAATTTTTTATATGATTTTTATAGCTATTTTCCCTGTTTCTAAGTTTCCCCATTATTTCTTTTATTCAATAAAATTTATTTTACAATTCACAGTTTTTTTTTTTTTTTTAATATTTATCATTTATTAATATTAATAGTAAAAATTATTATTACTATAACCAGAATTAAAATCTTATCCCAATGTAGCAAATTTCGCCCTCTTTTTAATGAAGTTCAATCACATTCTTCAGCAATTTTCAATGTGATTTTGTTCATGCTTAGTTTTAATTTTTGATATGTGTAAAATGAATCCAAATTAATATTTTTAATCTAACATTTTATTCCTCTACCATTTTTTGATTTTTGCAATTTTTAAAATTCAAGATGGCATTTATAGAAGAGTGGAACACGTTTTTTAATTAAATCATTTGAGTACTCATGCAAATTTTATTTCTTGAAGTGCAAAAAAGATTCCATGAATAAGTCAAAGTTTAGCATTGTCGAAAAAAATTGTTTGAGCAGGAAATTGAAATAATAAACAGAAAATAAACCTAAAGCAAAACTCTTCTTTTCCTTATTACAATAAAGAAAAAAAAAATGTTATGAGAACACCCACTTGCAAATATTAGTATAATGGAAGACATTTTAAAAAATATTTAGCTGCCATTTCGGTTAGGCTTGACAGGTGATTGCTTTGGGGCATATAGCAACTATGGTTTTCTCTTCAAATGATCTGTAATTTACACAGAAAAAACGACAAGTGATTACAATTTTTATTTTCTTGTATCCATTACCAGGCATAAAAGTGGGAAATGAAGAAAAATGGGGAAAATTCTTTTCATCTATACAATAATGCGAAACTCTTATAATTTAAGTGTCATTTTAACAGGTATCTATACAATAAAATTAAATCTAATTGCATGCTAAATTACTATTTTAACTTTGAAAGTATTAACAATGTTAAGAGTGAATATCCATATATAACTGATCAACTTATGTGAAGTACAGTCATTAATTTTCCAAAGCAAATCTCCCCCTCCCCCCATTCGATTTTATTGGAAAAAAAAAATCTTGATTAATTGATCTTTGCTTCAGAAATACATTATGGAAAAAATATCACAAAATTACCCAAAAGTGTAATATAAACAGTGCAAAATATTATATTCCAAAAAAAAAATTTCCTTTGACTTAAGACTAAAAAGAAAGATTCATTCTTGCAAGACACTTTGAATAACTTCATTTACACGACTTTATAAAATTTGCGTTCTTTGACAAAATTTGCATCTCTTCCTTCTTAATCTTTTGATAAAATCCTTTTTTTTTTGTGGATCTCTTCTGTGAATGATTGACAATCTTTTTTTTTTTTTTTTTGGTGACCATTAGAAAAAATTTACGATAGTTTATATATTTTGAATTTTTGTAGTAATGACACTTTTCAGAAAAATTCGGACCTGTATCGACTCCGATACAAGGGGAGAAAAAAAATATCGTACTCGCCACCCCTAGCATACTTCAAACTTTTAACTCATATGAAGTGTGGCGCTTATTCCCAAAAATACAGTAATTTTTATGAAAGTCAAATCAGCTTAATTGTATTTAATTTTTTCTTGTGATAAGCTTGCTATAAAATTCAAGAATTAGACACAGGGATTAACTAACAAGGCATCAAGATTTTTCAAAATTAAGAAAACTTTTAATATTTTTAAACATATGTAATATTTATTTTTCCTGGGTGAAAAAAATCCGGGCCAGGATACGAACCAGGGATGTATTGGCTGAAGCTGCCAATGCTCTACCAATTGAGCTACCCCGGACACGAACACTGAAGGACTATTTCACCCAATTAACCTCAACGATAATTTAATCTGGTCTCATACTCTGGATCAGCTCAACAGCATAAATTGAAGGTCAATATATGGAACTGCAGAAAATCGCTGCATACGAAATTACATTAGTAATTAGATAGTAAATAGTTAGATTTTTTAAAAATTTTTTCACCCAAGAAAAATGAAAATATTACATCTGTTATAATTAATTTACCGATTGAATAATCACGTTTAAAATTAATATGTAATAACATTGTGATAATCAGTCACATGTGACAAACAATATTCCCGTCATTCATATGAATTCAATCCTTGTTCCATTTGCTTGTCTTATCTGAGCAAAATGAAGACATTTAAATTTGAGCAATAAGACTTTCTGCAACTGTATTAGTTAGAATTCTATGTTTCTGCATCATTGAGCCTAACCAGAATGACTAAATATTTTCCTCTCCCTTTTGGCTGTTTTTGATGAACCCAGAAAACAAAAGGTAGGAGGTAAGAATGATTATGAGTTTAAAAAAAATTCTGAAGTTCAAAGCAAATTTTCTGAAATATTTTTTCATAATTCTTTGTCAAAATTTGACTTTTTAATTTCGCAATCTTGACAAAATTAGCTGTATATGCGATATCAACAAAATTTCATGACCTTTTGACAAAATTTGTCCTCCCCCCTCCCCAATATTTTGGCAAAATTCGCATTTTTTTTCATGATTCTTTAATGAAATTAGTGTTTTTTTTCACAAACCTTTAATGAAACTTCCATTTCTTTTCAGCAATCTTTTAATAAAATTTGCGATTCACAGATGAAATTAGTGTTTATTTCATTTTTCCAAGACTTTTGTGACAAAATTTAGATTTCTTCCAAGATTTTTGTGGAAATTAGTGGTTTTTGTCAGTATTTGTTTTTTCTGTGATCCTTTGAAGAAATTCATGTTTCATGATCCTTAGGCAAAATGAGTCTTTTTCCCACGATTTTTTTAAAACTAAACTAAAATTCTTATTTATTGTGCAATCTTTTGATGCAATTTGTGTCTGTTTTGATGACCATCGTCAAAATTCATGCTACTTTCCCATGACATCTAGTCGATATCGAAATGCGATTTACAATGTTAATGAGTTACTATGTTTTTTTAGGAATAAGAAGAAAATGTTGGGAGATAAAAAAAATAGTTAGCAAATTTAGAGGGAATGGAAGCCCCCTGTAGACAACTTTTAAATAAATAAATAAAAAAAAGGTACATAATTATTGCATTTGTTCTAAAACTTTCAAATTAATAAATTTGAAGTTTGGGTCAAGCATTGTTAATGAGATTTACAAATTACATATTTTCATTCATAAAGTGCATAATGTAGTGAATGCTTAAACAGAAATGCCCACAAAAAGTTCAAGCAAACATTGACTTTATTCACATTTTTCAGCTAAGGACATCAATTTTAAGCATTATAAAAATACATACCTGCCAACATGTCAATTTTGAAAACCCTACAATTTTTATGACATATAGTTACATACTTAAAAATGCATAACATATCCATATTCATTGAAAAAAAAATCATTTTCTATACTATGTTCGTATGTAGTTTTTTTTTTTTTTTTCCTTAAATAATAAAAGCATAAGATTGCACAAGAAAATGTTTATGGAATTTCATACTACAGGAACACATTCTAAAAGATCTGTAATAGATAAGACAAGATTGTTGTTCTCAGTTGAATTACACAAACACTCTGTAATTTCAGTATTAATAACAGCACAAAGTTTCATAATAAAATTTTGTCTTTAATGAAGAAATCTGACTGTTTATGTAATCTAAGATGGTCTTTTATATCACTCTTCATGAGAAATTTTAAAATCTGCCTTACACAAGATGCAGTGACCATACAGTTCTCCTTTACAAGATTCCGCTATTCCCTCACATATGCTTTTATAAACTACCAAAGCTATATATAGTGCTTCACTTTTGATTTTTCCATTTTGTACCAATAATAAAAAATACTAACTGAAAAAAAAAAAAAGTTACAGCAGATGGAAATAATCATACGAGGCTAATTATGCATTTTTTCTGCAGACTTTTGGCAAGTTTTTTCTGTGATCTTTTCACGAAATTTGCATTTTCCCTGTTATTTTTTGATGAAATTTGTACTTTTTCTGCGATCTATTAATGACATTTGCAAAACATCTTCAAACTTTAGAAAATTTCCATTTTTTCATGAAATTTGAACTATTCCGCCTTATTTTCAAAATTGGCTCCCCCATACACAATTTTTTCACAAAATCGACGTTTTTTACCCCGATCCTTTCATGAAATCACCATTTTTTACAGCAATCTTTTCATGACACCCAACTGAATAGAAATTTGCATTATCTCAGAAATTCTAAAAATTGATACATTAAAAAAAGACAGGAGGATAAGAGAATTTACATTTAGTAGTAAATAACATGTCTGTGGTCATTATTCACTAACAAACACTAAATTATAAATCAAAAATGTTTATTGATGATATTTACAAGCACAAGAACAAATGATATTTATACACAGTGTTTTATATTTATTTGAGGACATTACATACAAAATGCCAATGATATTTTTGAACATACATATGAGAGTATATCAGGAAAAACAAAAGTGCATAAAAATTATCAACAGCAGTTCATAAAATTAATCAAAATTATCAGAAACAGACAAGTGTTTCAGGTTTCTATAAACAGATGATTTCTATGTGTCAAACAATATTTCCTGTTCATCGTCCTTCAACTAAACAGAAAAAAAAAAAAAAAGTTTTGTTTAGAATATAACTATATTCAGGACAAGGATAAAAATACAATCATTTATACAGAAAAAAAATAAATAAATAAAAAGAGATTTAAAATAAATAACAGCTAATGAAAAGGTAATATATACCAGTAATTTTATTTATTAATGTTTTATTAAACTGACAAAATAAAATGCCAGACATTACAAATTTGTTTTTTATACTTTCAGTAATAGTCTGTCTTTGACCTAATGAGATTGATAAAAAGCTAAATAAAGCTTTAAAAAAAACTTAAGTTTCTGCAATAAAAAAAAAAAAATAAAATAAAATAAAATAAAATAAAATGAAACCCCCCCTACTGGCACTAATTGTTTTGGTTGCAGGTCATGTTAACTTTTCGATTCAGGTCGATTTCAAGCTGTATGTAAATCTCTAAAGTTGAGTTTGGATTAACTTGATTTTTCAAATTAGTCCAGTATGTTATTTCAGATTAAAAACTAAACCTGTAATAATAAACATAGATAGTTGTGCATGTGCTGTTTTCTAAAGAGACAACTGTATTTTTCAGTGATGAAATTCAAGAATTGTTCAAAATGCACCTTAATTAAGGAAACTTTTTCCACAGACCAAACTATGTAAGTATGCGGTGACATAAGCTGGGGGTATTGCTGTATATATAATATGGTTTGTCAAAAATGTTGTTTTGCTTAGTTAAATAAAAAAGTTTAAATGTTTAAAGCAAAATGTGTTAGGCAAAAACATACATATCTTTTGATCAATCTCCTGACGCTTTTGTTATTTTTATGAGAAATTGATTTACAAAGAAATGTTCGTACAACAAAACTCAAACGAACAAACTGAAACTTACAAACTAAAGGTATTCATAAAAATTATATCTGCCATCTTTCTAAACTATTAAAGTTTCATTTGAAACCAATTACCACATAATAATTAGTTAAAAAACACTGTTCTGCTAAAGCAAAAAATGAGCAAGGGGAAAAAAAAGGGGGAGGGGGCTTTAAAACAACACTTTTCTGCAAATAGATCTCAAATGCTTATAAAAAAAATATATATATATATATAGAAGAAATTATGGACAACTGTTTTATTTTTATAATTTAATCAAACAAAAAAACATTTACAGTTAAGTGATAAATTAGCTACACAAATTAAACATTTTGGCAAATCATATATATACATATTTATACAAAGCAATGATCGTTGCTAACAAAGGTTCATTGTTACTGAGTGCAGCCAAAGCACTATGAAAGATGCCAACAATTCTAACAGGCTCTTTCTTTGTCAGATTTAAAGCAGTCTGGCCTTAATTTATCATCAGAGTTTTTGTTTGGCAAATCAATTATTGACTGTCTGATAACCAAATAATAAGATAAAATTTTTAAGTTTGCTAAAATGATGTGAAAATAACTTTCTAAACCTACAAAATAAAACTGGCATGACCTTAACAAAATTGAATCAATATCACAAATAATTAGCAGAAACAGATGTTATAAGCAAAAGTTATGCTATTATGAAGTAATTTTGTAAATTTTTTTAAACTGCAAAACACATGCTCTCACAGCTGAACGCAATGTCTCTTGTCAGCCAGACCGTTCACATTTGTTCTACACTATATAAAGTGATGGCTTTCAGAAAAATAAATCTTGCTAAAATCATGTGTTTTCCAATGTTGCTAGATCTTCAGACTACTATTCTTTTAAACAATTTCAAACTGGATAAATTATGTGGCTGAAAACATCTTTCCTTAAGAAGCCTTTTTGCCTCAAGCTATAATAAAATTTTAAAGTTATTTAGTTTTATATATGGACAGGTCCAATGTGATGCTAACAACAGATTTTTGACTTAAGTTAGAGGTCTGCGCAGGCCGAAATTTCCAGGCTTGATCCATAGGAAAAAAGAAAAAAAAAAAAAAATTGTCCCAGCCTGAAAGTTTAAAAGTAGTTAGTGGCCTGGAAAAAAGTTAAAAATTCAGCCTGAACCCGGCCTGGCCCGAGTCTTTACCCTTACAGTTCAGACAAAAACACTTAACTTAGTCTTTTGTTTTCATGTTTATAATCTCTATTTATGCAGAAGTGCTGTAGGCTGTAATATTTATGTTTTTAATGAACCTTTGTTTGTTGTATGTAAATGTTTCAGTTATCAATAGTATTATTGATCCAAATTCCATGTAAAGGAGACATAAAAATCTAAAAAATGGTACATGGTAAAAGTAAAATCTTCTAAGACGCATTGGAAAGAAAAGAAATATATATATATATATATATATATATATATATATATATATATATATATGTTCCCTTCTTAGCAGACGTAAAGGTTTAACTTATTTTTTTCTCGCATATTGCTGTATTCATTTTGCATGGATGAAGAGTTGATTTGATAAGTATAGATACACATATCCATATATAATCATAGTAAAATACTTACTATAAGAAGAAATATCTATTTCTTCGGGCAGCTCAGATATATTGACGTCGAACCTTTCTTGTACTTCATTCAACGTCTTGGCATCTGCTTCATCTGATACAAAGGTAATAGCTAATCCTTTTGTTCCAAATCGACCAGCTCGTGCAACCTGAAATGAAAAATTAATCAACAATGATGAAACTGAAAGCATCTAAATGAAACCCAGCTTCATATCCTGCAGAATGTTCACAGACTTTTCATTTTAAGTGCTGTTGATGGTTGAATTTTATGATCTTGCATCTAACTCAATTTCATGTGTAACACACCTGAACAAATACAACCACATTCCCAAAAACAAAACCTTGTACATCTAAAAGAGGTGGCTGAAAACCAGGAAGATGTAGGATCCTAAGGGGCATTCCAGAAAAGGAAACTGAAGCGAACAGAATGGCCAAAAAGAAAAGAAAAATCGTGAAGGAATCTGTTTTGAATTGAGGCATTTTAACCTTCTGATTCCACTGATGATGCAATTCTACAGTAGCTGATATAAGTGATGCTATTGAAAAGGGGAGTTTTGTTTAACAAGATTACTAGGCATAAAAACTGAACTTTTTATGTGACAGAAATAATAGATATTAAAGACGAACAATATAGAGTTAAGTTTCTGAACAAGATCCCATATTCAAATAAGTTTCTGTATGATAAAGATGTTATGATATTAGTAGCAATATTGTGTTAAATTCAGGGTTGGAAAAAAATCATGATTTTTTTAAAAAAAATCAAAATTATCCGATTTATTTGATTTAAATCAGATTTTTTTGATTTAAATCGGATTTTTTTTATTTTTTTAGAATTCTATTTTTAATTATTGTATTTTTATGTTTTTGCAAAACATAGAGCAGTTTTTTATAAAAATAACTAAAAAAAGGATAAATAATATTTATAATTTATAAAAATAATATAAGAAATAATTATATAGTTCAGTAAATACTGTATTCTAGTTATTGATTGGTACTAAAAATTAAACATCTAGTTTTTAATCTAATGCCATTCTATTATTTTGTAATTGAATTGTGCACACTAAATAAGAAATAAACTTAAATAGGTTGTAAATGAATAGAAAATGATCAAATTTGAAAAACAAATTAAATATTAATTTAATGCAAGCTATTTATTAAGGGATAAAAATACCAATTAAGTCAATAGTTTTTAAGCAAATAGAAATAAATCAGGGATTTAATTGTTTGAACAAAAAAACTAATTTAGAAGCTTTGTCCACTCCTAATTTATTATGAAGGCTTGAATGAATTAGTCCAAAAGAAGAAAATTGACTTTCCAATCCAGTAGATGAAGCCACGGCTGTTGTTATTTGGTAAATAAATTCAATTTCACTGATTATCTCTTTACCTCCCATTATATAAAAGGACTTCCGCCAATCATAATCTGTCATAATATCTGAAACTTTTTTCTTAAGCAATGGTAATTTTTGGAATGGCCATTTTTTGCTTGAAAATGTGCTACAGTGGTGAGAAGATTTAGACAATTTTCTTTAATGAATGCCAAATTTTCATTCTTTTCCTCTACACTAAGTGAAATTTCATTTCAATTTAAAACAGAGGAATTTAATAAAACTCCAGCAAAATGACAACCATTAATAGCTTGTTCATATTTTGCTTTAAATTTTGTAATTCTATCTCAGACTTGACAAGTTCTGAAAGTTAAAAATCGGGAGATTTTATTTCAGAAATCAGGAGATATTTTTGTCAATGAAATTTTGTGAGATTGTTGATGTAAACATCTTTAGTAAAAGTTTAAGTTTCAATATTACTTGGTTATTACTAAATAAAAATAATTACATACGTTCCGTAATACAGTTTGATTTTTACTGTTAATAAAATAAAAGAGTTATTAAAAAAAGTAGATGTTTTATTGTGATTTTTTTTTTCAATTTTTTTTTTATTATTATTTGTTTCAAAAATCCTTTTTGGCTCAGGAATTTGTAGATTTTCTTAACTTTTATTTCACTGTTTACATTCGTAAGGTAACATGGGTTATAGAAAATTGCGGATTATGGGTGTGCGGATTATAGAACTTTGACTGTATTAAAAAATGTGACGGATGTTTTGTTACTCATTAACTTATATAAAACTATACTAAAGATCATAAATAAGTCTTAATAGAGACAAGTTATTATTAATTTAATACATGACCATAGTAACAATAACAAACCTTAAAGATTCATAGTTTATAATGAATCTGAGTGTAATTCATCACATAAAACACTACTGGTCAAACATACTAAAGAACAATTACACCTATACTAGAGCTTTTCTCACTGAATCACAGCACATTTGATTGTTAAATAACATAATATTTAAAAAATGTGAAAAATTAGGAGAAATATATCAAAAATAAGGAGTATGGAGAAACATCTGAAAATCAGGAGACTTGGCAACTCTGATATCTTTATCTAATACATTTTCTAATTTTTTACCCAAAAATTTTTTTAATTCGTAAGCTTTGATTGAAATTTGACAGTGTAACATGGCAAGTTTTAAAACTTGTTCCTTGCAGGTAGTATCTGATTTTTTGGTGAACGTTAATGAACTTGTTTAATTATTAACTTGTGAAACAAAAAATATTCCAATAATTTAGTTGCCAAGTTTGGCAAACGAAATATGATTTTTTAAGTGTTTCTGTATTCGCCTTATCGTCTAAAGTTTATTACAAAAGGACAAACAATTAAAGGATTAGGAGGGGGACACCTGGACTTAACCTGTACCTGCCACATTCTTTCTGATAGCAATCCTGAAAATACCAGAAAAACACCTGTTACTTATTTATACCTACTTCTTACTTCTCTGCTGACTAATTAAAAAAAGATTTAAATCAAATGATTTTTTTAAAAAAATCAGCTGATTTAAATCTAGATTTAAATCTTGATTTAAATCATGCCAACCCTGGTTAAATTGCAAAAAACAAAATCTGTTGGTGCTTCAGTGTATGCAGCTAACTTTTAAAGAACCAATTTTTCACATTTTTAATTCAGTAATAATTTGACACATTGTAATTTAAATAGTTATTATATTATAAATCAATGCATTATCTGATATTGTTTCTTTTATTAAATTCACGTGTGTATGTCTGTTTTCTATTCATTACGGAATGAAATATAACATTAGCTCATGGTTAGTACATCAGCTACAGGCCTTAGGTACATTGACATCTTGTACCATTAATCATATATTTAATCTAAAACCATTCTATTATTTTGTGATTGAATTGTACACACTAAATATGAAATAAACTTAAATATGTTGTAAATAAATAGAAAATAGTAAAATTAAAAAAAAAAATAAAAAAAAATTAAATATTCATTTAATGCAAGCTATTTATTAAGGGATAAAAATCACAATTCAATATTTATTAAGCAAACAGAAATAAATCAGGGATTTAATTGTTTGAGCAAACACTAATTTAGAAGCTCCTAATTTGTTACAAAGGCTTGAATAAACTAGTACAAAAGAATAAAATTGTATTTCTACTCCAGCAGATGAAGCCATGGCGGTTGTTATTTGGTAAATAAATTCAATTTCAATGACTCTCTTTTCATCTCACATTACATAAAAGGACTTCCACCAGTCATAATCTGTCATATCAGAAATTTTTTTTTCAAGCAATGATAATTTTTGGAATGGGCCATTTTTTGCTTAAAAATGTGCTACAGTGGTGAGAAGATCTGGACAATTTTCTTTAATGAATGCCAAACCTTCATTATTTTTTTTCTCTACACTAAGTGAAATTTCACTTCGATTTAAAACAGAGGGACTTAATAAAACTCCAGCAATGTAGGTAATTCAATAAAATGTTCCCAAATGGGATCTCTTTTCCTTCCAGAATTTGCCATTAAATTGAATTTTAAAAACAAACAAACATAGGTAAAACCAAAGTAACCTGCACATTTGTTTTAAAAAAAACTATATTATGTCTACCAAATTACTGCACAGACTCAGATTCTATCTGTAGATGGCAGTCAGCGTGTAAATTTTAAAAAAAAAACTCTTATTTAAAAAAAAAATATAGCATATTAATAATAAGATCAAAGTAAAAATTAATTTGTAAAACATTCTATAAAAAGTAAATATTTTAAAATTTTAGGTTTTAAATTAAAACAACATCAATGTATTACTATGGCCGCACCATTCGTCTGCGATCTGTGACTACAGTAAACAAACTAGCTATTTTGGTTTCGGAATGCTTTTTAAAAATTCTCATGCTTTGATTGAAATTAAGGCAAGTTTTAAAATTATTCCTTGCACATAGTATCCAATTTTTTGATGAACATTAATGAATTTATTTAATTATTAACTTGTGAAACAAAAAAGATTCAAATCATTTAGTTGCCAATATTGGCAAGCGAAATATGATTTTTTAAGTGTTTCTGTATTTGCCTTATCGTCTAAAGTTTATTACAAAAGAACAAAGAATTAAAGGATTAGGAGGGGAACACCTGAACTTAACCTCTACCTGCCACATTCTTTCTGTTAGCAATCCTTTAAATACAGAAAAAAACAGGCTACTTATTTAGACCTACATCTTATTTCTCTGCTAACTAATTTCCAACATAAAAAAAAAAAAAAAAAAAAAAAAAAAAAAAAAAAAAAAATGATTTAAATCAGTAGATTTAAATTATGCCAACCCTACACCATAATGTAATTAATACCTTTTTTAAATCAAATTTTAATAGTAAACTGAAACAGTAAATGCAATTATGATATGGTACCTAAACATAATTTATTATACTTACTCGATGCAAATACGTATCTGAATCTTCTGGCATATCATAATTAAAAACTATATTCACTCTTTCAATATCCATCCCTCTACCAAACAAATTTGTGGCAACCAATATACGCTTGTGGAAATCCTTAAACTGTTGGTACCTAGACAATCTACATAAGAAAAAAAAAATTAGAAGAATAATATAACAAGTTCTTAAAAAAAGAGGAGGGGGGGGGGACAATATGCTTTTGAAGACATACAGTGTTAAATTACATAATTCTGTTAGGATCAACATTTTGAAGATAATCTGACAATTCCTACAACTGCCCCAACAATTTCAAAAAATCCCTGTCGGCTGGGCCTATAGGCGGAGGTAGATTTCGAAGAGTGCTCATTTCAACAATAAAATATATGATTAGAGATAAACCCAGTTTAATAACTTCATTCGGCAGTTTATGAAAAATTTTTAACTTCATTTTTCTGCAAAAACTGGTTTTATCAGAATCATCTTAAGAAAAATTCAGCTCAAATGCCCATTTTGACAACATATTTTGAAACAGATTCTGAATTTATTAAAAAATCGACCAAAACAGTACATTATACAGTTCCTAAATAACAGAAAACTTTCAGTTGAATGCATTTGAGAAAAAAATTGAATTTAAAAATGAGTCATAAAATAACCGATTTGTTGTTTGAATACATCCTTAATTCTTTAATCATGATTGCTTCGGAAAATTTTGTGCGAAATACTCACTTTGACAGCATTTTTAAAAATATATTCTATCTTTATAAAAAAACTGGCCAATGCGTCACAGTATATAGTTCCTAAATAAGAGGATCTGTAAATTGGATGCGTTTGAGAGCGAAAATGGAATTTAAAACGAGTCATAAAAAAATGCAATTTGCTATGTGAAAACTTCCTCAAATTTTCAAATCATGAAGACTTCGGGAAATTCTGTTCAAAATACCCTTTTTGGTAGCCTTTTTCAAAATATATTTTGTCTTTATCAAAAAACCGATCAATGCATCACATTATATAGTTCCTAAATAAGAGGATATGTAAATTGGATGCATTTGAGAGCAAAAATGGATTTAAAAACGAGTCAGAAAAAAAAACGCAATTTCTTATTTCAACACTTCCTTAAATTTCCAGTCATGATGATTTCGGAAATTTCTGTTCAAAATACCCTTTTTGGTAGCCTTTTTTAAAAATATATTCTGTCTTTATCATAAAATTGACCAATGCGTCACTTTATACAGATACCATCTACCATTTGGATGAGTTTAAAATCAAAAATGAATTTAAAAATGAGTCAGAATATAAGCTGTTTGGATTTGAAGTTTTTTCTCCAACTCCTATTTTTGTTTAATTTCTTTTTGCTATATGAATTGATCCTATGAAAAACTTGTCAATATAAAAGTTGTAGATATTTTTGAGAAAATATAAAATAAATTTAATCAGATTTGATATCTTAAAAATTGACGGAGTTATGGATTTTTCCTCTTTTTTCAGCGCCCTTTTTCTTTTCGTTTTTAATTTTTTTCATCGGTAAAAGTTGGTCCTATCAAAAACTTGTAAATACAAAAGTTTTAGATAATTTTAAGAACATTTACAAAAAATTTAGTTGGACTTTATATCTTGAAAATTGACGAAGTTATGAATTCTTTTCTCCCCTTGAGCCCATTTCTAAATTTATCAAAAATCTATCATGCATATACTTTTGGCCCATTTTTAAGAAGTAATATAAACTTTAAACCAGTTCGATATCTGCTTTAATTAAGAAGTTATAGCGTTTTTTCGGTTTTCACAAAAACGCCCCCTATTCGGACCCCCTTGGTCCGATTTTGCCCATTAACGAACTTAGCCAAGATTTTAACCCCTTTGATTTTATGTACCAGTTTGGTGGAGATTGGTAAAGAATTAAAGAAGTTATCGTGTCCATAAAAAAGTGATATATATATATGTGTAAACTGGTGCGATTGCAATAGGTAGTATTTCTTACGAAATCTACCTAATAAAATTTAAAACTGTATGGTAAAAATGTGGATACTTTAAAATTTCTGTTAAATAATGCTAGTAGTTTTATTACAAAATCTAAATGTTTCAATATTTTGGTATTTTTACAAAAGGAAGCAAGATTCTTTTTCTTAACAGGCCTGCCAATGAATAATTGTGGTAAATTAAAACAGTTGAGTAATCAGCTGTTGTTGTGTTAAAAATAATCATCAATAAGCTTGTAATTAAATAAAAAATAAATGTTTCATACCTGTCTTCTTGAGTCATAGCACGATGAATAGCAATTGCTGGAAAGTTTTGTTCAACAAGGAGTTGAGCCAATGCCATACATCTTGGAACTGTTCGCACAAATATAACTACCTAATAAATAAATAAAAAAAATCATTGATAAACTACAGTAAACAAAAACATTGCAGCAAGTAATTTTAGACCTTACAGATTAATCCAATAGCTTAAAAATATGCTAAAATTACTTTATGTTTCTAGATGATTGTACTTCTATTTTCTTTGTATTGCATATTTTATATCTATTTTGTAGATTACTACGGTTTGCTGTGCTAGTAAAACTTTAGTCAACAGTGTGAGGATTGCAGATAAATTTTGATATTAACTCTGTTTAAACTGCAAAACACATTAAGAAAGGAAAAAGCTGACAAAATAACATCTTAAAAATTTTATTTTAATTTTTGTTTCTGTATTTAAAAGTTATAAATTTTTAAATGTTCATGATACTGAAAATTATATTTTGTTAGTAAAAAAGAGTATAGAGTCTGAAATTGCATGTCAAATGAAGGAAATAATGTAGGTGCGTTCATACTAAAACGAAGTTTTAAAATACAGTCGAGTCTCTATATAACGAAATCCACCGCTCCAGTAAAAAATTCGTTATATATAGAGAAATTCGATGTATAGAGAATGATGTTAAAAATCTTATTTAATGTGTGCAATTTAAACAAATATTATTTTTGATCTTTTGAATTATGAATTGGAAGTGTTTAAAAATAAATATTAACCTAACATTTTATTAATTATTTAAGCTGTTTCAAAAAAGAGAACAGACACTTATTTAATAACTTAATGAACATCAAATAAGGAAGACTTACATTAATTTCAGACGAAGAAATCTAATTTTTTTTTTTTTTTAATTGCTTATTATTGCTTTTTTTATTTATTAAGAAAAAAAAAATACTCAAATTTTACCAAGGAGTGAAAAAGTGAACATTTTCTTAAATTTGAAGGCCTCTCTTATGTGCCTCACATTGATGCCTCTCTTACATGTGTATCAATCCAATTAACACTGTTTTGAGAAAGATGTGTGGGAGGTGGGATTAATTCATTGGATTTAAAAAACAAAGAGATAAAAAAAAAAAAAAGAAAAAAAACTCAGCATTGACGATAAATCAGAAGTAAGTGATGGAAAATTGATTCCATGATTTCGAAGCTTTTTAAAACTGTCTTTTATGACCAATTTATGAAAAAATTCGTTATATGGAGATAGATATTTCGCTATATAGAGACTGTTTTTAATATAATCATGCCCGTTCCTACTAAAAATTCGTTATATAGAGAAATTCGATGTATGGAGTTTCGTTGTAGAGAGACTCAACTGTATATAGTATATGTACTTCAGATACAGTAGGCGAAAATTTTTGTGCGTCCCTGTAAATAAAGATGAAAATAAGGAATTTTGCTTTGTGGCCACTGGCCGGTAGGTTGTCTTTTTTTAGTAGCCAGTTATTGGCTAGTGAGAATAATCTCTTTAGTAGCCAGTAAGTACATTTATGTTACTGAATATTTAATTACAAAATATAAATGAGCTTAGACTAAATAAGTAATATATGAACTAGTTAAAAATATTTGAATTTATATTGTTTGGAATAAACTTGAGATACTAATTCAAATCTATTTTAAATTAACAGCAAAGTTATATGTATCATGCATATGTAGTTAGCTACACAAGTCCAACTATGCTTAGGTACTTGCGTAGCTAACGACATAAATAAACCCCAACCCTCTTTTTTGTAATTATTTGTCTAGAATTAAGATGCAACACCCCACTCCCCCCCAAAAAAGTATCCACCAACTAGAAAGGTTTGATTAAAAAAAAGAAAAACCTGAAACCTGAGGGGGTTCTTATGAAACTAATATATTGTGTGTTTTTTCCACAATCATTTAACATAATGTGCGTTTTTTTTTTCTTTATGAGCTTTTGATAAAATTTCGTTTGTTTTTGCGACTTTTTAACGAAAATTGCATTCGTTTTCTAAACATTTTAATGAAAGTCGCGTTCGGTGTCACGACTTTTTGATGGTATTGCCAATCGTTATCGCGACTTTTTGGATGGTATTCGCGTTCGTTATCACGATTTTTTGATGGTATTCGCTTTTTTTTTTTTTTTTTTTGCAGGGGGGGGGGGGGGGGGTAAAAATGTGCAGCTTTTTGCGTTCGTTTTTATGGTTTTTGACGAAAATCGCATTTGTTATCGTGATTATTTGATGGTATTCGTGTTTGTCATCGCGATTTTTCCCATTTATGTTTTATCCACAATCCTTTGACACAATGTGCCTTTTCTTTCTTCTTTTTTTTTTTTTTCTTTTTCCTTTTGCGATCTTTTGATAAAATTTGCTTTTGTTTTCACGAGTTGAGTTTGTTTTCTAAATTTAACAAAAATCGCGTTCGTTATCACGACTTTTTGACAGTATTTGCATTTGTTATTGCGATTTTTCCATGGTGATTCGCATTCGCTATCTTTTTTTTTTTTTTTGTATTCGTTTGTTATCACGATTTTTTGACGGCATTAACATTTTCGCGTGTTTTTGCGATAAAATGCACGCTTTTTCCGTTCGTCTTTTGACAAATACCGCCTTGTTTTTTGTTGATCTTTTGACAAAATAACCAGGTTTCCCCCCCCCCTAATTATCTAATGATATTTACGGTTATTTCGCGATTCCTTGACGATATATGCATTCTTTTTGCAATCCTTAGACAATGTCTTTTCGCGATACTTACACAAAATTTATGTTTTCCCGCGATCTTTTCCCGAAATGTGCAGGGTTTTTTTCCGTGATTCTTTTCAAAAAACGCCGTTTGGAGAATCCTGCATTTCGCCAGTACTTTCCACATTTAGTTCGCCGAGTGCTTATTTTCATCTTTACCTGTAAATACCATCTATTTCTTATTATACAAGAAGTAACTTTTAGGCAACTCCAGCAACGTATATAAATTTCATAAAATTTGAAACAGTTTAATGCAGGGGTAGGAGTGACCAATTCATAAAATATAGGACATTTTTTGTGAAAAATATAGGACATATATAGGACATTCAGAAAAAAAAAAAAAAAAAAAAAAAAAAAAAAAAAAAAAAACGCTATCGGATATATATTGCTATAAAATACATTTTTAAAACATAATCTATGTTAGTTTATAATTTTTCCCTAATTAACAATAGTAAGTCAAGATACAATATTAAAAAAAATATGTATAAAATTAATTTTTCCATTGTTATTCTTAAATCTTCTTGGTATAATGGAAATTTTCCAAACCAACAAAGTTAGATTTCAAGAAAATTTTTGATAATCAGATTCTTATAAAATCAGAAGTCAAATCTGCTATGTTTGAGAAAGGCTCACATATGGTCTGATCGATACCCTTGTCAATGCATTGTGAACAATCAACAATGTGTAAATTAAAGGTTCCAACACTATGCCAAATTTTTTGATAAATTATACTTCTCTATACGAAATTTTAAAAGCCTGATTTATTTGCATTAGGAGCATTTGATCCAAAGATGAGCAAATGATTTAGATCTAATTTAAAGGCTTTCATCAAATTCATTTTGCAATTAAATGATCAAAAAGCTCACATTCAATATATTTTTCGGTAATACCACCAATTTCCTCACTCCAATACCAAGCAAAAGTGTTTAATTGTTTTAAGTTCTGGTCATTTAATGTCTCATCATACATGAGAGTGACAAAAAGGGAATTCTTTGTTGAAATCATCACTGACAGTGATTTGTTTTAAAATATACGAGTCAAGGCCATGAGATATGGCACATGGCACTTTCTTTGAATTTAACTACCTTGTGGCAAAGAGGAAACTGCAAACGTTTCAAAAATAAATTTTGCATTAAATCTGATGACTGAAATAAATAATTAATTAGAGACATATGAATTATCCACATAATCTTGGAACGGTAGATCTTATCTCCCTCATTTAAAGTCCAAGTACTCAATCCACTTTTTTTTTTTTTTTTTTAAATTCAAACTCACGCTTTTTCTGCCAGTAAAACGCACAAAGCGAGATTGAAGCTAATCACTTTGTTTTTCTGAATTATCTTTGTGCTTCGTTTTTTGGGTTGCTGCATTATTGCAAATAACCAGGGTTGAGTTTCTTCCGGAAGAAACCTATTTCTTCCGGGACAGTGGAAGAAACTGGAAGAAATGGAAGAAACCAAAACAAATGTTCAAAGTTAAAGTATATTAATTATGTAAAAGAATTGAAGTATAATTACATGAAATCAAAATTGGAAAATTTATTATTAAAAATATTATTTTTGCAAAGATAAGTTATTTTTTTTTTAATAAACTTCAGGTTCAGCAGACATTTTCAAGTGATGGATTTTTACTACTCTAGAAGTAGGTTTTTTTTTTATTAATTGCTCCATTTATAATAAAAAAAGAAATTACCTAAAAATTGTTTATTTTTCATATAAAAATGTATTATTTTCACATAAAAGTGCATTACTTTAAACTGTGCAACACAGAAAATAAATAAATTTGCAATTTTTTTATATTTTTCATCTAACATGAATATCTCAATGCTGATTTTAAAAGATTAGTGTTCTAAAAATATCTATGGGTATGTCAAAATGCTTTTAAACTATCCTGAAGTGTAGGACATTAAAAAAAAAAACTTCATTTTTCGCTTTCATCCAATTTAAGTTGAGAAATTGATTGCAGCATCCTACTGCTAAAAAACTTTGCTATATTATGTTGCATTGTACTACGAAAAATAAAGATTGTAATGATTTTTTTTATATACTGAGGATAGACTGAAACAGATTTTTAAGGCAAAAACAGAATTTAGGTGACCTTCCAGCTCTTTGGCTTAAAACGATAACATCCAAAATTTTTTTTAAATAATTAAATTTTATGTTTTAAAGTAATTAATACATACATAAATATACAAATTGTAAATTAATTATATGTACAGTATTTATTAATCATGTATAACTTTTAATAATCGAAAAACTTTATTTTCATATACAATAATATATAATTAATTCATCCATGACAAAGATTTTCTAATTATATATTTCATTTAATTAAAAAATATTTTAGTTTTAGGTATACAGATCTTGATTTTTCTTCTATAATGATTTTTGTAAATGATCATTTGTTATTCTAGAACTTTCTCAAAGAATATTTGAAATCTAAAGCAGTTTAAACTAAAAATTTTCTGGGATGATTGATAATTCATGACTGATAATTATAAACAATGAAGTTCATTGCAATACATTCATTTGAGTCGATACAGTTCAAATCAGGTACTAATGTTGAAAATTTCCGAAGGAACAAACAAGATTTTTGGAATACTGAGTGTTTTGGTCTGGTCGAATTTTCGCCCACATTTTTTGGCAAAACTCTGATTTTGGGTCGAAAACGAAATCACATTTTTGGTTGATCTCTATTTAATATAGTAATTATTATACATTACTTATATTAATAAAACTGACGTAAATTAAAATCTTTTATTTAAATGGGTTTCATTCTACCATTAGTAAAGAATCTCTACTATTTATTACTAGTTTCAGAAATTTAAATAATAATAAAAAAATGTTGATTAAATTGAAATGGATAACATTTAATTGATTTTATGTATTTTGGATAAAATTTCTTTTCATTTACCCAATGGTTGAAGATCTATAGGTAAGTTTTGTGTGTGACCTTGGCTAAAAAGCTTATGTAATAATATAGGACAATTAAAAAAATATAGGACATTTTTGAAGGTTTATAAATATAGGATATATAGGACAACTCTGACCCCTGTTTAATGTAATTAAAACATCCCCTAAATAATTTTTCCAGGCCCTGTAAATAGGGTTGGACTTTATTTACCGTCTTTGGAGAAACATGTTTTTACCACCTATGGAAAAAACTTATTAGTTTGAATGTTCGTCATTTGTATGAAAAATTATCTGCCAAGTTTTCATTTTCCCAGGGATAAACCTTTTCTGGATACTGAATACTGTAATTCCATATAGCAATATTCACTAATTTAGTTTACAATGAGGTATAAGAGTGAGTAAAACAATAGCAATGAAAATTGTGGGTTTCAATGAACATAAGAAGCCCAGAAAACTTTCATTTGTGTTTTCTACCTACAAGGATTCAAAATCAGGAATGAGATTGACAAAAAGCAAAAAAGCTGAAAAACTGCGTGAACGACGTTTGAGCAATGACAGGAATTTCAATCGCAACAAATACAATTGCTATTAATAAATATAAATTACATACAATTTAGCTTTGCATAAATAAAAAAGAAATTATTAACATGAAATAGGCAGAAAGCATTTGATTACAATAATGAAAATTTATTTTACTAATATCAGGGGCGATTGTGACTCAGAATGAAAAATCCTGAAAATTAAGTGATACAAAGTAGAAAACCCTGAAAATTATCAAATGCAAAATATACCAATTTCAAAGGTCCCATTCAATCAAAAAGATTTGGAGCAAAAAAAAAAAAAAAAAAAAAAAAAAAAATGTGACAACAAAATTATTTTTTAAAGCAGCAAAAAACTTTTTGGAACAGAAAATTCTAATCCAGCAATACCCCTTTTATCTTTTGCAATCTTTTGACGAAATAGGTCATTTTTTCGCAATCTTTTTACGAAATTGGCCTTTTTTTTTTTTTTTTTTTTTTTGCCCTCATTTGACGTAAGTTACTGCTTTTTCACGATTTTTTGACGAAATAGATCGTTTTTTCGACAAAAGTGATAGTTTTTTTTTGCGATTTTTTTTAGACAAAATTGATCATTTTTCTGAGATTTTTGTGATAAAATTGATCATTTTTCCGCATTTTTTTTTTTTTTTTTTTTTTTTACTAATTTGATCGTGTTTTGACGAAATTCATCATTTTTCACAATTTTTTGAGGAAAGTTAAATTTTTATTACAAAATTTGTGTTTTTACCCCGAGATTCTATAAAGAAATTAGTTTTTTGCACAATTCTTTAATTAAATTCGTTTTTTTTTTTTTTTTGTGTGTGTGACCCATTAACAATTTTATGTTTTTCCATGACTCTGACGATATTTCCGTTTTACCCGTGATCTTGTGTCAAAATATCAGTTTTCAAGCGATTTTTTGACAGAAAACACATTTAACATTTAAAGAATTTTTTTCACAATCCTTTGTAAAATTTCTGCTTTTTTTTTTTTTTTTTTTTTCTTTTGCGATCATGTGTCAAAATTCGTGATATATTAAAATTCGAATTTTCCACTAAATATAATAATCTCATGAACTCTGAAAAATCGATCAAAAAATCTGAAAATCCGAGGTGTACACGGAACACAATCGCCCATGTTGAAGTCTTCTGTTTTAAGACAATGCTGCTATGTTTTTCAATAAGCATTTGACGATCGCGATGAAATAAGATAACCACCGCATGCGATAAAGGACCTCTCGTATTTGAAGTATTGAAGTAGAGGCATATTTTGATGTGGATTAAAATTATTTTACAATTCTTTTTTTATTTAAACGAATAAAAAACGGAAGTCTGCATGAAATAAATTCTTGAAAATTCAGAAAGTAAAAATTTAAAAAATGGTAAAAAAGCGAAAATTAAAAAATCAATCAGAAAAAAGCGGAAACAAAAAAAATGACAAAAAAGCTGAAAACTGCGGATCCGCGGAAGAATCATCCCTGCAAAATTTTAGATATTATTGTACATTTATCCTTACTAAGCCTAAAAATTATTATTAACTATTATGAGAATGTACATTACAATATTTATTATATTCATCTTAACCAGGGTGATTGTGGATTCATGAAGAAATACTTGAAATTTTAGCGAGAAAATGTTTCTGGTTGGGAACAAGAGGGGAAAGACAACATAATTTATTACAGGAAGGTCAAATCACACAATAAAAATTTAATTATGTTTAGCAGTCATATAAAATTGACATTTTATTTTAGGAATTGAACAGTCAGAAAAACTGGAATTTTGATAGTGTAAATTTAAAAAATACCTGAATTCATGTATATAACCTGAACACAATCACCCCTGCTTAATAGAGATTAGTTTACAAAATTTTTTATTTAAACTAAATGAAAACAAAAAATTATAAGTATGCTTAAAAAATTTAAACATTTTGATAAAAAACAATTGCTAACAAATTTTAACTGTTCCTTATCACAGTCTGTACACAATTAGTACAATTTTACCAATCTATGTCCTTGGAGTCTTTTAGCATTTTATAAAAAAACACAAGCTTTGCAGCTTTCTGTACACCAAGTCTATTTTTTAGTTTACTATGCAAATATGAAAAGTTTAAAAATTTTATTCTATGGGTGAAAAACTACATGGAGGAAAGGCTTACCGTTAAATGTAGGAATTCAGGATTTTTCTTTATTTTTTAATGCTTTTCATCAAATTTTGCCTTTTATGTCTTTTTAATTAAAGAGTCTCTTTGGAAATGAGTACAAGTGGAAAAGAGTATAATTGAAATGAAAACTTGCTTTGTGAAATAATAAACATCTGTTGTATGGACCATTTTCACCATTTGTTTACATTGCATGTTAACGGACTTGACTTTTCAAATAAAACTATTAAAATGAACTACCTTGTATATTTTCTAAGTTAGATAATAATATACATACCTTCTAAAACTATTTAGTAAACTTACTTAGCAGCTTACATTTCATCACTTACAAATATGGTAACAGACTTGACATTTCAAATAAAACTATTATAAATGCTTAGCTTGTATAATTTCTAACTAAGATAATAATACACATACCTTCTGAAACTATTTAGTAAACAATGTTTATTTACAAAAGTGCAAAAATCATTATTTTAATATTAAAATTTACGATAACAGATTTGACAGTGAAAAAAATACCAACTCTGATGAAAGCCTATTTTTGCCACTATTAAATTGCTTCACAATTGAAGAGTAAAAAATGGCAAGTAGTAGTTGCGTGAATAGTTTAACTATATTGCGAATATTTGCTGCTAACTATAGGCAGAATTAGAAACCTATTTTGATTAAAATAATTACAAGGTTTGACTTGTTACAAGGACTTGACAAAAAGTGAGGGACAAAAGATTTCTGTGAATTTCTTAAAGAAAATCTCTCTTATAAGCAATTTTTTTTTCATTATTATAGAACACTAACAGTTCATATTTAAAATAATTAAATATCTTTATTTAAAAAAGTTATGTTCAATATAATCTTCTTTAGCTAATTCATAGCTGAAATCAAATCCATCCTTCTTTAGCTAATTCATAGCTGAAATCAAATCCATCTTTGCAAAAAGAAAGTACTACACTCATGAAAATTTTCGAAATCCAGTTTTCAACGTATTTGCATGTTTTAGGGGTCAGAGAAGTGGGTGTAGTAAGTGCTACTACTAAATTTATGATTTTACTACTGATAAAAAACAGTTGATTAAAATCATGATTTAAATCACCTGATTAAAACTGTTGATAATATAGTTCTAATACAAACAATAAATGCATTACCTGATTAAATTCAAGTAAATCAAGAAGTTCAAAAAGTTTCCTATTCTTCTCGTTATCTTTCAATTTCACATAATACTGCTGAAGTCCATGAAGTGTTAACTTAGCTTCATCATCCACATAAACTTCCATTGGCTGCAATAATCAAACATCAATAAAAAAAATTCACAGCAAAAATCCCATTATTTATTAAAAGGAGTGCATAAAGATTTAGTCTTGTTCAAAATTTTTCGTTTAATATCAAGATGATATCGCATAAATAATATCCAACATTAATTTTGTAAAGTGTTTTTCACTAATTAGGTTTCAAAAACACCATTTTAAAAAGCAACGTTCCAAATAATCCACTTTATTGAGGGCCAAATTAAGCATTAAAAATATTTTTAAATTTCATATAATGGTAAAGAAATTTAAATTAGGTTTTCAGTTAATAAGAAAGATAAGCATCAACAGGATTGTAGAATTAGGTCAAAATAACATAGAATTTTATAATTTGGCACAACTGATTATGAAACTGCAAGCCATAAATAAATCAAAAAGATAATAAAAAATGCGACTGCTAATGCACAACTGAGTGTATGAATAAAAACAAAAAGCTCCTACACTTAAAATAGTTAATCTTTGGCAATTAAAGATAAATTTTAATCTGTTTTTCAGAGATCAGCCGAAAAATTGAGTATTATAACTAGAGCCAGTGATGTCACTGGACTTTAAATATCCTGGGTAACATTTTTACAAAAACGGGTGCCTCATTAATAATAAGTCATTTTTATACACAAAAATTTAACTTGTTCATTTGGAATAGAAAAATGAAATGCAATAATTATTGTTTTAATAATAATTAAAACCAATATACTTTTTAAAACTTGAGAAAAATTTTCTTAAAAAATAATGCCTATTTGAGTGTAGAAGATAATAGGTATCAATACTGTCCGCATTACTTTTAAAGAGGGGCAAGATAGATTTATTGAAAAAGACATTTTTGCTGAATAAAAGGACAATTTTTGTTTAATGAATGGGTACTTTTAGAAGTCACATTTATACAGAAAGATTTGGAACTGTCCAGAACTGTTTTTGAAGCAGCAAAATTTTTGGAACAAAAAAATTCACTCCTATCATTAACATTTTTTTCATGCCCCTTTGACAAAATTTTAACAAAACAAACAGTTAAAGAAACATAATGACTGAAATAAAAAGAAATTATGTGAAAAATCATATTTCATACCATATAAGTTAAAATAATGTTATATGGTGTTAAAATTTAAAAAAAAAAATATTTTTATATATTGCATGGTAGAACTTATCATGGGTAAAAGTCAAAATTTCACACAAAAACCAATGTTTCTATAAGGTTTATATAAAATTATAACTCATATATACAGGGATGAGATTGACAAAAAAGTAATAAGTCTGAAAACTGCACGAACGATATTTGAGCTATAATACTTATGAATTTCAAGCTGAATAACTATCATAATTGCTATTAAAACTTATATATTACATAAAATTCGGCTTTAAGCAAATTAAAAAGAAACTGTTAGAAAGAATTAGGCAGAAATTATTTACTTACTACTGTGAAAAGTGTATTTTACCAAGATACAGAACATTAATAAAACCATTGACATCAGGGTTGGAAAAAAATCATGATTTTTTTAAAAAAATCAAAAAAATCGGATTTATTTGATTTAAATCAGATTTTTTTGATTTAAATCGGATTTATTTGATTTTTTTAGAATCCTATATTTAATTACTGTGTTTTTATGTTTTTACAATACATGAAGCAGTTTTTTATAATAAATAACTAAAAAAGAATAAATAATATTTATAATTTATAAAAATAATATAAGAAATAATTATATAGTTAAGAAAATATTATATTCTAGTAACTGATTGGTACTAAAAATTAAACATCTAGGCTTTAGTCTAAAGCCATTCTCATATTTTGTAATTGAATTGTGCATACTAAATAACAAATAAGAAATAAATTTAAATATGTTGTAAATGAATAGAAACTGCAAAATTTAAAAAACAAATTAAATACAGTAGACTCCCTCAAATCCGCTGCCCTAATATTCATAACTCTCTAAAATCCGCACATAATTTACAGATGTAAACAATGAAGCTCTCAGGTCAGGTATAGGGGCAAAATTTGACTTTTTTATTTTTATATCAATTCTATGTATTTTTTAATCTGTAACTTTCATTAATATTGCTAATTTATGCTTTTTCATAAAGGAAGAATAAATTTATTTCTGAAAAAAATTCAAGGTATTGCTAATATCAGTGGTGATCACAATCTTTTTGCAAAATGCATTTATACATTCATCAACCTTTTTTTATAGTTGAGTTTGGTTAAACCTGAAATAAAACTTCTATATTTTATGATTTTATGATATTGATGTGAATTAGTAGTGCACCTTTATGGGCCAAGTTCTATTGAATAATTTAGGAAAAAATGCATCTCATCTTTATAATAAATATTTAGTTATACATTATTGATTATTTACTTCATTTTTGTTGCTTTCAATATTTTAATCATTTTTAATTATCTAAATTTTTATTATTATAGTTTATTAACTTACATAATTGTTTTACTGTATTATAAGCATTCATTAACTTCAGTTGCATTATTAATTACAATCAAATTACTGCTTAAAAATGTAAACAACCGATGACCAGAAATCCACAAAATTCTAAACTCCACACAACCTTTGGTCCCAAGCTGTGAGGATTTGAGGAAGTCTACTGTATTCATTTAATGCAAGCTCTTTATTAAGGGATAAAAATCACAATTAATCCTATATTTCTTAAGCAAGTAGGAAAAAATCAGGAATTTAATTGTTTGAACAAAAACACTAATTTAGAAGCTTTGTCTACTCCTAATTTATTATGAAGGCTTGAATGAACTACTCCAAAAGAAGAAAATTGTCTTTTTACTCCAGCAGATAAATGCACGGCTGTTGTTATTTGGTAAATAAATTCAATTTCGCTGATTCTCTCTTTACCTCCCATTACATAAAAGGACTTCCAGCAATAATCTGTCATAATATCAGAAACTTTTTTCTCAAGCAATGGTAATTTTTGGAATGGGCCGTTTTTTGCTTGAAAATGTGCTACAGTGGTGAGAAGATTTAGACAATCTTCTTTAATGAATGCCAAATCTTCACTATTTTTCCTTACATTAAGTTTCATTTCATTTTGATTTAAAAGAAAGAACCTTAATAAAACTCCAGCAAAATGACAGCCATTAATAGTTTGTTCATATCTTGCTTAAAATTTTGTAATTCTATCGTTATCTAATACATTTTCTAACTTTTTACCCAAATTTTTCTTTGATATGTGCATTCATGTGAAATTACAAAAAATTGATTTAAATCAAATGATTTTTTTAAAAAAATCAGTTGATTTAAATCTAGATTTAAATCTTGATTTAAATCAGTTGATTTAAATCATGCCAACCCTGATTGACATGAATATTTTTTTAATTTTAATTTTAAAAGTTGTAGCTATTTTTCTTGGAACAACAAATCAAAATAATTGCAACCACATTAAGAATATGATAGAACACAAGTCCTACTTTAAAAAACAGAAGTAAGTTTTAAGGAATTAAATTGACCATAATTGATTGTTAAAGGTCAGCAAGCCAACCACCATGAAGATTGACCATGAAGATTAAAGAAAAAATAAAAATTTTAAAAGTGTTATTTAAAAGACAAATTAGTAATACTATGGAAAACATATTACAAATTCAGAACATTAAAAGGAATTTAGAAAAAATGGACTATTATATCAAAGTACAAAAACAAAAGTAAAAAACTAAGGAAAAAATATAAAATTTTTCCAAAATTTTAATTGGTGAAACTTTTTTAAAAAATAAAGAAAAGTCTGAAATTCAGAAGAATTTCATCCCTGTATATAATGTACTAAATTAAAAATAAATTACACTGACCTTATAGGTCTCAACAGACATAATTTCTTAATGGAATTGTTGTACTAGGGATGGACGAGTATTTTAAGATATCTCACTGAATATTGGAAAAAAAAAAAGTCATATTTAGGATTCTCCCCCCCCCCCCCCCAAACATGTTTTGAAATTTTTTTTCTTTAATCCAAATTAGCTACTTTTTAGCACGTTCACAAAGTCAATTTTATTCTTACTTGCACAAAATGTAGTCATTCAGATACTAAAACATTACAGCCTTTCTGCATTTCCTATAAAAGTTAGGGATCTTTTAGCAAATGGTGTCCAAATTTGAGATTAAGTCGTAATAGAAATGTCTTCTTTAGAGAATGATGAATTACAACTGAAGATTTAAAACTTATAGAAAAAGAAAGACTGCTACCTTCTAAAACACCTGATTATTAACTAATATCCGCAAATTCCATGGGTGAAATTTATAACTTATTTTCTATACAGTAAGCATGGGTGCAAGTTTGAAAATTTGCCAGGACTGAAAATATTTTGAATCACTCCTTACCCCCCCCCCTCCCCGAGTAAATAAATACGCACATGCTTGATTCACATTTTTTCCATGACCGTTTGACGAAATTCGCTTTCTCTCACTACCTTTTGCCAGAAATTGTGCCTGTTTAGCAATCCTTTGACAGAAATCGCATCTCTATCGCAATAATTTGATCAAAAAGCACGTTTTTTGCGATCTTTTGACAAAAATTCGTGACTTTTTCGCGATTCTTTGACCAAAAATCGCATTTTTGCGCTCTTTTGACAAAAAATCACGACTTTTTCGCGATCCTTTGGCAAAAATTTGCTACTGTTTCTCATTCTTTGACAAAATTTCACGATTTTTTGACAAAATTCGCGCCTTTTCCACGATCTTTTGACAAAAGTCGCGTGTTTTCTTCTCTCCTATGACAAAAAATCGCGTTTTCTTCGGAATTATGGCAAAAATAGTGTTTTTTCCGCTATCATTTGATGAAAAGCGCATTTTTTCGCGATTCTTTGAAAGAGACTGCGTCATTTTCGCGACTCTTCGACAGGAATCGTGTTTATTTTGCTATTCTTTGACGAAAAACACGTCTTTTCCGCGATCTTTTGTCAAAAATCACATTTTCAGCAATCTTTTGAAAAAAAAAAAAAAAAAAAAAAATCGTGTCTTTTTTCATGATCTTTCAATAAAAAAAACACCTTTTCTTCGATCTTTTCACAAAAATTGCATTTTCCCTGCAATTAAGACAGAAATAGCGTTTTTTCCACAAACATTTCAGGAAAATCGTGTCTTTTCCGCGATTCCTTGTTGACAGAGACTGCGCCATTTTCGCGATTCTTCGACGGAAATTACGTTTTTCTCGAGATCCATCGACAGGAATCACGTTTATTCCGCAAATTTTTGACGAAAAACGCTTCTTTTTCTGATCTTTTGAACGAAATAGCGTTTTTTTCTGCGATCTTTTGACAGAAATAACGCCTTTTTCCGCGATCATATGACAAAAATCACGTTTTAGTAATAATTTTTTGATGAAAAAATGTGTCTTTTCCCGAGATCTTTTGGCAAAAAACGTGTCATTTTCGTGATCATTTTTCGTCCAGAGATTTTTCAGTCCCGCTTCCGTCCTTGGGAACTTTTAAAAGACGGAAATCCGTCCATTGGACGGAAAACTTGCACCCATGACAGTAAGAAATGTAAAAATTCATTCACCAAGTACATTAGCTAAGATTCATTTTTAAGATGGAATATCAAATATCACTATTTTAAGTATAACAGTACATATGCAAACAGAACTGATGTTGGCACTGTTTTATAAAGATGATTTTATAAATACTTAAATGCAGATTCAAAATATTGAGCTAAATTTTTAATTCTACATTTTTTATTCTCTTTTTAATGATTATTTGCACAATTACTGGTTTTAACATGTAACATTATTCAGGCCTAGAAGTGACTTTTTTCCAAAATATTATAGGAAATATAGAATTATTTTTCAAGAAAATACACTAATTTTATAGGAATTTTCATTTATATATAAAAGTTCACTCATGACAATTTCAGAAATTTTTAACACTCGTTAGGAGTAAAATATTAAGAGTTTCAGGAATGACATTAAAAAGGCTAAATTTAATATTCTTTACAATTATTTTCTGAATCATCAAATCTTTTAGCATTTGCATTTATCTATACAACAATACAAACATAATTGAAATAAAAGTAACTTTTCTCTCTCTCTACGGTGATAAAACAAATGTCTTTATTATTTTTTTTAAAGTTACTTAAAAAATAAAAGTAAATAAAGTTACTTATTTTTTAAGTATACTTAAAAAAAAAAAAATTATAAATAAATAAATGACATTTGTTTTATCACCATAGAGAGAGAGAGAGAGAAAAAAAAAATCTATATAATTATGCAAAATTCTAAAGCCTTTTTTTTTTTTTTTTTTTTTTTTTTTTTTTTTTTGTGGCCTGTATGTGCGACCAATTGACAAAATTCCAGATTTTTTTTTTTTTCAATGATAGACTGAGAAATAGCAAAATCTGCATTTTTTATTTCAATGACCAATTAATGTTCTTATAAGATACAACCAATATAAGCCAAAAAGAATTTCATCAGTAAACTATTTACAAATTTCACAATGCACTTTAACATAATTTTTGCCACAATTGATTAAAGAAATTTACAATTTCCTTGCTGCAACAACTGAAGGAATTAGTTTTTAAAATTTTGTTCATCTGATGAAACCCTATTCATCTCTGTTCTCTGTCTGTCACAGAGTCCACACACAAAAACTATATAAGTCAAGAGTTCAAATTTAGTACACTTATAGCTGAACACCTCTTGTCACATCATAAAATTTTGAAAAGACTTACTTTAATTAAAATATTTTAAAAAATATTATCAGTTCATTCTTTTGTTATTTTTTCTTCTAATTGTTGTACACAAGTTTAAATTGATAGAAAAATTATTATGAATGTAACATGAATTAATGGATTAAATAAATAACATGAAAAAACGCACTTATTTGTTTTTATTTATCACATTACATCATATTTATCATCTATTTTGACACGCGAGGTGAAATATTTTTACAGACAATTTTTGTTTATTAATTTAATGATAAAGTGTTTTGAAGGTGATACTAAACAAAACCCTCTGTGCGATCTGCAATCACACTTACCCTTTTATTTTTTTTTTACATTGTGTGATTATTAGAATTTATAATTTTTATAAATGAATGATCGAGAAATTTTGTGATCCATTTCAACAACCGACTGTCAAAATCAGCAATATTTAGTTTTGACTAATTGGAAAAAAAAAATCAAAATTTTTTGTTGCAACTGTTTGATGAAATGTACAAGTTTGCTGTGAATACCATTTTTATCAATGGCAGATACACACATTTTGTGATATATGACAAGCGATTGATGAAGATTTTTTAATTCGTCATATTAAATTTTTTTTTTTTTCCCCGAGCTGCATTGACAAAGATAATTTGAAAGAAAAAGTTTCGAATGCTGCAACAAATTGAAGAAATTTACTTTTTTTTTTTTTGCATAGGACTGATATAATTAGTGATTTTATCAGGGTTGCAAACAACCCACCTACCCATAAAATAATAATTAAAAAAAAAAAAAAAAAAAAACTAGGTGGGTTTTATTGGGTAAAACTCATTCTAAAAAACCCACATCAAAGTGGGTTATATTGGGTTTTTTATAATCTATGATATTATTTCATATTCAGTAACTTTCATATTAGTTTTTTAACCTTTGTATTAACAGGGATGAGATTGACAAAAAAGTAATAAGTCTGAAAACTGTGCGAAAGACATTTGAGCTATAATACTTATGAATGTTAAGCGGAATAAATATTATAATTGCTATTAAAACTTATATATTACATAAAATTTGGCTTTAAGCAAATTAAAAAGAAACTGTTAGAAAGAATTAGGCAGAAATGATTTACTTACTACTGTGAAAAGTATTTTACCAAGATACAGAACATTAATAAAACCACTGACATGAATATTTTTTAATTTTATTTTTAAAAGTAGTAGATACTTTTCTTGGAACAGCAAATCAAAATAATTGCAACTACATTAAGAATATGATAGAACAAAATTCCTACTTAAAAAAAAGTTTAATGTTATGAGAAAAAAAAAAAAAAAAAAAATCAATATACATAGCTAATCATAACATTTTTGCATAGATGTAAAATAACAAGATCTTTTATATTAAGATTTAACAATATAAAATTTCATAATGTAAGTTCCCAACTGGGTACAAGTTTGACTTATTCATTTTAGGCCAGGGTTGGTTAAAAAAAAAAAAAAAAAAAAAAAAAAGGGGGGGGGGGGGGTTGAAGGATTTTTTCAAAGAATCCAATTTTTTTTTTTTTTTTTTTTTTTTTTTTTAAATCAGGTTTTAAATTCCCCCTCACCCCCTTAAATATAATTTCCTAGTATGTATTGTACCATCCTTTTTTTTTTTTTTTTTTTTTTTTTAATGTTGCATATAAGTGTATTATACCTTCATTTCAAAATATTCAAATTAAATAGTTATGTATAATTTTGCATTTGATATATAATAATTTTGTAAAATATTTTAAGTAACTGCTCTGTATTGTGTTGTGTTCAAAGAATAAACTGCTCTATACAGTGAACTATAGGTATCTTGAAAATATTATCAAGCATCCTTTCTTTGATAAATAATAAAAAGTTTATGATTTGTTGAAAAAAATGTGTTCTTAGTGGGGAATGCAGAGTAAAAGTTTAATTTATTACAGTAACTTTTAAATATGTGGTTATTATATAATATTGCATGATGACAGAAGTAAAAACTTTTTAAAAGCCTTTTACACCGATTTATTTGGGTTATTTCGATGAAAATTACTTGTATGTTAAGTTAACTAATAAAAATATAAAAAGATTTTTTAATTTAATACATACCTTCTAGAAATAATGGACTTCTGCCCCGCCTATTACAAAAATAAAAAGCCTAATAAAACCCACCTTTTTTTTTTTTTTTTTTTTTTTTTTTAATAAAAAACGCAGCAAAGACAAATCACATTTGGATTGCAGAACGTCACAGTCTAAATAAAAAATAATCAAGAAGTATGGAAAAATATAGGAAACAGGAATTTTTTCAAATATATAGGAATTATAGGAGCACTTCTAGGCCTGCATTATTATGTACATATTTTAAATTCATGATGTTATCAATTTCTGTATATGCTGTTGCAGACCCTTGGAGAATTTTTTGCTATTGGGTACACACATAATCAAAAGTTATTTTCTTTATTGGGGAAAAAAAAAAAAAAAAGCTAATAATCAACCTAAAATCAACAAATTAATTCAACCTAAAATTAATGAAACTGTCGAATAATATGTATTCGGAAAAATTATTTGTTCCACCCCTAGAGCGCAACTGCTGTTGACATTTTTCTCCATGGCATAGACCTGGAAACTATACAGTTGAGAATTTTTTCTCATGAATTTGTCACCTTATAAAAGACAATTCCATCACATGGTTGATTGAAAACATTCACCGAAGGAATATGGAAAAAGATTTTTTTGTATGTACAATATCAGCCAGTCATTGGGAATTTCACATTGAATATTATGGCTTTAGCATGATGCTATGCATATACTCATTTGATAATGCGTTAACTAAATTTTACGCAGCAAGCATTAAAGATAGGCAAAAAATAAACATTTTAAAACAATGCCCCGCCAAAAACCTATATTAGACAGGGAGGTAGCAACACAAACCATCACCTCATCATGTTGATAGCTGAAATTCTAGAATTAATTAAAATTCAGCTTGCATATTAATATGCAACTGATCAGCCAAGTCACATCGGTGGAAAATACCTGTAAGCCTTATTTTTGTGGTTGTCTTGTAGGTTTACCATTATGTTTTCCTGCTCCCAGTCCTCAATTTTTTATACATTTGGATGCAGGCAAAAATACAATAATAAATCTACCAATCAGCCACTAAAATCAGGTCTGCAGGTGACTTTCCATTAAGATATGACTTGGCAGACCAGCTGAATTTTGATATAATATTAGAATTCTATCTAATCCTAGAATTAAGTTGTCTATTTGATTAGGTGATGGTCTGTGAAGCCATGTCCTGGTCTATATGCAAAAAGATAAAATTAATCAAGATTTGTTCAATAATCTTTAATGAATACTGTCATACGTGTCACAACTAATTTTTACTGTCCAAATGTGTTGTTTTAAATTGTTTTGGTACAACTTTTTTTGAAGTACTTTTCTTGCATTATTTAATAGCTAAAATTTTGAGATTAGATAAGGACAAATTATCACACCAATTACCAGGTGTCCGATTGGAAATACCACCATTGGACAGTAAAAACTCGTTGTAAATATGTGACATTCATTCATTAAAGATAAAATTTTATTACACAAGGCAAGTAGAACCTGAAAATGTTAAAATTTATATCTAAATAAAACCTGGGAAGGTCAATAAAACAACATCTTTAACAGATTTAAAAAATAAATAAAAATTAAAATTTAAGAACTTATTTAACTAACATACATTAAAATATATTTAATGTTGCATACTTAAAGCTGAATAAATCTATTTTCTTTAAAGGGGTGAAGAAAATTTTGAATTAAAGTTTGCAAAATTCCTCTGAAATCTAAATAAAAATATAAGGGAGAAAAAGTAAACTCATTAGAAAAAAAAGGAAAAAAAAAAAGAAAGAAATTTAAAAAATGAACATCTTTAAATGTTAATTCTTCTCAACGAAAGTTACTAGCACATGAAAGCATAAATAGTATGCCAAAATTAAGTAAATTTTAAGAAATTTTCAAGTAAAGTAAAAATAGTTTGATTAAATTAAGAAAATGCATTTTTATAGACTCCCTTGGTGATACTAATTCAAATCTTAATTGATAAGCATGTAGTTAATCAAAGTACACAAAATCACACTGATAAAATAAGTCATGCAGGCACATTTGATAATTAAAACAATATTTCAATAAACATTTGTATATAATTTTACAAAATAAGAAATACAAAAAATATGATCAAAACACATATTTTGATTTTACAGAATACAGTAAGCAGTGGTTCTAAACCTGTAAGAAAAGTTAAAACTTATGAAAGAAGTGAAATAGAAATACACATGGCTTCAATTACTAATACAACTGATTCCTAACTATAAAAAGTATTACTATAAATGTTTTAATTTTAGCTTAAACAATGTTTATTAAAAAGTAAAACTATGGATTAAAAAACAAGGATAAAAAGGAGGAAGGAGTATAGATAGAAAAAGGTTCAGAATCACTGCAAGGGAATAATTCTGTTTAGTTAAAAAGGATTTTTTAAATCTTAACACACAGTTTTAACATTAAATTTGAACTATTTCAACTTATATTTAAATATTTTTAGCATATTTTCTGAGAGATTCAGATCACACTTCTACACTACATACATGTACTGACATAATTAACATTTCAGATACTTTTAAACAGGATAAAGAAAAGTACTTAATCAAAAATTCTTGATATTACAAGTGCAAATTTTTTAGATAAATTATTTCAGTAATCTGAACTTTTATCGGAATAGTTATAAACTCTATAGAAGTATCGCAATAAAATTGCTACAAAGGGGACTAAGAAGCATAAACTTATAGAAAGACAATTTGTATAAAGCATTTTTTTAGAACTTGACATTCACAAAAAAATTCTGTCAAGAGCACTTTTTTTTTTTTTTTTTTAATAATACTTATTACATAAAGATTTTCCTGGAATACGAGATATTCTTTAAAAGATTCTGCAGACTTAAGGATTGAGTGATGATTTTCAAAAATAAAATATAAATGAATTAAACACTTGATAATGTTCTCAAGGTAAATATGCAAACATTTTGTACATTTCAGAAATAAGGGGCTGTGCAAATATAACATTATCAACTTTTAGTAAATTTTGGACCCTCTTCTGATAACATATGTTATCATCCCTCGAACACCCCCCTCCACTCTCGGTAATGAGGCAAACAGAAGCTTTTATCAACAAAACAAGCAGAAAACATTCCTTCTCTTTAATTTATTGGCAAACACAAGCTTCATTTCAAATATACTTTACACATGGTTTCTTGAACCGTGATTATATATGCTTACATATATGAAAGAGATTTTAATGTGAAATGTTGGGGGTATTTCATATTTTAGAATTAAATAATTTTACAATAGTACAATAATTTAGTGATTTTAATAAGAGTTTTGTATTTTCATAAAAAATAAACAAAAGCCTAAAAAAAAGTTTTTTTTTTTTTTTTTTTTTTTTTTTTTTTTTTTTAGCAAAGACCATGTTACAAATAAATTTTTTTTTGATTGGATCAAAGATTATATAGATATCAAAACACAACCCCCCACCCCTCCCCTATAAATGAAAAAGTCATATTTGCACAGTTCCATAAAACACACTAAGGAACGAATTTTGAAGACCTACACAGCTCAATTTCTTCTTTATTTTCTTTTTAAAGAAAGCATGGGCAAAAAATTAATTATTTCCTTTTGCATACAACAGAAATTAAAATTTCTTAAGACATTTTTGACAATGAAATTTGAATCATTCTTTAAACAATACTAATATATATCCTAATACATTTGACATTTACAGATATTAAAAAGCAGCTAGTAAAACATTCACAATTTAAAAGAAAAACTGATGAGTAAAACTTTGGGGGTAAGGAAAAAAAAAAAAAAATAAGCATACCAAGTACAATTATGGTTTTATTGTCATAAATTAAAAAGTGTAGCCCTAATAAAGCGGATATATTCAAATATTCTTTCCTATTAATAAAGGCTATAATTTTTTATTATTTATAGATGTTCTTATAATATCTCTAATAAACAGCAAGAAAAAGAACACACTGCAGACAGATTTGCATAGCACTTCTTTCATTATTTCTCAGGCCCCTTTTGCAGCATGTTAAGAATCTGATTCAACAAAACTAAATTATTATAAAATTAAATATTCTCTCTATGCATATGTGTGTGTAAACATTTTTGTATAAATCAGTTAAACAATAAACATAAATAAGTTAGGGAAACAACACTGAATTCTATAAAATCAAAATGCATATAACAATTTGAAAGAAACAGACCTGCTAAGCAAAATATTTACAGATGCTGGCTTTATTTACATAGATAATTAATTCTACGATTAGCGAACTGTTAATAATTTATTGATAATTTTTATAAACATGTTCTTCATGATTTGGAAATTTGATGAGACTGTAGACATGTATTAAAATAAAAGTTTTAAACTTAATACCACAACACTACCAGGAAATATGGATATTACATAAAATACAAAATTCCGAAAGCAAATTCCACCTTCCTTTTTAAAAGCAAAAAACAAGTCAATTTACGGAGAAGGGAGTCAGACCTTTTAAAAATTAATCAAAAAATTATATTTTTTTTTTTTGTAGAAATGTGAGAGAGAGTGTCTATGAAGAATCATTGAAAAATTAATAAAAAAATTATTCTTATCATTTAGAGAGAAAAAAAAATGTAAATAAGACGATGAGAACCTTCTGCATTTTGGTGAATTTTTGCTTTAGAAAAGAATATTTTACCTTCCTTCCTAAATTCTTGTTCCCTCCCAGAGCACATAAAATTAAAAACTTTGCTTTCCTCACTGCTGTTTTCTCCCCAGCATACTAAATTAAAATCTTTAAATATATATATGCATTCACTTTTTTCTCTCTAGCTTTTTATTAACAATAATTAAATAATCCTCTAATTTTTACCACCACAAAATAAATCTGCTTTTTGTGTCTCTCATAATAACTACTTTTGTCTTATAAAAAAGAAAAAATATATATATATCCATATTTTATTGTTACTATATAGTTATCTTAAATTGCTATTCTCTTACTCCAGGAAAAAAGCTGAATTTCTAAAGAATGGGAGGGAGAAAGCAGAGAAAAGAATTTTCTCTTGTTCGTATTTTGGCTGAACACTCCTTATTTTTACTTTCTTCTATTTTCAATAGAAGACAGTATTGTAATCGAAATTTTTCTCGTCTTCTGGTTTTCGACGGATTTACACGTTTTAGGGGTCAAAGATTCCAAAAAACATGTTTTTACAAAATGTCTGTCCGTGTGTATGTCGCCATTCTACCATCAAAAAGTGTATGAAGTTATGCATAGAATTGAACCAATTTTTTTGTGAATGTTTTTAGCTGTGGCAAGCAGGTCCTCTTTCAGTTTTGAAATACCGTATTTTCGGGCGTATGAGCCGCGGCGCATACGAGTTTAAAAGTATAAAATATTGTAGGTGCGGCTCTTACGCCGGAACGGCGGGTACGATGATTTTTTTTTTTTTTTTTTTTTTTTTTTTTTATTTATTTATTTTGTCAAATGATTTTGACACTTTTTTTTCGTTTAATCAACAATTATATGCTCTCAAATTGGTATCAAAACATTTGAAAACGTCTCTCAACCGCAGGTGTCCGTGATGCGTTAGTTGTTTATTTTTAAACAATCAACATTATTCAAAAATAATGTTGGTCTCACCGGTTCTCATGTTAAAAATTATTATATTTTCCCCTCATCTATTAATGATTTTACCTGTAGGATATTGGAATGTACAGCTGTCACATTTTTTTCTTCTAATGATCCTCCTTCCAGTTAGAAAATAAAACTGCCCAAAGAGAGCTCAAATCCCGGTATAGAACTCTTTTGAAATAGACTTCCTATACATAGTAAAAACTTTAGAGAGCAAGATTTTTCTTTATTTTTTTCAATAACTCACTCTTTTTTTATCCGGCAAAAATAATCCAAACTTTGAAACCGGTCGAATCAGCAAGTTTTTTCCCCCCCAAATGAGTTAATTCAGGTGATAAACAACAAAAACGGGCCTGGCGAATAATAAAAAAATAATAAAAGGCCGACTTCCGTGATAAACATTTAAAAGAAGCCAATAGAATATAAACAATTTTCAATGCATATGACTTTGCAAGAATAAGTTTAAATGTGCTACACGAGTCGATGTTAACTTGGCAACTTTAAGGGCTATTTCACCCACGTGCAAACATCGGCTAACTAATGTTAATCTCAAAGAAAAAAAAAGTGTCATTCTCATTCCATTATTTTTAAATGATATTTTTTGCTTTGGATAACGGAAGTCAATCTCCACAAAGAGTCTTTACTTTTTCGATTTTGTTTACAGGTTTTTTTATTAGTATACTTTCACTTTCGAAACTGGTTCTAAAAGTCAAAGTATACCACTAAAAACATCTGTAAACGAAATCGAAAAGGTGTCTTCTTAGGGATCAACATCTCAGATATAAAATACAAAGAAATCATTTAAGCATATTGAAATGCAAACGCATTTGAAAAAAAAAAAAAAAAAAAAAAAAAAAAAAAAAAAAAAAATCCATAGGATTAACATTAGCGAGTAGATGTTTTTACTTGAGTGAAGCAGTCCGATCTATAGGGGGGGGGGATCAGCTCGGTCCGGCCCATATAAAATAATAATAATAATTAATAAATAAAAATAACAATCCGGCACCCGGAAAATTTAAAATATCCGCATCATCCAAGTGAATTTTTTCAATAGATTAATTTTTACTATGATATGGTTAAAAATTGTTTCGTACGAAAAGTTCTGAACAAAACTACTTATTTTATCCTTTTTTTTTCCTTTTACTATGTTTATTTTTAAAGAAGTGCCTAATAAAAGCACTCAAGTAAGTATTTATAACTATAAAGCAAACGTGCAATTTTGTTATCTCTTGTTTCTGCTAATAAAAAAAAAAAGAGAGAGAGACACTGGTTATTTAAAGTCACCTTTTCTCCTCATCCTCTTCATGACTCAATGTGCGGACATGTTGCCCTTTGACCTTGATGCGTAAGTCGGCTAATATCGCATTGCTTCTGTTTTGTTTCTTTGAATACAGTAGAAAAAAAAAGAACGAAAATAGTTTTTTTTTTACGCTAAGTGGATTTGTGGATTTTTTTTTCTTTTCTTAATTTATATCTTCATAATATAATCATCGAAATAACTTAAGATGAATATAAAGTCTAAATTTGAGCAAGAAATATTTAAACTTACAAAATTTTTGTAAATGAACAAGGATAGATGCGTATGTACCAAATAAAAAATAAACTAATCTACCACAAAAGGAATCATTAAATCAATTATCAATAGTTAAAATATTAAATAAAGATATGCAGGTATATATTTATATAAAGGAATTTGTAGTGCTGTAAGCTATTTAAGAATCGATTTTTTGCCGCAGGCATGATAAACAATTGTGGATTGTATTCGCTGTGGATAATGATTTGTAGTATTATACAATGGTTATATATATATTTATTAATCAATTGTGGTTTAACATGTGTAATTTAATTTTAGCATATGTGCTGTGAGCATATCTTCAATGTAATTCGTATTTTATTATTTACTTCACCAATTTACTTGATCGTCATTTCTTTACACTGAGGTAAAAGTTGCTTTTTTTTTGGGGGGGGGGGGGGGGGGGGCATGATATTGTTTTAAAATTATTTTTTAACAGATCTCGAAAATACGGTATCGCCGTGATCCCGCTGATTCTAAAATGTTGAGGTTCAACTGTATCATATTTTCGTTAAGAGGCTACTTCAGTCAAGCGACCCGCTCGTTAATGCTAATCCTATGGGAAACATTTATAAAGATATTTCGTTTGAATTTAAATATTTTTAAATGATTTTTGCATTGATTAACTCTGATAGATTTGTAGAAAGAACATTTTTCGCTTTTTGCTTACAGGTATTTTTCAATGAGGGCACTTTCATTTTGGGAGTCGGTTTCGAAAGTGAAAACAATCTTCAAAATCGAAAAAGTATAAAACGATCTGCATATAGATGGACTTGAACTATCCAATGCCCAAAAATCATTTAAAAATATTGAAATGCAAACACGATATCTTTATAAATTTCATCCATAGGATTAGCATTAAGGAGGTCTTTGTGTGTGACTGAAATAATATCTTAACTTAAAAAAAAAAAAAAAAAAAAAAAAAATCCTACACTAAAATTAATTTGAAAAAGTCTTTGATCGAAAATCTGACGGATTTTTGCTGGAAAGAACTAGAACTTAGTGGTGTTAATAGTGTTATTTATGACGGCCGATTATCTGCAGGAGGGATATAGGCCCTAGGATAAGTGCCCTCCGTGGGGGGTCTTTCTAAGGGAACCTAAACCGCATTTACACAAGGATGACCAAGATTCGAAGAAAAGTTTAGAACTTTGTGGAAAGAACTAGAAGTCTGTGGAAAGAGCACTTAGAATTGAACGCTACTAGGAAAAGATGCTAGGGAGGAAGCTAGCATCCTGCTGCGCTCCTCTCATTGGCGCAAGTAATTGCGCCTATTTCCGATTGGATTTTAATTGCGTACTACAAACACGTTTTTTTTTTCTTTTTAGCTGAGAATTATTTTACGGTACTGTTCTGCTCTTTTTGTCTGACGCTCTTATTTAAGCAATTTATTTTTTTTTTTTCAAGTGAAAATGGCTCCCAAAAAGTTAAAAAGTTACACCGCCGCTTTCAAGCTTGCTGTGGTTGATAAGGCAGAGCTAATAGGTAATCGTGCTGCAAGACGAGAATATGGAGTTGATGAGCGTTGCGTAAGGAGATGGAGAGCTGAAAAATCTATTTTGAAGGAAATGCCAAAATCTAAGAGGGCACGAAGAAGTGGCGTTGTTGTTTGGCCAAATCTGGAGAGAAATTTAGCCAAGTGGGTAAAGGAGCAAAGGGAAAAAGGAATGCCCGTTTCAACTGTTCAGATACGGTTTCAAGCGAGGATTATGGCATCGAACATGGGATTTACAAATTTTAAAGGTAGTCCCAACTGGTGCTTTAGGTTCATGTCGAGAAATAATTTGTCTGTAAGAACCAGGACAACTGTGGGACAAGAACTGCCTGCAGATTGGGAAAAGACAAAAGCATCTTTTTTAAAGTATGTCGCTGAAAAAATCAAGGAAAACAACTTTTCAACAGCACAGATTATTAATATGGATGAAGTTCCATTAACTTTTGATTGCCCCCCCAGTAGAACTGTTAACACCATTGGGGAAAAAACAATCGGCATCGTAACAACTGGTAATGAGCGAACCTCATTTACCTGTGTTTTAGCTTGCGCTGCGAATGGAGACAAATTAAAACCACTAATTATTTTCAAGTGCAAAACTATGCCTAAGGCAAATTTTCCTTCCGACGTCGTAATACGGTGTAACGAAAAGGGATGGATGTCGGAGGAAATCATGTATGAGTGGCTGGCGGAAGTGTGGAGGAAAAGAAAAAATTCTTTTTTTCAGCCTAGTGGGCTTCTTATTATGGACTCAATGAGTGCCCACAAAGGTGATTCCGTAAAAACTGCTTTGAAAAAAGTCTCAGCCGAGCCAGCAATAATCCCTGGCGGATTAACTAAAGTTTTACAGCCTCTTGACTTGGCTGTGAATAAATCTTTCAAGTCCAAAGTAAGAAAACTGTGGGAAAAATGGATGATGGAAGGGCTACATTCATTTACAAATTCTGGAAAAATGCGCAAAGCCACTTACGAAGAAGTAGCGTCGTGGGTTTCATCGGCATGGAAAGACATTAGTGCTAAAACTATTATGTCGGGCTTCAAAGCAGCCAATATCATGGAAAATACAGTTAGTGATGATTCATCTGAATCTGATGATAGTGAAGATGAAAATTGTGACGTATTAACTGATAAACAATTTTTAGAACTATTTAATTCCGACAGTGAAAATTCCGATTTTGATGGATTTGAAGATTTTTAAACATGTTGATAAAATCTTGTATATATTTTTTTCTATATTTTCACTTCATTCCAATAATAATTTTTCATATTTTAAAGATATTTTGAAGTAGTGTTCTCTTATTATATGTAATCCAATATTTTTTTAGAAAATTTTATAAATATTACAAAAAATTGAAATCTTAATATTAAAATTACATACCTGCTATTTATAACGGATCAGTGATAGGAAACGTTATTAAATTGAAAAACAAATACATAATAATAATAAATCAACAGTCAAGGGAAAAATGATTCTGCAATATTTACAGGTAAGATTATAATATTATAAATAAGTTTCTGATATTTATTATATTTTTCTCTGTTTGTTATTGATCCAGTGACAAAATGTTGCTTTTTTGCAGTAATCTGAGGAGTTAACATAAACTCAGCGCCGAAACTAGCCTTTTTTGCTCCTGGGACAAACATGGATTTTGGCGCCCCCCACCCACCACATATATGCATTCTTTATATCAAACACACCAAACAAAATCTTAATTTGGCGCCCCCTTCACCTTCTGTTCTGGTGGCGCCCGGGGCACACGCCCCCTCTGCCCCCCTCTAGTTTCGGCCCTGCATAAACTAGTATGCATTTAAAAAATATTTTCTTATAGCAATACGCTTTATTACATCACATTTTTCAGTAATATTTTTACTACAGTTTTTAAGGCATTTGCATACATTAAATCTAAGTGTCTTTCGTCCAATGATTTTTTTCTTCAACAGCTTATTTTATTTATTTTATTTTTTTCGTCAGTGTCTCTATACGATATTTCTTTACATTTTAAATATATTTTTTAGGCACTTAAGTGAAAAAAAAATTTTTTTTTTAACTGTTCAAGTGAAAATATTTTATATACTGTAACAGTCTCTAAAATCTGGAAACCTCAAATACAGATAGCATAAATGATCATCAAATGTTTTATATTTATATAGTCCAGTTATCCTATCTTATCGACAGATGGCAGCACCAAAAATGTATTTAACTTTTTAGTATAATCTAGATTATATTCTGCATTTTGCCGACAGATGGCCGTACCAATCATTTCTTCTAATTCATTTCCAAGTTTATTTATCTTGATATAGTAAAATAAGAAAACAAAGAAATATCAACAGAAAAATTCATAAACAGTTTATATAAAATATTAGGCCTGGAACAAAGGAATTTTATTACAGAGATTGAGCTAATATCATTGTAATTGGGGAAAAAGTAATGACCAGTAGGCCTAAATTAAAGCAACTAAATACTAACATATAAATAAAATCGTAATCGTGAAAATGCTCTGTGTATATTTAATTTTAATAAGATTAAATGCTTGGCTTTGCTGTTAAATAACTTAATGTGCCATTTATGATTTTTTTTTATAAATATGTGATTTTTTTTCTTTTTTAATGATGATTTTCAATAATTTTTACTTACATTTTAAAGTTGTTTTTTGAAGATCACTAAAATTCGGAAATAACTAAAAGCCGCGTCTACGAACGATTTCGGAATTTAGAGATTTATACTGTATAAATATCAGCAGCTTGGGTGCGGCGCTTACGATGGTGCGGCGCTTACGTCGATGTACTTTTTTTTTTTAACAGATTGTCATTGGTGCGGCGCTTACGGTGGGTGCGGCGGGTATTCCCGAAAATACGGTATTCTGCCAGAAGGGGCGCTGCAATCGTGATTTTTGTGCCATTTTCAATATTGTACCGACCAAAAGTATATGAAGTTATGCATCAAATTTAACCAAACTTTTTATGTAAGTGTATGACTATGGCTAGTTGGTCCTCCCTGAATTTGAAAATAATTCGCCGGAAGGGGGCACTGCAATCGCGATTTTTGTGCCATTTTCAATATTGTACCGACCAAAAGTACATGAAGTTATGCATTGAATTGAATGAAATTTTTTGTGTAAGTATCACTATGGCTAGTTGCATCCCCCTGAATCTGAAAAAAATCTGCCGGAAGGGGGCGCTGTAATAGCGAATTTTATGCCATTTTCAATATTGCGCAACATAAAAGCGTATGAAGTTAGTTCTAGAACTGAACTAAGTTTTTTGTATATGATTATTTTTTGGTATGGCAAGTAGGTCCTCCCTGAATTTGAAAAAAAAAAAAAAAAAAAAAATCTGCCTTCATTCTATTGTCCATTGGCTCGTGCAGAGACGGAAATTGTTTTTACTCCGATTGACTGAAGCAGAAATTTAAGACGAAAATCAAAAGTTGGTATGGTATTGAATTAAAATCATTAAAGCATTAAAATGAGTAACTATTTTTTTTTTAAATATTAAAATGTACGTATGAGGGGAGAGAACAGACAAACTGAAAGAAAAGAAAAAAAAAAAAAGTCTTTCCTTTTTCCCTAGCATATTTAGAAACTTCTTTCTTTAAAATAAAAGGATGGAATGAAGATTAAAGAAAAAATAATAAATAAAGATCCCCCCCCCCCCCCCCAGTATTATTTGATGAATTTTGTGCAATTTTTCATTTTTCTCACCTAAGAGTTTTCCATGACTTTTTAGAAAATATCTGTAAATTCTCTGACTTTTCCTGTATACTTTGAAATTTTCCAGACCTTCCAGAATTTCCCTGATGCTGGGATTCCTGAAGCAAGACAGAAGATTTTTTCAAAAAGAGTTTTTGATAATTTTTTTGCAGTGTAGATGAAGGAGGGTAGAGGTTTGCATGGGCTTAAGTAAAACTCAAAAGTTCAGTCCGTTCCATCCCAGATCATACAAAAATCTGAATACAGGTCCAGAAAGGCCCAATCTGGCATAACACAATTTCTACTTTTTCAAAAAAATTACAGATTTTTATCATATTAAGATTCCTTTAAAGACTGCATGCATACTTATTGGATGATTTTATAACATGTTTTATAGAAAATACACAATAGAAACACTAATGATTACTTAAATACTCTGACTTTTAAAATTCAAATAAAGATTCATTAAAAAATTATACTTTAGAATAAAAGAGAGAAAAAAATAAAGTTAAAAACATTATAACTTTTGAAGCTGCATAATAAAGAAGATTTATGAAAATATTTCATCATTTTGTTAAAAATTTTCTCAAATCCAAAAGAGCTACTTTCTGAATTAATTTTTTTCGAAAACGCACAAGATCAGCAGGTATTATTATTGAGAAACCATGTAATCGAATGGCGTAATCCATTTTTTGATACAAACAATTTAAGAAAATACATCAAAGTAAGCATTTTGAATCAAATTTCCAGAAGCAACAGCATGGGAAGGGGGAAAAATCTGGAACCATGCGAGAAGAATATCCTACTTCAACACAAGTATGTACAAATATCTTACTTACAAAAAATAGTAAATGCTAATAGATTCCAAATCCCTTCAACAGTCAGGCTTGTCAATTTTATACTTTTACAGTTGAAAATTAGAAAATGTGTCAATCTTTTGCATTGTTGAGAAGTGTATTTAAGAGCCACCAAGATTCTACCATATTTCCTAAGATTATATTAACATAAGTTCTTTATCGCTATTAATGCCTTTACAAATCATGTTGTCTGCCCTACACATCTCGAAACAACTAAGTCAAGTTCATTCCCGGCTCAACTATATGCAAAAAAATAATACAAGACTGATTTCGGCCAGGCACAAGTGTGCTAAAAATATTAAGTCCAGGTTAGACACAATATGAAAGTCTAATGCCAATCTCTACACTGTACAAGCTACATTTCTGTATTGATGTTGTCAAACTAGTATCAGCACGTGATGCACATTTATATTTATTCTGGTTAAAGCCATATTCATTGAAAATAGCTCATATTTTATCATTTTTGCTTAAATCTTTATAACAGGCCAGTAGGTCTGATACAAATTTTTTTTTATCTACTCGACTCATTGAAAAAATTATTTTAATTCTGCCCGCCTGCCAAAAAATTCTGAACCATTCTTCTAGGCAGGGGCCTTGGCAGGGTTGCCACTCTAATCTTGAAAAAAAAAAAAATTCCCTGCATTTTCCCTGTACTGCAACGCATTTATTCCATGTTGAGTGCGAAAAAATATATGCATGTATGAAGGCTAATTAGAAATGTTATAATTTGCCATTACCAAATTCCCTGTGTTTTCAAGATTTTTTTTAAAAATTCCCTGGATTTTCCCTGTTTTGGGAGGAGATTTCAAATTCCCTGTGTTTTCCAGGTGGCGTGGCAACGCTGCTTGGACAGACCTCTAAAGGAGGGTTCAAAGACAAGAAGCAGACATGAGGTTAGAGGGAGAGTTTAAATCGCTAATTATTTATTGTTACTACAGAACAACAAATACAGCACATTTTTTAAATAGTGTTAAGTTTATTACTTATTTCAACTAAACAAATAGATTCAAGATTTTCAGAGAGATTTCATCGAAATTGTTTTTAAAATTATAGAAATCCAAAAAAAAGTAAGACACTCCCCAGTTTAAATATTAAAATCAAAATTGTTTAAAATTGGAAGGACTTATGTTTGGATTTTATGACATGTACATAAATTAACATTTAAAAGTGGCATTTACAATTTTGTGTGCTTATGAACAAATGCTTAAGACAGTTGTCAATATACAATATATATATTAAAATGAAATAAATTCAATGAGGAAATAATCTAAAGAAGGAGATATTATCTTAGATGGGATTTTAAAATTTACAGGTATGAATCTTGCCCTTGAATTTCTTCTAACAGGCATGAGAATGGATAAAGAATAAAAAGCCTGAAAATATGCATAATATCAAAATTGCACGTAAAACAAAAAGAAAAAATGTATAGTAAAAAGAAAAGTATCCAATTAAACTGATGGCATTGAGCTCATAGGCTATTGAAACTTAGTTCAAAGCATGAAGTACAAATTTATCTAAATTAAGTAGAGGTGGATTAAGATTACCTTTCCCGTTTAGCCCTCTATACTAAGTTCATGATCCTATCAGGGAAACATCAGAATAAAACAGCAGAGCAACTTTGAAGCAATGGGACAATTCTACATGGAACTCATTTATCTAATTTAAGGACTGTTAGTCTCCATTCTCTCCCTTTATACTTAACAAATGAGCCTCCTAAACTAATAAGGGATCCAGAAAGAAAAAAAGATGCAGAACTATCCAATTTACATCAAATTTTGTATATAAGTTCATTCTGGCATCTTACCAGAATGAACTTATTTACAAAATTTGATGTAAATCTGATAATTCTGCATGAAAACCTATTCATCTATATGGGGCAGTTTAGTCCCTGTTCCCCTTCTTTATACTTAACCCATGAACCCCCCAAATCTAATCTAATACAACTTATTAGAATGAATCTACATACTAAATTTGAAACAAATCTGATTATTCTGCCTGAAAAACCCATTTCTCAATATACCCCCCCCCCCATAATCATAAACCAAATTAGGGGGCTTGCCTCTATTCCCTCCTCTTTATACCTAACTAAATCCACAAAACTAATCAGGAAAATGCCTTATCAAAATGAACGTATGTACAAAATTTGAAGTAAATCAGATAATTCTGGATGAAAAACCTTTTTATCGATATTGAAGGGAGAGGATTACCTCCCCCCCTTATACTTAACCAATGAACAATTACAACTAATCAGGGAAGCATCTTATGAAACGCATATATACAAAATTTAAAACAAATTAACAATATGTCGTTTGGTGCAATTTTTTTTCATTGACAAAGAGAAAAAAATGATAAGTCAGATTTTCCCCCCTCTCCCAGATAAAAAAAAAAAAAAAAAAAAAAGAAAAATTTTAATCTGAGAAGTCAAAAATTTTGATAAATCTGAAGAATTTTATTCCCGTTAACAACTTACTGTAAATATTCGTATTTCTCAATGAGAGGGGAGAATCTTGCTTATGTGAAATAAGAATGAGGGGGAGGGAGAAACTAGCTCTGAATGCAGTAATTGCTTGGCAGATCTGTTTAGAACAATATTAACTCATTAAAAAATCTGATATTAAAATATCATTTACAGAAGAATAAAACACAAGATAAAAATGCAAAAGATTTTAAATCTTCCCTAAGTTAAGAAATAATACCAACAATGGGAAAGATCATAAAAAGTTAAAAAAGGTTCTGTTGGCATTACATTGAAATAAAAGGAGATGTAAAATTTACATAACGATTAAACATTATAACAAATGTTTTTAACAACTAGAATGCAATTGCTTATTCAGAATAAAATCTTTAATTTTTGAAAAAGTATTTGATGATAAAGCATATTTTATTATGAAAAAGACAACAAAAATTATCGTTCCTAAAAAATCTAAAATATTGTTAATTTTAAGTTTCAGACATGCCAATATCCAGACATAATTCATTGTACGAAAAAATAAAATAAACTTCTGTTTACTGCTCTTAAAAATGTCACGAAATTATAAAATAAAAATAAGCTACAAAGTGCATAGACTTTTTTTTTTTTTTTTTTTTTTTTTAAGAGAATGTGTGATGTATCAGGAAGTATAGAATAAAAACACACCAGCAGAAGGTACAGAATGAACTGAAATGTAAAGCATTTCTTAAAAACCGAAATGTCATTCTTAATTATTAAAATTCAGAGAAACATTTAAATATATATACACATACACTAAACAAGAAAAAAAAACCTTTAATTTTAATTCAACATTATAAATTAAAATAATTCAAATGTTGAAGTTGATAAGCAGTATAATAAAGCTTAGCCAAGTTTTTTTTTTTTTTTTTTTCTTCACTTTCTATCATGCCATAAAACACATGATGAAAATTCAAATTTTTTGTATTAACAACTCTAAGGAGTTTATGAAGTTCCTTGTATCCTTAATTATGATGCATTTTAAATAATCTATGCTAAATAACAGAACACGAAAGTTTTGTAGAGTTGTATATTAATTATCTCTGAATAGTTGGCATGTCCAGAATATTTAAAATTATAATTGATATTTCTGAAATTTTTAAAGTAGAACTACAAAGCTTGAACAAATGTTAAACTTTAATGCAGGTGTAACTGCTTACTGCAAACTTTAATGTTACTGTTAATGCAACTTTTACTTGCTTGGATTAGTGAATTTGCAGAACAATTAAGATATCACAGATTTCTAATATAAAGGTCAAATTAGCTAATTAAATATTAACTATGATTTTGAGTACAAAAAAGGTAACACCATTGCAAAACATTTAATCTCAGTAAATTAAAGGCAAAATATGAACAAATGTAGCAATGAGTTTAACAATTTTGAAGGAATAAAAACACTTAGGATAAGACACACACACCTTTAAAAAATGAATAAATATATACTGTAGAACCAAAACATCATGACCACCTACCTAATAACGCATGCCTCGCAAAAAAGCTGCAACCCACATTGGCAAGGATGCCACAACTTCTTGGTAGAAGGCCAAAGACATTGAACCAGATTTTCAAGCAGCAGTCACATAGATCAAAGAAATTACAACATGCTTGATTTTTTAGCTCTGAGCTAGAATTCCATGAAACCTCAAATCTGCTATATCTGATTAAGATTCGTTAAGATAAACTGTCAGGACTTTAACTGGAATTCAGGAATCACTCCAGTACAATTCTAGTATTGTGAGATGGAGCATTGTGTTTCTTGAAGAGTTCATTTCCAGTTAGGAAGACATACCATTTAATGGTACAACCGTTCTACAATGATGTTTAGATAGTTCAATACCTTTATGGTCTAATTATCACAATCACAGGTCACCCACAGACACATATGAGAATATTTTTTAAATTATAACGTTACCAACAGGTTAAGTATGGTCTACTGCATAAAAAGGAGCAACAGTTTGGCTAAATTAAGATGTACCTTGACTACCATCAACTGTTGAAGAATGAATCGCGGTTTATCTGATCAGGCAACTCTCTCCAAATGATTCATGGTCCAGTCACGATGGTCTCGGGACTAGTGTAGAATTAGTTGGCGATGATGCTCTGTCAATAGTTTGGCTAAAATAAGATGTACCTTGACTATCATCAACTGTTGAAGAATGAATCGCGATTTATCTGATCAGGCAACTCTCTCCAAATGATTCATGGTCCAGTCACGATGGTCTCGGGACTAGTGTAGAATTAGTTGGCGATTATGCTCTGTCAATAAATGCACATGAGTGGGACATTTGCTGCATAGTTTCATGTCCAACTGTATCAAATAAACTATGGGCTCTGAAGAAAGTGTCATTTGACCTGTATTGTACCCGGGCTGTTATTGATTTTGCATTACCAAGTGTGAGAATATCAGATGCTTCCCTTTAATAAAGTATGGACGCACAGTGCCATATCACTTGCTGTTGATTTAAATGTCATTTATCCATTTTGCACAAGTATTAAACATATCTCGCAAATAAACCACAAGTTGTGCAGTTTCGGAAATATTCATTCAGCTGTTGGAGCATTGAATTCTGCCCTCTATCAAACTATCTTAGATTAGCAATGCTTACCATCACAGACAGAAGCAAGCACAAAAAATAATTCCTTGAACCCACTATCAGTAGTTGAATATGATTACATGACCTTCATGTCATCCAGGCACATTCATTGTAAAATGTGGGGATGGTCAAAATGTTCTGGCTCTTTGATTGGTGTGTGTATACATACATATAAAATAATAGCGTGGTTGTAACAGCATTTTATAATCATACCAACATTGGCATTTTTTTCCAAACAATAAATAATTACTTTGTGCTGTTTTGCTTTTTTAAGTACAAAAATGCTTAACTATTGTAACAATCAAAATTTGATAACTAATGTAATTTGAGCTTGAACAATAAAATCTGCCTCGTTACTAAGAGCTCATACTTATATCATTATTTATTATTAATGTTAAGATTCAATTACTCTTCTTTAAATATATATAAGCAATTTACTTGTCATTATAGCATTAAAGGAAACTCTAAACTTAACTTCTAAATAAAAAAGAATATAAATTAAAAGCTTTGTAGTTCAATTATATATTTGTAAACATAAAAAAAAAAACATGTGATGCTATTATATTATTTTGTTAAGGGCACATAAGACACTTAAAATGCAAAGACTTTCTGGTAGTTAATTCAGAATGTACATTTATTTTTCCTTACATTGGATCCAATTACTCATCATAAATGAAATATTTGGCTTTAAAACAGTCACTTCAATGGTCTTAGTGGATAAAAAAAAAATGACAAAATATTTCACATTTCAAAATGTTGTTTGGAAACAACCAGTAAAGAAATCTGGTTTAATGATAAATTATAATAATCAGAAAGAAAAAATGACAAAATATATTTTGAATGCTTATGTTAAGATTTTATATGCTGTATCCTATTACAATACATGTAAAAAATAATTCTGCCCAGTAAAAATTATAAATGAAATTGATTATCCCTAACACTACTAATGATTCAATCACTAATACAATGGATTGGCAGGTATTTGAGAACAAATCTTGCCTGCTTTCAAACAGGAACATACATTAGAGATGAGAATTTAAAGATTTTTTAATGTTCTTTAACAGGCAATTACATACACACTAGATGACATCATTCATTGAGATCACTGCCAGCTGCAATAATTGCATCTAGAGGCTATTAAAACTGTCTGCAGGTAATCAGGTGACAGCAGAGAACATTTGCCATTGCATACAGAACGGCTGCCTTGACACCCACGAAGTTGTGTGGATGACTATTAGCACAGAGTTCACAACAGGCCATTTCGTTAATATTTAGGTTGCTGGGAGGGCAAAACAAGTTGAGGAAGACATCTTCATGAATGCTTTGGCTGTCCATAGATTTGTATGGCCATGTGGGATAGTGCAGCATCTTGTTATAAAACATATGATCTCCCACATGTTAAAGTAATTTAGTGCTAACACCTTACTATAAGTAACGACATAGACTCTGGTACCTTTAAAATGAAATGTGGTGGCATCAGGTTGTGTTAGATTTTCAGGATTTCCCAGAATCATCAATGAGGCTAGAAATTTTCATATTTGTCAAATTCTCTTCGGAGATTTTACACCATAACCAATTTTATTGCAGTTAATTTTCTTTACTTAGGCAAATATTTTTTTTATTAGAAAGGAATAAGAGCAATCCTGGCTCTAGATGTTTCAACTTGTTAAGGAGATAGTTGTTCCTAGTTCTCTTGGGCAATCACTGTATTTTTTACATACAACATCTAACAAAGGTTCTCATGAATCACACATCAGATTATGGCCTTAACTTGCTTCTCCCTACTGAGTGCTCTCAACGACTTGACTAATGAATTCTGGTGTTTTGATGATTTCATATTGCTGACGATGTTATTTCCTGTATGAATATGACGACCGTCTATTAAATTCAATTATTACTTGTATTAAAGATGAGTGACCAGGTGGATTTCAAGATTGTGGCAATCTCTAAATGAAAACGTTGTTAGAGCACACCTCTTCATCTCATCAGTTAGTCTAGGTTTTGACATGTTTACATGTAACAAAAAAATATTTGTAACTGATACATATGATACCTCACCTATAATATGTTCTCAAATACCTGCCAGACCCAGTATATATGTATGTATATTTTGGTAATGAAGATGATGAGGGGGGGGGGGGACCTAAAAAAGAAGATAAAAGATATGATTTTATTATGCTATAACAGGGTTCCCAGCAAAGCATATCTGACAATTTCCCTGAACAAACAGTCATACAATGATTTTAACTATTATTCCCACAATTCTTTGACAAAACTGATTTTTTTTCTTTTTTAAAAACACTCTTCAAAATTATCTTTAATTTTATCCCTCCCCCATAGACTTTTTTTAAAAAAGATTTCTGAATTCCCTGACTTTTCTTATATATTTTTAATTTCCCTAAATACTTCAAAATTCTCTGACTTTTCAGCTTTTCCATGTAAATGGGAACCCTGTATATAGACTGCATTTTCTTTCTCTACAAATTTTGAATTTGAAAATTTATTTAATGAAGTATGTCAATTTTTTTTAAGCAATTAATTGATATAACCAATGACATTTCAAATTCAGAAAGTGTTTATTTCATTAGTAAAAACTGAAAAGTTGTTAACAATTCAATTATAATGTTGCACTTGGTTCAGAAAAATGAGTCAAACAAGTCAAATGTGCCCTCAAATATAAATACAGGATTAAAAATTTTATGATTTTTACTAATAATTAAAAAAAAAATTATGTAATATTACAGTTTGTAATACATTATTTCATTCACACATTAAAAATGTTTCTTGAACACAGGGGAAAAAATATAGCACAGAATTTATGTTAAATTCATAACTGCAACATAAGGACCAATTTGAATACACATAGTATTTTTTACAATACATGTGTGATCACAAATTTCAATCAGATAACAGGAAATTTAATAAATTATATCTATAAAGAATTCAAACATACTTGGAATATGTAAACCAAGCATTAAAATTGTGTTACATATTTGAAATTATGCATGGATAATTAAACATTTTTTTTAAAGACATTTATTGCATACATGCAAGTTGCTCCCATGAAAAGTCCATTTTAATTATCAAAATATTACTTCCGATGCAACAGTTTTCATATTACATTCACATACATTCATATTTTTCATTTTAAATATATCCAAACTTACTTAGAAAGTTCATATATTGTAGGGACAATGACTACACAAACTTAATACTTTTGATGAAAGAGAAAACACAGACATCGTTCAAAAACTGCAAATACTATTACCAATGTAGTTTCACAACCAATTCAAGTAATTCTAAAGTAATACCATACAAATATCAATGGAAAGCAGCCTTCATCATTAAGTAATTCAACTAATATCTATAAACAATTATGAAGCCATACAGTACATAAATAAACATTAACATCAAAAATGCCACACAATCATCACCAATGAAAATGTCACACTATCATTTCCACAGCTAGTCTAACTCTTCAATTATATTCAACACACTAAGATCTTTTAATGTCCGATACAGCACACTATCAACAAACAACTTTTATAACAGCTCAACCTCATAACCAAACCGAAAGCAGATTTTTGACAAACTATGACAACACCAAGAACCTCACTAAGTAACCAGCTAACACCAACAAATTACAAGGATTTACCAATTCATTTCTATCAACATACCATGATGCTCTCTCAACAACTTTCAGATGAATTTTCACTCCTGAAGGCAATATATTTTTCATTTTTAAATGACCAACTTGATAATCTTGCACTAACAAACTAATTATCTTTCAACATATACAGGCAATGTGTAGTTTTTTTGCAAACCAAACAAAATAAATTGGACAAACACTATCACTGAACACAGAGATAAAGAAAAATTCAATAGAAATATGGACAAGAAATAATGATGAAGAGTAATTACATCTTGCATAAACTTCTTGCACACAGGACGAATTTCTTTGCTCAATGTTGCACTAAACATCATGACTTGCTTTTCATGGGGTGTACTACGGAAAATTTCTTGAACATCTCTTCGCATATCTAGAAAGAAATATCACCTCAATATTCGATATACCATAATAATAATCATGGCTAAAACATTTTAAAAATAATACCATACCTGCCAATGTATCAATTTTGAAAACCTTACAATTTTTTTTATGTATACTTACATACTTAAAAAATGCATAACTTAACATTCGTGTTCATTGAAGGGAAAAAAAAAATTTCTATATTGTATTCGTAGTCATTTTTATTTTATTTATGTTATTTAGTTAATTATTGGCCAAAATAAAAGTATAATATTGCACAAGAAAATGTTTTTGGAATTTATCTTTGGAAAAGCATTTTCAAAAGACGTTTTGGGTGGATGATCTGCAATACATAGGGCAAGATTGTGTTCTCAGATGAATTTCACAAACACTCTGCAATTGTAACAGCATTTTTGGAATTTATAACATCGCGAAATTTCACAGTGAATTTTTCTTTTCTCAGGCAATCTGACTGTTTTTGCAATGTAAGATGGTCTTTTATATCACTCCATGAGCAATTTTAAAATTTTGTCTTACACATGATGCAGTAAGCATAAAGTTCTCCTTAACAAGATTCAGCTATTCTCTCACATATGCTCCTATGTACATAGTTGGTATGTTATTAATTAAAAACGTTAAAATTTTAATTACTTTGTCCCTGTCCTGTATGTTTGCACAGGTCGAAAAATACCCCCTGCGAGTAAAAATGTGTAGTTTGAACATCGAAAATGTGTAGTTTTAAGAAATCAAGTGTAGTCAAGTTGTGTTACCACATTCGACCCCGAAAGGTTGAAAAAAAAAAAAAGTTTGAAATATATTATAAAAAACACTTTTTTTAAAATACATTGATTTAACTGTCATACATATTAAAATAGAAGAAATTTTACAAATCAAAATATAAAACTTACCTTTTATTTCATGGGTATTCATCACGAAAATTAATTTAACAGCATTTTGGTCAGTGCTACCATTAGTTAAAAGTGAAAATGGCATACTTTTTAAAATAGTAATTATATCAGAGCAAGTTTTATTTGCCATACATTTTAAAATGGCTGTCATTTTGGTTCGCGCAGCATTGTGCTCCGCGATTTTGGAATCTGGGAACTGTCAGGAATTAGAACCCTAGTTCTTATCACCTTGCTAAGTAACATTTGAATCATGTTTAATATACATGCTTGTTTTTCTACTTCCACATACATATTCCTCTGGTGAACATATACTTTATTTATTTAAATTTATTTAACAGGATTTTTATTTTTATTCTTAAAGAAAAATAAAAACTTATCTTTTCACAATAGATACCTTCTTTTCTGTTTTTACCTTATTAATATATAAAATAGTTCTTTTTATTTTTACTTTCGTTTCACAATAATTAAAATCAATAACCTGCCGTACCATTGACCACATGTCTGGCTTAGCTCATGCTCTTCTGAGTGGTTTCAGCCAATACTACTAGAGGGCGTTCGGATGTGACGTAATCGTGATGTACTTCCACGATCCATACCCCCTTATTTCGTATTGGCTCATTGAGCTTTGGGAACTGGAGGACGAGAGTACGGACATGCGTACTGCCGAATATTCTAGTATCGGCGGGAGATAAATAGTTAGACTTTCTGTTCTCTTTGACTCTTGTGGTGTTCATAGTTCCAGCTGATGTTACAGTGTTAAGTACGGCAGATGTTCTTTCAATGTGAAGTTAAGTTCATATGGTAATAAGTAATGGCTTGCGGTCATCTTCTAAGTATTAGAGAAATGGAGTTCTGTTTTAAGTTGAATTCGCCTTTCATCGTTTTTTCAAGTTTATTGACAACATGCTGTGGTGATGTGTTAGAACTTCGGTGAACATTTCTTCATGAACTGTTAAGTGAAAGAATGTTATTATGGTGTCATACAGGGGATGACTGATGAATAATAAATGACGTAATAGCCTTTTAAAGTTTTTGCTATTTTTCTTCAGAATACCAAGACCCAGCTAGTTTATTGGTTATGTTGATGAGCTCTGGTACTTTGCTAAATGATCAACTTCATATTCATTTTTTTTTAATTGGAGAAACAATGTTTGTGTCATGGGGATTTCTTATATTAGATAAGTAATTGTTAGTTATATCTTTTTTTTATTTCTTAATATGAAATTTAAATTAATGAATTTTATAAACTCATTTTTATGTATGTTAATGTCTTTTAATTATTTAAATAAATGTTGTTATTGTTTTTAACCTATGTCATCTTTATTTGAGATACCACATTTATTTATCTCTTCATTTAATTTACTTCATATAATTAGTTTTTAAACTTTTGGGGTTTTCAAAATCAGTAACGCTTCCATACTGCATTGTATGCCTCTGCTATATAAATATATACTAAGCTTTCTTTAAACCCCGTCATCACTACCCTTATAGTGATGACAATTTTGGTTATGGGCTCCAATTTTTAAATTTTAAAAATATAAAGCTTAGCAGAGCTAAAGGCAGTCTTAAGTTTAAATTTTTTTTGACTGGTTGATATATACTCCCCCATTTTTTTATTATTGTAATAGTCTTTTTCTTTTGAATAAAATTTTTGACCTTGATCGGTCCGATTTCTAAAATGTGGTAGTCGGTACTCCGGCCTCTTTTAGGGATGTTAGCGATAATTTTAGTTGGGGGGGCCGTGAGTTAAAGATGACATTTAAGTAATTAAATTTTTTGTTAAATTAAATCTTTTTTATAAGTTACAGTATAAATTAAAAATTAGTTTTTGTTAATCTGATAGTTTATTTGTAGAAGTTTTGAAACGTTTAATTTGATTTAAAGTTAATTATTTTTAATTTTCTGAAATAAAGTAAAAGATTAAAGGTTTATAATTTGGTTTAATAAAGTTTAAATGGTAACATGTCTTAATTAAGTTTAAAAGTTTTTCAATAGATAATATAAAATTAAGACTTAAGGGTTTAATTTATGTAAGAATTTAAAAAGTTTAAGACATTAGAAGTCTGGTTTGATTGTAAAAATATAAGTTTAATTGAAAATTAATGTTAAAACTTTAAGTTTAATGAAAAATTAATAAATATATGTTAAAGATTTAAAAGTGTAATTGAAATATAGTTAATATTTTTAAAATTAAAACGTAATTTAAAAGTTGAACTTTATTGGGATATTAAATTTTTTTTGAAAAACTCATGGCACAATTTTTGAATGTTTCCAATTGTTTTAATGCTGGGTATTGATAAGAAATGAAGCTTAACTACTGGAGTCGGAACTACTTAGAATTCCCTGCTGCGAAGGATGACGTGGTTGTTGTACTGCTTTTTGACCCTTACCTGACGGCTGTTTATCTCTGTGATGGGATGTTTTCACCGAGGAGAGAACTTTTGTTTTCACTACCAGTTGCTGAATTTATTTAAAGAGTGGTTTTCTCCCCATTGACAGACTTCCACCGATGATGGAGGAGTTTTCGGCGAAAGTTTTGAGTGTTGACGGATGGAACTGTGTTTTTCTTCGTTGACAGTGGAGTATCAATTTTCGGAGGGTCTTCGACGATGTGTGTGACCGAGAATCCTGAGTCAGCGTTTTTGGAGGATATTGTTTTCGTTATCTTGCTTTGATGAGGAAGCATGCTAGCGCCCTGATGTTTAAAGAAAGCAAGATGGCTTCTCCGTTGAGACTTTCGCATTTCATTGCCGTATATTCAAGAACTTTTTTCTCGCTGGGACTGACATCATTGGAGTTTGTTTTTATTTTTTTAAGCCAGAGTTGATCATCGATTGTGTAAGAAATGTGCAAAATATGCAAAATGCCCCACCGTCTGTGAATCTTTTGCCTTCTTTTCTAATTTTTTTATTTTTAATAAATTGAAATGATTGATATATATTTTTATGAAATTTCTTTTGATACAGAGTTCCTACTTGAATCCATGTTATATACTGAATTAAATGAAATGTTTTCAGGTCATGATGGGGAAGAATTTTTTTTTTTTTTTTTTGAGATTGAACAGCAGAAAGTGAATTTTACGATATTTGCTTTTAAGTTTTTAAATTTTGAAATATTTAAGATTTTGATTATAATTTTTCGTTTCAATAGTTAATCCTGATAAAATTTAGTAATATTTTTGGAATCTGTTAAACTAGAAAAAGAGGTTAACTGAGCTAATATATTTTTCAGTTTTTAAAAAGTATTGTTTAATTCAAGTTAATGTTTAAAGATTGTTTAATTGAGGGGGGACAGTTTTTATAATTTGAAATAGTCTGGAGATTTGAATATTTTGTTATGTATTTAAGTATTTAAATTTATTTATTTAACGATTAAGATATTCATATACTTGAGTCAATTTTGATAACGGCTTCGGATGTTTGTTGTCTGGCCAATTTCCCGAGGTTGTTGTTAAGTTTTGACTTAATATATTTGATTTTTGTTTAAAGATATACCAAATAATTTTTTTTACTTAAATCTTAAGAGTTTATATTTTTTTGGAAGTTTAAATTTCTATAAATAAGTGTTGTGTTAAGTTAAACTGAGTTTTCATGTAAATTTATAGTTAATTTTTTTTTTCCTCCTCAATTTGTTTAAAACTTATAATTTCTGGCAAATTAAATTGATTCCTTTTAGCTCAGGTATCTGTTTTTAATGGAATTACTATATTAAATGTTACTAAAAGTTGACCTCAACAGATTTTTTGGGATAATTATCAGTTTAATATGGTTTGGAAATATATATGAAGATTTGTAATAGAGAAAGTTTTAAAATAGTTGGTTCTATTTTTGTTAATCTAAGTGAAGTAAGGGATTGTGCAATATATTTCTAACTGCTTTTTTTAATGAACTTTTAGCAAATGAATTTTTAATGATATGTATTTATTTGAAATAGTTAACTTTTGAGGTAACACTCTCTTTCAGTGCTTATCTGTTTAAAGTGGTTAAATGAAATATTTATAATGAAGATAGTTTTGTAAGTTCAAATGATAGATAATGAATTTATTAGAGATTTTTTCAGCTTTGATAAGTATTAAAAGTCTTGAAATTTGAAAGGGCTTTTTAGTTCAGCATTAGGCAATATTTCCTTAATTTTTGTGTTAGATTTTTTGAGGAAAATATATTGACCTGGAAAAATGCTGATTTGATCTTTAAATTTTGAATAATGTAAAAAAAAATTAAATAGAATTTTCTTAACGTTTAAGAAGAGGGGTTGCTTAATTCAGTTCTTGAGAAATTTAAGTTAAAGGTGGATCAGAATTTATGGATCCGGATGTTTTAGACCATTAATGTAAGATTTCAGCCATTTTAGACCATTTTTTTTTTTTGGGGTCATGTTTTCTGTCATATTTTTGACCTTTTATTTAGTCATGATTTTTTGAATGATCTGGGAAAATTTACCGATCATAGATCATGTTGAAATTGACGTAAATTGGTTGATTAAGGTTATAATCTGGATCTATGTTCTGACCCACTATAAAAATATTTAATTTTAGATGTTTTAATATTGTTCAGTCTTACCTTATGACCTGGATGTTTTTGGTGTAAGCTATGAGATTTTCCTGAAGTAATTGGAGTTGATGAAAATTATTTTGAGATCTAGAGCCTTTACTTTATAAGTGCAATACTTACAGTATTTAATTTGATGGAAAACAGTTTTTAAATTTACTTTTATGGTTTAATTTTTAATTATTTAAGATGTTATATTGAAATGCAATGTTTAAACAAATATCTAATTTAGTTTGATATGAAAATGATTTCTAATTTTTTTTATGGTTTAATTTTATAAAGAATTATTGTAAAGGACTGTTTATATTGAGAAAATAATTATTTTGATTTGTTTATGTTTAAATTAGAAAAGTTCAAGGTGTTTAAATTTTTTAAGGAAAAATACTTTTAAGAGAATGAGCAATTTTTGAAAGCATTTTTAGATGCATGGTGTAAGAAATTGCTACAGGTGGTATAAGTATTTCTTATGGGAAATAACTTGCATGTTATTACTCTTGAACTTTATTTTTAAATTTTTTTGTGAATTCAGTTTATTTTGTTTGAAAAAGTTAAATATTCTTTGACATTTTATTTTTGTTATAGATGTTATTAAATTGAATGGAATTTTTAAATATCAGTTTACAATTTTTAGAGCTCTAGATCTACTTAAAAGTCAAGATGAATTTGAAAGAGGGAAGATGCTTTTAAACTTCGATTTTTAATATAAAAAGTTTTAGCTCATTGGTGTAAGATTTTAAAGTATGGATGGTTCTTGTGGGGGGACTCTGGTTTGTTAATATAAGTTGAATTTTTTTGAATAGTTAAAATTTAAAGGTATTAGTGAAATGGTTATGAAGTAATTAGTTCACGGTTTGTCCTATCCTAGTAGGGTCATTGAGTGGTTCATTTTTATACAGATTAGAGGCCTATTGATCAACGGTTGCTAAATTTTTGTGGTAGGTAATTGTTGAAAATTTGTGGTCTAGTATTAGAAGTAATTTTTTTTGTGGTTGAGATTATGGAGAGACTTAATGTCGTGATCAGTTAAGATGAATTTTTTAAGGGACAGCCGAAATTTAAATTGTTAAGGCCCCTATGTTAGATGGCTCCTGGTGAATTTTGGGACAATGGACGAATTTTTGATAGTCTGGTCAGATCCGAATCTGTGACGTAATTTACTGACAGAATTTAGTTTTCCAGAAGGAAGGAGTTTTTGAATTTCAGTAATTTTTAAGTCAATAGGCTTGAGATAGTTGGTGAAATTGCTTATAAGGTGGCGATTCTGGAATCTCGACAGTTGACAAATTTTTGGAAGAATTCCCTTTAATATTTAAAATTGGAAGGTAATGGACCTATGTAGAACATGCGATGTCTGTTGTGAGGGTATTTTTTCCCTTAGTTAATAATAATTTTTTTTTGAAGTTTTTAAGAATAAGTGTTGTAAAACTAAGCAATTTTTGGAAAACTTTGCAGTTTAGTCATCTGAGGCCTGTATCTACGTACACTTTTTGTGAGAGCTTGGTATGGAATCTCTAGGCCTAGAGTAATGGAGATGAATGTATGCGTGCGTTTAGCATTAGTGCTGAAAGGGAATGCTGGAACCTTTGGGTCAATTCTGGGACAAAATTAACCTAGGGTTTCAGGATTGATCCTTGGGATTCAGTATGGTGAGTGTTGGTGAGTCTTATGTACCACTATGTGTTTTTCTTTTGATCCCAATAGCGGGGTGATTAGATTTAGTTTTGTGTTGTCCCGTGTGTCAGGATTCTTAGATACAGGAGATGTTGGATGACATTAAAGAAGTAGTTAATTTTTTTGGAAATATTAATATTTAATTAAAATCATGCAATCTAGGCCGGCATAGATTGTCATGTGTAATTTTTTGAACAAATTAGGTTGTAAATGGAAAAATAGATGTCGCATGAGATGTTCTAAATGAGATGGGTTGTTAGTCAGTTTTGGATGCGGATTGGATTGACCAGGAGAATTTAAGATCTATGGGAACAGGAGTGTGAATTTTTTTGGAGGACAATTGAATTTTTAGTGTTAGGTGGAGGCATATAAATATAGGCATATGGATATTGAAAAAAAAATTTTTTAGTGTTAAATAAAATGACATATTTATTGATGTTGGGTTTTTAAGAAATATTGTGATAAATTGTTAAAGAATTTTGAAAGAGTTATAAAAATATGTTGAATTTAAGAGTACTATAGAAATGTGACATTAATTTATAATTATGCATTCTATGTTATGTAGAGAAAGAATGTTAAGTAATACGAAACAACTCTGGACAGTGATATTTTAAAGATTTTATTGTTATGTGTATATTTTTTTGTGAATGTATAATGTATTTTTGTCTGGTATTCTGGAGCTCATCTTCATAAGATATTTTTTCTGAATTTTTGCATATTTGGGGGGCTATATATATTTTTTAGTAGGTAATAGGTTGTTTTGTGGTTTTTGAGAGGCTGAAATGTTTTTGAAAATTTTTGGATGTTAGCCATTGGAGAGAGGAAGTGGACCTTGTGTTAAAATGTGAAGTGACTTTTAGTTTTAGCCAATTCATTGATGGAGAAGGTAGATCCCTTTAGGATTTTTTAGTGTCCCATCTGTTGGCATTGTCCTTCATAGGGCAAGGATGATAAGAGGGGGGGGGGGGGGGGCGTTTGTCAGGAATTAGAACCCTAGTTCTTATCACCTTGCTAAGTAACATTTGAATCATGTTTAATATACATGCTTGTTTTTCTACTTCCACATACATATTCCTCTGGTGAACATATACTTTATTTATTTAAATTTATTTAACAGGATTTTTATTTTTATTCTTAAAGAAAAATAAAAACTTATCTTTTCACAATAGATACCTTCTTTTCTGTTTTTACCTTATTAATATATAAAATAGTTCTTTTTATTTTTACTTTCGTTTCACAATAATTAAAATCAATAACCTGCCATACCATTGACCACATGTCTGGCTTAGCTCATGCTCTTCTGAGTGGTTTCAGCCAATACTACTAGAGGGCGTTCGGATGTGACGTAATCGTGATGTACTTCCACGATCCACACCCCCTTATTTCGTATTGGCTCATTGAGCTTTGGGAACTGGAGGACGAGAGTACGGACATGCGTACTGCCGAATATTCTAGTATCGGCGGGAGATAAATAGTTAGACTTTCTGTTCTCTTTGACTCTTGTGGTGTTCATAGTTCCAGCTGATGTTACAGTGTTAAGTACGGCAGATGTTCTTTCAATGTGAAGTTAAGTTCATATGGTAATAAGTAATGGCTTGCGGTCATCTTCTAAGTATTAGAGAAATGGAGTTCTGTTTTAAGTTGAATTCGCCTTTCATCGTTTTTTCAAGTTTATTGACAACATGCTGTGGTGATGTGTTAGAACTTCGGTGAACATTTCTTCATGAACTGTTAAGTGAAAGAATGTTATTATGGTGTCATACAGGGGATGACTGATGAATAATAAATGACGTAATAGCCTTTTAAAGTTTTTGCTATTTTTCTTCAGAATACCAAGACCCAGCTAGTTTAATGGTTATGTTGATGAGCTCTGGTACTTTGCTAAATGATCAACTTCATATTCATTTTTTTTTTTATTGGAGAAACAATGTTTGTGTCATGGGGATTTCTTATATTAGATAAGTAATTGTTAGTTATATCTTTTTTTTTATTTCTTAATATGAAATGCAAATTAATGAATTTTATAAACTCATTTTTATGTATGTTAATGTCTTTTAATTATTTAAATAAATGTTGTTATTGTTTTTAACCTATGTCATCTTTATTTGAGATACCACATTTATTTATCTCTTCATTTAATTTACTTCATATAATTAGTTTTTAAACTTTTGGGGTTTTCAAAATCAGTAACGCTTCCATACTGCATTGTATGCCTCTGCTATATAAATATATACTAAGCTTTCTTTAAACCCGGTCATCACTACCCTTATAGTGATGACAGGAACATCGCTTTAAAGAGATAACCTGCATGGTCAGTTGTACTTAATGGTACGTTATGTTCGATAAGAAATAACAGAAAAAGCATCTCTACTGTGGTAATACTTATTGACACGTCGCTTTTGACAAAGAAAGTGTCCGGCATTTTTTCAACTTTCGTTTTCGTTCTTTGTTCTTGATATGTCTGTTTGACTTTATATTACGCGAGCAATAAAATTTTCCCCTTGATTAAAGTGAAAAGTACTTTCGCAAGTAATGCAGAATGCTTCATATCAAGATTTATCTGAAGCACACACAAAAAAAAGCTACTTCAGTGAATCGGACGTTAGCCAACTCTGATCGGAACTTTTGATCAGAAGTACTTTTCTTTTTTCGATATCTCAGTCACTCATTTTGACAGAGAAATAAAAGAAGTGAACAGGATTAATTATTCAAAATGATGTCATATGCCATATAATATAACTTCCGAAAACGTAGCTTGACTTTAACCCGAACAATCCCATGCAAAATCAAAACACAAGAAAAGTACGGCTACCGCTAGAGACAGGAAAGATCTTCACACACGTAACCCAATCACAGCGCCGTATTAATATGTGCACGCACTTTGCATCAGATGTTATGATTCAGGGGATAGGATTGCGTTTCATTATCGAGGAGGAAAAGGGAATTTCAAACCTGCTTCGGCGCGGCATTTAAGGATTGCGCAACTGCAGCGCGCTGATAGTAAACAAAAGCGGAAAAGTGTAATTTGAAGTTCGCGTAGCATAATTTAGAAGCTAAAGCGTGTCATCACTACAGACGTAGTGATGACGGGGTTTAAAGAAAGCTTAGTAAATATAGCAGAGGCATAGAATGCAGTATGGAAGAGTTACTGATTTTGAAACCCCAAAAGTTTAAAAAAACTAATTATATGAAGTAAATTAAATGAAGAAGAGATAAATGTGGTTTCTCAAATAAAGATGACAGATTAAAAACAATATCAACATTTATTTAAATAATTAAAAGACATTAACATACATAAAAATTGAGTTTATAAAAATTCATTAATTTGCATTTCATATTAAGAAATAAAAAGGATATAACTAACAATTACTTATCTAATATGAGAAATCCCATGACACAAATATTGTTTCTCCAATAAAAATAAATATGAAGTTGATCATTTAGCAAAGTACTAGAGCTCATCAACATAACCAATAAACTAGCTGGGTTTGGCACTTTGAGGAAAAACAGCAAAAACTATAAAGAGGCTATTACGTCATTTATTATTCATCAGTCATCCCCTGTACGACATCTATTACTCGAACCATAATAACATTCTTTCACTTAATAGTTCATGAAGAAATGTTCACCGGAGTTCTAACACATCACCACAGCATGTTGTCAATAAACTTGAAATGATGAAAGGCGAATTCAACTTAGAACAGAACTCCATTTCTCAAATACTTAGAAGACGACTGCAAGCCATTACTTATTACCACATGAACTTAACACTGAAAGAACATCTGCCGTACTTAACACTATAACATCAGCTGGAACAATGAACATCACAAGAGCCAAAGAGAACAGAAAGTCTAACTATTTATCTCCCGCCGATACTAGAATATTCGGCAGTACGCATGTCCGTACTCTCGTCCTCCAGTTCCCAAAGCTCAATGAGCCAATACGAAATAAGGGGGTGTGGATCGTGGAAGTACATCACGATTACGTCACATCCGAACGCCCTCTAGTAGTATTGGCTGAAACCACTCAGAAGAGCATGAGCTAAGCCAGACATGTGGTCAATGGTACGGCAGGTTATTGATTTTAATTATTGTGAAACGAAAGTAAAAATAAAAAGAACTATTTTATATATTAATAAGGTAAAAACAGAAAAGAAGGTATCTATTGTGAAAAGATAAGTTTTTATTTTTCTTTAAGAATAAAAATAAAAATCCTGTTAAATAAATTTAAATAAATAAAGTATATGTTCACCAGAGGAATATGTATGTGGAAGTAGAAAAACAAGCATGTATATTAAACATGATTCAAATGTTACTTAGCAAGGTGATAAGAACTAGGGTTCTAATTCCTGACAAAGCGGAGTAACTACGCCGTAGGCATAGTAGTTGGCAGCCCTGATACCCCCTTAGAAGTCAAATGACAACGAATGACAAAAGAATATTTTTTCTCTTTTTTAAATTGCCATTGCGGGCGGTGTAACAGAGTCGAACAAAAAAGAATGTGATTTTTAAATATTTTATTCTTTTCTTGGACTAACAGTTTTTTTTTTTAATTCACAATTTTTTCCTACGAAACATTGATTTTTAGTCCTTTTTTTTCAATATTTTTGAGGAATGCATTTTCCTGAGAGTTCTAAGAAAATCTGACAAAAAACAATGCCGGATTCTAAATTCCCATTCCTTTTTGTAATTTTTTATTGTTTCAATTTTATTTTCTTTTTCAAAAAGGTTTTTATTATACAATTTCCACAAGTAAATATTTTATATCTCCCAAAGTTATTGCACTATCGACTTGCTTTTTTTTTTTTTTCTTTAAAGAAATGTGCTTAAACATTGAGTTAGAAAAAATTGGTTGAGTGGTTGGTTGGAAAATGATTGATAAGCGATTAAGAAGAAACATATTATATCTCGCTTATTTTGGTACTTTCACTCAAAAATTTTTTTAAATTCTTTATTTAAACATGATTTAAGCGAAATTAAAAAATTTGAAAGAATTAATTGAATACCATTTAAAAAAAAAAAAAAATTAATTTCCATGAATGTGATGACAAAACGAAATAATTACAAGAAATCTATAGAGAGTTTTTGGCATCATGCCAAAAGCGAGTTGCTTCTCTTTTGAATTCAAAATATTTCAGGTGGCTTGAGTTTTATTTCTGCTTTTTTAAAAAATTTATTACTTTAAAAGTCATTAACCAATTCACAGATATATTTCGTGTTCTTCAAGTTTTCTCTTGATAAACCGATGAGCGTAGCAGGCAAAGGCTGCTAGTATATTATAAAAACTTTATAACAGTGCTTTAGGTTTGATTTTTTCCATTTTGTAAGAGTAATGGAAAATACCAACTGAAAAATAAAAACAAATTTTCTGGAATGTTACAGCAGATGCAGGTAATCATATGGGGCTAATTATACATTTTTTCTGCAGATCTTTGACACGGTTCATATAGAGATGGGAAGAAAAAATCCAAGGAGTCCAAAAAATTTTAAGGGCTAGCCACTTTTGTTATTTATGTGGCATGCACTTGCACATTTCAAACAATTTTTTCTCTATTAGAATCTAATTATTGGTGCTGAAATTGCACAGAATCCACAATCTTGGTGAATTTGTAAGTTTTAATAAACAAATACACAATCAACTTTCCTATGCAAAGACCAATGGTCATATACACAGAGATCAGTCAAACTTGAAACACTTATTATAAATATCGCATACATCTTTAAGAAAAATCTTAAAACTGTAACATACACGAAAAAATATAACAACTTCTGAATTTATTCTTTTAGAGCAGCAATAAGATAAAGTGTCCTAACAAATATTTAAAGCATTACCTATTTCCTAAAACAATTTAGAATGAGTTTTTCTTTCTTCTTAAATCAAAGAATCTTGGATTATGGTTTAAATATTTGTTTAACTTAAAGATGTCAGCTTTAAGAACTGCATTTTGGGTGTCAGCTTTAAGGCATTTTTACCTTAATCACTTTCTTTGAAGGTGAATGTTGTCCATGACATACATAGAAAAATGAAAAAAGCACCATTAACATCCCTGTAAGATACTAGTCCCTATTATCTGCTTTTGAATATGCTAATTAAATTATGCACACATACATAAATAAAATATAGATCAAAAGATTTACAACAATAAAATCAACTTTTGGGTTCCATTAATAATATATATATATATATATATTAACTGCAATACAAATGATAAATCACTACAGTATTAAAAGCAAAAAATATTGATTAAAAAAATTTATGTAGTAAAAAACATATGGAAAGAAATTTGGGCTGAATATTAAACAAAATAATATTAAAATCACTTTCTTATGAATTTATTTGCATTTTTTGTTATGTAATTCATCTAATTTCTTCAAATATTTTTTTTTGCAAATTTTTTTAAATGGTTTGATTTTGCTAACAAAGTCATGTCTTCTTGCGGTACTTCTAAGTTATCCCGTCGACCAATTTCGCCAAATTATACAAATTGCCAAACTAATAGCCAAATTATACTTGATGACATACCGTAATTTCTGGAAGAAACGCTGCAGTGGCGTAAACGCCGCATCGCGAAAAATCACTAAAAATTTTTTTTAGAAAATGGTCGTAAACGCCGCAGTTGAAATTTCCGCGGTAATCGCGATTGACGTGCTAAACAGAAACCCATTAATAATTAGTATTAAGAGTGCACAAAAATGAAATTATTTATCAGAAATTAATAATTGATATAAAAAATTCGAAATTAATAATATTATTTTAATACCGTATTTTCGGGAATAAGCCCCACGGGCGCATACGAGTTTAAAAGTAAAAAATATGCTCAGTGCGGCGCGGTGAATACGGTGATTTTTTCCCCCTTACAGCAATATGCATTAAAGAGGTGATTATGTTCCGAAAATTGTGAAAAGGCAGTCATTAATACAAAAATTTGAAATGTAAAAAAATATCGCGAAACTCAACAAATGGTCATAAAAAAAGTTTATTCACAGAAAAAAAATAGCTAGCTTCATGAAAGATCGCAGCAAAAGCAAGTATCTGTTTCACATTTGCATAGCGAAATGAATCTCTTATCTGATTTTAAGGATGTCGCCGCAGCTAAATAAACAAGCATGTCACGATAACGGGGATTTTTTTATCCAGTGAGTCAAACAGTGTGCTTTTTGATGGGTATCTATAATAGCCTTAAAACTTAATATATTTTAATAAAAATTTGATATTCAACCTAACTTCTTATTATTGCCGAAAATTTGAACAAAATCAGCTAATTAATAACCAAAATATTTTTTTTCGTTTTTTATAGAGGAAAAAGAGTGTTTTGCTTTAGTTTCATATTTTCAGTTCATTATTTCTTTTTGCTACTCGAACATTTCTTTTTTTCAACAACGCAAAACTTTGACTTATCCATGGGATTTTTTTTTTTTACTTTTTAAAGGAATACAATTTGCAAGAGAAACTATGAGAAATGCGTCTATGAATTCTATGAAAAATAGAGTCTGGTAACGCCAGACCCGGATTTGATTTCATTGAGTTTTCTTGACTGGATTGGGCAAACTTTTAGCATTTCAGGCAGGGTTAATATATTTCGTTCGGCTGGATCTGAAAATTTTGGCTCATCCACATTATTTTTAAATTTGATGTCTGAACCTTTGGAACAGAAGAAAAAAAAAATATTTTCAGAATTTTTTTTCTTTTGAAAGATTATAAAAGATGAGGGGAGGAGAAGATGGAAATCCACTTCCTGCATTAACTATGCATTTTTCCGTGCCCTTTTGAAGCAATTTGCATTTTTTGCAATCTTATGCGAAATTTTTTTGCTGTCTTTTAATGAAATTTGCCATTTTTTCCACGATATTTTGACAAAATTTGCCATTTTTAGCGATCTTTTGACGAAATTGGTGACTTTTCTTTGAACGATTAACGAAATCTAAATTTGTTCCCGAGACCATTTGTCGGAATTCGCGATACATTTTATGTCCGAAATTTTGGATTTATGACAGATTTTTTTTTTTTTTTTTTTTTTTAATTTTTGGAAAAATTCAGGAAAAATATCACGCTTAAAAAAAAAAGCGCGTAAACACCGCATTGCTTGAAATTTCATTTTAAATCATTCGTGGCGTTTCTTCCGAAAATTACGGTAATTTTTATTTTAAATAAATAAATAAACACAAATAATTAATAGAATATTAATAAACAGCCTAAATAAAAATTACTTAATGACATTCACAATTATTCATTATTGGCATTTAATCTTATAGTTTGGCGATAATTTTTTGGTCGACAGGATATCCTAGAAGTACCCCTTTTGTATAAAGGGTTTACTGTGCGTTTTACAATCTCAAACAAACTATACAAGCTTACCTAATGCTTCCAACATTTTATCACATTCATCCAGAACAAAATGTTTTATGTGTCGCAGATTGAGTTTCTTGGACCTAACCAAGGCTAATATTCTGCCAGGTGTACCAACTACGATATGTGGACAGTTAGTTTTTAAAATCTTTTCATCATTGGCAACAGTCATTCCTCCAAAGAATACACTGACTTTGATACTAGGCATGTACTTTGAAAATCTTTCATATTCTTTAGAAATCTGAAAAGCCAACTCTCTAGTATGACACATTACCAGGACTGATACCTAAAAAAACCAAAGTAACAAATAATTATCACATATAATACTTAAGAGGTTAAAAATGTATACATATTAAAATATTTTATTTAACAGCAAAGGAATATATATTTTAAATATCAAAACAAACAGAATGGTTTTAATTTATATTATATTAATGAATATACAATACAGATGTGTTTCAATAAAAGAAAAAAATTTTAACAATAGACTTCTCTGATAATAAATTTCAATACCAAAATAATAAAATAAACACTAATAATAATGACATTTAATATAATTAGATTAAATTGCAAATGAAGAATGAAAGTGTCATACAAAGTTCTTTTAAACCATTTGATTATTCTTTTTTAAAAGATAGTCACGATGTATTCATGGGTGCAAGTTTAAAATTTTGCCAAGACTGAAAATATTTTGACCCCCCCCCCCCCCAGAGGTGCCAAGTTTCCATAAAAGTTATCAGTAACCAAAGTTCAGAGAAGAGTTTGGGGGGGGGGGGGCAAATTTTAAAAAATTCTTTCTTTTTTCAGCAATCTTTTGGGGGAAATTTGCAATGTTTACACGGAATTTTCACATCTTTCGCGATTTTTTGACGAAATGAGCGCGTTTTCCGTGATCTTTTGGCGACATAAGCCTGTTTTAAGCGATTTTTGACGAAATGAGCGCGTTTTTCGAGATCTTATGATAAAATGAGCGCGTTTTCCGCGATCGTTTGACGAAATTTGCCCGTTTTAAGCGATTTTTTGACAAAATGAGCGCATTTCCCGCGATCTTTTGACAAAATGTGCGCGTTTTCCACGATCTTTTGACAAAATGTGCGCGTTTTCCACGATCTTTTGACAAAATGTGCGCGTTTTCCATGATCTTTTGACGAAATAATCGCATTTTAAGCGATTTTTGACGAAATGAGCGTGTTTTTCGAGAACTTAGGATAAAATGAGCGCATTTTCCGCGATCGTTTGACGAAATTAGTCCGTTTTAAGTGATTTTTTGACGAAATGAGTCTGTTTTTCCGATATCTTTTGACAAAATTTGCACGTTTTTCGCGACATTTTGACGAAATGCGCTTACTTTTACGCAATCTTTTCTGTTTTTCCCAAGATCTTATATTGAAATTTGCGTTTTTTCAAGCGATCCTTTGATGAAATTCGCGATTTTTTTATCCGTAATTTCTATCTGATGCCCGTAACGCCGTAACTTTTGTTGCATTACTGTAATAATTACGGACAAATCGTAATACTTGGCACCTCTGCCCCCCCCCCCAAACTGAGTGAGCAGATATGCACATAACTCGTGTTTTTTCAAAGACCATATGACGAAATTAGTTTTTCCCCTATCTTTCGACAAAATTTACATCTTTTCTACAATATTTTGCCACAGTTTATGATTTTACGGCGATTTTAAACCAAAACTTGCAATTTTCTACTATTTTTAGCCAAAATTTGCGATTTTTCGATGAAATCCAAGTATTTTATATGATTGTTTGGCGAAATTCGCATCTTTTTCGCGATCATTTGACAAAACTCACGTTTTTCCTGCAATCATTTGATGAAAATCGTGAAATTTTTTACAATCATTTGACGGAAATCGTGTCTTTTTCTCGATCCTTTGGCAAAATTCGTGTCTTTTTTTTTTTGCGATCCTTTGACAAAAATTGAATCTGTTTAGTATTCTTTGACCGGAAATAGCATCTTTTTTGCGATTCTACGACAGAAATAGTCTTTTTCTCGATTCTTCGGCAACCTCTTGACTAAAAACTCATCTTTTTTGCAATCCTTCGACAGAGACCACGTCTATTTCGCATATTTTGAACGAGATGACGTCTTTTCCGCGATCTTTTGACAGGAATTGCTGTTTTCTTCACAAGCTTTTGACGAAAACTATTCGCAATTCTTTGATGGTATTTGAGTGTTTTTTGTGATCTTTCGACAGAAATAGTGTGCTTTTCGCGATCCTTCGACAGGAATCGCGTTTTTTTCCCCCTGCAAACTTTTGACGGCAAACGCTACTTTTTTTTTTTTTTTTTTTTTTTGCAATCTTTTAAGAGAAATAGTAATTTTTTCTGCGATCATTTCACGAAAATCATGTTTTTTCCGCAATCCTTTGACGAAAAGCACATGTTTGATCCGCTTCCGTCCTCGGGAATTTTTAAAAGGCGGAATTCCGTCTCAGGACAGAAAAACTTGCACCCATGGATGTATCTAGGATTATCTGATCCAGCAAAATGGAGATAAACTTTTGAACAAGCCAGCCCAATAAAAATAAAAAAATTAAAACCAGCCTGATATAACATTTAAAAGAGTCTGACAAAATATAAACAATGTTCAATGGACCTGGCTGTCAAGTTGTAAATGTGCTGCATGAAATAATATCGGTTTCACAACATCTATGCAAAAATTTAACATATATAGTCTAGAAATCTACATTAGACAGTTACACTATGTCTGAGGCTGAATTTATTAATTTTTCAGCAGGGCCAGACCGAATCTGCACATAATGTTGCTATTTGGTATTATATTGGTATACAAAGTTTGAAACATACTATAAAATTTTTGAATAAATATGTATGCATTAAAAGAATTTTAATTGCATATTATGAGAAACCTGAATTTTTTTTTACGTAGGCGAAGCATTCATATTTTAAAAATATCACCATAAAATTAAGTTTTTAAAAAACTTTTTCTGTCAACTGTTAAACTGCTTTTTTTTCTGTTAGTTTAGGCTAAAATATTTACTAATTTTATTTGAAGAGTTAAAACCTTACTTGGCTTTTCTAAGATTTTAACATAAAATTACAAATTAAGCATATACAGCATAACTTCAAAAATCAGGTATCATCAGGACACAAGATTATGCCAGATTTCTGAAGGAATATCAAAAATAGTAACAGGGACTATCAAAAGTAAAACATTCTTTATGGTGCTTTTAGACATAATTCGTTATTAAGTGATAATTATGTAAGAAAAAGACGGAACTAAATATAAGAAAAAAGTTTAATATTTTCTATATTACAGAAAAAAAAAAAAAAAATCTAGTAAACTGTGCAATTATTTCTATTTTTGTAATTTCAGAAAATCAATGTAAACTTTCAGGGTTGCCACTCTAATCTTGAAAAAAAAAAATTCCCTGTACTGCAACTCATTTATTCTACGTTGTGTGCAAAAAAATATATGCGTGTATGAAGGCTAATTAGAAATGGTATAATTTTCCATTACCAAATTCCCTGTGTTTTCCAGTTTTTTTTTAGAATCTTTTAAAAAAATTCCCTGGATTTTCTCTGATTTGGGAGGAGATTTAAAATTCCCTATGTTTTCCTGGTGGCGTGGCAACCCTGACTTTATTTGCTTTAATTTTTAACTGTTTTTCCATTCTTTAAGTTTTTTTCTTTTTTAATAAATAAAAATGAAGAATATGGATAAGACTTTCATGACTTATGATAAGGCAAAATTCCTAATTCCCTGACTTTTCCAGGTTCTCCAGATGGTGTAGCAACACTGTAAAACTCACATCCTTAAATATACAAATGTCTATAAAGTTTAGAGATATTACTTACCAGCAGCATTAATAGAAATAGTCATGTTACTTAGAGACAGAAATTTACAATAAGTATAAAAATTATCATTCCTGAAATTTTAATTAAAAAAATCTGAAATTGAGACAAGCTATAACAAACTGCAGTGCTTTTCATTTGAAAGTACAAAATACATATTCTTGATAAAAACTACATACATATATAAACATTCAATTAAAATCAATACTGACCTGGCCATCTACAGGATCCAGCTGCTGCAAAGTTGCAAGCACAAATACAGCCGTTTTCCCCATACCGGATTTGGCTTGGCAAAGTATATCCATTCCAAGTATCGCTTGGGGAATGCATTCATGTTGGACTAATAAAAAGAAAAATACCTATTATGAATATTTTATCATTTCAATAGAAGAGTAATCAGCAGTGTTAGAAATTAGCGGTCGTTAGTCGTCAAATGCAACTAAGAAATTGAATATGACGACTACAAAATTATTATCGGTCGTCAAATTTGACGCCTAGCTTCTTAAAAAAATATTTAATGGACATTCTGTTTTGAAAAAAAAAAAAAAAAAAAAAGAAAAAAAAAGAAAGAAAAAAAAAAATGGGGGGGGTCTAGTGTGAAAATTCGGAAATAAAAAACATCCCGAATTTCGACAAATAGTCGCGAAAACATTCGTCAAAAAACCCTTAGAAAAAAGCAAACTTCGTCATATCGCCAAAAAATAAAAAAAAATACAAAGGATCGCAAAAATAAATCTTAATTTCGTCATAGAATAATAATAATAATAATAATAATAATAACGCGAATTTTGTCAAACAATTACAGAAAAAATGAGAATCTTGTTCATAGGATCACGATAAAACCCGTTAATTCCATCAAAGACTCGCGAAAAATCGCAAGTAATCGCAAAAAAACCCCGCAATTTTCGGCAAAGAATTGTAAAAAACGCGTAATTAACGAGGAAGGGGGCTATTCCCAGCCCTTCCCCCTCTGATGTAACCTTTAAAAAAATCCATGGAATTTTTTTTTTTCAGAATCACCCCATGATTTAAATGTAGATGCATTATATTATTATTATTTTACTAAATTCAACTGTAATTATTAATACCAAAGAAGTTGCCAAGTTTTAAATTTTTTACAGATTAAGAGCATTTTTCTTTTACTTTCTAAATATAGCAAGAATTAGAAAAGCTTCACACCAGTTTTACAGTTGTTTAAATTATTAAAATCTTAGAAATTAATTTCTGTAATTTTAAATAAAAATAAGTTTTAGTGCTTTTCTAAAAAAATGTGTCAAGAAGATTATGGTCCGAATTTTCTGAAAAATTAAGGTAATAATTTCAGGAAATTACAAAAAATCGGTCAGAAATCCAAAAATTCGGACATAAAATATATCGCAAATTTCAAGAATTGGTCAACGAAAAAAATCAATTTAGTCAATCGTTCTAAGAAAAATTGCCAATTTTTTCAAGGGATTGTGGAAAACCGGTAAATTTCGTCAACAGATTGCAAAAAACGAAAAATTTCGTTAAAAAGATTGCGAAAAAACACGGACAAATTCGTCAACAGGATCGAGAAAAAACATGACAGAGCTTATCAAAAGGTTAAAAAAAAGGGCATGTTTCGTCAAAAAATTGCGAAAAAACGGCAAATTTTATAAAAAAAAAAATCGCGAATAAGCCGACAAATTTCTCCAAAAGATCGCGAAAAAACCAGCAAGTATCGCCAAAAGATCGCGAAAAAACGGCAAGTTGCATCAACAGATTGTGAAAAAACATGGCAAAGCTTGACAAAAGATCGAAAAAACTGGCAAGTATCGTCAAAAAATCGCGAAAAAACTGGCAAATTTCATCAAAAAATCGTGAAAAACCGGCAAGTTTCGTCAAAAAATTACGAAAACCGGCAAGAATCGCCAAATAGAGAAAAGACGGCAAGTTTCGTCAAAAGATCGCGAAAAAACGGCAAATTTCGTCGAAAGATAACAAAAAACGCAAATTTTGTAAAAGGGATGCGAAAAAAAAACATTACTGGGAGTGGATTCCTCTCCCGTCTCTCTAACTTTTCGGAAAATTTGATACCAATTTAAAAAAAAAAAATAGTCAGAATTATTCCTAAATTACATACAGTGTTACAGTAATATTAATATGAGTTTTAGAAACTGCAACTAAAAATCTTAATTTGACGCCTAAGATTTTTACAGTAGTCGTCATTTGACGCCTGACTTTTATCTCCCAATTTCTATCACTGGTAATCAGTTTAATATTAGTTTTTTAAAAAATAAAACTCATCTAAAGAACCATTTACAATAATGAAACTATTCAAATATTGGCGTAATAATTGTCTGTTAACTTGAACTTTTGGTTAATTTAAATTAATCTTAAAGCAAAATCCTGAAAACTTTGCAATCAGAACTGTCAATCTGAGCTTCATGGATAAGACTTTTTAGACAGGGTTGGTAAGTTTTTGTCACAGGTGGGAAAAACCTCGTTAAAACTGCCCTGGCCAAAAAAAAAAAAAAAAAAAAAAAAAAAAAAAAAGGCCAAAGTGATGTCAAAGGCCTTTTTTTTCCAACAGAAAAAGAGAAAAAAAAATTCCCCGAAAGAAAAAAAGAAACTTAATACTTAGTTAAAAGATTAATATTCGGGTCATTCCATGTCAAATCAACCAAAAAAATTCAATATTCAACCTGACCATTTCCGATTTCAATGAAACTGCCAGGGATCATTCTCTATGATGATATAAATTAGAGCATATTTTTATTTATTTTCATCACTTTAAATTTTTAGACAATTAGTTATTTAAATTTTGAAAAATCATTTTTTGACTTGCATAACTATTTTCAATTTAAAATTTCTCAAGTTCTATCAAACATAGAAAATTTTATGACCACTCATTTCAAAGAGGAGTTTATAAGGTTTAATTTGATATGCAAGTCGACTATGTATAGTTAAATTAAATAAAATTTTAATTTTTTTTAATTTAAAATTTGAAATTTTTTTTATAGTCATTTTTAAAAATTTTGAAAAAATTATATGTTTGTTGTAATATTATAAGCTTTAAATTCTGAAATTTTTAGAGTGGGATCTCAATGGGATCAGGAGTTATGAAATAAAAGCTGAAAATTACCATACAAATTTTAAATAAATTGCAAAATAGACAGAATTAAATTGCTATTTTAATGGTAATTTTTGCTTTTATTTAATAATTCCTGATCCCATTGAGATCCCACTCTAAAAATTTCAGAATTTTAAGCTTATAATATTACAACAAACATACAATTTTTTAAAAAAAAATTTAATTTTATTTATTTTAACTACACATAGTTGACTTGCATATCAAATAAAACCTTATAAACTCCTCTTTGAAATGAGTGGTCATAAAATTTTCCATGTTTGATAGAACTTGAGTAATTCAAAATTGAAAACATGTAAGCAAGCCAAAAAATGATGATTTTTCAAAATTTAAATAATTAACTATATGAAATTTAGATGCTTAAAAAAAATTATGAACATATATTCTCATTTATATCATCAGGCAGGATGATTCCTGAGAATTTCATTGAAATCTGAAAGGGTCAGGTTGAGTCGCTGGTTGATTTGGCATGGAATGACCCATTCTAAATTCATTTTTAAACTCTTAAGTTAAACAAATATAATTATACATTTTCTGAAATGCAATGAATATAACTTTTTGTTCCTTCCTTGGAGTGTAAGATGGAGAAAACAATTCTTGTTACATAACACGAAATAAGATTTTTTTTTTCTTTAAATATATAATTTTCAATTTAATTTTTTAAAAATCTGTTACAGACTAGTTTCATCAGAAATAATTATAAATTCGTACCAAAGACTTAAATATTTGCATATATTTTTAAGATTCATTATACAAAACAACAAAACAAAAGTTGCAAAGTTATATAAAACCTCTTGATAATTAAAAATATTAATGGCTGACAAATTACTATATTTAAAAAAAAAAAAAAAAAAAAGATTATCAATTAAGTTTTTAAATTAATAAGTATGACTGAATTCCATCTATTTTATGAAGATATAAAATATGTTAAAGTAATTATATTTATTAATTAGTAAATTAAATAAAAATATTAAATGATAGCGTATTAAATTTAATTTTGTATACAATTATTATACTTATTAGCTCATAGATTTTATTATACATTAAAGACATAAGAGTTTGCCTTTTTTTCCCTGGTTTTTGCCACTGTCTGACATACTTTTTAGCCGGTAAAAATGCCAACCCTGCTTTTAGTACATACAGCTAACTTTTTATTCTATGAACTGCGATGGAAATTTATATTGCTATTAGCCAGCTGTGATTTGAATGCCATAAAGAGATGTATAAAACAATAATATAATAAATTGGTTTCATCATGCATGATTAGATGAAAATGAGGAGGAAATAAATAATGCAGATATATATACTTTTTACTTCAAAAAAATTAAACTATGAAAATTTTAAAAATTATTTGTTTTAAAATTCAATTTATTTATTTTATTTGGTAAAGTATATTTATACATATAAAAAATACTTTTAATTTTTCAATTCGTTGTTAAATTTATAATTCTAATTGAATCAGTACTATGCATTGAAATGTATTTATTTCAATAAATTGATTTATCTTTTGTGTCACGTTATTCACAATTGTAAGTAACATTTATGTCAATGGTTCCTTTGCGTCAATTATCTAACAACGAATTGGAAAATTAAAAGTATTTTTTATATGTGTAAATATACTTTACCAAATAAAATAAATTGAATTTTAAAACAAACCTTTTAAAGCCACATAAAGGTGTCAATTTTTATATCATACATTTTAAAACTCATATTTTGAATTTATAAGAGATGCATGTAAAAAAGCACCAGTAGTTTTATGATTTTTTATGTGAAAGATAACTTTTGCACATGCTATTATAAATAGAACAAAAATAAAATGATGAAATAAATAAATGCCTTTTTTAATTAATGGTGTCACTCAAAATTTGATATTTTTAAAATTCATATTTAAAATTCTTAGAGCCATAAGATAACAGCTGTGTCAAAACTTTTAACCCATGAAGCAGGGGTGATTCTGGATTAATTTTTTTTTTTTTTTTTTTTTTTTTCGGAAATTCGCATCGCATTTTCAGAAATGCGATGTGGGAAGGTAGTCCCCCCTCCAGCGATCTTCAGACAAAATCAGCAATATTTTAGCAAAATCGGCGATTTATTGTGATATTTTGCCAAAATCGACGGTTTTTCCACGTTCTTTTGACGAAATCGGCGTATTTTTTCAAATATTCTTTTGCCAAAATATTTTTAAGCGATTTTTTTTATCGAAAACGGCGTCCACCCCCCAATCTTTTAATGAAATCAGCGTTATATGCGCAATCTTTAGACGAAATCGGTGTTTTCCTGCCGTCTTCAGAAGAAATCAGCGTCTTATCTGCGATATTTGGTGAAATTGCCGTTTTTTCCACGATCCACACAGGAAATTCGCATTTTTCATCGATCTTTGGACAAAATCGGCGGTTTTTCTGCGATCTTTTGAAGAAATCTGCGTTTCCCCATTTTTTTTTTTTTTTTTTTTTTTAATGAAAGACGTTTTTTCGACGATCTTTAGACAAAATTTGCTTTTTTACACAATTTTTTCTCGAAAACGGCATTTTATTCCCGCGATATTTTGATGAAATCAGTGTTTTTCTGTAATCTTTTGATGAAATCGGCATATTTCTTCAAATATTCTTTTGCCAAAATATTTTTAACACTCTGACAGTCTTGCAGAAGGGCAAAATTGTAATGTTCTTTTTTCAGCATTTGTTTTAATTGCTAAAAAAATATGATTCTTTCAAAATTATAGAAAAATCTTATTTACGAATATGAATGTTATCCTTGAGTGTGTTAATCATTGCACAATGTATTAAAAATCCATTAAATCAACTGAGTTATATCATTTTAATTATTGCTTGCATGGCAGTGAAAACCTGGAGCTTAAGGAACATCTATAGACGGGCTTGTCAGTGAGAGGGTTAAGCGATCTTTTATCGAAAACGGCATTTTCCCTCCCTGATCTTTTAACGAAATCGGCGTTTTCCTGCCGTCTTCAGAAGAAATCAGCGTTTTATCTGCGATAATTGGTGAAATTGCCGTTTTTTCTGCAATCCGCACAGGAAATTTGCGTTTTTCATCGATCTTTGGACAAAATCGGCAGTTTTTCCACAATCTTTTGACGAAATCGGCGTTTTCCCATGTCTTTTTTGAAATCAGCGTTTTTTTGACGATCTTTAGACAAAATTTGCTTTTATGCAATTTTTTCTCGAAAACGACATTTTTTTCCTGCGCTATTTTGAAGAAATCTGCGTTTTTTCCGTAAACTTTTGATGAACAGCGTATTTTTTCAAATATTATTTTGCCAAAATATTTTCAAGCGATCTTTTATCGAAAACTGCGTTCCCCCCCCCCCCGGTCTTTTAACGAAATCGGCATTATATACGCAATCCTTAGACGAAATCTGCATTTTCATGCCGTCTTCAGAAGAAATCTGCGATATTTGGTGAAATTGCCGTTTTTTCCGCGATCCGCACAAGAAATTTGCGTTTTTCATTGATCTTTAGACGAAGTTCATTTACAAAAACATTGACAAAATCGTTGTTTTTCCACGAGATATGGACAAAATGAATGCTATTTCGGCGATCCTATCATGAAATTTGCATTTCTACGCAATTGTTTTTTCCGCACGCGACACCGTACAAGTTGGCATCTATGCGGAACTGATAACCAAATTTCAAATTTTCAGACGAGAATCACCCCTGCCATGAAAGGTTTTTTTTTAATTGATTTCTTTTACAGATCTCATACTCTCTTTCATACCATACATAAATATATGCAGAGCTTCCTTCAGATAGTTTCAGCAGGATACTATACCCTACCTGCACTTTGGTTTACTAAATATCCCCTTTTTCACCCATTAGTAAAAATCTTTCTTTTTTTATGCATTAAAAAAAATACTTGCATAGTAAAAACGAACAAAACTAAATTTCATTTATATTTTCGTAAAATTGCATATTGAACATCTGTTCAAAGTGGCACAATATATTACAAATACAATAAAAACTATAATGAAATGAAAAAAATAATAACCTTCTGATGGATGCTCAAAACCACAATCAACAATAGCTCTTAATAATTCTGGTTTCAGCAAAAAATCTCTAAACCCTGAGCTGTGAATGGAGACATAACCACCAGCAGGTTTTTTAGTTTCTATAGCTGGATCAGGAGCAGTCTGTTCCTGCTCATCCTCATCTTCATAATCTAAGAGTTCAGCTTCGTTTTCAGTCATTTTTTAATAGTATCTAAAACATTTAAAAATTATGATTAAACAGATGATAGTTTCAACTGTCATTATTGTCATTAACTGTCACTAAAATTCACAAAATACCATTTACACACATTATAAAAATTCATTAACAATTTTCAGCTACATTAAAAATCATTTGCCTTTGGCGAAGAAAAGTAGTGCAAGGCAAATCCCTTGATGCTTTTGTTTTTCTGTTACTTACATGAGTAGTTTAAGTAGTACTTTTTTCAATATATTTTAAGAATGCCCAATATGGAGACCTTTCTTGCACGTATGTGGAGCAGGATAATCACAAAATTAATTTTGCATTTCAGTGACATGTTTTGTAATTGTTTGTGGAGTTATATTTTCATCTAGAAGATTTAACCAAATACCAGAGCATCCATAAATTAGAAGTAGTAGTTTATCAGTATCTTTTAGTTCTTGCCTCATATAATTAAAATAAAATCCTTAAAACCCTGTTTTACAATGCTAATTTTTGCCGGGACGGTTTTTTCCACTTCGCCAAAAATTTGCCAACCCTGCTAGTAAGTAAAATTTAAGGATTAAATTTGATTATTTAGCTTTTCAGTTAAATCAAAATATTTTATGCACTTCTGAAGTTAAACTTTTTGTATTGGTCACTTGGCTGGCCCATTACTGGAAAATCACAAATTAAGTGTTCCAGTAATGGACACCCCTCCTAAAATCTTAAAAATAAATAGAATTTTGTAAATGACCATTGATAAATGAAATTCAAAGTTTTATATTAATATTCAAACAAAAACATACAATTTTTACAAGAAAATAAAGAAGATATGAAGTAGGTAAAGTCAGTTCTAAGCACTTTCATTAAGATTTTCAAAGAAAAACAATAAAACTGAGAAACTTTATTTTCTGTTTCTTATTTGCTTTGATGAAAAGTGTAAAAAGATAATCCAGATTATAAAGCATGCAAAAGGGAGCTAAGAAAAAAATAATAAAAGCTTAACTGTCATTTATTTATTTTTTATAAACTAAAAACTGCATGGCGGCCCATTACTGGCACATCTACCCTATATTACGCTATCGTACATGGCACAGAAATCACAATTATTTGTTAATTTGTAAATTATTTTTAATGGCAACACCCAAATAAAATGCATCTTATTGGTTATTGTGTAAAAGCTTTTTGACAGGATTTAGACCGTGGTAATTACATTTTCTTTTTTCGCTGCACTCAGAGCTTCAAAATTCACTATTTTTATTTTTTTTTCCTGTTCTTTTTACTTAAAAAAATAAATGAAAATCATGAATTTTATATGTTTCAGTTTCAAGTTATGGATATATTGTTGATGTATTATATGTATTATTATATGCATTATATGCTATGTATTAGTATTATAAATGAAATGAGTAAAAAGATTATATTATAATATTTTAAATATAATTAATGAAATATGAAACAATGCCACGGGTACAATATTTGGTGATTGCCTGCACCAGGCTAACATAAAAATACAGAGTTCATAATTTCTTGGCACAGGTATCATATATGCACCACAATAGTGCCAATTTTTTTTTCTGACGTCAATTTAGCCAAAACTTCGTTTTCAAATACCAGTTGCACATATATTTTTTTTAACTATTTTCTATTATTTTAAAAATGAAATAATACATAAAAAAAGTTAATTATAGAAAAAACAATTTCAGGGTTGCCACTCTAATCTTGAAAAAAAATTCCATGTGTTTTCCTTGTACTGCAACGTATTTATTCTATGTTGAGTGCGCAAAAAAATATGTGTATGTAGGCTAATTAGACATCTTATAATTTACCATTACATTATCCAATTAATTGAACAAATATAATACATTATATGATATGAGCAAATGAAAAAACCCTTTAAAGTTGTTACACTTATTAATGAATCTCACATTTTACACAATAATAAAAACAGTAAATCAATACTCAAACATTCTGCTAAAAAATACTTTGAAATATTTGTTAATGAATGTTAAAATATCTAAAAACTTTGTATCTAACAATTTAAAGAATATAAAAATGTAAAGAATCTTATCTAAAAATCAATTTTCTTGAACATATCACAAAATTTGCAGAAAGAAAAGAAATGAGGAAAAGCTACTTACTTTATGCATTCAAATTAATATTTATATTAAAATACAGGATAACTTTGATACACAACACTGGTTTATTTTTTATCTTAAAAAATATAAGATAATATTCGGCTTTCATTTTGAAAACCGAAAAAAAAAAAAAATATATATATATGTTTGGATATAGCAGGAAAAAAATTTCTCTGCGTTTTCAAGATTTTTTAAAATTCCCTGGATTTTCCCTGTTTTGGAAGAGGATTTTAAAATTCCCTGTGTTTTCCCGGTGGCATGGCAACCCTGAATTTAAATCATAAAAAAAAAAAGAGAATAAAAGGAAATAAATAACAATAGCTGTGCGATTATGCAAGACATAATTACCATTTTGTTGCAATCGCACCAATGTGGTACTCATATGACATCAATAATTATTTCCCTAGCAGAATCTTCTAATTTGGCAAAAAAATTAAGCAATTAAAATAAATTATGAATAAAAGCAATATGATTTAATGAGTATTGTACATTTAAGGGAGATCAAACTGGTCACCAAAGGCAGCTAGTATTATGAAGTTCCATAATTGCAGCGAAAGAGAGAAACTTGAAACTGCAAAAAATAAACCGGATTTGAGATGTGTTTTGTTTGATCGTTGCCATTAAACAATAACAAATAACCGCGATTTTTGTGCCACATACGTTAGTGCAACAGATATACATACTTATTTAATAAACATTGCATATGCCACGTTAAAAAATACATTGCTCATATAAGCATTTTTATGTATACATATATAAATATGCATTTTAAATACACTTATAAATAAATATTATACACAAATATTTATTATATAAGTCAAAATAAAACAAAGTCAAACTTTTCTGAAAAATATGCAAAAGGCATATGGATAAAGTCAATTCCAGAAATTATAAAAGCAAACCTTAAGACAAAATCTTAATCATATCTGTTCATTTAATGCAAAAAAAAAAAAAAAAAAAAAAAAAAGGGATATCAGTCTTTCCTTAAAATGTATTTTTCTTAAATTATTCAATGAAACCTGCCTAGTACACAGGGTTGTTAAATACCCGGGTTTTTTCAGAAAAAACCCAACCCACTATGTTTTTTCAGGGTTTTTCGGGTTTTTTCAGATTTTGGGGGTTATTGGAGGTGGTTCAGATTGCTTGAAAAAAAAAATTTACATATTACTAAATTCAAAATAGCTAATTGATTATTACAAATACATATAAATCAATGACAGTAATCAAGATTATGATAGATAAATTGATTATTAGTAATAATTTATAAAGTATTTTTTATTATTACTAAATAATAGCATAAGCCAAGTAATTCTACATGACTACATAATTAAATTAGGATTCTAAGCATATATGGTATTTTGTTATGAGTTTTTATGGTATAACATAGAATGGATTATACATCTGAAGTACTTTTTTAATGGGAAAAAAATTTGTTTGTTACTTACACATGCTACAGAGATTAACTAACAATTATTTCTTTTAAAAACTGTGATGGTATAATTAGGACATTTCTTTTCTTTGGGGTGGGGGGTGATGGTTATAAACTTTATGAGTGGTGTACTGATATTCAGAAATATATTACAATACATTATATATGTAATATAAATACATTATATATGTAATTTAAAGTTGAAATTTTGAAAAAACCCACCTGGGTTTTTTGGGCTGGGCAAAATCATAACAACCCTGCTAGTACATTACTAATTCACATAAAAATCATAAAATATGGAAGTTTTTATTTCACGTTTAGCCAGACTTAATAACAAAAAAAAGCTTGATTAATAAATAAATATATTTGGTAGGAAAATTGTGATTATCAATGATATCAGCAATATCTTGATTTTCAGAAATAAATTTCTTCCTTCATTAAAAAACATTAATCCAGTATTAACAAAATAAAATATACATGGAATTGATATAAAACTAAAAAAGAAACTAACTAATAATATATAAAGCTATATCTAATCTATAAATATAATAAAACTACAAAAGCCAAACTTTGTCCCTATATCAGAACTGAATGTTTCATTAATTACATCCGTAAACTATGCACAAATTTAAAGGTTCAGATGTGAGGAAATCTACTGAATTTATAACATGTTTTATTGTATGAAAATAAAAAGCTGCAATTTTTTTTTTGCTAGAAATTACAGAATATATTGCAAGGGGAGTTATGAAAAATTTAATAAAAGGTAAATTTCATCGAATGTATATTTATATAAACCAAAAGCATCTAATCTATTGGCATATCTAACCTATATTTAAAGCATTTGCTTGATGGGGAAAGAAAAGGAAGAGGTCCAACAACAATGAATTGAAAAATTAATATTTTATTGACGTGTTGTGATCACTTTTTAGCAAAATGTTTAAATAGATAAATGTGCAATTGTTAAGGTGTTCTAAACGAAACTAAGAAAATGAATATTAAATTTAATTGCGGAATTAATCTGACTTTACAACAGTTAATGAAAATTACAGAACAATCTAGATAATAATGCTACTATATATAAAGTTAATAATAAGTATCGCAAAAATATTTCGCTAAACTAAACTCAATGAATAGCAAAAACCACTAAATAGTACACTTAATTAATGATAATATGTTGAACAGAAGCTTCTTCTGTAATTTCTTTATAAGTCATCGCAAAACAAACCATTAATGCTCTCTGCTCATAAAAAGGTATACCATAAACAAACAATTGTATTTAAAAAATTATGAAAACGGTTGAAGTGAAATCATGCCACATAAATCAGACAAAAATTGGATTAAAATTATATAAGTATGCAGTTTCTTGAATTAAATACTACTACAAAAGAAAATAGTAAATAAAAATAATATTCAAGAAATGGCGAGATGCTTTTTAATGGCGTATTATATAAATAGTGTAGTAAAATATATGATCTATCCTTAATATATAACAATTTACTTGTTTTATTTCAATTAGTTATCAATAAAAAATATATAATGAACTCGATTGTAATAGATTCATACCTTCAAAAGGAGTAATAAATAAATTATTTAATTTTCCTCTTCGATAACAAAATGCAACCGCAAAACAATTTCAACCGTAACCGTAAGAGAACTGTTGCCATTTCGATTCAAAATTCAGCCTACATTTTTCGCAAAAACTTTAAAAGAATACCGTTCCTTGATTTATTAATTTACCAGAAAATTGCCATCTTATTCGAAATGCACTATAAATTTTTTGTCAAGAAGAAAGTATTGCCCGATTACTTATAGGATTTTTTATTGCAATAATGCTTACCCGAAACTTATATCATGACTTTCTCAACTTCACTCTCTTTATTTATGTTTATTGTCAATAGTGTTTATCCGTGGTGTTTATGCATACATTTGCAATTAAAAAAGGAATCTTCTCTCTAGTTAATTGGTATTAATATTTTCTGACAACATGGATTCCTTTATTCCAAGTCTAATTCAGGATTGATATAGTCATCGATTGTGCTGATACTTTTAAAATTACACTATGTTATACAAATTTCTTATTATCGCAATTTTTCAAATTTTGAACTTTGACTTTTGTGAAAATGTCTACGATTTCGATATAAGTGGAAATGCTGAAGATGGATATTACATTACCTCGAACATCGGAACTCCTCCGCAGCCTATCAATTTGTTAGTTGATACTGGAAGTAGTAATTTGGCAGTTACTGTTGTGGACTTAAATAATTTGAAATACCGCTATTTTTCTTATAACGATTCATTGACTTTCTGCCCAACTAACACTCTTGTAAAATTGCGGTATGTACAAGGATACTGGACAGGCTTTTTAGGTTTAGACGTTTTTAATCTATGTTTGGAACGAGATTGTACTGTAATTTGTAATATTAGCTGCATGTCATCCATGAAAGATATTTTTTATGACAATTCTCAATATCGCGGCATTATTGGATTGGCATATGCTTCAATCGCACTTCCAGATTCATCTGTCCGTCCATTTCTTGATATATTTTTTGAAGAGAAGAATCTTACAAATATTTTTTCTTTATATCTTTGTGGTCCTTTTTACAGTAGCAAAGAGCAATCATCTTCCTGTGGAAAGTTACACATAGGACATTACTACCAGCATCTTATAACAGGTGATATTATGTATACACCTATAAGGCAGGAATGGTTTTATGAAATAACAGTAGTGGACATTAAAGTAGATAAACACTCGATTCCAGTTAAATGTGAGGTTCTTAATCAAAATAAATCCATTGTAGACAGTGGTACAACCAATTTAAATCTTCCTTTAAGTATATACTCATGGGTAATTGAAAAAATAAAAGATCATGTCACAAATTTTGTCCCGAGTAATTTTTGGCTAAACGAAACAGTTTTGTGCATGAAGAATAATTCCTTTAATACAGCATTATTCCCTTCATTAACGCTGTCATTGTATCATTCAAGTAATAAGTTTTTTAATCTTGATATATCACCTGAATTGTATATGTTGCCTGTATTAAATACTTCTTGTGCAATGTTAGCTATTGGCAAATCTGGTTATGGAGTTATGATAGGATCATCAATTTTAAGAGGATTTTATGTTATATTTGATAGAGAAAATAAAAGAATTGGATTTGCCAATCCAAGATTTCAAAATATAAAATTCATAAGTGAAGTTTCAAATTTAGAGACACATTCTCATAACTTTGATCAATGTATTAGAAAAGAAATCATTCAAGATGCAATATTTCCTACAGGATTAGTTTTAATACTGTTAGGTTTGCTGTTCATTACTTTTTGTGTTTTGATTCCATTAATGTCTTGGTTATGGAAGTTTCATATCAGAAGAATAAATAATATGGATAAATCAGATATTTTGAATTTAGTTGAAGATGAATAAATCAACAGTAGAAATTATTTCTCCAAAATATCAAATGTTTAAAATGTTACCACAGCATATAATTGCTTAGCTGAAATGACATAATGCCTGGTTTATGTCCTTTTTTTTTTTTTTTTTTTTTTTTTTTGGATTGGTGTATACATGTGTTTGTAGAAAATAAGAATAATAGTAATAATATTGAAGTATATAAATATACATTATGCAAATAGAAATTCATGGAAGTTGGTAATTATAGGTTGTAAAATACATAAAAAAGATTCTTGCAGTAATTTAACTTAAGGCCCCTGTCCTCGCTCGAGGAAACGCTCGCGAGCTAATGCTATTCCTATGGGGAAGCATTTTTCTAATAACTCTTTCGTATTTTGACATTTTTGAATAATTTTTTTGGCATTAAATAGCTGAGGTGCATGCCAATAGCGCATCTTTTTTACTTTTTCGATTTTGGTTGCAGATATATTTTTTAAAAAGCACTTTTAGTTTCGAAACCAGTTTTGAAAGTGAAACTAACTTTGTAAAAAATATCTGCAACCAAAATCGAAAAAGTAAAAAAGGAGCACTGTCGGCATGCACCTCAGCTATCCAATGCAAAAAAAATTATTCAAAAATGTCAAAATACGAAAGAGTTATTAGAAAAATGCTTCCCCATAGGAATAGCATTAGCTCACGAGCGTTTCCTCGAGCGAGGACAGGGGCCTTAATCACCTCAGTCCTGATGCCGCCTGTAGGAGATACTGAAGAACACCCTTTAAATAACTTTAAATGCTTCTGGAGTTGCTAAAATGTCTTGTAGACTTTTTAAATAATTGTGTGCATAATATAAGCATCGAAGTATTGACTGAAACATCTTTAGAGATGTTTTATAGTAATTTTAAACTGATCTTTGTGGTTCTTTGTAATATTAAGCTATTGCATAGCTTTTATCGCAGGCTTTGAGCGTGGCGACCGAATCTAGAAATTCCGTAATGAGAAAAAAAACCTAACACTCCGGCTAACGTTGTTTCAGTTCGGCAAACTTCTCATTTATTTTTAAATATAAGTAAATAAAAGTGAGGAATTGTGGGTCGTATTTTCATTGAGTTAATGATATGATTAGAAAAAACTAAACAACTAGAGTGATTATGTTAATAGATAATAAATATTACAGATTGCAATTAATGTTTTGTTCTCCATTGTGGTAACACTTTTATTAACCCCTTTTGGTGTCACATATGTCAGAGCCAGGATGCTCATTTGCAGTTTATTTTAACTTGAATAATTTAGGAAAAATGCATTTCATCTTTATAATGAATATTTAATTATACATTATTGATTATTAACTTGACCTTTACTTTTTATATGTTAATCATTTTTAAAATCTATTTTTTTCTTTTTTTACATTAGTCTATTTCTTATTTTAATATTTTATTATATTGTAAGCATTCATTGTAGTTTCAATTGGATTATTAATTACTTTCAAATTACTGTTTAAAAAATGTAAACAAAGCAATGGCCAGAAATCTGCATAACATCTGGTCCTAAGCTGTGCTGATTTCAGGGGGTCTACTGTATTATATATATGTATAGGTATATATAATACTGGTACCGGACTAACTGAAAAGTACCATACAGTTAAATAATGCTGATTTAACATTAATTGAATACAAAAATACTCCAATTAAAGAAAAGAAAATTGACTACGCCAGTCATTTTTAACAAAATGTAAAAAGTTCAAAATTTAACTAAATCTCTGTTCTAAATACTTCCAAATTGCAGACATTTCTAATTTACTTTTTTTTCAATCACCAATACCTATACATATATCATATTCTTTTATGGTCTCCAAATATTGTAAGGAAAAAATTGTGGTTGTGGTTATCAGCTCACCTGTTCAAAGGTTTTATTGTAATTATAAAAGAGGGTTAAATATTTGCTCTTAATCTCTTTATCTAATTTTTAAACAAAATGAAAGGTTATCAGAAAACAAAAATAAGCTGCTATGCAAAGCAATCCCAAAAGTTGTCAACTTGGCCTTATATGAAACTTGTGTCTACATTTCTATATATGTGCTATGTTTTTATGTACTTTGCAGATCAAAATTTTCTCTTAAAATGTTCTTAATGTTTTTCAAATTTTGTATGTATTTTCAATATTTCTTTTTTGTTTTGTGCTTCTCCTTGTCCTTACTGAAAGCTTAAATTTATTTTTATATTACAAATGTTATTTTCTGTTTTATAATTTAAAATAGTATGTTTTAGTCTGCATTTGAGCTTTTAGATATTTTCTGTATTTTTATTTCAGTCCCTCCCCCACCCCACCACCTCATCTTCATATACACAAATATTGCATCGTCATCTTTCAGTGATTTACGATACCATTTTTTGAGACTGTCGGTAGTTAAACAGATAGTGATATAAAATCCAGTTTTCTTAACTATATCAGTAGAAGTACTTCATTTTGAAAGGTGGTGTGAATACTTGATAATTTTCCTGTATACTGTTGTTCAGCACAAGTTTTAATTGAAAGGTTTTAAAAAATTACATTCATTCTAATTTTACAATTTTCAGAAAAAAAAAAGTTATTTCTTGTCAGTCATCGTTTTTATAAGACAATCAAAATTTTCTTGCCTCATAACAAGCTTTTGCAACCTTTTGAATGTCATTGAGAATAACAGTGTTGCATTGGTTCATTTTCACAAATTTTGGAAAAGTGATGTTTTTATTAAGTCTTTCAATTCACATTTATGATAATTATATTAATGTACTTAAAATCTTAAAAAAATTTCTTCACTTATTATATAAACTTTGAATATTGTTTTAATTTATTTTATTATTATTTATATAAAGTTTTAATTTGATTTATTTAAATTATCAATTAAAAATCATTCCCTTTAAGAAGAGCTATTATTGTACTTATCTTTCAGTATCTAGTGTCTCATTTGAGATCAATAACTGCAATTTTTATTGTTGAATTGTCTACAAAAATCACACAGGCATGGAGTTACACATTTACTTAATTTTACATGTGGCCATGGATATTAAAATCTAGGCAAAAGTAGGCAGTTTTTCACTACTAAATTTATTCCATAGAGAATGCCTGCTGGCACCTAGATTTTTGCACCCTTGCATAAATCTATAAAAGTACGGACATGCAAATACATGGTATTGGTTTCATCAACCATGATCAGTGTCCATCTCTTGGCATGTTTCTTGGTTTTTTAATCGATTGACAGAAATGTATTGGCTGTGCATATTAATGCTGATTTTAAGCCAATGTGTAAACATCGTCAGCCTTTGTATACCAATCCACTAAAAAATGTAAGAGCTTTTGCTCTTTTGAAATAAACATGGCATATTGGTACTTAAGCATACCACATAAAGAACAAACTAAGAACTTTTGCTCCATGACTATAATCCCATTTTAGCAATATTTGCACATTGTATCAGGAGAAACACAATAATTGTATAGTTCAAAAAAAATAAATAAATAAATAAAAATTGAACATTTTGTCTAAAAAATGTAAAAGGACCAGATTGCTTCTCAAAAGCACAGGGTTTCCGATTGAGCAACTATACTTGTATAAACAGCCACACAGCATTTCTTTCTATATGCACAGTGATGGCAAAGTGAATATTTGTATCTCAACTGGACTAAACTATGTTGGACCATACACGATTTAAACTATGACCAGGGCTCAAAAATTTGAAAATTTTTAAGGTTCCTAGCTGTGAACCCACATGAAAAGCATAGGTTCCCAGATGAAAAGTGTAAGCTCCCAGAAAAATTTATATGCGAGTATTTTGATGAAATCTGCCATTTTATCAAGATTTTTTGACGAAATTTGTCGTTTTTTTGCGATTTTTTAACGAAACCTGCCGAGTTATCACAATGTTTTAATAAAACGTCATTTTTGAATACTTTTTTAACGACATTTGCCATTTTTTTCTATTTTTTGGTGAAATTTGCTGTTTTTTCACGATTTGTTAATGAAATTTGCATTGTTTCCCCGCAATTTTTTGACAAAATGCAGGCTTTTTCCATGATCTTTTGACGAAATCTGTTATTTTTCAATATTTTTTGATGAAATTTGCCATTTTTTTGCAAATCTTTAGACGAAATTAGTCATTTTTTCGCAATTTTTTTATGAAATTTGGTGTTTTTTTGCGATTTCTTGTCTAAATTCATATTTTTTCTGCAATATTTTGACTAAATTGCACATCCCACACTGTAAGAGCTATATTTTGTGCACATGCTCCGATTTTTTGCATAATTTAAGTTTTATAATGTGTCTGTGCCATCGCTGTCAGTCACGGCGATTTGTTAGGTTCCCAGCCGGGAACCTAAGTGAAAAAATATACATTCCCAGAAATGATTTCTGGGTTCCGGGAACGCTATTTTTTTAACCCTGACTTTGACCCCTGCTAATTCTTCTTCAGTAAAACATCATTTCTTTTTCTTATGTCATAAATTTGGCTCAACCTCTTGTCAGCACCATTGACCTTTTAGAATTTTTCTGTGATCACTGTCTCTAGCAAACAATGGTGTAGTTGTAAAAAAAAAAAAAAAAAAAAAAAAAAAAAAGCAGTGGGTGTACTCTCTAGAGTGTATTTACTATAGCTTTTTTTTTTTTTTTTTTTTTTTTTTTAAGAAACAGAGGGCATACAGTATTACTTAAAAAAATCCAGAAGATATATGGCATATATATCTTTATATACCCTCCACTATGTCCCTGTCATCAAGGCAATAAAAATTTGAACTTCTAATAATTTTACCATTATATCTCATTAGAACCCTTAAAATAAATTATTAAAAATATTAATTATTACAGGATTAATATTACAATTATAATTTTCAAATTGATATATTATATAAATTTATCTTATTATAAATTTGTATATGAATATAACTTGACATTAATTTTGTTTTAATTTTTATCACTTCTCAATCCTGAGATAATTAAATGAAAAATCAGTTTTGCTCATTTTCCTAGTGCACACCTGTTTTGTGGAATTTAAAAGATACTGAATTTAATCCCAGCAAATATTATTTCTTTTTTTTTTTTTTTTTTTTTTTTTTTTTTTAATGAAGAAAGAAATGCAAAATTCTTTGTATCATAGTAATTCGTTAAATTTTAACCGTAGAAGATGAGATTTTTTTACTGTTTAACATGCTAGAGCTTGGTAAAAGAACTACATAAAAATTTAAATTTTGTATCTTTTTAAAAATACATAACTATTTTGATGTAAACAGATTTTCATCAATGAAGAATAACGTTTAAAATATTTCTGCAATTGAAAAAACTATGCTCTAAAATTAATGTCTTAGGAATTAATTATTTGTAAACAAGAAAAAGAGATATCCTATCTATAACCTAAAATATTTTATTGCAGATTATAGGGCATTAGGTATTATGTAAACTTGAAAAAGAAAAAATAAAAGTTATTCACAATTGAAGATTTTGGTCTGAGATTTACAAGGGAAATTATCTAATGTAACCATCTAAATTTCTAAATATGTTTTATTTTTGCATATATTTAATTCTGGAACTGTAAAAAAAACTTAAAATTTCTATACTTACACATTAAACTCAAGACTTGAATGGCTCACTTCTCAGGGATATTTACTATTGTATAAAAAATTTACTATGGCCACTGCTAGAGTATAGAGGAAGGTAACATTTTTGATTTTTTTTTCCAAACAAAATCTTTAAAAACTTTGAATGTTTGTTCTGATTCATGAAGATTAGACAAAGACAAGGCTAAAACAATATCTTTTTGAATTCATGATTATTTTAATCATAAATACATTACATAATATCCCCTAATTAGTTTCTCTATTTGGTACATTTACCTTATAACATTTAGTTGCTCTTTTTTTTTTTTTTTTTTTTTTTTTTTTAATTGTTAGTTTGAATTTTTTATTGATACATATTTTACCATATGCCAATATTTTTCATTAATAATTTAAATAACATGTTAAAAGAAACACAGACTTGGATAGACAGGATAATTATCTCTCCTGCTTTCCATCTTTTACAAATGTTGGTAAAAAGAACCTCCCTCACCCCATACTTTCTTGAAAAATGTTGATTGTGAGCCATGATTGCCTTTTCTTACATGTGATGACAATAATCAAAATTAGAAAAGTTTGTTGTGCATGCAATCTGCTTTCTTTCTAATTTAAACAATTTTATATAGTACTTTGTGGATTTGAACTAGCTGCCAAACAAATGGAAGTGACATAAAATGTCATACAGAGCATAAAACACCATAGCAATTCTGTCCTGTCTTTAACTGTTTCCAAATTATGAAAAATAAAATAAAATTGTACCATCTGCAAAGTCTGGTAAAATCCAAATTTGTGAGATATTCCTATCTCTTGAAAGCCCTACTTGCAAAATCAAGAATATATTTATAAAGGACAGAAAGAATCCTATAAAATCAGGGTTGAAACTATTGGGAAGGGAGGCAAAGGGAGCATATGTCCCGGCATTAAATAAAGATTTTGTTTGTCGATTTTTCCTTTTCTTCGTTTCGATTTTCAAGGGTTTAATGAATCAATATTTGACAAAGCTGATTACGTAGTTCAGTAAACCATATTTTATGATTATATTTTGTAAATAAGTTAGCTGTTTGAAACTGAACAAAATTATCTTTGTAAATTTAATTGTATGAGGGCGGAGGTGTCAAAATTCATGTTTGCACCGGATCTAAAAAAAACTAGTTTTGTCTCTGTATAAGATATTACCATTTCCACGAAGATATCTAGATTTAACTATTTGTTTATTTCACCAGCACATGAAATGAATAATCCTTTAGTGAACTATTAGGGTTCTAGTTCAAGAAAAATTTACCATTTTGTTTACAATGTACAATTAAAATCAGATAGATTGGCATGTTAAATTTACATAATTATCTTCTTTATGCTCAGTAAAATCCATTTGTAACATGAAACTCATTTTTCCAGATGTGATTGTGCTTAAATGCTTGGATTGGAGTGGTTGACAACAGGGGTGTAGTTGTAAAAATAACAGAGGATATACGCTCTAAGCAGAGGGTATACCCTAGAGTGTGTATACTATAAGCTTTCTTGAGAAACAGAGGGTATACGGTGCTCCTTTAAAAAATCCAGACCGATAGACAAAACCCGACCCGAACCTAAAAATTCTATTTGAAAAAAACTATGGATTTGATAACTGACCCAAACCAAATCTGAATCCCGCAAAGATGTTCAAATGAAGCATAATCCGATCCGAACAAGGAAAAATAATTTTTGCGCGCATGAAACCTGATCCGAACCTAAAAATTTTCTTTAAAAAACCCCCAATATATGACCCGAACGGAATCTGAAACCAATAAAAATATTTCAGAGTATTTTTATTGGTTTATTTGGAATGGAAAATATTTCAAAATAACCCGATCACTGCAGGACAAAATAATTTCAGTGGTCATAAACTCAACTCTAACCTAAAAAAATTAGATTTAAAAAATCCTGAAATTTGACCCAAACCACATCTGAATTCGACCAAAATATTCGAAAGAACCATAATCGGATTCGAGTAAGACAAAATAATTTCCATGGACATTAACCCGATACGAACCTAAAACTCCCATTCGAAAAAATACCTGAAATTTGAATCGAACCAAATCTGAACCTGACAAAAATATTTCAAAGAACCGCAACCGGATCTGAACAAGACAAAAAATTTTCATGGACATGACCCCAATCAGAACCCAAAAAAATTCATTTGAAAAATCTGAAAATCTGAACTTGACAAAAATATTCCAGTGAAGCATGTCCTTATTCAAACAAGACAGAATAATGTCCATTAACACGCAAGAAGACCCGAACCCAAAAGTTCTATTTGAAGAAAAACCCGAAATTTGAATTGAACCAAATCTGAACCCGACAAAAATATTCCAAAGAACTATAACCCGATCTGACCAAGACAAAATAATTTAATTGGATACAAACCCGACTCGAACCTAAAAAATTTGATTTGAAAAAAACCTGAAATTTGACTCAAAACATCTGAATCCGACCAAAATATTTGAAAGACCCATAACTGGATGCGAGTATGACAAAATAATTTCCATTAACCCCGAATATTATACTGATACCCGATACAAACCTAAAACTTCTATTTGAAAAAATACCTGAAATTTGATTCAAACCAAATCTGAACCTGACAAAAAAAAAAAAAAAAAAAAAAAAAAAAAAAAAAAAAAAAAAATCCAAAGAACTGTAACTGGATCCGAATAAGGCAAAAAATTTCAATCAAATCTGAACCTAAAAAATTTTTTTATGAAAAAATCTCAAAATCTGAACTGAATTAAATCTGAACTTGATAAAAATATTCCAGTGAAGCATGTTCTTATTCGAACAAGGCAGAATAATTTCCGTGGACATGCAAGAAGACCTGAACACAAAAATTCCATTTGAAAAAAAAAGCCGAAATCTGAATTGGACCAAATCCAGATTTGACAAAAATATTCCAGTGAAGAACAACTGCCTTGTTCTTATTCGAACAAGGCAGAATAATTTCTGTGGACACGCAAGAAGACAAGAACCCAAAAATTCCATTTGAATAAAAATCCGAAATCTGAACTGAACCAAATCTGATCCTGACAAAAATATTCCAAAGAACCATAACTGGATCCGAGCAAGGCAAAATAATTTCCATGGACATGAATTCGACACGAACATTAAAATCCAATTAAAAAAAATACCTGAAATTTGAATCAAACCAAATTTGAACCCAACGAAAATATTCTAAAGAACCATAACAAGATCCGTACAAGGCAAACTAATTTCCATGGACATGAACCCAATATATGGTTAGGTAACATTTAGGTTGCAATTATATTGCGGTATGGTTGTTATGGTTAGATTAAGGATAGGTTACAATAAGGTGACGGCTAGATTACAATTATATTATATTTAAGTTACGGTAGGGTACTGTTATGTCACAGTTAGATTACAGACAGGTTATGGTTATGGTACAAAAGTTTGCGGTTAGGAATTTATCCACAGAATGAACATTACGCATGCTTTGATTAAAAATATACACTTATTTTTGTTAAATGGCTCTGAAATTATAATACCATATGCAAACCTTTTAGCTAACATTGAGTATCGATTTCATTCACGGTATAGTCGGATTTAAGAGTGATATAATTAGCTTGAAATTCAAAATATTTCACTTGGGATTGCTATGTGAAAAAAAATAAATAATTGGTAACGTGACTTAACAGTGATTTTACGGATAAATACCAACACTTTCACTCAAAAATCATGCAATTGTTGGACACATATTCCCTCCCGCGTTTCCCATTGTTCATTTTGAGTATTTTTAGAGCCTAATATTAGTTGTTTTTTAAACCCATTTTTCACACAGTCAGCAGCCACGTATTTCAAATAATGCATTTCTGCATATTTCAAATTAATGATAAAATCATACAAATTTCAAGTTCGTTTAATATTGTTAATATGGACCCGAGCAATGCCGGGCGTGTCAGCTAGTAACTTCATATACCTTCCACTACATCCTTATTAAACAATTGCTTGAATAAGTCCATGTATGTTTTATTAGATCTGGACAACCTAGGTAGCCAAATAATTTGTTCTGTACAACCACAAATACTACTCAGTCAGAAAATTCTGAATGGTATTTGAAAATACACAGTAATCTTTTCATGTTAGAAAAGCATTTCTGCTCATTAGGATGCAAAGATGACATCAAGTAATCCTGGTAAATGATGTTCCAAATTATATTTTAAATGTGTATTGGTTATCAGATGATCCTGAAACTTGTTGTAGACTTCTCAAATGATCTCTGACCACTATAAGTCAGACATTTAAACTTAATCAGGACTGGAACAAAGTTTTGCACTCACAAAAGAATCTCTTTTTGTGTTGCTCACATTGAGGCTTGGTGCATTTTAAAGCCCTACATTAGGAAGTTTTAGAATATATATATAAAAAAATTCTGTTAAAGCGTTTTTTTTTTTTTTTTTTTTTTTGTAGCAGCATAACTTTTTGAAAGTCTATTTTTGAGGTGACTTATCAAACTATTAATTTATTTTTTTATTTATTTATTTATTTTATTTAAAAAGATGTGAAAATTCTTTCAAAAACCTATGAATTTGGTTTTGAAAAATTATGGCATTATAGTCAAATTTTTGGTGGGGAATAAGTAGGCGTATTTTCAAAAGTAGAGTTTTCTAGCAACCGTAGCTGATCTTCATAGCTCCCCAAAAAGACAAACAAAAGCTTCGTAGCGCCATATTTGGTGACTTAACTCACATTTGGTGTAAAATAAACAAATAATAATCCAATAATAAGATATTTAAAGTAAAAAAAAAATATATATATATATAAAATATGATTTTAATGGAGAATTTTTGTCAATTCTCTAACGTTTATATATAGGGGTTTAAAATGCACCAGGTCTCGATGCTAAGTGTGAGCAATACCAAAAGTGGTTCCCTTGTCAGACAGAATTCTTGAGCATAACGATGCTGTTATGTAAATTACACATGCCAATTGAATTATTTTAGTGATGCATTGCAAACAAAAAGCTAAATTTTTCTTTAACTGAAGCACTGAATATGGTTTAGTGTCGGATCATCGAAATGCTGGTACAATGGGCAAATTTTTGATAAATTTAATAGTTTGTAACTATAGAAGAATATTTGCAATATTACTGGCTACATATTTTGCCGACAACTCGATTTTGTACTTTGTTATTGTTTTAGCATTTGTACCTACATATTAAATCTAGATATCCTGGTTAAAAATATATGTCATCTTATTGTATGTTTTCTGCTCTTTCCAAATATGTGCTTATTTTGTATGTAGGTATTTCGGAAACTTTTCAAATTTAAAAATTTTAGATTTTATGCATTTTTTTTTTTTTTTTTAATTTAGTTTACCGCAACTTAGAAAAAGAAATAGAACAGGATTGTTGTGATGTTTGTTTGCTTTACATGGGCTCTTTTCCCATCTCATTTTGTTTGACAGGATAAGTCAAATTCACCCTATATAATATGCACACATATATAGATAGATATAATATACTAAATGCTGTACTTTTTGTAAAATAATGTAAATATATTTATATATTTGTGTTTTGAACAAAGTCATTTTTATTTGTTATATATGTATTTAAAACTATATTTTTACTTATCTAACCTAGCATTCTCAAGTATTTGTTATTTTAGTGCAGTAATAATTTCATATTGCATGTATAGTATAATAGATTCTGCTTGAGAAAACACTTTTTTTTTTTTTTTTTTTTTTGTTAGATGAAACAGCATTTAAAATCAAACTAGTGCATGATGGGCAGAAAGTCTATATAAACTTTAAAAAATAGTTTAATAAAAACTGAACAAATGATGATATGAAAGTGTAGTTTGAACTAAAGCATTGCCAGAGGCGAGATTTTTCAAGCAACAATAACAAAAATAGTTGAAATTAAAAAAATTCACCAGTAGAAAGTACTATGACTCAAATGTATCTTCTAAAAATATGTAAATGAGAATGACTGTAAAGGCATTGATTTACAATCAATTATTTATTCAATTCAATCATCAATTTATTATTAAGGTAGTTCTCAAAATCTCTATTCAGCAATACAAAACTTTGACACATTTGTAAACAAAAAAGCATAAAATTAGCATGCCTGAACTAGTGAAGTGATTTGAAATAAAATAGTGTTTTTCATATTTTGATAAATAAATTACTTATTGAATTATGAGCAATTGTTGTCATGTGACAATGGGCTTTTCTTCATTTCTACCCTGTCACATCTAGAAATTCAGTTCAAAACACCAATTTTGACAAATTTTCTGAAAGATGGTCTGCATTTATCAAAAAATGGAAAACACCATTTGGTTACTTAACTTAGCAGAATAAGAACACCTGTTAATTTCATGCATTTTCAAGCAACAATAAATTCAGAAATGTGTCAAGAAGCATCTCTTTTAGATTTCAGAATAGATTTAAGTCAAGTTATTGAAGAATGAACTATGAATTTCATAAATGAAGAAGTTGTAATGAATTTGTGAAAATGCTTAACACAGAAATGTCTACAGAATAAAATGACAGGATAGTGATATTAATTGATTTCTGGGTAGGCTATTTGAAATCTTAAATGTACTAATCAAGTCCTTCCTCATTGGACATTGTTGAAATTGAAAGAAGTCATTCATTATGAAGTTACATTCATTCATCCAGGCATGCAGTACTTTGTAGTCTCACATTTTGTTACTTTCCTCCAATATATGTTATCATGGGCAGAAGCCTTATGTTAATCATTTCATGTCTATTCAGCTTCTATGTTTACAAAAATAGATGTAACACTACTAAATCTGTCATAAATGATATTTTTGTGGCGAGTTGTTCTACTCACCAAATTACAGATACAGTCGAATAAATAATCCACAGATCACAATCAATTCTTTTTTAATACGTCTCATCCAGTTCCAGATGATACATTAGTGTTAGCACCTCTCAATTAGTGATTTTTTAAACTACAATCACTTTTACTGTTTAGAAATTTTTGTGTCATAACAATATTTTTAGCTCTAAATTAATTTCTGTATCATTATCTGTTCATTTTTTAACGACTTTTTAAAAATTTATATGGATGTTTTGCCCATCCTGTATTTATGACTTAGCAAAGACTGCTTTTAAAATGCATTTCAAACTATGTGTAAATTGCTTAAAACATAAAGTGCCTGAAAATTCAAATGTATCGGTAAAAATGTTTTTATATATGTTATGTTTATATTGTTGTGATATTTATTTTTATAACTATGTACTTACATCTTTTTATCATGACTGTGATTGAAGTTTATCAGTGATTTTGCATTATGGATATTGTCATTTGCAAAGTAATAAACAGAATTGGTGATTGTGTATTTTCTGTATCTAAATTAATTGCTTTTGGTTACAGCAGTTAGTAAAATTTGAAAGTCTTGATCATGAAAAAATAATTCCATGCTATTTTACTACTATTATTTTTTATTTTTTTTGCAGAGAGATGTGAAGAGGCACCCTTAATTAAAAATTGCGCCTTCTAAAATTCTGTAGAAATGAAAACAATTTAGAGAGCCATCTCCAAATTGAAAAAGAGACAATGTTACAATGCTAATACCTAATTTTGACATCATATTTGGATTTTTCTTATATTTTATCTTTGGATATCAAATGAGAAGTTGTTTGGTCTAGAAGTTTTTCATTTAATAAAGCACCATCAGTAAACCTTACTTATACAAAGAAGAAAAAATAATAAATAAACAAGCATGAGGAAGGAATTCTGCTTTTTCAGAATTCACCGTTGCCCCTTGAAGCATACTACTTTGGTAAGATTGCAGGTTCGTAACCATCTAAATGATCTTTCAATGCGTCGAAATCAAAACTTATTCAAAATTCACTTCGTAAGTATCAAATTCTATTAACTTGAGTAAATAATCGTACAGAGCTTGAAATGGAAAAATTCATGAACCGGAACGCTATTTCAAAATTATCATTGTTTTTTTTTTTTTTCCCTTAAAGGAAAGTAGAGCCAAATTTATTTTTACCGAACAAAAACAATTTTAAAAATGTATTCAAGATGCTAAATAATAATTAATAAAATATTACAAAGAACACATTAAGCTATATATCTGTATTTGTACTAATAAAAGAATGTTTATGACTGTGTGTCTTCCACGACTAATAAAACCTACAATTCGTTAAAGTCTGAAAATTTGAGTAACGATCGTCCAAGATAGGTCCTGATACACTTGCGGCTCCTATTTTTATTTTTTTTTAAGGTCAAGGGCGCCTGGCTTTCTTTAAGTTCTTGTGCCTTAAAATGTTATCAACATGCCCCATTTTTACCCAATTTTCTTAGGTTTTGAGGTCCATTTTCCATTCAGTTAGTTCCCCATTTCTAGATTTTAGTTTAGACCCTAGTCTCGGGGCCCGAAGTGTCTTGAATTTTTTGCTCCTTAAATTGTTAAAAATTGCCCTGTTTTAATTCGATCTTTTTTTTTCTTTCTTTCTTCTTCCTGAGTCCCGTTTAGTTACTTTCCCGTTTCTATATTCCAGTTAAGACCCTGTGGTCCCGTAGAGCCCTGTTCTAGGTCCCTTCGAACACTTTGTGCGCCATGCATATTTTACCTCCTAATTGTGTCATCCTCTCAACGCAGAGCTTTAAATTTGAGTCTTGGACTCACGTACAAGGGTCAATAACCTCATATTTTTCGGGGGCCGTATGGCCCTTATGCATTTCCACCGATTTTTGAGCTTTCTTTAAATCACATTCGAACGATTATTTCATTTCTTTTGCTTAACTTTCACTTATTGAAGATCTAAAGCGCTAAGTACTGGGATCTTTTAACATTTCATCGTTGGGCTCTGCTCTCAACTATAACTAAGCCTCTTTCATGGTTCGCTGTTATATCTTCTTTAAAATGGCTCGATTCAATGATTTTTTTTTTCTTTCGAATAACTTCCTAGGTTCTTTAACTTCTACTTAAAAAAAAGCTTTCAACTACATTTGATTTTGATTATTAATTGCCTTCTTGTTGCCTTTGAAGCAGCTACTTTAATAATGATCCGATTCTCTTGAAATGTTCTTTAATATACATTATAGGGCTAAAAGTGGTCGGCCACTTGCGATTTTTGACGTTTTGTGAAATATACAGTAAAATACACTAGGAATTTTCCTGAAACTCCAGGTGTGTAAACAAAATAGTACATGTCATATATTTCCGCGACGATTTTTTCCCGAAATCTCATAGGGGAACGTCAACAAATTGAAAAGGAACGAATATCTCCTGAATAACCCTGTCAAAACTAATATACCAAAATCGTTCAAACTGTAGATTATGATTGAATAGCTTATTGTAATAAACTGTGTTTATTGTTATGAGGATAGCATTCATACTAGTAGAAAAATTAAGATTTTCATAAAAACAGCACCAAAATTTTCCAAGTTTTTTGCTTATATTTTGCAGAGTTTTAAATATAAATTAATATTATTTTCAGAATACATGACAAACAGCGTTGTATACAATACTCTGTAATAAGAATTAAATAATAATAATTGTAAGAAAAAAGAGCAGGTTTACTAAATAATATTTCACTGCGCATGCGTGAATTTTATAAAAATTTTATTTGCATATTTTGTTAGCTAAATGTATAAAGCAACTTTTGTGAAAGTCTAAAAAACATTGCTTGAAAATTCTGAAAATTATCGTCTATAGAATAAGCTCAAAATCCGTTGTTTCCAAAATTAAGCCAAAAAAAAAAAAGAGGGGTTGTATTCAAATATATTGGTACGTTTCATGTTGTGTATTCTATATTGACACTAATCAATGGATAAATGGATACAGCCCCTCATCTTTTTTCTTCATTTTGAAAACAACGGATTTTGAACTTATCCTATTAACAATAATATTCAGAATTTTCAAGCTATGTTTTTGAGACTGTCACAAATGTTACTCTATACATGTAGCTAACACAATATGCAAAGGAAATTTTCATAGTATTCACGCATGCACAGTGAAAAATCATTTAGTCAACACGCTTCTTTTCCACACAATTTTTTTTATTTTTTAATTCTGATTACAGGGTATATTATGTACAACCAGGGCCTCATTAATGCACGGGCCTCCGGTTCCTCTGCCCACCAATTTCAGGAGCCCACAAATTGTTTGGCTGTTTTTTTTCTTAATAAAATACTTTTCAAATAATATTGTTTTATAAAATATGAAACGTAAAATTTAAATATTTTGAATGACTCAATGAAATTTTTAAAAGCTTTTAATCTAGGCACTTTTCCCTCAAACAACTTGGTCAATTCATCAAACAAACCTACTTTTTTTCTTAAAGTGTCACCAGCAATGAGTATGTAGGGGGGGGGGCAACTTTTTAACAGGCCCTGGGCCCAACTTCAGCTTGATTGGGCTCTGTATACAACTAACTGAACTACCCGGCGTTGCCCGGGCCCTTGATGTTATTCAGTTTTCTAATGTGTTGTTTTCTAAATGAAACTCAAATTTGTATTTTATATCTTTAAGTCTATTTTTTCAGAATTTATATTTTTAAATGTAAAAATCGTGATAAAATATTGAATTGAAAGTATATCCTGTCTGGTATTTTATTTTCTACGTAATTTGATTTTTGGAATCTATGCGTACCGAAAGCGAACGACACCACGACGGTTCATTGATTTCGTAGAAAACTTCATAAATTACCTTTTGTAAAAGTAATTCTATCCATTCCAAAGTTTCAAAATTTTTGTAAATGATGTAAATCTGGTTTTTGTAATGCTCTAAAAAGATCGTATTAAAATACAGACATTTGGTTGCTTTTAGCCTAGAAAAAATATACTCTCCATAAGCCGCGATGTGATTCGTGTTTGCCGGTGTATTTGAATGGGTTAAATCTCATATTTTTAAAAACCGATATTATCAATGATTATAAGAATTTTTTAGCTTTAAGAATTTATTTTTTGTTTATCTCTACCTATAGAATTGCGCCTTGCAGAGGCAAAACTGCAATGAAACGGTTTGTTTTTTATTGATTTCATCAAATTTTTCGCACATTTTATTTTGTAAAAAATATTTCTATCCGCCCGTATTCGAATTTTTTGTAGGGGTTGTAAATCTGGTCTATTGAGATGCTCTTAAAAGATTGTGTTGAAATATATACGTTAAGATAATTTCAGCGTAGAAAAAATATCCTCTCCGTGAATTGCAAAGTGACCTCTTTTTACGCCTTGGAGCTGCGTTGACAAAAGGGAGAAAAATAGTTTTGGGAAAAACTATTGAACTAAAACTTTTTGAAAAAAAATTTCAAAGGGTTTGCTGCAACATTTTTTTGAATTGGTTATGGCATTTGAGACCTAAAAGTACGATCTTTCGAAATATGTCTTTCAAGTTTAACTGCGCGGAGCAGTTTGATTCAAACAAAATGTTTGTATTCAAACAAAATGATCCAGAAACAGAAATAAACTCGGAAAAAACACTTCTTCTTTCGTTTTGGTGCTTAAAATGCGTTTGTGCGCACATGCAAGCGTTTTTGATTCCCGAGCATTAAAAAAAAAATGCTTTTTGATGAGAGTGAGTTGCGCTTCGTAATTAATATCTCGAAAACTAATCAAAAAATGAAAATTGTGAGCTTCAGGTACATCAGAAGAGACCATAAACTAACCTCACGAAAAAAATGAGCCTCGTATGTGCCATAGTTTTCGCTTGCCATCTCAGACACACACATAGAGCGATTTGTTCTTTTATTAGTATAGATGTTGTTTGTCACATTTTCTGCAAAGAACTGTGAATTATAAGTAAAAAACTTGGCAAAAATTGGAACTGTTTTCATAAAAACCTTAATTTCTCCACGAATATGCATGGTGCCCTCATAAAAATAAATACAGTTTATTACAATAAGTCACTTAATCATAACCTACAGTTTGAACGTTTTTTCAGGATTATTCAAAAGATATTCGTTCTTTTTCAATTTGTTGACGGTCCCCTATAGGGTTTACTTTTATGTTTATACTCTTGAAGTTTCAGGATAATTCCTTGTGTAATTTTTTAGCTATTTAACAAAACGTCTAAAATCGCACGTGGCCAGTCACCTTTGGCCATATAGATTATTACAATTACTAATTATCATTGAAACTCAAGATAGAGTCAATAATCAAGTTTTACGCTATAGAGAGTGGAAATGAACAACATAATGTGTTAAGATTGGCAGTCTCATGTCTCAAAGTTGTGTTCTACCACTCTATCGGCGCTATTAAGAGGTTCCTTCAGACACTTGAAATGACCCACTCACTAATACTAATTCTATAGAAGATTTTTTAAAGATAACCCGTTTACATTTCAGTATTTTTAAACAATTCTTTTGTTTACAGATATTTTTAACTAAGATATTTTCATTTCCGGAACCGGTATCGAAAGTGAAAGCAATTTCTTGAAAAAAATTTGCAAATAAAACCTAAGTACTAAAAAAGGGCAGGTGTACGGATCATTCTCAAATATTCAATAGGAAAAAAATACATTTAAAAGTATTAAAATGCAAACGAGATATCTTAAATTTTTCCCCATGGGATTAGTATTAGTGAATGAGTCTTACCAGGTGATAAAAGTAGCGCCTTATTTGCAATGCCTGTAAAAGAGGGCGTAACATTCAGATATAACTAAAATAATTTTTTTTTTCACAACAGTGTATGTCTAATATTTATTTTTCATAGTATAAAAGAGGGCTTATAACACTCCTTATAACACCTGTTGAGTGCACGGGTTTGCTTCTGACGTAGTCGTAGAATTTTCTACTGTTTAGCAAGCTGAGATGATTGATCAGCTGCAATTTCGCTATTCATTCATGAGTAATATATTCATTTTGAATTTTATTAGCGCGCGCAGTAAATTTCGGAAAATCTGTATCGGGAAACGTGTTCGGAATTCCCCGTCTTTATCATCTTATCCTTTGCCTGTGCTATCTCAGAGAAAGACAATGCATATAGGATTATTTAAACATCGAAATGTGAAAAAAATGTAAGTAGACAAAATAATATATCTGCCAAAGTTTGGTATAAATGATAGCGTGAACTGTATATACAGACGAAGTATTTGCGCTTAAAAATGGGTAATAAAATAAACATAATAAAGCACGAAAAAAAAAAAAAAAAAAAATATGAGGCATTTTTATACTATTCCAATGCAACTGGAAAAGTTTGGAATTCATTACTATCAACAACGATATTTTGTTTCGGAGAGAATTTTCTTTTAACAGTTGTCCTCAAATACATAATTATAGACAAATACGTAACGAAAATAATTACATGAATACATACTTATAGTGAATGAACAGGTTGATCAAATAAAATATATATATCGTTTTGTTTTTTGTATTATCCACGCCTATAATGCATGTAGCAAGACTTTCAACATCATTACTTATTTATTTAGCCCTCCATCGTTCGCAATAGGTTTGACAGGCACACGTCGGAGAGCTGACATTTTTATATAAATAAAAATAAAATAAAAAGAATATTGCAGAGTTAAACTGACGGTATTGCACAGGCTACGCATACTAATTATATATAACAGCTTTATGTTTTCAAGGGTTAATGCCGTTCGAAAAACAAATTAAGAGGAGGTAAATAGTTGCCAACATTTCTCCCCTTTTTATACTTAATCATTGAACCCCTTAAACTAATCAGGGATATGCTTTATCATATGAAAAACCTATATCCAAAATTCAGGGCAAATCGTATAATTCTTCATAAAAACCCATCTATATATATATATATTAAAAGGAGTTATTCCCTTCCTATATACTTAGCCATTAAACTTCCAAAACTATTCAGATATTCGCCTTATCAGAAAAAACATACATCCAAAATTTAAAGCAAATCGGATAATTTTGCGTAAAAACCCATTTATCAAACTTAAGGTGGGGGGGGGGGGGTAATTGCCCGTACCACCTTTATACTTAACAAAAGAACCCCACAGTTAATTAGGGAAGCATCTTATCACTATGAACCTGTATCCAAAAATTGAAGCATATAGGTTTATTTTGCAAGAAAAACCATTTACCTAAATCAAATGGGATAGTCCCACCGATCTCCCAATTATACTTATCCATTGAATTCCCAAAACAAACCAGGGAAGTGCCTTATAAGAATGAACCTTTATCCAAAATTTGAATTCCCAAAACAAACCAGGGAAGTGCCTTATTAGAATGAACCTTTCTCCAAAATTTGAAGCAAATCGGTAAATTCTGCGGGAAAAACCCGTTAACCTAAATTAAAAGGGGGGGGGGGGAGTTACCTCCCATTTTCCCACTCTTAGACTTATCCAATGAACTCGCATAACTAATCATGGAGGTGTCCTTTTCAGAATGATCCTATGTCTAAAATTTGAATAAAATCTGATAATTCTGCATGAAAAATCCATTTATCTAAATTAAGGGGGCTCAGGGCTTGATCGATACGGAAAAACACGTGAGCAGAGCTCTCGCTTCGAGTCAATATAAAAACAGAAGTATTCAATGTAATTAATTTAAACTTTCTGATACATTTAAGGTATGTTTGTAGTCTTATAAAATGAAGTACTTTAATGTAATATAATAAAAAATATAGCAAAATTTATATAACACAATTTTCGAAAAAAAAAAGTTATGTGTTATATCACTATCCGTTAGGGCTGGGCGATATACCGTAATATCGTTATATATCGATATTTCTTTAAGACCGCGGTAACGATATTGAGATTTCAATCCTTCCGATATACCGTTTCAAACGGTATTTCGTCCTACTTTCGGAATTACGGAGTTACGGAATTTCGAATCTACCTCTGTCGGCGCAAAAGTTGTTTACTTTTGCAAATGTTCGCGCTGTAATCGGCACTTGCGTGATACTTCCGGTTTTGAGCCGGTGCCGCGCACACACCGGAATATGGGCGAACCGTCTACTTTTTGCGCTGGTGTCGCGCACATACCGGAATATGGGCGAACCGTCTTCTTTTTGCGCTGGTGTCGCGCACATACCGGAATATGGGCGAACAGTCTACTATTCTGATGTACCGCTTTATTTATCGGAGTTCGTTCGAGAATCGAAGTTGAAACGCTCGTTCGAGGATCGGGCATTTCCGATAAAATCACTTGTTGACTCCATCGGTGGCTGACTGTTGTTTTCCTGTGAGCTTGTGTACAGTTATTGCTGCAGGAATGCAGAATTGATTGACATATTTTCAAGAATGTGAGCACAATTAATCGATATTTCTTGTATGTTTGTTTTTCATTTATTAATAGCATTTATAAATAATTATATTAAATCACATATTATTTTACATTTTTTATTAATAACATTAATAATTTACATGTATGGTAATTCTATTATGTCATTTATTTTAAGCAGAAACTTTACTTAAAGCGGAAGTTTTTTCTTTTTTCATTGTGATTCACCTTAGTTTTAGAGTTTATTGGATACTAGGATTTTTATCCGTTTTGCGTACGGGTTTTTAAAAAAATCTCCCCCCCCCCCCCCCAAGAAAAAAAAAATTAAAATCTTTCTCAAATTAGGAAGGAAAATACTTTTCATTTTGAAAGATCGCTAAAACTCTATGGATGGAGTCTTTCTGCTTGGCAAAACATATTACCCCATCCACAGCAGATGACAATATGATTTATTGTATAAACATTCAAGTTTCGATTTCGCTGAGTTCGATAAACAAAAACAAACGATGGATAGTTTCCTACGTTTTCTTTTTGAGGTTCTTCTGTACTGGACACTTGTAAAAGATGCTCAAATTTTGTAAAAACTTATTATATTTTAATAAAGATTTGTAACACAGCCTAATTTACTATTATTGCAAATTGCTGAAAATTTGAAAAAAATCGGTAAATTAACTTAGGAGTTATGAATTTTTTTCCCTTTTAATGGTAAAGAATAAAAGGTTTTGTTTTTCTTCTCCCCCCCCCCCCCTTTTCGTTTGTATGTGCCGTTGAATGTGTTTTTCGCGCACTTAAACAACTGAAACTAGTTGATACTTTCACAAAACCTTTTTTATAAGTTAAAAAAAAAAATCGAACAGTTTATCTCTCATAAAAGAATGAGGATAGTTTTGATTTTGAATATCATGGCTCCTTTTTATTTCAAGTGTTCACTAATGCAAAAACATCAGCCCAATGTCAATCTTATTTTTTTTATACCTCGTTTGCATTTCCATATTTTCGTTTATTTATTTATTTATTTATTTTTTGTTTTTGCATTGCACATCTGAGGTTGATCTCTTTCAAAAAAAGCCGTTTTTTAATATTTGTTTTCAAGTTTTTTTTCTTTACTGGAATACTTTCATTTTTGAAACTGGTTTCGAAAGTAAAAGCATCCTAGAAAAAAAAAAAAAAATCTGTAAACAAAATCGAAAAAGTAAAAGATCATTATTGAGATTAATTCAGCATTATTATTAAAAGAAAGGGAAAAAAAAAAAAAAAGGTAGTTAGCAAAACGTCCTGATTTGGGACTTTGTACTCTATTAAAGAAATTTCGTGTTTTCTTAAAATTATTTGATTATTCTAATGCTTTCATTTGTATTCTGACTAATAATAGAATTATTTATTATAACAACGAAAAGAAGGTGTTCCTTACTGCCCAAAATTGCAGAAATGCAAATTTTTTTTTGTATTGTAATAAAAAAAAATTCTAAGTTTATAGGTAATTAAAGTATTTTCTTTCAATATATCTAATATCTATTTGTTGTCTTATATACATTTTCTTGTTTCATTTTAATGATTTATAATGTTTAACTTTCTAAGAGTTTTCAATAACACATATTTTAGATCAGATTTGCAGGTAAAAGGTTTCCATATTTTGAATCAATACATAAAAATTAAAATTTATGTTCCTTGAAATATGTTAAGATATTGATATTTTTGTTTTTTCTTGATAATTAACACACACACACACACACACATATATATATATATATTATGTGTTTGTAGTATTTTATACAGAGGACAGTTACATTTATGACCCTATAATGGAGTGACATATGAATTGAAATGTATCGATATATCGAAAATTATCGATATTTGGTCAGCGATATATCACGATATTAAAATTCTGATATCGCCCAGCCCTACTATCCGTAAAATATCTTAACGTTGAATTGACATAATAACCTAATTTTTGCTTTAAAATGATCAGGAAACTTTACTCTATAGAACGAATTAAGGATATAACTATCGCTCAAAAAACATTATTAAAAAACTCTCAAATTGGAAAATTTTAAAAACCCTTAAAAAATACAATTTGTTTCATTAAAAATACTCAAAATATTAAACTATCTAAAATACATTAGTTCATTCTGTTAATACTCGCACAACACATCTTAAGAAAGGGGGAGATAATTAAATTAATTCCACACATTAACACCATAATGACCACAAACTCTAATCATTTCGCTAGCGCATTTTATTTACATGTCTTTCATCATCGCTGTCCAGAGCGCATATATACAGGTACATACAGAATTAAAACAGATTCACTACAGGCGCCATCTACAGGCTCTTTCCACATAACACTCAAGATATAACATATTAGGATGTAACATACTGGGCGTAACATACTGGGGCCCCATGACCACGTCATCATCATAAATAAAATAAATATATAACAAATTGACACATTAATACAATACACAATGTAAACAAAAATATATATAACAATAATATTACACAATAAATTCACATTTATATCTAGAAATTTAAATAATTTCACAAAGAAAAGTTAATTTTCATTTATTGGCAGTTTGACTAATTTGTGGATTGGTCTTCTAAGTTCACCTATGGCAGTTTTTAAATTCACTGATCTTACTCTGCTGTCAGAACTTTTGAAAATGTCAATTATTCTTGCCATTTTCCATTTCAACGGTGGCAAATTATCATCTTTGATGAGCACTAAGTCGTTTACACATAAATCTTCTGTCGGAAATTTCTACTTGTTGCGCACTTGCAACTGTGTAAGATAGTCCTTAGACCATGCTTTCCAGAATGACTGGGAAATATTCGTAATCAATTTCCATCGATCTCGAATTGAAATTTTCATATTTGTAATGTCTGGTTCGGGAACACTCTTTAAATCTGACCCAATGAGAAAGTGACCTGGAGTGAGGACTGAAAGATCATTTGGGTCCTCCGAAATAGCGACTAATGGGCGAGAATTCAGAACTGCTTCAATTTCCGCCAAAACTGTTGCAAATTCCTCTTGAGACAAGATCTGCGACCCAATAATTCGTCTCATATGGTACTTCATTGATTTAACCGCTGCCTCCCAAAGACCTCCAAAATGGGGAGCAGATGGAACATTCGTAGTCCATTTTATACTCTCATTGTGCAAGTAGTTGCCGATTGCTTCTGATGCAGCGACTTTCAAATAATTCTTTGCTCCTATATAATTAGCACCACAGTCACTGAAGATCTCTATTGGCTTACCTCGACGTGCAATGAATCTTTTCAACGCAGCTATACAGGCGCTGGCACTCAGATCACTAACAAGTTCCAAATGAACTGCTTTGGTAGAGAAACATACGAAGATACAGACGTACATTTTGACTGGCTTTACTCCCCTACCACGTCGAAGACTTATTAGAAAAGGTCCACAAAAGTCGGTGCCACAACAAATGAGCGCTCTTCCTTGGCTCACTCTTGATGTTGGTAAATCAGCCATGATTTGTTTCGAGAATTCGCTGCGAAATCGTGCACAGATAACACAATTTTTTATTGCTTTACGGATAAGAGACTTCGCACCCACAATCCAATAGGTTTGCTTCACGGCAGAATTTATTAGCTGTACTCCTCCATGTATGTATTTTAAATGATAAAATTTAATTAACAAGGTCGTAACTGGGTGATTTTTAGGCAAAACTAAAGGATATTTTGCAGTCTCTGGTATGTTGGCATTTCTTAGCCGTCCACCAACTCTTAAAAACCCACGATTGTCCAAAAAAGGATTTAAGGAATTTAAATTGCTGGTTTTTAGAATTTTTCCCTTCTCCAAGTTGGCTATTTCGTTTGCGAAATTCGCTCTCTGGACTAACTTAATTATAATATCATGCGACCTTTTCAATTCCTCTGTTTGCAAAAACGGAGCTGCAATTTTATTTCTCTTTTCATTATTGATGAATCGCAAGCACCACGCAAGCACTCTTTGCAATTTAGTCCACGATGAAAATTTACTCCACAATTGTTCAACTAACTCTAATTTACCGACCAAATTTTCAGCAAGCTTGACCTTCTGTTCTTTCAATACATCTACACTATTGATTTCCGTAGACGTTCTCAATATCTGTTCGGGCCAGCTCTCATTATTACTTCGAAGCCAAGCTGGACCTTGCCACCATTTCTCGTTGTTAACTAAACTTTCAGCAGCAATTCCTCTTGTTAGTATATCGGCCTGGTTGTCTTCCGTAGGACAGTAGTACCAATCACTAGGGTTGGTTTTCTCTTGGATTTCTAGAACCCTATTACCTACAAACTGTTTCCACCTTTTCGCACAACCTTTAACCCAATATAATGCAATGGTGGAGTCACTCCAATATACTACTCTTTGAATTCTATCCTTAAAAATATTCTTCACATAATTTCCAACTCTAGCACCTATTACAAGACCCATCAACTCTAAACGCGGCAAAGTTAATTTCTTTAACGGTGCTACTCTATTTTTTGACAAAATAAATGACACTTTATAATTTCCACTATTATCACAATATCTAAAATAAAGAACTGCTCCATACGCACTTAATGAAGCATCACAAAAAACATGTGCCTCCACTTGTTCATCTTTACAATTAACTAAACAAAATCTGGGAATAGTTATATAATATATTTTCTCAATTTCGTTGCACCACTTAAACCATTTTTCCCGCAAATCATCGGGCAACTCTTCATCCCAATCACAACCTGTTTCCCAAATTTCCTGTAACAATAACTTAATACGAACAACAAATGGCGAAATCAGGCCTATGGGATCAAAAATACGTGCTGCTGTTTTCAAAACACACCTTTTACTGTTTTGCAACGTTCCCCAAGATTCTATTAAACCCTTAACTTCCAATGATAATTCATCTTTCTCTGGACACCAATTTAAACCTAAAATCTTCAACTGCTGAACACTTTCTTTCTCTATATCCTTAAAGCCATTTTCTATCCAGAGTTTTTCCAACTCTCTACTATTAGACCTCAGTTTTCTCAAATTAAATCCTCCACTCTTTAAAATATTTACAGCGTCCGAAGATAATTCGAACGACTCACTCACAGTACTTCCTCCAAAAAATAAATCATCTACATATAGAGCTGAATTTAACATTTCAAATGACTTAGGATTGCTATTTTCAAAATTTTTAATGTGATGTTTTATAGTAGCACTCAAAATAAAAGGAGACACTTTACAGCCAAATGGTAATCTTTTCATTCTCATGATTTCGTAATCTTTATTAGGATCATCCGAATACCAAAGAAATTTTAAAAATTTCCTATCTCTCACTGAAATTCCTATCATTAAAAAAGCTTTCTTTATGTCAGCATTAAACGCTATTTTATGTTTCCGAAAATTTAGAATAACATCAAGAATATTAGGATTTAAATTAGGACCAGTTTCTAGACAATCATTCAAAGACAAATTATTTTTAGATTTTGAACTACAGTTAAATACTATCCGAACCTTAGTTGTTTCTTTATCTTCTCTAACAACTGCTCTATGAGGCATAAAATATTCTAGCTGATCCCTCTGACATTTCTCAATAATCCCGTTTTTCAATTGATCGTTCATTATTTCTCGATATTCATTAACAATCCAATTGTTTTTAGAAAAACCCTTATTTAACTCATCAAATCTTTTTTTGCCAAAAAATAATTACTTTCTAATTCACCACAACTAATTTTCCATAATAAATCAGTTTCGTACCTCCCATTCACAAATTTTAGATTTCTTTCAAATTGATCTATCAATTCTTTATCCGCTGAATTTAATTCTTCATTTTCTTTAATACCTAAAGTCTCGAGTTCCCATAAATTTTTCATTGTTTCATTTAAATCTGAATCCCGTATTAACCCCCAATGTATATTACCATCATTTATCTGTTCGATACTTCCACTAGCCACGTAGCCAAAACAAGTATTCTGTAATAGAAGTCGCGGATTTTTTAAATATATTTGCCCTGGTCTCAACAACTCATAAAATATTTCGGCCCCTAATAATACGTCCACTTTTCCAGGGATATTAAATGTATGATCAGCTAAAGCGACTGACTCAGAAACATCCACCTGTATTTGAAATACTTTATGTGGAATAAGATCTGTTATTTTGTTCACTACCAGCATATTTATATCTCTTTGAAAACTCTTATCTCGGTTAGAAATCGTAGTATTTACACACCCATTAACACTTAAAGATGAATCATTTAAACACGATATTACCGTATTCGTTTTATCTGGTTTCAATTGCAAACGATTCACACAGTCTCTGCTTATTAAGCAAGTTTGACTCCCGACATCTAACAGGCATCTCGCTTCATACCACTGAGAATTTTTATCTTTAATCAAAATCAAAGCTGTACTCAATAAAACATTTTTTGTTTTATCTTTTGCCAAACTACTAGCGACCACAGACCTATCTGGCTGACTAGGAGGGATGGAAGGAGAAAGCGCATCGTTACTTTCCCCTCTCTGATCTACATTATTGGAAACAGATGTGAAGCTGGGCGATTTTTCTTTACTCGACTGAATATTTATATTTTCTTTTGGATAGTGGATTAACTTATTATGCGGTTTTTTACAAAAACAATTTTTGCTCTTACAAACTTTTACACTACAATTGGGATGCAAACATTTAAAGCATAGTCTATTTATTTTAACAACATCTACTCTTTCCGGAATTGTAAGACTTTTAAATTTCGGACAAAAATACAGTTCATGATTTTCATTTTTGCATAAAACGCAAGTTTTTATTTCAGAAAAGAACACATTCGAAACTTTCTTTTGAAACGTTGGATTTGTCGATTTATTTCCAAAAAATCTTTTATTTTCATTTCCGTTTTGTTTCCTAAACACATTATTGTCAGTTTTTATTTTATTTTTCGTAGAAAGAAAAATATCACATTCACGACCTAATTGTTGCAGTTTAAAATATGATTCTCCTTGTTTTGCTCCAATGTGAGACATCAAATCACTATCTAATGAACCAAAAATCTTATCCGAAACAATTAGCTCACACAAAGATTTAAAATCATTCACTTCACGTAACTGACAGTAATATTCGAATGCTGCACTTAATCTTGACGCATATTGGACATAACTTTCTGAAGGTAATTTTTGCGCCTTACGGAAATTATTCAAACACTCCTGCGGAGTTGGTTGAAACTCCTTTAACACTACATTTTTTAATTTATCATAATTACACAAATCTTCCTCTGACAAATAAATCATTATATTATTTGCTTTTTCACCTAACATATTCAAAAGTATTTCAGCTTTAAATTCCTCAGGTACATTTTTTGTTCTGAATGCTTTTTCTAAGGACTGAAAGAAAAGACTAAATGACTCTACCCTAGATGGCACAGGTATCGTTAAAGTTTTAATGCTCTTAATAAAACTTTCTACATTATTTATTGACTCCATTTCACTTTTTACCGATGAAAATGAATTATTTTGAAGCGATTCCTTCCGAATATTAGCGATTTCTAACTCCTTTTCTAGCTGTGCTAATTTTATTTTTTCAAACTCAGAGTATTGTGAAGATTCTTTACGAACATTAGCTAGCTCTATTTCTTTTTCTAACTGAGCAAGCTTTATTTTTTCTAATTCTAATTTTGATTTTTCCGATTCTTTTTTAATTTTAATTTCTTCAACCACATATTCAACAACACTTTTAACTAAATCCAAGTTATTTAAAAGAGTCACTTTTTTCAATTAACTCTTTTAATTCAATAACTTTAGCTCCTTCAGGAATTATTAACCCTAACTCTTCAGCGACGAGTTTTAACTCGTCTTTTTTCAACTTATCTATCACTGACATGATTGAATATATGAATATACAGGGTGATTCAGCTCGTCGGTGACAAACTTTAAGGATCGATAGAGCACACCTAGACGAACATTTTTGAACAGGGAATGTAGGGTCCCTGACGCGATGGTAAGGCGCTAGGCGCTTTCGAAAATTTGGGTGCCGAAATTCGAAACGTCATAAAAACTAGGGAAATGGTTAGATTTTCTTGCTTGTTGCGTCGAAATGATTCTGTTTGTTTAGACTTTCTTCAGTACCAATTTGATAAGCGTATCTCTTAAAACATGGATAGGGGGCGCTGCAGACTTTGGAGAGCTAGACAACAACTTTAAGCCCGTTATTTTGATAATTTAACACATGCTCGCCAAAGTTTATACTCTAACTTAAAGTTTGAACCCAAAAGTAGAGCCCTGCAAAAAGCGTAAGAGCCGGAATAAAATGTCAAAGTACAGGGTGGTCGAAACTCGAAAGCTCCTAAGAGATAAACAAACAGATTTCTTGACTTATGGCATGCATTTTCATGATTCTGTTTGCTGGGGCTCTCTGAAACTCAGTTGAACGGTACAAAAAGAAACATCGATAGGGGGCGCTTTGGGCAAAAAACATAATTCGTTGACATTTCGGACGCTAACTGGAAACGGGGCGCTACGATCAGTTAGAAACAAAACAAGAGAGTAATTTACTTATCATAAGAAGCTATTAAAACTGCAGTTTGTTTGTTTTTTTTAACAAACATAGCTGGTTTCAATCATGCACAATGCGCGCAGTAAAATTTACATAAGGTGCTTTTTGCTGATTTATGCAAAAGATATCGTACCCAGGGTTCGTACAGAATTCGGAAGAAAAAATCCAAGGAGTACATGAAAAATCCAAGGAGTCCAAAAAATTTTAAGGATTTGTCACTTTTATTGTTATTTATGTGGTATGCACTTGCACAGCCTCAATTCCACAGAGATTCCGCGAGTTACCCACCACGAGAAGGGGGGGGGGTATCTGCGATCTTCAGACGAAATCAGCAATTTATCTGTGATATTTTAGCAAATTTGTCGATTAACTGAGATCTTCTGTCCAAATTGGCAGTTTTTCTGCGATCTTTTAACGAAATCAGCAGTTTTTCCGTTTTTTTTTTTTTTTTTTTTTTTTTTTTTTTATGAAATCGACATTTTTTAAAAATGATTTTTAGACAAAATTTGCATTTTTACACGATTTTTTCTGGAAAACGGCATTTTATACCCACGATCTTTTGACGAAATCGGCATTTTTTCCATAATCTTTTGATAAAATCGTTTTTTTTTTTTTTTTTTTTTAATGATCTTTTGACTAAATATTCGTAAGCAATCTTTTATTGAAAACAGCATTTTGTCCCACAATCTTTTAACGAAATTAGCGTTTTATCGGCGATATTTGGTGAAATTACCATTTTAACCGTGATCCGCACAGGAAATTCACATTTTTCAACGATCTTTTGACAAACTTCGTAGACAAAAACATTGACGAAATCATTGCTTTTACAAGAAATATTGACAAAATGTGCACTTTTTCGGCAATGCTTTCACGAAATTTGCATGTCTCTGCGATTGTTTTTTGTGTGGAAAACCGTACAAGTTAGCAACTATGCGAAACTGATAACCAAATTTCAAATTTTCGGAAGAGGATGCCTTAAATTTTCAGAAATTTCCGAATCCACACCTGAATCCACCGTTATCAGCAAAATCGAGCATGATAAATCGTATTATGAAGAAGAAATCCAAGCTGCATATTTAGCTGTGAAGGAATTAAACAGTGTAATCACTTTTTGAAATTAGAAGCTTAGAGGTGAATCTGGATTATTCTTTTCACTTTTCTTTCCCTTATGGCCATGAAAACTAAATCACTTTGGTGGCTATTAGTATGATCCCAACCAGTTACTACTGTGCTTCTGATTAATGATGTGCATACAGAATTTACCGTGCGCTTTACAATCACATTTTTTTTTTTTTTTTTTTTTTTTTTGAGCAATATTGCTTGCGTGCAAAACCGCCACTTAACTTGAAAAATTCTGGGTCCTTTTTTATCAAAAACGGGTCCCCACTAATAAGTCATTATTTTAGATGCAAAAATTGAACTTGTTCATTTGCAAATGAAAAATAAAATGCAATAATCATTGTTTTAATAATAAATAAATAATTAAATCCAATAATTTTTGTTTAAACTATTAAGAGAAATTTTCTAAACTTGTTTAAAAATAAATGTGCAAGATACAAATTTAACAATAAAATATTGAACATTTGAATGTAGAAGATAACAAGTATCACTATTGTTTGCATTTCTTTTTTGACAAGACTGATTTATTGAAAAAGACATTTTTGCTGAAAAAAAGAACACTTTTGTTGAGGAGTAAACTGATGAAACTTTTTGTTTAATGAATGGGTGTTTTTCTGAGTCACATTTACTCAGAAAGACTTGGAGCAGTCAAAAACAAGATTGTGAAGCAGGAAAATCTGTTTTTGAAGCAGAAAAAAAAAAAAAAAAAATTTTGAAGCAAAAAAATTAGTTTTTGGAACAGAAAAATTCACTCCCAGCATAAGGTTTTTTTTTCATGCCTGTTTGACAAAATTTGAGTTTTTTCACCATCTTCTGACGAAATTTGCCGTTTTCCGTAATTTTTAGACAAAGTTTGTCGTTTTTTGGCGATTTTTTGAGGAAATCTACCATTTTTCGAGATTTTGTGATGAAATTAGCCATTTTTTCGCGAATCTTTTGAATAAATCTATCTTTTTTTGAGATTTTTTGGCGAAATCTATCGTTTAATCGCGATTTTTTTGACGAAATCTGTGGTTTTATCGCGATTTTTTTGACAAAATCTGTCATTTTTTCGCAACTTTTTGAGAAAATTTGCCATTTTTCGCGACTTGTGACAAAATTAGCCATTTTTTTTAAACAAAATTTGCCATTTTTTCGAAAATTTTGACGAAACCTGTCGTTTTAGCGAATTTTTTTGACAAAATATGCCGAATTTTCCGAATTTTTTGACAAAATATGCCGCATTTTCTGAATTCTTTGGCAAAATATGCCGCATTTTCTGAATTTTTTGGCAAAATATGCCGCATTTTCCGAATTTTTTGACAAAATTTGCCATTTTATCGCAATTTTTTTGACGAAATCTGTTGTTTTTCGCGAATACTTTGACAAATTTTGCCGTTTTATCACGATTTTTACACGAAATTTGTCGTTTTTTCGCGATTTTTTGAGGAAATCTGCCTTTTTTCGAAATTTTATCAGGAAATTAGCCATTTTATGCGAATTCTTTGGCGAAATTTATCAAAAAATAGTCATTATTTCGCAATTTTTTAAACAAAATTCGCCATTTTTTGCAATTTTTTTAACGAAATTATGCGTTTTACGGGACGCGTACGAGCTATTTTTCTGCGTCCGGTCGCCGATTTTTTGCGTATTTTACACACTATAGCGCGTCCGCGGCATCCCCGACCGCAATACAATTTAAGGAGTTTCTAAGGAGTATTTTATTTATCTAAGTAGTTCTAAGTACTACTTGGGAACGTTTTCATTTCTAAGTAGTTTCTAAGGAGTCCAAGGAGTCTGTGCGAACCCTGCGTACCATATCGATATGCAAAAGATACGTAATGCGTAGACGACAACGCGAGATGACGTAGTTGTATGCGCAGACACGTCTTTTGAACGTGCGGTACCTACTTAAGCTTCGGGTTACTTGTCTGCAGATCGGTAATAGGATGGAACGGTACACAAACTCTGAATTGGCTGACATGCATTTGGCGTATGGCGCTGCTGGTTGTAATGGACGAGCCGCTCAGCGGTTGTACGCCGAGCGTTACCCCAACAGGCAAATCCCCTGCCATGCCTTCTTCGCTCGAGTACACCAGAGGTTGTCCACAACGGGATCTTTCGACGGAGGCAGGCCTGAACGGGAGCGATCAGTGAGCACCCCCGACAACGAAGAGTCTGTGCTTAACCTGGTTGAGGACAACCCAGGTCTTAGCACGAGAGATATCGCCAGACATGTTGGCATTTCGCAAGCAACTGCGTGGCGCATCTTACGTTCCCGGAATCTGCACCCCTACCACATCCAGCGGGTGCAGTTGCTCAGAGAGAAGGATTTTGGCCCTCGAGTGGAATTCTCAAGATGGTACTTGGCGATGAGATCCAGGGATCCCCGTTTTGTAAACAGCATTTTGTTTACGGACGAGTCCACCTTCAGCCGGGAGGGAATGTGGAACGCCCACAACAGTCATGTGTGGTGTGATGAAAATCCACATGAAACCAGAAGCCGAGCAGCCCAGGAGCGTTTCTCAGTAAATGTGTGGGCCGGCATTCTGGGGGATTGCCTCATTGGCCCTTATTTGTTACCTGAACGGCTGACAGGTGGAAATTACCTGATTTTCCTGGATCAAGTGCTGCCGCAGCTTCTGGAGGAGGCGCACGTACCCGAAGGTTCGCGTCGCCAGATGTGGTTCCAGCACGATGGAGCTCCGGCCCATTACACGAACGACGTGCGTCTCCATCTAAACGCAAGGTATGGCCAGCGGTGGATCGGGCGTGGGGGTCCAGTTCACTGGCCTGCCCGATCACCAGACCTCACCTGCTTGGATTTCTTCCTTTGGGGTTACCTGAAGGCCGAGGTATACCATACACCTGTCAGCAGTGCTGAAGAACTTGTGGCGCGCATTGTGGCAGCTGCAGGGCAGATCAGAGATACTCCTGGCATTGTTGGAAACACACACTCCTCAATGCGACGGAGGTGCGAAGCCTGCATCATGGCCCAAGGTCGAAATTTCGAGCATCTTCTGTAGTGTTATTTTTTGTAAATAAATTTCCAGTATCATTGATGTTTTTGGTCTAAATTTATTCAGAAGTGTTGAGCAGATGTAGAAAATGTGTTTTCATTATTACTAACTGATCGTAGCGCCCCGTTTCCAGTTAGCGTCCGAAATGTCAACGAATTATGTTTTTTGCCCAAAGCGCCCCCTATCGATGTTTCTTTTTGTACCGTTCAACTGAGTTTCAGAGAGCCCCAGCAAACAGAATCATGAAAATGCATGCCATAAGTCAAGAAATCTGTTTGTTTATCTCTTAGGAGCCTTCGAGTTTCGACCACCCTGTACTTTGACATTTTATTCCGGCTCTTACGCTTTCTGCAGGGCTCTACTTTTGGGTTCAAACTTTAAGTTAGAGTATAAACTTTGGCGAGCATGTGTTAAATTATCAAAATAACGGGCTTAAAGTTGTTGTCTAGCTCTCCAAAGTCTGCAGCGCCCCCTATCCATGTTTTAAGAGATACGCTTATCAAATTGGTACTGAAGAAAGTCTAAACAAACAGAATCATTTCGACGCAACAAGCAAGAAAATCTAACCATTTCCCTAGTTTTTATGACGTTTCGAATTTCGGCACCCAAATTTTCGAAAGCGCCTAGCGCCTTACCATCGCGTCAGGGACCCTACATTCCCTATTCAAAAATGTTCGTCTAGGTGTGCTCTATCGATCCTTAAAGTTTGTCACCGACGAGCTGAATCACCCTGTATTTACACTAATAACACAAGAAATCACAAAATTATTGAAACAACACTGCAAATCTACCAGAAATAACTAAAATAATTTTCTTAAAATAGTTCCTACAACTGACACGAAATCACTAGTTACGAATAAAATACAAAATCACTAGTTACGAATAAAATATACAACTCAATACACAACACTAATTAATTAACATAAGAAAACCACAATTTATACAACTAAACTAAATCTCCGAAAAACCAAACTACATATTACTCACCCCTTTTCTTCGCAACAAAGAAAGCGCGCAAATATTTTGCGCCGTTCTATACACAAACAAATCAAAACGTGTGACTCTACCCACAACTCATGACACCATGTTAATACTCGCACAACACATCTTAAGAAAGGGGGAGATAATTAAATTAATTCCACACATTAACACCATAATGACCACAAACTCTAATCATTTCTCTAGCGCATTTTATTTACATGTTTTATTTACATTATTTACATCATCGCTGTCCAGAGCGCATATATAAGGTACATACAGAATTAAAACAGATTCACTACAGGCGCCATCTACAGGCTCTTTCCACATAACACTCAAGATATAACATATTAGGATGTAACATACTGGGCGTAACACATTCTATAGATAATGATGCATGCAAAAAAAAGTAAGCCATTCCATCAAATAGTTTTTTTAAATCTTACGGATAGTCGTCAAAAATCAAGTTTTCAGAAAACGCGACTTGAAGTTTAAATTATATTGGTGCAGCTTTGAAAGTGTTGATACATAAATGCTTATAACTCCGTTAAAAATGCAACTATTTTTATGTGGTTTTCTGCATTGAGTTCAGAATTAATTAAATAATCAAAATAGACCATAAAAATCGATTTTTTGAAAAGTTTTCAAGCCCTGAGCCCCCTTAAAGACGGGGATTAGCCCCCCCCCGTTCCTTCTCTTTATACTTACTCCCCCTTTTATACTTAATCATTGAACCCTCTAAACTAATCAGGGATATACTTTATCATATAAAAAACTTAAATGCAAAATTCAGAACAAATCGGATAATTCTTCATAAAAGCCCATTTATATATATTAAGAGGAGTTACCCTTTCCTTTATACTTAACCATTAAACTTCCAAAACTATTCAGAGATTCGCCTTATCAAAAAAAAAACATACATCCAAAATTAAAGCAAATCGGATAATTTTGCGTAAAAACCCATTTATCAAACTTAAGGTGGGGGGGGGGGGGTAATTGCCCGTACCACCTTTATACTTAACAAAAGAACCCCAAAGTTAATTAGGGATGTATCTTATCACTATGAACCTGAATCCAAAAATTTAAGCATATCGGTTAATTATGCAAGAAAAACATTTACCTAAATTAAAGGGATAGTCCCACCGATCCCCCATTTATATTTATCCATTGAATTCCCAAAACAAACCAGGGAAGCGCTTCATTAGAATGAACTTATATCCAAAATTTGAAGCAAATCGGTAAATTTTGCGGGAAAAACCCCTTAACCTAAATTAAGGGGAGGGGGTACCTCCCATTTCCTCCTCTTAGATTTATCCAGTGAACTCGCAAAACTAATAATGGAGATGCCCTCATCATCAGAATGAGCCTATGTCTAAAATTTGAATGCAATCTAATAATTCTGTACGAAAAATCCATTTATCTAACTTAAAGATGGGGGATTAGCCCCGTTCCCCCTCTATATACTTATCCAATGAACTCCCAAAACTAATCATGGTGGTGCCCTCATCAGAATGATCCTATGTCTAAAATATGAATGAAATCTGATAAATCTGCATTAAAAACCCATTTATCGAAATTAAGGGTGGTAGATTACAGATTAGTCCCCCGCCCCCCCTCTTTATACACATCCAATGAACTCCCAAAACTAATCATGGCGGTGCCCTCATTAAAATTAGCCTCATTAGCCCTCGCTTCTATGTCTAAATTATGAACGAAAACTGATAATTCTGCATGAAAAACTCATTTATATAAATTAAGGGAAGGGGCATTAGCCCCCATTCCCCGTCTTATACTTATCGAATGAACTCCCAAAATTATTCGTGGAAGCGCCTTATCAGAATGTATATATATCCAAAATTTCGAGTGAATCGGATATTTTTAACATGAGTTATCGCGTTATGCACGTACATACATTACATACAGCATGGGTGGGCACATAAGATCTCAGGCTTTGATAGCCTGTGAGCTAAAAAGGGTAGAAGAAAAAGACTGAGGGTGTGCTTTTAAGAAATTCCAACGCTCAAACACCTGGATTTGAGGTTGCGTTTTGCTTAGGGGCAGCTCAAGTGCATAAAACCAGTAAGAGTTAAATCATTGGAAAAGAAATGTAATTCTATACAAAAGGTAACGCACGGATGTTATAAAACATTTTAATGAAAAGAAATATCTAGATTTATAATAAAGAAGAGTCATATCCTCTTTCTTTCTTTCTTACTTTCTTTCTAACCGATGACCAGGCCTCTATCCCCCACCTGCCGAGTTACCTCAGCTTAACGGGTTAGATACCTCCTTATATCGGAGCGGGTGACCGCCTAATTGCCGCGTGGCGGCAATAAATTTGATTCCTTCGCTTCGCACATCATCATATCTTCAGTACTTGTTTCTCGTTTGAGCATACTTTGTTTTGTAGGTTGCTTAACGTTACATCCTGTTGCTTGTACTGCAAATGGCTACTCAAGTTGGTCTTGTGATTTAGAACCTTGATCAGATGATGAGACCTTCACCTGGCAAGGCACCTCCAGAGGTATAATTCACAGGTAACTTGGAGGACTTTGTACCCACGACGGAATTCACATGCATCAGGCGCCATTAGCGTACATGTCTGGAATTTTGTGACGATCCACTAAGACAAGTACCCATGTCGGCTATTTAGATTAAGTGCTTTGTTCGTAATCTTTGTGGTTTTATTGCACATTGGCTTAACTGTGTGATTTGTTGCCGCACACCTAGTACTCATCTTACCAGACGAAATGGGGCTGGATGATTTTGAGCCTAAACGGTGGTACTGAATTTAGCGGGGAGTGGGAGCAATTTTGAGGGAATTAATAAGAACAGACAATGGCCGAAAGCTAAGTCGTACCGCAGAAGGGAAAATTTTGCGCCAGAAAGCAAAGCAAAAGAGAGCGTTAGCGAAGGAGACAAGATCACGCCTTTCTACTATACCCCACCAAGAAAAACTGGCTCCGTGGGCTGTCCCATTAGAGCGGGTCCGGTATTTCGTCGGGGTCCTATTGCACCTAATAAAGAGGCGAGCTGTCAAAAAAATAATGTATATATATATATATATATATATATATATATATATATATATATATAAAGAGAAAAATGATAAAAACAAAATAAAAAGTAAAAAAAATAAAATAAAAAATATATAAATAAAAATAATAATAATTAAATAAATAAATAAATAAATGAAAAATAAATAAAATAAATAAATAAATAAAATAAATAAATAAATAAATAAATAAAAAAGAAAAGAAAAAAAAGGAAAAATTTAAGAAAAAATAAAAAAAGGAGAAAGAAAAAAAATCCCTCCCACTTTCTATTCACTGCTGGCCTCAGTCCACTGCAAAAAAAAAAGGGGGGAGGGAGGGAAGCCTGAAAGGGAACAGCATTAATTACATGATTATACAATCTGTAGGGACAGACATATGGTGTCGGAGGCGGCTGAAGCTTTTACTGTGTCATGTTGCACAACTTGCTGAACCGATGTTGACTGTTGACATGCGTCGTGTTGCAATTCATTTGTTGCGGGGCTCTTGTGGCGAGCCGAGGTTACATCTGATCTTGTGCGACCATCGGACATCACAGGTGGACTTAGAACAGAAACAGTTTTTTTTTTTCTTTTTTTATTGGCGTTAGGGGGTTTCTAGGCTTTTTATATTTTTTAATTTTTTTAATTCTATTTTTACATCATAGTTGGCGGACAAGCAGTGTCGGAGGCGGTTGAAGCTTCTTACTATATCATAATGCAGAACTTGCTGAACCGTTGGTGACATTCGTTGTGCTTGCAATTCATTTATTGAGGGACTCCTATTGTGGGCCATGGTTGCAGCTGATATTGTGCGATTATCGCACACTGCTAGAGGACATAAGACAAACATATACAGTTTAAAATGTTTTATTTGGCAATAGGAGTAAATCCTAGGCCTCTTTTTTTTCTTTTAACATATAACAGGCAACATATAGTATTATGTTCCTGCTGGGTTACCGAAGTGAAAAGGCTTTCTGTTTTATGTGTTTGTTTGTTTTAATGTTGTGATACTGTCGCATTTTTCTTGGAGCCATCTGATTACTGTTTTTGCTTTATTTTGTACGTGTTTGTTTTTACCTAGTTGTTCGTGCCAGAGTTTATCATTATTTGCTGTTATGTTTAGCAGGTGGTACTGTTGGGTGAGTGGACAGTGGAGTAGATAAAGTTTAGACGTATCCTCCGAACCGCATTCATAGTCCGAAGTGTCCGCTTTGTTGAATTTATGGAGCGCTGGAAATGCTCCATGGGCTGTGAGAGTAAGACAAGCTAGATTTGGTAGGGAAGATCTATTAGTAGAAGTATACATCCGAACGTCAGTTAGTTTTGAAGAATTCATCTTCACGAAATTTCTCTAGTTCCATGTGTACACTGTATGATAGTCTAGAATCGCATATTAGAGCTCTCGAAACTCTTAATGTCACAACAGAAAAATGTGCTGCTATGCTGGCCCCTTAGTAGAGTCTTGCATGCCTAAGTAATTTTTAATGGCAAAGAAGTTATAAGTTTATAGATGGTACTGAACCTAAAAATCGGTTAGATAATTTAATGGAATTTTTAAAGTCTGAAGCAGGGTCGGAAATAAGAATTACTTTGACCTTATCTGGGTGTGAGCTGAAACCGAAGATTAAAAAACAGGGTGTTTTAATAGAAGAAGAAATATTTACTGCTTCTGGTTTATTATCCACCAGTCTAGCAATTGTTAAAAGTTTTTTTTTTTTTTTTTTTTTTTTTTTTTTTTTTTTTTGCAACGGGCAGCACGAAAGTTTTAATTTCTTTAACGCGCAAAAAGTAAATTTAATTAATAAACAGAAAATTTTAAAATAAAAAGGCTGTTGCTTTAAATGTTTTAAAGAGTGCACTGCTGAAATAAGTGCAATGCATTCCTAAGATATTTAGTTTGCAATAAAGACCATGCCACGTTGATGTGTCCAGAAATATTCTCAAATAAAAACATTTCGAAAGATCCTATTGCTAAAAAGATAAGGAAGAAGGAAAAACAGAACCATCATCAGAGAAAACATCTGAACAGAAAGCTGTTAAATCATCTAATTTATCCCAATCTCCAAAGGTAATTTTGCAAATTTTGGCAGTAAAATTAAAAGGACCTCATTCATGTTTTTATGTTCTAGAGCTGATTGATATAGGTTCAGAGAAGGTAATAGGCTCTTATATTTTGAAACACACTGCTGAAAATATGGATTATGAATCATTGAGAGAAGAACTAGTTACCCATTCTTTATTTGGGGGAAAGAAAACCAGTAGAGTTAAGCACGTGTACTACAAAATACATTTAGAAAGTTTAGATGCAAAATTTCTTTGTAATTTTGATGCTCTAGATCAGGCCTGTCCAGTCTATTAGTAAGCAGGGTCGCACCTCAGCTCCTTGACTCAATGAAAGGCACCATTATTCACACGACTAAAAACATGCTGCAATGCTATCACCCAGTAGTATTAGCACACACGCGCATCTTAACAGATTGCAAATAAATCTTAAAGCAGAAGACAGAATGATTCCTGGAATTACATATATTAAATCTGAAATTATGCATTTATCTATAACTCTATCGCAAAAATTTTTGTAAGGTAAGGTGCCAGAAACTTCAATGCGCCTATAATAACAAATAAATAAATTGACATGTAAGTCAGGAATATTGCTAAGTTTATTTTAAGATGTGAAAATATTCTTTTAATTATTTTCAAGGCGTGAATTTAGTTTTGTATATCTAAAAAAAAGGGGGGGGGGCATGGTAATGACTAATCTATATGAGTGATTCCAGAGAGAGAAATAGTCTGAAAGTGTTTTCATAGATGGAAATCATTAAGCACCGCTCTACTCATTGCTCTGCACTTGGCATTCTTATTAATTTTTCTAAGAAAATTGAAAACTAACTCCTAAAATTTCAAAAGTCAAGAATGAAAAACTAAGCCTCTTTAATCCTCGTAAAAAAAAGAGCGAATGGCCAGCAAAAAAGAAAAAATATGAGCTTTCATGCTCATTTACCTTCAAAGGGACAGGAAATGAGAAAAAAAACGTTTATTTTTCTGTTAATTATTAATTATTAAAAAGAGCTATTTCCAATTATTACCAAATTTAACTATCCTAATTACACTTTAAAAAATTACTACAAATCGTGGAAATATGCATGATTAAATTATCAAAGTATGTCTCTGGTTTTTAATGTGTTTTCACAGGTTTTGAAAACATATTTAATGCAAATATTAATGACTTTACAGAAGGTATTCTTTGTAATGAAATTTTACTTCTAAAATGTCTAGAAACAAAAATCCTTCAAAAAAAAAAAAAAAACCGCCAAGAAAATTTTCAAAGGGCGCCATGGCGCCCACGGGCGCTGCGTTGAACAACCCTGCTCTAGATGTCGCGAATTAGATTAATATTTATAATTGCTTTAGTGTCCGCACTCTCATGGTGACTCCATGGTCGTGGTTTTATTTTTCGCAGATGCTCACGAGCAATGATAAAAAAAGAGTAGTAGAATTTATTCTGGAATAAAGTTTGTGTTAAGTTTTAAGTGAAATGTTTTTGAAGCTTCATTTTTTTTGTAAGATATTTAAATTATTTTTCACACGTAAAACGACGATGTCTATATTATCGGGTAGATTTTATAGCTTCGATTTCGCATTGTTTGCGATATGTGGCGTCCGAACTAATAGGGACGTGTGAAAAGTAACTGTTTTTTATTTGTTATCAGAAGTTGTCATTGAGAAAAAATGGATGCTTTGAAAATCAAAAGAACTCCTCTTAGATCTGGATTTACGAAAACTTATAATGCTTTAAATGAAGCTTTAAACGACGCAACTCCAGATACTAATTTAATAGAGAATTTAATGTGTCAACTGGAAGATAAAAGCACAAGATTGCGAGCTGTAGATGAAGAAATTTTGAATTTTATGTTGACAGAGAAAGTTATAGAAAAAGATTATTCTAAAGAATTTGAAGCTTGCGAAGAGTATACAGAAAAATTTATTGCTATAAAGCAAAAAGTAAAGACATTTTTGGTGAAGCCTATCGAAGAACAACTCCGATCGCAGAATTATACGGATGTTGAAAGAACACTGTCGCGACCACTTCGCTTACCAGAAATAAGTTTACAGCCGTTTGATGGCGATGCAAGATTATGGTTAACCTTTTGGAATTCATTCAGTAAAATTCATGAAGACCCCACTTTAGATGACCATTTGAAATTTGTTTATCTTTTACAGACGATAACGCCGAAATCCAAAGCAGCACAGATAGTAAATAGTTATCCGGTTTCAGCTGATAATTATCCAAAAGTAATTCTACATCTGAAAGAAAGGTTTGGCAGAGAAGATACACTTATTGAGATATATGTTAGAGACCTTCTTCAATTAGTCTTAAATAATAATAGATCATCAAGCAAGAATTTTAATTTATCGTCGTTATATGATAATCTAGAGACAAAACTTAGGTCTCTAGAATCATTAGGTGTCACAGAAGAAAAGTATGCCAGCATACTTTTCCCACTTGTAGAATCTTGTCTACCTCATGATGTCCTTAAAATCTGGGAAAGACAGCGTGAGAAGACTGCTCAAGGTAAGAATCAATTAAATTCTATCCTTGATTTTTTGAAAAATGAAGTTATTGCGGAAGAGCGGGTTCTTTTGGCTCATTCCAATCTTGGTTTTGAAAACCCAAAGAAATATCATAAATGTAATAATGAATATAATTCAATGCTAACTGCCACAGATTTATTTATAAATAATAAGTCTAATAAGAATTTAGTTAAAAAACGTGAAGATTTATGTATATTTTGTGACAAGTGTCACTTATCAGAAAAATGTTTTAAAGCTAGTTCGCTTTCTTTTGATGAGAAACGTAACTTGATTTTGAAGAAAAAAGCTTGCTTTGTTTGTCTGAAGAAAAACCACATTTCACGCAATTGTAACTCTAAAATTAAATGTTCGAATTGTGGTAAAAGACATTTTTCAATATTATGTCAAAATGTTTTAAATGAAGGTGGTAATGTGTCGTTAGAAAGTCATAAACATGAATCAGGGAGTAGTGACACTGTTTTAACTACTCAAGCTTCGGATCCTACTGTGTTACTCCAAACTTTGAGTGTCCGTGTAAAGCACAATGGAAAAGAGAAAATCGTGCGTGGAGTTATTGACACAGGATCCGAACGTTCCTATTTATCACGAGATGTAATTAAATATTTGAATTATAAAAGTATTGGTGAAATTAAATTAATTCACACATTATTTGGTAATATTGAAACAAGTGAAACAAAGCATAATAAGTATCGAATTCACTTAAGTAGCATAGACAACAGTTATAAATGTGATATGCATGTTTTAGATGTTCCTGTTATTTGTTCTAAAATACGAAAAGTGCCAACTGGGCCTTGGTTATCAGAATTAAATAAATGTGGCATTAAAATTTCTGATGTTGAAAATAGTTCATGTGAAACCGAAAATGAAATTAAATTATTGATTGGTTCTGATGTGGCCGGAAAATTACTCACCGGAAATATTAAAGTTTTAGAAAGTGGTCCGGTTGCGGTAAAAACCCATTTGGGATGGACTCTAATGGGGAAAATTCCAAGTATTAAATCAGAAACAAATAAGGCTGCTATGATTATTTCATCACTTTGGAACAATTGTTCCGTTGCTGATTTGTGGAAGCTGGATATTATGGGTATAACGGATCCAGTTGAATCTAAAACTAAATCTGAAATTCATGAAGAAACTATGCAGCATTTTAAGAGTAATATAAGAATAGATTCAGAAGGGAGATACGAAGTAGCATTGCCATGGGTGCTAGATAAAGCTTGCTTACCTAACAATAGAGAATTGGCCGAAAAGCGGCTTGCTACAACGAGGAAAAAGTTAATTAATTTAAATAAAATTGAGGTATATAGCGAAGTATTTGATTCGTGGATAAATGCAGGAATAATTGAAAGGGTGGTTGATAATAAAGAAACTAAAGTACATTATTTGCCACACAGACCTGTATTTAAAGAATCGAGTGAAACTACTAAAGTTAGACCAGTTTTTGACGCTTCGGCTCATGTTAAAGGTTCCCCTTCTCTAAATGATTGCCTAGATAAGGGATTAAATTTGATTGAAATGATTCCTTCTATATTGCATCGGTTTCGGAAATATCCTGTTGGTGCAGTATCCGATATAGAGAAGGCATTTCTACAAATTGGTATTAGAGCAGAGGATAGAGACTATCTGAGATTTATATGGGAAAATGGCATAATTTATAGACATAAACGTGTTGTTTTTGGAATCAATTGTAGCCCCTTTTTATTAGCGGCTACTTTGAGACATCATTTAGAAAGTGTGACTGAAAATCTTGCTTTTACAGTAGAAATTTTGAATGAATCGTTATATGTAGATAATTGTGTTTGCAGTTTCAACACAGTTGAAGAATTAAATAAGTTTATATTTGAATCCCAAACGTTACTATTCTCTGCAAAATTTAATCTCAGGGGATGGTTGTCAAATTATCCCATTCAAATTATTTCTGAAAATTCAGCAGCTAATGTAACACCAGTATTAGGTTTAAACTGGGATCTGGAAACAATACCCTATCTTGCAAAATCGGTTCTATTGAGGAAAAACAAATTATTCCCACAAAACGAGCTGTACTTTCATTCGCTCAGAAAGTGTTTGATCCTCTTGGATTTACCTCTCCAGTGACTTTGCTCCCTAAACTTATTCTACAAGAATGCTGGAAGTTAAAAATTAAGTGGGATGAATTACTCCCAACTAATTTGGCTAAACAATTTTTAAAATGGGTGCAAGGATTGAAGATGATTTCTGACATCAAATTGCAGCGATGGATGTATCTTGATAATTATGAAAGTAATGATGTAGGCCTTCACATATTTTGTGATGGAAGCAAACATGCGTATGCTACTTGCATTTTTCTAAGAGTAAAGAGAAAAGATAAAATCCTGGTAACTTTCGTACAGTCACGTGCAAGAGTAGCTCCCCTTAAGAACATAACGATACCCCGGTTGGAGCTTTTAGCATGCTGCATTGGAGCCAGGTTGGGAAGTCGAGTTATATCTGATCTACGAATTCCAAATTTAAAGATATTTTATTGGTGTGACTCAACTACAGCTTTAAGCTGGATAAAGCGAGACGAAAGATGGGGAACATTCGTTTGGAATCGCGTAGAAGAAATCAGATCCATAACTCAAAAGAACCAATGGCGACACATTGCAGGAAAATTTAATCCGGCAGATATCCCTTCCAGAGGTTGTTCGATTGAACAATTTTTACAATTAAGATGGTGGGAGGGACCGGATTGGTTGGCTCAACCTGAATATACTTGGCCTCAAAGTGTCGAAATTCCCGATGAAGAAATTATTAACTCTGAAAAACGGAAAAGTGTCATTTCAGCAATGAACAAGAACACAGAATCTAGTGATTGGTATTATCGACGGTTTTCATCTTTCAAGAAAATTATAAGATTGATCGCCTGGATTTTAAGATTCTTAAACAATTTAAGAAATCCTAATTCAAAAGAAGTTTCTGAACTTACGTGTTTGGAATTAGAACAAGCCGAAAGAAAATTGATAATTTTGATTCAGAAAGACAGATTCAACGAGAAGAATAATCAGAAGATACGTAGCTTAAGACCAATCCTAGATGAAAATGGTATTATAAGAGTGAAAACGCAAGTTATTTATAGAGAAGATGCTTTCAATTTTAAATATCCTGTTCTTTTGCCTTCTGACCATCCTGTAGTCCACCGCCTGATCTCCTGGAAACACCAAGAGCTTTTGCATGCAGGAGTGGCTCTTATGATGACATCGTTACGAGAAGACTACTGGATCGTAAAAGCTAGGAAAACTATTCGAGCAGTAGTACAGAAATGTGTGCGATGCAGAAGATTCAGTGCACAAAAGACAGAATCGATTTCTATTGCATTACCAGCAGAAAGAGTTGAAGACGCAGCGGTGTTTCAGATAATTGGAGTTGATTTAGCCGGCCCATTATATTTAAAGAATGAGGAAAAGGCTTGGATTGTTCTGTACACTTGTGCAGTGTATAGGGCCATACACTTAGAATTAGTTACGTCATTATCTACAGATGCTTTCCTCCAATCTTTCAGGCGTTTTATAGCGCGAAGAGGAAGACCAACCACCGTGTATTCTGATAACGGCGGAAATTTCGTCGGGGCAGACACAGCATTTTCAGCCATAGATTGGGAGCAAATCTCTGCCGTTGCAGCAACACAAAAGATTCGCTGGAAATTTAACCCACCTACCGCTGCCTGGTGGGGCGGTTGGTGGGAGCGATTGATACAAATGGTGAAACGCATCCTGAGAAAAGTTCTAGATAGAGCTTCATTATCCTACGAAGAACTGCTCACAATTCTCTGTGATTGTGAACAAGTTGTGAATGCTAGACCTCTAACTTATGTTACTGAAGATGTGAACGATCTAGCACCGTTAACACCATCAATGTTTTTACAGGACATAAGATCTTCAGATGTGAGAGATTTTGATGCAATTGACGCGCAAGAATTAAATAAAAGAGTTAAGTATAGGCAACATGTTCGAGAACACTTACGTAAGCGATTTCGTATTGAATATTTAGGACAATTGCGCCAGCAAAGTTCTTTGCAAAGGAATGTCAAGCAACTTACCGTTGGTGATGTCGTACTCGTAGAGTCTGATAAGAAACGTGCCTATTGGGCTTTAGCCCGAGTGCAAGAACTTATTTCTGGTAAAGATGGCCACCCAAGAGTTGCACGATTAAAAACTGAAAATGGTGAACTTTTGAGACCTGTCCAAAAACTGTACAATTTAGAGATTCCAAAAGAACTTTCTAGTGATCCAGTATTAAGAACGAGAAGTGGCAGAATAGTGACTGTCCCAAAACGTTATTAACTTTAAATACTGTTTCAACAAAAAACTTTATTCTTATTTTTTAGTATATTTCATAGTGTTAATTTGAATTTGTAATAATATGTTTAATTTTATTTGAATTTTGCAGAAGAAAATGTTTATTTACCTGTTTTGAGAAATGTAATATTGTAAGAATTGTATCTTATCACTGTAATGTAAGTATTAATCATATTTTATTTTATATTTTATTGTACCCATTGTTGAGTTTAACTGTCGAAAACTCAAGGTGGGAGAATGTCGCGAATTAGATTAATATTTATAATTGCTTTAGTGTCCGCACTCTCATGGTGACTCCATGGTCGTGGTTTTATTTTTCGCAGATGCTCACGAGCAATGATAAAAAAAGAGTAGTAGAATTTATTCTGGAATAAAGTTTGTGTTAAGTTTTAAGTGAAATGTTTTTGAAGCTTCATTTTTTTTGTAAGATATTTAAATTATTTTTCACACGTAAAACGACGATGTCTATATTATCGGGTAGATTTTATAGCTTCGATTTCGCATTGTTTGCGATACTAGATGAACCTGTTATTTGCGAAAATATTCCTTCGGTGCAGAAAGCTCCTTGGATAAATGAATTAAAAGTTATGAAAATTTTCATAAATGATATTGACGAAGAACAAGGACTAATTGAAGTTTTAATCGATGCCGATGTTGCCGGAAGATTATTAACTGGACGCAAGAGAAAATTTTCCAGCAATTTAGTTGCAATTGAAATATATCTCGGCTGGACACTGATGGATAAAGCTCCATTCAATGACGTCCTTGAAAAGTCTGACGCAATGGCTTTAATATCTTTACTTGTGAAAGAATTTACTATCACAGACCTGTGGAGTCTTGATGCAATCGGCATAACTGAATCTATAATTCAGAAGTCCCAAGAAGAGAAGAAACTTGAATCAAAAATTAACTTCTTCAACTCAGTTACTGTAAATAACGAAGGACGTTATGAAGTCTCTCTTCCATGGGCAGAAGAACATCTTTCAATTTCTAGTAATGGAAAGTTAGCATTAAAAAGATTAGAAACCATGACTAGAAGACTTGATTCCGATAATTTCTTTGCATCCTATAACGAAGTTTTTAATGAGTAGTCAGATTTGGGCATAATTGAAGAAGTTTCAATGAATTCAAAGATAGAATCTGAGAATCTGTGCATTACTTACCATATATACCAGTGGTCGAAGAGAACAGCACGACGAACGTTCGTCTAGTTTTTGACGCATCTGCGAGAGAAAAATCATCCCCCTCGTTGAATCAGTGTCTGGAATGTAGACCGAACTTAAGAAGCTTATACCTAGTATTCTCCTTAGATTCCGCAAGCAAAATTACGGCGTCATAGCGGATATAAAAAAAAACCTTTTTACAAATAAGCATCAGATTAGAATGCAGGGATTTACTAAGAATTTTTTGGTGGAGTGATGAAGATGAAAGAAAATTGAAAATACTTTGTCATGCACCATTAGTTTTTGGCTTAAAGTGCAGTCCTTTCATTTTGGCAGCAATTGTTGAATTTCATTTACTTAAATACATTAAAAATCCTTGTTATGACAAAGAAATGATAACAAAACTCCGGAATTTTTATGTTGTCAATGTTGTTACGAATTTTTCTGATAAAGATAGATCGTTACAATTTATACCAGAAGCTAGAAATGTAATGGAAAAATGCAAATTCAATTTGAGGGGTTGGCAATTTTCTGAATATAATGTCGAAGCTACAGTTTCACTTGTCGTGGGTCTATTATATGGGATCGATAAAAATATATTTTAGCTCTTAATTTGGACTGGCTAGACAATTTTGAGCTAGATAAAATTACAAAATGGACCATTCTCTCCATTGTCACAAAGTGTTCGATCCAATTGGATTAGCAAGTCCAGTTTTCTTGTTGCCGAAGCTTTTATTACAGAGGATGTGGGAAAATGAAATGCCTTGGCACGAACAAATTGATGATAATATAAGAAAGGAATTTTGCAGCTGGTTTAGATATCTTAACTGCCTGAGACAAATATTTGTAAGAAGATGGTTTTCTGTTCACGTAAATTGTAAAAGCCTTAGTATACACATCTTCTGTGATGCCAGACAACACGCTTATGCTGCCACAACATTTGTTAGAATAAGTATTGCTGACAAAGTCGAAATACATCTATTAGCTGCAAAATACCGAGTTGCGCCTGTCAAAATAATCATTATTCCACGTCTGGAACTAATAGCTGTCACACTGGGAGCTAAGCTATGTGCATCAGTGATGAAAGAACTTCAATGGGAACATATAAAATTATACTTTTGGATAGACTCCATCACTGTATTGAATAGGATTCAAAGAGAAAGAATTGTGGGCAGTTTTCGTAAGAAATAGAATAAGAGAAATTAGAAAACTAACAGATCCAAACTCATGAAAGCACGTACCTGGAACTAAAAACTCTGCTGATCTTCCATCCAGGGGATTTTCTCCGAAATATCTATCGAAAACAAAATGGTGGGAGAGTCCAAATTCACTCAAGGAGCCTGAAGAAAAATGGTTTTTGTCTAATCTACTCACTGATGAAAACACCACTGCCCAAGAAAAAAATAGTCAAAGAGGCTTGTTAATGAAAAAAATCAGTAAAATGTTTAAAGAATCAGATAACATTTTGTGAGTGGTTCAATCCACCTAAACATGAGAAGAATAGTCTTTCTAAGTACGATGGATTCGAGTGGTACTTTAGGATTTTCTCAAGTTATGATCAAATTATTTGTCTGGTGGCTTGGATTTACAGGTTCATTCCTATTAGTAAAATAACCAAAATCTCGAGGTTGAAAGGGGAACTATCCCCTGAAGAAATAAATGCAACTGAGAAAGTAATATTGAAACTTATTCAGTAGATGTTTATAAAGACGAACACGGTGTCCTCAGACTGAAGACCAAAACTGTGAACAAAAAAAGATTTTGTAGATTTTCGACGTCCAGTGATTCTACCTTCAGATGATCCTGTTATCAGAAGATTTATCATGACAGAGCATTGAAAAAATTCTCATGCTGGATCACAAATGTTATTAAATATTTTGAAAGAGCACTATTGTATCTTGAATATGATGAAAACAATTAGGTTCGTGATATCGAAATGTATTGTTTGTATACGACATAAAAAGAAACTCGCTCAATGCACCTGTTGCTTCACTTCCAGAAAATCGAATTAGAGATGCAGCAATTTTTAAAATCGTAGGCTTCGACTTGGCTGGACTTTGTATCTTAAAGGAGGTTCGAAAGCATGGATTTGTTTGTACACTTCTGCGATATACCGAGCTGTACATCTTGAAATTTTGTCATCTGTGTCGACAGAAGTATTTCTACAGAGTTTTCGGAGATTTATAGCAAGAAGAAGAAGACCATCTATTGTTTATTGTGATAACGGTTTTAACTTCGTTGGAGCTTCAAATGCATTTAAAGTGGTTGATTGGAAGAAAGTTGTTCAGTATAGTACTACCAGTTGTTCAGTATAGTACACTGGTATTCTAGGTATTTCGTTTGATTGAGAGTTCAATAAAACTTCGAAATTAATAAACATAAAAAGATATGTCTCTATTCAAATTGAAAACTATAACGCTTACACGTTCCATTAAAAAACACTAATTAGCTTATTCTATATAGAGACTTGAATATTATATTCAATACTCTATTTATAGAGTGATTTTTCAACCCGCCGACAGCCTAATGGTGGGGAGGATTCTGGGAAAGATTAATTGGTGTTATGAAATCCATTCTTAGAAGAGTCTTAGGAAACAGGAAACTCCAGTGTTTCTTATGAAGAAATGACTACCATTCTTTGTGATACATAATCAATAATTAATTCCCAACTTCTAACTTATATTTCTGAAATAATGGTGAACTTGCCCTGTTGTATCCTGCCTGATTCATGCAAGATGTAAAGCAAATGGGTGCACCGGATTTTGATGTTTTGGATGAAAACAAGTTGAATAGGAAATAGGAATACCGACAAAAGTTAATAACTGATCTACGAAACAGATTTCATTCTGAATATTTGGGATTATTAATCCAATGCCCTCAAAATAAAATATGTAAAGAACAAATTCAACTTAGCGACGTCGTGTTAATTGACAACGATAATACCAATCGTATTAATTGGCGTTTAAGACTTATTTCTGGAAAAGATTGTGTCACTAGATTAGTCCGTCTACGAACATCAACATCAGAAGTTTTACATTCTATTCAGAGATTTTATCCCTTAGAAGTATCTTCAACGTGGTCTGAGGAACGAAAGGAGCTTTATTTATTTCCGGATATTCAGACTGTGTCTAAAGACGAGCCTGTCAAGCGTGTACGATGTGGGCGGATAATCAGAGTGCCTGAAAAAACCATAGAAGTATTAAGAAGTAGAAGGATAACAAGCGTACATTGCATTGGATCTTCGCTGCTAGCTGGTTGCCACCGAAAAAAACTAGACTTGTAATGTAAAAACTTTTTGTAACCTGTTAAATTTCCTCTTACTAAATTAAGGTGGGAAGATGTCATGTAATCAACCAAACTCAATGGTTTTCAGTAACTTTATCATATGTGATAAAGGACGTGTCAGCGCAACTTACCAAAGAAAACCAATGTTACTGTTAGAATTCGAAAATAGAGTTAGTTTAAAAATTACTTACTAACCATGCATGTCTTCATTTTACGGGTTGCATCTACGCGATGCTTGGAGCTCTTGAATTGAAATCAAACTCATCTGTTAAGATAAACTTATTCTAAGTTCAAATTAATCTAAAAGTCCATACATTATTTAAAAAAATGTCGTTTAATTCCATGTAAAAACCACATCCTTCATTACATTCAGAGAACTCAATCGTTCTCATACACTTGTCAAAGTTCTTCGAATAAATAACAAATAAAATCAGACGATATTTTCATTTTCTTAATTTACACACAGCGCGTTCTATTAGTTTCACTTCATTTCATTTTACAACATCCTCCCCCCTTTGAAACTTGGGGAGAGTTTCAAATACATAACAATTATTATTAAAAAGATACAACCTCTTTGGAGCTTTTAGAAGAGGTATATTTCTTAAGTATGACACTATCAGGAGAAGACACATTTTCATGATCATCATGCTCACTGGAACTAGTTTTCTCTTCACCCGACGGTTTGGATGCAATTTCAATCATTTCATTCGAATATATTTCCAAAGGAAAGATGCGCTGCACCGGACGTAAAACCGTGTCGTGCTGAGTTTTCAACTTAACAGCACGAACATTACCATTCCGTCCTGGAATTAAATGAATCACCTTTGCTAAAGGCCAAAATAAACGTTTTTTGTTATCATCTCCAATTAAGACTACTTCTCCCACTCGCGGTTCACGTGTATGTTTTTCAGTATGTTTTTGAACTAATTCGCTGAGGTATTCCTTTCTAAAACGTTGCCTAAAATCGGTAAGAAGTTTAGCTCTGAAATTCAACCTTCTCCTTAAACTTTGAGAATCTAATTCGATAATATCTAAATTGCTGAAACTTTGGTTTTCAGTAAGAAACATAGCGGGTGTGAGAGGTACTAGCTCCAGTGGGTCCTCTGAGATATAGGTTAGAGGTCTGCAGTTAATCACAGATTCACAATCACATATAAGTGTATTCAATTCTTTATAAGTCAACACAGATCTACCTAAAGTACGTACTAACAATTCTTTTACAATGCGAACCAACCTTTCCCACCAGCCTCCCCACCAAGCTGCGGTGGGAGGTATAAATTTCCAAACAATTTTATGCGTCATGGTTTCTTTTAAAATTTTATCCCAATTTAATTTCGAAAGTTCATTGGAAGCCCCCCTAAAATTTGTTCCGTTATCACAATAAATAGTGCTGGGCCTACCGCGTCTAGCTATAAAACGTCTAAATGCTAGCAGGAAAGCATCAGAAGATAGTGAATTGACTAGTTCTAGGTGAACTGCGCGATAAACGGCACAAGTAAACAATGCTATCCAAACTTTCTCGCCATTTTTTAGAAATAAAGGCCCGGCTAAGTCTACTCCAATAATTTCAAAGACAGCACAATCTGTTACGCGATCTGGTGGCAAAGGTGTTGGTTCGCTTGACAAAGACTTTACCTTAAAACGTTTACATGCAATACAGTCGTACAATACATTTTTAATTGTTTTTCTAGCTCTAATTATCCAAAATCTTTCTCTTATTAAAGATTGCATTGTTCTTATCCCTGCATGACAATTCTTTTGGTGTACTGATTTAATCAATAATTTAGTAAAGTCACATTTACCTAGCAACAATATTGATACAAAAATGACTCTCGGTCATTTCTTTCAGTTATTTTAGTTTTTACTCTTAAAATTTTATTATCATCTGTGAATGTTACAATATCATTTAATGACCTTTTATTAAACAAATAACAGCTCTGAACTAAACGGATTAGATATTTTTCAGAATTTTCAATTTCATTTTGAGTAAGATTAGAATATTTACACTTATTAGAAACATTTCGGCTATTATTTACAAATCTCAGAATTCAAGCAAATATTCTTATCATCTTATCATAATTAGATATATTATCTAAGAGCCAAAGGGGTGCGTCTTTAGCTAGATCAATATTCGTAATTTCAACCTTTTTTCTTTCTAAATCAACATCTTTTGGCTGACAGTCAATCGCGCCAGATGGCCAACATTCAGAATTTTCTTTTAACCACTTAGGACCTTCCCACCATCGCGAACTAAGCATTTTCTGCGGAGAACATCCACGTGTAAGTATATCAGCTATATTCAAATTTCCTGGAACGTGCTTCCATGACTCTATATTGGACATCTGCCGAATTTCTTTGACTCTGTTGCTCACGAAAACCGACCAATTTCCATGTTCCTTTATCCACCAAATTGCGGTAGTAGAATCTGACCAGAATGTGTGATTTTTAGATGTGGCATATTTATTGCCTTGACGATAGAACTCGCAAGTCGAGTACCTATACAACAAGCCATTAACTCTAAACGCGGCATGCTCAAAGTTTTGAGAGGAGCAACCCTAGACTTCGCTCTAACAAGCGTAACCTTGACATCAGAATCAATTATTGATCTAGCTAAGACGCACGCTGCATATGCCCCTTTACTCGCATCAACAAAAACATGAAGTTCAGACGAAGCATTAATTTCTAAGTATCGAGGTATAGCTACTTCTTTTAAAGCATCAATATTCTTCAACCATTTCAGAAAAGCACTCACAATGTTACAAGGTAATTCTCGATCCCATGGAATTTTCTGTTTCCATGAGTCTTGTAGCAATAATTTTGGAAGCAATGTAGCAGGAGAGAATAAGCCGATAGGATCAAAAATCTTTTGCACAGTGCTCAAAATTAATCTCTTAGTAATTTTCCTTTCACATGTTAATGTTTCTAAATCTAAACAACATTTCAAAGAATCATTATCTAAATTCCAAATAATCCCCAAAACTGAAGTATCCCCAGAATGTTTATCAACAATGTTTATCAACAATGCCTTCAAAACAACGCAAATTGAAACACCCTTTAGACATTAATAACTTTGCATTTTCAATAAACATTTCAGCTTCATTAATGTTAAAAGCACCTGATACACAATTATCTACATAAAATGAACATTTTAATTTTTCAGCAGTTTCCTTATATTCAGGAGGACTATTTTCTAAAAGATGCATTATAGATGCACTTAATAAATAAAAGCTAGAAGAGACACCAAAGACAACTCTACAATGTCTCTAAATCAATTGTTCTTAATTATATGGGAAATAGAATCTAAGAAAATCTCTATCTTTAGGCATAACAGATAACATTAAATAAGCCTTTTCTATATCTGCAGTTATACCGATAGGATACATTCTAAAACGATCAAGAATATCAGGTATTAATTCTATAAGATTAATGCCTTTATACAAACATTCATTTAACAAGGGTTTCCCTTTCTCAGAAGCAGATGCATCAAATACAGGGCTTATTTTTGTGGTTTCCTTATCTAACCTGATAACGGGCCTATGCGGTAAATAATGACATTTATTACTTAATTCATTTTCTGGAACACGTTCAATAATATTCATTTTTTCCCAATTCTTAAATACTTCCTGATATTCATCGAAAAATCCCCCACATTTCAATTTATTAATCATTTTTTCATATCTCTTCCAAGCTAAAACTTTATTGTCGGACAAGTTCTTAAAATTACACTTCCATGGAAGCCCTACTTCGTATCTGCCATCGGGAAGAATTTTCATTTTTTCTTTAAAATCGTTTAAATCAAAGTTTTCCCGTTTTTCAAAACTCTGAATGGGGTCAGAAATTCCTATGGTTTCAAGTTCCCATAATTCATTCAAAGGAATATTTCTAACGTGCATAGACAATGTTGTCAAAACGTTATGTTTCTTGCCACACGTTTGTTTCCCCATTACTGTCCAACCGAGCTTGGTTTCTATGGCAGTCAAATAGCAATTTAATTGAATTAAATTTCCTGTCAATAATCAGGGCCTTCGCGAAGACTTTTTATTGGTGGGGGAGAGAGCCCTAAATTGCCAAGTCAAAATTCCGTATTTGCCAACTCAGTGAAAAGCAAACATAAATAGTTTTTGGCGTTTGCCAACTAGTTTTATAATTTTAACAAGTTATCACAATTAGAAATTGTAATATAGTTCTTATTTGTAAAAATCCTAATAATATTTCTATTTATATTGGTAACTTTCACCAAATCTATCAAAAATAGAAAGTTCATTATAGTTTTTTATTAAAGTTTTGAACTAATTTGCCAGTTCAGATTGTAAATTTGCCAACTGCAATAGCATGTGAAAATGTTTGGGGGGGAGGCTCCCCCCTGTCCCCCCCTTAGCGAGGCCCCTGTCAATAATTTTCCTATCATATCAGCCCCCACCAAAAGATCAATTTCAGATTCCTTACAAAAATCATCAGATAGATTTATTTTATTTCTTTTTAATTCATTTAAAATTCTGTAATCTTTAACTTTAGGTACAAATCCGCAAATCTTTTTTTCGGAAAATGCTTCAAAACAAAACGCATTATTTCCATCTAATTCACTGATTTCTACAGAAAACACATCATGTTTTTTAGGTTTCGTTTCATCCCCCCCGAACAGCGCGTGAATAATTATTTCTTTTCTTATAGGATGCATTTTTAGTGATTTCGTTATTCTCTCGCTTACGTAACTACTTTGGCTCGCTGAATCCAGCAGTGCGCGTACGACCTTTTGGCGACCTTGCGATCGAATGTGCACGCCAAGCGTTTGCATATACACAACTTTATTTCTACTACAATCAGAAAGAGAATTTTCAGATTTTAAAGTATCATCTTGATTATTATTTATATTTTGTTCTGGACACATTATTTCAAAATGAGGTTTATGGCAATAATTACATTTTAATTTATTTTTAATATTACAATTCTTACTCAGATGACCAGCTTTTTGCAAACAAGTGAAACAAACCCCCTTTTTAAACAAAATTTTTTGTTTTTCAGTTAAAGACATTTTTTTAGCCCCAAAACATTTATTAGAGGGGTGAAACCTATCACAGAATATGCAATTGATTTTCTTACCTTTATTTTCTATACTCACCAATGCAGAGGCGGTGGCTGGATCAGGTTTGCTAATAATTTCAGATGAAATGTTTTTTTTTTCTAACAACAGAATCAAAGCCTTTTCTTGCTAAAGATACTATTTCATCTCCTTGAACTTCTTGGCGTAGAAAGTCCATCAGTTTTTTTAAAGTTCTGGAATTCTCACTGGAATATGTATCATGATTTCGGCTTCTTTCCCAAGTCAAGAGAACTTCTTCAGGCAAGCAGCTCTCAACCAAGGGCATGAGAAAGTCTCCATACTTCTCTTGAGTTCTTCCCAAACTTTCTAAGGCACGAAGTTTGCTTTCTAACTCATCGTATAAAGAGGCTAAGTCAACTTTCATTTTAGGCGCAGTGGCATTTTTCATTACGAGGGTTAATAATTCCCTGACGTAAATTTGCACAAGAAGATCATCTCGTCCAAATCTCTGTTTTAATTGATCGATAGTCTACGGTATAATTTTCCGCGGTAGCTGGATAGCTTGATATTAAACGCTCCGCTTTTGATTTTGGTTCCATACATTGGAATAGGTACTGCATCTTGTCTTCAGCGGCAATAGAATCGTCTTCGTGTATTTTCTTGAACTGGCTCCAAAACGATAAAAATTCCTTTGGTTCGCCGTTAAATTTTTTCAGCTCGATCTCCGGTAATTTAAATTTGCGTTTTACTTCTTCGCCAGGAGATGAAGAAAACTGTATCTTTTCATCAATATGTGCACATATTTCTATATATTTTTATCGATATTCTTCTGCACCTTCAAAATCTTCGGTAAACAATTTTTCGTCCTTATCTTGTAACAATATTTCCGAAATTTGACTTTGACAAGTGTCCATCCGTTGAAATTTATTAAACAGTTGAGTTTTGAAAATAGGAAGTTCTTTAATGTCACATGTTTCTTTAGTTAATTCAGTTTCAATTTTCTTAAACGTGAGAGTAAAAGCAGCTCTCAGTCCTTTTCTCTGAGTTTTCAAACTACTCAGATTCATTTTTTCATTTAAAATTAATTAAAATACAAAAACTCCTGTCCCGCCGAGGGTACCAGTATGTTAGAATTCGAAAATAGGGTTAGTTTAAAAATTACTTACTAACCATGCATGTCTTCATTTTACGGGTTGCATCTACGCGATGCTTGGAGCTCTTGAATTGAAATCAAACTCATCTGTTAAGATAAACTTATTCTAAGTTCAAATTAATCTAAAAGTCCATATATTATTTAAAAAAGTGTCGTTTAATTCCATGTAAAAACCACATCCTTCATTACATTCAGAGAACTCAATCGTTCTCATACACTTGTCAAAGTTCTTCGAATAAATAACAAATAAAATCAGACGATATTTTCATTTTCTTAATTTACACACAGCGCGTTCTATTAGTTTCACTTCATTTCATTTTACAACAGTTACCGACCGATTGTATGGCAGTACGAAAGCGAATTGTGGCGCCAATGAAAACTATCCTGTCCAATTGTAGCTGACGTCACACTTCGCCTTGATTTTCATTTCGTACTTGTCGACAATCGGTAAGTGACCGGTAAGTAACCAGTAAATTGTGCAGAACACGCCCTAAGTTTACCTTTTTATTTTTTTCCCTTGTACTTTTTTGATGTTGTTGGCAACAATAGTTTTATGTTTTTTGATATAATTGTTTTTTGTGTTCCAAAAATGTAGCTTGTGAACAAAAAATATTTTAAAGAAAAGCAAAGTGATTTTGAATGTTCAAGTCTCTATATAAAATAAGCTAATTAGTGTTTTTTAATGAAACGTGTTATGGTTTTCAATTTGAATATAGAGACATTTCTTTTATGTTTATTAATTTCAAAGTTTTATTGAACTCTCAATCAAGCAAAGAACCTTGAATACCAGTGTACATATTAGTAATCTGACACTGGATTTATCTCTAATCGTAATTTATTTTTTGTTCGTGAAATTAGCACTTAACTTCGAAATCTATCTGTGCCTGTAAGCCGAGACGCCAGGGATTTTTTAAACGTAAACTCGTGTGAACATGCAATTTTTAATCCAATTCTGCGCAAATTATTTAAATAAATCGTCTGCTTCTTTCAACGCTTTTATTTATTGTTATTTTTTTAAATTTATTTCGTAAAATTATGAATGGCAACAATAAAAATCGTTTGCATGAACTAATTCTTTGATTTTAATGAAAATGACTAGTTTTTCTGCGAAAGAGCGTGTCATTCTTTACCATAATTACATTATGTCTAAATCATTTAAAAAAACGAGAGAGAAGTTTCATTTGAAGTTTCCATTAAGACCAGCATCTTCAAAATGCTGCATCTTTAAAAGGGTTAAAATTTTCGGTCAACGGGGAGTATCATGGATGTGGATAAATAGCGAATTCGAACTATGTTAACACCGGAAAAGCTTGGATAACATCAAAATTTCCCTGGAACAAACTCCAGGTAAGTCCATACGAAAAAAGTCCTTTCGGCCAGCATGGGAGCAAGAAGGTACTTTCATATTTCTTGGATTTAAAATTTTGTAAGTTTTACTCGAAGCTAATTCTACTCAGTTTAAGTAGCTAACATGCGACGAACCCGATAAGAGAATGTTCGCCAATACTGAATCGGAATAAGAATTGCGCCAAATTTGTAAGCAATAGCCAAGTTGGCATCATTTATGGTAACTTATTTTTAGTCGTCAAATTTAGCACTATTTCGCCAAGCGTGGCAAGAATTTAAAGCTACTGAATATTAATGATATTTAAGCATTACGCGGCAATGCACGGTGCAAATGGCATTTTATAATAAGATGTCAAATGAAGCTGACCTGAGAAATAGGCCGAGACATTGATATGTACTATGCATACAATCAATTTCGTTCAAACCAATTTATAAATACGAGAATTACAGCATGACAAAAATCAGATTGTTTCAAAATGTCGGCCAACATAGAAGTTCAAACTGTTACATCTCAGCCGTCTTTTAAGATAAAGACAAAACAAAACATGCTTCAGAATACTTGTATTAAAGTCAAACTCTTAAGAAAAAAATATTTTTCAGTTTTTAATTTATTTTAATGGCCGACCTTTTGAAACAAGATGGCAGATGAAGCTGGTCAACGAACTCGGTCGAGACATTGGTAGGTATTATACATAAAATTAATCTAATCGAAATCTGTCAATAAATACGAGAGTTATCGCATGACATAAATTATATATATATATATATATATATATATATATATATACACTGTAAAAAAAAAATTCCGTTAAAAACGGAAATAGTACTGGTAATCTAGACGCCAGTACTACTTCCGTTTTTTAACGGAAAAAAATTTCCAGAAATAGTTCGTTTTTTTCACAAAATATTTCCGTTTTTTAATATTTCCTTATGTAAAAATTTTCGTTTGAAAAGTTAAAAGAATTTTTCAAGGACAAACTAGCATCTTTGTGATTTTTATTCTTTACTTTACAAAAGTACGTTAACATCAGGGACACATTATATACATTTAATTTAAACAACAGTGGAGAAATGTTACTTACCTTCCATGAGGTTTGAACCCCCAACCTCGTCTGTCATAGCCGATAGTGTAATACCATTACGCTAGGATTTCATATAGCACCTTTTCAAATATCAAGTTATTTCAGATGCATTTCATGAAGTAAAGACAAGATTTTGAACGCGGGTTTATTTTTGTAGAGATAATATTTTTTTTATTGAACGGACAGTTCTAAATCAAGTTTTACAGATTTTCTTTCTATAATTTCTAATATTTAGCTTTTTAATTTTAGCTTTATAAAAAAAGTTTAGTCTTTAAAATATTACATGCATGAATGAAAGTGTTAAAAAATGTTTCCTTCTTTTTTGGATGAGTTTTAAAGTTCTATCGTAATACTATTCATATTTATTTATTTATTTTATAAAAAGATACTAACACACCTTTTAAAAAAACATGTATTTTAAAAATATTTTGTATGACGATCTATTGTAAACTCAATAAAGATAATTACTATGGGTTATTAAAATTAATTACATTTATTGATTTTATGACTTAGGTAACAACCAAAATGATAATAATTTCGGTAATTATTTCGATATATTTTTAATTTTAAGTGCGAATTTCTTAATTTGAATATATTAAAATTAAAAGTAGATTTTTTTCCACTTTAAAATATCTTACGCACTTTTTATATTATGATATAAATAAATAAAACATTATTTTAAAATTATACTGAAAAAAAAACTTTCCTTAGCTATCTCAAACTTAAAAAGTTTGAGACTTTATTAATTCACTATCATTATTACTATTATTTTTAATAGTGTAAAAATATGCTATCTTTTTAATATACTTTAAATTTTATGTGCGAACTTCTTAATTTGAATAGATTAAAATATATATATATTAAAATTAAAAGTAGATTTTTTTAAATTTTAAATAACATACGCACTTTTTATGTTATAATATAAATAAATTAAACATTATTTTAAAATCATACTGAAAAAAAAAACTTTCCTTAACTATCTGAAACTTAAAAAGAATTAATAATTTTTATTATTATTATTATTATTTTAATATTGTAAAAATATGCTATCGTTTTGTAATTAAAACAGAAAAAAGATAAGAGAAATGTTGCTATGTTTTTCTATTTGTCATACAGATAGAGCCACGACACTTATCAGTTAAAAATACTAATAACTTGTGCTGTTTAAAACGGAACTTGTTCTGTTTCCGGTGAAATTTACGAAACAGTTCCTGTATTTGTAATCTCAAAATGTGAAATAGGGAAATACTGCTGTTTTCTTTGAAAAATGAAACTATTCCGTAAAATTTTATGGAAAAGTTTGTGTATATTAACGGATATTTTTTACAGTGTATAATTTTTTAATTTCCAGTAGATTATTCAGCTAATTCAGAACTTACGGAAAACCTGCTTTTTAACAATACTATTAACTTTTTAAACCTTAAACTTATACTAAAAGAAAACAAATTAAAAACTGATATATATGATAAATACAATAAATTTAAATTCAAGATTATTACATTTACTATATTTTATAGCATGTCTTCATAGTATATGGTAATATTCTCCTTAATCATTTATGTCATAGGAGTAACCAGCCTTTTGAACGGGGGGGGGGCGACTTTAACCCGACTTTATTTTCACCGTATCCAAGGGCGGCGCCAGAGAGGGGGCCGGGGGGCATATGCCCCACCGTCGGGCATACCTGGCCACCCCATCGGGGTCAAAATTCGATTTCGTCGGGGAAAATATTTTGACTTTTGAAATTCGACCCCGTCAAATTGGGTCAACATATGAAGGTTTTTTTTTTTATTATTAAACACAGATTGAATAAAGTAATCATTCTAGGTACGAGTCGGTTTCTGAATGAATTTTGATTCTTGCAGATTAAGTTCAGATAAACCTGATCTTTCCAAAAAAATATCGAATTTCTTAAAATAAAAATCTACATATATGACTGCACAGGGTGATATATGAATGGCTCTACACATGTGTATTTTTTAACAAAAAAAAAGATAAAATTTACACTAAAGTTTTCTCGGGCAGTCTTGGATGACAAATAGAATGCCGCATCGGATCGGGCAAACTGAACCTGACACGACTTGCAATCGGAATAGGATCGGGTTGAATTTAATCTTTTGTCGCTAGTAGTAGGAAAAGGAGAGTACGGGCTCAGCCGCAGGTGGGGCTGTGGGGCCGTCCCGCCTGCTCCTCCGGCTGCCCCACCTGCTCCTCCGGCTACCCCACCTGCTCCTCCAGCTGCCCCGGGCCTCCTCCGGCTGCCCCGCCTGCGGTCCCTCCTGCTCCCACCATCTCACCGCCGCCCTCCTGCGCCCCCTAGTGGAAAAAAGGAACATTCTATTCTAACAGGATAGGTGAACAACCTTCCCTAATTAAAAATACTATCAATCACATCTCAACATTGAATCATACTATAAGATGAAGATTAAATTTATATTTGAATTTTGAATAACCGTAATTTTAATGAGTATTATTAATTAAGCGAAACAATTAAAATCTCAGTTTTCAACCATTTTATTTAGATTTCTTCAACTACAAGATGAGATTATCAATTTAACACAAGAAAGTTAAACATATATTTGAATTTTGCTTGATAGACATCTTAATGAGTAGTATTAATTAAGTAAAAACAATAGAAAATATCCAGTTTTATAGAAAAAGACTGATTTCTTACGATTTTTATCAACTATATGATCAATGTAACGACTTAAAAGTTGAAAGTTAAACATGTATCCTAGTTTTTCAACAGCTATAGCCTTAATGAGTATCGTTAATTAAGTAAAAAAACAATGGAAAATATCAAGTTTTATGGAAAAAGACTGCTCTCTTACGATTTTTATCAACTTAAGAGAGAAAACTTAAACATACATTTCAGTTTTTCAACAGCTATAACCTTAATGAGCATTCATAATTAAGTAAAAAACAATGGAAAATATCGATTTTTATAGAAAAAGACTGATTTCTTACGATTTTTATCAACTATATGATCAATGTAACGACTTAAAAGTTGAAAGTTAAACATGTATCCTAGTTTTTCAACAGCTATAGCCTTAATGAGTATCGTTAATTAAGTAAAAAAACAATGGAAAATATCAAGTTTTATGGAAAAAGACTGCTCTCTTACGATTTTTATCAACTTAAGAGAGAAAACTTAAACATGCATTCTAGTTTTTCAACAGCTATAATCTTAATAAGTATCGTTAATTAAGTAAAAAACAATGGAAAATATCGATTTTTATAGAAAAAGGCTGATTTCTTACGATTTTTATCAACTGCAACATCAGTGTATCGACTTACAAGTTGAAAGTTAAACATGCATTCTAGTTTTTCAACAGCTATAATCTTAATAAGTATCGTTAATTAAGTAAAAAACAATGGAAAATATCGATTTTTATAGAAAAAGGCTGATTTCTTACGATTTTTATCAACTGCAACATCAGTGTATCGACTTACAAGTTGAAAGTTAAACATGCATTCTAGTTTTTCAACAGCTATAATCTTAATAAGTATCGTTAATTAAGTAAAAAACAATGGAAAATATCAAGTTTTATAGAAAAAGACTGATTTCTTACGATTTTTTCAACTCAAACTTCAGACTATCAATTTGGTAGAAAGAAATTTAAGCATGCATTCGAGTTTTGGACAACCATTTCCTTCATGAACATTATTAATTAAACAAAACAACAGAAAATATTAAATTTTTAACTGATTTCTTCATATTTATTTATTTTTTTTTTATATATATATAAAATCAGAATACACAACTTAAAATAGAAATTTAAACATATTTTTTAATTTTTGAACACTCGTTACCTCAAAGAATTTCAATAATTGAACAATTAACAAAGGAAACTAATGATTTTTTAACGAAAAAAGACGAATTAAACGAATTTGGTTAACTTTTACTCTAAATGGAAATTTCATCATACTTTTATATACTAACTAAGTAGAATTTTAATGCATAAACGAACACATTTCAGTAAATATTCAACGCACACGCAAATATGAAAACAACACCTGCTTCTTGTGACGTCATATTGAAACCAAAAGTTATTCCTCCGAAGTCCCTCACCATACCTTTTCACCCCCATCTCCCCCAATTTTTTACCTTAGGTAGGGAAATGGACAATGCAATGACCTCTCATTCTTGTATATTTAGAAGTCTGGGAGAAAAAAAGAGACATTTTATACACTACAATTTCATAACAGTTACCGCAATATCCCAAAATTTGAATTTTGGAAGACATAATCAGTATAATTAATTAAACAAAATAATAAAAATATTATTTTTTAAGGTGAAAAGGTGAATTTAAGCGAATTTGATTAGTTTTACAATAGTCTTTTGAACAACAACTTGGAAATATAGATTTCTAACAGAAGAATTAAACGTATATTTTAATTTTAACAACAAAAACTTAACAAGTATCATTAATTCAACAAAAATAAATATCAATTTTAAAGAAAAGACGAATTTGAATAATTTTACACTAGTATTTTCAAAAGCAACATAGAAATATCAATACTTATTCACATATTTCACTTATTCACTGTATTCAGTACTATATTTAATAAATATGGATACAATTTAAGAATTTTCTAATCTATAATTAAATATTAGCTGTATATTTAATGTTACCCATGTTTTCAACATTAGTTCATAATCGTGAATTTTGTATTTTAAATACCATGTATTCAGGTTCAGATTATTTTCACTTGAAATCATACAGAATTTTTTAACAGAGTTTGTTTTTGAAATCATTGAAGCAACTGTATTTAATATTTTTAACACCAATTTTCTAAGATTTTCTAACATTTTCCGATTATACATTCTTCAGAAGTACATTTCTAAATGTTACAATCACTTTACATATCGAAAAGATATCATTGAAGCAACTGTATTTAATATTTTTAATACCAATTTTCTAAGATTTTTTAACATTTTCCGGTTATACATTCCTCAAAAGTTATTATTACGTATTCTAAACAATAGAAAATATTAATTTTAAGAATAAAAAGACGAATTTAAACAAATTTTATTAGTTTTACACTATTTTTTCTCACCTCCAACACGGATATATCAATTTTAACAGAAGAATTAAACGTATACTTTAGTTTTTAACAACAAAAGTTTTACACTATTTTTTCTCACCTCCAACACGGATATATCAATTTTAACAGAAGAATTAAACGTATATTTTAGTTTTAACAACAAAAATGTAATAAGTATCATTAATTAAACAAAAATAAATATCAATTTTCAAGAAAAGACAATTTTTTACACAAATTTTCAACTTTGAAATACATTTGCTTACATATATTGTTACAGTATATTACTAAACTTAAACTTTTTAAAAAGTTTGAATGTCTTTACAAAGGTTCATACTTATATTTTTCACGTCTTGACTGCATTCGAAATCTTACAACAAAAGTATACTTTTATTATTATTATTATTCTAGAAAACCTAAAAAATCGTTTCTTGCTGCTTTAGACACTTGACATATTAAAACTACTCTACCCATATAATTAATCAAATTAGGACATGATTCATCTTACACTTCAAAATTTCTGAATTTTTACAATACTTATTTTCATCAAACTTTATTCTTGATCCTATATATTTTAATAGCACAGAATTTTAACATCTGTTTTTATCTACTTATCAAAAAATTATTAAAACACCCAACAACATTTTCCAAATATGAATATTATCTTTACAATTTAATAATGCAAAACATACACGAATACAAAGTTTAATTTTTACAAACATTTCATATTTCAAATCAAACTATTCGAAATTTTCACAACATAAGAGCAAACATTAGACGAACTTTTTAACATTAATATTGCTTACATCTTTTCATCATAACTTTTAACTATGATAATTATCCATTTTTAGGTTGATTGTCGAAAAACTGTAACTGAAATTACATAAACTTAATGTAAAAAACCATGTTCTCACACAATTTCTTGAAATTCAACAAAGAATTGACTATTACTCCAATACTTATCTACTTCAATCTCGACTCTCGATAGTATATAGATATTGCATCATTACATACTTACAACTCTTTTCAAACGTTTATCAGAAAATCAAGTCAATCAAAGTCTAGTAGTTATTACATACCTGTTCCTCAGAAATATTACTATCATATGAAACAGTAAAGAAAATTAATAGATATTTAATATTTAATAACTTCATACGTGAAATTACTGCTGAATAAGAATACTAATAATCAAAAAAATCAACTGTTGGACAAAAAATAGTACAGATTATCGAAAATTCAAATCATTTTTTCTACAAAAATTACAAAAATTAACAAATGAATGACAAGTTAGAGAAATAACTAAAAAAAAAAATAATGAACATATTTACAAATTTATTAAAATCACACCTTTTTCTGGATTACAAACCACAATTTCTTGAAAAATTTAACACCGAATTTGTAAGATTTTAATCCTAGTATTACATACACTCAATAAATATTCAAAATTAACAAAAAATAATTTTTTAGTCTCATTAATAAGCAGAAATTCTATATTAAAAGAATATTTTCATAGTAGTACTTATAAAAATGAGAGTTTACAAACTGATTTTCATAATTTTATCACATTTAAACTTAATATTTTACATAAAACATTATTTAATCAAATTTTATGCTTTCTAATTCAGTAAAATTCAATACTTTTTTAGTTTTTAAACCAATACCACAATATTTATTTACATCAAACTTGATTCTTCACCTTTTATATTTCCACATTACACACGTGAGATAAATACTAACTTGGGTCAGGAGTTGAAGTCAATTGATTCCATTCGATTTTCATCATGTACGCATTGCTCCTACACGAAATTTCTTACTGCTATAATCATCTAATGTATTAAAACTAATCTACTCATATTTTTAATCAATTCATCAGATGTTTCATCTCGCACTTCTGAATTATCGTGCATCAAGTTGCTTAAAATATAAATACTATCTTTATAGTTTTAATGATATATAGTATACATGGTTTATCTTGAGTTAGCACTTCCATAGTATTAATCAAATTATATGTTTCATCTTGCACTTGATCTTAATGTTTTCATCTTGCATCTGAATTATCGTCCATCGAGTTTTTTAAATAATAATATATTTATAGTTTTTGATTATACATAGCATGTACAAATACAATCTTTAATTTTAACATTTCATATTTCAAATAACCTATTTCCGAAACCAAGCTATGTGAATTTTACCACAATGCTTATTATCATAGAATAATTTGTGTTTCACACTTTTCTAAAAATTATCAGATATGTACCCCTCAGAGAAATTACTATCATATGAATAAATGAAGAAAATTTAATTTATATTAAATGTACACGAAATTGATTGCAATATACATGTATTTAATAAAAATAAATAGGCGATTATTTATACATTAAACCTTTACTAAATATATATTTCTTTCATTATACAGATGTTTCAACAAGATGAATCAAAACAGCAGCAAACTTCAGAAATTAATGACCCGAATGATTCATCCCTAGCACATGTAGCGTTAACGAATAACACATATGTGAGTACTTATATGAGAAATACTAGAATTCGTATATGAAACGTAATTAGTGTAAATACAAAATGATTTGTCTTACTACCTACACTTTAACAAGTGCTTTTTACCTATATTATTGAAGAGAATCCTAACTGTGTCCATTTATTTCTACTACAGATGTGCTCTATTTGCTACAAACACTTCTTAAGTAAATGGAATTTAACAGAACATACAAAAATCTATACAGGTGAAAAACCTTACACTTGGAAAGATTACCATAAATGCTGTTTTCAAGGAGACGTGAATCAAAAATGCACACATCATCATATAAAGCATCATCAGATATATGTAAACTTAGCGAAGATATTCAAAAATTAGTCAGACTTTTGAAGAATTTAGAAATAAAGGAAGATATTTAGGCTATTTATCCATCATATTTTCACAACATTTACCACAATATCTCAAACTTAAAATTTGGAAGACATACACACTGCTGAAAAGTAATTTTGTGATTCCTCTAACCAGTATGAATGTATAGATGTTATTTTGCAGTGTATTCTTTAAATGCTCACATTAAATATTCTTTTATATGCATATATCGTTGTGTTTATTTTTCTAATACCTATTACATTAATGAAATACATAACATTTTAAGTGAAATAACACTCTCACAACTTAAAAAATGCATAAGAACATACAAAAATAAACAGATGTATGAAAAAATATGCAAGTTTACAAAATATTTTCATTGTTTTCTAGAAATATTAACAAAAAATATTTACAATATGAAAAAATTGTAAAAGTGAAAAGAAAAAACATAAATGTAAAAACAAAAACCACAAAGTGAAAAACTCATAACAAAGTTTTTGAAAAAAAAAAATATTTACAACAAAATTTTTTTTACAAAAACCAAAACTTCCAAAAATATTTTTTTCAAAAATTTTTTTTTTCAAAAACATTTTTTACAAAAAATTTTTTTTTCAAAATAAGTTTTTACACAAGTAAAAAAAAGAAAACCACAACGTTAAAAAAATGAAAAATTTTTGTTAAAAAAAGTGTAAAAAAATTGCAAAAAAATGTTGCAAAAATTTCAAAAAAAGTTATGAAAAAAGCTTCAAAAATTTCGTTGGTTTTAATGCAGTATGCAATGGCGAAACCATTGCATTTGCTATTAAAAACAACAAAATTTTTGAGACTTTTTTCATAACTTTTTTTGAAATTTTTGCAACATTTTTTTGCAATTTTTTTACACTTTTTTTAACAAAAATTTTTCATTTTTTTAACGTTGTGGTTTTCTTTTTTTTACTTTTGTAAAAACTTATTTTGAAAAAAAAATTTTTTGTAAAAAATGTTTTTGAAAAAAAAAATTTTTGAAAAAAATATTTTTGGAAGTTTTGGTTTTTGTAAAAAAAATTTTGTTGTAAATATTTTTTTTTTCAAAAACTTTGTTATGAGTTTTTCACTTTGTGGTTTTTGTTTTTACATTTATGTTTTTTCTTTTCACTTTTACAATTTTTTCATATTGTAAATATTTTTTGTTAATATTTCTAGAAAACAATGAAAATATTTTGTAAACTTGCATATTTTTTCATACATCTGTTTATTTTTGTATGTTCTTATGCATTTTTTAAGTTGTGAGAGTGTTATTTCACTTAAAATGTTATGTATTTCATTAATGTAATAGGTATTAGAAAAATAAACACAACGATATATGCATATAAAAGAATATTTAATGTGAGCATTTAAAGAATACACTGCAAAATAACATCTATACATTCATACTGGTTAGATGAATCACAAAATTACTTTTCAGCAGTGTGTATGTCTTCCAAATTTTAAGTTTGAGATATTGTGGTAAATGTTGTGAAAATATGATGGATAAATAGCCTAAATATCTTCCTTTATTTCTAAATTCTTCAAAAGTCTGACTAATTTTTGAATATCTTCGCTAAGTTTACATATATCTGATGATGCTTTATATGATGATGTGTGCATTTTTGATTCACGTCTCCTTGAAAACAGCATTTATGGTAATCTTTCCAAGTGTAAGGTTTTTCACCTGTATAGATTTTTGTATGTTCTGTTAAATTCCATTTACTTAAGAAGTGTTTGTAGCAAATAGAGCACATCTGTAGTAGAAATAAATGGACACAGTTAGGATTCTCTTCAATAATATAGGTAAAAAGCACTTGTTAAAGTGTAGGTAGTAAGACAAATCATTTTGTATTTACACTAATTACGTTTCATATACGAATTCTAGTATTTCTCATATAAGTACTCACATATGTGTTATTCGTTAACGCTACATGTGCTAGGGATGAATCATTCGGGTCATTAATTTCTGAAGTTTGCTGCTGTTTTGATTCATCTTGTTGAAACATCTGTATAATGAAAGAAATATATATTTAGTAAAGGTTTAATGTATAAATAATCGCCTATTTATTTTTATTAAATACATGTATATTGCAATCAATTTCGTGTACATTTAATATAAATTAAATTTTCTTCATTTATTCATATGATAGTAATTTCTCTGAGGGGTACATATCTGATAATTTTTAGAAAAGTGTGAAACACAAATTATTCTATGATAATAAGCATTGTGGTAAAATTCACATAGCTTGGTTTCGGGAATAGGTTATTTGAAATATGAAATGTTAAAATTAAAGATTGTATTTGTACATGCTATGTATAATCAAAAACTATAAATATATTATTATTTAAAAAACTCGATGGACGATAATTCAGATGCAAGATGAAAACATTAAGATCAAGTGCAAGATGAAACATATAATTTGATTAATACTATGGAAGTGCTAACTCAAGATAAACCATGTATACTATATATCATTAAAACTATAAAGATAGTATTTATATTTTAAGCAACTTGATGCACGATAATTCAGAAGTGCGAGATGAAACATCTGATGAATTGATTAAAAATATGAGTAGATTAGTTTTAATACATTAGATGATTATAGCAGTAAGAAATTTCGTGTAGGAGCAATGCGTACATGATGAAAATCGAATGGAATCAATTGACTTCAACTCCTGACCCAAGTTAGTATTTATCTCACGTGTGTAATGTGGAAATATAAAAGGTGAAGAATCAAGTTTGATGTAAATAAATATTGTGGTATTGGTTTAAAAACTAAAAAAGTATTGAATTTTACTGAATTAGAAAGCATAAAATTTGATTAAATAATGTTTTATGTAAAATATTAAGTTTAAATGTGATAAAATTATGAAAATCAGTTTGTAAACTCTCATTTTTATAAGTACTACTATGAAAATATTCTTTTAATATAGAATTTCTGCTTATTAATGAGACTAAAAAATTATTTTTTGTTAATTTTGAATATTTATTGAGTGTATGTAATACTAGGATTAAAATCTTACAAATTCGGTGTTAAATTTTTCAAGAAATTGTGGTTTGTAATCCAGAAAAAGGTGTGATTTTAATAAATTTGTAAATATGTTCATTATTTTTTTTTTTAGTTATTTCTCTAACTTGTCATTCATTTGTTAATTTTTGTAATTTTTGTAGAAAAAATGATTTGAATTTTCGATAATCTGTACTATTTTTTGTCCAACAGTTGATTTTTTTGATTATTAGTATTCTTATTCAGCAGTAATTTCACGTATGAAGTTATTAAATATTAAATATCTATTAATTTTCTTTACTGTTTCATATGATAGTAATATTTCTGAGGAACAGGTATGTAATAACTACTAGACTTTGATTGACTTGATTTTCTGATAAACGTTTGAAAAGAGTTGTAAGTATGTAATGATGCAATATCTATATACTATCGAGAGTCGAGATTGAAGTAGATAAGTATTGGAGTAATAGTCAATTCTTTGTTGAATTTCAAGAAATTGTGTGAGAACATGGTTTTTTACATTAAGTTTATGTAATTTCAGTTACAGTTTTTCGACAATCAACCTAAAAATGGATAATTATCATAGTTAAAAGTTATGATGAAAAGATGTAAGCAATATTAATGTTAAAAAGTTCGTCTAATGTTTGCTCTTATGTTGTGAAAATTTCGAATAGTTTGATTTGAAATATGAAATGTTTGTAAAAATTAAACTTTGTATTCGTGTATGTTTTGCATTATTAAATTGTAAAGATAATATTCATATTTGGAAAATGTTGTTGGGTGTTTTAATAATTTTTTGATAAGTAGATAAAAACAGATGTTAAAATTCTGTGCTATTAAAATATATAGGATCAAGAATAAAGTTTGATGAAAATAAGTATTGTAAAAATTCAGAAATTTTGAAGTGTAAGATGAATCATGTCCTAATTTGATTAATTATATGGGTAGAGTAGTTTTAATATGTCAAGTGTCTAAAGCAGCAAGAAACGATTTTTTAGGTTTTCTAGAATAATAATAATAATAAAAGTATACTTTTGTTGTAAGATTTCGAATGCAGTCAAGACGTGAAAAATATAAGTATGAACCTTTGTAAAGACATTCAAACTTTTTAAAAAGTTTAAGTTTAGTAATATACTGTAACAATATATGTAAGCAAATGTATTTCAAAGTTGAAAATTTGTGTAAAAAATTGTCTTTTCTTGAAAATTGATATTTATTTTTGTTTAATTAATGATACTTATTACATTTTTGTTGTTAAAACTAAAATATACGTTTAATTCTTCTGTTAAAATTGATATATCCGTGTTGGAGGTGAGAAAAAATAGTGTAAAACTTTTGTTGTTAAAAACTAAAGTATACGTTTAATTCTTCTGTTAAAATTGATATATCCGTGTTGGAGGTGAGAAAAAATAGTGTAAAACTAATAAAATTTGTTTAAATTCGTCTTTTTATTCTTAAAATTAATATTTTCTATTGTTTAGAATACGTAATAATAACTTTTGAGGAATGTATAACCGGAAAATGTTAAAAAATCTTAGAAAATTGGTATTAAAAATATTAAATACAGTTGCTTCAATGATATCTTTTCGATATGTAAAGTGATTGTAACATTTAGAAATGTACTTCTGAAGAATGTATAATCGGAAAATGTTAGAAAATCTTAGAAAATTGGTGTTAAAAATATTAAATACAGTTGCTTCAATGATTTCAAAAACAAACTCTGTTAAAAAATTCTGTATGATTTCAAGTGAAAATAATCTGAACCTGAATACATGGTATTTAAAATACAAAATTCACGATTATGAACTAATGTTGAAAACATGGGTAACATTAAATATACAGCTAATATTTAATTATAGATTAGAAAATTCTTAAATTGTATCCATATTTATTAAATATAGTACTGAATACAGTGAATAAGTGAAATATGTGAATAAGTATTGATATTTCTATGTTGCTTTTGAAAATACTAGTGTAAAATTATTCAAATTCGTCTTTTCTTTAAAATTGATATTTATTTTTGTTGAATTAATGATACTTGTTAAGTTTTTGTTGTTAAAATTAAAATATACGTTTAATTCTTCTGTTAGAAATCTATATTTCCAAGTTGTTGTTCAAAAGACTATTGTAAAACTAATCAAATTCGCTTAAATTCACCTTTTCACCTTAAAAAATAATATTTTTATTATTTTGTTTAATTAATTATACTGATTATGTCTTCCAAAATTCAAATTTTGGGATATTGCGGTAACTGTTATGAAATTGTAGTGTATAAAATGTCTCTTTTTTTCTCCCAGACTTCTAAATATACAAGAATGAGAGGTCATTGCATTGTCCATTTCCCTACCTAAGGTAAAAAATTGGGGGAGATGGGGGTGAAAAGGTATGGTGAGGGACTTCGGAGGAATAACTTTTGGTTTCAATATGACGTCACAAGAAGCAGGTGTTGTTTTCATATTTGCGTGTGCGTTGAATATTTACTGAAATGTGTTCGTTTATGCATTAAAATTCTACTTAGTTAGTATATAAAAGTATGATGAAATTTCCATTTAGAGTAAAAGTTAACCAAATTCGTTTAATTCGTCTTTTTTCGTTAAAAAATCATTAGTTTCCTTTGTTAATTGTTCAATTATTGAAATTCTTTGAGGTAACGAGTGTTCAAAAATTAAAAAATATGTTTAAATTTCTATTTTAAGTTGTGTATTCTGATTTTATATATATATATAAAAAAAAAATAAATAAATATGAAGAAATCAGTTAAAAATTTAATATTTTCTGTTGTTTTGTTTAATTAATAATGTTCATGAAGGAAATGGTTGTCCAAAACTCGAATGCATGCTTAAATTTCTTTCTACCAAATTGATAGTCTGAAGTTTGAGTTGAAAAAATCGTAAGAAATCAGTCTTTTTCTATAAAACTTGATATTTTCCATTGTTTTTTACTTAATTAACGATACTTATTAAGATTATAGCTGTTGAAAAACTAGAATGCATGTTTAACTTTCAACTTGTAAGTCGATACACTGATGTTGCAGTTGATAAAAATCGTAAGAAATCAGCCTTTTTCTATAAAAATCGATATTTTCCATTGTTTTTTACTTAATTAACGATACTTATTAAGATTATAGCTGTTGAAAAACTAGAATGCATGTTTAACTTTCAACTTGTAAGTCGATACACTGATGTTGCAGTTGATAAAAATCGTAAGAAATCAGCCTTTTTCTATAAAAATCGATATTTTCCATTGTTTTTTACTTAATTAACGATACTTATTAAGATTATAGCTGTTGAAAAACTAGAATGCATGTTTAAGTTTTCTCTCTTAAGTTGATAAAAATCGTAAGAGAGCAGTCTTTTTCCATAAAACTTGATATTTTCCATTGTTTTTTTACTTAATTAACGATACTCATTAAGGCTATAGCTGTTGAAAAACTAGGATACATGTTTAACTTTCAACTTTTAAGTCGTTACATTGATCATATAGTTGATAAAAATCGTAAGAAATCAGTCTTTTTCTATAAAAATCGATATTTTCCATTGTTTTTTACTTAATTATGAATGCTCATTAAGGTTATAGCTGTTGAAAAACTGAAATGTATGTTTAAGTTTTCTCTCTTAAGTTGATAAAAATCGTAAGAGAGCAGTCTTTTTCCATAAAACTTGATATTTTCCATTGTTTTTTTACTTAATTAACGATACTCATTAAGGCTATAGCTGTTGAAAAACTAGGATACATGTTTAACTTTCAACTTTTAAGTCGTTACATTGATCATATAGTTGATAAAAATCGTAAGAAATCAGTCTTTTTCTATAAAACTGGATATTTTCTATTGTTTTTACTTAATTAATACTACTCATTAAGATGTCTATCAAGCAAAATTCAAATATATGTTTAACTTTCTTGTGTTAAATTGATAATCTCATCTTGTAGTTGAAGAAATCTAAATAAAATGGTTGAAAACTGATATTTTAATTGTTTCGCTTAATTAATAATACTCATTAAAATTACGGTTATTCAAAATTCAAATATAAATTTAATCTTCATCTTATAGTATGATTCAATGTTGAGATGTGATTGATAGTATTTTTAATTAGGGAAGGTTGTTCACCTATCCTGTTAGAATAGAATGTTCCTTTTTTCCACTAGGGGGCGCAGGAGGGCGGCGGTGAGATGGTGGGAGCAGGAGGGACCGCAGGCGGGGCAGCCGGAGGAGGCCCGGGGCAGCTGGAGGAGCAGGTGGGGTAGCCGGAGGAGCAGGTGGGGCAGCCGGAGGAGCAGGCGGGACGGCCCCACAGCCCCACCTGCGGCTGAGCCCGTACTCTCCTTTTCCTACTACTGTCGCTGTAGGTCGAATTCCATTTGAGTTAACTTTAATTGTTTCAGGTTCGGGTTGGATGTTGACACTTACGGTTCCTGATTCAAGATTGATCTCTCAAAAGAATTTGCAAAACTTATTTTAAATTGAAAAATTATGTATTGAATGTTAATGAGTTTATATATTTTTTTCATCAGTTATAGTTGGGGTCTAGTTTAGGTTGAGATATTTCGGGTTCAGATAGGAATTTGAAGATGTCGGGCTCAGATTGCGTTTCGGGTAGAGTCCTGCATCACCTTGGAAAATTAAACCCAACTCGACTGGCGATTTGAGTCGGATCTGGCTAAAATTAATATTTTTTCGGAGTGGTTCGGATTGACTTATTTTTCGAGTCGGGTTAGTTTTAATTGTTTAAGCGTATGTGTTCGATTCTACCCCATTTCTCAAAAGTATCGCTAAAATATATTTTAAAATGTAAAATTATATTATTTGAATGTCAATGAGTGCATATATAGATACATTAATTTTTCTACATAAAATATATAATTGATATTGGAGGTATTATTATAGACTATTTTTCCATTATTGCTTTACAAGTTCGAACTTTCTTTTTCAATTTTCTCTTGCATTTCGAGTTGGATTAAGTTCGAATTGGATACTTTTAGGTCGAAGTTTGTCGATTTCGGGTCATTTACTTTTTTAAAACTGGTTCAGGTTGAATGGATATAGAATTAACCAGTTCAGCTCGGGTATAACCCAATCCGGGGAGGACTCTATGCTCGCAAAATAATCCGTGAATTAAACTATTTTTTCCCTTGATATTCCGTTTAAACAGAAAAATTTACTTTAAATTTTGCTTTCAAGCGCTTTAATTTTACTATTTTTACCCTTCCCCTCCCTCAAAAAATACATAAAAATCACCAATTACCTGAAATACTCACATCTAAAGCATATTCGTCAATTTACATGGGTGTTCTGACAGCTATGCTGTTTAGTACTTTTTCGTATTAGAACGTAATTTATAAATCCGATTTATCTAAATATACGTAAAAAAACAAAAATCTAAGATCAAAATTTTTAAAAAATGTCCAATAAGAAGGCAGAAATTGCTTAAAATAATAGAAAAGTCTCTTCAAATCACAGGGCTATTTCGGCATTGTCGCCACGGTCTCGAGCGAGAAATTTTGGCCCGCGCAGACTTTCTAACCCGCAGTTAGACCTTCTGTATAACCCGTGGTTCGGATCGGTGATATATTTTTAATTGCGGGTCGCTTTTTACTGATATTAAAATAACGCACTTTTAGATTTCCAACTATTTTACAGGTTTTCACTTCATTTACATTTACCTTTTGTTTTTAATTTGGAAATTTTGCATTTAAGTTTTTGTTTCAGATTTAAGTTTTGTATCTTATCAAAATTTGATACATCGCACTTTCTGCATTCGATTAATATACAGTCTAAAACAAAATGAAAATTGAAGGTGTTTTCCCCATTGTTTTTATTATTACTACTATAGGTTAAAAATTCTGTTTTAATTTACACATTTTCTCGAAAAAACAGAAAATTCATCAATCTAATGCTAAAACTACCTGAAATCCTCCAATATCTAAAGTTACATTTTTGTTAAATCAAAAGATTGTTCAGTTAACTGAGCAGTAACACTTTGCACTAGATTTTTCGATTCGAAACTGATTGTTTCAAGACTGATTGCTTCAAGTAATAGAAAAATCCATTCCAATAACATGTGCGTTCCGGCAACTTATTGTCTGTATATTTTATTTTTGGCGAAATGTTTTTTTGAGAATGTATGGAATAATAATTACATTTTCTCAAAAGTGTCAAAAATAGAAAATAATGAAAAAAGTAAAACGCGGTACTTATAAAGTAATACAAGTTGCATAATTCAAAAATTGTAGTTTGACTAATTAATTTCACTCCGGCAAATATATTCAATTCAAATAAAGAAAACTAATATTTAGCACAGAAACGTGTTCAGATGAACGAAAAAGGATATGAAGATATTTCAATTTTATACAAGTTTTGTTCTTAGTAAGTATGCTGTTTCTTTATACTTGTATTCTTACTTAGATTTCAATCTGGGATTTTTATACCGCAGATAACAGCTGTGATTCACTAAAAGGAAGTACATACAGTCGACTCTCGTTAATTCGAAATCGAAAAATTCGAATCTTCGCTTAATTCGAACTAAACAAAAAGTCCCGAAATTTTCAATGGCAGAATAACGTTAAACGTTTTCATTAATTCGAACATATTTTCTCTTGACTTCGTTTAATTCGAACTAACGAGAATTCCGATTTTTCATTTTTCTTTTCGTTCACACGGATTTCAGATCATTTGAATAACTTTCTTTCTTTGATTTTTGTGAAAATTGTTCCGAACGAGTATACAAAGAATCCAATGCATTTGATATTCACTTTCTTTAGTGCCTCATCTGTCCATCAGTGACGCTTTAAATTTTTCTTCCATTGTGCTTGTTTCTAATCTTTTAATTAGTTTATACATTTATACATTTTAATTTAATATTAAATCATATTCTAATGATAACAGACGAAATAAATTAAAATATCACGATAAAATTAATTCCTTTGTAACAGTACCATATTGAGCATGTTTACATTTCATATTTTCCTTAATTTCGGATAATTCGAACATTTCTTGTGGTCCCAACGAGTTCGAATTAACGAGAGCCGACTGTACCTTCTCTTTTGACTTGTTTTCAAATTATGATGTGCAAGTTAATATAAAACAAACTTTTCGACAACCGGAACAAAGAAATTGATAAATAATATTGTTTAGCTTCAGCAGACGTATTCTTGCTGAATGAATGTAAACCAAAAAACATCTGCATTGTGATAGACCGGAAGGACATTTCAGAGTTACAAAGGTGCAGTACTCAGTTTTCGTCAATTGTCCATTGACCACAGATATAAGGAGTTATTTTTTTCCTGATGTAGTATTTTTTTTTTTTATATATAGAAATAAGATTTTTAAAATTATTATTCATCTGTTTAATGCATTTTTTTTTTTTTTACAAAATTCATATAATTAATCAGAGAGTAATCGTAAAAACAATGCTACAATGAAGTTTTAAAGAAAAAATTTGACTGTGAAAAAATAGAATTTATGACTTTGCAAATTTTGCATTATAATTATCATGGCTTAAAGGAGTTCTTAAATAAAAAAGGGCAACATTGTGACACATGCTTTAATTTATTTTTGTTCGGACATGCATGAAACTAGCAGATGTTGTTATTCAGAAACTGTCTAATTGCTCTCTAAAAGATGAATTTTTAAATGTGTCAAAAAGTATTGCGCTTGTTGAGCGGAGCAATTGAGAACATCCTTAACTAACTTTTTCGATACCGAGCTGGGACTGACTTCATTCTTCCTAGGATTGCACGGGTCGAAATTTTTAGTCTCGGTTTCGATTCAGCCCGTATGAAAATCAACCTCACGAAACGACTTTGGCCGTGCAAAAATCAGTAAAGTTTGGCCCGTTCCAAACATTATTTTTATAAGTTTAATACCCCATTATTCTATAATTAAACTTTAGAATTTATTATTTTTAAAGAATAGTAGATTTTTAGGCAATAAAATTAAAATACAGTAAAACCTGCCTATAACCCCCAAAAAGTACTTTGTTTCAAAACCGTACCTGAAAGTGCAAATATCTTTAAAAAAATTTTTTGCTACCGAAATTGAAAAAGCGGAAAAAAGTCATATTAAAGAGCAACTTCAGGTGTCTCATGCAAGAAAAAAAAATTGTTTAAAAATATTCTAATTAAAACGAGAAATTTGAAAATAGTCTGTGTTTAACATGACAATGCGTGTGTTCTCAAGTAAACGTAAAATATGTTGATTCAAAATGAATATAATAATACAGGTGAAAAGAATATAATACATTACACCTGCTACGAGAGCAACTCGACCAACACTCGCTCTTTTTTTTTTTTTTTTTTTTTTTTTTTGTTACTATGCGACTTTATCTTGTAAAATTTTACTGTGTGGCATTTTTCTGATTTTTTAGTCTCCAATACATGATATAAGTATTAACGATAACTGAATGATAATTGAAACATTTACATGCAAATAGACATTCATTCAAAATAAATATTGCCGCCTAGAACACTTCTTAAAAAGACTATTTTTTATCAGACACCCCTCATACATAATATTTTATAACCGTATCGAAGTAAAAATTCATGTTTTGTAGAAATGGAGTCGGGCGGGCCGAGATTTTAACCTTTTTTTCTTTGGTTAGGTTATATTATATATGTATGTATTTGTATTTCGTAGACCGTATAATCAGGCAGATTTTCTAAATTTTATGCCGACCGGAACATTAATCTAATTAGCACAAACCGGATCGGTCCTCGGCCTAAAACTTTTGCCACGCATTTTTTAGAACCCGGACCAATACGCGGATACCTCTAATATGTAATATAAACTTGCCCCCCCCCCCCCTGTCGGGTATACAGCGCCCCCACGTCGGGCAAACTCTGGCGCCGCCCTTGACCGTATCAAAATTTTAAAAATGCACCTTTCATATCTGCATTCATCTTTTTTTAAAAAAAAATCAGTATTTTAATTTGATCATTTTAATTCAAAACTTGAAGTTTCGATGCTATTAACTGAAACTGATACCAAACTATTTATATTCTTTTAAGTATACATGAAATTTTGTAAATAAAACCAAAATTCACAGGGTTTTATAACAGACTCTTGACACAGCACGTACTTTCATTTAATTTTTTTTCACTTTTAATAAGAAAATGGCGACATAAAGATAAAGTAATCAGTTTTTTTTGGCTTTTTCCCCTTTGCTTTTAATAGACATGGAGTACTTCTGTTGCCACCCTTAGAAAAACAATATTAAAACTGCAAAAAATTAATATCTCAGAAACAAACATGAATGCAGTTTTTAAACAAATTGCATCTAAAAGTGCATTTTTTTCCCATACGAAGCAGGCCCGTAGCCAGGATTTTCTTTCGGGAGGGGCTCAATTTTGGAATTTTTTCTATTCTTACAAAAGTAATTTGAATAATATTCAGTAAAAATTTTAAAAATAATCTAGGTTTATCCTAATGTGCGTTTTTACATAGGATACTTGTTAACTATGTCAAATGTCGTTATTTCAAATTTAATTTTTTCAATTTCTGTTGCAATTTTTAACTTTTAAGAGCATTTTCAGTTTCCAAGCCGGTTCAGAAACCGGAGAGTTTTTTGGATAAATTTTATGCGAAACTTAAAATGCACAAACTAACAATGTTTGAGATGAGCCTCAAGTACCCTATGAAAAAAAGTTGTAAAATATTGAAATGCTAACAAGTAATATGTATTGATTTAAAACACAGGATTTATGTTAACGTGAGAGAATCTGATATTATGAGTGCGAGGTCTTGAAACTATTAGTCTATAAATGAAATAAATTACACACATTATTTTTTGAAAGAAAAATTAATTGTTACAGTAATCATAAAAATTGTGTTTGTACTTCAAATTCTCTGATTGTAATAATTATAAATGATATTCTTGGAGCAATAAATTTACTAGCAGTGTTGAATTCAAGCACTTTTCTTTAGGAGGGATTTTTAGTGCTCTGGGGGGACATTATAGTGTTCCGGGAGGAAATTGTACTTTTTGACCGTTGAAAATACAAAATCACAAATTTTCCTGAGGGGGGAGCATCACATTGCTCCGGGGGAGGGGGCATACCCCCTCCCCTGGGCTACCCCCTGAATTCAAAATTGTTTACTAGCGCAACAGAAGCAATCATCATAATTTCTTCTTAGCCATGATGCTGATTGACTTATCAAGATCTTCTGTAATTTTCTAATGAATGGAAATTACTGAAAAACTTCTCAGTCTATCTTCGACCATAACGCTTTGAGTCAAAGATTTAATTATTTTCTTTGCCGAAAAATATCTTTCAGCACTGACTGTTCTTACTCAGCTTTCAACCAAAACTCTCAGCAAATGGTTGATTTTATTGTAATACGTCACATTACAGTACTAAATCTTTTAAAACCTCTGTGTTGGTGTCAACATTAGCAATTTGTTTACACCCTAATTCATATTCAGATTTCACTTGCTAAACTGACGCTTTATCCTGAAAATATTGCATCGGATTCTCTAATTTGCTTGAGTTTTCCAGTGAAGCACATCTTGAAAATGTAAATGGGAATTTCTTAGAATGTCTTCATTCGAAAGGAATCGATAATTTAAATTTTGAATAAGACTTTCTACATGGGGAAATAAGACCGTGATGTTGTAATACTTGTCAATGGATGTAATTTGAGGATTTATACCTGATCCCAAGATAACATTTGTCTAAATGTTAGTCTTAGAATCTTTATTTCAGTTTGGACGATGTCTTCCCGAAATGTTGAAGCACAATAAAATCTCACAAAAGATTTCTCCTTCATTTATCAACATATTTATGTAAAACAATTAGGCATCTTTAGCATGGGTTACAGCCAATATTATATCACGAGACTTTTTTTTTTGGAAGAACTCACTATGACTGTCAGACAGAAAGACCATCTGACAAACAGACAAGCTTATTAGAAAATGATTCTTCTCCCTAACTGCTAAAAAATCTCCAGCTGTTGAAAAAATCTTCCATTTGTCTTTTGAAATATTTTCTGGACTAATACAAATGTATTTAAGTAGCTCAACAAAAGTCAATATGCTTTGATGCCTCTCGACGAAATTTGTATCACAAATGCAGAGAAGTCATTTTCTTTTGTTTTCTATGATATATGACGCGATTGCTTCTTGAAGCGCTAAATTTGCCTTCAGGTGATTTTTAAAAACTTTTACAGCTGCTTTAACAAGTCCATGATATTTTCGAATCACGGGAATCAGCATGCTGTTGGACAAGGCAAGATTTAACCAGTGTCTTTCACAGAGGACATATCTAATTTTCAGATACTCGGAAAAATTGTAGAACCAACCTCACTAACATCACCAAACTTATTGGCTACTTTGTCATATGCTTATTTATACATGACAAGACATAGTTCATCACAATATTGTAATATTACCTTTCTTGAATTTTTGGAAGAAAAGGCATTTATTGGAATAAAACGTAAAAAAAAATTCCGAATTACTGGATTTTGTGAATTTTTAAATAGTTCACATATCTAACATAAACAGCAAGCTGTTCTGCGCTTGAAATGTCCATAATTTCATCAGCAATTAAGCTAAAACAGATCGCAATACTCATTTTGATAATTAATACTTCGGTAACTGTATTCCTGAATATTTCTGGCTTAAAAAATATATGCCTAAAAGTTTTTGGGGTGAAGTAAATAGCATTTCTAAGGATATTTATAATATCTCGTTTCAATTCATTAGCTCCAGAGTTTGCTCAAAACTTAAAAGAACTCTTAGCTAACAGTCTTTTTTTATACCAATTTCTCTAAAGTTAGAGGATTGTCATCGTGGTCAGTGGCTATTTTTTTCTGCACAAAATAAGATTGTTTGAAATATTAGTCCAAGAGCTGCTCTAATTTCTTCTTTTTTTGGAGCTCTTTGGAAACTCAACAATGAAATTATTTTATTTCTATTTTCCTGAATAAATCTAAAGTTTGTTTGTTAAAATAACATACGGTTTCTGATAATCTAATTGTATATGTTTAAAGAAAATCATTTAGCCTTTTTCCAATGACTGAAACATGTAGAAAATAGTCTTCCTAATTTTTCGTGACCTTTCTTATGCCGTATGCGTATTATACTTAATTTTTCTTAGTCAAATTAATGATAAGAAATTACACTTAATCGAATTTTACTGCACATAAAGAGAGTAAAAATTACTTTTTAAAAAGAATTTATATTTTAAGAGGTACATACCTATTAAAAAACAATATTATCTAAATAACTGATATAATGAAGGATTAGCGTAAATGTAATTGAATAAATGGATATTTTTATAGCTAAAAATGCAATTGATTTTAATGTAATGGAAGATAAAAACAAACAAAACTTATTTTTTATCATACATATAATTTTGTGTTTTCAAACTTTCGGGAGGGGCTTCAGCCCCCTTAGCCCCCTCCCTGGCTACGTGCCTGATACGAAGGTGTAAAGACTGAAAATGTACGATGTCTAGAAGTATAAAAAATTGCAGTAACGAAAATTGCAAAAGGGAAATTTCATCGGAAAGTTTTGCCATTCACAAAATGACGTATGCGTTACGCACAGATACGTTTGGCCTTTATAATATATATATATATATATATAATACCATTAAAAGTAGACAAGATACCAATGGATTTTATCAATAAAAGAATTAAATTGAATTATAGTAAACAATATTAACCATTTGAAATTAACCATTGAATTTAATAACTTATAGTACATTGAACATGGAAGGAAAAAAAGAATAATATGAATACAATTGAAATTTGTAGAACCAAAGCAGAATCTTCAGGTCCCAAATACTTTGGAACTACAAATGGAGTGTGTGGTTATAGATAGATAGATAGATAGATAGATAGATAGATATCAGTGTTCAAAAGTTCCATTGTTTGTTTAAAAAATGTATATTTTTATAATATTACATTTTTTTCTTTATTTCCTTAAAAAAATATGTTTAGTTTTGGTATAGCTTTCATATCTCAACTCAAAAGAGTTTTGATTTAGTTTTATAATCTAAATTTAAACAAAACTAAGTTTTAGTTTGGCTTACTCAGATCTGCAACTAAAAAACAGCATAGGATTTATTGACTGTTAGATTTTTACTCACTGAAACCAGGGAAATATATATATATATATATTTTTTTTTTAAGTTTAATTAAGCGTATTTTTTTCTTTTTATCCTAAAATCTCGTGTTCCATTCTTGAGTAAGAAACCATATTCAATATTGTTTCCATATGGTAATTTCATATTTCTAAGGGTGGAACTCAAAAGTTATGAAAACAGAACACTACAAATAGAAAATGCTCGCTATTTGATGAATTAACAAAAGCAGTTACACACACAGATAAACTTTTACTGTGCTTTAGAAAACTACTAAAATTTAAAGTTGAATCAAGAGGGAAAGTATGATATAATTTGAAAAATAGCTAAGTAATATGGATTTTTATTAAGCATAGCTTTTATCGCGGGATTTGAGCGCGGCGACCGAATCCAAAAATTCCGTAACGAGGAAAATCCTAACACATCCGTAACGAAAAAACCTAACACTCGGCAGACTTCGGCATGGTATCATTCGGTAGACTTCGGCAGACACTGACGCGGTATTTTTCAGATATTTACAGGATATCAAGTCTCTAACTTATATTTCTTATTTCAGTTACTATAAATCTATAGTTTCAATAATAAAAATTCCTGATAGAATGTGTATAGAAAAGAATCGTCTTAAGATAAAACAAGGTAGGATAATGTAGCTTTTGGTGATTGGAGACCCGCCCAATGGTGAGGATCGGAAAATTTAAAATGCTTATAACTCGCGATCTAATTTTCGTAGAGCGGCCAAATTTTGTTTGGTAATTTATTATGAGACAGTGTTAATTTTTGGTGACAGGAGACCCCCAAGGTGAGGGTCGAAAAAGTTAAAATGCTTATAACTCGCGGTCTAATTTTCGTAGCGCGGCCAAATTTTGTTTGGTGATTTATTATGAAACAGTGTTAATTTTTGGTGACAGGAGACCCCCCCCCCCCACGGTGAGGATCGAAAAAGTTAAAATGTTTATAACTCGCGATCTAATTTTCGTAGCGCGGCCAACATTTGTTTGATGATTTATTCTGAGACAGTGTTAATTTTTGGTGACTGGAGACCCCCCACGGTGAGGGTCGAAAATTTTAAAATGCTTATAACTGGCGATCTAATTTTCGTATCGCGGCCAAATTTTGTTTGGTAATTTATTATGAGAGAGTGTTAATTTTTGGTGACAGGAGACCCCCCACGGTGAGGGTAGAAAAATTTAAAATGCTTATAACTCGCGATAAATTTTCGTAGAGCGGCCAAATTTTGTTTGGTAATTTATTATAAGACAGTGTTAATTTTTGGTGACAGGAGATCCCCCATGGTGAGTGTCGAAAAATTTAAAATGCTTATAACTCGCTATCTAACTTTCGTATCGCCGCCATATTTTGTTTGGTAATTTATTATGAGACAGTTTTAATTTTTGGTGACAGGAGACCCCCCTTCTTCACGGTGAGGGTCGAAAAATTTATAATGCTTATAACTCGCGATCTAATTTTCGTAGTGCGGCCAAATTTTGTTTGGTAATTTATTATGAGACAGTGTTAATTTTTGGTGACAGGAGACCCCCCTTCTTCACGGTGAGTGTCGAAAAATTTAAAATGTTTATAACTCGCGATCAATTTTCGTAGCGCGGCCAAATTTTGTTTGGTAATTTATTATGAGACAGTGTTAATTTTTGGTGACAGGAGATCCCCCATGGTGAGGGTCGAAAAATTTAAAATGCTTATAACTCGCGATCTAATTTTCGTAGTGCGGCCAAATTTTGTTTGGTAATTTATTATGAGACAGTGTTAATTCTTGGTGACAAGAGACCCCCACAGTGAGTTTCGGAAAATTTAAAATGCTTATAACAAGCGATCTAATTTTCGTAGCGCGGCCAAATTTTGTTTGGTAATTTATTAAGGTATTGCATAGCTTTTATGCGGGCTTTGAGCGCGGCGAAAGAATCTAGAAATCCCGTAATGAGGAAAACAAGTTGGAAGTTGCACGTGAAACTAGCAAATGAGGTGCGTTCGTACGATAACGAAGTTTTAAAAATATTCAGATCTTGCTGTTATAGTAGAGCGTACTCCGGATACAGTACAGTAGTCGAAATCTTTACGTTTCTGTAAATATACAGGACTTAATTTTTATTGCACCTCAGCAACGTATATCTTATTCATAAAATGTGAAATAGTTGAATATAATTAAAACACGTACCAAACCATGTTTCCCCGTATAGCATTATATAGTGGGATACTTTTGTATGGCCCTGTAATTTAATAATAAAAATTCTTTGCATTACAGATTGTACAGAATGCATATTTTAGTATATATTTCATAGATTCATGCCAATTCTATTATGTTCGAATGAGTGTAACATCATTAAAATGCATTTGAAACTTTTTCCCCATTGACCGTAATGTAACGGAATCCTTTTGATTGTCCCTGTATTTGATCTATGAATCCGATTTTCATAACATTTGAAATGACTCGACAAAATTATGCAATAATTATATGTTTTAAATTTCAAACGATTAAAATGCATTTAAAACTTTTTTCCCTATTGACCGTAATATAACGGAATCCTTTTGAATGTCCCTGTAATTGATCTGTCCATCCAATTTTCATAAAATTTGAAATGACTCGACTAAATTACGCAATAATTATATGTTTTAAATCTCAAACGATTAAAATGCATTTAAAACTTTTTTCCCTACTGACCGTAATGTAACGGAATCCTTTTGAATGTCCCTGTAATTGATCTGCCCATCCGATTTACATAAAATTTGAAATGACTCGACAAAATTATGTTATAATTATGTATTTTAAATTTCAAACGATTCGGTTGGGTAGTTTTTGCGTTGTTATATGCGGACAGACGGACAGACAGACAGACGGACGGACGGACTGAGCGACAACAATAGGTGCTACGTATTTACATAATTACGAACGCACCTAAAAAAACCTAACAATCCGGCTAACGTCGCTTCAGTTTGGCAGACTTCGGCAGACATTGACGCGGTATTTTTCAGATATTTTGAGAATATCAAGTCTGAAACTTATGTTTTTTATTTCAGCTACCATAAACGTATAGTTTCAATGATAAAAATTCCTGATTAACCTACATGAATTGTAAGATAATAAAAATATTTTAAACGATTTTTCTTTTATTGAACTAATGAGAATTAGTTCAATAAAAGAAAAAAAAAATTGCTATCGGTCATCACGCTCAAAAAGTGTAAACTTAAATTATTATCAAAGACAAAAAAAAAAAAAAAAAAAAAAACACTGCATAAATAAAAAATAAATAAATAATTATAATTGCATAAGTTGATAAAAAATGCTATGCAATAGCTTTACCGCGGCAGTCCCCGAGTGCCACACGTATTTTTTTTTATTTATTTTTTTTTCTTATCGCAGTTGTACTTTTCTAATGCAAACTTTCCATGTTTTGTAACATTACTGTATATTATGGAGATAAAATGGAAGTCAATTTTAGATTCAACACCTTGAAAAAACATTCAATTATTCAGCTATAACGAAATCTTGAAAAATGCAGCATAGTAGTGCCACCTATAGGGCAATTTACACAAAAAACTAAACAACATTAACATATATTAGGAACTGGCTGAAGCTGTAGTTTGATGAAAAATCGTCCTTTAGCTCTTGAGATAGAGCTGTTGCAATAATCATGAATAATGCAGCATAGCAGCGTCATCTGTTGAGCGATCTACACCAAAAAGTAATGAGCACGAAATTATATCAAGGATTAACTTAATGTGAAGTTTTATAAAAAATCCTTACATTAGTTCTTAAGTTCTATTGTGGAAATCATGAATAATGCAGCATAGCAGCGCCATCGGTTGGGCAATATACATAACTAAACATCTCGAATTTATATCAAGGTGTAACTGAATCTAAAGCTCTGGGAAATTATGTGCATGAGTTTTTAAGATAGAGTGCCCATAAAATTTTTGTCACATACAGACTCACAGAATGACAGATATTTTCCAAAAATCACCAAATCGTGTTCAGGACCTTCTAAAACGTTTAAATACACCAAAAACTGGAAGTCAAATTTTTCACGAATTCAATACTTACTTCTTGTAAAGATAGAAAAAAATAATAAATGAATGCTTCAAATTTTATGTTAATTTTTTTATTTTTTCATTTCCATTCATCGGCATATTATTGAAATAATTTTGCACATGAATTAATTTTTAAAAAGAGAAGTTGCATTTAATTATATATCTAGATTTTTTTTCATGCAATCCTGAGTAGGGGAAAAATGACAGTCCGACCTCGGGAGGAGGCGTGAGGCTCGGAGGAGGGAGGAGGGCTCCTCCTCCTCAATCCTCCTCCTCAAACCTCCTCCTCAATCCTCCTCCACAATCCTCCTCCTCCTAAACCCTCCTCCTCAATCCTCCTCATTCCTCAAGGTTGTCTTATAAGAGAAGGGGTTAAAAAGGGGGATTAAATTTTTTTCGTGAAATTTGAATATTTTATGCTATAAGAGAGGGGTAAAAGGGTGATTAATTTTTTAAGTATACTTCAGTACGAGCGGTTCTTTTGACTGTTGATTAAGAGATGAATGATTCATATTAAATTAAAAATAGTAATTAATTAAAAAGTAATTAAAAATAATAAGTGAAAAATAATGAAGGGAATTTTTCGAGCGGTATTTTTTAGTCAAGTGTAGTACGTAGTGGAATTTAAGAAGTGAATAACAGCAATTAACAATAATTAGTAATTAATAAAAAAGTAATTAAAAATATTGAGTAAAAATAATGAAGGTAATAATTAAAAATGATAATTAAAAATAATGAGTAAAAAATAATGAAGGGAATTTTTCGGTGAACTTTAGTTTAAGGATTTATTTTTTGATTTGAAGCGGAAATTTTGGGGAGATTGATTTTTTTTTTTTTTTCACCGTGTTTTTAATAAGGGGTTAAGCGGATATTTTGGGGACACAGAATGTTTTTTTCTGTACTATTGTACGAGTAGTTTTTAATTTTAATGTGGTGACTTAAAAATTTTCAGTTTGGTGTAATTTAAGAGTTTATTTTTTGATTTTAAGCAGAAATTTTGGGGAGATTGATTTTTTTTTTTTTTCACCGTGTTTTTAATAAGGGGTTAAGCGGATATTTTGGGGACACAGAATGTTTTTTTCTGTACTATTGTACGAGTAGTTTTTAATTTTAATGTGGTGACTTAAAAATTTTCAGTTTGGTGTAATTTAAGAGTTTATTTTTTGATTTTAAGCAGAAATTTTGGGGAGATTGATTTTTTTTTCACCGTGTTTTAGATGAGGAGTTAAGCGGGTATTTGGGGACATAGAATGTTTTTTTTTCAGTACTATTGTACGAGGGGTTTTCAATTTTAATGTGGCAACTTAAAATTTTTCTGTTTGGTGTCATTTAAGAGTTTATTTTTTCGATTTTAAGTGGGAATTTGGGGAGATTGATTTTTTTTTTTTCCGCTGTACTCTTACATGATGAGTTAAGCGGATATTTTGGGGGAAATTATTATTTTAGACTAATCATTCACGAAGGATATTTTGCGGACATAAGTGTTTAATAGGGGGACTTTAAATTTTGCAATGGGATTGACGTGCGCTCGTCGACCTAACCGTACGGAGTTTGTAATTTTCTTCGAATCATGGGTGCATATTGGCTTAGACTATCTTAGAAAGACTTCCACCACCTTTATCTCTACCCACCGTCATAAATAACACATGCTGGTAATGGGAATTTGAGAATAATAACTTTAAATATTAATTTAATGAAGGAACTTTAAAATTATTTCGAGTACTATTTTTAGTTAACTATGTTATACACTTAATATTTCAAAGTAATTAAAAAATAACTTTAAAATTTGAATGAGAAAATATGTTTAAAAATGAAATTTTTCATACTAACATTTATTTGCGCTCGTTGACCTAACCGTTCGGAATCTGTGATTTTCCTCGAATCATGTGTGAATAACTGTTAGATTTCCTTAGAAGGGCTTGAATAAGCTTCAACCATCATAAATAACGCATGTCTGTAACGGGAATTTGAACTTAATTATTTTAAATATTCATTTTAATGAGGTGACTACGAAAACAATTTGTAGAACTTTTGATCGGTAATAATTTTTATTGGGAAACTTAAAAGAATCTTGTGATTTTTTTGGGAACTAATTTTTAATTGCTGAATTGCAATCTGTATTCGCCTTTCTTTTGTGTGAGATTGTATAAATGTTGATGAAAACTATTTCTGTTCCAATTAATGAAATTTAATAATTAAAATAATAAAGTGTTTTTCACCAGACACCTCTTTTTCAAAATTCGTGCATATTTTTTAACATAACAATGTGTTTAATATAAGTAATTTTTGTGTGTCCTTTCTTTTCTGAAAGAGTAAGCGATTTTTAACAGAAATATCTTTTGACGTGTATAATTTTTCGTTGGCAGAACAATTTTCAAATAAATAAATTTTAATATTAATAGAATTTTTGACTTTCCGAAGAAAAAAAGGAACTTATTTTTAATGTTTTAATACTTGTCGGTTAAAAAAATTAAACTATATTTATTATCGAAATGAATTCATCTACATTAATTTAAAAACATATAATATTTATAACCAGTAACGCAGAACTTTTTCAAACCCTGTTAATGAGATTTTATAACAAAAGTGTTATTATATAATTGAATTACTGTTTTTAAAATGTGTTGTATGTATGTGCGTGTTTTGAATGTATCTGTATGTTGTATGTATGTATGTATGTGTGTGTGTTGCATAGTGTGTGTGTGTCGTATGTATGTGTATGTTGTATGTATATGTATGTGTGTGTGTGTTGTATGTATGTGCATGTTGTATGTATGTGTGTGTATGTATGTATGTGTGAGTTGTATGTATGTGCATGTTGAATGTATGTGTATGTAATTTTTTTTTGCCGATAGGTGTGATCTTTAGCTGAAAGTGACCTAGGGTCAAAACTTTCACCCAGGAATCGCCACGAGGAGGCAGATCACATGATTCCCGTATTGCACACATTCACATACATTATTTCGAGCGATATTTTTAGCGAAACATAATATACAATTGAAGTTTTAGAATAATTAAAAAATAACTTTAAAATTTAAATGAAAGAATGTTTCAAAATGGAATTTTACGTACTAACATTTAATCGCGCTCGTCGGTTTTTACTGTTTGGAGGTCTGTTAATTTTCCTTTAACCTTGGAAAACCTTGCGTCAATAAGGATATTTCAGAAAGACCCCCACTTTGGATACTCTTTTAAACTAATATTTGTAATGAGATGTGTTCGCGCGCGTCGGCCTAACTGTTTGGAGTATCAACATAAAATCAGCAAATTAATACAAAATATTTCAAATAGTAAGAAAATGATTGATTAAAATCACCAAGTAAGAATAAAAATACTTCAAGCAATGAGAAAATAAATGTTTAAAATCAAAAATTTAACATTTAAAGGTTTTATCTTCAGATCTAAATAATTTATGAAAAATGCTTTTAAATATTTTTAAAGCTGTATTGAAAATAATATTTTTCATACCTTAACATCAAAAAAAGTGTTAAATCCAAATCGATGAAGAGTTTAATAATTGTTTTCTCAAAGAGAGGATACTAAATTCGTTGCAATATATGTGTGTGTGTGTAAACATAAATGAATCATTCTTATCTGCTTATCTGATAGCGTTTTCCGAAAAGGGTTGAATCTCTGAATCATAACTGATAGGAACTGGGGTTGATGTGTTATCTTAATTAATCTTAATGAGTACTATATCTAATTAAAATTATTTGACTTGAAATAAAATAACGTCTGTTGAGCAATATCTTTTGAAAACTTAAGATTTAATTATTTAAATCAAATTAAAGGCTTTTTTTATCTCATCGATTTATTTTAAATAAAACTAAAATATTTATATTTTTCTGTACTTTGTTAGCAAAATAAAGAGTGTATCACATTCATTTCGGCTTTAACTGTTTGAAAATTTAAATTAACCTATAATTAAAATGATTACATAAGGTTGAGTATGCGATCTTTTAAATGAAATCTAGTTAAAAACGGAACACGCATTCATATAAAACTTTAAATACTTATGGTGTTGTGTATAATGCAATGTATGTATTAAATATTAAATGAAAAATATGAATTAACAATAAATGAAAGACATTAACATTAATAAAATATTAATTAAACATTGCATTGATTAAAAACTTAATGAAAAATATTAATTTGGGAATACGCATCCTTATAAAACTTTAAACATTTATGCTTTTGGGTATAATATTATGGATGTATTAAATATTAAATGAAAAATATGAATTAACAATAAATAAAAAATATTAATTAACATTAATAAAATATTAATTAAACATTGTGTTAATTAAAATATAGATTAAAAATTTAATGAAAAATATTAATTTCTCATGTAATTAAAATAACACTTTATAAATTAATGAATTAATAATAAATGAAACATGTTCATTCGAAACAACTTGAGAAATACTAATTTGTAATGAAATTAGAAAATACCAATTAATTAAATATTAATTAAAAATTAAATGAAAACTATTTATGAGAGACACATTGAAAAATATTCTCACCTTAAACTTTCATTCGCCAATCCTTAAATCCAACCTTCATCGTTGCTTACCTGTTAGGAAATGTCTGATAACAACAAATTCTTATCTTTAACGGTATTTCCCGAAGGCTGACTCACTAGATAAGTAACAATGACAAGTTCAAATCTGAAATTAAGAGTTTATTCATATTGAATATAATTAATATAATGTTTAATTAAAAAGAGACTTAATTTATTTAATACGTCATATTTAAGAATTTAATTTAATCCTGAATATAATTTTTTTAAATCTTATTAATAGAATAAAAAAGAAATTCTTTTCAACATTTTCAAGAAACACACATGTTATTGAATACTTAATAGAATATTTTTCGTAATGAATGTGTAATTAACATTTTTAAAGGATTTTTTCTAATTAATTAGTGTTTAATTAAAATTTTCATAATTAAAATAAATATATCAAATAAAAAAGGAATTCTTTTCAAAATTTTCAAGAAACACAAGTTATTATTAAGTAATATTTCGAATAACTACAAACTTTAATCATGATGAGTCATCACTGTGAATGATCTTTTCTTCTCATATGTTATAAAAACGAGTTTAAGTACCCAAATTTATTGATATATTTCATTGTGTGTTGGATCCTTCTTTACTAATCTCGTTAAAATTATTCATTTACCAATGATTTAAACTTCACATTTTAAAGTTATTTATATAATATACTAATATTTGACTATTAAATATCAAATAATGGATATGCACTTTTTACACTCACATCTTACAATGTACTTAGTAACCAAATTTAATGATTTTTAAGCATGTCTTCTTAAATTTTTTTCAATGAAAGACTATCACAGTTGAATATTTAGCTTTCTCTTCATAACTTTATCGAAAAATATGTAATGCATACCACACGATTTCATTAAATGAATCACAATACATTTCAAACTTCTCATTTTCAATGTTTTATATATACTAGTGTTTATCAAATAGGTGTTTATTCTGAACAATCATTACTTAGTATATTGATGAAAAGTTTGTGTTGAACGGTTTTTAACTTAAATGGTGTGAGAGAAGGATATATTAGGACAGAAGTTATTAAATATAGAGTCTTTAAAGTTTATACCCGTGCAAGAATTGGCATTTCAAGAAACAAAGTTGTGTCACATTTGAAAGCATTCTTTATATTCGAAACGCACACGTGATCACGATCACATCACTGAAGAGCATAGAGAAGCTGTTTATGTTGTATATAATTTGAATTTTCATTAACACAATATTATAACCGAAGTTTTTCGACAGTTTGAAAAAATTATGATGTTCAACGTCTGCACACGTTAACACAGAATAAGATTAGCTTATGCCCTTTCGATGATAAGCGTTATTTGCAGGTAAGATGTATTAACATAACAAAATTTTCTTGGTAATTTTACTCGCAGGTTTCGAAACCACAAACATCTGATCATACTTCTCATTTTTAACACGCGACACTAACCATTGGGCCATTAAAGCCCGTAATTTAGTAACTAAAAATTAAGAAAGATCATCGAAAATGATTACTTCACACATGCAAAAATAATTTTTATTGTGACTTATCAGTTAAAAATCACGAAGAAAAGAAAAATATCACATATGTTTTGGATTACTTTGAGATTTTATGAGTCACTTCATCAGTTAAATAGACATAACCACTTCTTATGAATCACTACTTATGCTTAAATTTTGAAACACTTGCTTATATGAAATGTATTATATTTTAGTTTATCAGTGATAGTGCGATTACTTGTTAATAATTTTAATGTTATTAAAAAAATTTAAAAAAATCAAATGTGAATAATTAATTAAAAAAAAGCACAAGTCACTATTAAAGGTTTGAACAAATTATTAAAATTATTTTACAAAACTTTTCAAATTATTTAAAAATGTTTCACTAATATTTAGTAATCGTCAAATTTTAATGTCGATAATCATTTATGTGAGTCAGGTTTTCTGTTTTAACTGTTAAGTTATCAGATTCCCCCTTCAAGTACATCTCATTGATAAGTTTTAATCAACCAATCAACTATTTATTTACCCCCAGCAACCAGCTATTTGTTTACCCTAGTAACCAAAAAGCTTTTGTCGACACATGAACAAAATTTTGAAGATGCAAGACTCTTCATTTTCATTCGAAAAAACAATGACTTATGTAATAAATTTTTTCTTTACTTAAATGAAACCTTCACATGTGTATGGTAAAACTTGGAAAATTTCATTTAATGCACAAATTTAAAGTTAACAGACAAGGTCTTCACACATCTTTTAGTATTTTACTAACACTTTGCCAAATATCTTTAGAAAACAACAACAGAATTTTAAATAATTATTTTAATAAAAATTCTCTTTTGTAAGTGACATTATTAAACTAACTTGAAAAATTAACTTGGCAAAGCAAGTTTTCACTATTCCAACTAAGTAATATTCATAAGTTTTATATGATAAACAACCTGTTTGGTTATGTCCCAGCATGGCTTTATAAAATGTATCTAAAATAACCTTTAATATCAATGTTTAAAAATATGCGAATAATTCAGTTAGTCTTTTATAGATGATTATTTTCCCTTCTATTATTTAAAAGACATTTTAAAATAAAATTATTACTGATGCCAGTTTATCCCAGTGTTATGAAATGTGTATGCAAAACTTTTAATTCTAATTTTCACATTTTATTATTTCAAATTATTGTTTTCAAATTGTACTAAAATTTGGAAAAAAATATTTAATTTTCATGCATAATTAAATTGAAATACTTTAATAATAAAGACACATTTAACATTGTATACTCACCTAATCCAACACTTTCACAAATACACGTCCGACTCGCTCCAAGGTTTAGGAAGAAATGAGAGATTCAAAGTCCTTATCAGAAAATGTTATCAGATAGTCTTATCTTAAGATAAGTGACGTCAGAGAACATATGTCATCAACTGGTCACGTGATGTATATCACATGACCAGTGCTTTGTTAATTAATCTTATTAATTAATTATTAAGTATTAAATTATTAATTATTAATTAATTAATTATTAAGTATTAAATTATTAATTATTAATTAATTAATTATTAAGTATTAAATTAAATTATTTAATATTATTAATTAATCTTATTAAAAATAGTTATTATTTTTTAATAACAAAGAATTAATAATATTAAATAATTTAATTTAATACTTAATAATTAATTAATTAATAATTAATAATTTAATACTTAATAATTAATTAATAAGATTAATTAACAAAGCACTGGTCATGTGATATACATCACGTGACCAGTTGATGACATATGTTCTCTGACGTCACTTATCTTAAGATAAGACTATCTGATAACATTTTCTGATAAGGACTTTGAATCTCTCATTTCTTCCTAAACCTTGGAGCGAGTCGGACGTGTATTTGTGAAAGTGTTGGATTAGGTGAGTATACAATGTTAAATGTGTCTTTATTATTAAAGTATTTCAATTTAATTATGCATGAAAATTAAATATTTTTTTCCAAATTTTAGTACAACTTGAAAACAATAATTTGAAATAATAAAATGTGAAAATTAGAATTAAAAGTTTTGCATACACATTTCATAACACTGGGATAAACTGGCATCAGTAATAATTTTATTTTAAAATGTCTTTTAAATAATAGAAGGGAAAATAATCATCTATAAAAGACTAACTGAATTATTCGCATATTTTTAAACATTGATATTAAAGGTTATTTTAGATACATTTTATAAAGCCATGCTGGGACATAACCAAACAGGTTGTTTATCATATAAAACTTATGAATATTACTTAGTTGGAATAGTGAAAACTTGCTTTGCCAAGTTAATTTTTCAAGTTAGTTTAATAATGTCACTTACAAAAGAGAATTTTTATTAAAATAATTATTTAAAATTCTGTTGTTGTTTTCTAAAGATATTTGGCAAAGTGTTAGTAAAATACTAAAAGATGTGTGAAGACCTTGTCTGTTAACTTTAAATTTGTGCATTAAATGAAATTTTCCAAGTTTTACCATACACATGTGAAGGTTTCATTTAAGTAAAGAAAAAATTTATTACATAAGTCATTGTTTTTTCGAATGAAAATGAAGAGTCTTGCATCTTCAAAATTTTGTTCATGTGTCGACAAAAGCTTTTTGGTTACTAGGGTAAACAAATAGCTGGTTGCTGGGGGTAAATAAATAGTTGATTGGTTGATTAAAACTTATCAATGAGATGTACTTGAAGGGGGAATCTGATAACTTAACAGTTAAAACAGAAAACCTGACTCACATAAATGATTATCGACATTAAAATTTGACGATTACTAAATATTAGTGAAACATTTTTAAATAATTTGAAAAGTTTTGTAAAATAATTTTAATAATTTGTTCAAACCTTTAATAGTGACTTGTGCTTTTTTTTAATTAATTATTCACATTTGATTTTTTTAAATTTTTTTAATAACATTAAAATTATTAACAAGTAATCGCACTATCACTGATAAACTAAAATATAATACATTTCATATAAGCAAGTGTTTCAAAATTTAAGCATAAGTAGTGATTCATAAGAAGTGGTTATGTCTATTTAACTGATGAAGTGACTCATAAAATCTCAAAGTAATCCAAAACATATGTGATATTTTTCTTTTCTTCGTGATTTTTAACTGATAAGTCACAATAAAAATTATTTTTGCATGTGTGAAGTAATCATTTTCGATGATCTTTCTTAATTTTTAGTTACTAAATTACGGGCTTTAATGGCCCAATGGTTAGTGTCGCGTGTTAAAAATGAGAAGTATGATCAGATGTTTGTGGTTTCGAAACCTGCGAGTAAAATTACCAAGAAAATTTTGTTATGTTAATACATCTTACCTGCAAATAACGCTTATCATCGAAAGGGCATAAGCTAATCTTATTCTGTGTTAACGTGTGCAGACGTTGAACATCATAATTTTTTCAAACTGTCGAAAAACTTCGGTTATAATATTGTGTTAATGAAAATTCAAATTATATACAACATAAACAGCTTCTCTATGCTCTTCAGTGATGTGATCGTGATCACGTGTGCGTTTCGAATATAAAGAATGCTTTCAAATGTGACACAACTTTGTTTCTTGAAATGCCAATTCTTGCACGGGTATAAACTTTAAAGACTCTATATTTAATAACTTCTGTCCTAATATATCCTTCTCTCACACCATTTAAGTTAAAAACCGTTCAACACAAACTTTTCATCAATATACTAAGTAATGATTGTTCAGAATAAACACCTATTTGATAAACACTAGTATATATAAAACATTGAAAATGAGAAGTTTGAAATGTATTGTGATTCATTTAATGAAATCGTGTGGTATGCATTACATATTTTTCGATAAAGTTATGAAGAGAAAGCTAAATATTCAACTGTGATAGTCTTTCATTGAAAAAAATTTAAGAAGACATGCTTAAAAATCATTAAATTTGGTTACTAAGTACATTGTAAGATGTGAGTGTAAAAAGTGCATATCCATTATTTGATATTTAATAGTCAAATATTAGTATATTATATAAATAACTTTAAAATGTGAAGTTTAAATCATTGGTAAATGAATAATTTTAACGAGATTAGTAAAGAAGGATCCAACACACAATGAAATATATCAATAAATTTGGGTACTTAAACTCGTTTTTATAACATATGAGAAGAAAAGATCATTCACAGTGATGACTCATCATGATTAAAGTTTGTAGTTATTCGAAATATTACTTAATAATAACTTGTGTTTCTTGAAAATTTTGAAAAGAATTCCTTTTTTATTTGATATATTTATTTTAATTATGAAAATTTTAATTAAACACTAATTAATTAGAAAAAATCCTTTAAAAATGTTAATTACACATTCATTACGAAAAATATTCTATTAAGTATTCAATAACATGTGTGTTTCTTGAAAATGTTGAAAAGAATTTCTTTTTTATTCTATTAATAAGATTTAAAAAAATTATATTCAGGATTAAATTAAATTCTTAAATATGACGTATTAAATAAATTAAGTCTCTTTTTAATTAAACATTATATTAATTATATTCAATATGAATAAACTCTTAATTTCAGATTTGAACTTGTCATTGTTACTTATCTAGTGAGTCAGCCTTCGGGAAATACCGTTAAAGATAAGAATTTGTTGTTATCAGACATTTCCTAACAGGTAAGCAACGATGAAGGTTGGATTTAAGGATTGGCGAATGAAAGTTTAAGGTGAGAATATTTTTCAATGTGTCTCTCATAAATAGTTTTCATTTAATTTTTAATTAATATTTAATTAATTGGTATTTTCTAATTTCATTACAAATTAGTATTTCTCAAGTTGTTTCGAATGAACATGTTTCATTTATTATTAATTCATTAATTTATAAAGTGTTATTTTAATTACATGAGAAATTAATATTTTTCATTAAATTTTTAATCTATATTTTAATTAACACAATGTTTAATTAATATTTTATTAATGTTAATTAATATTTTTTATTTATTGTTAATTCATATTTTTCATTTAATATTTAATACATCCATAATATTATACCCAAAAGCATAAATGTTTAAAGTTTTATAAGGATGCGTATTCCCAAATTAATATTTTTCATTAAGTTTTTAATCAATGCAATGTTTAATTAATATTTTATTAATGTTAATGTCTTTCATTTATTGTTAATTCATATTTTTCATTTAATATTTAATACATACATTGCATTATACACAACACCATAAGTATTTAAAGTTTTATATGAATGCGTGTTCCGTTTTTAACTAGATTTCATTTAAAAGATCGCATACTCAACCTTATGTAATCATTTTAATTATAGGTTAATTTAAATTTTCAAACAGTTAAAGCCGAAATGAATGTGATACACTCTTTATTTTGCTAACAAAGTACAGAAAAATATAAATATTTTAGTTTTATTTAAAATAAATCGATGAGATAAAAAAAGCCTTTAATTTGATTTAAATAATTAAATCTTAAGTTTTCAAAAGATATTGCTCAACAGACGTTATTTTATTTCAAGTCAAATAATTTTAATTAGATATAGTACTCATTAAGATTAATTAAGATAACACATCAACCCCAGTTCCTATCAGTTATGATTCAGAGATTCAACCCTTTTCGGAAAACGCTATCAGATAAGCAGATAAGAATGATTCATTTATGTTTACACACACACACATATATTGCAACGAATTTAGTATCCTCTCTTTGAGAAAACAATTATTAAACTCTTCATCGATTTGGATTTAACACTTTTTTTATGTTAAGGTATGAAAAATATTATTTTCAATACAGCTTTAAAAATATTTAAAAGCATTTTTCATAAATTATTTAGATCTGAAGATAAAACCTTTAAATGTTAAATTTTTGATTTTAAACATTTATTTTCTCATTGCTTGAAGTATTTTTATTCTTACTTGGTGATTTTAATCAATCATTTTCTTACTATTTGAAATATTTTGTATTAATTTGCTGATTTTATGTTGATACTCCAAACAGTTAGGCCGACGCGCGCGAACACATCTCATTACAAATATTAGTTTAAAAGAGTATCCAAAGTGGGGGTCTTTCTGAAATATCCTTATTGACGCAAGGTTTTCCAAGGTTAAAGGAAAATTAACAGACCTCCAAACAGTAAAAACCGACGAGCGCGATTAAATGTTAGTACGTAAAATTCCATTTTGAAACATTCTTTCATTTAAATTTTAAAGTTATTTTTTAATTATTCTAAAACTTCAATTGTATATTATGTTTCGCTAAAAATATCGCTCGAAATAATGTATGTGAATGTGTGCAATACGGGAATCATGTGATCTGCCTCCTCGTGGCGATTCCTGGGTGAAAGTTTTGACCCTAGGTCACTTTCAGCTAAAGATCACACCTATCGGCAAAAAAAAATTACATACACATACATTCAACATGCACATACATACAACTCACACATACATACATACACACACATACATACAACATGCACATACATACAACACACACACACATACATATACATACAACATACACATACATACGACACACACACACTATGCAACACACACACATACATACATACATACAACATACAGATACATTCAAAACACGCACATACATACAACACATTTTAAAAACAGTAATTCAATTATATAATAACACTTTTGTTATAAAATCTCATTAACAGGGTTTGAAAAAGTTCTGCGTTACTGGTTATAAATATTATATGTTTTTAAATTAATGTAGATGAATTCATTTCGATAATAAATATAGTTTAATTTTTTTAACCGACAAGTATTAAAACATTAAAAATAAGTTCCTTTTTTTCTTCGGAAAGTCAAAAATTCTATTAATATTAAAATTTATTTATTTGAAAATTGTTCTGCCAACGAAAAATTATACACGTCAAAAGATATTTCTGTTAAAAATCGCTTACTCTTTCAGAAAAGAAAGGACACACAAAAATTACTTATATTAAACACATTGTTATGTTAAAAAATATGCACGAATTTTGAAAAAGAGGTGTCTGGTGAAAAACACTTTATTATTTTAATTATTAAATTTCATTAATTGGAACAGAAATAGTTTTCATCAACATTTATACAATCTCACACAAAAGAAAGGCGAATACAGATTGCAATTCAGCAATTAAAAATTAGTTCCCAAAAAAATCACAAGATTCTTTTAAGTTTCCCAATAAAAATTATTACCGATCAAAAGTTCTACAAATTGTTTTCGTAGTCACCTCATTAAAATGAATATTTAAAATAATTAAGTTCAAATTCCCGTTACAGACATGCGTTATTTATGATGGTTGAAGCTTATTCAAGCCCTTCTAAGGAAATCTAACAGTTATTCACACATGATTCGAGGAAAATCACAGATTCCGAACGGTTAGGTCAACGAGCGCAAATAAATGTTAGTATGAAAAATTTCATTTTTAAACATATTTTCTCATTCAAATTTTAAAGTTATTTTTTAATTACTTTGAAATATTAAGTGTATAACATAGTTAACTAAAAATAGTACTCGAAATAATTTTAAAGTTCCTTCATTAAATTAATATTTAAAGTTATTATTCTCAAATTCCCAATACCAGCATGTGTTATTTATGACGGTGGGTAGAGATAAAGGTGGTGGAAGTCTTTCTAAGATAGTCTAAGCCAATATGCACCCATGATTCGAAGAAAATTACAAACTCCGTACGGTTAGGTCGACGAGCGCACGTCAATCCCATTGCAAAATTTAAAGTCCCCCTATTAAACACTTATGTCCGCAAAATATCCTTCGTGAATGATTAGTCTAAAATAATAATTTCCCCCAAAATATCCGCTTAACTCATCATGTAAGAGTACAGCGGAAAAAAAAAAAATCAATCTCCCCAAATTCCCACTTAAAATCGAAAAAATAAACTCTTAAATGACACCAAACAGAAAAATTTTAAGTTGCCACATTAAAATTGAAAACCCCTCGTACAATAGTACTGAAAAAAAAACATTCTATGTCCCCAAATACCCGCTTAACTCCTCATCTAAAACACGGTGAAAAAAAAAAAAAAAAAAAAATCAATCTCCCCAAAATTTCTGCTTAAAATCAAAAAATAAACTCTTAAATTACACCAAACTGAAAATTTTTAAGTCACCACATTAAAATTAAAAACTACTCGTACAATAGTACAGAAAAAAACATTCTGTGCCCCCAAAATATCCGCTTAACCCCTTATTAAAAACACGGTGAAAAAAAAAAAAAAAATCAATCTCCCCAAAATTTCTGCTTAAAATCAAAAAATAAACTCTTAAATTACACCAAACTGAAAATTTTTAAGTCACCACATTAAAATTAAAAACTACTCGTACAATAGTACAGAAAAAAACATTCTGTGTCCCCAAAATATCCGCTTAACCCCTTATTAAAAACACGGTGAAAAAAAAAAAAAAAAATCAATCTCCCCAAAATTTCCGCTTCAAATCAAAAAATAAATCCTTAAACTAAAGTTCACCGAAAAATTCCCTTCATTATTTTTTACTCATTATTTTTAATTATCATTTTTAATTATTACCTTCATTATTTTTACTCAATATTTTTAATTACTTTTTTATTAATTACTAATTATTGTTAATTGCTGTTATTCACTTCTTAAATTCCACTACGTACTACACTTGACTAAAAAATACCGCTCGAAAAATTCCCTTCATTATTTTTCACTTATTATTTTTAATTACTTTTTAATTAATTACTATTTTTAATTTAATATGAATCATTCATCTCTTAATCAACAGTCAAAAGAACCGCTCGTACTGAAGTATACTTAAAAAATTAATCACCCTTTTACCCCTCTCTTATAGCATAAAATATTCAAATTTCACGAAAAAAATTTAATCCCCCTTTTTAACCCCTTCTCTTATAAGACAACCTTGAGGAATGAGGAGGATTGAGGAGGAGGGTTTAGGAGGAGGAGGATTGTGGAGGAGGATTGAGGAGGAGGTTTGAGGAGGAGGATTGAGGAGGAGGAGCCCTCCTCCCTCCTCCGAGCCTCACGCCTCCTCCCGAGGTCGGACTGTCATTTTTCCCCTACTATCCTGTTTTTGTGAAATTGGGAACTACTTGTATATACTTGCACAAAATACAATTAGAATTTGTGAATTAGAAATTATTACTATATTTAGGTTCCTATTTAGACATTTTTAATAAGGTTATTCATACATATACAGGGTGAGTCATAAATATCGAAACAATAGGCTATCTCCTTAAATATTGCCCCTAGACCCATACTTCCAATTGCAAGTTTCATAAAAAAAGGTAAATATTTTGATAAGGTAAGTTGCAACTCTATGGGGAGGGGGGGGGGGGTCTATTTTAAAAATTACGAAAATTAAATTTTTATACGGCCCCCAGAGGATAAAACTTCCAATTAGAAAAAGTTTCCTTGTCAATTCCTGAATTGAACAAAAAAAAAAAAAAAAAAAAAAAAAAATCATTTCGATATCTTCAAAACTCAGAGAGTTATGACAATTTTAATAAATCGTGAGGTTTCAAGGGATCAGACACAAATTGAAATGTAATTGAAGTGTAATTGAAGAAACAATGTTTCTGTAAGGTGTCCAGGAAACATTTATTTTATTTATTTATTTATAGAGTTAGAATTTTGAATGTTTTGTGATGGTTAATCACATAATTTAAAAACATTGTAACATCAAAAGATTTAATAATTAAAAAAAAAAAATAGAGTAAATTAAAATTGTTATAAATCAAAATATTATTTGTCGCGTGGAATTTTTTTCTTTTGATTAAATGAAATTGTCTAATTTTTAATTTTGATTCAGCATTTTAAATATATATACATTTTTAAATAAAAGTATTTAAAATAGCAATATAAAAAAAGATGCAATTTTTTGTAAACAAATCATATTTATAAAAGTAAATTTTCTGAGGTGAAAACTTTTTTTGGCGCGTTGGACAGTTTGAGATGTTAAAAAACTATTGAACTAGCTGTTACCGTAACCGACGTTTATTGATTTATGTCAGTTTAAAAATGAGAAATACTGAAATAAAAACATCTCATGCAGAAAAGTGCATTTAGTTTTAAACAAAGATGGACTCCTAACGTTTAAATGCTTTTTAAAAGTTCCTAGGTGATTAACTCCGTCCTGTATAGTTTCGATTTCAGATTTTGTTTAAATTTTGCCATTCTCGCCTTCTTTAATTACTATTTAAATGCGTCAGTTGATTAAAACCCCATTTTTTTATCACGTCGATTTCAAATTTTTTCATTGTTTTGGCCCTGTCAACTTTATATTTTTCTTGTTAAAATTGCTATTACACGATGCGTAAAAGGTGGCTCTAATTACGGGACTTCAAACTGAAGGTAGGTGCTGGGTTCTAACCCAATCGCGATCGTCGGCCTAACCGTTCGAAGTTTTCCGTGGTTTTCTTCGAACCCTGCAATTCCTTGCGTAAATATGGGTTAGGTTACCTTAGAAAGACCCTCGCGGAGGACACCCCTCTCCTAAGGGCCTATATTCCTATTGTAGATAATTGTCCAACAGAAAAAAATCTAATTATGGGCGACACACTGTTAAAGGTTTTAAGGTGAAATTATTCAATTGAATTTCTTAAAAGATGTTTTGTTCGAACGCATTAAATCTTGATCAATTAAATACACTTATAACGGAATATTAATGGGAGCTTGGCATAAAAAAATACGCAACAGGAACGTTATATTCTTAGACTTAAATATTTGAATAAATATATTTTTTTTTTTTTAAATGCCGTTTTGAATAAATAAACTACTCAGATGTAGCAATCTGAGGACTCTTAAGATACGTAATTCCATGCATTAGTACTTGACATCACTGAAATCGTGTAAATTATACAAAATTCAGTATAACAGCGCCACCCGAAAGACGATTGATACAAAAACGTAAACAAAACCAATTCATGTCAAGAAGTAACTGAATCTGACTTTTTATGAAAATTCCTGCATTAGTTCTTAAGGTAGAGCTATTGCAGAAATCGTAACAACTGCAGTGTTGCAGCGCCACACGTGGAGCTATATACAACAAAATATAAAAAACATCAAGTCATGTCAAGGACTATCTGAATCTGAAGTTTGATGATATCCCTTACATTAATTCTGGAGATACAGCTATTGCGGAAATGGCACAAAAGCCTGTACAGTAGGGCCACCTGTTAAGCGATTTACACCAAAAACTAATCAGCTCCAATTTATATCAAGGACTAAGTAAATATTTTTTTTTATTAAATTCCGTGGATTAATTCTTGAGGTAGGGCGATCACAATATTTATGCCATATACAGAGATACAGGAGCAGTGACTCACAGACAGACATTTTGTAAAAACATGCTTTTCGGTGTCTCTGAGCCCTAAAACGTGTGAATCTGTCGAAAACCGGAATTCAAAATTTTCATTAATCCAATACTTTCCTCTTTTAAAGATAGAAAAATGTAAAAATAGGTTTAAAACTACATAAATTTCAAGGGCGGCGCCAGAGTTTGCCCGACGTGGGGGCGCTGTATACCCGACAGGGGGGGGGGGGCAAGTTTATATTACATATTAGAGGTATCCGCGTATTGGTCCGGGTTCTAAAAAATGCGTGGCAAAAATTTTAGGCCGAGGACCGATCCGGTTTGTGCTAAATAGATTAATGTTCCGGTCGGCATAAAATTTAGAAAATCTGCCTGATTATACGGTCTACGAAATACAAATACATACATATATAATATAACCTAACCAAAGAAAAAAAGGTTAAAATCTCGGCCCGCCCGACTCCATTTCTACAAAACGTGACTTTTTACTTCGATACGGTTATAAAATATTATGTATGAGGGGTGTCTGATAAAAAATAGTCTTTTTAAGAAGTGTTCTAGGCGGCAATATTTATTTTGAATGAATATCTATTTGCATGTAAATGTTTCAATTATCATTCAGTTATCGTTAATACTTATATCATGTATTGGAGACTAAAAAATCAGAAAAATGCCACACAGTAAAATTTTACAAGATAAAGTCGCATAGTAACAAAAAAAAAAAAAAAAAAAAAAAAAAAAGAGCGAGTGTTGGTCAAGTTGTTCTCGTAGCAGGTGTAATGTATTATATTCTTTTCACCTGTATTATTATATTCATTTTGAATCAACATATTTTACGTTTACTTGAGAACACACGCATTGTCATGTTAAACACAGACTATTTTCAAATTTCTCGTTTTAATTAGAATATTTTTAAACAATTTTTTTTTCTTGCATGAGACACCTGAAGTTGCTCTTTAATATGACTTTTTTCCGCTTTTTCAATTTCGGTAGCAAAAAATTTTTTTAAAGATATTTGCACTTTCAGGTACGGTTTTGAAACAAAGTACTTTTTGGGGGTTATAGGCAGGTTTTACTGTATTTTAATTTTATTGCCTAAAAATCTACTATTCTTTAAAAATAATAAATTCTAAAGTTTAATTATAGAATAATGGGGTATTAAACTTATAAAAATAATGTTTGGAACGGGCCAAACTTTACTGATTTTTGCACGGCCAAAGTCGTTTCGTGAGGTTGATTTTCATACGGGCTGAATCGAAACCGAGACTAAAAATTTCGACCCGTGCAATCCTAGGAAGAATGAAGTCAGTCCCAGCTCGGTATCGAAAAAGTTAGTTAAGGATGTTCTCAATTGCTCCGCTCAACAAGCGCAATACTTTTTGACACATTTAAAAATTCATCTTTTAGAGAGCAATTAGACAGTTTCTGAATAACAACATCTGCTAGTTTCATGCATGTCCGAACAAAAATAAATTAAAGCATGTGTCACAATGTTGCCCTTTTTTATTTAAGAACTCCTTTAAGCCATGAAAAGAAAGAAAATCAGGCATGAACCGGCTCCAGTGTCGTAAAAGAAAATAGGCCCGGACCCGGCCAATGCAGACCTCTATCAAGGTTTATCCTGGAACTGGAGCTCGGTGAAAATTTCTTTCCTAACTTGGGTTATTCGCTAAGAATAAATAATATGGCAAACCATGCTGGCTAATCCAGTCAATTGATTCTGGAGTGGATAAGGAAACCAGCGCAGCCTATTGAGTGAATACAAAATAAAAACAATATTGCTGTTTTTTTTTTTTTTTTTTTTTTTTTTTTTTTTTTTTTTTTTTTTTTTACGCATAAAATGTTTTGTGTAATTCTATATTCAATAGGTACAGAGATAAAAAATTTTCGGGAAAAAAACACAGCATAAAAACACCATCTGTAGGGCAATATACACCAAAATGTCATTAATACTAATTGAATGCAGAGGCGTAGCTACAGATATTTTTTGGGGGGGGGGGGGGGGAGAATTTAAAAATTTCCCAACTTGAAAAATATTGTTCTAATTTCCAATTAAAATTATACAATGCAATGTGCTTATAATGATAACAATACTTATGCATTAAAAATAATTTCTTTTCCAAAAAAAAAAAAAAAAAAACTAGATTTATTGCTATTTTTTCAGCATAAAAATAAAGATCAGAAGAAAAAGAGATAAAGATTATACTTTTACCACAAAGGTTAAAGAAACAATTTCAAATAATGCAATAAATGTAAGATTCAAAGTTAGAGACATTGCATACATTCAAAAAAAATTATATAAATATATGAAATATGAAATAAAAAATGTTACATAAACTAAAATTGTAACGATTGCTAATGAACACTTACATTGTAATTTTTTTCATTTAACACTGATCCTTCTGTTCTTCAAAGAAGCCCACCTAATGATCACATCGTCCAGTTTAAGTAAGTCCGCTATTTTATTTTCACATTTCAAAAGCATTAAGCTATCCAGTCTGTCATCGCTCATGGTAGTTCGTAATTCATTTTTTATAATTTTTAGCTGACTAAATGTCCTTTCATTTGACGCAACACCATAAGCTGCTGTGAATGTTAAAATGCACAGTTTGAAGGCTTGACCTAAATAATTTTTGAATTTTTTGGCATGAACGAAAAGTCCGTTAAGAGAGTCAACATTATTGTTTGAACACAAGTCAAAAAGTATTTCCATTTGACTCTGCATGTCGTGTATGTCAGGTTTATCAGATCCAGGAGGAAACATGTTAATAACTTTTTCTAGATTACTTATGCTCAAATTTGCTTTGGTGAATGGTAGCTTAAAAATCGAATGTATCGGTTCAATAGTATCTTTGATATATAAAACATTGTCATTGAAACCCATTATTAATGTGTCCAAAACTTCTTTGAATTCTTTCCTGTAAAAAGTATTTAAATCTATGTCCATTGCTGTTCTATTGTTTTCATCAATTTTTTTAGGTGGAACCCTTTTTCTATGGTGTTTTCGGAAGTCTGATTCAACATCTATCCCCATTTTTTCAGCGAATACAATTGAACTTTTTATAAGATTATTCATTCCAGTGGAATCATCACTAATTGCTTGTAAGCTTTGGACAGTACTTTTTATTATCGCAATGCAGTCAATGACGTTAAAATCAGGTGTCTCCAGAATTTCAGTTAAAATTTTTATTTTGCTTAAGATGTTTTTCATGAAAAAAAATGATGCAATAAAATCAAAAGTTTTCATTTTTTTATAAATTCCAAATGCTTTTGTTCTAGTAGAGGAATCAAAAGTCTTTTCATTGAAAATATTTTCTAATAGTTCTATTACCATTTCAAACGATTGAGTTAAGGCTTTGACCGATTCAGCTCTTGCGGTCCATCTGGTTTTTGATAGATTTTTAAGTTGAATTACTTTATCAATGTTCTCTACACTTGACTGATAATGCTTAAATCTTTTTGTACTTAATGTGAAAAAGACATAGAGCTCTTCAAGGATGTTAAACAAATCTTGAATTAATATGCTAACGTTGCAAGCATGTTCTAGAGCAGTATTAGTGCGGTGATCTTGACAAGGTATGTAAGGAACACTGTGACCGACAATCTCAGATATATGTTTTTGTACACCATTGAACCTCCCGGACATATTTTGAGCAAAATCATAAGACTGGAATGCAAGCTTCGAATAATCAATTTCTATTTCATTTAAGCACTGTAAAATTAAATCTGCCATTCCCTTTCCAGTTTTGTCACTACATTTAATTGTTTTGACCAATCTTTCCCTAATCTCACCTTCATTACTTACACTTCGGATAACAATAGACATTATATCTTTGTGTGACAGATCTGGAGTTGTGTCGGCCAAAACTACAAAACATAAACTATTTTTTATTTCAGAAGTGATTACCTGACGAATTTCAGATGCTATTAAATTTATCATTTCATTTTGAGATTCTGGACTCATATATGTAACATGATATGGTCTCAATTTTTTATCTTCAAACCAACATTTCATTGTAGTATTGTGCCTTGAGATAAGCTGTATCACTTCGCAAAAATTTCCTTTATTAATATCATCGGTGTTTGACTCTCGAAATGCTAATCCTTGCTTTCCGAATGTTTTACAAGTATCCATTAAAATTTTGATAACTTCTCTGTTGTGCATTCGAACTTTTTCTTCCTGAATTAAAACTTGTCTTTTTGATTTGTCAATTAAGACATCAATATGTTTTTTCTTTACAAGAAAATTACAAAAATCATATAGAGCAGACTCATGAGCTTGAGATGAGAAATGTTGTTGGAGCTTCCCTAATTTATCTTTTCCGCAACTTTTCATTTTACCCCATACTTTTACTCCGGTTGAAGTCCAAGCATCTTCTCTTTTTTCACGGTGCGCGGAAAAAAGGTCAACGGAAAAAACGTCAACGGAAAAAAGGGCAACGGAAAAAAGGGCAACGGAAAAAACGTCAACGGAAAAAAAGGCAACGGAAAAAAGGGCAACAGGTAAAAGCTTATGTATAAAGACAGCAACTTTCATATCTTTATGTAAACTTTGACCAAAAATATTCTTTAAGTGACGAAAAGGGGCAAACGTGAAAAAAAAAAAATACAGGTATATATATTTTTAATAGGGTGGAAAAAAGACACAAAAAAACTTGTTGTCTTGATATTTGGAATGTTCAGACGGATAGCAGAAAAAGAGTCGAAATTTTAAAATTTGGTACACGAAACTCAATTTGGCAACATGCAGCATAAACCATTTAAAATAAAATTTAAAATATAACGAAATTTGTTATGGTGGTTCTATTAATAGAAATAATTACAAGGCAAGAAAGAGACAAGGTTGGAAGAAAAACATGGAAAACTCGGAACTATTTGGCCGACGGATGCGATTGGGTTCGAACCCAGCACCTCCCGTCTACCAGCTTCGAGAGCACAACCTCTTAGCCACTGGTGGGGCGGATTTGACAAGGGGGGGGGGTCTTATTTAGAAACCATAAAGTCGAGTAATGGTTTCATTTTTTCGATAATACTTGTAGAAGAAGAATAAGAAATGAATAAAAATTTATAATATTTAATAATTAATAATATTTAAATAATAATTAAATATTCATTAATAATTTTATATTTAATTTATATTTATATATTATTATATATTTTTATTATGTTATTATATTAATTATTATGTGTTATACTGTATATTATATATATTATAATATATAAATATAAAAAATTAAATATAAAATATAATAAATATTAATAACAATAATGTAGTAATAATAATATAGTATATAAATATTAAATATAATAATTATTTTAAATAATATTAAAAAATATAAAATATATAGATATAAGTAAATTTATAAAATTATAAAATTATATAAGTATAATAAAATATTAATCTATGATTCAATTATTATTACATTATATTTATATATGCTCATGTTTTTACCGGTCCTTTTTTTTCCAGGCACTTTTTTTTCGTTTACCGATTTGGAAATGGCAAGGATTGTTATTGTTGTTACTTCCGATTATCTGCCCGGGGTATATAGGCCTTGTAGGAGAGCCCTCAGTGGAGGTCTTTCTAACTGTATTTACGCAAGGTTACCCAAGGTTAGAAGAAAATCATGGAAAACTCCGAACGATTTGGCCGACGGATGCGATTGGGTTCGAACCCAGTACCTTCCGTCTACCAGCTTCGAGAGCCACAACCTCTTAGCCACTGGTGGGGCAGATTTGACAAGGGGGGACTTATTTAGAAACCATAAAGTCGAATAATGTTTTCATTTTTCGATAAATGCAGGTGGCCTTCCAGAAAATGCGGTCCAAAATGGTGTTTTCGACAGAATTTTCGCACGCGAAAGCCTGATAAAGGTCATCGTGAGAAAACACTACCTTATTACAAAATGCAATTCACTTGTCGAAAAATGAAATAATATGTTTATACATACAGTTTTTTATTCAATTATTATTATTTTTATTATTATTACTATAATCAATAGAGTCACCATAACAAATTTCATTATTTTTTAAATTTAAATGGTTTATGCTGCTGTATCCAAAATTGAGTTTTCTTCTGCCAAATCTCCACATTTCGACTCATTTTCTGTTATCCCCCTTAACATTCTAATAACATAATTAAATATGAAGAAAACAAAAAAAATAAAATAAAAAAAAAAATAAAAATAAAAATAAAAAATAAATAAAAAAAAAATTGCCATTTTTTCCACCTTATTTAAAATGTATTTGTACCATTTTTTTTTTTTTTTTTTCATTGCCTGTTTTAAACTTTTTTTTCACTCCAAAGAATGTCCTTGGTCAAAGTTTGAATAAAGGTATGAAAGTCGCTGTTTTTATACGTAAGCTATTCATCAATCGAGTTGAAATAACCGATACACGTGTACTAACCGATACACTTGTATGCTTACTTGAAACATAGAATCGGTATAATTAATATAATTAATTTTTATAATATAATTAATTTTAATTAATTTTTTTTATATTCTATAACTTAAGATACATCCCTTAATAACTAATGTATATCAACTTTCGATTTATTGAAGAACTGACATTTATTACTATTTTTATATTATTGTTGCCGTTTTTATGTGTTGCCCTTTTTTCCGTTGCCCTTTTTTCCGTTGCCGTTTTTTCCGTTGCCTTTTTTTCCGTTGACGTTTTTTCCGTTGCCTTTTTTTCCGTTGACCTTTTTTCCTAAATTCCTTTTTTCACGACCTATACCAACAGGAAAAAGACAACATACAAAGCAAAAAGCAGCATGCTTTGCTGTACTGTACTCTAAATATTCAAATTCTGTATACCAGTGGGGATTAAACCGGTTTTTTCCATCAGAAGGAAAACATGCTAATTTAGGTTGATGTGGACCTAACTGAATTAAATAATTTTTCTGATTTTCATTTAAAGTATCTGGACGTAGACCAGGATCATGATTTACTATTTCAGAGGCACTTCCACTGTCTTCAATTGAAAATTCTAACTCATTATTCAGTTTATTCAATACTCTGCACCCCTCTTCAAGAACTATATCACAGGTTTCTTTAATTGAAGAGATAAAGTTAACAATCTCAGTTATTGCCAATTTCTCGTTAACTATGTCAGATTCATTATATTGAGAAAAAATAGTTTTGCTCTCAGTTAATTTTTCGAGAATAAAAGAAAATTTTCCCATAAAAGACACCCAGTCCGACTTATTTTCATTTTCTTCTTTAGTTTGGTTTTCATTTGTGAAGCTTGCAGTCTCGTTTTGAAATTCATTATCCATTTCAGATTGGTTTTGAGTTTTGGAATTCGTAGCCTCATGTAGAAATTCACTTTCTTTTGAAAAATCCAAATTACACTGTTGAAGAAGTTGATCTTCGCTCTCGGTGTTGTTTATAGGAAAAGAAAAATCTTTTATTTCTTCAGACTTTTTATTTAAGTTCAACACATCAGTATTACAACTTATGCTGATTATTTCTTCATTTGACGGACTGCTGTCATATCCATATATTTGTTCCGATTTCACATCGTCCACTTTTTTTCTTTTACGTACTGAAGCATCGAATGGATTTTTAGGGGCTCCAATTGCCTGCACAGAAACTCTATTCCCATTATGATTGTTTTTTTCATGCTGAGATTTATAGTCATTATTAAATACTGCTTTACAATTACAACATTGAACTTTATATCGCTTTGGTTTCATATTTTATAAACCGGTAAAAATATAGCAGTTTTTTTATCCGCACACAAACAAAGTAAAAAGGAACACATTTATCAGAATCAATAATTTTTTGAAATCACATTTGCTCTTATGATTATTTTTTCTTGACGACAAAGGGTTACCAGTATTTTTTCTGGCGAAAACTCATTGGATATTGTTGCCCAGTTACGTAATATAGCAGGTGTAGCTACTATTATAGAAATTAGGACTCCAGCTTTTCTTTCTTTCTTTTTTTTCTTTTTTTTTTTTTTTTTTTTTTTTCTTTTGGCGCCTGAATAAATATTTTTAATATTTTTTTTTTCAAAGTTACTTATTCCAAGTTCTTTTAATACTATTTGAGATTAGCATAAAACGGAAATACAAATTGCATTTTTGTTTTACAATATTAGAATAGATTGCTATTTTGAAATAAAATTTACAGATTTTTAAGCTTAGATTGACTCGACGACTAAAGCCGTTGTATAAATTCTCCGGCGACGCGACGACGACGGGTTAAATATGAAAAGATGTGAATATTTTCTTGTTTTATTTTCATTTTGACAGTAGAATATGTTATAATTGGAATTATTAATTTTATTTTTAAAGATCTATTGCGATTTCTTTTCTTTCGTCAACCATCATTAGTTTAAAAATTCCCTTTTTTGTTTACTGTCTTTGCTATACATGTCTTTTCCGGCTGGAATTTCCAGATCAGAGCACGGTCCCGACTACATATAAGCTATTTTGGCCCAGCACGGCCCGATTTGAAAATTAAAACTTTGGCTCGAGCCGGATCTATATTTTCACAGTTCAGGGGCCGGCCTGAACAAAAATCTTTGAAAACAGGAACAGCTTGCGTAAAAAACAATTAAACCAGGCCCGATCCGGCCCAATTTGATAGCTACAAAAAATTCGGATTTTTCTTAACGTACAATTAAGATTCTTCTAAAGAATGCTGATAAAAAGAATCTAAAATAATTATTTTCTTGCGCATTTCTCAATTCACTTTTGTTCGGAAACGCATAAAATTGGCAGATGTTCTTATTTAGAAAAAATGTTATCGAATGGCGCTTTCTGTTTTCTTGGAATGAAAGCAACATATATTTCAGAAAAGGCTGTCAAATATTAGTTTTTGATTCGATTTTCAAAACGTCATAGCAAGTAAAGAAGAGAAAACTGTCGTTGTGTGACAATAATCGCCTGTAATTGGATAAGTAATTTATTTATCGAAAAATGGAAAACGCTATTCAATTCGAAATCGTTTCAATCCAATCACTTCAGGCCTGTCAATGTTATGCATTTTCTTTTAAAAATGAGTCAGAAAATGTTTCAGAAAGTTTTGTGTTATTCAACAGGGAATTTGAGAACCACCTCAAGATACATTTCCGATGATTCCCCTTACCAAAAGTTCGTTATCATTATTACTTATTTTGCAAAGCAAAACTGTCCGCCCGACACATGCCAAGAGCAACCAAGTCCAGTTCCGTCCCGACTCAACTATGCAGAAAAAAATAATCCTTACCTCGGCCTAACCCGAGTCCAGGAGAGCCATTTGGGGAGGGCAGGGGAGACATCCCCCCCCCCCCACAAGAAAACAGACATTTTTGATCGCAGCCTCTATTACAAAAAAAAAAAAAACTTCCGGAAGAAAATGTGAGAGATTAATGAAGATGTTTGTTATTATATGACTATGAACAAGGTAATAAACAATCTGGAAAGCCATTTTGGGGGACCTGGCGATGTGAGGGGAATCCCCCGCCAACTGTAGGGTGTTTGATGTTGCACAGTGTCCTCCTTTCATACTCCTGACGTAAAATTTGCTTGAAAATTTCCCGCCAAAGATAAAAATCTGTCTAAAGTGAAAGTTTTCATCAGTCCTTTGCGACTTCATATTCGACATTTTTACTTTTTTTTGCATCTATGATTTGATAATTTTTCTGGTTTGAGGATTAAAAAGGGGGAGGGGTAATAAACTGACGGTGCTCCTGCCCGAGTCTGCAAAAAAAGCTAAGCTCAGGCTCAAACATGATTAACTATCCGATGACGTTCTCTACATTTTGGACAAAATATATTTTTGCATTAGTGTTGTTAAAATAAAATCGGCTCATGCAGCACATTTATACGCATTCTTGTGAAACTCATATTTATTGAAAATAATTCAAATTTTATGAGCTTCTTTTAAATTTTTATATCAGAATGGTGGAAGCACTCTGTTTGAAAGTTTGCCTGCTCGGTCCACGGGCCATGCCAGTACCTTGGACCAAGCCCAGGCCCGGACAGACTTCTAGTATATGAGCCATTATGGATTTTCATACGAAAGTAACATAAAAGTCACGGACTATAATTTGAAATTTTTCAGAAATGAAAGTTTTGGAAGAAACAAAGGAGTGGAGAAAGCTGTTTAGAGTCAGATATTGATACACAGGAGCAGAGACATTTAGGTCTAATAAGTGTATGATGTTTTCATAGAACAGAGAAATACAATGACAAATTGAGTCTGGTTGATTTCTTTTGATAATTTAACTTGTTTGCTAAACCATTGTCACTGAAAAAATAAAAAGTTCATATATTTCTTGTAATTATTAAAAAAAAAGAAAGTCTTTCAAAAATCTAAATTTTCCCAACTCTAAGCTCAAATTTCCCAACTTCACATATATTGGGGGGGGGGGAGGCTCCCCCCCATACCCCCACATGGCGAAGCCCCTGATTGAATGTGATGAAGTTTGATAAAATTCTGTGTTTAACTTTTTGAGAAATAATTCTCCCGGTCTCACGGCACACCTGCCAACTTAAGCTTTTTAACAATCAAATAAATATATTATAAAACAGAAAATTATTTAGAAAGGTAAGCTTTTACGTGGTACTTATTTCATTTTAATTTGATTTGTAAATATGATCATTTTGATTTTTGGAAAAAAAAAGTGTATTTTAATTTAAATTATTAAAATTATTAAAATTGCAAATTTTAATTATTAAAAACAAAGAATAACAAAACCACTGTTTACTGTTGCATGACAAATTTTATCTGCATTAATTTATTTGAAGATCTAAAAAAAAAAATGAAATTGGATTAAATTTTGTGCGTTAGTTTTTTATACATAATTATATCGGAAATCATGAAGTTTCTATGTGTACTTCTATACATAATTTTGTACCAATTTTGAAGAAAATAAAATTGTAAATTTTATTTAAAAAAAAAATAAGTAAATAAAATAAAAACCCTTCTAAATACGCCATTTTCAATTTGCTAAAATATGCATTACCACACAGGGCTTGAATTTCAGGGCGGGATGGCGGGATTTGCGCCCAAAATTTTGAAATCCCGCCCAAAAGAATAACGTGGACGGGAAGCTCCTGCCCAAAATATTTTGCATTTTGAAACTATGATAAACTCTCACGACCGTTTTGCGAATTTTATGATATTTTCGTGCGAGTAATCGACACATTTTGCGAGTTTTTTTACAGCGAAAAATCATTGAAAATCACGATTTTTTCCGCGACTGATTGACAAATTTTGCAATTTTTTTTCCTGCAATCGAATGACGAGTTTCGTTGTATTTTCCGCGGCGAAATAGAGGTGATTCTGTTCGGAATTTCCCCTCCCCTCCCCCATCCCCACAAAAAATAACGCATTCAATTCTAAAAATTATGAAACAGTGATGCCGCGGACGCGCTCTTGCGCATGAATTACGCAAAAGATCGGAGATGACACACAAAAGAAACAGCTCTTACACATTTCACAAGACGCGTGATTTCGTAAAAGTTTGCTAAAAAACGGCAAATATTGTTAAAAGATCGCGAAAAAACAACTAATTTCGTCAAAAGATTCACGAAAGAATGCCTAATTTCGTCACAGAATTCTGTAAAACGGCAGTTTTCGTCAAAAAGGTCGCGAAAAAACGTCAAATTTCTTCCAAAAATCGCGACAAACGACAATTTTCGTCAAAAAAAATTGCGATAAAACATCAGATTTCATCAAAAGATCACGAAAAAACGGCAAATTTCCTCAGAAAATTCACGAAAAAACGTCAAATTTCGTCCAAAAATCGCGAAAAACGACAAATTTCGACAAAAGATTCACTATAAACAACAAATTTCCCGAAAATATCGCGAAAAACGGCAATTTTCGTTAAAAAATCGCAATAAAACATCAGATTTCATCAAAAGATCGCAAAAAACGGCAAATTTCCTCAGAAAATTCACGAAAAAACATCAAATTTCGTCCAAAAATTGCAAAAACGATAAATTTTGACAAAGATTCACTATAAACAACAAATTTCCCGAAAATATCGCGAAAAACGGCAATTTTCGTAAAAAAAATCGCGTGAAAACATCAGATTTCATGATAAGATCGCAAAAAAACGGCAATTTTTCTCAGAAAATTCACGAAAAAACGGCAAATTTCGTCAAAAAATCCCGAAAAAACGAGAGATTCTGTGAAAAGATCGTAAAAAAAGACGGCGATCATCAAAAGATAGCAAAAAATGCAACTTTCATCAAAGGTAACCTCTCCCTCCTTCCTCGCCCCCAAAATAATATAACAGGGAGTTCTTTTTTCTGTTAAACAAACCAATTTTTCTGCTTCAATATATTTTTTTTTCTTTGCTGCTCTAAAATCAGTTTCTGACAGCTCCTAATCTTTCTGAGTGAGTGATTCCTGAAAACAGCCATTCATTAAACAAAAAGTATCCCTTTACTCAACAAAATATTCATTTTTTAAGAAAGTCTTTTTCGATGAATTTGAATTGCCCCTTTTTTAAAGAAATGCAAACAATAGTGATACTTCTTATCTTCTACACTCAAATAAGTATTATTTTATGATTAAATTTGTATCTTGCCCATTTAAAATACAGAAAAATAACATTATTAATTATAACTATTAATCATTAATTATAAATATAAATTTATTAAATTAATTAGAAGTTTTATTAATTATTATTAAAATAATAATTAGACCAGTGACAAAAATAATTAGCACCGGGAGGGAATTTACCACCAGTAAAAACTAGACAGTATAAAAGTTTTTTTACACATTTCGCATAATTATTCTGAATTGTTGATAAAAATTGCTTCAGTGATATTTTTTTATGTCTGGATTCTGGCAATTCTTTAAATAGCACATAAAATAATGGTGGATTTTAAATTTTTTCTCCCTCCCAAACAGCCAAATTCCCCTCCATTTATAAATGTTGGTAGGGAGACACCCCTCTTTCAAAAAATTCAATTTCAAGGCCCGCCACAATTGCCAGTCTTAAACTGGAAAAAACGTGAAGGGAAATTACCTAAAAACATATGCATATGCGTTTTTTAAAATTGTCCTATTTCCCGTGTTTTTTTATTAACCGGATCGGACTAGGTGTCGACAGGTCCGAATAATAGAAGATTTACTGTATTTATTGCTGAATGCAAAAATATAAGTGAAAAACTTCCAAAAACATTAGTTAAATTATTATTATCAACAAAAGGACGAATTCTGAATATAAAGCAGTTTTAAAATTAAAACACTCGTGTAAAAATAGCAAATCACATATAAACGCAAATAAATTATAAATCATTTGAACTTACTCTTATAAAAGTCTTGAAACTTTTTATATACAGGAAAGACAAATTAAAGTAGATATCTTCGTAAAAAGACAGAGCTCATAAAATATTTATAACTAGTAGAAATGATAATTATAATGCAAAATTTGCAAAGTCATAAATTCTATTTTTTCACAGTCAAATTTTTTCTTTAAAACTTCATTGTAGCATTGTTTTTACGATTACTCTCTGATTAATTATATGAATTTTGTAAAAAAAAAAAAAAAAAAAAAAAAAAAAAAAAAAAATGCATTAAACAGATGAATAATAATTTTAAAAATCATATTTCTATATATAAAAAAAAATACTACATCAGGAAAAAAATAACTCCTTATATCTGTGGTCAATGGACAATTGACAAAAACTGAGTACTGCACCTTTGTAACTCTGAAATGTCCTTTCGGTCTATCACAATGCAGGTGTTTTTTGGTTTACAACCATTCAGCAAGAATACGTCTGCTGAAGCTAAACAATATTATTTATCAATTTCTTTATTCCGATTGTCGAAAAGTTTATTTTATATTAATTTGCACATCATAATTTGAAAACAAGTCAAAAGAGAAGGTACAGTCGGCTCTCGTTAATTCGAACTCGTGTGGACCACAAGAAATGTTCGAATTATCCGAAATTAAAAAAAATATGAAATGTAAACATGCTCAATATGGTACTGTTACAAAGGAATTAATTTTATCGTGATATTTTAATTTATTACGTCTGTTATCATTAGAATATGATTTAATATTAAATTAGAATGTATAAATGTATAAACTAATTAAAAGATTAGAAACAAGCACAATGGAAGAAAAATTTAAAGCGTCACTGATGGACAGATGAGGCACTAAAGAAAGTGAATATCAAATGCATTGGATTCTTTGTATACTCGTTCGGAACAATTTTCACAAAAATCAAAGAAAGAAAGTTATTCAAATGATCTGAAATCCGTGTGAACGAAAAGAAAAATGAAAAATCGGAATTCTCGTTAGTTCGAATTAAACGAAGTCAAGAGAAAATATGTTCGAATTAATGAAAACGTTTAACGTTATTCTGCCATTGAAAATTTCGGGACTTTTTGTTTAGTTCGAACTAAGCGAAGATTCGAATTTTCCGATTTCGAATTAACGAGAGTCGACTGTATGTACTTCCTTTTAGTGAATCACAGCTGTTATCTGCGGTATAAAAATCCCAGATTGAAATCTAAGTAAGAATACAAGTATAAAGAAATAGCATACTTACTAAGAACAAAACTTGTATAAAATTGAAATATCTTCATATCCTTTTTCGTTCATCTGAACACGTTTCTGTGCTAAATATTAGTTTTCTTTATTTGAATTGAATATATTTGCCGGAGTGAAATTAATTAGTCAAACTACAATTTTTGAATTATGCAACTTGTATTACTTTATAAGTACCGCGTTTTACTTTTTTCATTATTTTCTATTTTTGACACTTTTGAGAAAATGTAATTATTATTCCATACATTCTCAAAAAAACATTTCGCCAAAAATAAAATATACAGACAATAAGTTGCCGGAACGCACATGTTATTGGAATGGATTTTTCTATTACTTGAAGCAATCAGTCTTGAAACAATCAGTTTCGAATCGAAAAATCTAGTGCAAAGTGTTACTGCTCAGTTAACTGAACAATCTTTTGATTTAACAAAAATGTAACTTTAGATATTGGAGGATTTCAGGTAGTTTTAGCATTAGATTGATGAATTTTCTGTTTTTTCGAGAAAATGTGTAAATTAAAACAGAATTTTTAACCTATAGTAGTAATAATAAAAACAATGGGGAAAACACCTTCAATTTTCATTTTGTTTTAGACTGTATATTAATCGAATGCAGAAAGTGCGATGTATCAAATTTTGATAAGATACAAAACTTAAATCTGAAACAAAAACTTAAATGCAAAATTTCCAAATTAAAAACAAAAGGTAATTGTAAATGAAGTGAAAACCTGTAAAATAGTTGGAAATCTAAAAGTGCGTTATTTTAATATCAGTAAAAAGCGACCCGCAATTAAAAATATATCACCGATCCGAACCACGGGTTATACAGGAGGTCTAACTGCGGGTTAGAAAGTCTGCGCGGGCCAAAATTTCTCGCTCGAGACCGTGGCGACAATGCCGAAATAGCCCTGTGATTTGAAGAGACTTTTCTATTATTTTAAGCAATTTCTGCCTTCTTATTGGACATTTTTTAAAAATTTTGATCTTAGATTTTTGTTTTTTTACGTATATTTAGATAAATCGGATTTATAAATTACGTTCTAATACGAAAAAGTACTAAACAGCATAGCTGTCAGAACACCCATGTAAATTGACGAATATATTGCTTTAGATGTGAGTATTTCAGGTAATTGGTGATTTTTATGTATTTTTTGAGGGAGGGGAAGAGTAAAAATAGTAAAATTAAAGCGCTTGAAAGCAAAATTTAAAGTAAATTTTTCTGTTTTAAAGGAATATCAAGGGAAAAAATAGTTTAATTCACGGATTATTTTGCGAGCATAGAGTCCTCCCCGGATTGGGTTATACCCGAGCTGAACTGGTTAATTCTATATCCATTCAACCTGAACCAGTTTTAAAAAAGTAAATGACCCGAAATCGACAAACTTCGACCTAAAAGTATTCAATTCGAACTTAATCCAACTCGAAATGCAAGAGAAAATTGAAAAAGAAAGTTCGAACTTGTAAAGCAATAATGGAAAAATAGTCTATAATAATACCTCCAATATCAATTATATATTTTATGTAGAAAAATTAATGTATCTATATATGCACTCATTGACATTCAAATAATATAATTTTACATTTTAAAATATATTTTAGCGATACTTTTGAGAAATGGGGTAGAATCGAACACATACGCTTAAACAATTAAAACTAACCCGACTCGAAAAAATAGAAGTCAATCCGAACCACTCCGAAAAAATATTAACTTTAGCCAGATCCGACTCAAATCGCCAGTCGAGTTGGGTTTAATTTTCCAAGGTGATGCAGGACTCTACCCGAAACGCAATCTGAGCCCGACATCTTCAAATTCCTATCTGAACCCGAAATATTTCAACCTAAACTAGACCCCAACTATAACTGAAGAAAAAATATATATAAACTCATTAACATTCAATACATAATTTTTCAATTTAAAATAAGTTTTGCAAATTCTTTTGAGAGATCAATCTTGAATCAGGAACCGTAAGTGTCAACATCCAACCCAAACCTGAAACAATTAAAGTTAACTCAAATGGAATTCGACCTACAGCGACAAAAGATTAAATTCAACCCGATCCTATTCCGATTGCAAGTCGTGTCAGGTTCAGTTTGCCCAATCCGATGCAGCATTCTATTTGTCATCCAAGACTGCCTGACAAAACTTTAGTGTAAATTTTATCTTTTTTTTGTTAAAAAAATACACATGTGTAGAGCCATTCATATATCACCCTGTGCAGTCATATATGTAGATTTTTATTTTAAGAAATTCGATATTTTTTTGGAAAGATCAGGTTTATCTGAACTTAATCTGCAAGAATCAAAATTCATTCAGAAACCGACTCGTACCTAGAATGATTACTTTATTCAATCTGTGTTTAATAAAAAAAAAAAAAACCTTCATATGTTGACCCAATTTGACGGGGTCGAATTTCAAAAGTCAAAATATTTTCCCCGACGAAATCGAATTTTGGCCCCGATGGGGGTGGGCCAGGTATGCCCGTCGGGGGGGCATATGCCCCCCCGGCCCCCTCTCTGGCGCCGCCCTTGATAAATTTTGAAGCTGAATAGTAAAAAGTAGATTTTTAAAAATATTTCTGTGTAACTTATTAAAATATGTTTTCAATGATTCCGTTAATAGAAGTGTCATTATCGCTATTACTATTTTTACTAAACTTATTGCCTGCGGCAATAAGTTTTAAGGACACGTTTAGTGAGAGTTTAATTAATATCACTTAATTAAATAACACTTTTAATAAGTGTTTAATAAGACGGTTCGGCCAATGGGTCGTGCCATTTACGAGCCTGGCGCTAATCTTGAGATATTGCAGACATCTAGCATATTTCAAGGAAGTTTAAATCAAAAACCTATACGCTTTTATTTTATATCTAAAAGCTAAAGTATTGTCTTGGATCGACATTTAATAATGCGTAAATTTATGTTCGATCCCTAAATTGTATTTCAAATGATCTGATATCGCTGCGCTCAGAGGTATGCTTAAGTGGTGTAAGTCACGAATTTTGGAAAATTTTGGATTTTAATATCTTTCAGGGATTTGGAGATATCGAGATGAATTTTTTTGTTCAATTCAGGAATGGATAAGGAAATATTTTCTAATTGGAAGTTTTTTCCTTTGGGGGCCCGTATAAAAATTTAATTTTCGTATTTTTTAAAATAGACCCCCCCCCCCCCCCATGGAGTTGCAACTTATATTATAAAAAAAAATTACCTTTTTTCATGAAACTTTGCATAAGGAAGTATGGGTCTAGGAGCAATATTTAAGGAGATAGCCTATTGTTTCGATATTTATGACTCACCCTGTATAAAACTTGATAAGATTCAGCTGCTATATGACATGAGATTTTTTTTCTTCAATCATTGCATTTGTAAAAGATTCAATTTGGAGATTAAACTTTTTTTTGAAATGCCCATTTTCAAGAGAAATTTTCGAAGGGTCTTGTGTTTCAAACAAGAAAAAAATGTTAAGGATCCTTTCAAGTCTTCTCAAGCAGATTTCTGCTGAGAGATCAGATTACCCACATTAAAGTTTTCATGTGGGACACTCAATATAAAAATAAATAAAATAAAAAGTGTGAGAATTTAACTATTATAAAATTTTCAATATATTATTTTATAAATGGATTTTCAATTTTTCCAGTTTGCAAAAATTGAAAACAAAGCCTTTTGGAAAAAAACACAAAAAAAAAAAACGGTTTTTTTCCCAACTTTTCCGGGATTTTTGCGAGCACTCCCATCTCTAGTTTTGATTAATTTATTGTACTATGCTTTCATTTTTCTATTATAAATTTTCATTTTTTAAAATAATCAATCTTGGATCTGCGCGAGCGGTGGGGGGGGGGGGGGGTGCCCGGGCACCCCCCCCCCCTGGTTACGCGCATGTATGTAGAGTAAAATCTTTAATTCTTCCCATCTAATTAACACAAATATAAAAAAGCCAATTTATGATGCATTAAATAATGGTATTCCTAAGAAATTCACATTCTATGTATTAAATGAACAAGTATGATGAAATGAAATAATTGAATAAATGAAATAATTATAACAAGATATTTTAATGGTACTTTTAAGTATTGACGGGCATAAAACATTCAATCTTTTCTCAAACTATGATTACGTCATCCATTGTGATAGTTGTGTCCCTTTAACGATCATAGCATTTTCACTGCTAAGATGTCGAAATAAATGAATGACACCGGTAAGAACAAATATGTTTTTAAATAAGAAAACGTGATTTTTCACATACAAAATAAAAGGGATATATCTAGATAAAAATACCGGTGTCAGTGTTGCATATCGGAATTAAAATTTTGTGGTTTCTTGGCGAAACCAATGAACGTTAAAGGATTAATGTAACTTTAAACAGTAATTTATTTTTTCCGTTACTTGTGAAAAAGAATATATATATACCACACTAATTAACTTAAATATCTACGTATCTTATTCCATTTATTAAAAAATAAAATAATAAAAAACTCTTATAATTGTTGCAACGGAAATTTAAGCAAAATCTCTATCCATACATAATAGACAAAAGAAAAATAAATAAAAATATGTAAGCCAGCTCTTTCATAATAATTCCTTTTGGAAAACGGATTTAAAATCAAAACCAGGTGTTCCCCCATTTGTCAAAACAAACAAATCATGCTTTTTAATTGGAGATTTTCTTATGTGAATGTAAAAATTAGTCAATTTGGATTAAAGCTGTCATTCGACTGGGGACTTTGAGAACACCTGGACCTGTTTGAAACAAAGGAGGTAAATGCATTTCGTTTTTATTATGTGTATATATATATATAATTGTAGTGATAACTTATGTTTTTTCATTCATATATATGTTAAATTTATGTACCTTTTTAATGTATTGAGATGTTTTTTGAGTTTATTTTTAACGTTTTGCATTTTAATTTTGTATACAATATTGTGCAAATTCATTTGTTAGTAAATGTTTCAATATCAAGGCGAACGATCGCCTGTAACTGTTACAATTCAAATGGGAATGGAATTAACGAAATCATTATAAAATTACTGAAGTGGCTTGTTGGAATTGAAGGGGGGTTCGGGAAACATTAAATAAAATTTATTTATTGAGTTAAAATGTGAAATTTTTTTGTGATGGTTAATCGTATTATTTGTAAACAAAGTCGCATGATAAAGCTTCACAAATTTTGTTATTTTTAATTCAAAATTTATTAAAAGAAGTGAGGTAGTTTAAAATCGTTATAACTCAAAATATTATTTGTAAAATTTCAATGTTTTTACATTTAAATAAACAGAAATATCTAATTTTGATTCAGCATTTTTAAAAAAATTAGAAACATTGAAAATAAAAATTAGGAAAACAATGATGTAACTTTTATTAAAAAATCATATTTTCAAAAATAAATACATTTTTTTTTTTAATTTGCTGAATCAAAATTAATATACAACAATAAAAAAAAAACATGTTTCAAAATTGAAGTATTTATCTTTAACGATTTTTGAGTTATAATAATTTAAATAAAAAAATAATAATAATAAATCCATCATAAAAAAAATAAATAAAAATGTACTTTTACAAGAAATTTTTCGCATGACATCCATTGCTTGAAAGTTAGATTTTGAAACCATACAAACGAAAAAAAATACTACTTCCTCCTCTAATTAAGATAGAAAGATGATTTAAACATCATTTTAAGCATAAGAAAACAGAAAAAAATTTAATGTAATTTTTTTTTTTTTTTTTTTTTTTTTTTTTTTAGAAAATTTTAAGTTTTTATGTGTCCTGGACCCCCTTAAAAAATAATAATTTGAAACTGTTATATGAACATGATAAACCAAACGCCCAAAAACTATTTTAAAAAATCCGTCTTATAGCGGCTAAGTTAAATATATATATATATATATATATATATATATATATATATATATATATATATATATATATATGTATATATATATATATATATATATAATGTATTTTAAACTCTATTTACACTAAACATCCCAAAAAATTAAAAACTTTTTCATTTATAAAAAGATTGCCCAACTTGAAACAAATTTGATATCAGTCATCAAATAATAAACAATGAATATGGATCATTAGATTTAAATAGTTGTTTTATTTCTGCGAAAAATAAAGGTTTGTATGAATTTAGATGAATTTTTGTAGTAAATAGAAATTTATATTGGTCTCAAAATATCGGAATGCACGATTGATAGACATCGTGCCTGGCATATTGTAAAGCTTTTTGTAGTGTGTAAAGATACCACATCATAGGATTTGACTTCCTTAAGAAAAAAAAAAAAAAAAAAAAGAAGAGAAGACACCTATAAAACAACCTGGTATTTGATAGTTATTTAAGATGGCTTTTACAAGTAGGACCACTGTGTAGATCTACAAAACACGTTTTCATTTTACAGTCATGTACTATGTTTACTTTACATTACTGAGTATTTTTTTCATTCGATTTAAGCTGTTTAAAGAATTGAAAACATGTTTTATGTTCATATTTTGTTTAACTTCGATGCGTTTTTTCCACATTCATCCGTTAATCCGGAAATTTTCCTAATCCGGCATACGTCAAGTTCCGAAAGTGCCGGTTTAGAGGATGTTTATTGTACTATTATGTAATTCTGTTGTTTTTAACATTACGCGTATGATAAATAAAACTTGGTTTATTTAATGTATAATTTATTTTTATAAATAAAGTGATCCGACCAGTAATTAAAGTAAATAATTTAGATGAAATATGCAACTAAAGCTCAAAATGCAGAAGATACAATTTTAACATAATTATTCTAAATGATAAATAATTCACATAAATTGTAATTTTCGAAATGAGCGAAAAATTTCATGTTAGGATTCGAACCATTGACCTCTTTCGGCTAAAGTGCCAATGCTCTGCCAATTGACATATGATGGACGAATCTGGAGGATCTAATTCATCCAGCTAACCTTATTGAATAGTTCCACAACTTGCGATTTATTCTATTAAGGTTATTTATATAACCGACCAGATGTTACGTTTAATAAGATTAGCTGGGTGAATTAGGCCCTCCAGATTCGTCCGGGATAGGTTAGTTTGTAGAAAATTGGCAGTTTCAGACAAAATATCCTTGGTTCGAATTCTGGCGCGGACATTTTTCGCCTAGTTGGAAAACTGCAATTTATGCAAAGCTCTAATTTTATAATCTTTTGAAGTTATGATGTGGAAAATTATGTCATTTTGATATACTTTACCTTTTTATAGTTATGTTTTCTTATGAGAAAATATGTTACAAACGTCATTTACATCGTGACAAAATTTTTACAGGTACATTTCTTTACTTTCTTCTAACTTCAATAGAAGAAAGTATTGTAATCGAAATTTTTTTCGACTTCCGGTTTTCGACGGATTTACACGTTTTAAGGGTCAGAGATTCTAAAAAACATGTTTTTACAAAATGTCTGTCTGTCCGTGTGTCTGTGTGTATGTCGCCATTCTACCATCAAAAAGTGTATGAAGTTATGCATAGAATTGAACCAAATGTTTTGTGAATGATTTTGGCTGTGGCAAGCAGGTCCTCCTTTAATTCTGAAATATTCCGCCGGAAGGGGGGCGCTGCAATCGCGATTTTTGTACCATTTTCAATATTGTACCGACCAAAAGTATATGAAGTTATGCATCGAATTGAACCAAATTTTTTGTGTAAGTGTATGACTATGGCTAGTTGGTTTTCCCTGAATTTGAAAAAAATCCGTCGGAAGGGGGTGCTGCAATCGCGATTTTTGTGCCATTTTCAATATTGTACGGACCAAAAGTGTATGAAGTTATGCATCGAATTGAACCAAATTTTTTGTATAAGTGTATGGCTATGGGTAGTTGATTCTCCCTGAATTTGAAAAAAAATCCGCCGGAAGAGGGCGCTGCAAGAGCGAATTTTATGCCATTTTCAATATTGCATCACTTAAAAGTGTATGAAGTTAGTTCTAGAACTGAGCTAAACTTTTTGTATATGATTATTTTTTGGTAAGGCAAGTAAGTCCTTTCTGAATTTAAAAAAAAAAAATCTGCCTATCATTCTATTGTCCATCGGCTCGTGCAGAGACGGAAATTCGTTTTTACTCCGATTAATTGATTGAAGCAGAAATTTAAGATGAAAATCAAAGTTGGTATGGCATTGAATTAAAATTATTAAAGCATTAAAATGAGTAACTATTATTTTTAATATTAAAATGTACGTATGAGATAGAAGAAAGTTTTAGGATTGGCACATCCAACTAGTTTCTTTTTCTTTTTCTTTCTTTCTTTCTTTTTTTTTTTTTTTTTTTTTTTTTTTGGATCCGCATATATTTTAGAGCACAATGGATTGATTATTCAAGGGAAACGACTGTTGGGAAATCGCATATAAAAGATCCTTTTCTAGAGAACTATTGAAGCTTTTTCTTTATTTCTTTTATGTATATATATATATATATATATATACAGTCGAGCCTCTATATAACGAAATCCATCGTTCCAGTAAAAAATTCGTTATATAGAGAAATTCGATGTATAGAGTATGATGTTAAAAATAGTATTTAAGAGCAAGAATCTGAGAGAGTGACACACCCGTGATTCATGACATCTCAGATTTTCTCCAAAAAATTACCAGTTGTTACTTATCTTGTTAAAAGACCAAATCCAGAATTTTTTGCTTCAAAGTTGAGTTGTTCATTTTTTATGGCCCCCCCAAAGGTCATCATGTCGTGAAAAAAAATAAGCGTTTTTTTAAGACATGGATATTGCTATGACTCACAGCTCTTTGCGCATACAACTTGCCACGAAATTCTTTTTATATCTTGAATGTAAGAGGGTTGAACTTTATATAATAGATGTAAAACCCGTGGCAAGTTTTTGCCGCAAGGTCACAGAAGGTCACAAAAAGATTCATTTTTGCTGTTTTTTTCCATTTTTAAGAGCCTATAACAGCTTGCGTGTTCCACTTGCCATGAAAAAAGAGGTGGCAATTGAAAGCCATGCATTAGCACTTTTAAAAAATGTATATATAATTGAGGCAAGTTGTATGCGCTTTTAGTTACAGAGTGCCAAAGTCTGAAAAATGTCATTTTTGACCAATATTCAAACTGTCATAATTTCTTGCGGCAACAACATTTTGAAATAATTCTTTTGCCATTGTTTTATTCTGTTATTGTCCTTTTCAAAAAAGTAAACTCCATTGAGGCAAGTTGCTTTGAAAAAATTAAATGTTTTTTTAAAATTTGGCCGTTTTCAATAGTCAGAGCTATTTTATTATTTGAAACGACTTGACTGGATAACAATATTTTATACATTTGTTTGTCTGTATAAATTGATGTTATAATATATTGTGAGGTATATATGATGTTGATGGCATTTATTTAATTTTAACCCTTTCAAGTCCGATTTTGTTTTTCAATTTTAGAAAAAATTATTTTTACTTTAATAATATTGACACTAGCTATCGTAATAGATTAATTAGAGATTAACGAATATTTCATTGTCTGAAACATAACGAATGTTGTTGTTTTCTGCACTATTAAATTCATATTCATGCAACAATAGGCTAAGGGAGAGTTTTTGGAGAGGGTTTAAAAATATTATATTGCAACAAGTTAGTGACATTACAGCTTTCTAATACTTTTAGCACTTTATTACACAATTCTTTCAGGAAATAACTTTTATTTTAAATTAAGAGGGAAATACATTTAAAATAAAATAATCGCAAACAATACTAAAAAAATTAAGCAAATATTTATTATTATTACTAAATGCCTTAACATTAATGAAGTCATATAATAAGTGCACCGATGCATACTAACATTGCTACATGTAATTAGCAACAAAAGTATTTCCTAAAAATAATAATACTCAAAAGACAAGTATTATTTATAGTACACCAGCCCTGAAAAGGTTAAAACGAAAATATTTGACATTTACAAATTACAACTTGTAATTAAAATGCAAATATAAATACAATCAGTCAACACTGTTAATATTTTTACATTGATTTATCAGTACGAGAAAAAAAAAATCAAAAATATAACTTTCTTGTATCATAGCTGAAGATACCTTTTAACAGTTACAGTAATCTATTCAGGTATTTCAGTTAATATACTTGTATAGCTATTAATGTTAAAGAAAATTTATTTTTCCCATAAGTGAAAAAAAAGATCCCATAAGGGTTAAAAGATATCTTGAGATATCTTAAAAAGAATGGTTATATCTTCGATTTTCTTTTCTCGTAATGATAAAACTCTGTAAAAATTCTAACAGTGTTGGCTGATTGTATTTATATTTGCATTTTAATTACAAGTTGTAATTTGTAAATGTCAAATATTTTCGTTTTAACATTTTCAGGGCTGGTGTACTATAAATAATACTTGTCTTTTAAGTATTATTATTTTTAGGAAATACTTTTGTTACTAATTACATGTAGCAATGTTAGTATGTATCGGTGCACTTATTATATGACTTCATTAATGTTAAGGCATTTAGTAATAATAATAAATATTTGCTTAATTTTTTTAGTATTGTTTGCGATTATTTTATTTTAAATGTATTTCCCTCTTAATTTAAAATAAAAGTTACTTTCCTGAAAGAATTATGTGTAATAAAGTGCTAAAAGTATTAGAAAGCTGTAATGTCACTAACTTGTTGCAATATAATATTTTTAAACCCTCTCCAAAAACTCTTCCTTAGCCTATTGTTGCATGAATATGAATTTAATAGTGCAGAAAACAACAACATTCGTTTTGTTTCAGACAATGAAATATTCGTTAATCTCTAATTAATCTATTACGATAGCTAGTGTCAATATTATTAAAGTAAAAATAATTTTTTCTAAAATTGAAAAACAAAATCGGACTTGAAAGGGTTAAAATTAAAGAAATGCCATCAACATCATATATACCTCACAATATATTATAACATCAATTTATACAGACAAACAAATGTATAAAATATTGTTATCCAGTCAAGTCGTTTCAAATAATAAAATAGCTCTGACTATTGAAAACGGCCAAATTTTAAAAAAAACATTTAATTTTTTCAAAGAAACTTGCCTCAATGGAGTTTACTTTTTTGAAAAGGACAATAACAGAATAAAACAATGGCAAAAGAATTATTTCAAAATGTTGTAGCCGCAAGAAATTATGCCAGTTTGAATATTGGTCAAAAATGACATTTTTCAGACTTTGGCACTCTGTAACTAAAAGCGCATACAACTTGCCTCAATTAGATATACATTTTTTAAAAGTGCTAATGCATGGCTTTCAATTGCCACCTCTTTTTTCATGGCAAGTGGAATGCGCAAGCTGTTATAGGGTCTCAAAAATGATAAAAAACAGCAAAAATGAATCTTTTTGTGACCTTCTGTGACCTTGCGGCAAAAACTTGCCACGGGTTTTACATCTATTATATAAAGTTCAACCCTCTTACATTCCAGTTATAAAAAGAATTTCGTGGCAAGCTGTATGCGCAAAGAGCTGTGAGTCATAGCAATATCCATGTCTTAAAAAAACGCTTATTTTTTTTCATGACATGATGACTTTTGGGGGGCCATAAAAAATGAACAACTCAACTTTGAAGCAAAAAATTCTGTATTTGGTCTTTTAACAAGATAAGTAACAACTGGTAATTTTTTGGAGAAAATCTGAGTTGTCATGAATCACCCCATAATGCTAGCTGTGACACTTTCTCAGATTCTTGCTCTTAATGTGTAAATTTTGAACAAATATTATTTTTGATCTTTTTAATTAAGAATTTGAAATGTTTAAAAGTATATATTAACCTAACATTTTATTTCTTCTTATTTAAGCAGTTTCAAAAAAGAGAAAAGACATTTATTTAAAAGCTTAATGAAAATCAAATAAGGAAGACTTACATAAATTTCAGAGGAAGAAATCTGTAATTTTTTGTTGTTTTGATTTTAAAATTACAATTGTTACGCTCTCAAAAAAAATTCTCAAATTTTAGCAAGGAATGAAAAATTGTAGTTGATATTTTCCTCCATTTGAAGGTCTCTCTTATGTGCTCTCATTGATTCCTCTCTTATATGTGTAACAATTCAATTGACTGTGTTTTGAGAAGGATGTTGAAAGGTGTGTGGGAGGTGGGATGAACTTGTTAGATTTAAAGAATAAGGAGAGAAGTAATATTTATAAAAAAAAAAAAAAAAAAAAAAAAAAAAAAAAACCTCTCCACTGAACGATAAATCAAAAATAAGTGATGGAAAATTGATTCCATATGATTTCGAAGCTTTTTTAAAACTGAATAAATTAAGATCAATTTATGAAAAAATTCATTATATGGAGATAGATATTTCGCTGTATAGAGTCTGTTTTTAATGTAATCATGCGAAAAGGGGACCGTTCTTACTAAAAATTCGTTATATGGAGAAATTCGATGTATGGAGTTTCGTTATATAGAGGTTCGACTGTATATACATATATATAGTTTTGTCAATAGTTAAAAGATGAACAAATCAATATAAATTAGGGATGCACCGAATAGTGATTTTGGCCGAATACCGAATGCCGAATACTCGGCCCAGAGGTGAACCGAATACCAAATATTCGGCTTGCCGAATAGTAACTGTTAGACCAAATGCCGAATGTTCGCCCAGCCGAATAATAACTATTTGGCCGAATACCGAATATTCGGCTGTCAGAATACTTTTCATATTTCCAGGTTCAAAGTCGTTATAATATTACTTTTTAAAACAATATTACATAATATTTTATAAAAGAAACTAACATTTCGATAAACTAAAGTTTTTTTTTATAAGTAAACTTTATATTGAAAAAAATCTTCCTTGAATTATTTAAAGAAGGACAATGATGAGTCTTTTTTAATTAATAAAAATTTTAAATTCATGATCTTTTCTACGAATTAATCAAACATTTTAAAATCAAAAAGAAATAATGAAACAATGAGAAGAAAAATTTTAACAGTCTCATAATTGACCTTGTAATTTTATTTTCTATTTACATTCTGAAGATGACTCGATTAAAAAGAGTTGAAACATGTAAATCAAAGTTTTTAATGTATTTTAAATGATTTTATTAGCACAACAACGTCTTATAAGCAAAATATTTATTTATAATATAAATTCTTACTTTTTCGTTGTGGAATATATATTATTAATATTACGATATAGTTATTAATGGACGCAATCAAGACGCAATCAATGTTATTTTTCACATTGATGTTTATTACTTACCCATCATACGTAGTATAGGGTAACTCTTGCAATCGTTTTTAAAAATCGAAAAAATATTTTTGAAGGATTTACACGTTTCAGTCACTGTCGATTCCAAAAAACATGTTTTTAGAAAAAAAATTGCCGTCCGTCTGTCTGTGTGTAAACTCCCTATCTCCAGAACAAATTGAGATAGAGACTTGAAATTTGGTGTGTACTTAGTATGTAATAATGGGAAGAAGTTTACTGAATATCAGTAACCTTGATTATCCGGAACTATTTTTTCGTTCTGATGAAAGGTATATAAAATTTTTTGATTTTTTTTTTTTTTTTTTTTTTTTTTTTTTTTTTTTTTTTTTTAAGGAGTGGATCTAAAAGACAATAAAATAACACAAATTTTGCACAAAAAACGAAGTCGATCGGATAATTAGTTGCTGAGATATTTGGAATCCTATTTTCCACACTCTGAGATTTTTCATGACCCTGTATTTCATTCGAATTTCAATTCAAAGATATATATTGTTGTTGGATATGAGGTGCTTAACCAACGCAGCAAATTGTTTGTTAATATGATTATTATTTTTCGAGTTATAAGGATGTTTCTTTTACGCAATTAGGTACTACTTGAGTAGTTTGGCGTTTTATATAAATTGTCGAAATTGCTTCATCAGCAATTCATTATTAGAGTGTTACTATGTATTAAAAATATTTAAACGTTTAAATTTTATTTTGGAATTGCGATGCATTTTAGAAATAGTTTACATATGATTTTTATTTCATATTTTATATTATGCATATTCATGATGGGTAAGTATTACGGTGACCCCCAACGACTAGTTTTTTAACTGTTAAAAATTTAGTAAAAAATTAAAAAACTTCGGTCCTAAATCCAAAAATTCGAACATAAAATGTATTGCAAATTTCGACAAATAATCTTCGAAAAGAAAATCAGTTTCGTCATAGATCGCGGGAAACACGTGAATTTTGTCAAAGGAACACAGAAGAACACGAATTTCGTTCAAAAATCATGAAAAAATGGCAAATTTCTTCAAAAAATCACGAAAAAACGGCAAATTTTCTCAAAAAATTACGAAAAACGGCAAATTTTTTCAAAAGATCGCGAAAAAACGGCAAACTTCTTCAAAAGATCACGAAAAAAGAACAGTTTTCGTCAAGAAATCACGAAAAAACGACAAATTTCTTCAAAAAATCGTCAAAAAACGGCAGATTTATTCTAAAAAAATCGCGAAAAAACCGGTAAATTTCTGCACAAAATAGCGAAAAAAAATGGTAAATTTCTTCAAAAGATTACAAAAAAAAAGCAGTTTTCGTTTAAAAAAAATCACGAAAAAACGGCAAATTTCTTCAAGAGATCGCCACAAAACGGCAGTTTTCGTCAAAAGATCGCAAAAAATCGGCAGTTTTCGTCAAAAGATCGGAAAAATGGCAAATTTCGTCAAAAAAGCGCGAAAAAAATTTAATTTCTTCAAAAGGTCGCGAAAATCCCACAAATTTTCTCAAAGAGAAGCCCCCCCCCCCCATTCGGACAATGCATGAGGTGTTAAAAATTCTGAGAACAAAGCAACTTATCTTTAAAAGTACTTTCCTTTTATGTTTATCACAAATACTTGGGAGGTTTGAGTGCATATAATGTAATGCGAGGTATTGATCTGCAGACTGTTTTAAGTTTTTACTTGTATTGCAGACTGCAGAAAAAAATTCTGCTGCTGGGATTAGGATCATGATATTTATTAAATTCAGTAGTTTTTCCTTCTTCTGCTACCATCAGCTGTTTACAAATAGCCTTCTTAGCAAGGACTCGAGGTCTCGTCCATGCACGAGCCGATGGATAATAGAACGATTCTCAGATTTTTTTCAAATTCAAGGACCTGCTTGCCATACCCAAAAATAATCATGTACCAAAAAATTTGGCTCAATTCTATGCATAACTTCATACACTTTTCGGTGGTAACTTTATTAATTATTATTAACTATTAATTATTATTATAGTTGTGTAACTTTTATTAATTACGTAATTTTAAAGTGTTAAAAAATTATATTTTTGAGATTTTTATGTTGGCAGCTATGTAAATGTTTAGTACTAAATATTTTCTATCTTCTCGCTGTGGAGTATTTAGCTGCGTTTAAATAAATCTGTACAGAGTGATTAGAGAGATCTTAATAAAATTGACCAAATAACATATTTTCTCCAGTATTTTTAAAAAGATTGCTTGCTTATTTTGGAAAATTCGATAAATTATTAACACTTTCCAACATAGTTAAAAATTGCTTTATGACTTCGGTTTGTCTGTCTGTATGTGCTCTAATTCGAGTAAAAGCACTCGGTTTGATAATGTAATTGATATATGTTATTGAAGTTTGCCATGGCATGCTTGATATTCAAAATGAAATGTGTAGCGCACTAAAAATTGTAATACACTGATGCTTGATTTACAGGAACATTTAAAAGTATTCCATTACATTATGGCCTAAGGAGAAAAATTATTCGCGATATATTTTAATAGTGTTAAGTAATCATAAGCATAATGAAATTAATACACATTATTCAGGTGCATTAGAAGATGGTTAATATCGAATAGGCTATGTTTATCACTTACAGTACGTGTACAGGGAAACTCAGAAGTATTAATTTATAGTATCATTGAGTCATTGTACGGAGGTAATTATAGAATAGGATGTGCATAGAACTTACTGTTCATTTACAGAGACACATAAAAGAATTTGACTACAGAAGAAATTGAACTCTTGAAACTTGTGAACAATAATTATTGGAAGTACGTTTTCAGGTGTGGAACGCATTTTTAAATTGAACTATTTAAAAAACAACATTAATTGGCGATCATAAATTCCATGATTCATATACAGGGCTGCACAAAAGTCTCAAATACATTTCCGTAACAAACCAGCTCCGTCCATACAAAAATCGCGTTACAAAAACAAAGTTTAGTAGTGGTTTATCAGAGTTTTGTCCATCATTCGAAACCATTTACTACATGATAGTTTTAGTGGCATTTAGCCATGAATTTTACTGTCTTGGAAAAAATACGTTTTCCTATATGTGTTTTATGATTTCTTTTAATTTTTTTTTGTTTTTTAGACTATTTTTGCGATTTTTTAAAAAGTGTATCTATCACTTTTCATCATCTTTAAAAGCATATTTTTAAAACACTGTTGTGCAAGCACAAGTAAACTAAAAATTTAAATTCTTTTAATAACATATTATAGGGGCCGTCCATAAATGATGTCACGCTTGAAGGGGGGGGAGGGGGTTCATGAAATTGTGACAGTTCGTGACAAGGGGGTGGGAAGTGGTAAGAAGAAATGTGACATCACACATTTTGGTTAAAATAAAAACATTAAAATTCAGCAGATTGAAGTATGAAGTTATCTTAAAGTTAATTTATTTATAAAGTAAAGATAAGATTCAAAACCAAGTATATTAAATCACATTTCAAATTCCCAAATACTAATGTTTTCAATTGCTCTTTCATTTTAATATTTTATTACTATTCTATATTTTGTTGTTGTTGTTGTTGTTGACGGAAACCTCATTTCATGCAAAATAAGGATAATTTTTATTGCTCAACCTCACAAATGTCATTAAAACATATAGTTAAGGTTTAGTAAAGAAAATTTGAAATGTGATCTAAAACATAGTGCTTTGTTTCTGAATGCAATATATGTTATGTAATACAGTGTGACATGTGACAAGAGGTCTGGGGAGGGGTAGGGCTCCTATAACACAGGCTGAATCGTCAAGCATCTTGTTTCCCAGTTACCGTTTGTTTCCCATTGATTCCTATGAGGCGAGAAACGTTTGAATGACTTTATAGCTACAAAATCGGTAAAAATGGACGGTTGTTTAGCAGAAAATTATTCCGACCTGTTCAGGAATGGATTTAGAGTATTTAAATTCCATATAAATGAAATTAAGGGGAATAATTGGTGTATAAATACTTAAAAGAATAAATCTGGATTGGAAAACTTAGCCAAATATCGCGCCAACCTAATCACTTGTATACAACAAACCGGTTCTTCGAAGCCGGCAAGTGAGAAAAGAAAAGGCAAGAATTTCCCCGTTCCGTCATTTATGGAATTTTCGCCTCACCACCTGCGCGATAAGGCGCCAAATCAGGCAACCGTTTTGGCAACTTAATGGAGGCGTGATTCAGCCCGATATATAGGAGCCTTAGGGAGGGGTAAAGTGTAGTGTGACGTATTGTGACAAACGGGGGGGGGGAGTCAAAAATAAGAAAAAAACTTGTGACATCATTTATGTATGGTCCTATAGTATACATATACATATACTTCTGTTAGTGTGCTCTTGCTTTTAACTATTTATTTGAAACCATTCAATTACCGGATTAAAATATTTTTACTGTTATACAAGACATGGCGATTAATTCGAATCTAAATTAAAATTTTAGGAATGAGATTAAGAGAACATTACCCAACATTACTCACTCTCCACACTATCTCTCCCCTCCCCCCATCTCACTCACCCAATCAAAAAAAGAAAAATGGAAAAGGAAATTAACGGAGAAAATTGCGCCTTACGCAATCGACTGCACGAATGCTAATCTTAGATTTATTTGTAGAATATTTATGATTTCATTAAAAATTGTCTTAATGTCAGAATGGCAACAATAAAATGTTTTGTATTCGGTTGTTAACGAAACAAAAATGTGTTAAGAACGAGAACATGTATTAAAAAGCTGAAAATGGCTGTAATAGAAAATAATCTTTGGAGTAGCCTTTGGAATTTAAACTTAATTAGAGAAGAACCTATTTACTGTATATGCCGTTCGACATCGTATGGTTTTATGATGCAGTGCGGTTTTTGTAAAGAATGGTATCACGGTGAATGTATTGGTATCGCCAAAACAGAATCAGAAAGAATCGATACATTTTGCTGCAATCAGTGCAAAAGTAAAGACCCTTCATTAAGAACAACTTTCAAAGAAATATGCAACCAAAGAAAAATTACCAAAGCAAAGCGCAGATATAAAAATTCAACGATGTCAAAAAATTCCGAAGAAGTTTCAAATTTAGTATCGGATCCATATTATATGGTGTCAAATACTATAAAAACATCCACGGTCTCTGCAAATGATACAGATACAAATACATGCCGAAAGTGCCAGCTTTTAGAAATTTTTTCTCAAGAATGGAAGAGCAGGCTTTCAGCTGAAGATGAATTTAACTGTAAGAAACTGATTGATATACATATAAAACTGCACAACATTGAAACAGAACTGGAAAAATTGGATATAAAACTAATCAAGCTGATTGATCAAATTCGTAAGTCTAAAAAACCAGAAAATTATTTCATAAAGCTACAATGCGATGATGACACCGCTTTAGATGTAGAAATGTTAAGTAAATTTACTAAGAGCCGTTTAGAGCAGATTTACATAGAATTGGAGAAAGACAACAATTTAAAGCCTAATGATGATAAATGGAATATTTTTTGTAACCAGAAAATAGCCAAAAACTCGTGGTGCAGGAAGTTGAAAGTTTTATGTCCACTGCATTATGAAAATTCAAGGAAAGCCGGTGAAATATGTGGCTATAATTTAGGTAAAGAAAATGACATTGTCCGATATTGTGGAAATAAAGACCGCATTTGCAATCACCGCAATTGGGAAGAGTTACTGAGAGCTGAAGTTGATCTAGAAAAGCTAATGTTATTTTTGGAATTCAAAGTTCTTACAAATGAGGAAATAAACATTCAAAAGGATATGTCACGTCGTGGTATTCATATTTTGAGATTAATGTCGAAATACAGTTTTGAGCATTGAAATGTGTTCTTATATACGTTTTAAAATTTAAAATTACTCAAAATGAATATCAAATTTGTGTCTTAGCTAGAGTGAATACATCAGCAAGGAGTGCAATTGCCTTTTTCTGGATTTTAAAATTTAAGTATCCTTATTTTCTTTTCTCTAATTATTTTGAAAAATATAATAAAGGTGTATTCCTCTCATGTAAAATTATTAAGATGTAACACTGTTACCCCCCTGTTTTACTTACTTTTTTCTTAAAGAAATTCAAGCGCTTATGGAATTCCATTTATACTAAATTTTTGTACAAAAATTAAAGTAACAGGATCAAGTGGTGGACACGATAATACATTGTAAATTTAAGCTAGAACAATGAGGCAAAAAAAAATATAAATAGTTTTTTATATTTGTCTGAAAATTAGAGAAATGTGCAGCCTTAAGAAAAAAATGCAACTCAGAGTAAAATTTAAATTTTCAACTAAACATTTTGTAGATTGAAATTACGCAGAGAAATCAATATTGAAAAAATTTTTATGTATTTCTGCTATAAAAATGTATGACGACTGATTTTTTAAATGATCAATTAGCAGAACTGTCCACCGATTTTAAAATGCCTTAGAAAAAAAATATTGAAATGTCCTAAGTTTTTTTTCAAAAAAAAAGGGACAAAAATCACTTAAAATATCAAAATCTTAAATTTTATTCAAAAAGGCTGCACATTAAAAATTCAAAGTCACTATTTCTTTACCATAAAGTATATATGTTATAGTTTTATAGCTGTGATACCTTGAAAAACCAAGTAAATATTATGAAAAAGAAATATAAAATTCCGAATGATAATTTTTATAAATACACTGGATGTGTATCCAAAATTTTATTAAAATTTGCAGTGTTATTTTACAGCCAAAAAACGAATTCTGATGCAGAAAAATCCGTTTTTGGAAGAAAAAAAAAAATCAGTTTTTATTGTTTGTTTTATCTGGCGCTTTCTTCTTTAATAGCTCCAATATTTCCTTCCTGTTTCGATATTAATTTTTAATTAATAAAATATACTTTGTGTATATAAGGAACTTTAAGTAAATGAAAAAAATAATTTGAACCAGTCAAAATGGTATTGCCTCTTTGCAATAACAGGAAGAGAAATCAGAGATTTTTTCCTAAAAGTCCCCCCCCCCCCTCATTATCCCTAGTCTCTCTGTGGAGGACTATTGTTAATTATTTATATGTTAATCTTTTTAGTATCGTTTGTATAAAAATGTCTTAAACTAAAGCTCTGCCCTTCTGACAAACAAACCTGTTTTAATTATTCATCTAGCTAAAATGTCGATAGTTTGTATTTTTATATATATTTTTAAATTGTTACATTTTTGTATAGCTTTTTATGTATTTTTATTTCATGTGTATATATTCTCTATTTTGTAAAATGCTATCTTGGCATCAGATTCTACGCACATCGATTTCAAAATCTTAATTCTAACTATATTTAACTCTACTTGTAGCCATAATGTCAGGGTTGCTTATCTGCTCCATAAAACTCCAAAGTTTCTCTTTAAGTATACATGAACATGTAAAACCTTCCCGCACATTTTATTAATTGCACCGAAAATCAGCATGTTTAGAAAATAGAATTTTCCCATACTAAATTAGAAAATTTTTGATTTGTGGAAAAAAATTTCAGAAAATTTTATATCTTTGTTGCATTATTCTCCAATCCTTTATTCTAGCATGATAAATTTTCCTATGATGGATTATTCGTTTTATATATATATTCTATGAGATTAAAAAAATATGTCTCCTCAAACATCTAAATGAAAAAGCATACTTCCAATTGCAAAAGTACAGAATATTTTTTATATAACATTTGTTTTACAAAAGGCTGCGTAATTTTTTTTTCTTTTTTGTTTTTTAATGCAATTTGTCGGTTCTATAAAAATATTTAAAAAACTGCTGCTTTGCATCAAAGAAAAACATTAAAAAATTATTTTGAAAACAAAACTTACCGAGTTATGATGCTATCACAACTCGGTAAGTTTTGCTCGGAAAAAATGAGATTTTTAAACATTTTTTCTACAGATGAGAAGACTTCTTTTAAAGTTTTGATTTATGTTTATTTTAGTTATAACTTTTAAAACTAGTAGCTATAAACGTTAATCTTCTATGTTTTAAAAATGATATGTGATCGTTGTTGAATTCAGACACTTTCTTCCGGGAGGAACTTTTTTGGCTCCGGAGGAAGGGGGGGGGGGGGAGAATTACACTGCATGATTATTGAAAACACAAAATCTTAAAATTTCCGAGGGAATCATTTCAATGCCCTGGGAGATATGTCACCACTCGGGATAGCTCCTGAAATCAACACTGCATCTGATTGTTTTGATCTGAAAGTTGCAAATAAAGTAACCATGGATCGCAATATTTTAAAAGATGTCATTTGACAACTAGCATTAAGAGCGAAATAGCGTTCGCTCGCACAAAAACACCACCTCGCTAATGTTATGAGAGACTTTTTTTAACATCTCATTCTTTCTTTCTTTTTTTTATTGAAATATTTTCACTTTCGGAGTCGGTTTCGAAAGTGAAAGTATAATCAAAGAAAAAAAAATAAGAAATGACCTTTCTAAAGATGGGCTTCAGTAATTCAATGCTAAAAGAAATTTAAAATGTAAAAATGCAAATAAAGTGTTTAAAAAATTTTCTCCCTTATCACTAACATTTAGCGTGTAGGTGTATTGAGATTTTTTTTAAATTTATTTCGTTTGCATTTCAACTTTTTTTTTTAACGGAACCGGTTTTAAAAGTGAAAGTATCCTAAAAAATATATAAAAAATCGAAAAAGTAAAAAATGCCCTTTCTAGATCTTTAAAAGTAAGAAATGGACCTCAATAATTCAATGCAATAATAATAATAATAATAATAATAAATAATAATAAATAAATGAATAAAAATAAATAAAAAACGTTTAAAAATATGGAAGTACAAATGAAATAGTAAAAAAAATTCTCTCTTATTATTAACATTTAGCGAGCAGATGTCCCGAGACGCAGCTCACTTTTTAAAATATAATTTAAAGGAAATAGAAGAGAATGTGATACAATGTAGTTTCGTTTTTTAATATGTATACAGCTCCTTGTAAAACAAATTGCATATCTAAAAGCTGTATTTTATTTCGTATTTCTTTTTTATTAGAAATATGTTTCTATTATCATCGGTTTAAGATATATTCAAGGAGACATCTTTTTTAATTTTTAATTACTAATATTTCTGATTCAATTGCATTAATTATAAATGTATCTACCTGAAATAGATTTCTCTTGAATTTATCATTTAAATTTTTTAAAAACATCAATTATAAGTCCTGTAAACTTAGTTTATTCATATTGATTCAAAAACATGAAATTAAGATTGTCCATGAATTTTATCATTGATATTTGTTGTTTATTTTAATTTATTGAAGAATAATTTGCATGGATTAAAAAATTAATAATAATATTTTTTCTTAATTCATATAATCAGGAAACTTTTGCATGTATAAAAAAGTGCCATTTTAATTTATAATATAACTAACAGAATAAACAGATATGAAGGCTGTTCTCAACTCCAAAGTGTCGACTTTCTGATACATGTTTTAATTCATTTTTCTTCGGTAGGGCATGAAAAAAGGTAGGTCTTGATTTTTAGAAACTATATAACCGAAACATGTTTTCCATTTTTTGGAAAACGCAAAAATCTTCCAAAAAATATAGTGAAAGTGGGTGTTTTGAACTAAATTTCAGACGCGGCACCGCGAGAAAGGAAAAAAACCAGTGGGCACGTGACCATAGTTACTTATAACTCAATAAGTAACTTATTTATTAAAATATGGAAAACTCATTTCGATTCTAAATAGCTATAACCACTTAAATGATCTATATTTTAGAAAAAAAAAAACTTTCATACCATGTCTATTTTTTTTTTCATGTCTTTTACGGAATTTTTAATGTTTTATTCCTGTTTTTTCAAATCACTGGTTTCACCAGAAATGTTTGGCTATTGAATCAGAAAAATGCTCGGATTAAATAATGCAAAATTTACAATAAAATTTTATTATTGAGAATAATGAAGTATGATTGGAATAATGATGCCCGTACGTAGTACGGCCAAATCACGATTGACAAAAACACGTTGCCCGTACGTCGTACGAGCATAACAGGGAAACGGTTAATAGTCAGACCTGCTAGTTTTATGCCTTTTTGTTAAAAAAAATGAGCCAGGAAATGTGTCAGAAAATTTCGCGTAGTTGAACTGCAGATTTAAGAACTGCTTTAATATCTAACTAAAATCCGAATGTTCTTAGCTTTTATTCCAGCAAAAAAATTTAATTGTTCAATATCAATGCTAATTATTTCTTGTTGTTATTTTTTTATATTTTGTCTGTTTCAACCAAGATGACTGGTAACTTTATTGGACAATTAAGATACTATTATATTTTTTTTTTTCCCTATCAAAATAAGTACAGTGGAGCCTCATTAACATGAACTTCAAGGGAATCAAAATTTCGTTCATGTTAACAGTAATTCATATTATCAGTATCAAATCTTTGTATTCGTTTTTATAGGGGACTGTGAAAACAGTTCATGTTAAAAAATTCACGTTAAGCGTGTTCATGTTAACGAGGTTTGACTGTATTACATTATATAGATTTTATATCTGTGCAAGAAATTCGTTCAAGCAGTGGCGCCGACTTCCGGGTCTGCGGGTCTGCCGCGCAGACCCTGAAAAATGTCTGCAGAACTTGCAATATCTTGGCAGACCCTGAAAAATGCAGGCATGAGATTTTTTCGCGTTTGAGCGATTTTACGATTTTTTGCCGCTTTTTGCGCGACTGATTTGTTCCGAAATTTTAAAAAAAATCGATCTTCAATCCGAAAATTCGGACATAAGACCGCGAAAAAACTCAAAATTCGTCATTGGGTAACAAACGTGAAAAGTGTCGAAGAATAGCGGGGGGGGGGGGGGGGGGGGGAAGTGCTAATTTCATCAAAAGATCGTGGGAAAACGTCTAGTTCGTCAAAAGGTTGCGAAAAAACATCAATTTTGTGGAAGGATCGTGAAAATCGTCAAAAGATCTTTGAAAATTTCGTCAAAAAGTAGCGTGAAAAACGATCATTATATTCACGAATCACAGAAAAAAATGCGATTTATGTTCTAAAATAGTGGGGCAAAACGCAAAATCTGTCAAAGAATCGAGAGAAAAAAAGTGGATTTTCGCAAAAGATCGCAGAAAAATATGAATTTTTCAAATAATAGCGAGAAAAATGAATTCTTGGAAAAAAATATTAAAAAAAATTCGCAGAAAAAAACCCCGCAAAATCGGCCGAATTTTTCAAAAAATCTCGAGAAAATAGTGAATTTTGGCCAAAGATCGCTCAAAAGACCAAAGATAGTAGGAAAAAAGCGAAAAGAATCGTGAGAAAAACGCGAATTTCGGCAAAAGGTTGCAAGGTAAATGCAATTTTCGACTAAACATCACGAGAAAAACGCAAATTTTAGCAAAAGATCAGAGGAAAATTGCGAATGCTAGAAAAAAAACCTCAGAAAAATCGCAAAGTTTGGAAAAAAAAATCGTGAAAAGACGCAAATTTCGCTAAAAAAAATAGCGGAAAAACGCGAAGACAAGCGGAAAAAACTAATTTCGTTCAAAAATAGCAGAGAAAAAAGTATTTTTCTTTCAAAAAATCTTGGGGAAAATGCAAATTTTGGAAAAAGATCGTGAGAAGAACGTACGTTGTGGCAAAAGATCGCGGAAAAATTCGAATTTTGGCAAAAAATCACGTTAAAAGACACTAATTTCGTCAAAATGGCAGAAAAAACGCAAAGTATCGCGGAAAAAACTCAAATTTCACTCAAAGATAGAAGGGAAAAAAATTTTTTTTTTCAAAGAATTGTGGGGAAAACGCGAATTTAGGCAAGGGTTGCGAGGAAAAATGCAAATTTCGACTGAAGATCGCGAGAAAAACGCAAATTTAGGCAAAAGATCAGAGAAAAATCGCGAATTTTAACAAAAAACCTCAGGAAAATGGCAAATTTTGGCAAAGATTGCAGAAAAGACGCATCGTTAAAAAAAGCGGGGAAAATGCAAGGAATAGCGGAAAAAATTCTAATTTCATTCAAAGATAGCAGAGAAAAAGCTATTTCTCTTTCAAAAAATCTTGGGGGGAATGCAAATTTCGGAAAAAGATAGCGAAAAAAACGTAAATTGCGGCAAAAGATCGCGGAAAAATTCGAATTTCGGCAAAAGATTAAGAAAAAATATACTAATTTCGTCAAAAAATAGCAGGATAAACGCAAAGAATCGCGAAAAAAACTCAAATTTTCATTCAAAGATAGCAGTGAAAATTTTTTTATCAAAGAATCGTGGAAAAAACACGAGTTTCGGCAAAAGGTTGCGAGGAAAATGTAAATTACGACTTAAGATCATGATAAAAATGTAAATTTTACAAAAGATCGCGAGAAAAACGCAAATTTCGGCAAAAGATCAAAGGAAAATCGCGAATTTTAGCAAGAAACTCCAGAAAAATCGCAAATTTTGGTGAAAGATTGCGGATAAGACGCAAATTTCGTCAAAAAATTGCTGGAAAACGTAAAGAATAACGGAAAATTTCTAATTTCGTTTAAAAATAGCAAAGAAAAAGAAATTTTTCTCTCAAAAAATCTTGGGGAAAACGCAAATTTCGGAAAAAGATCACGAGAAAAACGTAAATAGCGGCAAAAGATCGCGGAAAAATTCGAATTTCGGCAATAAAACATTGAAAAAGATGCGAATTTCGTCAAAAAATAACAGGGAAAGCGCAAAAAATCGTAGGAAAAACGCGAGTTTCGACCAAGCATCGCGAAAAAACGGTAATTTCGGCAAAAGATTGCGGGGAATATGCAAATTTCGGCAAAATATCGCGAGAAAATACAAATTTCGGCAAAAAATCGCCAGAAAAACGCAAATTTTGGCAAAAGATCTTGAAAAAAAAATCACGATTATAGCTTGCCATATTTATTAACTGATATTTTGAATAAAGCATGAGAAAATGTGCACTGCACAACTAGGAAAGATTGCTGTGTAAAAAACATTAAATCAGAATCATGGACTCAAAATAGAAACTTTCAGTTTAAAATTACGGATAGTATTTGCATAAATTGTTGATCCAAAGGTGATTCTCGTCCGAAAATTCCGAAAATTTAAGGCATCCTCTTCCGAAAATTTGAAATTGGGTTATCAGTTGCCAACTTGTACGGTTTTGCGCGCGGAAAAAACAATTATGTAGAAATGCAAATTTCGCAAAAGGATCGCCGAAATAGCCTACCTTTCGTCAATATTTCGTGGAAAAACGACGATTTCGTCAATGTTTTTGTAAACGAACTTTGTCAAAAAATCGATAAAAAACGCGAATTTCTTGTGCGGATCGCGGAAAAAACGGCAATGTCACCAAATATCGCAGATAAAACGCGGATTTCTTCTGAAGACCGCGGGAAAACCCCGATTTTGTCTAAAGATAGCGGATATAACGCCGATTTCGTTAAAAGATCGCGGGAAAAAACGCCGTTTTCGATAAAAGATCGCTTAAAAATATTTTGTCAAAAGACTATTTGAAAAAATACGCCGATTTCATCAAAAGATCACGGAAAAAACGCCGATTTCGTCAAAAAATCGCGGGAATAAGACGTGGTTTTCGAGAAAAAATCGCGTAAAAATGCAAATTTTGTCTAAAGATCGTCGAAAAAACGATGATTTCGGCAAAAGATCGCAATAAATCGCCGATTTTGTCCTTTGGGGGACTCCCTTCCGCCGATTTCCGAAAATGCTATGCAAATTTCCGAAAAAAAAATTTCATCCAGAATCACCCCTGCTTTTTTTTGCATTTTTATTCACTATTACATTGATTATTGGCGAATCAAATCAGTTGACTGTCACATATGTATTGTGATCAAGGGTGCAAGTTTTCCGTCCAACAGGACGGAATTTTGCCTTTTTAAAATTCTTGAGGACAGAAAAAGAGTGGAAAAATCTCAGAAGACGAAAAAAAAAGTTTTTGATTTTTCAGGATTCACATGAAAAGGTTTAAGTATCGGACTTAAAAGAATTTCACTTTTTGGCAGACCCAGATTTGGGACCAAAGTCGGCTCCTATGCGTTCAAGTATGATATTTTTATTGAATTTGATTTATTGCAAGATTAAAAATTGACAATAAAATGTTTTTAAAAGGTGATTCGTATATTTTAGTCCTTTGCCTTCTTTTATTTCTGTTTATTTTTATTATTGATAAAACTATGTATGTTACCAGACACTTATCCATTCCTTTAGTTCGGGAAGAGGCAGCACAGACAATCACCTCATTCAGTTGGAGGCTGAAATTCCAGAATTAGTTGAAACTTGATTCGCATATTAAAAAGCAATTGGTCTGCCCAGTTATATCTGGGTGGAAAACACCTGAATTTTATGGCCGACTCGTAGGCTTATCAATGTGTTTTCCTGCGTCCAAATATTTAAAAACTTGGAGGACTGTGAGCTAGAAAACACAACGGCAAACCTAGGATTAGACCTCTAAAACTAGATTTTTGCGATATGACTTGAACAGACCAATTGCGTTTTAATATGCGAATTGAGTTTTAACTAATTTTGGTATTTCAGCTACAAACTCAATGAGGTGATTTTCTGTGCTGCCGCTTATCGGTGTATTGTTGACGGTGCAAAAACTACCATTTTCTTAAACCTTTTTCTCTCTTATCATTTATAAAAATAAATATTGATTTTTTTTTTTTTTTTTTTTTTTTGAAAAGTAATGTTTGTTTAAACTAATTATTTTTTTTAAAGTTACGAAACAGTTTTTCAAAAAAAAAAAAAAAAAAAAAAAAGAAAAGAAGTATAGGAAAAAAATTGTGAAGTTGTAGTTTTTAGACTTCTTTAAACAATGCTGATTGTTTTGACACATTTCATAAATTAGTCGTTGGGGACCACCATAATAATACTTACCCATCATGGATGTGCATAATATACAATATGAAAATCAAACATATGTGAACTAATATTAAAATGCATGGCAATTCCAAAATAACATTTGAACATATATTTAAATATTTTTAATACATAGTAATGCTCTATTACTGAATTGAGTTTATTACTTGATTATCCCGTCGACCCATTTCAACAAGCTATATAAATCACCAAACTACTCGTAAATTATACAAATTAGCATAATTTTTAGCTTACAGGCTATGTCAAAGTTAGGGATGCACCGAATAGTGATTTTGGCCGAATACCAAATATTCGGCCGACAGCTAAACCGAATGCCGAATATTCGGCTATCCGAATAATAATTGTTGGGCCGAATACCGAATATTCGGCCTGCCGAATAATAACTATTCGGCCGAATACCGAAGATTCGACTTTCCAAATACTTTTTATATTTCAAAGTTTAAAGGTATTAAAATGTTACTTTTTAAAACAATTTTACATAATATTTAATAAGAGAAACTTACATTTTGGTAAACAAGAGCTTTTTATAAGAACACTTAGTATTGCAAAAATCTGCCTTTTTTATTTAAGAAGCATAATTATGAGACTTTTTCAATTAGTAAAATTTTAAATTTCATTTCTTCTACGAATTGAAACAAACATTTTGAAATCAAAGAGAAATAATGAAAAAAAATAGTTGAAGAAAAACTGTACAGTCTCATATTTGTTCTTTTTAAATAACTCAAGGCAGATTTTTTTTCAATATAAAGTATAAATACTTTCAACTTGATTCTGAATAAAGGAATGTCTAGCTCATAGTTCTTTTATGAATAGTGGCATTTTCCATCCTTCCCATCATATCAAATTTTACAGAAATCAAAGCATGTGAGTCGAAAATATGGTATCTTATTTATTGTTAATGCAACAAACGAAAACACGAGTTTGAGCAAGAGTGAGATGAAATACAATGCATTTATGATTCAATAAGTTGATTATGATTATGGTTTCATAAACAAAAAATTGTCTGTCTTGATAGCTATTACTAATCTCAAAAGTTTTCCTTTTTTGTTTAAGAACTTTTGGGAAAAGCAAGAAACAGATTATTTACTAAATAGAATTTAGTAACTTGCATCTACACTCGCATCTCCCATCATTTATTCCTAAGGAGAATCCTAATAAATCATATTTCAATCCTTCTCATGGTTAATTTTCTTAAGTTAAACTTTACAAACAGCAAATAAATAAAATAAAAACATTCTATGTTATTTAAATATGATTTTATTTCTAATTATTTTAAATATATTAATAAATTGACAGTTAAAAGTAGAAATTGTGAAAAGTTTTTTAAAATGTGTTTTAAAAGGCTTTATTAAGTATTGGATTCGGCCGAATACTTTGCTATTCGTCCAAACCGAATATTCGGCAGGCCGAATAGTTTCATATTCGGCCAAGCCAAATATTCGGTTTAACCGAATAGTTTCATATTCGGCCTAACCGAATACCGAATAGATACCGAACATTCGGTACATCCCTAGTCAAAGCCTCAGAGCTTATGTGCCCTCCCGTTCTGTATGTATGTGCATACGTATGTATGTAACATAATAACTCATGATAAAAATATCCGATTTGCTACAAATTTTGGATATAGATTTATTTGACTAATAATAACACATTGCTCAGTGGTGCACAAAACATGAATTTTAATATACATTAGTACATATTAAAATAAAATAAAATTTTCAACGTTTCGCGCCGTCTTCTGCGGGCGTCTTCAGGAAAATATGAAATGGAAGGACTACGTTTGCATCTTGTTCGAGAGATATTTCTACTAAATTAAAAATTAAATGAATTAAAATTTAAAAATGTCGCCAAAAAATAAAACTTGTCGCCATTCCTCCGCCTTGTCTCATTGACCTCGTTACAGATAAAATCGACAAAATTCCAATAGATCAAAAATCTGGTATTTATGAAATCCCCATCACTTTATCTAATAATCTTAAAAAAGTCTACATCGGCATGACAACGCGGAAACTTTTAACTAGAATTAAAGAACATCGTAGAGATATCATAGCAAACGCGGTAGCGTTTGGTATAATATGTTTAAGAAATAGAAAGTGCAAACAACTTTCTAAAATTTCTGGCGAACCAGTTGAGATACGGCAGTGAATTTTTTTTTAAAAGATAGAACTCGACGGGACGAATAAAATGATAGCATTCAAAAAATTACTGCAGCTTAGAATAGTTTTTTATTTAATTTTTAATGAAAAAATGAAAGCAAAAAATTCAACAAAGTCTTGCTAACGTTTCCGTGGATGGATTAACTTCGTTTTTGGTTTATTTTAATCCTCATGGTAAAACTCAGAACAGTTTTTTTTTTTCATCTTTGTATGTTTGTCGGTCGCTGAGAAAATCGAACTTTTGTCTGAAATTTCCAGCTGAACTTAGCCTTTTTCTTATATATTTCTTATATTTACTTCTTCTTGTAATTGTTGCACGTAAGTTTAAATGAACATAAAAATAAATAAATAGATTAGATAAATCACGTGAAAAAATACTTATTTGTTGTTATTTTCATGTATCATACATATTCACTATCTATTTTGACGAGCGAAGTGAAATATTTTTTTTTTTATTTATTAATTTCTCATTTATTTAAGTTAAAAGCCGCCTCTGGCAAAAAGTTTAGTCTCTCTTAAATTTATGCTAGCCACTGTAATATGATACTTTTATTCGTAATTTTATTTACTTGCTTATCTGAAGGTCCATAAGATGAAATGAACAAATTTAGGCAATCGGGACAAGATTTTGCGGAAAAGTTCATTATTATTAAAGTTATTCTGGTGGTGTGTTTGGCGAATAAACCAAAAATGGCGCCGAAAAACCGAATAGCAAATGTTTTTAACCGCAAAAGCGACGTAACCGTGTTTTTCCATCACGTAATATTTTATTTCAAAGACTGATTTAACACAAGATTGACATTAATATTATTATTTTTTTTAATTGTACAAGACAAAAAGATATGTAAAGTTATTAAGTACAAACGTTCATACCAATACTTTTCACAGTTATTATTTTATGAATAATTAGACATGAATGAAAAAATCTACAAGACAATTAAAAGATAAGCGTAAAAATATGGTTTTACATTTATTTGAGCCTTTGAGATGAAAGGTAAGGGCGTACCGGTAAGAAATCCGGTTTGGCGCAACACAAGAGCGGTGAGTCGGGCGCTCCATGATGATTCGGACGTCAGAATGTGCCAGCTTTTTTTTGAGGGTACGTTAAATTATTCTAGGTCAATTAAATTATTACTTATTTTATGAATGTCTGATTAATATAAATATGTTTGCCAAAGCTTAGTGCTATTTTGGCTTCAAAAAGGGAGGGTATGATGCCAAAATATATAAATAGCACTGAAAACAAACCTGATGAACTGTAATTTTTGTTTTCGCACGAATTTTTTCTGTTTTTATATTAAAATGCGGCACAAATGTCATATACGAATCACATTGGCGTTAGTTTTTTTCTAAAGCCAATTTGGCGAAAATCTCGTTTTGGGATACCAGTTACATACCCGGTGTCCCAAAAATGACTGATGGATTTTAAAATTCAATGACTTGCAAACGGTGACAGCTATTTAAAAAATTTTTGCAGGAGGGTTATGTATAATGTCAGGAGTTTTTTACCGTAACTTTTTATTTTAGTTCGAAATTCAAAAAATAGATGGCGCTGATAGCGATTGAAGGCCAGGTGATCAGTGTTGAGTGAGGTCAGTTTCGGCGTCGACCTGGGCTTCAATTGCTGTCAGCGCCATCTATTGGTTGAAATTCGAACTAAAATCAAAAGTTACGGTAAAAAATACTCCTGACATTGTACATAACCCTCCTGCAAAAAATTTTTAAATAGCTGCCACCGTTTGCAAGTTATTGAATTTTAAAATCCATCAGTCATTTTTGGGACACCCGGTATATATTTTTTGAAAGGTAATAACAATAAATAAAAAAAGGTTTGTTTAATAGAACAAAACAATTTATATACAAAAAAAAAAGAAAAAATTATTTATTAAAAAGTAAATAACAACATCCGGGTTGACATATCAAGCAAAATAACGACACTCTGGATTCAGTTAACTCCGATGCGCATATGACATTGGCGTCAGAAAAAAAATTTCGCCAACATGGTGCGTATATGACATCTGTGCCAAAAATGCATACCTATTTTATTTATATTACGTAAGGTGCTACTTGATTATCAGGTCGACCAATTTCACCCATTTATAGAAATCGCCAAACTATTCGCCAAATTACTCAAAAGGAAAAATGTTGCCATTAAAAAATTTTAAGTTTAGAAAATTAATGAATTTAAGTTAAAAAAATAAAAGTCATTAACGAAAAAGATTACTTTAATGATGACGTTTAGTTATGACGTCGAGACGTACCAAATATAAAATTTGATTTATTCAGGTGATTTCGAACAAAAGAATACTAATAAAAGTTTTCATGTTTTAATGCAGAATTTATCAAATCAAACCATAAAGAGATTAGCACAACTTCTACTGCGGTGGCATTAATACGAAGGTACCAAAAATATCAATGTTAGCGGAAATTTGTAAGAAGTTAAATGCTTTTTATTTAACCAAATAATGTCGGCGGATACAACCATAAAGTAAATTTAATAAATTATATATTATATTTTTCTCATTTAATATCATTTAGATAAATTATAAATATTTATATAATATTTATAAGATATTATATAAATTTATATAAATTATTATATAAATTTATATCAATAATATAAATATCTTATATAATATTTATAAGATATTTATATTATTGATATTTATAAGATTTAGATAAATTATAAATATTTATATAATATTTATAATTTATCGACCTATTATAAATATAGGTCGATATTTATAATATAAATATATATTATATTTATGCATGATAAATATAATAAGGTACCCTGGGGTAATAACGCCAGGCGGGGTAATAACGCCAAGTGCTTATATTTTGCATAATTATGAAATAATCAGGTAAATGACACCCATGTGCTCTGCGCAGAAGGGTTTTGAGTCATATAAATCGCAAAAAACAGCTTCAAGTTAATTTGTTTCATTTTTAGGTCTTATTGTTTTTACAAACAACTAAAATTAACGCTTGATCTAAAATTTGCGAGATACGTTTTGTGATATGAAGATTATCTTTTTATCCGGAAATACTTTGTTAATTACATAAATTTGTAGTGCATTTCATGTACTTTTAAAATGTTGTTGAAGATTTTGGATATCTTCTCGAGATAATTTGTAATTTAAAATGTACTGCGCAATAACTATACCGGGGTAATAACGCCAATCCTTGACATTAATACCCCGGTTGATTCCCTACAGCGGCCGAGCTACATCCTAAATACTGATTCAAATAAACACAGTTAAAACTGTGGAATGTTTCTCATATTTCTATTTAAACGGTCCTTTTTAAGCAAAAAGAAGCTCACGGTCTGATATTCTTTTGCCTCATCCCCCCCTCCCACACCACACCTTTATTTTTCTTACACTTTCACAAAAAATTGAACATTTTCAATAGCTTAGAATGCAATTTGTCAATTTCTAAGTTTGTAGAGTTTGTATTTTTAGAATTGGGCTATCTACATGTAATTATTCCATCTTATTTCATAGTTTTGTTTGCATGGCGTTATTACCCATATAGGTGGGTAATAACGCCAAATAGCATGGGTCAAGAAAAAACGCCATTACATTTTATGAATACATATCTGTTAAATTATTTTATTTTATATAGATAGTCAATGAGTTGCTGTATCAGATCCTATATTTGTTTGAAAAATACAATCTAAAACTAAGCCGTGAAAATTGGTAGAACCTTAACGTGGCGTTATTACCCCAGGGTACCTTATATATTTATTTGGCATAATAAATATATATTATATTTATTATGCCAATAAGCGAATAGCTAATTGGCATATTAAATTTTATGCCAATAAGCTATTCGCTTATTGGCATAAAATTTATATTAAATAACAAAAGAACAAATAAATTAGTCAAACATTAATAAAAATATAAATAAATCATCGAATTAAAATCATTTGATTACTTAACAAACAAGTGTAGCGGGTTTAATGTCAAGGAAGCGTAACATTTATGTTCATCCATTATTGGCATATAATCTTACAGTTTGTCTATCGTTCTTTGGTCGATGGGATAAATTAAGTAGTTATATATTTACTTATAGTATTTTTAATAAAATGAAAGAAAAACGTGCAAGTTAAATGTATCTGATATATGTATTTTTAATTTATGTGTTTTTTAATGAAAGTCATGTATTTTAAATAAAGCTAGTGACAGCTTTATATTTAAAATGAAATTATGGCGAAGGAAACCTATTTGGCGATTGTTTCGAGTAGCTAAAATAAAAGTAGGAAAATAGCCGTCGGGCATATAAAAAAATAAAGCAATCAGATCGGAGCTGTTGATGACAGTCACAAGACTTATGCTGGTATTTATATAGGTATTATAGCAAAATTTGCAACATCTCTGGTGTTAAACTAGGACTCTCGTGGTAAGACATTTGGCTGCTCAGCAGCGGGTATAGAGTTCAAATCCCGTCGGATGTAAGTTCGTTTTATTTAGAAATGCTTTTGTGTTAAATTATTATTCCTTCGGGAATATTCTTATGTTAATTGTTATTCAATTTCTAGAATTTTTCTAGTTGTGAATGTTTTATTTGAGAAATTACCTTGAATATATTTAATCGGTATGGCTTTTAATTCTTTTAATAAAGTTCTGTACTTTTTTCGTTCAAATCCATGGTTTATTTTTCTTATCATGCATTTTATATAGCAATGCAATGACTTTTATAATTATTCTGATACATCAAAATTTTATCTGTTGTTATCATTTTATAAATTTTGACAGGAGCAGTTATTTTTCTTTTTAAGATATTAGAAAATCTTCAGTTTTTATCAAAAAATTAAATGACTAGTATTAAAAAATGCTCTGACGAGCACCAAAAAAGGTTAATATGTTTTTAAGTATGAAAAAGGGTTTGACAAGTGCTTCTGTTAATTATTGAGCATGAGGAAGGACAAGGGATCCCTTCTTGGCTACAACTCACTTCAATGCCAATTTTTAAAAAATCATATTTGCGCTTTTTCCGTGAAAACAAATCAGCCGCAGTTACTATAAAAATGTATAGTGTAAAGACATAACCAGTAAAGGTGCAGCTTAATTAGACATAAATGTAAGGGAAGACGACACAGTGCCAAAAACCTAGTTCCTACATCACATTCATGCACTGGCACCAAGCATGCCCTAAGTGTATAATTGCACAGAAAATTTATTTGTAGTGTAGTGCAGAGTGAACAGTGCAGTTAACATCAGGGATGTAAGTGCATGTTATACGCCGTATGCCTTCTGGACTTTTTAATAGAACACCATATACATTATTTCTCAAGAAAGCTTATAGTATACACATTCTAGGGTATCCCTCTGCTTAGAGCATATATCCTATCTTATTTTTACGACTACACCCCTGGTTAACATCTAAAGCACGGTGGAAAGTTCTACTAAGGAACCGCAAATTACTTTCATATGGAAAAAGCGCAAATATGATTTTTTCAAAGTTGGCATTGAAGTGAGTTGTAGCCAAGAAGGGATCCCTTGTCCTTCCTCATGCTCAATAATTAACAGAAGCACTTGTCAAACCCTTTTTCATACTTAAAAACATATTAACCTTTTTTGGTGCTCGTCAGAGCATTTTTTAATACTAGTAGAACAATATAAACAGAATACTGCCCTTGCTCGCTTCTATTTGGCGAACAAGGGTTGCCATATTAATTTTGAGGAAGCCAAAATCATAGTTCCATGCAATAACCCAGTTCAAGGTAAAATAATAGAATCCATCGAAATCATAGCACGTGAAAATAAACCATGTAATGATAATTTATACTACAATATACCAAAAATATGGCATAACATCATAAAACCTTAAAATTTTATTTCCTTGCAATATTTTAATTTTTACTCACGTGTAATTGGCAACATTTTTAAATTTTAATTCATTTAATTTTTAATTTAGTAGAAATATCTCTCGAACAAGATGCAAACGTAGTCCTTCCATTTCATATTTTCCTGAAGACGCCCGCAGAAGACGGCGCGAAACGTTGAAAATTTTATTTTATTTTAATATGTACTAATGTATATTAAAATTCATGTTTTGTGCACCACTGAGCAATGTGTTATTATTAGTTAAAGTTTATGGTGCAACTGTCCTATATATATTTATTAGATTTATTTGGTTAAAGCGCATCCCTAATTAGGTTTGAGGAGTTTATTGGGTAAGTGTAAGGAGGGGATAGAACGAAGGTTAAATCTCTCTCTTAATTTAGATAAATGAGTTTTTCATACTGAATTATCAGATTTCATTTAAATTTTAGATATAGGATAATTCTGATGAGGCGCTGCGCCTCCATGATTAGGTTTAGTGTTCATTCGTCAAGTATAAAGGGGTAGGGGAAAAGAGAGTAACTCCCCTTTAAATTAGGTAAATGGGTTTTTTACGCAGAATTTACCGATTAGCTTCAAATTTTATGTATAGGATCGTTTCGATGAGGCACTCCCGTAATTAGTTTCGGGAGTTCACTGGGTAAGTATTAGGGGGGAGGGAACGGGTGCTAATTCCCCCTTTTAATTTAAAAAAAATGTTTTTTTTTGGCTCAATTATTATATTTTATTCAAATTTTAGGTATAGGCAGGGTTCTCACCGTCGTTCGCCATTACGCCAAATTGCGCCAAAATGCTTCATTTGTCGAGTAAATAGACGAATAAATTCGCCAAACTTCGAGTGCACAATTTTTGCTCTTTTATTTGTGTTCTTGCAGGAACAAGAATTTGGTCGATATCACAAATTTTAATCTAAGAAATGATCTGCAGCAGCTTTATCCTAATAAGAATCATATCTAGGCTACATTTACTGCAACTTTGTACAACATTCAGTGGATTGTGAGAATTTATCAAAATAAACTTTGAATACAACGAAAATTAAATTGAGAAATTAAATGTATATAAGAAACGCCAATAATGCATTTCAGTATGTCTTTCATTATTTTAATTTGCTCAATAAGCAGCAATATAATTTTGAAGTATGTTCAAGAATTCAAGGAAAATAAAGTTTATGTGACATACAATTTGTTGTTTATATTTTGAAATTTCCATGTGACATACAGTTTGTTAAACGGCGTAGAGGAATAGAGGGTAACCCCTCCCCCCCTTTGATGAAGGTAAATTGGGTTTTTACGCAGAATTTACCGATAAGCTTCAATTTTAGGTATAGGTTCATTCTGATAAGGCACCTCCATGATTAGTTTTGGGTGTTCATTGATTAAATATAAAGGGGGAGGGGAATAAGGGAAACTGCCCCCGTTAATGTAGGTAAATTGGGTTTTTACGCAGAATTTACCGATAAGCTTCAAATTTTGGATATAGGTTCATTCTGATAAGGTGCTTTCCTGATATTTTGGTAGTTCATTGAGTAAGTATAGGGGGAACGGGGGCTTGCTTCCCCTCTTAATTTATATAAATGAATTTTTCATTCTGAATTAGCATATTTCATTAAAGTTTTAGATACTGGATCATTCTGATGAGTCGCTGCGTCTCCATGATTAGTTTTAGATGCTCATTCGTTAAGTATAAAGAAGATAGGGAAATAGGGGGTACCCCTCCCTTAAATTTAGTAGATGGGTTTTTTACGAAAATTTACCAATTAGCTTCAAATTTTAGATACAGGCTTATTCTGATGTGGCGGCTCCATGATTAGTTTTGGGTGTCCATTGACTAAGTATTAAGGGGGAGGGGAATAAGGGATAACCCCCCCCCTCCTTTAATGTAGGTAAATTGGGTTTTTACGCAGAATTTATCGATAACCTTCAAATTTTAGATATAGGTTCATTCTAGTGATGGGCGATTTCGATTTTTTAAATCGATTTAATCGATACTACGGCCAACTCGATTTAATCGATACTTTAAAATTTTTAATCGATTTCTCTGAAAGTAATATAATTTTCATTTTCCTCCAAAAGTCGAAGATAAAATAGACGGATGTGCCAATTCCAAAATTTCAGTGTATTAGTTTCTGAGATAGAAGAATTAAAGAAACCTCAGAACCCCCCCCCCCCTTGCAAAATAGCGTTTTTTGTTGAGTGATGTACACCAAAAATTGATCAGGATCGATTTTTATTAGGTACCAGCTGAATCTGAATTTTGATGAAAATCTATTAAAGCGCGATATACAGCTATTGCGAAATCATAAAAAATGCAGCATATCAGCGCCACCTGTAGGTCAATTTACACCAAGATCTAAATAACAGTAATCTATGTCAGAGATTTACTGAATCTCAATTTTGATGAAAATTCGTTCTTGAGATAGCGCTATTGCGTTAATCATGAATAATGCAGTATAGCAGCGCCATCTCTTAAGCGATTTCCACCAAAATGTAATTAGCATCAAATAATATCAAGGACAAATTGAATCTAATTTTTTATGAAAGTCCGTGCATTAGTTCTCGAGATAAAGCTAAAATGGAAACAGGGGCGTGCGAAAAGAGAACTGCGCCCGGTTCAAAGTTCCAATTTAGCCCCCCCCCCCCTATTAACTTTTTCTTGTGATAGGCTAGAAGTGATGTTAGTAGTAAAAATTTGGCGCCCCCTAAATTTCCGTGCTCAGAACGACCGCTTCCTATCGCCCACACCCCCCTTTCACATGGCGCTGAGTGGAAATTGTGAAAAATTCAGTATAGCAGCGCCATCTGGGAAGCTATATACATCAAAATGCAAAAAACATCAATTCATGTCAAGGATTAACTGGATCTAAAATGTGATGAAAATCCGTTCATTCGTTATTCAGATATAGCTGTTTCGCAAATCACAAAAAATACAGCATAGCAGCGCCATCTGTTAGGCTATATACACCAAAAATTAATTGGATTCAGTTTATATCAAGGTCAAACTAAATATAAAGTTTTGTGGAATTCCGTGCATTTGTTCTTGAGATAGAACGGTCAGAAATTTTTGTCGTATACAGACTCGCAGAGTGACAGACACACACACACACACACACACAGACAGGTATTTCTTAAAAACCATGAAATCGTGTTAAAGATCTTCTAAAATATATAAATCCATCGAAAACGGGAAGTTAAAATTTTTCACGAATCTAATACTCTCTTCTTGTAAAGTTACAAAAGAAAGTAAAAATGTAAAATCGATTCTACCCGTAAGATCGATCTTTAGATTCGATTTCGATCTTTAGATTCGATGTCGATCTTTAGATACGATGTCGATCTTTAGATTCGATTTCGATCTTTAGATTCGATGTCGATCTTCAGATTCGATGTCGATCTTTAGATTCGATGTCGATCTTTAGATTCGATTTCGATTTTTTTTCTTTTTCTAGGCTAAATCAGTGTTGAATGCAGGTATTTTTCTGCGAGTCCGGAAGAAGGCATCATGTTTTACAGCTCTGTAAGAGAGGGTGGATCGCAATTTGTGCATTAAAAAGCATAAAATCTCATAACTTCTGGGGGGGGGGGTAATCCCCTGCGGGCCACACCATTAATTCGATACTAGGTTAAATCGTTATATTTTTGTTTAGAAGTCCAGTTATTTGAAGAATTAGTTTATTATGTTTTATTTTTCACGCTCGTCTCTGCTAATCCCCCCCTTCCGTGTCAGTTTTAACTTACAGGGCCGTTCGAAATATGCATACAGTTTTTAAAATGTCCAATTCTCGGTCTATTTTATTTGAGATCCACAGTTTAAATCCTTGACAAAAGATAAATAAGGGGTCGCCCTTCCGCCCGTTTGGGGTTTATCTGCGCCTACCGGGGGGCATATTTTTTTGTTTCTTCAAACGAAACAAAAAAATTTTTGAGGGGGGGGGGGGCTTGCACCCTCTCCCAATATGCACCTTAAAATTTTGCTCATTTAATTCTTTATTATTTTTAACTTAAAAGTTTAAGCTACATAGCACCCCTAGAGCTGTGGACCTCCCCCCCCCCGTCGATCACTCACCTAATTTTGCTTATTTCTTCACTTCATTTCAATCTTTAAAATGCTATAACTTTGCTTCTATAGGAGTTACAGTGATGAGAAAAATTCTAGTATAGCTAACTATTTCTCGCCTTTCTTTTTGCTATTCCAGTTTCCCGGTTTCCCCTATAGGACCTTTTTTTGGGGGGGGGGGCAGAGGGGTTTTTTCTCATTTCTTGATACAATATGTCTATTGAAAGCTTATGCTTCATACATTACAAATCTAGCATAAGAAATTTTCTCCTATCATTTCATGTCACGTTACGGACCCATAATGTGTTAAAATTTTAATTTTTCAAACTTCTTTGGAAAAAAAAAAAAAAAAAAACATTGAAACATATTAGCGAAACTGGGGTTCGAACCCGCAATCGTTTGATTGCACACGTAATCCCTAAGCTTATTGGCCACCGAGTACTCAGCAGCGCTATTATTTCTTTAGATTGTCATCTTTAAATTCGTAATATCTTTTGAATGGAATGTCCAATATGAATAATTCAAAAACTAATCTACAGATATTATAACAGGCATTAATACAAAATGATTTATTTGGATAAGGATTAAGGTATCGATTGTATGGTCTAATTTTGGTTGGTGTATTTATCGCGTTTTAAAATGTAAGAAAGTAGTTATAGTGAGTTAACTACAATAGCTGGACATATGGTATCGCGCGGTTTTTTTTTTTATAGAGATTAATATATTCTTTAATATTATAGAAACTTTTTTTATTCAGTTAAAAGTATTTCCTGACGATTCAAAATTATATACCCTAACGATTCAAAAAATACACGCGTAATTGTTCAAGGTTTCACTTCTATCGGAACTCTGAGAGCGCCACTATTTTTTTTTTTTTTTTTTTTTTTTTTTTTTTTTTTTTTCATTTCGACCGTCCTACCGCCTTCCCCCTTCCTCACCAATCTTAACTTACAGGTTCGTTCAAATTATGATTGCGATTTTAAAAAAGTCTAATCCTCGTTCTATTTTGTTATAAATCCATATTTTGAAACCTCAACAAAAGATACAACTGGGCCGGGTTCAACCTCCTGTCCGTTTAGGATTTACCTTGCCCCCCCCCCCCTGGGTGGGGGTATATTTTTTGTTTTGTTTCTTCCACACCATCTGATGTAACATAGCGTTATAAAGCTTTTATCTCCTCGTTTTTTTCTGTTACTACCCCTCTCTTCACCTAGTTACATAATCTTGGCACTTTTTATAGTTTCAAAGAGTGCATGTTCCCCGCAGGCCACCCCATGAATTCAACACTAAGTTAAACACTATATTTCTGTTTAGGAGCTCAGTTATTTGGGTTATTAGTTAATTATGTTTTTTTTTTTTTTTTCCAAGTTCGTCCGTTCTAATCCCTCGTCCCCCCCCCTTCCTTCCTCGCCAATCTTTACTAAATGGGCCGTTCAAAGTATGCATGCAATTTTTAAAATGTCCAATTCTCGTTCTATTTTATTGTAAATCCTCATTTTGAAACTTCGACAAAAGATAGATTTGGACTATGGTCGCCCTTCCGTCAAGAGTGGGGTTTACCTGCCCCCTTGGGAATGGGGCATATTTTTTGTTCTTCCAAATTATCTCGTGTAACACTTGGTTGGCATTAGAAAAAAAAAGTTTTTTTGTCTATATTCCTTGTTCCCCATCCTAGTTACACGCTCTTGGCACTTTTTATCCTCGGTTTAATGCCAAGTTACTCAGTGTTGTTATTAGTTGAGTTATGTCTCTCAAATTTGTCAAAGTTTTTGTGTAAGTGACAACCATAAGTGACAATAATTTTAAAATTTATAATTCTTATTATCAGACTCTAAAATCTGCAATTGCTTAATTCTATGCCTCTATGTGATGAGGGGTGGGAGGCGGTAATTACGGTTCTGCTGATTGTCTAAGTTTTGGAATTAGTAATTTGGATCTTCTCTGTGTGAACCTGAATATCGAAATATCGATTCTAGTATCGATTCTAGAACTGAGAAATCGATTCTTATTATGATCGATGTTGTTTTATACGATATCGATTTTAATCGATTCTCAAAATTTCCAGAATCGCCCATCACTAGATATACGCCGCTGAGGCTTAATATTTCACGCATAATATGAAGTGTCTAGCATTTGCAAGGACGCACAAAAGATTTCAAATAGTATATTCTATCCGAACTACTGTATATTATCGATGATGTCTGATGTATGGATGAAATGCATTTTTAATTATGATATGCACTTTTAAGTTTCACTTAATATATGTATATTATATGGTGCGTATGAATGCTATAGTTGATATACAGGGTTACACAAAAGAGCTCGTAAAGGTTACAGAATATGAGCGTAATTTATTTAAAGTTGGTTTTTAAATAAGTTATGCATTTTTACGTTGAATTGATTTTAACTTAACTAAGAAATGTTTGTAGAATATAGATAAAATGATACTCAGAGCTATGCAAAGAACTGGCTTCATGGTCACCTATAGATGATAATTTCTGGAAATTGGATTAAGTAGTTTTAAGAGTGTTTTTGTTTGAACTAAATTTGAGTAAAATACTGGCGTGTAATAAACAGACATGCTACTTTTCCGCGGAAACGCGAAATTCCCCTTTTTTGGCGATGAATTTTATTATCCCTGGGATCAATGCAAATATGCGTAAAAATTTGTTGGCTTTTTTTTTTTTTTTTTTTTTTGTATGTGTGTGTGTGGGGGGGGGGGGGCTTAATGGATGAAATGGTGCAAAAACGCCAGTACAAACCGCATTAAATTGAGCAAATATCTTCAAAGGATTGCAGGAAAAAACGCCAATTTCTCCAAAGAATCGAAAAAAAAACTATACGTTCGTCAAACGATCGCGGGAAAAACTAGTTGGATGTGCCAATCCCAAAACTTTCTTCTATCTCATACATACATTTTAATATTAAAAAAAAATAGTTACTCATTTTAATGCTTTAATAATTTTATTTCAATACCTTACCAACTTTGATTTTCATCTTAAATTTCTGTTTCAATCAATTAATCGGAGAAAAAACGAATTTCCGTCTCTGCACGAGCCGATGGACAATAGAATGATAAGCAGATATTTTTTTTTTAATTCAGGGAGGACCAACTTGCCTTACCAAAAAATAATCATATACAAAATGTTTAGTTCAGTTCTAGAACTAACTTCATACACTTTTATGTGGTGCAATATTGAAAATGGCATACAATTCGGTATTGCAGCGCCCCCTACCGGCGGATTGTTTTCAGATTCAGGGCGGTCCAACTAACCATAGCCATACACTTACACAAAAAATTTCGTTCAATTCGATGCATAACTTCATGTACTTTTGGCCGGTACAATATTGAAAATGGCACAAAAATCGCGATTGCAGCGCCCCCTTCAGGTGGATTTTTTTCAAATTCAGGGAAGACCAACTAGCCATAGTCATACACATACACAAAAAATTTGGTTCAATTCGATGCATAACTTCATATACTTTTGACGGTACAAGATTGAAAATGGCACAAAAATCGCGATTGCAGCGCCCCCTTCTGGCAGATTTTTTTCAATTTCAGGGAGGACCAACTAGCCATAGTCATACACATACACAAAAAATTTAGTTCAATTCGAAGCATAACTTCATATACTTTTGGTCGGTACAAGATTGAAAATGGCACAAAAATCGCGATTGCAGCGCCCCCTTCTGGCGGATTTTTTTCAAATTCAGGGAGGACCAACTAGCCATAGTCATACACATACACAAAGAATTTGGTTCAATTCGATGCATAACTTCATATACTTTTAGTCGGTACAATATTGAAAATGGCACAAAAATCGCGATTGTAGCGCCCCCTTCCGGCGGAATATTTCAAAACTGAAGGAGGACCTGCTTGCCACAGCCATAAACATTCACAAAAAATTTGGTTCAATTCTATGCATAACTTCATACACTTTTTGATGGTAGAATGGCGACATACAGACACACAGACACACACACACACAGACACACACACAGACACACGGACAGACAGACATTTTGTAAAAACATGTTTTTTGGAATCTCTGACCCCTAAAACGTATAAATCCGTCGAAAACCGGAAGTCGAAAAAAATTTCGATTACAATACTTTCTTCTATTGAAGATAGAAGAAAGTAAAAATACTATTTTCTTCAAAGGATCGCGGCAGATAACGCGATTTCCGTCAAAGAATCACGAAAAAGGCGCGATTTTTGTCAAAGCATTGCAGGGAAAACGCAATTTCGGGAACAGGTTTCGGAAAAATACACTTAATTTTGTCAAAAGATCGTGGAAAATATTTGATTTTTGTAGAAAGATCGTGCGAAAATGCGCGAATTTTGTCGGAAAATCGGAGGAAAATATGCAAATTTTATCAGAAGATCGGGAGAAATATGCGAATTTTGTCGGAAGATCTGGGAAAATATGCGAATTTTGTCGAAAGATTAAATAATATGCAAAATTTGTCGAGAAATCGTGGAAAATACGCAAATTTTATCGAAAAATCGTGGAAAATACGCGAAAATTGTCCGAAAAGGCTGAGAAAAACAGCGAATTTTACTAAAGGATCGTGGATTCTTCATGGGAGGATCATGGATTTCATTGAAAAAGCCGTAGAATAAAGTGCGATTTTAGTTAAATGGACGTGGAAAAACGCTCATTTCGTTAAAGAATAGCAGAAAAACACAGCTTTCGTCAAAACAATGCAAAAAATGCGAATTTTGTCAAAAGTCCGTGAAAGTTCAGCTTTTTTTTTTTTTCTTTTTTTTTTTTCTGCTGAGCCTGAAGTATGTCTGAATAAAGATACTAAGTAAACTATAGGGCTGAACAAAAGTATTCAAGTATGTTTCCATCTATTCGTATAAATTGCTGAAATATAAATTTTAACCAGTTAGGCGTTTTCTTGCTAAACTAAATTTTCCCGTTATATAGTATAATATCAACTGACAGATCAAATACAGGGCAGTTCAAAAGTATTGGAATACATAGTTGGCTATGGACTGTAACACCTCATTCCCTAAATAACGAAGTTTCATTAAAGATTTCAGAAAGTTTTGGAAAGTTTTTCATAATCTATGATTAATGCATGATTTTTCTTACTTGTTTAAAAAAAATTCTAAAGTACGTCAGTTTCTTTAACGTGTTTTGATTTGAAAATAGCAATCTTAAATGATCATTAATGTTATTCTGTATTTCATGGCTGTGGCTTGCAAACCTACAGACTGAAATGAAGTTTTTGAACTGAAATGAAGCGGAATTTTCGTATAAATATTTATGCAATATTCCTTAAGAATCTTATTAAAAGATCTTAGTTGTTGATTAAGAAATATTGGAATTTTTGCAGAAATAGAGTTGAACCAGACCAAAATTGGACATGATTTAATTAATTTTCGGCGACCGGAGTAAGCGAAGAGAAGATAGCTTCTGTTTGAGTGAACTCGGACTCGAGCTTGGAAATTCCGGCCCGTGCAGACCTCTATAACCTACAAATGGCGCATTTCTTACAATGTGTATATCCATAATCTTGTTAATCGAAGATTCAATGTATTTAGCTACAATTTTTATACTAGAAATTTTATATCAAGAACACTGATAGCCCAGTGATCAGCGCGTACGTAGTCACTCTACAGGTACGGGTCCAGGGTGTACTAAGGACTTGGGTAAAATTCATCTAATCTTTAATCCCTTCGAGATTAATAAATAAGTACCAAGCTTGTATGGGAACTAATACTGCGGGTTCTGTGTTCGATTGACCAACTTTCTGGGCAGCGTTGAATTCAGTGGATTGCCCAAGAGGACTCCCCCTCGGAGCAATGAGATGTTTCCACCATAAAGTTTGAGTTTGAAGAGGGGGGGAGGTTGAGACCTCTAGCAACCTGTTAATAAAAAGTTTGAGATTTTGTGTTTTCAATGGTCAAAAAATGCAATTGCAACCCCTCCCTTACCCCCCCCCCCTCTGGGATCTCTATAATATTACACAGGAGCCACAAAAATCTCTCCCGGAGAAAAGTGCCTGAATTCAACACTGTTTCCTGAGCATATTCTATATAGCAGACCTCACAATCAAGAAATCAGAGTTGATCACTGCCGGCATTATTGAATTAAAACTTTTATTTGCGGGAGTGAATTTTATAGTTTATGTAGTGAGGGGGAAGGGGGCACATATAATTTGTAACAACCAATACAAATTATATATAACAAAACCTTAAGTTTTCTGGAGCTAGCACTTTGATAATCCGGTGGATGATGCCCCCCCCCCCTCCTCCACTTGCCACCCTTTGAATTTATCACTGTTTGCCAGCCAGGATTTCTGATGCACCTGAAGCTCAGAATTTTAATATTTTGATTAATTTCGGATTTATTAATTACGAAGTGGAACTCACTTTCTTCAAAAAGTCATTTTTTTAATGTTCGGGGAAAGAAATCGTTTGCACATGCTCACAAACCCTTTTACACACCTAAGCAAAAGAAGAAGCATTTATCGGCTTTTATTTCTGTTTTTGGATCATTTTGTTTAAATATAAATCAACCGAACTGCTCAGCGCAATTAAACTTAACAGACATATTTCGAAAGATCATACTTTTAGCTCTCAAATGCTATAATCAATTCGAAATAAGGTTGCAGTTAACGATTTAAAACGAAATATTCAAAAAGAGTCTTTTTTTCTAAAACCATTTTTCGCCCTTTTGTCAATGCTCTTCCAGGGTGTAATTTTTAAAATTTAAGCGAATAAAATAAAATATATTAAAGTTGAAACTTTCTTCTAACCGATGGTGCAATTGTTTTTAAAATATCTGGATTTTAACCCTTTCAAATACACTGGCAAAAGAAGGTCATTTTGTGATTCGCAGAGAGGATATTTTTTCTATGCTAAAATTATTTTAATGTACATATTTCAACTCAATCTTTTAAAATCTTCTCAATAGAACAAATTTATACTCCCTACAGAAAATTCGAAACGTTCGGACCGATAGAAATGTTTTTTTACAAAATAAAATAAATTTGATGAAATCAATAAAAACAGATCGTTTTCATTGCGGTTTTGCCTTAGCAAAGCGCAATCCTATAGGTACCGGCAAACCAAAAATATTCTTTAAGCTTAAAAACATTCTTATAATCTATGATGCAATCGGTTTTTAAAATGTAAGATTTAACCCTTTCAAATACACCGTCAAAAGGAGGTCACTTTTCAACTGATAAATAGAATATTTTTTCTACGCTAAAAGTATCTAAGCGTACATATTTCAGCACTATCTTTTAAAAGCATCTCAATAGACCAAATTTACACCCTCTTAAAAAAATTTAAAATGTACGGACGAGTAGAAATATTTTTTACAAAATAAAAAGTGCGAAAAATTTGACGAAATCAATAAAAACCAGATCGTTTCATTGCGGTTTTGCCTTTGCATGGCGCAATTGTATGCGTCCTGAAAAACCGAAAATATTTTCTTAAATGTAAAACACTTTTATAATCTATGGTGCAATTTGTTTAATTAAAATACGAGATTTAACCCATTCAAAGACACAGCAAACACGAATCACATCCCGGCTCACGGAGAGTACATTTTTTCTACGCTAAAAGTAACTAAATGTCTGTATTTTAGCACAATCTTTTTGGGCTTTCAATAAACCAGATTTCCATTACTTACAAAAATTTTGTAACTTTCGTATGGATAAAATTATTTTTTTACAAAATAAAATATATGTGAAATTTTTTATGAATTTAGTAAAAACCTGAGTGTTCCGTCGCGGTTTCGTTCGCTTTCGGTAAGCTTAGTTTTCAAAAAATCAAATTACATAGAGCAGCGGTTCCCAATCTATGGGTCGCGACCCACTGATGGGCCGCGGCAGTTGTTTTGGTGGGTCGCGGAACAATCGAGGTTTGTCATCAAAATATATATTTTATTTCATTTGTGTAAAAAGATATGTCAATTTCAACAGGAAATAATAATATTTCAAGTGATAATCCTTAATTTCCTTCTAGATTAATATACGAATAGAATATCCAAAAATATTTAAATCAGCTTTGTGGTCCTTGATGAAATTCAAAATTTCGTGATTATGAGAATATGCTTTTTCTACTTTGCTGTTTTTGAAAGACAAATACTGAGACAAACTGCGCGTTAATATATGTCCCACATTGGTAAACACCAGTACCAGAAATCTTATTGATTAAAAAGTTATGTTTTCATAATAATGAAACGTATTTTTAACTATCTTTGTAATTTGTGCATTTTTATTAATTACCATTCACTTACACTAATTGAGATTACCAATTCTTGTTTTTGTTGATAATGTATCTTCCGTACGAAAATTTGCGTTTTCGTAAGATAGGATAGCCGAGCGTATAGAGATCGTACAAAAATTGCTACATTAATGGACAACTTTATTTATGTGGGTCACGAAATTTTTTTATACTGAAAGGAGGATCGTGAAATTTTTTTTCACTGAAAGGTGTGTCGTGTAACAAGAAAGTTTGGGCTGACATCCTTACTAATATTATAAATCGGAAAGTGAGTTTGTTTGTTTGTTTGTTCCGCTTTCACGCCGTAACTACTGAACCGACTGCTTTGAAATTTTGCAGACGTAAAGTTAGAAGTCCGGATTAAATAATAGGGTAATTTTTATTTATTTTATTCAAATATTTTCCTTAATAATTCAAAATTTAATTATTTTTCATACAAAATCAATAGGCATTTTTCAGATAAAATTTAACCATTTTCCTTTCCTGTTGCCAAGAAAATAAAAAATTGGAATAATAACTTTTCAGCGGCAATGAATTTTTAATAGAAAACTTCCACGCGAAAAACTATAATAAAATAATTTAAAAGAAAATAAATATGACGTCATGTTTGAAATAAAAATAAAAGGTGTATTTTTTATAATACACTAGCTGACCCGCCCGGCGTTGCCCGGGTCCGTATTAACAATAACGAACTTGAAATCTGTATGATTTTATCCTTAACTCGAAACATGCAGAAATGCATTGTCTGAAATACGTGGCCACTGATTGTGTGAAAAATCGGTTTAAAAAACAGCTAATGTTAAGCTCTAAAAATACTCAAAATGAGCAATGAGAAACGCGGGAGGGAATATGTATCCAACGACTGCGTGATTTTCGTGTTAAAGTGTTGATATTTATCAAAAATCACTGTTAAGTCCCGTAACTAATTATTTTTTTTTTCACATAGAAATCCCAAGTGAAATATTTTGAATTTCAAACTAATTATATCACTCTTAAATCCGACTATACCATGAATGAAATCGATATTCACTGGTAGGTAAAATGTTGGTAAGTAGTATTTATAATTTCAGAGCCATTTAACAAAAGTAAGTGTTATTTTTAATCAAATCATGCGTAATGTTCACTCTATGGATAAATTCCTAACCGTAAACTTTTGTACCGTAACCATAACCTGCCTGTAACCTAACTTTGACTTAACAGTACCTTACCGTAAATTAATTATAACATAAATCTAACCTAGCCTTCACTTTATTGTAACATATCCTTATTCTAACCATAACATAAATGCAATTTAACTTTAACCTAACTTTAACTTAACCGTGACCTAACTGTAACCTAACGGGAAATTAAATATAATCAAAGACTTACCGTAATGTAATTGCAACCTAAATGTTACCAAACCATATATTGGTTTCATGTCCATGGAAATTATTTTGTCTTGTTCGGATCTGGTTATGATTCATTAGAACATTTTTGTCGGGTTCAGATTTCGTTCGGTTCAGATTTTAGGTATTTTTTGATATTGAGTTTTAATGTTCGGGTCGTATTCATGTCCATGGAAATTATTTTGCCTTGCTCGGATACAGTTATGGTTCTTTGGAATATTTTTGTCGGGAACAGATTTGTTTCAATTCAAATTTCGCCTGTTTCTTCAAATGGAATTTTTGGGTTCGGGTTTTCTTGCGTGTTCACGGAAATTATGCTGCCTTGTTCGAATAAGAACATGCTTCACTGGAATATTTTTTTTTTTCAAGTTCAGATTTGGTTCAGTTCAGATTTCGTGATTTTTTCAAAGAAATTTTTTAGGTTCAGATTCGGTTCATGTGAATGGAAATTTTTTGTCTTATTCATATCCGGTTACGATTCTTTGGAATCCGGTTACGATTCTTTTTTATCAGGTTCCGATTTGGTTCGATTCAAATTTCAGGTATTTTTTCAAATAGAATTTTCAGGTTCGGATCTCGTCCATGCCCACGGGAATTATTTTGTCATATTCGAATCCAGTTATGATTCTTTCGAATATTTTGGTCAAATTTAGATGTGGTTTGGGTCAAATTTCAGTTTTTTTCAAATCGAATTTTTTAGGTTCGAGTTGGGTTTATGTCCATAGAAATTATTTTGTCTTGCTTGGATTGGGTTATAGTTCTTTGGAATATTTTTGTCAGGTCCATATTTGGTTCAATTCAGATTTCGGGTTTTTTCTTGAAATATAACTGTTGAGTTCGGGTCTTCTTGCATGTTCACGGAAATAATTCTGTCTTGTTCGAATAAGGACATGCTTCACTGGAATATTTTTGCCAAGTTCAGATTTCGTTCAGTTCGCGATTTTTTCAAAGAAATTTTTGGGGTTCGGATTGCGGTCATGTCCATGGAAATATTTTGTCTTGTTTGGATTCGGTTGCGTTTCTTTGAAATAGTTTTGTGAGATTCAGATTTGGTTCGATTCAAATTTCAGGTATTTTTTTGAATGGGAGTTTTAGGTTCGTATCGGGTTCATGTCCACGGAAATTATTTTGTCTTACTCGAATCTGGTTATGGTTCTTTCAAATACTTTGGTCAGATTTAGATGTGGTTTGGGTCAAAATTCAGGATTTTTCAAATGGAGTTTTTTAGGTTTGAGTCGGGTTTATGACCATGGAAAGTATTTTGTCTTGCTGGGATCGGGTTATAGTTCTCTGGAATATTTTTATCGGTTTCAGATATCGTTCGAGTCATATTTCGGGTTTTTTTAAAGAAAATATTTAGGTTCGGTCAGGTTTCATGCCCACTAAAATTATTTTTCCTTGTTTCAATCGGGTTACGCTTCACTTGAACATTTTTGCGGGATTCAGATTTGATTCGGGTCAGTTATCAAATCCATAGTTTTTTCCAAACAGAATTTTTAGGTCAGGGTCGGGTTTATACTCACGGAAATTTTGTGTATAACGGATCGGAGTGTTCTCTGTTTTTTTTCTGGTTGGGATCAGGTTATGTTTAAATTAGTCTAAACATTAAGGTTATAATCAGTTTTGCTACTATTCTTTTTATGGCTGTTTCTGATAGATAATTTACTTTGCTATTTGATAATTTATTATGGTGAATGAATCGTTTGCGGATACAAACAATTGTACGCCAAACAGCTATTTTATTTTTGGTTTAAAAACAAATTAAAGCCATATTACAATTTTAAATTGAATAGAACACATTTAAATTTAATCAATGGTTAAAAAAATAAACTCTTAAAAAAGTGTTGTGTAATGTTTTTTTACTGCAACACAGCTAATAACTCATATATTCTAATGTTCGAAATGCCAAAAATATGCGTACAACCATATAGTAAAAAGAAATTAATAGAGTGGCAGTATGATGTCTTGGGGTGACGCAAAAAATGTAACTCTAAAATCCGCTACATTAAGTCCAAATAAGCACCAACAAAACCATGTGCTTTGAAACTCCGATCAATTCAAACTGGTTTAAACCAGTATTTCTTTGTTTTTGTTTTTACCTTTTAAACTGTTATTGAATAGATGACTAAAATTTCGTTTAAAAAATAACGTTTTGTGCCATTATTGCCTGTAATACACGATCAAATAGCATGAAAGATACAATTAGATCAATCATAGGCAAGAATTATTTGATTATTTTTATCATATGATTATGAAATATCAATATAGAAGCATCATTTAAGACTTTGCTTGAAAAATCAACATTCTTTCGCTAATGTCTTAAAATCGTCTGCACTCTGAAATCTAGATTTTAGATTAATATTATTATTTAAGTGTTCATGCATGATTTTAAAAGAATCTTTTCATCACTATATTTTATATATTGACATGGAATTATTAATATGTTGTTAAATCATAAACATTTTTCATCTACGTTATAAAGTATTAAAAATTTCTGAAAAAAAAGAAAAAACTTTTAGAAATACAATTTTTTACTTCAAATCATATGTTTTCAATATTTTATTTAATTTTGTTTTGACATTTAATTATTTTTAATTTTCCAATTTCAATTATTTTAAAAGCAAACATTTATTTTAATAAATAACATAATTCGCGTTTGTAATGACCGAAAGATGGCGTTGTTATAGACCTGATAATCGTTTGTTTACGTTTGTTTGTTTACGTTCCATGCTGTAGCACTGTAGCATAGAACCAGTTTAAAGAGCTAGTTAAAGTGCAGTTTTTTTTTATCTTTTTTATTTAATTATGGGAGATAAATTACAAATATCGACAATTTTAGAATTTCTAAGATGTTGGAAAATCTAGTAATTGCTTTAGAGAAGCTGAAGCAATTATTGATTCAAAGAGATTAGTAATGTGCGGCATTAAAGAATGCAAAGAAGAAGAAATAGAGATTGTAGGCTCGTGTTTACAAACAAGCCAAACAAAAGGAAATCCCCATATTATTTCAGGTTTGCTAGTAAAGGAAAACAAAAATTTGAAAATAAAAAAAATTTCTTGCTCTTGCAAAGCTGGGTCAAGCGAATCATGCAAGCATTGTGTTGCGGTCATGTTATTTTGCCATGAGTAAGTCAAATGTACTTTTTTATATTATAGATCTAAACTTTGTGTATAAAATTTTGATTTTTGATAATTTTAATACAAAGAACCCAACGTTGCATTCGTTATAGAACTGTTTATTTATTTATCGGCCTTTTAAACACTGATTTCAGCGGAAGATGCTCATGGTATCAGTTCTATTTCTTTTAGTTCGACTTTGTCCGCGAGAGGGCGTCTATTTCATTTCAAACGCGAATAGAAAAAACCATTTAAAAAAAATTACTATTTCTTCGTAAAATATGCTTCAGCTGTAATTCATTTCTTCCAATCCGTCTTATTAATACAAAATTCCTTCCTCGTGCTTTATTTTGAGACATTAAAATTTCAGCGATAAATGGTTTCATATTGCAAACGTTTTTTTTTTTTTTTTTTTTTTTTTTTTTTCGGTTTACTTCGCCACCACCTATCTTTTTCCTCCATGGTGTACAGCAGTTGTGATAAAAAAAAAAAAAAAAAAAAAAAAAAAAAATCTTTATTTAAACTGACAGTTTGCCAGTCTATGAATTTTAAAGGTCAGTCCCAGTTTTTAAAATTATTTCTGCGAAAATTTTATGCAACCAACCAACCATAAGAGAATAAAAAGTAAAAAAGCGATTTTTTATGAGAGTGGGGTTTGGAATTTAATTAATTACTCAGTTAATAAATAGAATTTTGAAACTCTGAGAGTCAGGTGCACCAGGAGAGATATTGAGTTACTCTCAGAAAATTTTTGAGCTTCGTACGTACCGTAGTTTTCGCTAACTATCGCAGACACACACACACACACACACAGAGCGATTTGTTATTTTATTAATATAGATTTAACAAGGATATTTGTTTAGTTAATGGGAATTTTTGTGTAAAATATGGTGACATAAATTAAAAGTAAAAAGAATGAAAAATAATTATATTTTTAATAAAATGGTTCACTCATGAAAATGTGACGTCATAGTTGAAATAAAGCAAGTACTTTATAGCAGTCGTTAAAAATACAAGGGGTATGAATATTAGTAGCTAATGGAGCGAGATAAATAATGACGTCATACAGTAGCTCACAAAAGTGTTCGTACACTTTAAAAATTTGTACTAAAAAAAAATTTCCCTGAAATTAAATTCGTATATGAAGTAGAGAAATTTTTTTATATTATCTTCAAGTTATTCTAAATAACACACAACCTTTTTGTTTAACATTACGGACGGGATTTTTTTTAAATCTAAAAATGAAAACAGGAGATGCCACAGAAAGAAGACGCCACAAAAGTCTTCGTACACAGAAACATTTTCGGATAATTTCATTATTAAAAATATTATTTGTCGCTTTATTTTTATTTTTGCATTATATTGACATTTAAAAAATCGCTTGGCATTATATTTTGCAGAATTGGTCCGTAATATTCTATTTATTAATTAAAAATGGTTTGTAATCGTAATGTCACGACTAATAGCGTTTGAAATTAGTTATTTTTCTTCATAATAGTAGTAAATCAATTCGAAATATTGCAAAATTTGTTAATTTATTCCATTCTATGGTGAAGTATGCGATAAAAGGCTTTGTAGAAAAAAATGGATTGAAAACTAGGTATGAAAAGGTCGTCAATCTAAGTGAACGCAATGAGATCAAATACTTACAATTAGAAAAGTCTTAAAAAATCCATGTTTAAGTGCTATAAAAGTTGCTATAAAATTTAATGAAACAGTTTCTACTTCATTTTTACCTGAAACTGTTCGACGAATGGTAAGCCCAGCTGCATTATATTGGTATTCTGCCCAAAGAAAATTTTTTGTTAGGGCTTAAAACAGAAAGCTTAGGCTTTCTTTAGCAAAATCAATGATAAATAAACCCAAATCGTATTAAATTAATGTTTTATTTACAGATTAAATCTAGTATGCCATTCTTTGTTCAATGAGAGCATAATAGTATGGAGAAAAAAAATTAAGAATTTAATTCAAAGAACTTAGTTGGAACAGTTAAGCATGGCAGTGGAGTTGTCCTTGTGTGAGGGTGCATATCAGCATCAGGATTTGGTAATTTGGTATATATTGATAGCATAATAAATCACTATCTTTGTTCCAATATTTTAAAAGGCAATTTAAAATTATCAGGCCAATATATGGGTAACGGATACAACTTTGTTTTTCATCAGGATAATGATACAAGGCACATGGCTCTCAACGTTCGCCTCTAGCGTCTTTATAATTGTTCACAAGTTCTGAAAACATCACCTCAATTGCCGAATTTACCCAGTAAAACATATTTGGAGGTAACTGGAAGTTAGAACACGAAAACACAGCCAGGCCCGGACTGGCTCCTTTGGGGGCCCTCGGCTAGAGACTGAAAAGGGGCCCCTTACGGGAAATTTAGCGAAAACAGAATATTTTATTTTATTTTTAAATTTAGGCTTGGATGGCAAAAAAAAAAAAAAAAAAAAAAAAAAAAAAAAAAAAAAAAACATTTAGACTATTTTGTCACTTGGAAAATAGTTGAATAAAATATAAGCTTTTTCTAATGTTGTTAAATTACTTTCACGCCATACCTAAACTAATTCCATGCTAGAAAAAAAATAAGAATTATTCATTTTAAGTGATTAGTACTTAAAAATGAGCGTGAGGTATATTTTTAGTTTTCGGCAATCAAATGACTGTGTTGAAGTCATAATAATCTAAATCCTACTGTGATATCTAAGTAAATATTAAAAGTGACATAACAGTAATAAAAAAAAGCAGATAGCGCAGAGTATTTCCTTTAATATATTCTTTCAAAACAACTTAACCTTTAATTAATAAATCCAAATTGTTGATTTATAATTATTAAATTCTTACATAGATGGTAGCATCAATAAATTTAAAGTAAAAGGAAGTTATTTATTTCAATTAAATTAAAAATGTTCAAATTAAATTACTTAAGTAAAATTCGAAATGCAAAATTCTTTAAAAACGCAAAATAAAAAGAAAAATAGCGGAAATATAAATAAAATTTAAAAATTTTTAAAAACGAAAAAGAATGTTTAAACGAAATTTAGAATGCTGAATCATTAATGAACAGCTCGTTTTTAAAATAGAAAGAAAATTGTAATTAAAAAATATATAATATGAATATTAGTGATAAAAAAAATAATATAAACATTTAAATCGGCAAAAAGTGCGATTTTTTTTAAAAAAAAATTCTATCTTACTAAGGAACTGCAAGAAGTGTAAGTCACCGATTTTGACGAAAGTGGTATCGTTGGAAAAATCTCATTGTGATGAGTAAAAAACTCAATGGAACTGCCCGTCGGAAAAGGAGCCGTTTTCGAGATATCCGACAATTTATGTCACGTAGCTAGTGAACACTTACTGGGAAACTGCAAAAAATTTTAATCTCGATTTTAACGAAAGTGGTATCGCTGAAAAGATATTATTGGGCGGATTAAAAAACTCAATGAAATTACCTGTCGGAAATGAAACGTTTTCAAGATATTTGACAATTTGTATCACTTAGCTAATGGACACTTACTGGGAAACTGCATTAAGTTACATAAATTGTCGGATATCTCGAAAACGACTCATTTCCGAAAGGTAGCTTCATTGAGTTTTTTACTTCTCAAAATGATATCTTTCCAACGACATCATTTTCGTCAAAATAGAGACAACAATTTTTTGCGGTCCTCTGTTAGATGTTCACTACCCCAATATTTACTAGCTACGTGGCTTAAATTATCGTATATCTCAAAAACGGCTCATTTCCGATGGGTAGTTCTTTTGAATTTTTTACTCCTCACGATAAGATCTTTCCGACAATACCACTTTCGTCAAAATCTAAACTAATTTTTTTAGCTTCCCCGATAAGTATGCACTAGCTACATTACATAAATTGTCAGGTATCTCGGAAATGACTCGTTTCCGACGGGTAGTTCTATTGAATTTTTTACTCCTTATAATGAGATCGTTCCAACGATACCACTTTCGTTAAAATCGGTGACTTACACTTCTTGCAGTTCCCTAGTTAGTATGAAAACTTCAAATTCTAGCATCACGATTCGAACTGTGAATCTTCTGCTTACTAGAGAGTCTGTTTTCCTAAAAATCTTTCACATACCTTTCCTTGACGGGCATAGCTGACGCTTTGTTTGTTTGTTTGTGTTTTATGCTGGCCAATTATCTACACGTGGGACATTGGCCCTAAGGGGAGGGGTGCCCTCCGTGGGCATCTTTGTAAGGGAACCTAATCCGTATTTACGCAAGGAAATGCAAGGTTCGAAGAAAACCACGAAAAACTCCGAACGGTTAGGCCGACGGTCGCGATTGGGTTCGGATAAAACACCTACCATCTACCAATTTGAAGGTCAGAACCTCTCAGCCACTGGTGGGGCCATAGCAACTGCAACTCGTAACAGCAATATCTGGGGTGCTACCTACCATCATGCTGCATATTATGCTATCATATGGGTCTTCTAAAGTAATATTACAGAACACTGAATTTATTATTTGTTGTAGAGGTTTGCATGGGCCCGGGTTTGGCCCAAGACCCGTATCCAGCCCGGTCAGGCAAAGAAATTTAGCGGGAGTGCTGTGCCGATATAAAAAAAAAAAGGTAATTTGCCAATCCGATATAAAAACTCAAACGAAGACGATAAATTATGATCCGCTTTCAGTAAATGACTTTCGCGAGAATGAGTATAAATGTGCTTCACGAGCCGATGCTAGTTTGACACCATCCAAACAAAAACGCAGGCATCGGACAGTTATGTGGTATCAGAGGCAGGGTTTAATTTTTTCAGCAGACTCATACCTAAGGCCGTGATCAGGTGTGCACTTTTTTTCTACGTAGTAGAGTCGGGCCAGAACTGGACTTAAATGTTTTCAGAATATGTAGGGCTGTTACTATGTTTTTAAAAATATTAATAGCGATAATAAATTTCTGTTAATGAAATCTTTGGAAGTATAACTTATATTGGCTTTCAATCCACTTCTCAATAACGCGAAACTTCTTTCTGACTAATTTTTAACTGTAAATGCATAAAATTGACATGCATGACTATTAAAGGATTTGGCAATAGAATATTTTTTCCATTTTTGGTAAATAAATTATCAAATGGTAAGAGATTTTTGTCGCGTGACTGCAGGTTTTTCCCCTTTTCAATGATATCGCTTCCAAAAGTTCAATTCAAAATGCTAACTTTGATAATATTTCTAAAAGATATAATGTCTTTATCAAAAAATGGAAGACAACATTCGATTACATAGGTTCTGAATAAGAAAACACAGCAAAATTTATGTATGTCCGAAGAAAATGAATTTAGAAATGTGTCAGGAACTAACTCCTTTGGGTTTGAAAGAAGTTCTAATAAATGACAGAGAAATATTTTCACAAATATATTTTTTATAATACATCTTCAAAAGTTAATCATGTTTTTACCTTTTTTTTTCTTTAAATCTAAACTACATTAATTTTATAATAAATCTTTATTTGAATGTTCAGAAATCTAGGCTTCTAAGTAATCATTAATGTTATTATCGTGTATTTTCTATGTTGAGAAAATATCATGATTTTAAAGTATAATTTAAAATATAAAATATTTCATAAATGTGTATGTAGTATTCTTTAAAAGGATCTTAATTGTATGTTAAAAAAAAACTATATTTTTTTTTTTTTTTTTTTTTTTTAGCAAATTGAGTGGAATCGGGTCGTTCTTACTACTTAACCAAGTATTAAAAGTTTTAAACATTTTTCAATGTTTAAAAATTTTCTCATTTTTTTCTTACCTTTTCGTACTGTCGCTTTTGTATAACTGCTTCATGTTGACCACACTGTGAAATTGCACTAATTACAACCATACTATACAAGATTGGCAAGTGAGCGTCGCGATGCCTTCTGAATCTGATTCTATGAGTTACTGCAGAAAGGGCGATGTATCAGTCAGCAGCCCTATTCCGCCTGTCCAACGACATGACACGACAAAACTATATAAGTTACCATGAAAAAACTATCAATTGTTTAAAATTTACTGTAAACGCATATTATTATTGGAAAATACTCGATTTTTTTCTTATGTAAGTAGTAATTATAAAATCGTATATTCCTTTTTTGAGTTGCACTTCCGGGGCCCCTTTGGGCCGGGGGCCCTCGGCGATCGCCGACCAGCCGACCTGGCCAGTCCGGGCCTGATTTGAATGTTCAAAAATTTAGGATTTTAACTAATCATTAATATTACTATTGTGTATTTTCTGCGTCGTGAAAACATCGTGATTTCAAAGTATAACTTTAGAATATAAAATATTTCATAAATGCGTATGTCGTATTCTTTAAAAAAGATCTTAATTGTTAAAAAAACTGTTTGGTGGAAATTGAGTCGTTTTTCAACTGATTTTTGTACGGGTCTTGGACGTGAACGGTGAAAGTACAAACGAGCCTAGACGATCCCCAGTTATGGACATTTCGGCCCGTGCAGACTTCTAACTTGTTCATAAAAATTTTCAACAAAAAGCCTCGTCCAGCTTTAATTAACTTTCCTGTGGCTTTTTTTTTTTTAACCGACTTCAAAAAGGAGAGGAGGTTATCAATTCGACGCGTATGTATTTTTTTTTTTTATGTATGTACACCGATTACTCCGAAACTATGCAGCCGATTAATTTGGTTTTGGTGTTAAATTAAAGAGCTTACTCTCGGATTGGTACCACATCCATTTCATAGAAATTGGTTCAGCAGTTTTTTAGTAATTAAGCAAAAACTATTAAAATTTGTGTTTTTTCGGTAATTAAAACTGTTGAATTAGTTCTTACGATTGAGTGAAGTCAGGATGGCCAAGTGGTTTAAAGCGGCTGATTTAAGCTCTGGTTCTCGAAAGTGACAATGGGTTCGAACCCCACTCCTGACATACGTGTGTACAATAATTTTCCGTATTATAATTTTTACATATATATTTTACAAATTAAATACTAATTATGCTATTAAGAATATTTTGTATTTAACCGTTAGCACAGAGTATCAGAGATCTTTTATCAACTCAATACTTTATCAGTGAAAGAGTGCTAAAATAATTGACTTGCAAAAAGTAACATGACATTGAATAAGATTTTTTTTATGTATGTTCACCGATTACTCCGAAACTATGCAGCCGATTAATTTGGTTTTGGTGTTAAATTAAAGAGCTTACTCTCGGATTGGTACCACATCCATTTCATAGAAATTGGTTCAGTAGTTTTTTAGTAATTAAGCAAAAACTATTAAAATTAGTGTTTTTTCGCTAATTAAAACTGTTGAATTAGTTCCTACAGTTGAGTGAAGTCAGGATGGCCGAGCGGTTTAAAGCGCCTGATTTAAGCTCTGGCTCTCGAAAGTGACAATGGGTTCGAACCCCACTCCTGACATACGTGTGTACAATAATTTTCCGTATTATAAATTTTACAAATTAAATACTAATTATGCTATTAAGAATATTTTGTATTTAACCGTTAGCACAGAGTATCAGAGATCTTTTATCAACTCAATACTTTATCAGTGAAAGAGTGCTAAAATAATTGACTTGCAAAAAGTAACATGACATTGAATAAGTTTTCGAACCTATTCCGTATTATAATTTTTACATATATATTTTAAAAATTAAATATTAATTATGCTATTAAGAATATTTTAACCGACTTCAAGAAGGAGAGGAGGTTATCAATTCATCGCATATGTATTTTTTTAATGTATGTTCACCGATTACGCCGAAACTATCCAGCTGATTAATTTGGTTTTAATGTTAAATTAAAGAACTTACTCTCCGATTGGTACCACTTCCATTTCATAGAAATTGGTTCAGTAATTTTTTAGTAAACGGGCAAAAACTATTAAAATTAGTGATTTTTCGCTAATTAAAACTGTTGAATGATTTCCTACCATGGAGTGATGTCAGGATAGCCGAGCGGTCTAAGGCCCCAGATTTAAGATCTGGTTCTCGAAAGAGAGCATGGGTTCGAACCCCACTTCCGACATACATGTGTACAACAACCTATTCCGCATTATAATTTTTACACATATATTTTGCAAATTAAATACTAATTATGCTATTAAGAATATTTTGTATTTAACCGTTAGCACAGAATATCAGAGATATTTTACCAACTCAATACTTTATCAGTGAAAGAGTGCTAAAATAATAGACTTGCGAAAAGTAATATGACGTTGAATAAGTTCACCAAATAGATTGTAGTCAAGATAGCCGAGCGGTCTAAGGCGCCTGATTTAAGCTCTGGTTCTCGAAAGAGAGCAGAGGTTCGCTCCATATATGCAAAAGCCTTTTCCGTATTATTCTTTTTACACATATATTTTACAAATTAAATACTAATTATGCTATTAAGAATATTTTGTTTTTAAACGTTAGCACAGAGTATCAGAGATCTTTTACCAACTCAGTACTTTATCAGTGAAAGTGTGCTAAAATAATAGACTTTCGAAAAATAACATGACCATGAATAAGTTCTCTGAGTGGATTGCAACCAGGATAGCCGAGCGATCTAATGCGCGTAATTTAAGCTCTGGTTCTCGAAAGAGAACGTGGGTCCGAACCCCACTCCTGACATACATATATGCAAAAGCCTTTTCCGTATTATTCTTTTTACACATATATTTTACAAATTAAATACTAATTTTGCTATTAAGAATATTTTGTTTTTAAACGTTAGCACAGAGTATCAGAGATCTTTTACCAACTCAGTACTTTATCAGTGAAAGTATGCTAAAATAATAGACTTTCGAAAAGTAATATGGCGTTTTCACCGTTTCGATTGCAGTTAGGGTAGCCGAGCGGCCTAAGGCGACCGATTTAATCTCTGGTTCTCGAAAGAGATCGTGGGTTCGAACCCCATTCCTGACATCCATGTGTAACATACAGTATTTTTCCGTATTATAATTTCTTTAACTGACTTAAAAAACGAGAGAAGGTTATCATCAATTCGACCGCGTACGTACTTTTTTTTTATATATGTTCACCGATTACACCGCAACTATCCAACCGATTAAACTAAGTATTACGGTATAAATAACTAAAAAGTAAGAAATAAAATAAACTTTTTCAAAAAAAAATATAACCGACTTCAATCAACGCTCTAAAAAGAGTTAAATAATTATTTAAAGTACCCTAATGATGAATTGTTATCTAATAACCACACATCAGATATCATGTACCGACAAAAAAAATGGTTATAAGTTTAATACATAGAACTTAATATCCAGCAAACATGGTTTTTCGACAGAATATTTTTTACAAGAGATTAATTTACATATTTTTGATTTAATTTATGAATATATACATATAAAAAGTAATGAATTACTTTTTGAAGTTGGTGCCAAACTATTGTAAGTATAGTAAAAATTGTGGTTATATTATGCCTAATACCATAAATAAAATGGTAAAACTCATTATTGATTGTGATCGTTTGGCACCAACTTCAAAAAGTAATTCATTACTTTTTATATGTATATATTCATAAATTAAATCAAAAATATGTAAATTAATCTCTTGTAAAAAATATTCTATCGAAAAACCATGTTTGCTGGATATTAAGTTCTATGTATTAAACTTATAACCATTTTTTTTGTCGGTACATGATATCTGATGTGTGGTTATTAGATAACAATTCATCATTAGGGTACTTTAAATAATTATTTAACTCTTTTTAGAGCGTTGATTGAAGTCGGTTATATTTTTTTTTGAAAAAGTTTATTTTATTTTTTTTTTTTTTTAACTATTTTAATTCTTTTCTTTTTTGCTGTCTTCAATTTACTTTTTGACATGCTTTTGTGAAAACACATCACAATTTATAACCAAAATGACCAGTTCCAGAAAAATATTATAGTTATCTACAGAATCAAGTGTATAATCTCCTTTTGCTTTATCTCATCTGTAAGCAATGACTTGTTTTTCAATAAACAAAACTACATCAATAAATCATTGAACAACATATCTTCCAGTGCGACTGGATAAGAATCTTGGAACTACTTAACCAAGTATTAAAACTTTTTAAAAATTTTTCAACATTTAAAAATTTTCTCATTTTTTTTCTTTCTTTTTCGTACCGTCACTTTGTCATACATGCTTCATGTTGACACAACTGTAACACTGCACTAGTTACAACCATACTGTACGAGATTGGAATGATCAACACGATGCATTCTGAATCTGACTATATGAGCACTGCACAAAGGATGTTGTATTAGTCAGCAGCCCTATTCCGTCTGCCCCACGACATGACACGATGGAACTATATAAGTTACCATGAAAAAACTGTCGATTGCTTAAAATTTATTATAAACGCATATAATTACTGGAAATAGTCAATTATTTTTCTTATGTAAGTATTAATTATAAAATCGTATATTCCTTTTTTGGGGTGCACTACCGGGGCCCCTCTAGGTCGGGGGCCCTCAGCGATCGCCGACCAGCCGACCTGGCCAGTCCGGGCCTGAACACAGCATTGAAACAAAAAGCAAAGTAAAAACAGCAATGTTCGATGAAGGCATCAACTTTCATGCAGAAATTACAAAAACACTAATTAAATCTATTCCCAGGTGTTTGAAAAACTTTTGTGAGTGCTAAATAATATCGAAATATTAGCGAAATATTTCAATATTTACAAATATAGAGCGATTTTTTTAAAGTGTACGAAGACTTTTGTGAGGTAAATTTGTTGTTATTTTTTTGATTAGTGATTTTTTCAAAATAAAGTTTTGCGATGTTTTTAAAATATTTTATGTAGTTTTGTTAATAATGAGTCATAGATCTTACTCTTAAATACCCATTCTAAAATATTAATTTTAATTAATAGATAGAGCCCTATTTCATTGAAATTCCTAAGTGTACGAACACTTTTGTGAGCCACTGTATTTAAAATGAATCAGAAATATTTTTTACTTATACTAATTAATAAGTTATAAGTTACATACAAATGAATATTTTTATTCAAAACTCATAATTATCAATGGAAGAATTTTTTTGTGGGGAAAAGGTGGAAAATAAAATCACTGATTAATATATTTTTGGCTCGATTTTTTAACACTTTCGAACAAAGTTGAAAAGTTATTATGCTTTCGGTTTGTCTGTCTGTCTGGTCGCTTTCCAACTTTCGTAAATATACTCCGATTTCCATGAAATTTTTGGACATTATTAACGTTTACCTAGCACGAATACCTATTGAAAATGAAGTTTCTACCATGATTAGTTTATTTACAGGGATAGTCAAAAAATTTCCTTATATTACGGCATTATGGGGAAAAATCGTTTTAATTAAATTTAACGATGTTACAGCCTGTAGAACATATTCAAATTTATATGCATTTACAAAGTGCACTAAAATATGCATTTTGTAAAGTATGTAGTGAAAAGGGCACTTACTATGCATTTACAGGGTCAGACAGAAGAATTCCATTGCATAGGAATAAAGGGAGGAACAGTTTCCGACATATTTTAATTATGGTAAACGATTTCATGTATAATCAAATTGATATATGTTGCTGAGGCTTAATGTAAGTTATTTCATGCATAATACGAAGTGCATAGCATTTACAGGAACACACAAAAGATTTCAAATATTATATATTCTATCCGAAGTACTGTATATCATGGATGATGACTGTTGCATGGATGAAATGCATTTTGAATTATGATATGTGCTTTTAAGTTTCGCTAAATGTATGCATATTAAATGGAGAGTATAAATGGTAATAGTATAAATAGTTAAATTTAGATATACAGGGTTACACAAAAGATCTCGGAAAGGTTACTGAATATGAGCGTAATTTACTTAAAGGTGGTTTTTAAATAAAATATGCATTTTTATTTTGAACTGCATTTAGTAAACTAAGAAATGTTTGTAGTATATATATATAATGATAAACAGGGTCCCGCAAAGAACTGGATACAAGGTTGTCTTCGGATGATAATTTCTGAAAATGTAATTGTCTGAGCGAAGCGAAGTCTTTATACTCAGAGATACGTAACGATATTAAAAGTCAAAAAAATTCTTTCGTCAAGCAAATCTCAAAAAGTACTTGTAGGATTTCGATTCTGTTTGTACCAATAGATACCTATGAAGGTAATCTGGTGAATGCACCTACTTTTAAAAATTAATTCCAAATAGTTCAAAAGTTATATTAAAAAAACTGATAAAAAAAGCACAATTTATTTGCATACGTCACAGAAATTTGGTGTGCGTGATTTTCACCAGCTGGATATTTTCGTAGATAACCGAGTCAGTACATGGAGTAAATAGTAATCATTTACGCACTCAGAAATATTGAATGCAATAAAACATTTTAAAATTTAATCATGCAGGAAAATAAAACTTATTTTTTTATATTAAAAAAAATGTCATAAAAACTTTGATTTTGAGATTTTGTGATAATCTCTTAATAGCATTTTTTGATCGCTAAAAGAATGTTTTATATATTTTGCGTGTGAAAATTAGAAACAATTAATTTTTAAATTAAAAGTTTCTTTTATGACATCATTTTCCCTTATATTTATTTTTATTGCATGTTTTCTTTTAACTTATATTTTGTTTGTGGGTGGAAGTCAATTCTGGTCACTAATTTTTCGGCACGGATACCACACGCGCATCAGATTTGGCGCATTTTTTTTCAAAGCCCATTTGACGAAAACTCCGTTTTCAAATAATGCTTACATGCACATTTTTAAATTATTTTCTATTTTCAAAAAGAACTTACAGTAAATAATATAATAATAACAATTAATAACTATAAAAAGAAATATCTTATAGAATAAAAAAAGGAAATGAAAGTAAATAAACATTTTATGAGTAAATAAACAAATAATAAACAAGTTGAATGTAGATTCGGCCATTGCAGAATTTAGTTTCGCCTCCGATTAGGAAAAAAAATCGATAGAGGTTTTTTAGAAGGGCGACCCCTTTTAGATTGCAATGAACTAACTTCATTTTTCTTGTATTTATCAATGTAATAGCAAACAGAACGGCGTGAAATACCCAGTTGATTAGCAATTTCTCTCTGAGACTTTGGAATTGCGGAATAATAAAGAGATAAAATTTGACGTGCTACTTCTTCATTGACTAGATTCATCAAAAACGGATTTTTTCTTTAGTTTAAACGCTTTTTTATAGACTCTGGGGAAAAGGAAATGCATTTTAACAATAAAACGAGTGGAATCCTTTCGAATTCGACGAATGAAATGTTTAAAAGACCCGATCGATTTGGCTTGAAAAAAAAGCAAAAGTAATTACATTATTGAATGAATATATAATAAATATATTTCCAAACTTAATGTCAAGTTTTCCAGTAACAATTTTGCATGCATATATTCGCACATCTTCAGTTAAAATTGTAATCTGAGTGCCGGCGAAATCCAGAAATTTTATTTTATATGACTACAGAAAAATAGATTTATTTAAAAAAAAAAAAAAAAAAAAAAAAAAAAAAACTAATTTTATTTTTACTATGACATTATTTTCACTAACTGAAGTCATCTGAAAATAAAATCTCAATCTCAGTGTCCATAATGAAAAGAAATATTGAAATGTAATATCGTTTGAGTAAAAATGCGATGTTTTAAATAGTGACGTCATTTTCTCTTTAAATATTTTTTAAAATTTACTGTTATTAGTAATATGAAAAAGGCGTCCGTAATAATATTGTAAATTCATTTTATCTGGTTGCTGAATGCCATCATTTTCCTCATTTGAAATATTTCTTACTTTGCTTTAGACATTAATTTTTATCATAAATTATTTTCTGTCATTGTATTTACATTATTAATATTATTTCTCGGTAAATATATTTTTTTACCTCAATTAGTGCATAATTATATGCAATCATTTTATTGTAGTTTAATTTTACGAAAACAATTAACTTTTTCTTTTAAATGCGAGGGCATGTTCACTGATGAAATAAAGTTTCTGACTTGTGGAAAGTAATAATGGAAAATAAATTTTTATTATCGAGAGAAAAGCTAAACTAAGTTGCCACCATTTTGAAGTAATATCGTAAAAAAGCATTTAAAATTAAAAATAAAATATAAAGTTGGAAATAAATTAAAAAATAGCTAAAATGGGCACAACTACAAATAAATAGCTTTCATTTAAAAAAATAATTATCAAAATCGGTTCAGTAGAAAATTCAGGGCTGATGACACGACATTTTTAGCTTGTCTGAAAGAAATAGCATCGGATGCTAATAAATATAGCCGGGTTACCATCTCAGGTAAAATAATGCCATTTTGACGCCAATTATGTACCCTGGTGCATATGGGACAACTTTTCCCATTTTTCATCCATTTACTGTTGGCATACAACTTTGAAATTTGGAATATGTATGCATACCTGGGAGCAATACTGGAATTAGAAGTTGATTTTTTTTTAAATTCGATCCAAAAAGGGGCATTGGGGGCTATTTTTTAAAGATTTATGCAATTTATACTGCATAAAGGAGCCACTTACCTATTTTTATATACAAGAAGAAATAAGTGGTATATAAAAACAATTATAGTATACATAAATAAAATACTTGAGATAATATACTAGAGATATAAGCACCGGATTTGGCGAGATTTTTTATGCCAATTAGGCGAAAACGTCGTTTTGATTACCAGATACATATAGCATACTATAAGAACACGTTATTTATGTATTTCAAAATGAAACAAGTTGGAAATTGCACGTGAAGCGTAGCAAATGAGGTGCGTTCGTACGATAACGAAGTTTTTAAAATATTACTGTCATATATCAATCTCATAAAATTGTAAATAGTGAATTAGAATTAAAACGCTCATCAAACAATGTTCTCCCTGTACCATTATGTAATGGAATACTTTTGTGTGGCTTTTTAAATCAATAACAAATGTTCTTTGCACCCTAAATTATGTAAAATGTTTATTATAATATGTACTTCATAGTTGCATATAAATTTTATTAAGTTCGAATGAGTGTAACACCATTAAAATGCATTTGAAAAATTTTTCCCCATTGACCGTAATGTAATGGATTACTTTTGATTGTCCCTGTAATTGATCTATGCATCCGATTTTGACAAAATTTGAAAAAACTCGGCAAAATTATGTAAAAATAGTATTTTATAAAAATAGTATATGCAACTTTATATATAAGATTTTGTAATTCTATCATTCAATATGCTTATTTTCATCATATTTTATCATAATGAATGACTAGTTAAAGGTAACATCTCATTTTCTTTACTTATCGCAAGTTATTAAATGTGTATTCTCAGCAATATCGCTCAGACTAATCCCTCTGAGGGAAGTCCTAGTTTAGGTAGTTGTCTGAGCGAAGCGAAGTCTTTATACTCAGAGATACGTAACGATATTAAAATTCAAAAAAATTCTTTCGTCAAGCAAATCTCAAAAAGTACTTGTCGGATTTTGATTCTGTTTGTACCAATAGGTACCTATGAAGGTAATCTGGTGAATGCACCTACTTTTAAAAATTAATTCCAAATAGTTTAAAAATTATATTAAAAAAACTGATAAAAAAGCACAATTTATGTGCATACGTCACAGAAATTTGGTGAGCGTGATTTTCACCGGCTGGACATTTTCGTAGATAACCGAATCAGTACATGGAGTAAAAAGTAATCATTTTCGCAATCAGAAATATTGAATGCAATAAAACATTTTAAAATTTAATCATGCAGGAAAATAAAACTGTTATTTTTTATATTAAAAAAAGTCATAAAAACTTTGATTTTGAGATTTTGTGATAATCTCTTAACAGCACTTTTTGATCGCTAAAAGAATGTTTTACATATTTCGCGTGTGAAAATTAGAAATAATTACGTTTTTAAATAAAAAGTTTCTTTTATGACATCATTTTCCCTTTATTGCATGTTTTCTTTTAACTTATATTTTGTTTGTGTATGGAAGTCAATTCTGGTCACTAATTTTTCGGCACGGATACCGCAAGCGCATCATATTTGGCGCAATTTTTTTCAAAGCCCATTTGGCGAAAACTTCCTTTTCAAATAACGCTTACATACACATTTTTAAATTATTTTCTATTTTCAAAAAGAACTTACTGTAAATAAAATAATAATAATAATTAATAACTATAAAAAGAAATATTTCATATAATTTAAAAAAAGGAAATGAAAGTAAATAAACATTTTATGAGTAAATAAACAAATAATAAATAAATAAAGCCGGGTTACCATCTCAGGTAAAATAATGCCATTTTGACGCCAATTATGTATCCTGGTGCATATGTGACATTTTTTCCCATTTTTCATCCGTTTCCTGTTGGCATATAACTTTGAAATATGGAGTATGTATGCGTACCTGGGAGCAATACTGGAATTAGACATTGATTTTTTTTTAAATTCGATCCAAAAAGGGGCAACGGGGCTATTTTTTAAAGTTTTATACAATTTATACTGCATAAAGGAGCCACTTACCTATTTCTATATACCAGAAGAAGTAAGTGGTGTGTAAAAACAATTATAGTATACATAAATAAAATACTTGAGATAATATACTAGAGATCTAAGCACCGGGTTTGGCGAGATTTTTTTATGCCAATTAGGCGAAAACATCGTTTTGATTACCAGATGCATATAGCATGCTATAACAACACGTTATTTATTTATTTAAAAATGAAAAAAAAAAAGGGAATAAATGAAACATTTCCTGTGATTAAAAAAGATATGACAATCAATAAATGATAATATTTTTAGAACAAACATTTTATTATAACATTTATTTGATAACCAGCATGTTAAGCAACTAAACGCCATTTTGGCACCAATTAGGTACCTCGATGTATATAGGGCATATATGTGCCATATTTATTTGTAAAACTGAGCATGAAAGTTTAACAGGTGTGTTTTCATATTCGCTTATATCTTTTTGCAACATAGCGCACCTTTCGAAGCCAAAACTGCACAAAAGAAAAAATCAAGGCTAACTTATCATAATATAAAAAATAATCAATATTTGCAGCATTTTTTTTTTTTTTTTTTTTTTTTTTTTTTTTATGTAATGCACATTTTGTAATCAGTAGGCTCGATAATCAGACCTCGTTTTTTTGCTTTAAAAGATGATATTTCATACGACGTCTTTTTTGGATTCGTCGTTTTTCCATATTTGATAGTATGTGTCTACTCGTTTTGTACCCTTTTTTGTAACTTTCTTCTTTATTAACAGCGACATCTGGATTTCCTATTTAAATAAAAATTCTTCTAAATACAAAGAATTTTGTTAAAATAAATAAATAATAGGAAATGCGAACATCTATTGCTCAAAACACAAAATTTTTCCTATTGAGTTAATAAAAATCAGTAAAAACATAATTTTTATGATAATAAAAAGGTGACTTATGTAATAACAGAGTCATATATTATGTACGTTATGGATTTAAGTATGAATATTTCAATGAAAAGTGATATTTCAAAAGTATTATGAAATTAGTTAAAAACCATTTATTTTAAACTAAATGAATAAAAGATTTATATTTTTAATGAAATAAATGGGATTTGAAAAATTATTGGAAATTTATCACCATAGATGTATCAATATTACAATCAGTACCTTGTATGCAAAATGGAACAATTAGCAATACTTTTTGTACCCGAAAAATGGTCGTTGCTTTTTTTAAGGTTAAAATCCCGGCTGGGCCTATAGGCGGAGGTAGATTTCGAAGAGTGCTCATTTCAACAAAAAAAAAAAAAATATATGAATAGAGATAAACCCAGTTTAATAGCTTCATTTGGCCGTTTATGAAAATTTTTTAATTTCATTTTTCTGCAAAAACTGGTTTTATCAGAATCATCTTAATAAAAATTCAGCTCAAATGCCCATTTTGACAACATATTTTGAAATATATTCTGTCTTTATCAAAAAACCGATCAATGCATCACATTATATAGTTCCTAAATAAGAGGATCTGTAAATTGGATGCATTTGAGAGCAAAAATGGATTTAAAAACAAGTGAGAAAAAAAACGCAATTTCTTATTTGAACACTTCCTTAAATTTTCAGTCACAATGATTTCGGAAAATTCTGTTCAAAATACCCTTTTTGGTAGCCTTTTTTGAAATATATTCCGTCTTTATCAAAAAACTGACCAATGCATCACATTATATAGTTCTTAAATAAGAGGATCTGTAAACTGGATGCGTTTGAGAGCGATAATGGATTTTAAAACGAGTCATAAAAAACGCAATTTGCTATGTGAAAACTTCCTTAAATTTTCAAATCACGAAGACTTCGGGAAATTCTGTTCAAAATACTCTTTTTGGTAGCCTTTTTCAAAATATTTTCTGTCTTTATCAAAAAACCGATCAATGCATCACATTATATAGTTCCTAAATAAGAGGATCTGTAAATTGGATGCATTTGCGAGCAAAAATGGATTTAAAAACGAGTCAGAAAAAAACGCAATTTCTTATTTGAACACTTCCTTAAATTTTCAGTCACAATGATTTCGGAAAATTCTGTTTAAATTACCCTTTTTGGTAGCCTTTTTTAAAATATATTCCGTCTTTATCAAGAAACTGACCAATGCATCACATTATACAGTTCCTGAATAAGAGGATTTGTAAATTGGATGCGTTTGAGAACAAAAATTGATTTAAAAACGAGTCAGAAAAAAACGCAATTTTTTATTTGAATGCTTCCTTCAATTTTCAGTCCCGATGACTTTCGGAAATTCTGTTCAAAATACCCTTTTTGGTAGCCTTTTTTTTAAATATATTCTGTCTTTATCAGAAAATTGACCAATGCGTCACTTTATACAGTTTCTAAATAAGAGGATCTACCATTTGGATGCGTTTAAAATCAAAAAAAGAATTTAAAAATGAGTCAGAATATAAGCAGTTTGGATTTGAGGTTTTTTTTCTCCAACTCCAATTTTTCTTTAATTTCTTTTTGCTATACGAATTAGTCCTATGAAAAACTTGTCAATATAAAAGTTGTAGATATTTTTGAGAAGATATAAAATAAATTTAATCAGATTTGACATCTTTAAAATTGACTGAGTTATGGATCTTTCTCTTTTTTCAGCGCCCTTTTTCTTTTCGTTTTTAATTTTTTTCATCGGTAAAAGTTGGTCCTATCAAAAACTTGTAAATACAAAAGTTTTAGATAATTTTAAGAACATTTACAAAAAAATTAGTTGGAATTGATATCTTGAAAATTGACGAAGTTAAGAATTTTTTTCTCTCAAAATCCCTGTTTTTTTCGCCCCTTGAGCCCACTTCTAAATTTATCAAACATCTGTCATGCATATACTTTTGGCCCATTTTTAAGAAGTAATATAAACTTTAAACCGATTCGATATCTACTTTAATTAAGAAGTTATGGCGTTTTTTCGGTTTTCACAAAAACGCCCCCTATTCCGACCCCCTTGGTCCGATTTTGCCCATTAACGAACTTAGCCAAGATTTTATCCCCTTTGATTTTATGTACAAGTTTGGTGGAGATTGGTGAAGAATTATAGAAGTTATCGTGTCCATAAGAAAGTGAGATATATATATATATAGATAGATAGATAGATAGATAGATAGATATATAAACTGGTGCGATTGGAATAGGTAGTATTTCTTACGAAATCTACCTAAAAAGTAGATTACGAAATATTCCTATATAGAGATGCCAAACCCTCGCTTATTGCATAGCAGAATTTTCTTATAGGAAAACTTATTTTTTAAATCCGCAGAATGTTCCAATTTAATAAAACATTTTCTGTATTAAAATACCGGTATCCAAAATGCCGGAGACTTGGCAGCTCTGCCTATAACATTTTTATTAATCACGGTACTTTTTTTAATCGGATTCAAATTTAGTGAGGACAACGTTTTTTGGCCAAAAGATACTTTTTTCCACATGTGTAACTACGATACAATTCCTTGATGCTGAAATTAATTTGTTTTGACTTATGCTATTATTGCTTTCTCTTATTTATTTATTTGAATTTTAAATAGGATGACTCAAAATCGTGTTTTTTAAATGTACGGAAAAAATGCATTTCGAGAGAGGGCGAAAAGAACAATATTTGGCGATTTATTACCTGCGTTTGGCTAAGTGTCTTACTACCTTGTATTTAATACTCTTCACAATACTTCGCTGTTATATGGACTTACAATAAACTTTACTTGTTAGGCGCTTTTATAAAAAGTTTGACGTAATTCGGGCTTAAGAAAGTGAGTTTTTTACTGAATAATACAAATGAATGAAAAATGAATACTAAGAAATACTAATAAAAGAAAAATGAAGCATTATATTGATCTATGTATATTTAAAAATGCATCTGCTAGCACTAATTAGATAATTTATGTGTATATAATAGGAGATAAATAGATTTTGATTCTGTATTTCTATGCTATAAAGCATTGACGTTTGTGTGTTTTTCGTTATCATTGGGAGTACCTAGCCGATTTAAAAAATAATGTGGGCAAAAAATGTTGGTAACCATCTTTGCTGCAAAATATACTATTCGCGTTTCAAATGAAATAGACGCCCTCTCGCGGACAAAGTCTGAAACGAAATAAAACTGATACCGTGAGCATCTTCCGCCGAAATCAGTGTTTAAAAGACCGATAAATAAATAAACAGTTCTATAATAAATAAATAAATAAACAGTTCTATAACGCATACAACGTTGGGTTCTTTGTATTAAAATTATCTAAAATCAAAATTTTATACACAAAGTTTATAGATCTATAATATAAAAAAGTACATTTGACTTGCTCATGGCTACAGCATGGAACAAACAGCAATACGTAAACAAACGATTATCAGGTCTATACAACGCCACCTTTCGGTCATTACAAACGCGAATATTTTGCGTAGGAACAATAATCACCTTCAATGCACGAGCAAAAAAAGTTCTAAAATTGAGAATTCTTTTATGTTGATATGACTAAAAATTTAATTTTTTTTTTTTTTTTTGTGGCAACTTTTAAGATATAATATTCTTGTTATGAACGATTTCTAAAACATTCGACAATTTAATTTCACAAATTAAACATTTTTTTTTTCTAGAAAAAGTTTTAAACCCAATTTATTGAGAATAATGCAATTTCTAGGATACTGTTGGGGTCAGAAACTATAACTTTGGCATCATAGTAACTTATAAGGTGTAAGTGCTTGTTTAGGACAAATTTTTAAAAAAGGATTCCTTAACTCTTATCAACAACCTCATTGAATCCGTGGAAAACATATTCAACATTATAAACTATTCGGACGAATTTCACACAATATTAAATACACTCCATTCTCTTCAAACATAATAATTTATGTTATTTATAGTTTCTCAAATCGGTGCGAAGCTTCTGTTTATGCTCATGGCGTCATTTCAAAGAGTTATATTTCCAATATAGGAAAATTTGGTGTTTTATTTTCTGTATTACTTTTAACATTTTGCATATTTCCAATTTTATATCCATGCATGGTTTGCTTTTCTTTTATAAAAATAGTATATGCAACTTTATATATAAGATTTTGTAATTCTATGATTCAATATGCTTATTTTCATCATATTTTATCACAATGAATGACCAATTAAAGGTAACATCTCATTTTCTTTACTTATCGCAAGTTATTAAATGTGTATTCTTAGCAATATCGCTCAGACTAATCCCTCTGAGGGAAGTCCTAGTAATAAGAAATATTTTTGTTTGAAATAAATTTTATAAAGATACTTTCGTGTATTAAAGGCACTTGGAAAACTACAGGGCTGAACAAAAGAATTCAAGAATGTTTCTATCTATTAGTATTAATCGCTGAAAGGAAAATTTTGACCAGCAAACGAATTAGCAACTAGGGATTATCAGAAGTTTTTTTACCATAAATTCGCGATAAAAAGTTAATTACACATGCTTTTCATCATCGAAATTTTTTGCTTGATTGATCAATTATTTCTTCTTTAAATGTTATGTGAACGAAGTCGCGGGTAACTGCTAGTAGAGAATAAAATACCAAACAGCATCTGCTTTAATTTCAATAACTTTTCGCGATTTTTCCATTTAAAAATATAAATTTTGACAAAATGGACTTAAAGATATAAAATCATAGAAATTTGAGTTTAATTTAATGGTCATTTAGAAAACAAATAACACATTTGAAAACTGAATAAGATCACGGACCCGGGCAACGCCGGGCAGGTCAGCTAGTGTTACATAAAATTTAGATTTGTTTTTTCTTGAAATCTTTCAGAATCTTAGCCAGCATGTTCTACTTCCACGAAATTTTGAAGAAAAAAGGGAAATTTGGGATCATATGGTAAGTCTTATAAATCATTATTTTTTTTAAATTTTATTTATATGTTTCTAGTCCAGTCATTTTAGCAAAAATAGGAGAAAAATTAGAACAAAGCTGGATTTTTGCATAGGTGCTAGTTAGGTTATGTAGTTAAACATACTAAAAGTCTCCATCGATCCGATGTGAGCTTTCGCCACCAGAAGGCGCTAAAGAGCTTGAAAATCAGTTTTTTGTGAATATCTCACGAGCAATGGCATTGAGAGAAAAAAGTTGAATTACAAAGTTGTAGATAATTTAATTTCCTATAAAAAGTGTTATTAACATTTGTTTGTCATATTAACCCTTCCCTGTCAAAAATATAAAAAAGTGAACATATTTGAAAGTAAAATTATAAAAATACAAAAAATCCTGGTGCTACGTTTAACAAAAATTATGTAAACAGATCTATAATTCTCACCTTTGAATTGGGAAAGTGAATATATAATATACATTTATGCTTATTTCCACACCACCATTGAGGTAAATCACTTAGTGCGTTTTTTATTATTGTGATGAACCCCGTAGACATATTCCAGTTATAGTGACTGGCTTAATCCAATTTCAGTCGTTTAACTGCTTTAGTAATTCTTTGCACAGCTTCAATTTCTACACTCGATTCAGATTCATCATTATCTGTATTTATTTCTTTCATTTTTGTGTTGCTTTCAGTATTTTTTTGTTTGCCTTTCGATATCATCACTGAATTCAGAAACAGCGCTTCCCCCCTCCTTTGCAGTGGGCAGGATACTGTCAATATTTTCCTCGTCATCAAATTCAATTTTACTTGTATTATGAAATGAAACTCAGCAGCAATTTATGCAAATATCAGAACATTTCAATCCAATTTTTCGGCATCCACATGCTTTTCCACATCCTTTGGAGCAAGTGCAAAAAATAGATTCAATAATATTTTTTGGTGCGGGCGGTAAGGTAGCAGGAATTGGAACCAAATTAGGTGCATTTTGCCAGCCCCTGTTCTCAGGAAGTAAGTTTATTGCTCAATCAGTATTGTACTTGATGATAAATACGTAAACTGTACAATCTAGCTGCATCTTTGGTAAGCGGCAACAATAAAAGGCTTTTTTTTACCAACAGCAAATTTTTTCTTGAAACATACATAACGATACTTGTTCAGAGAAATTTCTGCTTTACTACCGTATAAAGCTAGAAAAATAGTTTTTCCTGCCTTCAAATTAAGATACTTGATCACTTTTAAAAATGCTGCGTTTAAATATGATCTTCTTCCTTTTTTAAAAATTTTGCTAACGATATTTTACCTTTCCCTAACATTGCTGATGTTGAGTTACAACCGTGGAAGACAATATATGATCTTTCAGAACAGCATCATTGTTAAGAATGTGCTATGAATACAGTGTGGTTATAATTCGTCCTCTTCCAGGCTTAATAAAAAATATCCCTATCTCTGGAGGTGCTAAAGCAGTCAACAATACGAGCAAGTCAACATCATCGCCAACAACAGCAGTAAGCGCACCAGACTTTGCTACTCCAATAGTGTTAATAATTAGTGTGTCTGCATCATCTTCTGCTTGTTTCGCTTGGAAACCATTCTCCATAAATTTCTCCATAAGCATAGATATGAGACATGTCTTATGTTAATGATTAGATTAAAAAAAACGCGATACTTTAGAGCTTTCTTTTTTTCCTTCTGTAAAAAATCTTCGTCTAATGTATCAGAATATAACAAACATTTTCCCTTAAATTCAAACAACGGACTGTCATTTCTCAATTTTTCCTTCAATGGATGATTAATTTGTGCGGACGTTGATCTTTTTTTCTGTAATAGATTTATTGTATTATTTAATCGAATCTTTTCGTGAACAATTTTTCTTACTCTTTGAATGAACTGTAAATTCATTATTGTTTTAACCATTTCTTCAAATATTTTCCACTTATGGTCATCTTTTTCCGAACTTGCTGTCACAATGGACTTCAGTCGCTTTTTTTTCTATTTTTGCATAATCTTTCGAAACGCAGTCCTCATCTCATACAAGATGAACTATTTTATCAATCTCCATTTTTCGCTCAGTATCCGCAATTAAGAAAGAGTCATTTTAAACTGTCATAACTAATTTAAAACGTTCTACAACATGCGTTGAAAATAAAATTATTCCCTTCCTAAAATCTCACAAAGATAAATACTTCGTTCAATAAATTAGGGTGATTTCATACTAGCGAAATGAGCACCAAATGAAAATAAAACATTGGTAAGTACTTGTATGTGGTACATTTCGACAAATGCAAAGAGAGATAGCGTATTGGGCAACAACTATTCGTCACCTGAGAATAATACAGTTCTATCTGTGTTTTTGAAAATATTGACTTATCTATATAGAAAGGCTCTATTTGTATCTATGAAGGCATTTTTGCATCAAAATGATGATATATATAATTTACATATAACATTACAATTATATTACGACATTATTTTAATCGAGAGATACAAATAGAAAATTTCTATATCGATAAGTCGATTTTTTTCAAAAACACAGATAGAACCTTATTATTTTCAGGTGACGTATTGCACAAGCGCGCGAAAACGCCATACAGACAATGGGGGAGAAATGGGGGGGGGGGGAATCGAAAGTTGTTTAGTATTTGTTCTGCCTCTTCGCCGCGTTATGATTGTTCTTGCACATTTTTTTCAATAATGTTTACTTTATCTTAATTTTTGGCAGGGAAGGATTGGTGTGACAAAAAAATGTTACTGACACTTTTTGTAGGAAATTAAATAATCTACATCTTTGTAATTGAACTTTTATGTCTAGATGCCATTGTTCGTGAGATATTGACATAAAACCGATTTTCAAGCTCTTTAGCGCCTCCTGGAGGCGGAAGCTCACATCGGATCGATGGGGACTTTTAGTATGTTAAACTACATACCTTAACTAGCACCTATGCAAAAATCCAGCTTTGTTCTAATTTTTTCCGCTATTTGCAAAAAAAGGTGCTAAAATGACTGGACTATTCTTGTAGTTTTTAGCTCACAGGCTATCATTGCCTGAGAGCTTATGTGCCCGTCCGTTCTGTATGTATGTTCGTATGTACGTAACGCGATAACTCATGATAAAAATATCCGATCCACTTGAAATTTTGTATGTAGGTATATCCTGACAAGGCGCTTCCCTGATTAGTTTTTGGAGTTCATTCGATATGTATAAGAGGGGGAACGGGGGGCTCATGCCCCCCGTTAGTTGATATACATGGGATTTTCATGCAGAATTAAGTTTTCAAAATTTAGATTAGGATCATTCTGATGAGGCGATTCCGTGACTGTTATTAGGTGTTCATTGATTAAGTATAAATAGGGGGAACAGGGGTTCTAATGCCCTCCCCCCGTTAGTTGATATAAATGGGATTTTAATGCAGAATTAAGTTTTCGTTCAAAATTTAGATTAGGATCATTCTGATGAGGCGATTCCGTGACTGTTATTAGGTGTTCATTGAATAAGTATAAATAGGGGGAACAGGGGTTCTAATGCCCCCCCCCCCCGTTAGTTGATATAAATGGGATTTTCATGCAGAATTAAGTTTTCGTTCAAAATTTAGATTAGGATCATTCTGATGAGGCGATTCCGTGACTGTTATTAGGTGTTCATTGAATAAGTATAAATAGGGGGAACAGGGGCTCTAATGCCCCCCCCCCCCCGCCGTTAGTTGATATAAATGGGATTTTCATGCAGAATTAATTTTCGTTCAAAATTTAGATTAGGATCATTCTGATGAGGCGATTCCGTGACTGTTATTAGGTGTTCATTGAATAAGTATAAATAAGGGGAACAGGGGTTCTAATGTCCCCCCCCCTTAATTTATACAAATGGGTTTTTCAAGCAGAATTTTCAGATTTCGTTCAAATCTCTGAATAGTTTTGGAATTTTAATGGTTAAGTATAAAAGAGGGGGATAACTCTTTTTAAATTATATAAATGCTAAATGGGTTTTTATTAAGAATTATCTAATTTGCTCTGAATTTTGGATATAGATTTTTTATATGATAAAGCATGTCTTTGATAGTATAGGAGGTTCAATGATTAAGTATAAAAAAAGAGAAAAGGGGAGAGCTGTTTCCCCTTCTTAATTTTTTTTTCGAACGGAATTAACCCTTGAAAATATAAAGCTTTAATGTGCAATTAGTATTTGTAGCCTGTGAGCTCAATGCCTTCAGTTTAACTGGGCAGTATTCTTTTTTATTTTATTCATTTTACATTTCCATTTTTTTCTAGGTTAGCTGCTACTGCCCCTAAAAGAATAAATAGGAGAGATATTTATGGTGTTGATGTAGTCAGGAGTTCGTAAGTTTAATGTTATTTATTTTGATTTTTCATTTATCGTGTTTCTTGAAGTATTACATTAAGCAAATAGAATGTTTTTATGATGCAAAATGGCAGAATTTAGGCGATTTTTCTTAGAAAAATTATTTTTTCTTAGTTCTAATTTTTTGGGGGGATCCTTCACATTTTGCAAATAAAAAATGTTAATTACTAATTGAAACAGGGTCATTTAACGTCTAATTAGGATAGCGAGTGGTCAGGGTAAAACACAGTTAAACTAGTCGGACGTAGCAATCCTAAAACTTTCATCTATCTCATACATGTTAATACTTCAAAATTCGCTACCACAGTAACAAAATTAAGTGACATTCTACACTGATAAAAATATGCTGCATTTTGCTGCAATGCACTCCCCTGTTTGTATAGAAAACGATTACTTGGCCGTGAAATGGAGCTTTCTCATTGGATGGAATAGAGATATTATATACAAGCGGTGGAGTGCGTTGCAGCAAAATGCAGCATATTTTTATCAGTGTATGCTCATAGTGAGGATTCTACAATGCATAAAATTCCATGCATTAGTTCCTGAAATAGAACTAGTTATCGGGAAAAGTACAGAATAAAAGCACCACAAGTTGAGCGATTTATGCAAAATATAAACAGCAATAATATTCATCAAGCAATACCTGAATCTGAATTTTAATTAAAAAAATCGTGCATTAATTCTTGAGTAGAGCTTTTGCAGAAATTCTAGGAAAAATCACCATAGCAGCGCTACCTGTTGAGCGATTTATACCAAAATGTAAACAACATCAATTCATGTCAAGGACTAACCAGGGTTGGCATGTTTTTGACAGTGTATGGTTTTATCCGGTTAAAACCATGGTTTAAACCGTCATGGCTAAAACCTCTTGTCAAAAACCTCGTCAGAAACCTCAAATACTACACTGATCTGTAAAGTTTCGCATTAAAAATCTGTCACAAATATACAATATTAGATGTAATATTAAAAATTCACTTTTACTGTATTGTATATTATCATTTCCGTAAAAAAAAAAAAGGAAAAAAAATTGTCATAAATCTGAAAATTTGGCCTGCCTCTAAACTTGCTCAACTAGCAATGCTTCTGCTATCAAGCCCTGCTAGCTTAGCACCAATTGAGAGAGTATTTTGTAACTTTGGCTTCATACACTCTAAACTCGTAAACCATTTGGGTGTAAATAAATGTGCTAAATTGGTTAAGTGCTATAGGATGCTGTGGGGTAAAATTGATCCAGATTATTTGCTGTACAAAATCATTTTCTACTGTTTGAACATTCTAAAAAACAATGTTTTATTGCAATTAAAGTAATTTAATTTTTTTGTAATTATTAAATTACAGTATAATTAATTTTAAATAAAAAATTACTCAATGTTTCTCTCTTGTTCTTAAAATGTTTAAAGCGCATTACACGTTTTTGACGGTTTAAGCCAGTTTTTGACGGTTTAAACCAGTTTTTGACGGTTTAAACCAGTTTTTGACACTTGTCATGTCAAAAACCAGTTTCTGACGTCAGAAACCCAACCCTGGGACTAACTGTATCTGACGTTTGATGGAAATCAGTGCATTAGCTATTGTGATATAGCTGCTGCATAAATCGTAAAAAATGCAGTATATCACATGCGCGTAACCGGGGGGGGGGGGGTGCCCTGGGTGCCCGGGCGCATTTTCAGAAAGAATCACGTTTTGAGCACCTTATCGCCAGAACAACGATTGGCGCGGAGATGAAGTCAATGCTACGCACCCTTTCTCGTTTGTGACGTCAAACGCCTAGAGAATAGCAACCCTTCCTTCTGCAAAGAGATCGTGCTTATTGTTTATTTGTTTTTCCGTAAATGTTATCAAGCAAAGTATATAATATGAGGAAATGTTATTCACCGTAATTTACAATTAAAACATAGTTTAAAACAAAGAGCTTTTTAAGATTAAAATGATTTCGGATTTGAAAATCAAAACAAAATGACAATTGGCGTTTGGCGATGCAGATAGTTGAACTTTCTCGCTTTCGCCAACTCGCCAAGGCTGGTTCTAAAAACGTGATTCTTTCTGAAAATGCTGCCCGGGCACAGCCCCCCCTCCCCCCCGCTCGGGCAGACCCAAGCTTGACATTTTAAAAAAAATCGAAATTTATAAAACAAAAAAGAAGAAAAATGAAAGCCAAGTTAGTTCAATTAGTTAATCAAAACTAATAGTCTATGTTTTGAAATGTGATAAAAGAAGAGACCCACATTCTATTTTTTTTAAGAAAATTATTTTGTTGATCTTTTTTAAAACTAGAATATTTACTAGAATCTGTATTAGTCACAGTAAGTTAAAAAGTTGGTTTTATAATCCCAATTTGATGTATTTTGTTTATAGATTTTTTTTTTTTTTTTTAACGCCATTTAGTCCAAGAGCCGACAGCACAAAACCCTAAGTCAATTTAAATAATACCACTATTGGCTCACTCGTAGGTCTGTCATTGTGTTTGCCGTACATTCAAAAGTATAAAAACACGGAAATATGGGTGCGGGAAAATATAATGCTAAGTCTATGAATCAACCACTAGTGGTATTTATTTTTGGCCTATGCACCACTTCACTTCCGGCAGACGTGGATCATTAGATTCCGCTATGACTACTCTTCCATGATACAAAGGATGTTTTCTTGTGCTCGATGACTTAGGGTTGTGTGCAGTCGGTTCTTAGACTAATTCTTTCTCATGCATGTTATTGTAATTGCATAAGAAATTAGCGTAAATTCTTGACAAGAATAAAAATTATTTATATCTTTGTTTTTGTAATCTAAAGTCTAGATAGGAGCAAAAAAAATTGAAAGGATATACAGATTTGAATTGATAATTCCACCATGTGATTGGCCTGAGGCACACAGGGGGGAGGGAAGGGGTTATACAAATTTGCTTCTTTTGAAAATGAGAAATAATGCTACGCAAAATTCAAATTAATAAGGAGGTTGGTTGGTCGGTTGGTTAAATTTCGTTTTTTGTGGCCATATTTTGACATTTATAAAAATAACATGTTATGGAGATGAGACGGGCTCATTTTTTTTAAACCTGAAAATTTTATTTATTCATGTGTAGAAAAGATTGAAGGAGTTCTTTTTAGAGATGAGACGGGCTCAGCTCGGGCTCTATCTTCATTTTAGTCTTCGGGCCAGTGGCGGATCCAAGGGGGGGGGGGGGGGTCATGGGGGTCATGACCCCCCTCTCTGGAGCTCTTCAAAGAGAGATGCACAGTGTAAGTAAAAAGTGCTAAAACAGGAATGCAAAATTTTTTGGGTGTGATCGACGAAATTTGAAAATTTTCCACGAATGGTCTGCGAAATTTGCGATTTTTCTTCACTTGATTAGCTAAATTCACGATTTTTTCGCCCTCGATCGGTGAAATTCGCGATTTTTGCGAAGCCGATCCTCGAAATTCACAATTTTTCCATGCCTAATCGACGAAATTCACGATTTTTTGGGTGTTATCGATGAAATTTGAAAATTTTCCAAGAATGGTCTGCGAAATTTGCGATTTTTTTTCTCTTGATTGACAAAATTCACGATTTTTCCGTACCCAATCCACGAAACTAGCACATGTTTCCGTTCTTGTTCGATGAAATTTCTTCAACCGCTCAAAGATTTTTTTAATTTTTCCGCACATCATCGACAAAATTAGCGATTTTTTCGTCTCGAATCGACAAAATTCGCGAGTTTTTTGTACTCCATCGCCCGATTCCGTGCTTTTTACGAAGCCGATCGACCATATTCGCGATAATTTCTTTCCCGATCGATGGAATTGTCAATTTTTGTTCGCCATATCAAAGTAATTCTCGATTTTTTTCATGGCGATCGACTGTATTTGCGCTTTTTATGAAAGTGATCGACCGACTTTTTCGTTCCCGATCGACAAAATTTGCAATTTTTCCGTGCCCTACCAAAAGCGATTTTGTTGTTCCTGATCGAATAAATTCGGGCTTTTTACGAAAGCGATCGACCATATTCGGGATTTTTCCCTGCCCAATCGACGAGATTCGCACCTTTATCCGTTCTTGGTCCCTGAAATACCGCACCGAACAATAAAATTCGCGATTCTTAACTGACTGATGAAATCTGCATTTTTTCCCCGCCGTAAATTGATGAAATCTGTAATTTTTTCCTCGCGATAAACTGATAAAACTCGCTATAGCAGCCGCTCAAAAAATTTTCGATTTTTCCGCGCATCATCCACAAAATCTTCGATTTTTCCTTGCCCTATCAACGAAATTAGCGATTTTTTCGTACCGATTCGACAAAATTCGCGAGTTTTTCGTACCCAATCGCCCGTATCGCTCTTTTTACGAAGACAATCGACTACATTTGCGATAATTTCTTTCCCGATTCACGAAATTGGCAATTTTTGCATTCCATATCAACTCGAAATTCGCGATTTTTTATTCCCAATCAACAAAATTCGCGATTTTTCCGTTCCCGATCGAATAAATTCGCGCTTTTTACGAAACCGATCGACAAAATTGGGATTTTTTTTCGTGCCTTGTTAAAGAAATTTGCGATTTTTTCGTTCCAGATCGACAAAATTCGCGATTTTTTTGAGACATACAGACAGAATTCAAGATTTTTCGAAGGCCGATAGACAAAACTCGCGATTTTCCAATGTACAGTTGACGATATTCGATTTTTCCGCGCTCGGTCAACGAAATTCGCGTTTTTTTCGCGCGGTAAACAGACAAAACAGGCGACTTTTCTGCAACCTATGAACAAAATTTGCAATTTTTCCAAGTATTATAAAAAAATTTAGACCTTTTTTTCCTTGCCCGATAAACGAAATCTGAGATTTTTCGCGTCCGATCGACAAAATTCGTGATTTTTCCGTGCATAATCGACAAAATTCGCGATTTTTTTCATGCCCGATCGGCGAAATTTGCTACTTTTTATCGTAATTCCGTTTTCACAAGATTTATTGTATTTTAAAATTGGTTCATTAAATCATCTGTCAAAAGTTGTGACCCCCCCCCCCCTGGAGGTTGGGCTGGATCCGCCCTTGCTTCGGGCCCGGTCGGGCTCAGGCTCTTTCTTTCTGAAACCGGAAAATTATTATTCACGTAACAGAAAAGATTGAAAGAACTTTTTCTCCTTTAAAATTACGTGTTGTTTTACAAGTCATTTCAGTGCTATTTTTATCAAAATGAAAAGGATACTAGAAATTGTGTTTTTGTATTTTAATTAGTTGATTGCTGCTTCAAAAGAAAATTTATGATGTTTGGGGATTTATGTCTATTGCATTTCCGGCGACGATCTAATGAAATGGCGCCAATGAAAGCAATCATAAACAATAAATTAGCTGCTAATTGGATTTTCGTTTGTTGCAGAGGATATTTTTTAATTCGATCGTTTATTTATCATTTGTTTAGTTACTTAGGTATCTAACATTTAGAGAATGATTTCTTCATTTTTTATGTAGACCAGAAGCTTCAGCTTTGCAAATTTTTTAATTGTGCACGAATCATAATCGTTCATAATCGTTTATATGAAAGGAGCATCGTGATTATTTTTTCTGTTTGTTATCATAATCTCTGCTAATGCTGAGAATTTCCCCTCGTAAGTAAACATATTTTCCATGTTATTAAATGTTCATAAATTCCATGTTAAAAAACAATTCTTCTCTTCCTATAAAAGTATAGGACCTTTAAAAAATTGTTCTAACGTTTTAATTTGCGTTAATTTTCAGATTCACATCAATCACGGGGAATTGTTATGAGAAATAAACTGATTATAGTTATAAATGTGCACGTTTTATAGGAAATTGAAAACGATGTTCGATTCTTCAGCAAACAAATAGTAATTTCTGCAAATTTCATCCATTTACTCATTACACTAGTAATATGTCCATCAAAATTTCTTATTAAAGGGCAAAAAATATGGGAATCCTTTTAATTTGAGGTACGTATATTTTTGTTTGATACCAAATTGCTCTTTTCATAAGATTGAATTTAAATTTTTATTTGACAGCAAATTTTGTGTGAGAATTTTTTTTAAATGAGATATCACATTTGAAATAATTTTTAAATATAATGCTTTTTTTTTTTTTTTTTTTTTTTTTTTTGTATTGGATTTGGGCGGGGTCGGGCTCTGATGACAAAAAAATCTTTCGAGCTCGGGCGGGCCCTGGCTCCAAAAAACGAGCCCGAACTCATCTCTAATTCTTTTCCACTTTAAATTGTGTACTTATTCCTTTTACAAGTTATTTTAATGCTACTTTTTTCAAAATGATGGGGGAACTAAAGTCGTGTTTATTAACCGACTTCAAAGAGGAGGTTATGATTTCGACCTGTATGTATTTGTTGTTCACGCATAACTTTTGCAAATATGAACCGATTTTGATAATTCTTTTTTTGTTTGAAAGCGTATGAGGCCCATGTGGTCCCATTCGAATTTCATAAAAATCTAATAATTAGAACTTTTTTAAAAATAAAAACTTTAAATTTCAAATTCATTTTGAAGCAATCGACCAATTAGAAGTGTTCATTTTGCATGTTTTTATGTTACACTTATACATAGACACACGATCTTTTCACTATTAAAAATTTGAAGTTTATGCTGCATCGTCACTCCACCGCTTTTATGGAATATATCTATTTTGGACCAATGAGAATTCATCATAATACAATGAAGTAATCATTTTCTATAAAAGCGATGGATTGACGATAAAGTAAATTTTTAACGTCAAGTTTTAAAGTCAAATTTTTAACAGTGTTCAAAGTGCAAAATCCTAACTGGACGAGGGCCAGGATTCACATAAATTTTGCGCTGTTTACAAAACGAGATTTATTAAGAAGAAAATTTATTTAAAACATTGAAAAATTTGCTAAAATTCAGGCTTCTGATTCGTTAATCTGGTTTCGCTAACAGCGCAAATTCTACCTGGATTCCGGACAAGTTCTCTTATGCAAGAAACCGGAAATATAGCATCTAGGGGATATAGTATGGAAATCGGCTATCTCAGTGCGTGTTCAGAGCAACTTACAAAAGTAACCAATATTACCGACCGATTGTAGGGCAGTACGAAAGCAAATTGTGGCATCAATGAAAACTATTCTATTGAATTGTAGCTGACGTCACACTTCGCTTTGATTTTCATTTCATACTTGTCTACAATCGGTAAGTGGTCGGTAAGTAACCGGTAAGTTGTGCTGAACACGTCCTCTGTAACACTTTAAAAAAGCGCTAAAATGTTCTATTATTTAAATGTGCATCAATGCTAATCAAATTTAAAGACAGAAGCGACATCTGCAGGACATTTTCTAAAAATGCAAGAATTATTGCTAGTCTAGATAATGTATCACGAAAATGCCGCAGATGTCGCAGTGATCGGCACTTTGGAATTCAGTAGCATCGTTGCACATTTAAAGGATACAAATTTTTAGCACTGCTTGCATTGTAAAAAATTGAACCCTTTTGCTGCATCGTCACTCCATCGCTTTTATAAGAAACGATTACTTCGCTCTATTATGAAGCATTCTCATTGGCCAAAACAAAGAAATTCTATAAAAGCGATGGAGTAACGATGCAGCAAAAGGGTCAAATTTTTTACAGTGTCGATAGCAGATTTTCACTCCATGTATTCCAGACTCCCTCCTTCGAACAATGAAAAGTTCTCAAAAATGAAGGTTTATGATTGAGTCAATCTTGTTTTGCTTAACAGCGAATAATCCTTCTGAATCCTAATCACTGTTGCAGAGATGCTAGTTTTTTTTCCAAAGTACGAAATCTTAGCTGGAACAATTTTCGTATCCCCCAAAGTGAAAGATCCACATCGATCCAGACATGAGAATTCGATATGGAAAAGCTGAAAATTCATCTCTAAAGAGCCTTACACGTTAAAGAAAGAGTGTCTGTGTATCAGAGTGCTTGTTATGCCGGATTCACAAAGTGATTAAAGTACATTGCTATGTGCTAGATTTACATTTGGACAAATATAAATGACGAAAAATTTTGATAAGCTTACCATTAAAGTTAAGCTAGTTAACTTCTTTCACCCATAAAACAAACTCGTTCAGGCGACTACCGCCAAGTTCTGGAATAAAAATTCTTAAATTTTCTATACTTTGGAAATCCGCGTTTATCAAAAAACATTCTTAACTTCAAATATTGCTACTTTCATATAGACACATGTTTAATCATGGTGTGATTTTGATAATATCTTCCTTTTTAGTTTTTATGACTGAAAAGAGTATTTTAATACATACGAACATTTAGAATTACTTTGCTATGCATTGAATCATAGAAGCAACTTGACGCGCTCTGATTGTGTACGCGTACTTTAAACTGTACAAAATCTGACCCTTTTGCTGCATTGTCACTACCTCGCTTTTATATAATATCTCACTTTTGATCTGTGAGAATGCTCCATAATAGGTTGAAGTAATCGTTTTCTATATTAGCGGTGGAGGGACGATGCAGCAAAAGGGTAAAATTTTTAACAGTGTACCCTGTTTAAAATATCTTGAAAAATTACCTCTGTTTTTAAAGACTATCTATTTTCTGACCAATGAAAAATGCTCTATAGACGTTTTTAGATCGCTCTCATTAGTCAGAAAATAGATAGCTTTAAAAACAAAAGTAATTTTTCACAATAATTTTAATGTATACTGATGGATTGTCAGCTTTTCAATGGCCAATTACGAAGTCTGTAGATTTCAATGTGGACCTTAAGGCACTGCACTAGTCTCAGAAAAAGACCCTGATGTTAGTGTAAAGACTATGGAGGCATTCTTTTCAAATATCTCGCTCAAATTTTAATATATTTACATGATTTTTTTGCATAGGATAGCCGATGAATATCTACAACCGGCCTAGTTTTTACTTCTTCGATTTTGCTTATGTATGTCTTATATAATGATAGTTTTAATTTCAGAACCGTTTAAACAGGTTTTGAAATTTAAAATATTTTTTTTTTTTAAATCTGAAACCAAAATTGAAAAAGTAAAAACTAGGCCAGTTGTGGAATATCCTCAACTATCCTATGCAAAAAAAAAAAAAAAAAAAAAAAAAAAAAAAAAAAAAAAAAAAACCGTAAAAATTTTAAAATTTGAGCGAGATATTTGAAAAGAACGCCCCCATAGACTTCACATTATCACCCGGGTCTTTTTCTGTGCCTAGTATACGGCCTTAAAGTTTGCTGGATGCGATAAATTTCCGAAATGTTAAAGCTTAAATGGGCAAGTTCTAGCATCCACTAAAGCGGAAATAGACATCGATACCAATCTACATCCTTAACTTGTTGAAAAGATGAAAATCCTTTAGTATATATTTTGCTCCGGAGGAAAAAATTATCTCTACATATCAATGCATAGATATGTGTAACAAAATTATCTTTAGATTCAGATTTGGTTACCGGATTAGACACCAGAATGATTTCAGATCTTGTTTATGTAGGATTCCTCGATGTGAATATGACGACACATGGAGCACAGTATACGATTGATTAAAAAGATTCTGGACAAAAATGAGTCATCAAGGGGGTCATTGTGGCCAAGTGGTTAAGACACCACGCTGCTAATCTCTTGAGAGCGTAGATTTTGGGTTCGAATCCCACTGGCTCAATTTCACACACTCTTTATGTGTAGCTCCCGGTTGTACTTTTCTTGTGTCGTAATATTTCCTTGTGCTATCTTTTCCTTGTATGTCCACGAATTTGTAAAATAATATGGATTATGCATTTATGTCTGTGTAGAAATAAAGGATCATTCGGCGTACAATCGATTTCTACCAGGAAATCATCATCAAATTTTATAATAGAAAATGCCTAGCATTGCGATACATTGTTAAAAATTTAACTTTTGCTGCATCGTCACTCCATCCCTTTTATGGAATATCGCATACATACACTGTAAAAAAAATTACCCTTTTGCTGCATCGTCACTCTCCCGCTTTTATAAAATACTAGTACACCGAACCCGGGGTTCCCGGGTCACAAAGTAAAGAAGAAAAACTTTTTTAAATTTTAAAATTGAAAAGTTAATAAATTTTTTCTGCGTAACAGGCTTTTTAAACTGCCAACTAATTCCAAATAGCAATTTTTTATGAAACATATTATTTATGTAATCATATATAGCTTTAAAAATTATCGGTACTTTTGTATTAGCAGGGCCGTAGCTAAGGGGGCGCTATGGGCAGCTCAGTCCCCCCCCTAAAATATTTTGATCCCCCCTGGAAAAGATTCCAAGGTCACTCAATGAATTTTTGTTCCGAAAATTCAAATGAAATAGTGTTTAAAAATCTAATTTAGTTTTGAAACCTTTTCACAGTTTTGCAGAGTTACTAAATTGTATCTAAAATAAGTGTTTCAACACTCCCTCATCCTATTTGTACATATGAAGCTAACATGATGGGTTATTTTGCACCAGTTATACACTCAAAACTTTCATCATCATTATTTTTCTAAGCATAAAATGAACTTATTTTAAAGGTTAATAAGAAACAGAGTACTTACAATGTGAATATGCATTAATTTATCTTTCTGCGTCAGAGAGAGAGAGAAAAAAAAACTATGAGCCCCCCTACATTCTCTTGAGCCCTCCCTATTTTTCACTACGGCCTTGCGTATTCGACGCAAGATAGCAGTTATTAGCCAAAGATTTCGTCAAAGAATAAAATTGCATTCTCAGTTTTTAAAAACAACTAAGAAAATATGACACCCAGATATTCTTTAAAATACATTTTTGTAAAGGTTAATTGATGTATCTTTTGTAAAGTAAGTTTACAACGAACTAAAAGTCACTGAATTCATAGATAAAAACGAAATAAAACCAACAACATTCATTGGATTTTATAGCTGACGATATATTGACATAACAGGTTTTTAATTACTATTTTTTTCAGTTGCTATGAAAAAATGACAACTAAAATATACAGTGATCTGTTATTTTCCATGGAGAAAAGAGATAGATGGAGGTGCAGTATGCGATTAAAACGGTTTGATGGGCGTTATTCTTCCAATCTCATTCGATCCAAACAAAACAATCACATGGAACAGAGACTGAATTTTTTAACATCATTTTTTCTCTAAATGAAAAAGATCTGATTATATTTTAGCATTATAAAATAGCATTTCATTGTATTATGAATTAAAATTGCATCGTTAAAAGTTTTTCTTTTTTGTGAAAGCACGCCGTTGTGTGTGCGTCACCTCCAGCCACTAAACTGCATCTCTATTTTTTTTTTCTTTTTTACTCTATGGCTATTTTTCCTCTCTTTCCCACACAAATGCGATACTCAAGTTGCCACCATTAGAGAAATTGAACCAAAAATTACAAAAAAAAATTAATATCTCAAAAACAAATTGAGATACAGTTTTCTAACAAACGGCATTTAAAAGTGCATTTTTTTCTCTAAACGATGGTATAAAGATTGAAAACGTGCAATGTCTAGAAGTTTAAAAATTTACAATAGCGAAAATTACAAAACCGAAATTTCATCGGAAAGTGTTGCCATTCAAAACATGACGTATGCGTTACGCACAGATACGTTTGGCCTTTATTATATAGATTTATCTTTTGACTCATGAGAATGCTCCATGATAGGTTGAAATACTATCTTAAGTATAGTAAGAATTGTGGATATATTATGTCTAGTACCATAAATAAAATGGGGAAATCATTATCGATTATGATTGTTTGGCACCAACTTCAAAAAGTAATTTATTACTTTTTATATGTATATATTCAAAAATTAAATCAAAAATATGTAAATTAATCTCTTGTAAAAAATATTATCTGGAAAATCTATGTTTGGTGGATATTAAATTCTATATATTAAATTTAACCGTTTTATACCGGTACATGATAGTCAATGTGTGGTTATTCGATAACGATTTGTCATTAGAGAATTTTATAGAATTATTTAATTCTTTTTAGCGCTTTTCTTTGGAGTCGGTTATACATTTTTTTGAAAAAATTAAATTTATTTTAGTATTTCATTGCTGTTTGAAATGAAAATTTCTGATAATTACAAATTTATGTTTACGGATATCTTTGTTTCATATCTATCATGTTTTATCTATGTTTATATATATCTTTTTCTTTTCCATTAGATTTAGTTTTGAGCAACTTCTCATCCTTCTTCACGCAATGAAAAATTGCGTTTAGTCCCCTTTCAAAAGAAATACTACATAATTATACCTTCCGCAAATAAAAAATCAGTGTAAAACGGAAATTCGATAGGTTTTATGGGGTTCCGTTTTATTAGGTTTTACTACATAAGGAATTTTTGTACCCAACATGTTCAGGTTAAAAAATTTGGGCACACCTCCTTTCAAAAGGCTAGTTATCAGCGGCAGCGCACCTGTAGAGCGATTTACACCAAAAACTAATCAGCATCAATCTATATCAAGAACTACCTAAACATAAATTTTTATTAAAATCCGTGCATTAGTTCTTGAGATATAGCTATTGCGAAAATCGTGAAAATGGTGGCATGGCAGCGCCACCTGTTGAGCGGTTTACACCAAAATGTAAACAGCATCAATTCATTACAAGGATTAACTGAATTTAAAGTATGATAGAAATTCATGCGTTAACTAATGAAATATAGCTGTTGCGTAAATCGTAAAAAATGCAGCATAGCAGCATCATCTGTTGAGCGAATTACACCAAAAACTAATCAGTATCAATTTATATCAGGGACTACCTAAATATAAATTCTTGCTAAATTCTGTCATTAGTTCTTGAGTTATAGCGCCCCCAAAATTTATGTCACATATAGACAGACAGACATTTTGTAAAAACATGCTTTTTGGAATGTTTGATCCTTAAAACGTGTAAATCCATCAAAAACCGGAATTAGAAAATTTTGACGATTTCAATACTTTTTTCTTGTAGAGATAGAAGAAAGTAAAAAGGTGTTAAATACCAATATTTTGTTAAAAAGAATTTCGCCTTCTTTAATCAGCGGTTCCCAAACTTTCTTGGTGCGCGACCCACCTTTTAATAAAGAAAATTTTCGCAACCCACCTTTCAGTAAAAAAAAAAAAAAAAAAAAAAAAAAAAAAAAAAAAAGCGACTTACCCAAGATAAAAGTTGTATATAAGTATAACAATTTTTATACGACCTGTATATACTCGGCTATCTTATCCTGTGAAAAACTCAAATCTTCGTACAGATGATAGATCATAAACAAAAACAAGAATCGATAATCTTAATGTGTCTAAGTGAATAGAAATTAAAACAATGCACGAACTACAAAGATAGTTAAAAATATGTTTAATTATAATGAAAACATAACTTTATAATCAATAAGATTTCTGGTACTTGTGTTTACCAATGTGGGAACATACGCAGTTCGTCTCAATGCTTGCCTTTCAAAAACAGCAAAGTAGAAATGTTCTCATGAGCACGAAATGTTGAATTTCATAATATGTCTGGATATTCTGTTCGCGTATTAATCTAGAAAGAAATTAAGGATTTTTCTTTGAAATACTATTTCCTGTTGAAATTGTCATATCTTTTTAATCAAATGACACAAAAGGTATATTTTAGATGACAAATCTCAATTGTTCCGCGACCCAGTAAAACAACTGCCGCGGCCCACCAGTGGGTTGCGACCCATAGATTGGAACCGCTGCTTTATGTTATTCGAAGTATTTTCTATAAGAAAACACTAGTTACCTCTTTTAGGTAGCTTTCATTACAAAGAGTAAAAAGCTACCTATTGCAACCGTCTCGAGGAAAGCACTTACGGAAAATTTTGATACATTTTCATCGACCATGACCCTCAGACCCCAAAACTACCCATTATTCAAATGTTGATATACATATACACCGAAGAGCCATTACAGTATGACCATTTTACAGATATAACAATGAGCTCGCCCAAAAACAAAACCACTGCGCGGCTGATATTGTTGTATATGCTACCGGCCAAACTACACTACTGGCCATTAAAATTGCTACACCCTGAAGGCGACATGCCACAGACGTGAAATTTAAACGACAGGAAGAAGATGTGCTGTGATATGCAAATGATTAGCTTTTTAGCGCATTCTGACAAAGCAAGTGCCTGTAGCGACACCTACAATGTGTTTAAATGAGAAAATTGTTCAGCCAGTTTCTCACACAGATATTGCATTTGAGCATTGTTGCCTGGTGAAAAATTGTTGCGATGCCTCCTGTAAGAAGAAGAAATGCGTGTAAACATGTTTCTGACCTTGATAAAGGTCGAATTATAGCCTGCCGGGATTGCGGTTTATCGTATCGCAGTATTGCTGCTCGCGTTGGTCGAGATCTTCTGACTGTTCGCAGAATATGGAATCGACGAATTCAGGACAATAATACGGAACGCCGTGCGGGATTTCAACGGCCCCCTATCACTAGCAGCCGAGAAGACAGGCATGTTATCCGTATGGCCGTAATGGATCGTACGACTACGTCACGAGCCCTGAGTCAAGAGATGGGGTCATTTGTAAGACAAAAAGTGTCTGCACGAACAGTTCGACGACCTTTGCAGTACCATGAACTCTGAGCTCGGAGACCATGGCTGCGACTTACCTTGACGTTGCTTCATAGACAGGAGCGCCTTCAATGGTGTGACCAAGGACGAACCTGGGTCACGAATGGAATTTTTTTAGATGAATCCAGGTTTTATTTACAGTATCATGATGGTCGCATTTGGGTTTATCGGCATCGTGGTGAATGAACATTGGCAGCGTGCATTCATCATCGTCATACTGGCCAATCACCTGGCTTGATGTTATGGGGTGCCATTGGATACACGTCTTGGTCATCTCTTGTTCGCATTGACGGCACTTTGAAAAGTGCACGTTACATTTCTGATATTTTACGATCCGTGGCTCTACCCTTTATTCGAGACCTGCGAAACCCTACGTTTCAGCAAGATAATACCCAACCGCATGTTTCCGGAATTATATGGACCCTCCTTGATACGGAAAATGTTCGGCTATTACCCTGACTAGCACGTTTCCCAGATCTCTCACCAATAAAAAACGTCTGGTCAATGATCGCCGAGCGACTGGCTCATAATCATATGCCAGTCACTACGGTTGATGAACTGTGGCATCGCGTTGAAGCTGCATGGACATTTGTACCTGTACATGCCATCCAATCTCTGTTTGACTCAATGCCCAAGCGTATAAGTGCTTTCTTAACTGCCCGAGGTGGTTGTTCTGAGTACTGATTTCTCGCGATCTCTGCACCCAAATTTCTTGAAAATTTAATCGCTTTTTATTTCTATTATACTATATTTGTCCAATAAATATCATTTTGTTATCTGCATTTCTTCCTGGTGTAGCAATTTTAATGGCCAGTAGTGTAGTTTATTCTAATACCCATCGGATAAACTAGCTTTTCCTAGTCCAAACTAGTCTATTCTAATGCCCCTAGCATAAACTAGTTTTTCCTTGCCCAAACTAGTCTATCCTAATGTCCATAGGGTAAACTAGTTTTTCCTAGGCCAACCCAGTCTTTAATAATACCCATAGGATAAAATAGTTTTTCCTAGGCGAAACTAGTTTGGCCTAACGCTCATAGGGTAAATTATTTTAGCCTGCTATTCATTGGTTTGAACTAGTTTATCCTAGGCCGATGAAGTTTATTCTAAGCCAACTCAATTTGAAATGATTTTATTGACTCAAAGACCGCCTCGGCGCCAAGTTTCTAGTTTATCCTTGGCCGATGTAATTTGACGTATTTTTAACTCACAAGCTATCAAACAGGGTGTAGTCGTAAAAGTAACAGAGGATATACGCTCAAGGCAGAGAGAATACCCTAAAGTGTATATACTATAGCTTTCTCGAGAAACAAAGGATATACGGTGTTTCTTTAAAAAATCTAGAAGGTATGCGGCGTGTATCCCGGTATACCCTCCTCTACATCCCTGCATCAAAGAATGAAAGCTAATGTGTCTGCATGTATATATGTACGTAACACGGTAACTATTGATAGAAATATCCGATTTGCTTCAATTTTCGGATAAAGGTTTATTCGGATAAGGCGTTTCCTTAAGTAGTTTTGGGAGTTAACTGGATAAGAATAAGAAATGGGGACGGCAGGCTACCCCCCCCCTCACCCATTAATTTAGATAAATTGATTTTTCATGCAGAATTATCAGATTTTATTAAAATTGTAGATATAGAATCATTTTGATAAGGCGCCTCCGTGATTAGTTGTGGGATTCCTGATCTCGATAAAAACCCACTTCTAAAGTACTAAATATATATATATATATATATATAAATACTTTTATAAATACAACCAAAATAATTCAGACATACCATTCAATAAACCAATGAAACCAGTATTTTTACAATCATATTATTGAAAACAGTTGAAGTTTGAAGTGAAATAGAAGGCAGATTACCAAAATAATAAAAAATAAATGGATAAATGGACATTAGAAGTTTTTTCATTAAATTACTCGTGTGGGGTGCATAATTTAATGAAAAAGCAAAAACAACCAACCAGTTTCTGTTATGGGACGGGCTAAAAGCTAAATAATTCGTCCCACAATGCACCCGACTGGTTGTATATTTTACACGCAAACGGATATTTTTCGCTTATTTTTCATTCGCTTAATATATAAATCACTTTGATACGATACTTTAAATATTAACCTCTCGTTACTGGCGATTATTACAGTATTTTTAATTATTACTGAATTATTTCTTATCTCGTTTGACTTCAGAGCGAGATTTTTGTTTTATTTTCATTAGCTCGAATCTTAGAATTCGAAACATATTATTCTTATATCGAAATTTCATTTATATTTGAGTATCATTAATAAAATGGGACAAAACTGATGTACCCATTCGGGTACTCAGGGACTGAAGAGGTTAAAAGTCGTTCAAATGTAAAACTTCAATCGCGAAATATCTCAGATTTAAATAAGTATTTTATTGTTATAATAGAAAGACATGTGGTCTGTATTATTTATATAAAAGTTTGTCAAAAATATTTATTAATATAAATATAAAGCAACGAAGACGTCACAACTCCAGAAATTGGGTCAAAACAAACCACAGAGTTCAGAAAAGATAGAGATGAAATGTGTTGTTTTATCGTGAAGCTAAAAATTCAACCCTGAAACTGATTTAAACAAGTTACAATTCGGCCCCAACACTTGCGGATCGCTTTTAAAACTTCACTCAATTCAATGAATGGACCACAAGCATTTCTGACGTCAAAGAACGTCATGATGGATTACAGCTAATCAGCTTCTCGATTTATCCCACAAGTAGGACTGGGCGATGTATCGATATATCGCGTAACATCGATATAAAACACAAATCGTCACATCGATTTTCTGATCTTTCGTTTAGCGATGTATCGCGGCCCTACGATGCATCACAGCAGGACGATGATGAACACCGATGTGGACCGGTTTCACCTCCGATCTTCGAACACATTATGCATCACTAATACGGAGATCGTATGGATGATGAGCGAAACCGGTTTCTCCCCCGATCTTCCAACATCGCGCGACGATGATGAACGAGTCCGATGTTGATGTATCAATGGAGATGTGATGTATCATGGAGATCGTAAGATGATGAGGGCAAGACTGGTTCCTTCTTTTTTCTGCGATCTCCGAAGTAGATCGTAGACATCGTACACAGAGCATGCGTGACTTGTCGCTAAAGCAGAGATCGCGAACGAATCTTTATTTGGACATCAGGATTATCCAAAATTGATGTCAACCATAAATCACCGCATTCTCGACTAGAATTTTTTTGTTTGTTTGTTTGTTTTTTAGCATGATCAACGTGCAGCATCACGATCATGATACATATGAGAAAAATTGGCGATGTGATATGTCAAATATACATTTTCCCATTGAATTAGTTATTATTTCAAAATGGTTATAGTGAATTAATATCATAAATTTATAGCAATTGAGGCTGTTAGTTTTAATAAGTACTTCATAAGTTTCGTTCCCTACCCGTTTTCCCGTATTTTCTTTGTGCCTCTCTCTATATATATTTATTATTCTTATATTAATTTTTATATTTATTATTATTTTGTCTCCCCCTCCCTTCTTTTTACTCGGCAAAAACCACGTGGACTTTATAAAACAAATGTTTAGTTGCTCAGTATGACTCGCGTACAAAGCTCTGTGTGTCATACTCATACGAAAAACTGATACAGCAATGCATACACATTGCACTTTTTATTTGAAAATCGTTCGAAAACGGCAGATGTTTCCTAAATTCATCTGGATTTCTCTTAAGTTTATGCCTTTAATAGAACCCATACGCCATTAACGAAAGATGATTCTGAATAATAAATCATTATTCTGCAAAAAAAAAAAAAAAAAAAAAAAAAAAAAAAAAAAAAAAAGATATTTTTATAATAAATATAAAAAACTTCCTACTTTAAATATTTTTTCTTTAATTCTTTGCTGCAGCAAAAGAAAACATTATCAATGGATGGAAAGTGGGAATTGCTTATCTTTCTCTTTTTAGCGTCGAACTTCCCGGAGTTAAAATAAACAAATCGCGATCATTCGTTTTTTTTTTCTTTCTTTCTTGCTGGGACTTCTAATAGTGGAGATTTTTTGTGGGTACTATAATTTTCATATTACTTATTATATTTTAATAAAAGTTTAGTATTCAGCCTATTTTATTGTTATTGCAACTTGCTAAAAATTTGAAAGAAATCGGCCAAATAGTCACAAAGATATATATATATTTATTTAACACTAAGGGAAACAGGGGTTTTGCGTTTGGTTTGTGTTCTTTTAATCATTTTTTTTTCTATTTGCTACTCACTTTTTTTTCTTTCCTCGCGAAATTTTGGCATTTTCTCGGAATGCTTCGTATACTAGGGAATAAAAATTTCAGGCCTTACAATTGAAATGATTTATTTCCTTTTTATCATAAATTAGGGCCGAAACTACAGGGGGCACGTGCCCCGGGCGCCACCAGAACAGAAGGTGAAGGGGGCGCCAAATTAAGATTTTGTTTGGTGTGTTTGATACAAAGAATGCATATATGTGGAGGGTGGGGGGGTTCGCGCAAATTTCCATGTTTGCCCCGGACGCGAAAAAGGCTAGTTTCGGCGCTGCCATAAATGTCTCATGTTTTAAATTTTTAATATTTAGAGAACGCAAAAGACTATAAATTGTGTTAAAAAATTCGCGAAAATAATTGGATTAGTTATATTAATGCAGAAAAATCGCAACAAAACGCGGATTAGAAAAAAAGAAAGAAAGATTAAATAAGAAAACATAGCACAATCCTTTTGCATCTTGTATGCTAATGATTATTTTTAATGTACATATATATTTTTTCAATTTTAAAAATCTGAATATAGTTTTTTTATATTTTAATTTCAGAAAGTGAAAGCATTAGTAACCTTTTTAAATGCTTTAAATCAATGATTATTTTTTATTGTACACTTAATATTTTAATGCTTAAACATCTAAAAACATAAAATTTGTTTTAATTATCAAGGATAGTTCTGTATTTTGATCTTTTGATGAAATTTGCGTATCTTTCACGATCTTTTAACGAAATCGGCGGGTTTTTTTTCACGATCCTTTGAAGAAATTCGCATTTTATTGCAATTTCGATAAAATTTGTGTATTTTTTCGCGATTTTTTGATGAAATTTACTTTTTTTCTAGCGATTTGTTGACAATTATTTTTCTCGTGAACTTTGACAATTTTTTTTTCTCGATCTTTTGAAAAAGGTCCCGTTTTTCTTGCTATCCTTTGCCGAAATTTGCATTTTTCCACTATCCTTTGAGACAATTTGCGTTTCTACGCAATCCTTAGATGAAATTCGCGTTTTTTTTTTTTTTTTCACGAAATTAACGTTTTTTTCACGATTTTCTGGCAAAATTCGGGTTTTTTTCCCGCGATTTTTTGACGAAATTTGCATTTTTTCTCATTCTTTTGGGAAAAAATGACATTTTTCTCACAATCATTTGCCGAAATCGGAATTTTCAGTTGTCTTTGATAAAATTTACGATTTTATGCTATTCTTTGATTAACTTATGATACAAAAAATATTTTCCAATTGACTTTAAAATATTAAACATTTACAGAAAATTTTAAAGAGAAAAATATTTTTATTTAATATTGTAAAACAATGTCTTATCACAATATTATTACCCCCCACCACCACCACGTATATACAACAAAAATTCTGAAAACACAAAAGAGTAATACATAAGTGTATGCAAATTAAAATGTAAGTATAAGGTATGTAAAATATTTTTAATTAAAATATTTATTATATAAATTTTAAAATTCAAAATTAATATTTGAAACAAATTTGTTGTATATACCTCTATTTTTAAAAAAGTTTTTATAGCATAAAATAACTTAAAAATGTAAGTAAAACTGGTACATTTTATAATAAATTTATTTAAATTTGCAATTGCAACAATGTGTGTAATACCAAGAGTCTAATATCGTGATGTATCGTGATATCGCGATTTAGCCTCAATGATACATCGTGATGTAGAAATCCTAATATCGCCCAGTCCTACCCACAAGCGTTCCCCAAAAGCCAATCAAATATCGATACGCTTGTGGGAAACATTGTTAACTCCGCCCAGTGCTAGTGGTCAATTCAGCCTGTGAACGATATCTGATTTCATATTGAAAGCCTTTTTGATGGTACATACTGCATCTCTAACACACTCTAAACTCACTCGGTTTGTATTGACATTGACCCAGTTACCAGAGCCTCAGTGGCCAAGTGGTAAGACGCCGCTCTGCTAACCTTGAGGTTGTGGGTTCGATTCCCACTGGCTCCATTGCACACACACTTTGTGCGGAGCTCTTGGTTATATTTCTCATGTGTGTTGTAAATTTCCTTGTGTTATATCGTCCTTGTATATTGACGATGACTTATAAGCAGGGTTTGAAAAAACCCGGGTTTTTTTGAAAAAGCCCAACCCACTGGGCCCAGTAGTCTAAAACCCGGGTTTTTTCGGGTTTTATCAAAAATTTTTAGAGAACTCTTCACATTTCTAATTTTCACATGCATAGTACCTAAATTTTTCATTTATCAGTGAAACAAAGGTATAATTTTGCATTAAGTATAGATTAACAATAAAATTAAATATATAAAAAGAAAATATAAATATATTTAAAAAGATTATTTTGTATCTCATAGAACTAGATTACTGGAAGAATGATATTTTAAATCAAGTGCAACTGAATTTCTTTAGATAAATCTCAAGTTAAACAGACTAATTTATGCAATTTCTTTCATTTACTTCGATAGAAATCAGTTTAAAGCAGCAACATTTATGTAAATATTTTTATTTTTGTGAAGAAAAAAAATAGAATTCACACATATATATGCATATATATATATATACTACAATTTAAGCAACATTTATGTTACAATAGTATTAAATTGGATTATCTAAAAGTCAATGTCAGTCATATCTATTAAGTTAGATCGTAAATGGCAATACACTTTTACTAGTTTAGTTTTGTATGCCATCTGTAAGCAATCTTTTAAAGTATCTGGATACATTTTAGATTAGATTTTATTAGGGTTTTTTGGATATTATCAAGGTATTTATATTAAAGAAATATGGTTCAGAATGTTTGAAAACAAGGTACTTATACTACTAAATACAATTTAAAATAACTAATTGATTACAAAAAGTTTATGAGGTTAAAGGTTAAAAGGTTATGACAATAATAAACATTATAATTTGCTTTTACAAAAATTAATTATTAGTAATAATTTTAACAATGAAATTATTAAAGTACTATACTAAAACTTTTTCACTTTTTTTTTTTTTTAATAACAGGATTCCCAGCAAAACATGACTGGCATATTTCTTGACTTTCCATGACCAAATCTCAAAAAATTCCCAGACTTTCCCAAACCAAATCTAGAAAAATTCTCTGACCAAACGAGCATACAGCAAAATTTGATACTTATTTTCACAATCTTTTGCCAAAATTGGCAATTTTTTTCTGCAATCATACTTCAATCTTTTTTTATTTTTCCCCAACTGTTTAATGAATTTTGTGTCATTTTTTATTTTTTCACTCAAATGTTTTCCATGACTTTTTTAGAAATTATTTGTAAATTCCCTGACTTTCCATGATGCTGGGATAGAGGTCTGCACGGGCCCGGGCCTGGCCCGTGGCCCGTACCCGGCCCGGCCCGCGGGCCGGGCCGGGCCGGCGGAATCGTTTCGAATTCTCTAACGGGCCGGGCCGGGCCGGCAGATTTAGAATAGTTTTTTCAACGGGCCGGGCCGGGCCGACAAACAACATAAACGGGCCGGGCCGGGCCGGCAAAAAATTGAACGGGCCAGACGGGCCGGGCCGGGCCGAAAAAAAAATTTCGGGCCTGCCGGCCCGTTCTGAAGATTTATGCAGAAATGATAAAATATGAGCTATTTTCAACGAAAATGGTTTTAACGAGAATAAGTATAAATGTGGCCATACTAGTTTGACAGCATCAATATAAAAATGCACAGTGTATCGGCATCGGATAATTACATTATGTGTAACCCGTTTTAATATTTTTTTAGCTGACTCATGCCCGTCCGAGATCACGCTTGCATTATTTTTCTACATATATAGACTAGCCGGACCGGTACTAGACTTAATTATTGGCAGAAAACATGATTTGTAAAATTAACAGCGATAAAGAACTTATGTTAGCTTAGTCTTTGGATATATACTTCTTGATGATTTTTAAATTAATTTCTCAATATTGCGAAAGTTTGACACATTTTCTGAATTTTAAATTGTAAAAGTATAAAAGTGATAAGCCTAACTATTGAAGGGATTTGGAATCGAATAGCGTTTTTCATTTTTGGTAAATAAAATACTTGTATAACCTTGTTGAGATATAATAGTTTCTCAAATGATTTCAGGTTTTTCTCCCTTCCCTTGCTATTGCTTCCGGAAATTCTATTCAAAACGCTAATTATGACAGTATTTTATTTGTTTGCAGTATTCTTAAGTTGCTTGTATCAAAAAATGGATAACGCCATTCGATTATATAGTTTCTGAATAAAGATATCTGCTAATCTTATGCATTTTTGAGAAAAAAAAAATGAATTTAGAAATGTATCAGAAAGGAGCTTCTTTGAATTTAAGAGAGAATTTGGATTTGAAATCTATAATAAAATGATATAGAAATATATTTGTAAATATTCTTTTATTAAACAGCTTCAAAATTGACGATGTTTTTAGCTTTCTTTCTTTTTTATTTTATTCTAAGCCATATTAATTTTTTAATGAATCTTTATTCGAATGTTGAAAGCCTAAGAATCTAAGTAATCATTAACGTTGTTAATGTGCATTTGCTGTAAAATATACTGTAAAATCATTCCATAGATATGTATGCAGTATTCTTTAAAGGAATCTTAGTTATATGATAAAAATATGAATTTTTTAGAAATCGTAGAAATTGTAACGGGCCAAAACGGGCCGGGCCGGGCCGGGCCTGTTTTCGCTGATTTTTGTACGGGCCGGGCCGGGCCTAAAATATAAAAATTTAAACGGGCCGGGCCGGGCCCGGGCCGAACTTTTGAGTTTTGCAACGGGCCGGGCCGGGCCGAAATAACTTTCCTACGGGCCGGGCCGGGCCGGGCCTGGAAATTCCGGCCCGTGCAGACCTCTATGCTGGGAACCCTGTATAATCTGTCACCATTTTTGTGTTGAAAATTACTGTATAAACTTTCATTGAACATTGAAGCAGCATAATAAATGTGCTTAAAAGCTATAACAATACAAGCAATCAGGATGGGGATCACATTTCAAGCGCCATCATTAGGTATACAACATTACGATTTAAAGCACTTGGATGCATTTTAAAATATATAGCCATGAAAATCTTCCTTATTTACAAATTAATTTATTTTATGGTCATTTTATCAATACTTAGAAATTCTTTTAAATATGGTTAGTTTGAAATATATTTAAATTGGCATTTATCTTTCCATTCTCATATCTTAGATTAAATAATGATACAGTTGTGAAAACACGAGAAAATTTGAAAAAACCCACAAATGGGTTTTTGATGGGTTTTTTCAAGTGGGCCCGCCCGAAAAAACCCGGGCGGGTTTTTTCGGGCTGGGCCCACTTCGGCGAACCCTGCTTATAAGCAGACTTTCATGTCGAGAACACAAGTCAGATGTATGTTATTCGAATAAACCAAAACCCAGTTACCATGGAAATGCGGGGTTGAGTTGTCTGTGGCGTCACACTGACGAGCTCTATTTGGGGCCGCGAAGGTTTCGAACTCATAACTCCTGGTTGCGAGTTCGGTGCTCTATCTATTCGGGCATCTTTTCCACCTTTGTTTGCAGCAGGGTAATTCTTGCTTCCGTAATTTATCAAATCTATAATCTGTTTCTGAACACACAGAATGTAACACACTGATAAAAAAATATGCTGCATTTTGCTGCAACGCACTCCACCGCTTGTATATAATATCTCTATTCCATCCAATGAGAAAGCTCCATTTCACGGCCAAAGTAACCGTTTTCGTTGCAAGCAGGGGAGTGCATTGCAGCAAAATGCAGCATATTTTTTATCAGTGCACTGAACTACAATGTTTATTCAGTCCATCTAAAAATAGAATCACTCCATGTTTCTCCCTCCTGAGCGTACCGCGCACGTGTATGTATTGGTTGGTTGGTTGGCAGGCGGCTTGAGACTTATGCTTCGCCATTAGGCGGCTTTGTCTCGACTACTCGACAGGAAGAGAATCCGAAATCTCAAATGCAGTGTGTTATGAGAAGTCCGTGATTACCCACGAGCAACCACAAGAGAAAATTTGACGAGAGAAGAGAGACCAGAACGAGACTTGAGAGCGGCTGTAATAATCTCAGAATACGTAGATTGGGACTGTAAACCAAGCGTAGAAAGTAAGGTGATCCTGTTCGTGCTATATTTTGCACACTGGAGAAGGACGTGATCAGAAGTCTAAGGGACACAACATATAGAACACAGTGGGGAAGGCGCCAGATTCATACTGAAGAGCCGGGAGTTAGATGGCCAGGTACGGGTACGCCACCGAGAAATCCAGATGTCCTCACGACGATGGCAGGTCCACTGTCGAAAGGCATCGTCCTCGCTAAGATGAGGAAAATCGGAGCAATAATCGCTGTTCAGCCAAGCATACGTCTTTTCAGTTATCCAGTCCCGACGAAATTGGGCCCCAAGGTCTTCAGGAGCAACCCAGTTCAGGGTGCGAGTAAGGTACGGGCCATTGCGAGCCAGTGAGTCAGCCACTTCGTTAGGGGGAATGCCCTTGTACCCAGGACACCACACAAGAGAAAGAGACACGCTATGGAGAGAGAGGAGCTGAGAGATGGTGTTATGCAGGAGTGTGATCACTCTAGGAGAGCGAAGAGAATAGTTTTCCAGAGAAGAGAACAGAGCGGCTGTCAGTGAGCAGGAAGTAGCGACCATTCTCTTTCACATAGGAGGTTAGAGCGATGAAAATGGCGAAGGCCTCGGCCGTGAAGATAGAATTGAGATGATGTAAAGCATAGCGATACTGGATCCGGAGAAAGAATTGTGAACAGCAACGGCTGTTTTGGCGGTGTCCTTGGAGGCGTCAGAGGAGAGCAATACAGTGTTTGACATCGAGGCGCTCCACGACTTCCAAGCTTGGTAGATGGCCTCCGAAGGGAGAGAAGTATTTTGGAAGGGAAGACCGTCCAAAAGGATATGGCATTCTGAGTGAAGAAAAGGATGAGATGGCCACGAGAATTTGAGTATATCATTAGGATCAAGGTTGTAAGTGCTTAAAAACGCAACAGCAGCAGCCGAAAGATGTCCAGAAGCAATGGAAAGGTCAGACGAGAAAGGGGGGTGTGGGAGAGAAAGTTGGCGAGCTAGGAACCTATTGGCAATGCAGCGGATACGGCTGACCATACTGGAGGCATTCGCCTCGCGGCGAAGGAGAGGAAGTGCAGTATATCTCGGAAGGCCGGTGGCAACACGTAGAGCGGCGTTGTAGGTGACCTCAAGAGCGTTCAAAGTTGAGGGGCAGACTTTGAGAAAAAGGGGCCGGGCATATTCGAGAAGACTCCGGACAAGAGAGTCAACGATACGCAACATGTGTACCGTATGAATGCCGTGAGTGTGCGAGGCGACGGCTTTCAAGTAGTTGAGCCTCTTGAAGGCCTTGGCACGAAGGTAAGAGAAATGGTAATTGAACAGGAGGGACTTGCCGAACCAGACCCCTAGAACTCTAACAACGGGACTCCACTCAAGTTCAAGACCCCTGATATTAGCTTTTGATTCAAGAGGCCGACGGCGGGAGAAATCAATGGCGGTGCACTTCTCAAGCGAAATGGAGAGGTGATGAGCAGAACACCACTGAACGAGCCGGTCAATGCAGTTCTGGAGTTTGGCCAAAGTGCGTAGAGGGTCTTCCCCCAAGGCATACATGAAAATATCGTCTGCATAGATCAGGAGATGGACTCCACACTCCAGGATCTCGAAGATGTCAAAGAGGAAAATCATAAAAAGAAACGGGGAAAGGACACTACCTTGCGGTACGCCTCTCCTACAAGGACCACGGTTGGAAAACTGAGACTTCCATCGAACGTGGATAGAGCGCTCCGTCAGAAAATTTGCAATCCAGCGTCCAACTTTGCCCCGGATACCAAGTTGAGCTAGTTTATAGATTAGGCCATCGATCCAGACTGAATCGTAAGCCGAGCTGATGTCAAGACATACTGCAATCGCAGTCAGACGGGAGTTGCGAGCTCTTGATATACCATCAAAGAATTTACACAAAGCGGCCGTAGAGTCCTTGAAAGGCATAAATCCGTAGTGCGAAGCCTGAAAAATCTCGTTGTTCCCAGCCCAAAAGATAAGGCGGTGGAGAAGGAGACGTTCAAAGACCTTCGAGCACACGGCAGTCAGCGCAATGGGACGATAAGAAGAGACCAGGCGAGAGGGTTTGCCAGACTTGCAGATTGGGACGATGGTGGCTTCCTTCCACTCAGAAGGCACGGTACCCGAGTCCAAAAGCTCGTTGTAAAGGGTGAGAAGTTTCTCCAGATTTGGGTCGGAGAGGCCTCGGAGTAATTTAACGGATATCCCATCTCGCCCAGGAGTTGTAGGACGAGTCTTCTGGATGGCGAGACGTAGTTCATTGAGGGTAAAAGGAGCATCAAGTCAGGCGTCCCCATCGCTAAGGTCATAAGGAATGGGAACCAAAGGATCATCTTGGCTGAAAGCCTCAAGGAAAAGGTCCACTTGGGCACGCCAGGAAGCTACAGGGCCCCCGTTCGCATATTTTAGATGTGTATATTGCTGGGACAATTACTGTTTCTAAACCAATAGGAGAGCGTCATTATCACGGTCAAGTACACGCCCACACAGTTTGATTGACAGGAACTCGTGGACAATTGACGGTGCTAATTATAACGATAATCTGTTGCGGATGAAAGTGAGCTGACTGGCTGAATGGTTAGAGCGTCGAGCTCGAAACCGGAGGATATGGGTTCGAGTCCATCGCGGGCCGAGAGTCCGTTGGTGATTTTTTTTTTTAATTATTGGAGGCTGTCTTTTATTAATAAATAAGACATTTAAAAAAATATTTCAAACCCTTTTAATATTCTAAATATCGTTCCAAAATGATTTACATATATATTAAACAAATGGGAAAAAAAGTATTCTGCAAAAATATCCGTATAAGCAAAATTCTTACTTTAATTTTAATTTATTTATTTATTTATTTATTTCAGGATCAGAGGAAGTATAATTTCTAATTGAAGTAAATAAAATTCAGTCATTTTGAAAAAAAAAAAATTCTTTCGTACCTTTAATTTTTAATTACCGAGTACAAATTCAAACAATCCGAGTACAAATAAATAATAAACACACACGATCAATTGTCCACGAGTTCCTGTCAATCAAGCTGTGTGGGCGTGTACTTGACCGTGATAATGACGGTCTCTTATTGGTTTAGAAACAGTAATCGTCCCAGCAATATACACATCTGAAATATGCCCCCCGTTCCACAAAATGTTGTCACCAGGTGGAGTATCTTTGCGAGCCAGATTTTTGAGCAGTTTGAAGATTTGGCCGTTTGAACCCTGAGAGCGACAAGTCCTGTCCCAGTAGCTGCGGGAAGTCTGTTTGATGTAGCGCCGGAGCTTGCAGGCAGTTTGTTTATAGAGCAACCACATCTCCTTAAAGCAGCAGGATCTTGCGAGGCGGAGGTAACGACGTTTGAGTCCAAGTAGTTTACGACATGTGGAATCCCACCGAGGAGCATTGTGATGAGGCACATAGCGAGGAAAAACGGAGCACCTGGAGATAGCCACTCTACAAGAGTCCGAAAAAGACTCGTAGGTAGAATATGAATTGAAATTATCTAGAGCCGAATTTAGAAGACAGCCGGCCGAGGTCCAGTTGACAAAGTGGCGACGGGAATTGGCGTGAGTATCGTGCCCAGCAAACTGAATAGTTACGGGCTGGTGATCAGAGTCGAAGGGGTCCGGGTGTACCGAACAGGACAGCGAACCAAAAAGGCCAGGAGAGGAGAGGGTGAGATCAAGAAGGGAAGGGGCAGAACCGGGCACAATACGAGTCGCACTGGACGTATTGCAGACACAAACGTGATGACTGAGAATCCAGAATGGAAGCGCTGAAGAGGAAGAGGGTAAGGAGGCTGACGACAGAGAAGGTTGATGTTGAAATCACCCACCAGAAGGAAAGGTGGCTCAATAGAGTTGAGTAAACTATCGAACCATTGAACTACAAAGGAACCCCTGGGAAGGTAGATGTTGACAATGGTGAGCTAGGTACCATGAATGTTGATCCTTACGCCAAGAGCCTCCGTATTGCCGGAAGAGTCAATAGGAAGAGAAATGCGATGCGAAGGGTAAGAAGCGCGGACCGCCGTGAGGAGTCCTCCACCACGGCCGCCATCTCTACCAGCCAAAAAGGTGTGCATATGGGGAATAGAGAAGGTGGAACCCGAAGCCAAAAAAGTCTCTTGTAAGCAGATGACCTGGCAGTCTCTAAAGAAAGGGGCACGTAACCAATGTCCATTAGCTCTAAGGCTTCTACAGTTCCAATGGATAACCTGAAAACCCATGAAAAACAAATAATGGAATACCAGCAAAACGAGAAGACAGAGAAGCCCCAGAAAGACAGTCACGTAAAAGAATAAACCATAACTACCTTCCCCCTCCCTAAAAAAAGAAAAAATAAATAAATAAAAAAAATAAATAAAAATAAATGGGAGAGAGGAGAGAGAAAGAGGGAAGGAGAGAGGACCCAACTCCATTGGCTTGAGGAGAATGTCCAAGCTCGGGCTCGTGATTGGAGTTGTCATTTGATACCCCAGATGCTGCGGATGAGAATTCCATGAGGAGGTCTGACAAAGACCCCTTTTCCGATATGGCCTTTCGCAACTTTTTCAATTTCTCTGAATTATGTTGTGTTCTATGTGAATGCGTAGGTTCACTTCTTTTCCCAGTGTGAGGAGGCAGTGAGGGGGAATCGTGTGATGTTAAAACCTCTTTTATTGCACCGATGACCGCTGAGGTAAACATGGTAAGCAAATTTTGACAGTTGGCAGCTTGAGCGGTTAGCACTTGCTGCAGCATGTTAGCAATGCTATCAATAAATCCTTGAAGGGCCTCCTGGAGTTCCGTTTTGGTTATGTAGTTAGTAGGAGGGGGGGAATAAACAGGTGATGCAGCCACGGCCGCATATGATTCAGACTTGAGACTGGTGCTGGCGCGGAACTGTCGCCGGGCCTCACTGAAACCTAAATGGTGTTCGGCTTTATATTTTAGGAGTTTTGCTTCATGTATATAGTGGGGGCAAGACTTGTCAGAGGCGGCGTGGGGACCTTTGCAATTAGTGCAACGCAGGGAAGTAGCGGAGCAGGTGCCCTGATGGGACTCTGCACACTGGCCGCAAATGTTATCACTCTTACAGTCACGTGAGTTATGTGTAAATTTTTTGCACTTAGAACATTGCCTTGGTTTGTCAACAAAAAGGGAGATGCGATGGAACTGATACCATAATTTCACGTTGGCAGGGAGGGAGTGGCCAAGCTTGGTAACCAGGACCGACGTAGTTGGCATCGAACCCTGTCGCAGGAAACGTCTAACCTCTAAAGTTTTTATTCCTATAAATTCCAGTTCTTCCGTGATTTCGGCACAGTCGACAAGTGGGTCGATGTCATGAAGAAGGAAGCGGGTTGATATTTTTTCAGGAAGGTAGGACGCGGTTACTGTGATATTTAAAATAGCTTTGATTTTCAATATTTCAATGGCAGTATCTGCCGACTGTGTGTGAATAAGTAATTTACCCTGGCGGGTAATTTTTATGTAATCAATATCTTTGTGAGAGGAAATTGCGAGGCAATGGCATCCGTTAGTGCCTTGGGGTGTGTCCTTGGTAATTACCCATTTACAGCGGTTAAAGTAACCGAAATAGCCCCAATACCGACTTTATTAGCTTCAACTAGGATATTTTCAGGGGAACTGTTTAGGCGGTACATGATAGAGATGGGAAATATGGTTATTTTTGGTTAACAGGTTACATCATTCCACAGTAGCGCTGGTAACAGGTTCCAACATCCTGTTATTTTTGTAACAGGATACAATAAACAATTTATAAACAATTGCTAAATATGCTCCCAAACGGACAACACATGGGATATGGGCCCCCAAGGTGGTGCCCTCCGTGGAGGGAGGGGGGGGGGGTCTTTCTAAGGGAACCCAACCCGTATTTACGCAAGGAAATCCAAAGTTCGAAGAAAACCACGGAAAACTCCGAATGATTGGGCTGACGACCGCGATTGGGTTTTGTTCTAATCCAGCGCCTGCCGTCTACCAGTTTTGAGGGCAGAATCTCTCAGCCACTGGTGGGGCAACAACATTTAAGAAAATATCTATAGGCACATATATTTTTGAATATAAAATAATGTATCCAATAGGAAATACGAAAAGCAGGAAAATTAGAAAGTACAAGAAAACATATTAAGAAAACTTTCTTTAACATACAGAGGAAAACGAATTTTTCAAAAATCCATTTTCCGTATACCGCGTTTTCTCAATCAGCACTGTTGATGTTTTAAAATCTGAGATGAAATGCATTACTGAATTTTCGTACAGCAAGTCAATGCGTGCTGCCACTACTAGAGCGGCTGCAAAACATAAAACAAATATTAACTGATAGGACAAAGAAACTTGTGAGATAGGACAGATGGTAGAGAATGAAATTTTTTCCAGACTCAGTTTTTTTTTACTAGTTTCTTAATAGCAGATATGTATAGTATGCAAGATCGATTGTACGCTGTTATGAAAGCAAAAGAGGGTGCTACAAAAAATTAACTACCATTTACTTCATATTAATAAGGTAATATTGTTGCGCAAAATAAAATATTCTAATACTTTGAACGCATCTAAATTTTATCCTACTATTTTTATGTCTTTCAGAAAGCTGTAAACCTAATATATTGTACTGTATTTTATATTTTGTAAATATTAAAATCTTATCTAAACATTCCAGATTCAATTTATAAGAAATTTAATTGCATTTACTTAGTATAAAAATGATTAAATTGAAAATAATTTTTTAATAGTTTTTCTCAATTATTTTAATATTTGGAATATGAGTTGTATTAAAATGGTTCCAAAGTTCACTAGCTCATACTTTTTTATATGGATCCATACATAAATAAAAAATAAGACTTATTTCCACAAAATTTTCACTCCCCCCCCCCCCTAAAAAAAGTGACATTTTTGGAGTGTCGACAGAAGTGAAAACTTTGACAATTACGTTTTTATTTTTTGAATTGTCAGGAGATATTTTTTTGTAATCGTCAGGAAACATTTTATTGTGCAGGAAATACTTTTAAATAATGTGTTTTTTATTCATTATTATAAAGTACTAGCAGGCTATGCCCGCTTCGCTGGTCCATATTTCCAAACGAACCTTGACTAAAAAAAAAATGGTGATTTAAAAATTTATTATTTTTATTTTAAAGCAGTATAGACCACCCTGGAATGTTCTTCCGTATTGCTGAAAATCATGCCAACGCCATTGCAATATTGTACTATTGTAAGTCTTGGCGAAAATTTGGGCAATTAAGCACCCTCTCTTTTATTTTATCATTTATAGTAGAGTTTCGTATGAACTTGAGACCGTTATGACAACAGGAATCAAAATGCTCTCGAGTCATCACACTATTACATTAGAGGGCATTGCAATGATTAGTGAAATTGATTATCAAACTCTATTAACTTTCGGATTGTACATTATCATTTCTTAGTTCTTAAAATCCCGACATCTGAACTTGCACTATGTATAGTTCTGATAGTCTACATACAATGTCATTTCACGTTACATTTTTTAATAAACGTCCTCTTTTAACAGGTCTACTGTAGATTCCTATCTACCTTAATCTGTTCCAGCAAGAATACATAGAGTAAAAAATTTAAGAATTATTGACAGATAAAGAAGAGTTTTTGTTTGTTTGTATTTATGACGGCCATTTATCTACACGTGGGATATAGGCCCTAAGAAAAGAATGCCCTCCGTGGGGGTGTCAGACGAAGAAGGGTGTTTCACTTATATATTTAGTAGAACAATGAAGCATAAAAAGTGTGTTTTAAAGCTGAATTATTTGAATAACATTAAAATTACATCAGTTTCACTGCTTCTTTCTTTTATAAAACAGTTGCTAACATGTAGCCGTTAAATCAGAATAATCTTGATGACTAAATTTTGTAGAAAAATAAGTCTTTAGTTTGCATCTTTCTACCTTCTGTAATCGATTCCATTATGATTTTTAGTGTCAAACATTAGAAGTGCTAGAAACGATATTGTTGCAAATCTACCAGACTTATTTCATGTCTGTCCTCAAATAAATGTGAAATTTACGATCATCCATTATTGGCATTTAATCTTATAGCTTGACGATAGTTTTTTGTTCGACGGGGTAATGAAGTAGTGTCTAATAGTTTAATATTTGACAAAGTTCTGTTGATAGGGCTTATCGTTAATTGAAACTGCTATGTAATTATGAAAAAAAAAATTTTAAGTTGTTGAGATTTCATGTATATTTTTTTCTTAACCAATTTTAAAGTATATTTATTTTCCATACAATTTTTTTAATTGTAATGAATGATAAATTAATTACAAATATTTTTTCATTGTAATGATTTTTCCGATACATAGAAAATATTGCGTTTTTGGTGATAGTGAAATAACTGCAGATGAAAAAGATATAATTGTAAGACTAAAACACAGATTTAACGACTGCTTGGCGTATGACTTGGCGGTGGCCCGATAAGTACACTAATTCTAACAATTTAAATATCCAAATAGAATGTAAACAAATAATCGGTACTACTTGATTATTCCGTCGATGAATTTCGCCAAATTATACAAATGGACATAATTTTTATTTTAAATAACCTTAGAATCAATAAATTACCAAAATGTTAATAGAAATACAAATAAACATCGAATTAAAATTGGTTGATGACGTAACAATTACGTATAACAAATTTAATGTCAAATAAATGTGACATTTGCGATCATCCATTGACATTTAACCTTATACTTTGGCGATAGTTTTTTGGTCGATGGGATAATCAAGTATTACCAAATAATATAAACAAATTGTATAAACAATAATATTGCCAATAATATTTAGGTGCAGGTGTCATCTACGGATCCCGTTGGCGCGATTGCAACAAACTGCGATTTTATGCCTCACGTGGTAATCCGGTAATAGTTGATTATTTTTGAGTAAACTATTTCATTATTTTTCTTTTCTCTTTAAAAATTTTATAAATTCTTTTTTGTTCCATAATTATTTATTGACTTAGTTTATTATTATTACTTCCTTTTTAAAATAATAGAAAATAAACGAAAATAATATAAATGTAATTGGTATTTGAAAACGCAGTGTTATTCAAATTGGCATCATAAAAAAATCACGCCAAGGTGATGCGTATAAAAATGGAAAAATGTTTGCAATAATATAAACAAAAAAAACAAAAAACAAAAAAAAAACGTAAACAAATAATTAAAAATTCGCCATCTCGATAGTTTTTTAAAATAACATCAAGCATAAAATCAAATAACATCAAGGTTAATTCTCCAGTCAGGCAGCAATAGTAAGTTTTCTTGTCGGCGCGATAATTTTTTACACTAATTTGGCTTAAACATCGTTTTCGAATACCAGTTTCATATATATATTTAAATTATTTTCTATTATTTAAAAAAATATATAACAATTAGTAAAAAAAGTTTAAATAATAAGTATAGAACAAAACAGTTTACATAATTTTAAAGAAGAGAAAGGAAAAAAAAACAATTTTATTAATAATTAAATAACAAATAATCGGATTACTATGCCAGGCAAAATAACATCAATTTAGTGTCCATTAGTTACCTCGATGTGCATATGATATCTGTGCAAACAAAACTTCCGATAATATAATAAATGATGTCTTATTTATTTTCCTTTGAATTTTTTTTATTTTAATTTTTGACGTGGATACTGTTCAACTGAAAATTAATTGCCAAGGAGAAATTATTGTTCCATATTTTGATTTTCTTGGCAACGGGAAAGGAAATGGTTATTTTTTATCGGAAAAATTTAATTGATTCTGTATGAAAAATAATGAGATTTTGAATTATTAAGGAAAATATTTGAATAAATCAATTAAAAATTAGCCTATGTTCACCGGAAATAGTGTAGCTTTCCAACGGTGAAAGAATTTTTGAAATCCGTCAAGTTGTTTCGGAGCCTATTCAATTCAAACAAACAAACAATCAAATCTTTCCTCTTTATAATATTAGTATAGACTACTACGAAAATTGCATTACAATTTTCATTTAATGCGCAATTGTGCGTGAAAAATAATGCATATTGCTTTACATAAAAAAATTGCAATAAAAAAAGACTGAATAATATTTAAATGGCGCAGATGTCATACACACATCACGTTGGCACAATTTTTTTCTGATACCGATTTGGCAAAAAAACCTCGAAGTTTAAAAAATTTAAATTTCAACCCATTATGGGTCCGTAACGTGACCCAGAATAACGGGAGAAAATTTTTTATGCTAGATTTGTAATGTATGAAGCATAAGCTTTCGATAGACATATTACATCAAAAAATGAGAAACACCCACCCCCCAAAAAATGGTCCTATAGGGAACCCCCCCCCCCCCCAGAAGAGCCCTTTAGAAATCAAATCCACAAATCTCAAATTCAGTCTTTCTGATATTTAATAAAAAAGAGACGAAATCATTTTTTATTTATCCTCTTTCTTCAACAACCGCGAATGAAAACCAAACAGGAAACGAAACTTTAAATCAAAAGTCGTTAACGATAACAACATTACTCTCAGACAAAACGTTTGAAAATAAACAACAGTTACGAAGCGATAAAATGTTCTTTTGTAATGTAAAAAACTACATTTTTTCAAAAACGGGTGGAAAATCTAACAGAAAAGAACTACATAACTGAACTGAATGTAAAAACTGGTGAAAAATCTAACAGTTATTGAATTTGCGAATATTAAGGAGTTACTTCTTTTGTGGTTGCATAGGCGTAACCAGCTTTTTGAACGGGTAGGTGCCCAGAATTTTTAACCTGAACTTGCTGGATACAAACAATATCTTATTTTATATAGTAAAACCTTCTAAAACGGAAGCCTATAAAACAGTTTTAAATTCCGTTTTAGACAGTTTTTTATCTTAGAGTGTATAATTGTGAGATTTTTTTTAATAAGGGTTTTTAAGGGAGTTTTAATAAGGGGGTGGGGACGCATTTTTTTTAAATAATTGTGAATGGGTCTGCGCAAGCAGGGGGAGGGGGGCTGTCCGGGCTGTACTTGCTGGATACAAACAATATCTTATTTTATATAGTAAAACCTTCTAAAACGGAAGCCTATAAAACAGTTTTAAATTCCGTTTTAGACAGGTTTTTATCTTAGAGTGTATAATTGTGAGATTTTTTTTAATAAGGGTTTTTAAGGGTGTTTTAATAATGGGGGGGACGCAAATTTTTTAAATAATTGTGAATGGGTCTGCGGAAGCAGGGGGGGGGGGGCTGTCCGGGTTGTACTTGCTGGATACATACAATATCTTATTTTATATGGTAAAACTTTCTAAAACGGAAGCTTGTAAAACAGTTTTAAATTCCGTTTTAGACAGGTTTTTTTATTTTAGAGTGTATAATTGTGAAATTTTTTTAATAAGGGTTTTTAAGGATGTTTTAATAAGGGGGGGGGACGCAAATTTTTTAAATAATTGTGAATGGGTCTGCGCAAGCAGGAAGGGGGGGGGGGGCGCTGTCCGGGCACCCAGCCCGGACATTCAACATTGTTCGGCAAACGTCTCAAATGAAACGATTAAGGATGTTTTTAATGAATATTATTATTATTTTAGAGGTACAAAAAATGAAATCTTGATTAAAACAAGTGAAGGAAGATGCTGTCATTAAGAACCATGTGTTATTTATTTAACAGGGACTTTTCAGTAACATATTAATGCAATATTAGGTTCTAGCATAGTAACACTGTTATTTATCCTAATACGATAAATAATGCCCATCCCTAGTACATGAAAGGGTTATGAGTTGCGCTGTTGTTAGTTTCCAAGTTCGAAACAGATTCCTGTACCTTTATTTATGTGCAGTGTTGCCAGATCGGGCTACAAGTAGCGAATTGGGCTACTTTTGAACACTCCAGGCTACTTTTTTAAAAATCTGGGCTACTTGCTACTTTTTGCGCTACTAAAAAAAAAAAATGCGCTACAATTTGCTACTTTTAGCTTCCTCTCGTTCTCTCTATTTTTTTTTCTTTATATTTAAATATTTATGGATAAATTATGAAAAATATTTGGCAACTTTCTTTTAAATCTATATTTTTCTTTGGAATTTGGAATGGCAACGGCAACATTATTTTGGTTGTAGTTCGCACTGTTGCCAGTAGCGGGCTACAAGTAGCGAATAGACCCCTTGTATTGACCTCACAGCAACGGCTGTTATGCCCAAACAAAACATCATAACTCCTCATTTGCTATTTAAAGCACATGTGGTGCTTCTGTTTAATTCTAATTTTTCTTATTCTTGCATTTTTTTCTAATTACTTAAAAAATGAAGCAAAAATCACTATGTTTACAAATGTGAAAAAAACCACATCTGCCTTATGTTTGGGCGAAATATGAAGCATGTGACGTCACGTGCAAGGGGCTACTTTTGAACACTTTTTAAATTACTTAGTAGTTTTAGAAAGTGCCAGTAGATGGCGCCACCATTTTACAGCTTGGGCTACTTTTTGCTACTTTTGAAAAATTTTTTGCTACTTTTCCGAAATTGATCTGGCAACACTGTTTATGTGTTCATAATGCTATCCGGGACCGTCACTGGTTGACAGTCAGACACAACCAGTGTGACCGTTTTTGGATTGTTGTAAGAAATCTGGACTGTTGTAGGACTTACAACAAGCTAAAAACCCAGGCTAAAAGGTAGTTGTCAGTCTATTGATTCGAAATTAACAGATTCTCGTATAGATGGCAGGACCATCGAATTTATTTTTAGCTTGTTGTCAGTCCAAATTTAGTCTGCTTTTAGCTTGAAAAAACGGTCACACTGGACACAACTACAACAAACAAAATTTGAAACAAACACAAAGGAAAAAAAAGAAACAGTTCAACACTTACCAGTGCTGGAGAAAACGAAAGTAAAAGAAAAAGCACTTACAACACAAAATACAAGGAATATAAAGCGAGAATACACGAAAATATAAAGAAAATCCCACCCCAAAAGGGTGTAAAAGAAATACACCTAACACGTTGACAAAACAACGCCAACAAAAATCAGTACACAAGTTTAAGCCGCTGCCACGTGCAACCTACACATCCGACCTCAAACAAAAACTAAAACGAGCCCAGACATCTTTTGCGATTTGTAAATATCACTCCACGTGTATGTATCTTGAACACACCCAAAGCTTCCTTTGGTGTGTACCGTGTACCTTAACGCTTTGTCTCAAGCTAACCAATCAACCAACCATAAGTAAATAAATAAATGCGCGACAGTCGTATGTTAGAGGTCTCAGAGCTCTCCTCATTCAAACAATCGTATGTTATTTTTGTAAAATGCCGTCCAACGGCGACACACACACAGAAGATAAATAAATAAAAAATAATATTTCTGCAGAAAAATTAGATTATGAAGAAACAGAAAAGTATTCTAAATAAATGTGGATAGTTGAAGGGTAGATGCTCCAGTTTTGGCCACATTTAGAGAAAAGTTGAAGTTTAGAGAAAGTTTATTGTTTTTGACTGAATGAATTAACTGAAAGAATTAATTTATAATAACAGTATTCTTCAGTAAATTTAATTGTCTTCCTGTTAATTATAATAACTTTCTATAGAATATTTTAGATTGTAAGTAATTTCTTTCAATTTGTACCAGTTTTGGCCATCTCAATGCATCAGTTTTAGCCACCCCAACACAATGTAGTTTAACAAACACTTTAATAATAATAAGTAAAAGTAAAGCATTTTTATGTAATATCTATTTTACCACATATATATTAAGAATTTTTTGCAATTTTTTTTTTAAATGAATTGATAAAAACATCAAGTGAAATATACTTAAGTTGATTTTAACTGAAAATTTAAATTAAAAAACAAAAAAATATATTTGATTCATAAAAGAGACAAGAGTGGCTATAGGACATAAACATTATTTTAACATTTTGAATATTTAATCAGTTTTATAATTATCCATGGAATGATTTAAGATTAAAATACTTAAATTTTCAGTGAAGAGTTATCTTTCTTGAAATCATTTTCTGATTTTGTTACAATTATTGTTAGCTTTTGTGGTGTCTTATATATGTATTCTGCCTCTTTGCAAGTTATTTTAGAATGTGATTTCATTGGGGAATCATATCATTTCATGCCTGGTCTTCTATTTTGAAATGGAGTTTCTATCTTGCTGATTTCAACAATTTTATGCTTAGAATCTTATAACTCATCTTTCATAGGAAATAATATTCTGACAATCTCTAAAATCCATTTTTCCAATTGATTTTTAATTTCAGTTCCTAGTACTTAGCTGCCCGTCAGCATTATCACTTGGAGTTTTTTGTGGTTTTCTTAAAACCTTATATTTCCTTGCATAGGTATGGGTTACAGTCTTAAGATTTTCACAGAAGACATCCCCCCTCCTTTTCAAGCCCATTTCTCTTGTGTAGATAATCGACCATCATAAACAGTACAATCCTAGTTCTTAGACCTATTACTTGAGATTCAACATTAGAAAAAAGTGGTGTCTATTCTGTAAACTTCTGATGCAAACTAGAATTAGGTGCTCCAAAACTTAGCTATCTTGTGCTGAAATACATTTTGAATGGTCTGGGAAATTTCATTACTGGCCAGTGGCCAGTAGTACCAGTTTCATCAGTAGCCATTTTTTTTTTTATTTAAAAATACTAAACAGTAAACTTTTGTTAAACTCTGTAATGTATTAATCTAAACTTGAATAGCACAAATAAATATGCTGCTAATATAAACACATAGGATCTATAAAAAATAAAACAACATGATGAAATGCAAGAAAATTTTACTCTCTTCTTGTAGCAAAGTGGCCATAAGGTGGCTGCTGACAGTCAGTTTTTTAGTAGCCACTTTTTCACATTCACTGGCCCTGTAGCCAGTGGCTAGTGCTAATTTTGCCCTCTACTTAATTTTACTTCCTATCCTTGAACAGTGTTCAGTCTAGCCCATTTTTTAAGAGTACTGAATTGTCTTTTTTAAACTTAGTAAAATATATCCTGTTTGTAGTGTAAAGATTTTCACAATATTTGTTATTTCTAAATTTGTGTGCCTGAAATCTTGCAAAAATCATGCAACTTCTTCATTTCTTTTGAAAAAATACAAGAAATCACTAAATCATGCTGTAACTTTTTTGAACTTTCTAATTTATAAGTCATAAAATATTTCTAAATATATTGCTAAAATGTTCACTGTAATTAGTCTTGTGCCCAAAAGTGGAATATAATGTTGTACCCTTTTTGGCTGTTCCATGGCCATATAACTGTTACACATAGCAAATTTAAAGCACCAGTTTTGTCCACCCCACTTTAAGCTGTTAAAATAATTAATGTAAATGTGAAATTGTAATATAGAAATAAAGGTTACCTCATAAAACTTCAGAACAAATAAAGTTTGGCAAATGCCTAGTATTGAAAAATTATGAAAACTTGTTAGTTAAGCAAAAATCTTAATACCGTAAAATACCGTTAATCCGCCCTTCCCGATCAAACGCCCCCTCCCCACTTTATAAAGAATTTGAAATTTTCAAAAAATCCCGAGAAAGCGCCCTCCCTCCCGATTCTCAAAGGCGATTGAAAGTGGGATCAATCATTTTGAAATGAATGAATCATGAATCTTTGATGAAATACGCGTTTTTTCAAGATTTTTTAATTGATTTCATGCTTGTTTTGGCTTTTTTTTACTAATTTCTCCTTTTTTCTGCGTTTTTTCGACAGAATTTACGTTTTTTTTTAAAAAAAACCTAAATTTTTTCAAGTATAAATATTTATGATTCATTCAACGATTCATTCATTTCATGATGATTCATTCCTGTAAATTTTGTTGAACGTTCGCGAAAAAAATCCCGTGTAAGCGCCCTCCCCTAACTATTGTACGATTTTTCTTTTCGTTTGGGGGGGCGGATTAACGGTATTTTACGGTACATATGAACACACATTATAGTTTCATACATTTTTTTTTTTTTTAAGCCACATTTTATCAAAAAATAAACAAATGTGATTGGAAATGATAAAAGAGTGTTTGTTTAAGGAGTAAGAATGCATATAATTTGTTAAAATCAATTTACAGCCTAAATAGGGGACAAACCAATCCAATGTGGTCAAAACTGGTATAGTGGCCAAAACTGGAGCATTACCCTACTGTAGTTTGTAAAGAAAGAGTAGTATAGTAAACAAACCTTTTTTTTCAAGTAAAGATTGTGTGAAAGTTCTAAAAAATATTAAAGTTCGGCGAATTTTCCCGCATTGAAGATAATTTCTATTTCTAGGTACGTTTCCTATAATGTGTTATGATATGTTTATTTATTAGTTCAGTATTTTTATCAAATATAAGATACATTGTGGAATTTTATTTACAAGCTGTAAAATATAATTCTGTGTTCATAATGAAATTAATTTCGGTGTTTTATTATTTTACATGTCAATTTATGATGCAACACTGTGACTTGTTATTAAGGTTGATGGGGTTTTGAAATATGATTTTGTGTGCATATTGAAATTAATTTTGGTATGGTTTTATTATTTTACATGTTAATTTGTGATGCAACACTATGACTTATTATTAGGGTTGCGGCAAAGAGATGAGATCTAAAAGTTGCAAGTTCCTTATCTATATCTACAAACTCTATGTTTAACCAGAATATATATTAAAGTGCACAAAATTTTTTGTGTTCATGTAAAGTCAAAATAAATCTGTGAACTTTTTTTTTTTTGGTGGTGGGGGGGGGGGGGAATTTTTTCTGTCGCTACTATTTAATGAGCAGTATATAATAAAATAGTTGACAATGCTTAAGGACTTTTTTTTTTTTTTTTTTTTTTTTACAATCTTCTTGCATTTTGCCATTTTGTTAATCTGATGCTATCTTAGCCGTGTATGTTGAAGATTAATCTGAGAATTCTATAATTAAATTTGCTATGTGATAACAGAAGTTTTCAATAGTTATGTTGTCATACATGTGTTGACATTCTTGTTGCATACAAATATTATAACATGAGAATTGCTGAGTAGTGTTACCAAAAATATCAAGTCTGTTTTTCTAATAGATCCAATGAAAGTTATTTTGTTATGTAACTGTTGTTTACAAACAAAATTTTTGAGTTTGTTATTGGTTTTCTTACAGTAAACTTCAACTTTAAAGAGAATAAGAAAAACATTAAACTTATTCTTCATTGTTTCACTAGAAATATGATTAACCTACTGAAAATTCATTTTTTAAATTATGCCAAACATAGAGACTTTTTACTATGGGCCTGTTTTTACTCTAAAACTATTCTTGAATATGAAGGTACACTTCTGGCACTAGCATTTCATTCATATATTAAAAGAATGAATTTTTTTGTTTTTTTCTTTGATTTTAATTAAAGAAATATTAATTGAAAAATCTTATATTCAATATATAGAAATATACCAGAATTTATTTGTAATGCATGATTTATCTTATTTTTAGAAATGATGTTATTGAAATTTTAACACACAATATATCTATGGCTGGAAGAAGAAAAGTTCGATTTTCTTTATATCTTTCTTCTCAATTAATGTTTGGTTTAACTTCTGTCAACAATATAAAGTCCTCTATTCTGTTGGGTAAGTAGTAATCATCTTGGTAAAATGAATTATTCTCCTGCCTGATGAATCTGTGCTTTGCTTTAAACTTTTAGGTGCTTTTTTAGCGTGTAAAAAAAGATAGGGTCACCCTGGGAAATTCCTCATTAACAACTTTCCAGGGTAATTCTTGGTCACAGTACTTTTGAGTGTTTGAAAATCTCCTTGTCTAAATGAAAAAACCCAGCAGAGATACTCTAAACTATCATTTTAGAATTGGTCATTTAATTGTACAATTATTACTAATTTAGTTTGGAAAAAATTGTTTGAAACTGCTTGCAAAATTTCTGTAAAATGACATTGATCTTAGTTATGGCATGTTTTTACAAAGATCTTTTTCACAACTTAAATTTTAAATATTTTTCTTTTCTCTCATTTTGGTTACATTATAAATTACTTTAGCTCTTAAAAAATAGTCTTGAAATTTCTTATGCTACTTTTAAAAATTTAGAGAAGTTGATCAAATATTGTTCTATATAACTGGGGATAGATCTTGGTCAGAGGGATAATTCCTGGTCAATATTTTTATCATCATTAAATACCTTTTTATTATCATATTTAAGGATTTTAATTGTTGAAAAATCTTTTGAGCATTAACTGTAAAATTGACTGTAACCACACTGTTCACCCCAATTTAGTTAATTGTAGTTTTTAAAAAAATAGGGTCACCTGGGGTAATTCCTGGTCATTCAGTTTCTGAGATAATGCTTGGACATTTTCGCTTCCATTATCAAAATGCCAATTTGTTACTCTAAAAATCTGGAAGATACTTTGAAATGTATGCCAAAATTATTTATTAACTTGAAATTTGATACTGAAAAAAAGAAATACTATTCAAAACTACTCAAATTTCTGCAAAACAACATTAACATTGACTTTGATTTTTACAAATTTTGCAAAGATTTTGTGTCATTCTTAAAGTTTTAATTATTTTATTATAATTATGGTACATCCAGCATTATCACTGACACTTGACCATCGTTAGTAATTTGGCTAATTAAAAATAAAAATCACTCGCCAAATGAAAAAAGTATTAGCAAAATAGATTCACTGTTTAACAACAACAACAAAATATCTTTAATTATATATTGTACTTTTTTTTCAATAATGTGTGTTTTCAATAGTGTTGTTCAATAATGTTTTATGTTCTAAAATAATCTAAGTTTTTACAACTGCAACAACGATTGTTATTAATCTAATTTCAACTATCTGCTACAAATATATTTAAAAAATGTATGCATGCATATGTATAAAAAATGAAAAAGAAAAGAACAAATTGAACACTAGCAATTTGGTGAATCTAATTGCTTGTTTACTCGCCAAATGAAGAATTTAGTCGCAATTTGGCACAATGGTGAGCGAAAGCGAGAACACTGGGTACATCACAATCTTTTTTATGTTTGGGCAGTTAAGTAGAAATATTATCTCATTATAAAATGCGAAAATGGTGCATAAAAATATACATAATGCAATAGAGGATTTTAATTATTATGCTATGTATTATGATAAAGTTCCTTATTGAAGTTTGTGTAAAATTTCTTGAAAAAGGATCCGGAAACTTCAACTGACCTAGTGAGATAAAATTGAAAACATAAACATTCTATATATTTTAGGGACCAGTAAATTTGCAAGGTATTCATTTAATTAATCAATTCACAGTGGATACAGATGTAATAAATGCTGCTAATAAATGTTGTAAAAATGTATAAAAATTAATGCTTTGTAAAATATATTAGCGTCTTTTGCACATCAAATAAATTTGTATTTATACTTAAAGCAAAGTCTATCCTTTATTATTTCTAAGTATGAGATGAACAAAACTTTTACAGGATTGATTCTACTTATTTTAATACTCAGTCTTAACAAAATTAACTTTATTACTTTATTTACATTTAAAAAAAAAATGCTGACCAATATTATTCTATTTCCGGCGTAAATTCCTTTGTCACTTAAAAATTATTATTATTTCAATTATAAGTGCATAAATGTTTAAGTAAGCATTTTATTATATAGCTATCAAAGGGTGCTTATTCCACCAAAAAAAAAAAAAAAAAAAAAAAAAAGGAGAACAATATTTTTTATTGTTTTTATAATAAATGAATGCTGATATATATATTTTTTTAATCAGAAATTACCCCTTGTGAACCTATTCTTTTTAATAAGCAGATAACTCAGTAGTAGAAAATTCTCCAAGTGTATGTGACAGATATTTCAAAGATAGAAAATAATCTGCAGATAGTGGCGTAGCTAGAATGGATGACACCTGGGCAGATGTAAATGGTGTCCCCCCCCCCTCACTGCATCCGTCATATTTTTTCATTCACAAATCCATGTTATTACAACAAATGACCATGTCATTCCTTATTTACAGGGCTGCCAGTTGGTCCCTATTTTCCTAAATGGTCCCTATTTTTGAGCTTGGTCCCTAAAAGTACCTATTTTCACTAAAAGGTCCCTAAAAGTCCCTATTTTTATCTATATTGTGTCTAAATTAATTTTTTCCTTACATTTTTCCAAAATTTATCAAGAAAATCTACATTTGTTAAAAATTAATATCCTAGATGGCAGCACATAACTGATCATAGTAGGAGAAAGGACCAATAATAGCACATTTTGAAGATGAGTTAGGAACCAATAATATTCTTTGGTTACAACATTCTGTGGCCTGTAGGAACTTGGAACTTATCATATTTTAGTAATGATCTGATCTGTCCCATTTTGTATGTTTTATAGTAATAGAGTTAGATAAACAGATATCTCTGAAGAGTACCTGCAAAGGATTGTCAATAGCCTGAAAGATAAAATATAAGTAAGTTAATTTTATTTTTTTACTTTTTTATTGGCATTTTTGTTAATGTGCATATGATTAAATGTAAAATATTGAGATGTTTTGATAAATTTCTTAGGGGGAAAAAAAAAGTATTAATATTGCATGCAGAAGTCAATCTTTTTGCATCTTCTAGCTAATGAAAATAAAATCTTTTATTTTTTCTTTTTTTAAAATTATCACTTATTAACATGTAAAATTTATTGTTATTTTAAATGTATTATTTAGCTTTCCCCCCCCCCCCCCCCCTCCCTCATGTACATTAATTTTAGTATGCAAACACCCCTGACATCTATATCTATTCCATGAGGCAGTCAATCTTTATATCATCTTGTCTGAAAACAAGCTCTTTTTCTATTCTATTGTATCATGGTTTTAGAACCTTTAAGATATTACTAATAAAAGCTTTTCTTTTCAATTTGCATAAGATTGTATATCCCCCCCCCTTTACTAAAAAGGGTCTTATTAAGTTTTGCCTTTTTTTTCTGTTTGAATATCAATATATTATTGTAGTAATGTGCATAATGCAAAAGATACATTATTTTATGGTCTTATAGTGGTTGTGTAGGGGGTGGGAAGGTGTAGAGAGAAATTAATATCACATGTAGAAATCTTTTTGCATCTTCTCTAAAATGAAAAAAAAATCATTTATCCTTCTGTATTTTGAAAATTATAACTTATTAAAATACAAAATTCATTGTTATTTTAAGCATGTTATGTAGTTTTTTTTCTTCCCCTCATACATTAATTTTAGATTACAAATATCCCTGATATATCTATTCCATGTGGCAGTAATCTGATAGATTGATTTTCAAAACAAATAATTTTTTAATTGCATTATGATTTTAGAACCTTTAAGATATTAATAAAAACTGTTATTTTCAATTTACATGTAATTTAACCCCCCCCCCTCCCCACAAAAAAAAAGAAAAAAGAAAAAGCTTTTTTGTTAAATTTTTGACATTTTTCTTTCTGTGGAAAACCAATCTGCTCAATTTTTTGTGTAATTATTGCTAAACTATGAGCATTTGGTCTAGATTAAGACAGTTCTGAACAAGCTACAAATTAATCTATGTTTTATTCTGATTAATATTCATTAATCCATCATATGTTGAATTAAATTCTTTATTTCGGCAGTAAGATTCTTCAGATTTTTTTTAGGCGTTTGGATTTTTTAATTAGTTCTTTGAAGGTTTCCCCCGCCTTTTTTTAATCTAGTATATATTAAAATGTAAAGATAATTCTGTAAGATCAAAATTGGCACATTTGTGCATTCATGAATTTAAATTTAAAAGCTTCAATTTTAGAGGAGGGTAAAAAGAGATCCGGTTAGGGAGCAATTTGAAGTACCAATTTAAATATTTGAATTTTTGTCATTGATGCAGAATCAACCTCAATGTCCGACGAAATTATTTCTATAATATTTTTGGAAATAATTTATTTCAATAGTGACATATTTTATTAGGAGGAGAAGTTGTACGATTTATATTTTTGTCATTGTTATTATTTGAATGTTTTATTATTAAGTAAAATTTAACACTCAAAATATTTTTTTTTAATAATTTATATTTAAATTATTTAAGCTGAAAAATGTTGCATCTAATTGCTTATTAAATAAATTGAGCTGATCTACAATTTTTATTATATTTTCTGAGTATTATCAAATATGAGTCATTCTCCAGAAAGTTTTTTTTTTTTTTTTTTTGAACAAAAATATTTTTTATTTTCAAAACTTTTTTTTTACATTTATATCACACTTTTAATTACTATAAGTAATCATAAACAATGGTCCTACTTAATTTTAATTATTTTACTCATAAATATAAAATGATATATAGTATACATAATCTTATTCACTGAGTTGTACTTTAAATTTCACAAAGGTGAGGAACCTTCTATTTCTATAAAATTAGTCTTAAGTTTAGGATGCATAACCTGTGGCCAACGGGCCACAAAAATGCCACTATTTTTATTCAAAATATTTTTTCTTATAATAATGACTGAAACTTTTCTATTAAATAAAACAAATGTCACTTTCGAAATATTCTGGTGACAATTTTCTGGCAAAAAGGTTGTGCATCACTACCTTGATAGATATATTTTTCAGGAAAATAAATTAATTTTTTGGGTATTACAATCTGCACATGTTCAGCATATTAAATCAGGAAAACTTATATTTTTACATTATTTTACCAATCTGAACTTTGAAGTTCATGGAGGTGAGATTTCTCAATAACCTAACCACACTTGATTTTTAAAAACAAAATTTGTCTTCTTGTTTCTCAATTAAAATATCATAACTTTATCATAGCTTAAGTTAACAAAATCAATGACTTGTATAGTGGGAAATAAAAAGTGGTGCCATTACTACCATCTATCATTAAAAAATGACATTTATTAGATATTTATTTTGGCAATAATTAGGTAAATATATTTTTCAAATTAAACAAGTTATTAAGCAACTTTATATTAAGACTCGCCAAATGTGTGACATGCCACAGACGTGAGGTTACACATATGGTGCACCAAAAAACTAATATATTAAAAATTATTATGAAAAAATTGGGTATTTAGTATTTATTTAAATGGGTGTAATTTTATTGCAATTGAAAAATATAATTAAAAGAATTATTTTTAAAAATTGTTATTGTGAAATGCATGTGTGACAGAAATGCCACACTTTTTGAAGAATGGCTTATATATATAATATATACATATATTGATTTAAAAAAAATAAAATAATTAAAAAAATTAAAGATCGTGTATTTAAATAAATAAAATAAAATAATGTATGAGTGTTATAAAGAATCCAAGTAATTAAAAAAATGTTATAAATTGTTAATGGGTAATGTGAAAATTTAAGTTGAGTTCGACTTCCATGCTTTCCTTTTTGTACCATCTGGAAAAATGTAATTATTTACAGAGAATTGAACCAAATTTTTTGTGTATGTTTTTTGGCTATGGGCAACAGATCTTCCTTGAATTTGTAGATATTCCATGGTAAAGGAGCATAGTGCTAGCACTTTTTGTATCATTTTCTCAATTTTTCGTAAAATTCTATTGTCATCGGCTCGTGCAAAGATGCAAATTCATATCCTGCTAAACCAACTTTTTGCAAACAGCTTATGATAACGAATAAGGGAATCTTGATTTCAATAAATATCATGATCCTTATTAACTCGTTTTTACTCTGATTAATTGACTGAAGCAGAAATTTAAGATGAAAATCAAAGTTGGTTGGTATAGTATTCAACTAATATTAAAAGTATTAAAATGTACATATGAGACAGAAGAAAATTTTGGGATGAGCACATCCAATTTGTTTTTCCTTCTTATATAATTTTAGGATTTTTTAAGTAAAATTTTAATCACCTATGTAATTAATGTTAACTAAAAAAGCTTATTCTTGAGAAATTTCCTCAACTGCTTTTTAATAAAAACTGAATAATTTTTTTAATAATTTGCTTAAATAAAAATTGAAGAAAAATGTTGTATAAGATTATAAATAAATGTGTAGATACATTATTTTAATTTCTTGTTTCAGATTCTTCTGACATAATGGGGAAATGTCAGTTTCAAGATGAATGGCTAGAAAGGCATGACTGTAATGGCTATAAAGTCTGATTGGCTTAAAAAAGCCAACATGGAGGAAGCTTCCTGTCTTGTTTGTACAAAAACATTTCAGATTACAAAAGGATTTGGCAGAATCAACCAGCATGCAGATGGAAAGATACATCAACAAAATTGCTCCATTAAATTAAACTCACTTAAACTAGTATCCGGTGTTGATCATACAATTAAAATCTATAATGCCAAAGAACAGGCACGCATCGCTGAATTAACATGGGCTCTTAAAGTAGTTTCTTCAAACTTCTCTGCCATGTCATCTGATGATTGTGCAGATGTTTTTCATAAGATGTTCCCAGAAGTTGTACCTGATAATTTTTCTTTATGTAGAACTAAACTTAGTTATTTGTTAACAGATGCTTTAGGGCCTTATTTTCGTGAAGAAATGTTAGAAGAAGCAGCATCTGCTTATTATTCCCTTATTTATGACGAAACTACTAGTAATGCTGGCAATAAGTTGCTCCAAGTTAGAATAAACTACTGGTCTGATAAGAAAGGACAAATATTTTCTCATCACTTACAAAGTTTTTTTATGGGCCATGCAACTGCAGAAAATCTTAAAGAAAATATTCTGAAGAGCATATCAAATGCTAATTTGCTTCTAAAAAATTTAATGTCTGTTTCTTGTGATTCGTCAATAAGAAAGTTATTCGTCTACTAAATGAAGAGATATTAACAGTTAGAGAAAAGGGAATATTGGATATTGGAACATGCACGATACATACTGTTCACAATAGTTTTTTAAAAGGCCTTGAAGAATATGGATGTGATGCATCTGATTTTATTATATCAGTATATAACTATTTTAGTGACTGGCCATCCAGGTGGGAAGATTTTAGCCTTATACAGGAAAAACTAAGTGTTCCTGCACATAGATTTTTGAAACATGTGTCAAGCAGATGGTTAACTCTGGAACCTGCAGCAAATCGATTGTTAGAACAATGGAATTGTCTTCACGAGTATTTCTTAAAATATATTCCGTCTAGAAAAGAACAGAGGACATTAAATACAGTCAGCTACAAAAAAATTGTTGAATATTTGAAGGAGAAGGCAATGAAATGTCAATTACTATTTATCGTATCTAGTGCCAAACTATTTACCCAGTTTACTGCATTTTTCCAAAGGGAAGATCCTTTGATCCACCTGGTCTATGATGAAATAAAATGCCTTATTATTAAAGTTGCAGTGCGCATTTGCAAACAGTCAGCCATTAAATCTTTCAAGAATGATGTCAGTCAAGATCCCTTTGAGAATAAAAATTTAATCTCACCAAGAGATATTATTTTTAATGAAGAATTGCAAAAAGAGTTTTTGCAATTATCCGAAAAAGATAAAGGTTATTTTTTAAGTGATGTGCAACGTCATTATGTAGCTGCTGGTAAATATCTTTACAATAAGGATATATTGCAAAATAAAAACTTGAAATATCTCAGTTGCTTAAACCCACAATTCAAAAGTACTCCGAAAAGTTTAAAAAATATTGCTAAACTTGCACAAAAATTGCCTATAAACATTGAAATTGATGCCCTCTTGGATGAATGGAAAATTTGCAAGCTCGGTCAAGAAGAATCGGAAGTAACTAGGATTGATTCATTTTGGGCTACTTCTATTAACGCAAAAGATGAAAAGGGAGGATTAAAATATCCGAATCTCTCTCTTTTTTTGAAGAGTAGCCTCAGTTTGTACCATGGAAGTGCAGACGTAGAACGAGGATTTTCACTTTCACATCAAATTCTTTCCGAAGACCGGGCCTCTATGAAAGAACGGATGCTAAATGCTAGGTTAAACATAGCAGATGCTTTAAGACATCATTATGAAAACCATGCAGCTCTAGTACCAGTAACCAGTAAAATGATAAAAAAGGCTAACATTGCATATCAAAATTATCAAAGTTACCTAGAAAATGAAAAGAGAGAAAAAGAACAAAAAAGGAAAGTACAATTTGAAATGGAAAAAGCTGCAGAAGAGGAAGAAATCAGAAAAAAAGAAGCTGAAAAAGATAAAAGTACAATTGTAGTTCTTGAAAAAAAGTTGGAAGATTTAAACAAAGATGTGAATGAAGAAGCAACTGTATTGGACAGATTGATCGATGAAGGCAATGAAAGGTTAAAAATTGCTTTAGAAAAAGGAAATTTAACTGAAGCTAAAGTGGCACAAAATTTGATTGCAGCTGGTATAACAGCTAACAAAGAACTGAAAGTAAAAAAGGATAAAGCTGATAACTTGTCGACTGTTATAAATAAAAGAAAAAATAGTTTAATTACAAATTTTATGAGTAAGAAACCTAAAAAAGGTTAATTTAAGAAATTTGTAAATATTATATTTGATTAAAAAAAGTTAAAAATAAAATTGGCTTTTATTTGTTAAAGATTGTATTTGATTTGTATAAATACTGTTTTTTTTCAGGTCCCTAAATGGTCCCTATTTCAGACTTTTGGTCCCTAAAAAGTCCCTAATTTTTAATCATTAGGTCCCTAAGTCCCTACTATTTTGTACCAAAGTTGCTGGCAGCCCTGTATTTATGTTTTTTCCTTCTGCATAAAAAAAAAAAAAGACACACACAGGAGCTGCTTATTATTTAACCCATAATCCACATAAGTCAATGTGGTGTCTATATGTAGAAGATAAGTCTTTCTTTTAAAGTTTGCTTTCGCTACCCATTCATTGGATTTGTTGGTTTTTGTTCTCGAATGCATATCTTATTTAGAAAAAATTCACATTCTCAAAGAAAAGAAAATTAATTCTGTTGTGTTGTGCGCTAGAACTTTCATTTTATTTCAGAATTTCTTTCCGAAATCTTATAAGATTATATATATACATATAATATATACATATAGATTTGCAAAAAGAGATTGGGTATCACTCCTTAGAGGGTGACATGCTGGGCGGACCACCCCCTCTGCCCCTTGCTTGCTATGCCACTGTCTGCGGATAAAATATTTTTACAATTGAAGTGTTAATTAATGAAACAATCACTTGCCGTAGTGATTTTAAGCATTTTATAAATCTTTATCTTAACTTTTTGCATTAAGTAATAAAGGGCTTAACAAAAAGAGCCAAAATAAAAGATTCGATGAAAAAAAAAAAAATCTGCAGGAAAGAAACAGAAAAAAAAAAAAAAACTCTGTGACACCTGTCTCCCATCTTGGATTTTCTGCTTTCAGGGTGGATAGTTTTTCTTTGAGTTTATGTTTTTATACAACATTTATAAAACACCATTAGCTTCAGAATGCTTTTTTTTTTTTTTTTTTTTTTTTTACAGTTTATATATTTTTTATGATTGTCAATATTATTTTTTTACATTATTTTTAATATAGTACTGTATATGCTCATGTATAAGTTAAAAAATGTTAGCCACAGAGTTAAAAATAAGGGGTTGATTTATACACAAGTTTTTTAAAAAATATAAAAAAAATGCTTAGCCAATTACAAATATTGAGGATCTTTAAAAGACAGAAAATGATACCTATCTAAGAGTCATGAATCTAAAAACCATAATTGTTTTCATTTAAAATTAAAAATTTTCAATGAAATACTTCAAAATGTAAGTTATTGTTCAAAATCTGAATATTCATACAGTTCAGTTAGTTGGAAATTCGATATTTAATTCTGCACATTCTTGGATTCAGATTCCGTGCTTATGAATGACTCACCGAAATCTGGAGGGGAAAAAAAGATCTTTTGATGCATCCATATTGTTGCTAATACAGCATTTTATGAAAATTTTCTCTATTTCTGTGGAAATATCCTACCATGATTTTTTCATCCATTCTATTATTATTACAATAAATATCGTTAAACTGATGTGAATAGGTTTCAAAATAGTTTAAGTTTCTTCAGTTTTACATAATTATACAGTTTTAAAGCGTTGAATTTAAAGAAAAAAGTCTAATTGAAAAAAAAAAATTTTTTTTGTTTAATGAAAATTTATTATTATTATTATTTTTTTTCAATTACAAATCATTTTTCAACATACTAGCCAAAGTACAATTTGACATATACATGAAAATTCTAATTTTTATTTTTCAAATTTTTTCATTAGAACTGGGGAGTTGACTTATACATGAGTAGTTGTTAAAGAATTTACCATTATTTCAGAGTACTAAATTTAAATGTAGTTGCTAGATTAAAAATACTAGTTGCATCAATTTTATACCTGCTGAAAATATTTATTTATCATTATACGATGCAATACATTTTTTAAAAACTTGTTATATATTGATTGAATTTTCTTATCATAATGCTTTTTAGATAAAATAGAAAAAAATTATTTATTAAGAAATAAGTTGTATCAATGATTGTTAAAAGTTATAAAACTTTTTATGAAACCATGACACTATATTGTATCAATATATTTATGGCAGCATCACTTTACAAAAAAAGAATAAACAAACTATGTTATGGAAAATCAATGGAATTTTGCACATTGAATAAAAACTAGATTTTCATTCTGTGGGAAATATTTCAAGAAAGCTGATTCATAAAATTTTGAACATAAGTTGTAGAGATAAGTTCCTCTGAGATTTGAAAACTATTATCTATGTGTTACGCTCTTATTACCAGCTTTAAATTTCTGGTCGTCAATGATGACCAGATAATGAATAATTTTGTATGCTTTACTTTTGTTTTGTTTTGAAGCATTTTACTTAAACAAATTTATTTTCTTTTAGTGAATTTTATTTTTTCCATGCATTTTAAAAATAATTCCCAGACTGCAATCACACTCTTATAATTTCTATTATGGTTATCTTGCCTGGTAAAAAACAACCTTGTATCAGCATATGCTAATAGAAAAGAAAAATAAGGATTAACTGTTTAGTTTCATTTATTGTTAATTGGTAGCATTCAGCATACACATTTTTCTGTTTTATTTCCATATGTAAAAAGTAATGTACATTTTAGTTTTAATAAGTTTACTTAATATGCATTAAAATGATCCATTAAAATATATATGTATATATATCTGCATGTTTATATTTACTTGTACTTAACTTTACTTAACTTTAAATGAACCAATTAATGTTTTTTTTCCCATTATCAGATGAAATAAGAACCTTGGCTGTAAGGATGCGCTCATTCCGCTCAGAACCTTCTTCAGCAATTGATTTGGAAGAACCTGTCACGTAATCTAATTTTTAAATTTATTGTATAGATTATGTTATAAAATCTGAAAATATTACATATTTTAAGATCTTAATCATCCCTTAAACAAAAAAGGAAAATCATAAGTTATACATAAATGATTAAACACTTTCTAACACAAATCATACTTTACTACAAAAATTCACTGTTTAATAAAGTTACAAAGATACCTAAGTAAACAATTTAGAAAAAATATAAGAAATTTTAAAACTAAATTTCAACATCTACCATCTATAGATAGAAATGTATTCAAATTCGTTTGTGTTGTCCTTTATATGATCTATATACTTGTATATAACCTACACAATATGCTAAAATTTTGTTTAATTAGAAAATGCACAACACAGTTTAGAATTTACCTTCAGCAATTTTTGCCAACAGACAAATATGCTCAGCTACTTTTGTGCACTTCTGTATTTTATCTGCAAATTTTTATATGCACTTGTTAAACTGAAGTTTAATTCAGGCAAAAATCCCACTTCCAAAAATTGTCATCCACGTAGTACAATGTATATGTATCAGTTCTTTGCTTGGTCGTGTATATGAATTTATATATATTCTATAAGTATAGCTTAGTGTATAAATGTTGTTCAGATTGTAAATGCATAGTTTAATTAAAAAGCATCTTTAACCTCTTCTGCTCTGGCACTGTTAGCGGATGTATGATAACAGCTACCAGTGTTCCTGCATCTGGCAGATTTTTTTTTTTTTTTCCAAAAAACATTCGATTCCGAAAAACATGTTTTTACAAAATGTCTGTCTGTTCGAGTGTCTGTGTGTCGCCATTCTACCATCAAAAAGTGTATGAAGATATGCATGGAATTGAACGAAATTTTTTGTGAATGTTTTTGGCTGTGACAAGCAGGTCCTCCTTCAATTTTGAAATATTCTGCCAGAAGGGGATACTGCAGTAACGATTTTTGTGCCATTTTCAATATTGTACTTGCCAAAAGTGTATGAAGATATATATCGAATTGAACCAAATTTTTTGTGTAAGTGTTTGCCTATGGCAGTTGCCCCCCCCCCCCTCGAACTTGAAAGTATCTGCCACAAGGGGGCGCTGCAATCACACTTTTTGTGCCACTTTCAATATTGCACCGTCTTAAAGTGTATGAAGTTATGCCTAGAATGAAATTAAAATTTTTGTGTATGATTATTTTTTGGTATGGAAAGTAGGTCCTCCCTGTATTTGAAAAAAAAAAAAAAATCTGCCTATCATTCTATTGTCTATCAGCTTGTGCGGAGACAAAAACTCGTTTTTACTCTGATTAATTGATTGAAGCAGAAATTTAAGATGAAAATCAAAGTTGGTATGGTATTGAATTAAAATTATTAAAGCATTAACATGAGTAACTATTTTTTTTAAATATTAAAATGTACGTATGGGATAGAAGAAAGTTTTGGTATTGGCACATCCAACTAGTTTAATTTTGGTTTTGGGGGTATGAAGGTAACAATCAAAAGATACCAATGTAAAAAAAAAAAAAAAAAAAAAAAAAAAATATTACATACAATAACAAGGAAAAAGAAATATTAGAAAACTTTGCTGTTACAAAGAACTTCTAAAAGGAAAAAACAAAAAAGAAAAAAATGTCAACAACTTATTGATTTATTCCAAACACATTCTTTTTGCTAAATCTTAGGTTTGATTTTATTCTTTTATTGTTCTTCTTTTTATTATTGTCCATAGTGGATTAAATATGACTTCTTATGTATTTGTTTATTTTTTTATATCTACAGTGGTATTCGAGTGACTTTTGATGAACCAGATTTTGATAATGCTCCAATAGATTTTGGTACTTTCCATTTAATGGATGAATCTTCAATCTCCTTACCAACTTATGATTATTTCATTGTTGCTACGCCACAAAGTTCTGGAGCCTCAGAAGAACGAGCTAGAGCTACTGGTATTTTTTTAAAATCCATTTTTATTTTTAATGTCATTTTTTCTTTAGTTCTTTTACACATTATATATTTATTGATTTAAGAAAAACAACAAGGTTGCATGTAAAATTAATTTAATAGTTTGTCATCTGAATTGGTGTCTAAAAGCAGCAGATTTTATGAAAAAAAAGAGTTGTTAAGATGATATTTAAAAAAAGCGACATTTATTTTTTTGGAATGACTATAGGTAAATAAGTTCAAGAAAATAAATAAATAAAATGAAGATGTTGTGTATAGCAAAATATCTGAAAATTTTGTTTTCTTTCTTTAGGCTTAAATAGGCTTTCTTTTTCTGTTAACTTTTTTGATACTTGCATATTATCTGCACCAAAAAGATATATCAATAAAAATGTTGCTAATTTTTAATGATGTTTATGTGTGTATTTCTGTTTCGGATTCAAAATCATTTTAACTTTGCCCAGGAATTTTTAAGTCCATTAAAAAATGGAACTAAACACGTAATTTTTTAAGGAAGTTTTAAATAAGGCATTGAAATTGTTATTTTTATAATCTTTTAAAATATTAGGGAAATCAGAATATAAGTGCTATTTTTTGTTTGTTAAGTTTATGGAACTAAGCCAAAAATAAGATAGACTGGGAGGCGGCAGCACAGACAATCACCTCAATGAGTTCACAGATGAAAATCTAGGATTAATTAAATCTTGATTTGTATATTAAAATGCAATCAGTCTGCCAAGTCATATCTTGGTGGAAAACACCTAAAAACCTGATTTTAACTGTTGACTCATAGGTTTTTCTATTATGTTTTCCTGCTTCTAATTCTCCCTGCTTTCATGTTCTTGGGTGCAGGAAAACACAGTGGTAAACCAATGAGTCAAACACTAAAAAAGGCTTTGTAGGTGTATTCCACCAAGATATGACTTGGCAGACCGATTGCATTTTGATATGCAAACTGAGTTTTAACTAATCTTAGATTTTCATCTGTTTACTCAATCAGGTGATTGTCAGTGCTGCCTTCTCCCGGTCTAAGAGCAAAATTAATAAGAAAACTTATTCCTTTTTCATCTAGATATCTGTATTTTTTTCATGCTTTTTACTCATGTGGTGCATAACAATCATATTTATGACTACTAAAGATCTCTAAAAGTTCAGACAATAAGGACTATTTTTAATTGCTAAAATAAACCAAATGAAAAAAAAAAATCTTTTTGTGTATTTTGCCATTATCAATTTTTTTTCTGAATTGTTTTGCACAGGCTATGGAAAAATTAGTTTTTGATTCCTAGAAATATCAGATTATGAATGATAACAATTATTTAAAAAAAAAAAAAAAAAAAAAAAAAAAAAAAAAAAACATTTTAAATACTTAATGGCCTTTTGCCCATTTGTTACCAGCATATTTCGAAATTGCTCATTAACATTGCAGAATGAAACATACAAAAAAGAAAATTCAAAACATTATATACTTTCAAATCTTTTTGAAATACTGTAAACTATTTTTTAAAAATGCACTAATTTTGTAGCTGTTAATCATGTCAAAATCATTATATAGTTATTTATTTTGATTTCTTATTTGTTTAACAGATGTTAGAGATGAACATACTGTTAGACCTGAAGAAATTACTATGCAAGAAGAGGTTCCTATCCCACGACAGATTCAAGTTCCAACAGTTGAAGATGTAATTAGTTTAACTTATTTCAACATTATTATTTATTTGAATATTATTACATATTTATTTGAATAATTTTTTGTTACTGAAAATAAGTTGAATCTCATTAAAGGGTCTCATTTCTGTCTAGTGAAAATACTCGCCTATTAATGTTAATCTTATGGAAAAAAATGTTTAAAGATACCTTGTTTTCATTTTAATATTTGTAAATATATATATATATATATATATATTATTTTATAACTGAGGTTGATTTTTATTAAGGCTGTTTTTTGCAATTTTGTTTGCATATTTTTTATGAGGATGCTTCCACTTTTAAAACAGATTCCGAAAATGAAATTATGTTAACTAAGTATACCTGCAAACAAAATCGAATATGCATAAAATGGCCTTTGTAGAGGTCAATCTCAGCTATGCAATGCAAAAGAAAAATAATCATTTAAAAATACTGAAATGCAAACAAGATATCTTAAAAAAATTCTCCCTTTTGATTAACATTAATTAATTGGTGTTTCCGAGTAGGGATGGGACGAATATTTGGCCACTATTCGGTATTCAGCCCTTTTGCCAAATATTGAAGGCTTGTTGACTGAATACCTATAGCCGAATATTTAGAGATATCTTGCTAAATATTGCTAAAATCTCACCGAATAGTGAAAGATATCTTGCCAAATAAATCTAGGATTTAAAGAATTTCATTTCTTACAATTTTTTTTTCTAATTTAAATTTGCTACTTCATTTATGAAGCCCTTCTCTTTCTTACTGACAAAATGAAAATACAGTAGACTCCCTTAAATCCGCGTCCCTAAAATCCGCTAACGCCAGAAATCTGTGCATTTTTTCAGATGTAATAATGTTCAGATTCTTGATCTTAATTTTTGGAAAGCTTACCACATCATTAAAAATTCTCATTCCTTAGTTAATGACATATCAAGTACTCCTTATTTTTCTAGCATTTGGAAATCTTTAATTTAATTTTTTCCACCCACACTTTTTACTTTTTGTTTTGTTTGTTCTCCAGTAGATGTCGCTACTTGTCCACCCAGTTGTTCAGGCTGCTTTCTTCTCATTGGTTGCTTTCCTTTAGGTGGGATCGTTCCCGTAGTGGTTTTCTACCTTTAAACATTGAACACATTTATTAAAAAAAAAGGGGGGGGTGGGGGGAACATAGTCTATACTCTATAGACTTTTGAATTGATTAAAAAGCAGAATAACAGGCAATATTACATTTACATATAGTTAATAGATACTTTATAAATAACATATATTGCATGTAGACTTAAAAAAATATGATGCTCAGTTTTTGCAAAAAATTTCAGTCATCTAAATAAACCTTAGCCGTCTTTCATTAAGTCAATACATACAGTACTTATATTTAATGTTGAAATTATATTAATTAAGAAAGTGTAAATACCGGGTTATCCAACCTGGCCTTCTTGAATTACAGAATATAGATAAGAACCATTAATACTTTTTATAAATTGCCTACTAACACCATCAAAAAGCATTGTTATGTAAAAAATATCAATAATGTTATTCAAATAAAATTAAAAGTTTCATTTAAAGCGATGCTTTCATATTAGCCACATGTCCAGACTTAATAATCCAAGAAATTGTACAAAGATTTCACTACTTATTATAGCTTTTTTTTATTATGCTAATTTTATGTGACTTAAGTGCATATTGTGATTACATGCCTATTAACCTTATGTTTTATTTATAATTATGTGTATATTATTTATTGATTCATTAAGTTTTGTTTAATTCTTGAAGATGAGTTGGAAACAAATGCTAAACTATTTATATTGAACTAAATAAAAAGAGAAAAGAAATAAAAAAAAATTAATACAAAAAATCTAAAAAAGTCCTAAACAAGAATCTTTAAGATTTAAATCTGATGTTCTCATAGGAAGGTGGAGGGAGCATTGAATCAGAAGGAGACATTTCAGGTGACTTAAATAATAGATTATGGGTCATTCCATGTCAAATCACCCAGATTTTTCCAAAAATGACACCCACCATCACCAATTTTGATAAAATTCAGTAGATTAGTAAAAATTCTAATGCTGATTCAAAAAATATCAATTATATTCAAATTGATAAAACGGTTTCTGAGTCATGAGCTTTTAAATAGCTCCCAAGATGGCCGATTTGCTGCCATTTTGAATAGCACATGTGACAACAAAAAAGCCCATAACTTCTTTCAGGCTTAAGCTAGAGCTTCCAATTTTTTTTGTTTTGTTCAAAATAAAGTAAGCTTTCATTTAAACAGATTTTTGTGAACCTCATTATATAAAAATGCTGTCAGAAAATGACTTTTTGTCATTTTTTAAAGTAAAAAAAGATGTAACTTCAATGGCTGATTTCCCCCAATGTACCCCTTTCAGTTTTCTCCTAATTGCATAAATAGGCAACTCAAAGTGTGTTTTGATGACTGATAAGAAAATTTTAATGGGCGGTTCACAGGTTTTTATTTTAAAAAATAAATTCAATTTTACTAACTTTCCACAATAACAGAAAACACAAGATAATGTTGATATTTCATTTATTACCTGAAATACCATACATATTTACATCTAAAAATTTGATAAGGTTTTATGTTACATAAATATATATATTTAATGTGGCTAAAAAAAGGGGAATCCCAAGGAATTAATAGGAATGCCAATAATGGATTCTTGCAAGACATAGAAGTACTTTCCTGACAAATTGAAATTGATTGCAGTTTCAATAAATTATAAGTAAAAATTAAATGATAGAAAAAATTCTACAAATAAGTACATTATATAGCAAAATCATTCTTGTATATGATATAAAATATGATAAAACTGCAACTCTTAAATTAAAATTATAGAACTTTGAAATAATCTAAAATAGCATATCACATACACAATAAACATGCTATTAAAAATATATCTACATCAATAATAATTTAAAGTAAAGATAATTAATATTTTTAAAAAACCTGCCAAGAGGAAGATGTAAATTTTGAAGTTAAATACAGTAGACTCCCTCAAATCCGCACAGCTTCGAACCAGAAGTTATGCAGATTTTAGAATTTTGCCGATTTCTGGTCATTACTTTGTTTACATTTTTTTAAAATAGGAATTTGAATGCAATTAATAATGCAATCAAAACTAAAATGGATGCTTTATAATATAATAAAATATTAAAATAAGTAATAAAATAATAAAAATTTAGATAATTTTCAAAGTGATTAAAATATTAAAAGCAAAGATCAAGTTAATAATCAATAATATATGATTAAATATTCATTATAAACATGAAATATATTTTTCCTAAATTATTCAACATAGCTTGCCTCATAAAAATACATTACTAATTCACAACAAAATCATAAAACAGGGTTCATACGGTGCTTGAAAGTCCTTGAATTTTTAAGAGAGAAAAATGGTCCTTGAAAGTGCTTGAATTTGTTTATATTTTAATGAAGGTGCTTAATTTTCGTTATTTTCTTCTATAGGTGCTTGATTTTCCTTATTAAGATATTAAAAAAATGAAATTGCAAGTGTTAAAAAAATAATGATGATCGGCAAAAATATTTGTTCTGCGAAACTAGATCATTCATTTTCTTTTCAGGAAGTCCAGAGTACTTATTTTTGTTCCCTTCTCCCTTCCCTCTATAGGATTAAGTTAACAAAAGATAAATAAAAAAGGGGGTAACTTGTTGCTACTGCTGACTGCAAGATTGGAAATTCCTATCCAAGCACAATGGATAAATCGCGATGTGAGTGACAGTCCCTTTTTCTTATCTTTCTTCCTTTGTGCGTTCTCTTACCCCAGCATTCCTGGCTGAAATCTGTCAGTTAACGCATGTGCACATGCAAATACGCTAGGTTTTGCAACAGATTTCATATGTCAATTCTGTAGATCTGCAGTAATAATCATTCTGTCTGTGAGATACGTGCTGTAAAGGGGCAGTATGCATCTCCCCAATTCATCCCTTTCAACTAAGTCATCTCCGCAATTTTCCATCCCTCCCGACGCAGAAGGCGGAGCAAAGCGTACACCTTTAAAACAAATTAGGATTGGACAGACTCCTTGTAGGAAACATTTCTTCCCCCTTTCCCTCTTACAGTTTCTAGGAAACTGACCCATGTAGGGGGGTAGGTTTGTTCCCCATAGACTGGGTGTATTTAGTTGAGCTTTTTAGATGTTGTGGAGTATTTTCGTGAGGTGAAAACGAAAATTAACGAATGAAGGGCAAATATCTAGGGCTTGCCCCGTGCCAAAAGTTAAGTTTCGCCTTAGGCAAGGGAAGTGCAGTTGTGTTGGGTGACTTTTTGTAATTGTGCTTCCCGGTGGCTTGCGCTTATGACAATAGACGCGGCATGCGCTTCAGGCTACTAGCAGAAAACGATAAGGGGATGTTTTGTTCTCTTGTCTTTTCTTAGAAATTGTGAAGGACATTCCATTTCGAACTAAATAAAACGGAAATTCTGACAGAAATGCACAAAAACTATTGTTTACTTAAAAATGGATTAAAATAAAAGCCTTTCTTGGAGTAAATTTAAGAAGGAAATAATTATTTTAAAATGTTTAAATAAATGAATAGATAAATACGTGTATTTTCATTACAAATTTTAAAAAAGAAAAATATATGACGTGATAACGTGGAAGTGGAGTGGGGCGGAAAATAGTAGCCATTCCGAAGATATTTTTTAAGAATGAAATATTTTGTTTACGATTATTTATAAACCAAATATTAAATTGTTTTCTTTTTCTTTCTTTTTTTCTTTTTTTCCCGCATTAACAATGCTTCATTTAAATGATGAGTAAGTTGATGCATGATAACTTTATATAAATGAAAAAAAAAAAAAAGTGAATTCATTTTTTAGTTCAGTAAAAATAATTTTACATTCAAATTAAACATATATTTAGAATTTTCAGTAATATCAATCTAATTTATTGCCATTTAAAAAGGGCAGCAAACCTATGCAATAATTTATTATTAATGAAGAAATATGAAGTCAAATGTGCTTAACATTTTTACAATCATTCATCCATTCTTCTTTAGCTCGAATTTTAGACAAGTATTTTTGCAAAAGAAGAATGTGAAATAACACAATGACGATAGTTATTTACTCTTACAGTAGCAGAAATTCATTATACTTTTTATGATCACTTTAAATAAAATGATAATAACGAGTTATTAATGAATTCTGACATTCATCAATGATCGATCTTAATGAATTACTCTAAAAAAATTTCGAGACTGCAAATGTATTAGATTTAGTAAAATATAATTTTAAAATGAAATAATTTGTACGCTTGATAAAAACATTTTTTTTTAACTTGCTGCATTTTATTCCAGTGGCGTAGCTAAGGGGGGGGGGGCGTTCGCCCCGGGCGCCGAGGCCTAGGGGCGCCAAATTGAGAGAAATTGTTATATATTTATATTGGGGTGGGGGCGCAAAATTTCTTGCTGGCCCCGGGCGCCTAAAAACATAGCTACGCTACAACTACGCTACAACTACTAACATAGCTACGCATAGATATTTTATTCTTTACAATCCTAAGAAATTAAGTTTAGAAATACTTATTTTAAGCATTTTTTAATTTTTTTCATTAGAGAAAATAAGTTGGCAGATTTTATTATTCTGTAATAATGACATCGAATGAGGGTTTTCATTTTTTGGAAAAAGTTTTTCGTAAAATATTTGTCAAAGCGGGTGTTTTGAACTGAATTCAAGACAAAGCAGTGCGAAGAAGGGGAAAAATTTGTCTTAATGCGACAAGAAACGCTTATAAATATGTAAGTATTTTTTTTTTTTTTTTTTTTTATCGAGAAACAGAAATGCTATTAGATTCCACTCGCTAAAGTAGTCAAGCCAATCAATTTTATGCTTTGACGTTGAAAAATGAGCGTGAAAGAATACAATTTCCGAACATTACTGCTTTCACTGCCTATGACTGTCTGATTTTTTAATTTGTTATTTTTTGAATTCTGACGTTAAATGTTTGTGTATTTCAAATAACATACAATTGTATATAAAAACAAATAAAGCACTTCTGTTGGAAATTGTAATTTTTCTTTTCTTTTCTTTTCTTTTCTTTTTTTTCTTTCTTTCTTTTTCTTTTCTTTTTTTTTTCTTTCTTTTTTTTTTTTTTTTTTTTTTTTTTTTTTTTTTAGAAGCATGCAATTTAGTTTTAAAGATGTCATTTTTCAATCCCCTCTCTTTTCTAACTTTGACATGTTTTGCATGTTAAAGCAGTTTGCAAATATTATTGTTTTTAGGCCTAAGATATTTTTTTGATTTAAATATGCAAAATTTTTGGGAATACAAAATGTGTGACAAATAAAATATTTACTTTCCATGTAACGAAATAGATTAATTACATAAAATATAGGTATGTTTATCCAAATGACTTGTTTTCTTTGTTTAATTCGTTCCTTTCTTATTTCATTTTCAAATTTCATGTAGGGTAGATGTGCCAGTAATAGACACCCCTGTATATTTTTTAAATTTCAATAAAAATAACCAATAAAATATAGTTTTTATTATTTTTTTACAATTTCGCCTTGCATGTTTTATAATTTTGCATTATTGTTGACACTCATAATCAAACCAATCATACAGAAAAAAAAATTATTCTCAAGTTCTGCTCTTTATAAGTGAAAATCTCAATGAACATGATGCTAAGAGCTGGCTTTAATTAACAAATTTATAGGTTCCTTATTTTCTTGCAAAATTTGCAACATTTTGGTAGCAGTGGAAAATTTTTAATTTTACGTATTAATAGCCATTTATAAAATTTTATGATTGTAAGAATGTATTCCAATCCAAACAACTTATTTTCTGATTTATTTTTAAATCTATTTTTGCTCTCAAACTGACATTGTCTCTTATTTAAAAACCACACATTTGGCCACACAATGTCAATTTTTTTGATAAAAAGGGAAAAAGATGCATAAAAATACTGTTAGAGTGGATATTTTGAGTTGAATTTTCCGAAGCAAGAGATCTGGGGACGAAAAAAGGGTCATATTGAAAACGTGATTGTTTAAAAATCAAATTCTAATGAATTGAGAGAAAAATGACATCACACGGACACATCTCTTCAAAAAATCCCCTCACAAATTTCATGTCTTTACTTTTGAAAACGAGTTTGAAAATGTATCAGAAAATTTCGAGCTGTTGAGGGTGGAAAATTATTTTTTGAATATATCCTTAAAAATACACTGTAAACACTGTTTTTTTTTTTTTTTTTTTTTTTTTTTTCTCTCAATTATCCGATGTATTTCAAATTTTGGATGTAGATTTTTTTTCTGATAAAGTGAATCCCTGAAAGGTTTTGAGGATTTAATGACTAAGTATGAAAGGGGGAATGGGAGATAACTCGTATTAAATTAAATAAATAGCTTGTTACGCAGAATTATTTGATTTGCTTCAATTTTGGTTATAGGCTCATTATGATAAGGCGTATCTCTCATTAGTTATGGGGTTCTTTTTCTAATTAAAAAGGGGGGCGGACGATTATCCCCCCCCCTCTAAACTAGAAAAATTGTTTTTTGTGCATAATTAACCGATGCATTACAAATTTTGGATATAGGTTCTTTCTCATAAAGTGAATCTCTGAATAGTTTTAAGGGTTTAATGGCTAAGTATAGAGGGGAACATGGCTAATAACCTCCCTCCTTAAATAAATAAATGGTTTTTTACACAGAATTATCTGATTTGCTTCAAATTTTGGATGCAGATTCATTATGATAAGACGTATAAACTAAAGAATGTAGTTAAAATAGGGAGGGATACAGCAGTCCATTCAGGGAATACTTTCAAGGGGAGAAGCTTGCTTTTCCCATTTGATGGAGGGGCTATTCACACTAACTGTACATTACATCCTTATTTTTTCAAGGAATAATGTGCCTCGAAAAATTAATTAAGGAGGGGAATTGATCCCCGATTCTCTCCGATTATACTTAATCATTCAATCCACATACTAATCAGCGATACGCCTTATGACAATAAATGTATATCCAAAATTTGAAATAAATAGGATAATACTGCATAAAGAGCCTAGTAACTCTTTCGCATTTAGACATTTTTAATTTTTAATTTTTTTTATTTTTATTTTATTTATTTATTTATTTATTTATTTTTTATTTATTTATTTATTTATTTGCATTGGATAACTGAGGCCCCTCTCAAGATCGCCCCTTGATTACTTTATCGATTTTAATCGCAGATATTTTTTATAAAGTTATTTTCAGTGTCTGAACCGATTCAGAAAATGAAAGTATCTCTATAAAAAATACTTGCGTCCAAAATCGAAAAAGTAATCAAGAAGCGATCGTGAGAGGGACCTCGGCTATCTTATACAAAAAAAAAAAAAAAAAAAAAAAAAATTAAAAATTGTCGGACGTTTCTCTCAGCCCGCACAACTTTGAAGAAAGTCCGTGGTAGTTATAGCTGCCACCACCGATATTATTAGGTGACTAGCGAGCTACGCCCGCTAGCTGGGCCACTTTTTCCAAACGAACCTCGGTATTAAGCAGTATATAATAAGCAAAAAAAATTCATTTAATAAGCAAGTCTTGGTGTTCGAATCCTCAAGCACAAAAAAAAGTAAATTAAAGAGCCATGGTCCCGTTAAAAATATGTGATTTCGCGCTGTGGGCCACGTGCACTTGAAAAAAAAAGATTGTGGATCGGAGCTATGGTCGCTTCGCACCCATAGTCCCGTTAAAAATATTTGGTTTTGCACGGTGGGCACTACGTGCCCATAAGACATTTTTTCGTATTTTTTAGTTCATCAGAAGCAGATTTTTACGCAGATTCTGAATATGTAATCAGTTTTTTTTTCTACTTTAAAAACTGTCTGCATGATGGTTTAAGAAAAAACGCGCAAAAAAAACGCAATTAGCGCCGGTAGAAAAAGCGGTTTTCGGCTGTTTCTTCTTTTAGCCAAAGGGGAAAAGTTCAGGTTCTTCACCGCAAGGTAGCGCAGTGTTCTGCCTCAGAGCTCCGTTTGAGCGCCGTTTGGGATTTGAGATATTTTTCGTTCCGATTCCCAAGGGGTTTTTAATTCATAACTTTTTTAATTTTGGTCCCACGGTCTCGAAAATGCCCGAAATTACTTCCCCGGAATATTTCCAATCGAAAGACACCTCTCGCGACTTCCAACTTGCCCGCGTTGCGAACTGTAATCGGCTTCAAGCAGACAGACAGAGGCTCACGGATTTTATTAGTATAGATATCGGTCACCCACTGTGAGGATTGTGTAAATGAACACTGACGCTGTCAATTAACTGAACTAACAGTTTATTTATACTATATGTACACAAGAAATACGCTATTTACAATTATATGCAATTACAACTCGGATATAGATGATCCGGTTCAACATTAAATTAAATACCGTAAAAAGTTGGCTGTGTACTGTTCAAATTACACCTTCTCCCTCACACTCAATGCACGTTAGATTCACTTTACTGGAGATCAATTTCGAATCTCCCAACACATGGATACTCGGCTTACGCTATCCGGCCCAGAACACTACACACCAGGGCGTCTGTGTCCCTTGCTCTCCAGATAGGAACTGCACACTAGGACCTTTGTCCCACACTTCCCCCTAGGTACGAGCCCAGCTACAAACTACTCAAAACTCAGACAAGACTTGACCTTCTTAAATCACTGCCTTCCCCAATGTACACCCCCCTGTGGAGCTTCTTCATTGGACGCATTCCACATTGCTTTCTTGATTCGTGACATGTTCCTTGTTTGCTCATCATTCACATACATCGCTGACGGATGAACACGCCTCTCGGCAATATTCTCTTTCTCACTCACCACCTGTACATGATCACCTGTCAATTCTCCCTTCAACAAAGAAAGAATGTCACCTTGAAAATTCCAGTACACAGCCGGTACAATACATAAAAGATTAAGATATATAAATAACGGAAATTCCAATCTGTAGCAGATGTTTACTCAGACCTGACAAAAATGTCAAAATGCGAAAGAGTTATTAGAAAAATGCCTCCCCATAGGAATAGCATTAGCTCGCGAGTGTCTTCGCGGGCAGGGACAGGACTCTTAAAGTTATATATGAATTAAATTCGATTATTGACAGAAAGAAGCTAAAATATTTTATTCCAATCTTTTCCTTTGTGTTTGTTTTCATTCGTAGCCCCATAAATATATGATAGTTTTAAAATGTCTATAAGGGGGAAAAATACCGTAATCTTAATCAATCAATATTACTTTTACTTTCTTCTATCTTTACAAGAAGAAAGTATTGGATTCGTGAAAATTGTCAAATTCCGGTTTTTGACGAATTTATACGTCTAAGGTGTCAGATAATCCGAAAATTGTTTTTATAAAATGTGTGTCTGTCAGTCTGTATATGACAAAAATTTTGCGGGCACTATACCTCAAGAACTAAAGCATAGAATTTCAGAAAACTTTGAATTCTGTTAGACCTTGATATAAACTTGATCCGATTAGTTTTTGGTGCATATAGATCCACAGGTAGCGCTGCTATGCTGCACTATTCACAATTTCCACAATAGCCATACCTCAAAAACTAGTGCATGGATTTTCATAAAATTTTAGATTTACTTAGTATTTGATATAACATGGTGCTGATTATGTTTTGCTACTGCTATAGATAGTGTTGTTTAATTTTTGATGTAAATCGCCCTGAAAATGGCACTGATATATTGCATTTTTCAGGATTTCATAATAAATGCACCTCAAGAATTAATGCACAGATTTTTATCAAACTTTAGATTTAGCTAGTACCCAATAAATAATTGATCGTGACTAATTTTTAGAGTACATCACCCAACATGTGGCGCTGTTATGCAAGTTTTTTTATTCTTTCAAGATTTTGCAATAACTCTATTTCAATAATTAAAGCACGGATTTTCATCGAACTTCAAATTCATTATAAATTGACATAAGTTGTTGCTGAATAGATTTTAATTTAAGCCATCTAACCGGTGGCACTACCATGCTGTATTTTTCAGGAAGTATTAACATGCACAAAACAAAAGAAAGTTTTGAGATTGCCTCATCTTATTAGTTCAACGTTATATTAATCAAACAATAATATTTAACCATTCTTGTAATCTCATTTCTCGATATGTATTCACATTTAATTTTAAGTAACAGAAATATAGCAAAACACAAAAAAGTTCAGTAATAGACACACTCTGGCCCTATAATGGACATTCTCTGCACCAATAATGGACACCCCATAAAAAGTAACGGATATAATTGTTTGTAGAACTGTATTTAGAACCAGAATTAAATAATTAAACTGAAACAAAATAGTTATTTTCAAACAAATTTAACAATTAGAATACCAGTAAATAATAAAATATGTGTATATGTATACACTGCTTGCATCAATTATTGCAATTCTACACCATTTGTCTTTATCATTATATATTTGTCCATGTAATATGAAGAAAAAAAGGAAAGAAAATTTTATCCTTCGGTGCTTCTTTTCTTCTGTGACCCCTATACTTCAGCCTACTTAACCTAATGGATAATCTATTAAACTTTAATATGATTTGATATGATGATTTTGATAAAAACAGCTTATAGGAAAATGAAATCAAAAACTTGTCTGAAACAATGCTAATAGGCCCAAAAATACACAAGAAATGCTACTTAAAAGTTTTTTCAAAACTTATGAGTTTCAATTCGATTTTTTTTTTTTTTTTTTTTTTTTAAATCTTATTTAATTTTTTTTTTTTTTTTTTTTTCCAAAGTGAAATAAAAATCTTAATTAGTGATAAAATGATGGAATGTGTTACATAATACATGCTTCACATTTTTATTTCTTGTTCTTTATTATGGTTTCGAAAAAGTTTCTAGGTATTTGCAGAATGTTGTGCTGCTTCACAGATATGGAAAGGAGGACTCAAATCTCCTACTCTATTAATCTGTGTTATTCGTTTTAAGAAGAAATGAATTTGATTGAAAATATACATATTCTTACTTTCTTCTATCTTCAGTAGAAGAAAGTATTGTAATCGAATTTTTTTTTAGACTTCCGGTTTTTCACGGATTTACACGTTTTAGGGATCAGAGATTCCAAAAAACATGTTTCTACAAAATTTCTGTCTGTCTGCCTGTCCGTATATCGCCATTCTACCATCAAAAGTGTATGAAGATATGCATAGAATTGAACCAAAATTTTTGTGAATGTTTTTGGCTGTGGCAAGCAAGGTTCTCCTTGAATTTTGAAATATTCCGCCGGAAGAGGGCGTTGCAATAACCATTTTTGCTCCGTTTTCAATGTCGTGCGGACTAAAAGTATATGAAGTTATGCATCAAATTGAACCAAATTTTTTGTGTAAGTGTATGGTTATGGCTAGTTGGTCCTCCTTGAATTTGAAAATAATCCGTTGAAGGAGGCGCTGCAATAGTGATTTTTGTGCTATTTTCAGTATTTTAACACAGAAAGGTGCATGAAGTTTTGCATAGAACTAAATTAAATTTTTTGTTTATGATTTTTTTTTTATTATTATTGTAGCGAGTAGATCCTTCCTGAATTAAAAAAAATCTGACCATCGTTCTACTGTTCATCGGCTCGTGCAGATACGGGAACTTATTTTTATTCCGATTAATTGACAGAAGCAGAAATTTAAGATGCAAATCATAGTTGGTATAGTATTGAATTAATAATACTAACGCATTAACATGTGTAATTAAATTTTGAAAATTAAAATGTACGTATGAGATAAAAGAAAGTTTTGGGATTGCCACATCCAACTAGTTTAATTTAAAAGCAAAATATCCACCCATCAGAGCTTGAAGAGTAATGTATATCGTATCCGTACATTAAATAATAATGAAGTTAGGCGCCAGTGAAGGCTGCTCATACCCTTATCTACGGCGCAAGATGCGAGGAACCACTCGAACCACCTATACCGGCATTCTGATTTGTACATAAAAAAATCTGAACATTTTTATCAAATTAGATTTACACTATTAATTTTTAGAAGATTTATATTAATTTTTCCTAATTATAGTTACTATGAAATGGAATTTTTTATTTTTGTATTAATCCTTTAATTGTTTATCTTTTATCACTAATTAAGCTTTTTATTTTTATCTTGAAAAAAAAAAAAGAAAAGAAAAAGAAAAAAACCATAATTTAATACGATTGGTAAACATTTGGTTCTGCAAGAAAATATATTTGCATTTATTTGTGTATTTTTGAGCCTATTAGCGTTACCCAGGAGATAACACGTGGAGGTTGGCTCAATACATATCCCTTTTTTTTTTTTTTACTTTATTTTATTTATTTATTTATTTATTTTTTTGGAATATTAGAATATTTACATAAAAAAATCTGGGTTACATAACACATTATAATAATATATTATTAATAAAACGCATAAGATATTCAGTTATAATACAATATTAGTTAATAAGACAAATAAGATACAGTTATAATACAATATTAGTTAATGAAACACATAAGATACAAAGCGACTATATAATATTAATTAATAAAACACAGTTATAAACAATGTAATGCTGCGTAATATTTTCAATCACACGCAAACATTCGCTCGCTAATATTAATCCATTGCCAGATTTTGTTTTAATATTTCATTTGTATTTCAATGTTTTTAAAGGATTTTATTTTGCATTGGATAGCTGAGGTCGTCTCTACAAAGATGGTTCCTTATTTTTTTATATTGTTTTCCTGTATTTGTATTTAAGATACTTTCAATTTCGAAACCGGTTTCGAAAATGAAACCATCCCAAATAAAAATATCGGCAACCAGAATCGAAAAATTGAAAAACAGCATTTGTAGAGATCTTATCTCAGCTATCCAATGCAATATAAAACCCTTTAAAAATATTGAAATCCAAAGTTATATTTAAAAATATATGTATCTCAATGGAATAAAATTAACGAGTGGGTGCTTTCGCGTGACTGAACTAGCTTCTTAAGAGCCCACACTCGTCACGAAAGAAACGCTCAAGTTAATGTTAATAATTTGGAAAGATTGTTAATAGATTTCTTGCCTTCACTTTAATATTTTTAAATGATTTTTGCATAAGGAATATGAAGTCGGTAAATTTTATTGTGCGTTTATACTTTTTCAATTTTTATTGCAGTTTTTTTTTATATGAAAATAATTCTACTTTTGTATTTGGTTAGAACAAGATCTGAAAGTGAAATTATCTTCATATGAAAAAAATTAAGCCAAAATTGAAAAAACTACAAACGCACCAAAAAAATGCCAACCTCACTTATCCAATGGAAAAAAAAAATAATAAAGTATTAAGATGCGAGATAGAAATCTATAAACAACGCTCCCACAGTATTAACATTCTAGTTTCTTTACATGACTAGTGTGAATTCTAAATAGAAGATATTACCCTTTTTTCTTATAATGGTGAGAGGCAATTTTTAAAAATTGAATTCTCGATATTTTCTTAGTTTTATAACTTTCTAATGCCTTTTCCAGAGCATCCTTCTTCCTCTTAAATTGTAAGTTTGTTGATTTTTTCATCATATGAACACTATTCAGACGAACATAGACATCACTTTGAATCAATTTTAGAACATTAACAAACGTGAAGATGCTGGGATGTGGCGATGTGAATTGAGCATTGTAGTACGAATGAAATGATTCACAGGCATTCGTCGTTCGTTCTGATTCTGTGCTGGGACAGGACCATTCATTAGGAGGAAATTTGGCTTCATCTGACATATAAGTTTTGTCTAAATAATCCGCGAATTTCCTCACTCTTGCATCTGATGGCTCAATCGACATAAAATCGTCAACGAAACTTTCGAACACTTCATCGGAATCCAAAAAAGGAAGCCCAAATAATTGTTGTAACCATTTGCCAATTGTGGAATTTGGATCTTTATATTCATTACTTAATCCCTTAGTTTGGATATTTCTATACCAAGCTTGAGCCAAATGGAATCTGCACCCAACTATGTTTATTGCAGGCCAGATCCGTTTTGCTGCCTCATGAATCGCGCATTCAAAATCCACAACTAGTTCTGTAGGAGAAAAGTTGATGTTTTTATTGACACACAATTCTTTCAAATGCCTAAACATAATTTCATATGTAGAAATTTCTTTATTTGGCAAAAGAAAAAAAACTAATGGTATGTAATTTCCATTTTCCAACGTGTGGATTGTGAAAAGTTGATAAAAATGTTTCACACAGTAAGTAAATGTTCCATCGCCGAATATTTTGCTTTTCGTACTCAAGTATTCTAAATTCGTTTCTGTTGAGAAGGCGATCAAATTGTTATCATGATCATTTATTTGAAGCAAGTTTTCTCCTTTATGTGAAATTATACTTATTTCATTTAATGATTCGTGGACTTCTTCTTGGGATTTCGGCAAACGTGGGATGTTTTTCCTTTTGGCTCTGTAGATGTTCGCTTTTACACACTTTAAATCTGCTGTTGTAAAGTTATCAGTGAGATCTCTGTTTCTTTCCATTTCTTTAAAAACTAAATTATGCGGCTTTTGAGACAAATCTTCAGTAGCTTTTCTTTTCAACGAATTGGAAAATATTTCTCGTTCTAGATGCTGGTTTTTTTCATGATTGTGACTTCCATCTTCTTTCAAAATGGTTGTCATGTTGTCATTTAAGCAAATTTTAGCACGACATTTCTTTTGTATACACCGCCATGTACTCCCTTCTATCGTTTCATATGCTTTATAAAATTTATGCCCACTATACAAAACTAATGTTTTGCCTCGTTGGCTATCCATTATTTTAACTTGATTTATTTCCTCCATAATCGCATTTAAGGGTAACGGTAAAGAAAAATATTCGCATCAACTACAGACGACTTAATCATCGACTGACCAGAAGTTTAGAAATTTGGTAGCTAAACTTGGGGGAGGAGCAAGTAGACAAAGTGCAAAGATGCAGCTATTACATTGGCTAAATTTTGGAACTTGACTGACTTCTTTTTTTGAACAAAATTGCTAATTCATTGACGTCAAGTTCTCCCCCTCACTTCCGCAAAGTTAAAGATTACTTTAAAATTGTGTGATTAATACACAGTATATAGGTGTTATATTTGAAAGCATTAAAAATAAAGTAGAAATTTTTGTGAATTTGAATTAAACGGGAAATTTCACCTAAAATACATAAAAAACTTGCCAATAATATATTTAAAATAACAAAAAGAGATTTTTTTTCTGTGAAATGAGTAGAAATTGTTTTTCCTAAACCATATTATTTCATTTAAAACTATCTTTTAAATTCAAACACCAATTCGTTTTTATGAAGAGACATAAACATATACATAGAGAGGTGGGGATAGGCTTTATGTGAAAAATAAATTTAGCAAGTTTTGTATGTCACTCCAAATAAAAGAAATATATTCTAAAAATCGAATTTTTGTATAGACATTGATAACGGTATCATTAGGGGCGCGGGGAGGGGGGGGGGAGGAATGCGTATGATATTGGAAGGGAGGAAGGAGTCCAAAATTACCAAACAGTTATAATGTTATATATGCACAGCCCCTTAAGTGTACAAAAGGTATTCAAATATTTTCAGGAATCAATTTAAGATACGAAAAAAAATTAAAAGGAAACATTTAAGGATATATTTTACTCATGCTAGCAACCCCCCCCCCTCCCTCCTTTTTTTTTTTCCTTTTGATATCAAGATTTTGTAATAATAAACTTATAAACTACACACAGTGTCCTTAAAAATATAGATACAAATTTTTATTTTAGATAGCAAATAATATTTATAGATATTTATTGGTGAAACCAGGTTCGTTGTAAGCGAAGTCCTAGTTTTGTTCTTAAATTAACAATAATGAAGATAATTTAAAGAAATTCCCACAGAAACACATTCTGTCACCGTGTGTGAAATTCGATGGTGTCATGAAAAGGGCAAGAAGAACGTAATAAATTAATCATTGACAGATTTCAGCATAGCTTTTACTATAGTAGCAGCTTTACAAATTATTATAATTTAGGCATTTAAGGTCATAGTTAGGATGTTCATCCCATTGTGTAAAGGTTCGTGTCCCTGCAGACAAAGACACTCGCGAGCTAATGCTGAACCTATGAAGAGGTTATTTTCCAATATTTCGTTTGTATTTCGACATTTAATATATATATATACATATATTAATAAGAGAGCCTTCTAATGTCTATTTATCATTTTGCATTTCATGATTTTGGTAATATGCCTTCTCTATCACTTCACGCTTCAATGATTTTGAATAGGATGACTGTAAAAATACTGGATTCATTGGCTTGTTGTTGTGTAATATCTGAGTTACTTCGGTTATATTAGTAAAAGTATTTATATATATATATATATAATTGGATAGTTCAGGTACATCCCTACATCGTTGCTTTTCACTTTTTAGACTTTGGTTGCAGATATTTTTTTAGAATGTCACTTTCATTATCGGAACCAGCTTCGAAAGCGAGAGTAATTTTATAAAAAATGCTTGCAACCAAAAAGTGAAAAAGCGAAAAACGAGCAATGCAGGAATGTACCTTATCCAATTCAAAAATAAATAAATAAAAATAAATAGAAATAACCATATCGAGATGCATCCTTACTGGTTTTGTCTACAGACAAAGGCATACTTTGAAGTTAAAACTCTTTCTCCGAACAAAAGCAACATAAAAAAAAAATCGAGAAAACCCAGTTTTAATAATTTTATCTGACCGCTTTTGACGAGTTTTTAATTCCATCTTCTTGAAACAGCTGTCAGAATCATGTTAATGCAATAATAATTTTTGAAGTCGTATTTGTTTTTTGTTTTTTTGCTGCAAGAGTTGGTCCTGTCAATAACCTGCCAATATGAATGTGTAGATAACAATAAAATGATTTACAATAAATTTAAGGGATATGATATCTTGTAAGTTTACGAACTAATGTTTTTTCCTTCAACTTCTCCCCCCCCCCCCCTCCTTTATTTCGCTTTTTATTTTTTATCTATCTATTTATTTTTTTCTGTAAGAGCGGATTTTATCAAAGAATTATCAATATAGTTGTAAATAATATTTGATAAATTTAACTAGATTTGATATTTTAAGAATTCGTCAATTCTCAAGAAAATCAAATTTGTCAGTAACAATTTATAACTTCATCTTTTCTAAGGGTTCAAAGGGTTTTACTCGATGTAGATCAGCAAAACATTTTCACAAAATTCAAACATAGAGAAGAATGTAATTGGTAGTATTTCTTTCGAAATCGGTAAACGGAAAAAAGTGACTAGAAAAAAAGTGACAACGGGAAAAATGAGCGGAAAAAAGTTACAAGAAATAATTGATAAGTACTGAACTTGTCGAAAAATAATTGTTAAAAACTAAAGTGATAACTATTAAAAAAAAAAAAAAAAAAAAAAAAAAAAAAAAAAAAAAAAAAAAAAAAAAACATATTTTTCCCATAAAATTACGGTTTGTGCTACACGTGTGGATGTTTTGTTAAGCATGGTGCAATTAAAGAAATATTTATTAAGTATGTCTTGACTGAGTGATGCACGCCGAAAAATTCAGAGATGAAAAAGCTTTATTTAATCAAAATGAGCTTCGAACTATATATTTTGAACACTGTGAAATAAGAATTCACTCGTGTAATACAAAAGAAATGCTTCATCATTAAAATACATATGGTGTGTTGATATTATTGCTATGTCCGATTATCTACACTACACTGTAAAAAAAAAATTGGGAAAATTACAAAAATTTTTCTAGTAGAATTGTATTCCAAGAACTTTTTAAGTGACGATAACGAGCATTATAGATAAAATTTTAGTAAATTCTTTTGTAAAGTTACAGATGGTTTTAGTTTTGCTTACAAGTTTTGTAGATTGACATCATTTTCTTGTACAGTGTACACATAAAATTTTAGTAAGCATAAGATATTTTGGTTAATTTAGATTACTAAGGTTACAGATTTTTTTTACAGTGTAGCAGACCTGCCGCGGGAAGAAGGTGGCTTTCTAAGAAAATCTAACCTTACTCTAAAACAAAACTCGAAGGAAACCACAGAAAAATCCGAACGGTTAAATCGACGAGCGCGACAGATTTAGATCGCAAGTCTTGTTGTCTTGTTTGAGAGTAAACTTTCTTAGCCTTTGAAGGCATGGAATTCTTATAAAAAACTGAAACATCTTGACCCGTTCGGGATTATGGGCGCATATATACACCCTGAAAAACTGCTTACATTATTTGAATTTGATACCAATATAAAAGAAAACTAAAATTGATTTTATTAGGACATTTCCGTGATTTATAAAGATAAGTCAAATGATTAACAAACAAGTTGGAAATTGCATGTGAAGCGTAGCAAATGAGGTGCGTTCGTATGAAAACGAAGTTTTAAAAATATCACTCTCATACATCACTCTCATAAAACTATAAATAATTACAATTAAAATGCGCACCAAACAATGTTATAACCCTGTACCATTATGCAATGGAATAGTTTTGTGTGGCCTTGTAAATCAGTAACAAATATTCTTTGCAACAGATTATGCAAAATGTACATTATAATATGTACTTTATAGATGCATATCAATTTATTACGCTCGAATGTGTGTAACACCATTAAAATGCATTTGAAACATTTTCCCCCATTAACCATAATGTAACGGAATATTTCTTATTTTCCCTGTAATTGAACTATGCATCCGAATTTGATAAAATTTGAAACAACTTGACAAAATTATGTAATAATTATGTATTTAAAATTTCAAACGATTCAGTTGGGTAGTTTTTGCATTGTTACATGCGGACAGACAGACGGACAGACGGACGGACTGAATGACAACAATAGGTGCTACATATTTACATAATTATGAACGCACCTAAAAATTGGTGCTAAACGAATAAAATTCGTGTAAAAGATACTGCTGGTCCTGGATGGGTTAAATTAGGATATAAAAAATCTTATTTCATTTTATTTTTCATTATTTAATTTTTTTTTTTCTTTTACAGTCGGAACAGTCAATTTTTATGTCCCCTCTCACTCTCCTCCCCCATTTATTGAAATGCAGAATAGCAACTAAAAATTTTTGCTTTCATAAACAATTAATCTTTTTGATTGTGCTTTAAATAATAAAATTTAAATTATCATAGTTAGCAATTGTAGAAATTATAAAATCTCTAGATAATTAATTTCATTAGTTAATAGCATACATTAGCAAAATGTATGTAAATACTTTGTAATAATCATGTAAAACTCTATTAAATATTTCTGATATCATGAAATTTAATATTTTACCTAATTGCCGGATCTAAATAATCAATAATGTTTTATCATTAATGTTTATGCGTTTAATCATTAATGTTTATGTTTTGGTATTTTCAGTATGTTACACATTGTAAATAAACTAGTAAATAAACTTGTCTTATTTTTTCTAAAAAGATTCGAGTTAATTTTAATTCTGACAAGACTCACGGAAAAACAAAAAGAAACAAAAAAATGATTTAAATTTATTTAATGACATTGTTCAATAAAAGAAGAAAAAAAGCATTAACACAATCTTTTACGCATTCTTTGAACTTTTAATTTCCCTGCTCCAAATTCCCTCAACATGTGCATTGCAAAGAAAACTTCCGCCTTTCTTCCGAGAAAATTTCTTGCGGACATCTGAGAAATCTTCCGAGAAACCCCCTTCTGTTTCCTGGGTGACCTTGAGGAAAAGGAAGGACACTTGAGCTTGACCAAGAGCTGGACAAATACTCCACTTTCCTACGGCCCCCCCGTCTCAAACCTGTGGGCGGAGCAATTCTGGGTCTCAGCGATATCAACTAAACCCCCATTGCGGAGTTGCATAGTATGAAAAATGCGGAGATGGGTATTTTCTCCCCTTTTGTGTGGGAGTTCGAGAACCCCCTGTAAAGATGCCTGGAAAGTGTAGTTTCAACGAATTGTGGCTAGAGGAAAAAGCATATAAGTGTTGGATAGAAGCAGTACCGAACGATGCGTACAAGTTCCGATGCAAACTATGCTGTTGTACCCGGAAATTAGAGAATATGGGAGAATCGGCATTAGGAAGTCATATGAAAGGTAAGTTTTTTCATAACAATAAATATATTATTCTGATACTTATTGTAAAATGTGTGGGAAAATCAGGGGCGTGTGAAAAGAAAACTGGACCCGGAGCAAGGTTTCAACAGGCCAAAAATGATGTTGGTAGTATAAATTTGGGGCCCTCTAAATTTCCTCTGCCAAGGCACTGTCCGCCCCCCCCCCTCGCTTTTCGCAAGGCGCTGGGGAAGATTGGAGTTAATGTGATATTTATACCAGAAAACACTAACACCTGAAAATCTCTTAATTTTTGAGTGTTGAATTCAGGCACTTTTCTCCGGGGGCGGGGAGGGGATTGCACTTTTTGACTATTGGAAACAGAAAATATCAAATTTTCCGGGGGGGGGGGGGGGGGGGGGGGAGGGCAACCTCTGAATTCAACACTACTTAATTTGATAATATATTTTGGATTTACTTTAATTTTGTTTAAAACGCAAGGAAATTTATCTTTGTTGCGTGACTTTGTTTTGTTTAATTAAATATTTATTTGTAATAATGCAGTGATTAAACTCCTACCAAAAAGGGAAAAAAATTCACCCGTTCTTAAATTTAGTTCTGGTGATGCAAGCATAATGAAACTGATTTATTAATTAGTATTGTGTTTTTCCATAATAGCCAATCCGGCCGGAGTTGCCTGGGCCCCGATCGAATTTGTAAGACTTTATATTTTAATACAAAAATCTTTAAAACGAATGCCCTCTCTTAATTTAGCTGCTTATTCCCATGTGTTTAGTCCGATGCTCTGGGGCCTTAATCAAATTTATGTTAGACTATATTATTCGGAATTGTACGGGTACGACTGCAAGGCGATACTCACTTCAGGCGTGCCAAGTATTACGGTTTATCGTTATTAGTGCGGAACGCAACAAAAGTTACGGTCATCGGATAAAAATACGAATAAAAAAATCGAGAATTTCGTCAAAGTATCGCTTGAAAAAACGCGAATTTTGACATGGGATCGCACAAAAAACGTGAAATTTCTCAAACGATCGTGTAAACAAACGTGCATTTCATCAAAGTAGATGAATCGCACGTGTCGGCAAAAAAAAAAAAAAAGAAAAAGGAAAAGGATTAATTTAATCAAAAGATCGTGAAAAGCATGGTAATTTTGTCAAACTATTGCGAAAGAAGTGAGAATCTAATCAACAGATTTCAAAAAGCTTGCAACTTTAGTCAAAAAATAGCAAAAAACGTACAAATTTAGTCAAAACATCGCGAAAAACGTTCAAACTTAGACAAAAAAAAAAAAATCGCGAAAAAGCGCAAATTTCGACAAAAAATCGTGAAAAACGGATAAATATTGTTTAAAGATCGTGTAAAACGCCCAAATTTTGTCAAGTAATCGCGAAAAACGCGCAAATTTCATCAAGTGATCCCAGAAAAATGTGTATTTTGTCAAAACATCGCTCAAAAAGTGAAACAACTAACTTTTGAAAATTACCCCCCCCCCCCCCCCCCAATATTAACTCTGGCTACTGGTAACTTATAATGAAACTTGGCACCTCTGTCACTTGTATCTTGTGTGCACCCCCCCCCCCCATGTTGCTCAGGCCATTATTGAATTTATATTTTCAATTTTTAGGAAAATCTTTAAGAAAATAGTTGGATCCAAGAACATGACTGTGAAGCCACTCTTCTCGACTATCAGGAGTTTCTAGAAAATACAAATTTATCAGTTTTCACAACATTTGATGAATCAAAAGATCGACTGGATGATTTTTTTTATGACAATATGTGTGTAAAAGGACATTCCAAAGCTTTCCATGTTACAAAACTTGTTTTACTTTTGTCTCATGGACAAGCTTCTGTGGAGAAAGGATTCTCTATCAATAAAAACATGGAAGTCGAAAACCTTAAAGAGCATTCATATATTTCTTTAAGGATTATAAAGGATTATATAGAATATTGTGGTGGTGTACTTAAAGTACCTATAACAAAAGAACTACTTGCATCTGCATCCAGTGGTAGACAAAGGTACATGATATACCTGAAAGATCAGCAGAAAGAGAAGGAAAAACGTGTCACAGAGAGCAATAAAAGAAAACTTGAAGATGAGTTAGATGAGTTAAAGAAAAAGAAAAAATGTATGGAAGTTGACATAAAAGAACTTCTGGATTCAGCTGATGAACTGTCTTTAAAGGCAGAATCTACCAAAAAAATGACATTCTGCATACAATCAAATAGTCTGAGAAAAGCTGTAAAAGAAAAACAGGCTGAAGTTAAAATTTTAGAGGAAAAAATAGAAGAGGCAGTTAAAAAGCTTAAAGGCTGAAAAAAACCTTGTATATAGAATGTAATAAATTATTCATGCGAAAACCTGCAATTTTTCTTTGTGTCTGTATTTTTATTTTATTTATTTATATATTTTATTTTATTTTATTTTTTTGAAAAATGGTTATGTAGATGTTTTCAAATTAAGGTAAAGTATGAAAAAATTTGTTTAGTTTAAAAAATAAATTAATAAAATTGTATGTTAATATCATAGTAGCACAGAATTACAAGGTGATTACTTTTGTTTAGTGTCAGCTCAAATAATTTGACTGCTTAAATACTTTCTTTTTCGAAGGCTTTCTCATACTATTTCACATTTAAAACTGCTACTATGTATTATATATGGCATTCGTCTGAAAACGTGTGAAAAATGAATATTTATATTTTTTTCTCTTGATACAGTTATGCATAGTATTTCGTAACATTTAAATTTTTATTTCTGGAAAGGTGCTTGAATTTTGGGTGAGGTGCTTGAATTTTATCATGCAAAGAGAGTATGAACCCTGATAAAATAAAGAAGTTTTATTTCAGGTTTAACCAGATTTAGATTTAATAACCAAAAAAGCTTGATTAATACATAAATATAAGATAAGCTATTGATTAGATATATAGACATTTGATAAGATAGTGATTACCAATAATGTCAGAAAAATCTTATTTTTTTTTTTTTTTTTTCAGAATAAATTTATTTTTTCTTCATGGGAAAAAAAAATCATTAATTCAGTACTATTAACAAAAATTACAAATTAAAATAAAATGGAATTGATATAAAATTATTAGTCAAATTTTGTCCTTATATCTGAACTGAATTTTTCATTATTTACATCCGTAAATTATGTGCAGATTTTTTAGAGTTGTGGATTTTAGGGTTTCAGATTTGAGGGAGGTCTACTGTATTTGTTTCATTAGCAAAAACTAAATCAAATTTAGATATAAACCTGGCTTAACAATTTTATTTGGCTGTTTTTAAAATTTAATTTTTCTCTATGAACTGGTTTTATCAGAATGTTAAAGGAGTGTATACAAAAAATATACTTTTGTACCCTCAACAACTCAAAAATTTCAGACATGTTTTTAAAAGTAAAAACATTATACTTGTTGATGTGATTTTTTTGCAGAGATTTATAAGCGACCTCGGGGCTGCTACAGGCAACTATTTTTATATTTTGTGCACACCAGTATTTTTCTAATGTAAAGTTTGAAGTATATTTTTCTTGCAAATGTTATCAAAGCATCTATTACGGATTTCAGTTTTAAGAAAGTGGTGCCAGTTAGAATGAAAAAATAGTCCCCTGTGGCATCCTTGCAACCTGTGTTTTTATTTTTGGTTCAATGAATTAGATCTTGATTTACTACAATTATTTTCTCAGCATGACCATTTTTTCCGTTTCCAATAATATTAATATCGCTTTGGAAAATTCAATTCAAATTGCCTACTTTGACTGCATTTTTTTATATATTATGTGTTATACAGTAGACTCCCTTAAATTCGCACAGCTTGGGACCAGAGGTTTTGCGGATTTTAGAATTTTGCGGATTTCTGGTCATTGCTTTATTTACATTTTTTAAACAGTAATTTGAGTGTAGTTAATAATGCACTCGGAACTATAATGAATGCTTACAACATAATAAAATATTAAAATAAGTAATAAACTAAAATAATAAAAATTTAGATAATTTTTAAAATGATTATAGTACTAATAGCAAAGGCCAAGTTAATAATAGTGTATGATTAAATATATATTATAAAGATTAAATGTATTTTTCCAAAATTATTCAACAAAACTTGTCTCATAAAAATACATTACTAATTCATATCAAAATCATAAAATAAGGATTTCCTTTTTCAAGTTTAGCCAGACTTACTAACCAAAAAATCTTGATTGATGCATAAATATATTGGTAAGAAGATTGTATTACCAGTAATATCAGAAATATTTTGAATTTTTTCCAAAAAAAAAAAAAAAATATTCTTCCTTCATGAAAAACCATGAACAGAGTATTATTAAGAAAATTACAAATTAAAAAAATACATGGAATTGACACAAAACTAAAAAAAAAAAAAAAAAAAAAAAATCAAATTTTGTCCTCATTTCCAAATTGAAAGTTTCATTGTTTACATCCATAAAATATGTGCGGATTTTAAAGAGTTGCGGATTTCTGGTTTGCAGATTTAAGGGAGTCTACTGTATATAAAACCTGCCAACTGAATGCGTTTGTGAGCAAAAATGGGTTTAAAAATGAATCAGAAAATCCAATGCTTTTGCTTTGCTGGACTGTCCCATTCACATAGAAAGCAAGGTATTTTTGTGTACCCAGCTTTTTGTTCCAATAATATTAATATAAATTTGATGTCACTGCAGATAAACCATTTGTATACTTCATGCTAAATACAATCAGATTGCATTCTAAAAGTCGTTAGATAAGTTCGCAAGCATCCACAAGTATGCATTTACATTATCTGTGACTGTTGCATGATGCTTGTTCTCGGCAATGAATCTTCGAAATCAACTCTGGTTGATTGCAAACAAACTATACATGATAGAAGAAAACTAAGAACAGTTGTCTGATTAACATAAAAAATGCATTAAGGGGTTGCACTGATTCTTAATCATCCGACACCATGCAGACTAGTGTAACTTACTTACAGTATTTTTTATTTAAGAGTTCTAATTTTATCACATTTTGTATTATATACAAGTATGATTTTGTTATATAATGTACCTATTTGTAGAATTTTTTCTATCATTTAATTTTTACTTATAATTTATTAAAACTCTGCAATCAATTTCAATTTGTCAGGAAAGTACTTCTATGTCTTGCAAGAATCCATTATTGACATTCCTTTGGGATTCCCCTTTTTTTAGCCACATTAAATATATATATTTATGTAACATAAAACCTTATCAAACTTTTAGATGTAAATATGTATGATATTTCAGGTAATAAAAGAAATATCAACATTATCTTGTGTGTTCTGTTATTGTGGAAAGTCAGTAAAATTGAATTTATTTTTTTAAATAAAAACCTGTGAACCATCCATTAAAATTTTCTTATCAGTCATCAAAACACACTTTGAGTTGCCTATTTATGCAATTAGGAGAAAATTGAAGAGGGTACATTGGGGGAAATCAGCCATTGAAGTTGCATCTTTTTTTACTTAAAAAAAATGACAAAAAGTCATTTTCTGACAGCATTTTTATATAATGAGGTTCACAAAAATCTGTTTAAATGAAAGCTTACTTTATTCTGAACAAAACAAAAAAAATTTGAAAGCTCTTGCTTAAACCTGAAAGAAGTTGTGGGCTTTTTTGTTGTCTCATGTGCTATTCAAAATGGCAGCAAATCGGCCATCTTGGGAGCTATTTAAAAGCTCATAACTTACAAACTGTTTGATCAATTTCATTATAATTGATATTTTTAGAATCAGCATTATAAATTCTACGAATTCATTGAATTTTATCAAAATTGGTGATGGTGGGTGCCATGGTCTGGGTGATCTGACACGGAATGACCCTTATTTACTCATTATCTTTGCAAACAACAAATAGAACATTTTAAATTTCAAAAGTTAAAGAACTGTAAAATTTACATGCTGGGAGTAGGCTAGAAAAGTAAAAATTTGATGAGGGTGGAATTAGATGTTTGATCATTGTTATTTCAAAGTATAGAGAAAATTTTCTTTTAATTAAAATACTTTTAAAGATTTTTAATTGTGTGCAGTGGCGCCAACTTTTGAAAAATAATGGATTGGCTCAAATATATTTTTATAAAATGATGCAACCAGTTTGTTTTTCTTTGAAGGGTTGACAGATGATGAAAGATGGGAATTTTATGTCAAGCTACCATGTTTTAATAAAGTTGCAATTTTATTAAATTACATTCTCATTCATTTTCCCCTATAAAGACACTGATATTTATTATAATGTCATGATACCATGAAATTAACTACTACAAATATACTACAAATTGAATGAGCTAAAAGTTAAACAGGGAGTAAACATTTCAGTCATTTGGGATTTATAGATATCAGTCAGAGAAATAAAACACATGGTCATAGGCAAAAAAAAAAAAAAAAAAAAAAAAAATTAGGTGAGAAATGAATAATAAAATAACAATGAAATAAATAATTAGAACAATGAAAATTGGGTATGCTATTATTCAAAATTATTAAGTAGACTCAGGCCCCACAGGCCTGAGCTGAAAGAGGAAAACAAAATTTTTTGGAATGCAACATGATGCAAAAATCTGCCAAAATGCAGAAAACTGTTACTCTTTAGTTTTTATTATTATCTTTCTGCAGGATTGAAATATCTGCTGAAGCTCATTGTGCTTTTGCATGAATTTTCTCCCCTTCTTAAAATCTGCCTTTTTTTTCTCTCTAAATAAAAATCTTTCTGCAAAAAATTACGATTGTTGCCATGCTCCTGTAATATTGCTATGGTTTATGTGACATGCACAAAAGACAAAGAAAAACAAATTGCCACCTTTTCTCTCTACCAGTTGTCTGTGATCCGTCCATTTACAAATGTTGAAGGAGAGTCTACCCTCCATTTAAAATGAATTTTATCCCATGAAGTAAGGAAAATAATTGCATTTTTATGTGTGTAGTTAGGGAATTATTTGCAAATATGCAATAATTATATATCTTCTGGTTTAAATGTTATGAAATTGAAATCTAAACAATTCGAGACTTACCAAGGTCTTCTGATTTTCTGTTATATCTAAAAAATTTTATTTATTTTCTCTTTTTTTTTCATACATTGAAACTAACCAACCAGCTCATCTTTTTGGCAGAATTTGTGAAATAAATACTTTTCTCCTCTGTGCTTAATGCTTAAGTTTGATGTCACATCGTAAACGAATGATGTGTGCTTAAAATTGTCATGATCAGCTGCCTGATGAGCATGAAGTTTTGTAAGTTTCTTCTGCAGATAATGGACATAAGCTGTGTTAATATCAGTTTATTGGTATTTGATAAGTTTTCAGATCTCTTCATGAATTAATGTATAACTTCATCATTTGTTTTTCAATTGATGTTTAAACATGGTGTCACAGATGAAATATGCGTAATCTTTTTTTCCACCTTTTTCATATGATTTTTCTTATATGGTAGCATCCATGAAAGGAATCCCATATACTAAATGTGCCATATTTGTTTTAATTTCACAATTTCTCTTGTTGAAGATAATGTACAATACATAAAAAACAAGCATAAATTTAATGTTAAAGAAATAGATAAAAAATAATTAAAACAATTTTTTTTGTCATTTTTATTGACTATGGTTACCACTAAATGCTTAAGATGTTGCAAAATGTTTATGTAAAAAAGATGTTCCTAAATAATGATATAGAAAAAAAATCTTATGGACAAAAACAATGAACGAATGCCAAGAAAAATGGTTGTAAATTTCAGCACATAGCAGTTTTGGAATTATAAGCTTCCAAGTTTACTTGAACACCAAATATGCAATTTTATATAAAAAATATGTGCTAAAATTATTGCAAAACAGGCATATCATAAAAAATATATATTTAACTTAAGTTTCTGTCATATTCAGAAGAGTTTACTGTCATATTTGTTTATATAAGCTTGGAATTGAATATAAAAATTTCCAGTAATTAATCTGTGTGTGTTAAATGTGCACAGTATTCTTATTTAAATAACAGTTTCGCTTCCCTTATTATTATTTTTTTTTTTTGGGGGGGGGGGAGTGGGGTGGCTCAAGTACTAACTACATCAGTTCTAAAGGTTTCAATGTGCTGGCCTGGAGTTGGGATTGTTGAAAAAAAATCTCCTGCTTTCAGAGGTTGGCAACTCCATATGATGCAATTAGTATCTGATAATTATGTTCCTTTTAAATTTTGATTTTTGTAAAAATAGTTACTATATTTTATTAATTTAACAAAGAATTATGTGTATAGTCAAATCAAATATGTGTCAAAGGTGTGTATATATCAAAGGTGTGTATATATTGGTGTTATATTAGTGGTATCAATTTTTTTTTTTTTTTTTTAAACAGTGTTCCAGAAAAAGGTTACAGAAAAAAATAACTGCAAAAACTTTAATTTATAGTACTTTAAAAAGAGAACACCATATGTGAAAACAAATATAGCAATTTTGACTTTTTATGTCTTATATTTTTGCTGCCAAAATATCCATACTTTTTAAAAGTGTTCTGTAATACAGAATAAATAAATGAATTAATATTATAGAGCAATATTTGTAATCTTTAAATGAAGTTTTAAAAAAGGAATTGTATTTTAAGAGTCTTTCATTTATTTATTTTATTTATTTATTTTTTTTTTTTCAGGCTCCAGAAGATCTAGGAATTACTGATTTTACAGAACCACTCCCTTTGCTTGAAACAAATGTTATTGATGTTCTTCAAAGTCTTGTTGATAGGTTAAATTTGGTTTATTATAGTTTTTAATATACTATTTGTATGTGTTTAGTTATAAACAGCTTTAGAAATAAAAGTTACCGAGTGATAAAAAAAGCACATTATTCCCATAAGAGGGCACTTTTGTACCATTTTGAACTTGCTTGTTTAGTGCCTATTTATTAGTAGAATTTTATATTTTCCTGTGACCTATAATCTTCATTTCGTAATAAATTGACTGATCGACTGATGAATTTAAGAAATTTTTCCCTGTGACTAATCAACAAATTTCTCATTTTTTCCCTACAATTGACAAGAATTTCATGATATTTTCTTGCTACTGATTCACAGATTTTGCTGGTCTTTTCTTGCGATCAATCGACAAAACTCACAAGTTTTTTTCATGCGGTCAGTTGACAAATTTCATGATTTTCCCCAGAACTGTTGGCAAATTTCCAGATTTTCTTCATGACATACTGGCAAAACTTACAAGTGGTTTTTTTATGTCATCGATGGAAAATTTTCACAATTTTTTTTTTCTCCCCAAGACAGACTGAAGAATTTCATGATTTCTTTCTCATAACCAATTGCCAAATTTCTCAAAATTTTTTGTATATCTGATTGGCAATTTTCATAATACTTCCTCTCGATGAAATGTTGAGAGTTATTTCCAATGATAAAATGCCTTATTTCATGATTTTTTTTCTTATGACCACAAAAAGAAATGAATTGAAAAGGCACATCAAAAATGATAGTAAGGGTCACAGGGCACATAAAATAAATATAAAGGGCTGTCAAGAACATAAAGAGCTAAAGAAGGGAGCAGCATAGCTGGGTGTTGTGCTCAGCCAAACTGGCCTAGAGTCAATATTGTTAAATTTTAAGTAACTGTACTCGTTAGCTCATTCTTTTATTCATTACTGAGCATGTCAGAATATCCATTAATAAAATTATATAAAAATATGATAATATATGTAAATTAAAAAAAATTAATTTTACATTCTTAAAATAAGCATATATATATATATATATATATATATATATATATATATATATATATATATATATATATATATATATATATATATATATATATATATATATATATATGTTTTACATCTCTAGGATACCACTGTAGTATATTTGTGCTCCATCTATTGTCTTGTCTTCTTGCAATGTGCCCAGCCCATTTCCATTTTAGCTGCTTGATTCTTTCAAGGATGTCAAAAACTTTTGTTTGATTTCTTATCCAGGTTATCCTCTTTCTGTCTCTTCTAGGCGAGACGAAATTAGAAAAGTGGCTGGTGTAAATTGGATGACGAAAGCATTAGACAGAAAACATTGGAAAAATCTGGGGGAGACCTACATCCAGCAGTGGATCGAAAACGGTTGATGATGATGATGATATATATATGTTATGTGTGAATAGACATGTATATTATTTCCATAATATTCCATTAATTCACAAATTATTTTAGTTTTGATTTACTTATTGACTCTCAAAAGTTTGAAAGTGGAGAGAATTTTTACAGTTTGAGATTGAATTCTTGAAATCCCCCAATGCAAGTTGCCATAGCAGTGTTTTGGCAAGGTTTTATTCGGTGAGCAATTGAAAGTTAATGAATTTCATCCATATTTCTTTTCAACTATCTGATCTTTCACAAACTTAAAAAAAACATCTCTTTTTACTTCCCTGTCATTGGGTAGTGCTTGACTTTTATTTCTTTTGGTTCTAACAAAAAGTCCACTTCTTCACAAAAACCTACAATACCAGGATTGACTAATGAAGGATTGGTGGTTGACCAACGTTGACTTCTTTGAAATTTTTTAATATCATTTAAGCAACGAAGCAATTACACACACTGTTAGTTGAATTTACACTGTAGATATAGGAACAACAGAGTTTTGTTGGCTTAAATCCAAGATTTTAAGTTTCTCTCAAGTTCCAAATACTGTGCAGTTTCACAATGATTAGTAGACTTGGATTTGGAGGTAAAGATAAATTTTTCTTTACTTTTTTTTTGCCATGTTCTATCGCATTTTTCATCAACATCAAATTTTTGAGAAGCTGCATGAATTTCAATCATTTCCGCATCATAAAGATAAATTTTTCTTTATGTTTTTTGCTATGTTCTATCACATTTTTCATCAACATCAAATCCTTGAGAAGCTGCATGAATTTCAGTCATTTCCGCTCTTTCGTCAATTTGCTGTTTAAATCCAATAGAGCTTTTTATACATTTAAATGGTGGTTTTATGAAAAAATATAAGATTAAATTTAAACATGTACAACTGTTAATAAATCATATAATTCACAGAATAGCAAAAGGATCAGTCTGTGATACAGCAACAATACATCTGAGATATTAATTTGGTCAATTATACCAAATGATCAGTATTGTTCAAAAAAGGTGTGTGCTCTTTTGACCAAATATATGTGCATAGTTTATTCACATGAATTCAGACAATTGTAGTGCTTTTTTAACTGTCAGCAGAAAGATGTCAGTCAACCAAAAATAACTATGTGATTTGCATAAGTCTATTTCCTATTATCCTATTCCTATTATCTAATTCCGGTAAATCTAATGTTAACAAGTTTTTCTGCAACATGTGTGAAAAAAACATAAACATTGGTTAAGTTATTGAAAAGCATTAAGAAATGTGCCTATTAAAAAAATTCTATTTTGCTGTAAAAATATTGAATAATTTTAAAATCAAACTCTTCTATACAGGGTGAGTCATAAATATTGAAACAATAGACTATCTCCTTAAATATTGCCTCTAGACCCATATTTCCAATTGCAAAAGTTCATAAAAAAGGTGAAATTTATGATAAGATAAGTTGCAACTCCATGGGGGGGGTCTATATAAAAAAATACAAAAATTAAATTTTTATACGGCCCTCGTAGAGCAAGATTCTCAATTAGGAAATTATTCCTTATCCATTCCTAAATTGAACCAAAAAAAAAAAAAAATTTCCTCTCCATATCTGAAAATCTGACAAAGATATTAAAATCTAAAATTCTTGATTTACATCACTTTATCATGCCTGTAAGCGAAGAATTTTTGACTTAGTTTAAAAGCAAATGAGGGATCGTCCACAAATTGTTTGTATTAAATGTCGATTTAAGACCGTGCCTCTTATTTAGACATAATAAAGCAGCGTATTGATTTAAATTAAAACTCGTTTTCAAAATATGTTGATCATAAGCACTGGATGTCTGCATAGATCAAAATATCTAGGTCCGGTCCCAAACCGACCCTTAGGGATAAAATTTCTGTCTGGTATGGAAAAATGTTAAAGCATAATCCGAACCAGCCTGAAAAAAAGTTTAAATGATAGCCCGGCTCAGCCGTGAATTCCTGCATAGTTTTTTACTTCAGTGTAGTTAAAAATTGTTTCGCGAGGGGGAGTTCTGACCAAAAATACTTATTATAGCTTTTCATTTTTTATATTTATACTTTTTATTATTAAAGAAGCAGCAAAGGCTGTGATATATTTATTTTATCAATGAATTTGTGTTTATATCTAAATGTTTCACTTATATTTTAATATCGCTAATCCATATCCCGTGCGTTGGAGACTTTGAAAAATGTTATACAGTAAAACCTTTTAAGACAGAATCACATAGGAAAGAAAAAATACGTAATAGACAAATGCCCTTCCTAGGAGGGTTGAATGGAGTTTATTTTTTCTCAGGTGTTATTGTATTCATTTTGTATAGATCAACACATTTTCTGTTTAAGACAGAATTCCGTCATAGGCAGATTTTTTTCTCTGGTTTTATTGTGTTTAGTTTTATAGTATTTAAATATACTATTCTTTAAAAAAAAAAAAAAAAAAAATTAAAGTTTTTTTTTTTTTTTTGGTAAAATAAAAGCAATTTCAAAATCTATGTGGTTTTCGTAAAAATTTTCATTGAACCAAATTTTATTTATTTCATGTACATATCAGGTCAGTCAGAGACAGTGATTTTAATACCGATTGTTTGAGACCGGGATTGAAAATTTTGTCCAATGCAGACCTTATTAAAAGTTAAGAATTGTTAAAGGGAAAAAATACTTACTTGAAACATGTCATTTTTAATTATTTTACATTAGTTTTGTTTTGGGCAAAATTGAAAAAATATTTACTTTTAGAAATATGATTTTTTAAAAAGTTATATTATTTTTTTAATAAATATTTTTAATAGTTCTAAAATTAATATTGAAAAACAAAAACCCCGAAACAAAACTAAAATCAGATTTACATCTTTAATTAAATGGAAAGAAATTGAAATCTGATAAATAATGTTTGGAGTTATAACGATTTTTAATTATCCCATTCAAACCAGCACTAATCATGAAATTTTTATAAATTTTAGGATGTGATTTTCTTAGCAAATTATATGACTAACCATCACAAAAAAGAAAAAAAATCAAAATTCTAACTTCAAAAGATAGATTTTTTACACGTTTCCTAGAACTGTTAAAGTAACATAGTCTTTTGAATTGCTCGCATTTCAATTTGTGTCTTATCCCTTAAAACCTGATGAATTATTCAAACGGCTATAACTCTGCGAGTTTTGAAGATATGAAGAGGCAACTTTTTGTGTATTATTCAGGACTGGATCAGGAAAGTTTTCCTAATTGGAATTTTTATCCTACGGGGGCCGTATAAAAAGTTAATTTTCGTAATTTTTCAAACAGACCCCCTCATGGAGTTTCAACTTATCTTATCAAAAAGTTTACCTTTTTTTTTATAATTTTTGCAATTGGAAATATTGGTCTAGGGACAATATTAAGGAGATAGCCTATTGTTTCGATATTTATGACTCGCACTCTATGATAATCATATATATTAAATGAGCAAGCAATTTCTGATATCTGGATAAAATAGCTGGAATGATTTTAACGAAATGTGCCTCCTTTACTAAAGCAAACACTGAAAAGCAATCTATCAAGGTCCTGAATTTAAGGAAATGAGTTTTGACAAGTTAAAAAAATTTAATGCTGCAAATGCTGTTTACCATAGATTGAAAAATGCTCTCATAAATTTCACCAACCTGTGATATCTCCTATACTAATTCAAGCGTGAGAAAATGAACAAGTGTTTCATTAAGAGACACAACATGCCTGTAGATAGAACATAGCATCATTTAGACTGATAGCTGGATTAATCCTTTATATATATATTATTTGTTAAAAAACAATTCCTTATTTAACCCCCCCCCCCCACCCCCTGAAATGTTGACTTTTTATGAAAATAACAGGGGATAAAATTTCTAACTAACAAAAATGAAGTTCTTTTTAAAATTTTTCTTTCAAACCAAATTTTTTAAATTTTAATTTAATGAGAAAGCAATTTTATAACAATTTTTCCATTTTTTTTCTATATATCATAATATACCATTAATACATTCCACTTATTGATATTTATAGATTTTCTATTCTAAATATCTGAATTAAAATAGAAAGAGGTGGAAAAACATAGGACAAGTCAAAAAAGGATACTCATTTATTGATTTTTAAAAATTTGATTTTAGTATAGGTACTTTTGAATGCCCACCAAACAGTGAAATCTTACAAAACTTGATAAAAATCAACACTGAAGAAAAATTGATTAAATAAGATTATCCAAATTAAATGCCTCTGATAAATTCATCTGAAAGATTAATGTTTTAGGAACAATATACAATTCTCAGTTACAGCTTTTAGAAAATGTTTGTAAGACTGTTTTAGAGGAACTATGAAATTCATTAAATAGAGATTTAACTTTATTATGTGACATTTATTGGTGATAGTTACATTTGATTTGAATATTTATTGATTTATTTATAGTGTAGTTGAGAGGGAACCAGTTTTAGCCCATGCTGAGCAATTTGAAAATGGAGTAGATGTAGCTGTTCCTGAAGGAGATGTAATTGCTGAAATACAACCTCCTCCTGAACCTGAACTGCCTGTTGAAGAACAGGAGGCTGAAGATTTAAGAATTGCACAACTTCCAGTAGTTGGACCAGATGTAGCTGTGCCTAGAGAAGATGATGATCAAAGACCAAGACAGAGATATCATACGTTATCACCATCCCCATCCCCCGAGCAAGATCAAAGACCAGCGCGAGTAAATAACCAACACTTTTTTATTTAATAAATATCAAGGGTCTCTTTTTTTTTTTTTTTTTTCACAGGACCTATTTTTGTGAACTTACTATAATTTCTGGTTTATAATGTGCACCTTTTATTTTTGATTGGAAAAAATAAGAAAATATACATGTTGGGTGATTGCAAAAGTTTATGCCTTATTTCATACATGACAGGAACTTGAAATTTTGACTGTGTCATTGTTTTTTTTTAATAATTCTAATGTTAATTGGCATGTGTCATGAATGAACATAACATTAAAAAAACATTTTTCAAATTAATTTGTGTGCAAAGTTAATATTCAAAATGGAAAATAAAACTTACATTTTCCGTTATGTTATGTGAGTTTTTTAAAAAAAGGGATCGAGTGTTGTTGTGATTGTGAAAGGATTGAGAGAAAAAAGTTATGTGCTACAAAAAAAAAAAAAAAAAAATCAAGATGTTTATTTGGATTGTGCTCTTGTTCTTAGCACTGTTAAAAAGTGGTTTTGTTGTTTTCAAAATTCTGATTTCAATCTAAGCAATAACATTTACACTGGGTGACTTTCTGGCATTGATAATGATTTAGCGAATAATAAATCCAATGATTATTATTGAAGAATTACTCAGAGACTAAATGTTGATGCGATATAACTATTAAATAAATATATATTTGTTTTTCCTTTTATATTCATTTCTCTTATGGCATATAACATCCATATTTATTCAAGTTGAGATTAAAAAAAAAAAAAAAGTAAGAGTGTTTTTTAACTTTTGTAGTGTTTGAAACTATTAATTTTTACATTGTTCTTGGTCAACAAAAACTTTGGTGATATACCTGATTACAAAATTTTAGTCAAGCTATTTTAAGTATCAACCAAATCTTTCTGATTTGTCCCTTAATATTTCTTTTTAGAGAGGTTCTTCAATTTCAGACACAGCTTTTGTTTTACCTCCAGCACCTACTGCAGATAGAAGGAGGAGAAGACGACGACATTTGGTATTAGATACACAAATACAGATTCCCTATGATGTACTACAACGCAATATGCAAAGAGTTGATGAGCATACAAGACCATTTGTAACTAGAAATTAATTTATGTTTTTATTCGTATGCTTATACTTTATATTTTTATGAATATTTTACAATCTGTGAAAACAAAACCTGTCTGTAGGTTGTCCCAATACATTTGAAACCTGTTTTAACTTTTCACCTCTTAGAGACGTGTAAATAGGCTAGTATATTGCAAAAATGTTCAGATTAAGATAAGAAATAATATTATACCACCCAATAATAATAATAAAAAAAAGTGCAGTTTTTAAATTTCTATGTGTTCTCTGTAACCAAATATATCACTCAGAAAAATTTTCTTTCTCATGCAACAAGGTTCTTACTGAAGACTGCACATCAATAGCTTTACAGTTAACTGAATTAAAATACAAGAAAAAAAAATGGCTTACACCACTTTTTTATGTAACTTAAAATACTATTTCAAATGCTGTTTCATGCTGCCTATAGGTTGTCCCAATAAGTTTGAAACTTGCTTTAACTTTTAACCTCTTAGAGACCTGTAAATAGGCAAAATATATTGCAAAAATGTCCAGATTAATATAGGAAATAAGATTATTTAATGAAATATGTTTCCCGTTAATTAAAAAAAAAGTTTCACTTTATGAATTTTTATGGGTTCTTCAAATAAAAAATATTTTATCAAAAACAATTGATTGCATTATATAGGCAGAGGTAATGTAAAAAGATAAATGTAATTTTAATTCTTAGAAAGATAATTAAAAATAAATAAATAATTGAGAAAATGTTTTTCTTGAGCTCCAGTATATAATTGCATATTTCTAATAATGTTTCTAATAGTATTAGACTAAAAAAAAAAGAGTTTATTAATTTGAAGCCAAACTGAAACTAAATTTTGGTTTTTTTCTAGTTTCAGCCGAAAACTATACTGTTTTAATGTTTTTCGACAAACTGATGCACACATACTTATATAGTATATAATCATTAATTAACTATACATATATATAAATATAGGTTAACAAGCACAGATACATTTATGTCCCATAATTTACAAACAGTTGGTTTTTGTGCCTCAGACCAAACTTCTAATTATCATACAAATTAAGATGTAATTCCAAACTGAAACTAAATTGTGGTTTTCTTCCTAGTTTCAGCCGAAAACGAAACTGTTTTAATGTTTTTTGATAAACTGATACTCATACTTTTATAGTATATAATCTTTAATTATCTATACATATATATAAATGTATGTTATTGTTAACAAACACAGATACATTTATGTCCCTAGTTTAGAAATAGTTGTTTTTTTGTGCCTCAGACCAAACTTCTAATTTTCATATTAATTAAGATGTAATTCATCAATAACACAGAATGTTTTCTTAATTCTACTAATTTTAATTAATTAAAAATACTTTAGGTACATGTACCTGGTTTTATCTTCTATAATGACTTATGTAAATGATCATCAACTGTTTTTTTTTTTGTACTTTTGTTCTACACTTTCCTTAGAATACATTCAAAACACTTCTGTATACTCTAACAAAATATTTTCTTTTACTATTAAGTTTGCAGATTTTAATAAACACTTGGAAAACATTTTCAAAAGTAAGTTATATATGTATTCAGTCATTATGAATCATCAGTTGTTGTATAATCATCAGTTTGTAGCAATAAATAAAGAGTCTTTCATTTAAGCCATTACAGCTGAAATGAATATGTGATGCTGAAAATTCCTGAAGGAAGAAATGAGATTTTAGAAATACAGATAATTTTGGTTCAAGTCAAATATTTGCAGTATTTTCACTGAAACTAAGCTTTTGTGCCATAAACAAAATTAAATATTCAGCTGAACTCTAGTTTCTGTAAATATTTTGGAGTTCTTCACCATTAATATTGTTGCAAGCGTTAATTATCATTTGTTTAAGGTTAACTGCAATTGTAATATCATCCAAAATTTCCTTTTCTTGCTGTACATCTTACTAGTTACAGTATTAAATTGATTTACTATCCTCATTAACAATACAAACATACATTACAACAAACTTGATGCTTGATTTTTCATTTCTTGTTATATATTGTATATAAAAACATTACGTTGTACAAACATTAATGTTAATGTTGGTAATAATATAAATGTTAATGTATGTACAAACATTAGAAAATTTGAGGAAACTCAGTAATAATTTTGTTATGAGTTATTATAATAGATCTTTTACACTACAAATGGTGCCTCTGCGGCACGCTTGTAAGATCGTCAGTCCTGCACTGTGTAATCGGCAGTTCTGCACTGGCCACGATGTAGTGAGGTTGTATGTTCTGAATAAATGTATGTTGCTATTTCCTAACTGCCTACTGGCATGAGTTCCTGCATCACCACAATGTACCTAAACGCAACACTGACAACAGAGGAGGGGATATGGTGATGCGAAGAGAAGTATTTTTCTTCTTTCAGTGAAATTACGATGCCGAACACCGATCTTTGACATGCGATGTTAAGCCTAACATGCGGTCTCAGAGTTTCCAGTTACCAGTAGCGAATGTTGAACGAAGCCTAAAAAGAAAAGGCGCGTGTTCTTTGAATTAAAGCTTCAGAAAAAAAAAGCTAAGATGGGCTCTTTTGGCCAGATAAAAGAGTTCAATTTGACAGCCGAATCATGGACATTGTATACAGAAAGGCTCCAGCAATTTTTCATTGCAAACGGGATTGAGAACGCAGACTGCAAAAGAGAGATTTTCCTGACAGTCGTCGATCTGTCTACTTATGCTTTAATTCAGAATCTCTTGTCACCAGCGGTGCCAAATATGAAGACGGAAGAAATAATCAACATTTTGAATTCACACTTTGACCCTGCACCTTCCGTCATTGTGGAACAATACAGATTTAACAGCCGAGTTCGGCATGTCAGCGAATCGGTCGTAAATTTTATAGCCGAGTTACATAGCCTGGCTAAGCATTGCAGTTATGGCACATTGTTGGATGAAATGTTGCGGGATCGGATCGTTTGCGGAATTCAAGATGAAGCAATTCAAAGAAAACTTCTCGCAGAAAATCAGTTAACCCTAACGAGGGCTACAGAGATCACGGTGACAATGGAGACAGAGGCTAGAGATGCAAACAATCTGCATATGACATCCGGTTCTGAAGTAAATATAAACAAAATACAATCAAAGAAGAATAATGCGCCAAAAAGTCTTAATTCTCATGTGACAAATCAGAATGCTGCTCGTGCGACAAAACAGAATTATGAAAAATGCAATCGATGTAGATCGAATCACGTGTCGAACGAATGCTGTTTTAGGAATGCAACTTACCATTCTTGTAAAAAAATCGGCCATATCGCCAAAGTATGCCGGGTCAAGAAGAAAAATTCCGGCACTTGGGTGCATAATGTGCAAGTGGAGGAAGTAGAAAATGAAGTGCCACCAATCTACACATTATTTACTGTCTCAGGTATGGAAGAAACCTTGCCACCTGCTAAAGTTGAATGCTTACTCCAAGGCAAGCCATTCATTTTTGAAGTGGATTCAGGGGCTCATTTTTCTTTAATGCCGTTAAATGTTTACAATAGTGTAAAAGAATATTTTCCTCCTTTGGAGAATACTTCAATTAAGCTGAACATCCTATTGAAATGATTGAAATAGCACAAGTGAATGTATCCTACAAATCTATGTCCTGCTCTTTACCTTTGATGATAGTTGGGCAGTGAAAAATTAATTTAGCTGGATGTAATTGGATTTATCCATTGAAGTTGATGAATGTTTTCAAGAATCCAAACCAATCTTATACCATAAAAAATTTGCCAACTCCAGAATTGATGTTACATAATCTTTTTGAAAAATTCAGAGATTTATTTTCACCAGGGTTAGGCATGTTAAAAGATGTCAAAGTGCACCTGATTAAGAAAGATTCTGCAACGAAAAAGAAATTAAGAAAGATTCTTCCTAAATTCTTTAAAGCATGTCCGATTCCTTATGCTCTATTGGACAAGGTTGATGAAGAAATAGTTCGCCTCATTAAAGAAGGCATCCTTGAGCCAGTGAAGACCGCTGAGTCTGCAGCACCACCCGTTCCTGTGCTTAAGCGTGATGGACGCATCAGAATATGCAGAGATTTCAAGTTAACAACCAACAAGGTGACTGAAATGGAGCAGTATCCACTGCTGAACATCGAAGATTTATTTGCACAACTTTCAGAAGTTGTTTCTCTAAATTGGACCTTCGTGATGCTTATTGCCAGCTGCAACTGGATGAAGAGTCCAAAGATCTAGTGGTAATCAATACCCATAAGGGACTTTTCCATTACACTAGAGTTCCTTTTGGAGTTGCCTCTGCTCCAGCTATGTTCCAGAGAGAGATTGACAAAATTCTGCATGGTTTGAAAGCTGCTTGCTATCTTGATGATGTCTTGATTTTCGGAAAAGACGAAGCTGAACACCTACAGAACTTGACATCAGTTCTAATGCATTTACAGGAAGCTGGAATGAAGCTTAATTCTGAAAAAAGATGATAGTTGATGAGTAGTTGATGGATGTGAATTTTTGAAATCATCGGTGGAATATTTAGGTCATTGTATTGAGAGGGAAGGACTTCATCCCTTAGAGCCTAAAGTGGATGCTGTAGTCAAAGCTCCTGATCCGAAGAATGTTGATGAGCTACATTCCTTCATCGGGCTTATTACTTATTACAGCAATTTTTTACCAAATATGGCTACCTTATTAGCTCCATTATATGAGTTATTGAAAGGAAAAACAAAATGGAAATGGGAGACACCACAGAGAGAAGCATTTTCAAAAGTGAAAGAGGTTTTGAAGAACTAATCACTGCTAATACACTTCGATAATAAGAAAGAAGTTGTTTTGACCTGCGATGCTAGCCCCTATGGACTTGGAGCAGTCTTGTCTCACAAAACTGAAGATGGTGATCGTCCAATAGCCTTTGCGTCCGTTCCTTAACAGAAGCTGAAAAAAATTATAACCATATAGAAAAAGAAGCTTTATCCCTGGTCTTTGGGGTGACACAATTTCAAAAATATCTGTTAGGACGAACATTCACGTTGCTTACTGATCATCGTTCTTTTGTTAATCTCCTTTCGTCAGACAAGCCTGTACCAGTAGTAGCTGCTGCAAGAATTCAACGTTGGGCTCTGACCCTTGCAGCATATTCATATACAATTAAGTATAGAAAAGGCAGCTTGCATGTGAATGCAGATGCTTGTAGTAGATTGCCATTGGCTACTAAGTATGCAGATCCACCAGTTCCAACAGAGTCGGTGTTATTATTAACACAGTTAGATGCACTCCAGTGACAAGACACCTAATTGCTACCGAAATTGACAGATGCCCTGACGTAAGGAAGCTGAAATCGTATATTTTAAAAGGGTTTCCTAAGAAAATTGAGGAAATTTTGCATCCCTTCTTCTGAGTAAAAGATGAATTATCTTTCGAAGAAGAGATAATTTTGAGAGGCTCACATGTTTTTATTCCTCTAAAATTTAGAAAAATCATTCTAGATCAGTTTCAATCATCTCACCAAGGCATAACAACAATAAAAGCACATGCTCGTTCTTATGTTTGGTGGCCAGAGCTGGATAATGATTTGGAAGCAAGAGTAAAGGGCTGTGTTGCATGTCAGCAGAATGCCTCAGCACCTCCATCAAAGTATGTTCCTTGGCCTATGCCAGAGAAAGCACGGGAGCGGATCCACATTGACTATGTTGGTATAGTGGAAGGTCAGATGCTACTTATAATAGTAGATGCTTAGACAAAATGGTTAGAAGTTGCACAGGTATCGAGTACATCTGCAAGTGCAACAATAATGGTTTTACGTAGCCTATTTTTTCGTTTCGGCATTCCTAAGAGTGTGGTCAGCGACAATGGGCCTGGTTTCAAAAGTGAAGAATTCGCAAATTTTTTATCTTGAAATGGCATTGCTGAAGTAAAAACGCCTCCTTACCATCCATGTTCAAATGGTTTAGCTGAGCGAGTGGTCCGAACAGTAAAGTCAGCCCTGAAGAAAATGACTGGAGGGACTCTTGCTGAGAGGTTGTCTAGGTTCCTCTACAACTATCACAATATGCCATCAGCAGCCACTGGAATATCCCCAGCCATGGCTATGTTTGGTTGTCCTCTCCGAACGCTACTGGACTTAATTCGAGATCCTATCAGTCAGACTTAGAGATGCAAATTTTCTGGAAAAATATAAGTGGCGGAAAAAACTTTTTTTACCGGTTTTTTAGGAAAAAAAACAGAAAAATTGGAAAAATTGATTTTTCATGACTATTTCTCCCAAATAAATTATATTTCCTTAGAGAATATTAAATATAATAAAAAAATTTTCCCATTTATTTGTATTAAATGAAAATTATTTTCATTTTATATTACAAAATAAAAAGAAAGTTGCAAAGCCTGCTTTTAAATTTTAGTTTTTTTCCCACAGCCTAAGAATTTTTAAAACACTATTGTTTGTTATATCATATCTCTGTTGAAATGATTTTTCAGTTACATGTTTAACTACCAATTGACCTAATGTAAGAACCTGAGCCGATATGTCTACAGTTCGCAATGAAATAAATTATGCATTCCATTTACATAAGTATAGTTTTTAAGTAAATGATACTAGTTTAAAAAAAATTGTTGCAGTTTTGTCATTATTATCAATATCAGTATTAAAAAAATTCCATTGTTTGTTTAAAAATATGTATATTTTTACATTATTACACTTTTTTCTTACAATTGTAATTTTATTTCCTTTAAAAAATATCTTTAATTTTGGTATAGCTTTCCAATCTCAACTCAAAGTTTTGATTTAGTTTTATAATCTAAATTCAAACAAAACTGTTTGTTTGGCTTACTCAGGTCTGCAACTAAAAAATAGCATAGGATTTATTGACTGGTAGATTTTTACTCACTGAAACCAGAAAAATATTTTTTTAAAGTTTAATTAAACGTAATTTTTTTCTTTTTATCCTGAAATCTGGTATTCTATTCTTGAGTAAGAAACCATATTCAATAATGTTTCCATATGGTAATTTCATATTTCGAAGAATGGAACTCAAAAGTTATGAAACAGAACACTACAGATAGAGAATGCTCGTGAGGAATTAACAAAAGCAGTTACATACAGAGATAAATTTCTAGTTTGCTTTAAAAAAACTACAAAAATTCAAAGTTTAATCAAAAGGGAATGTATAATTTGGAACATAGTTACTTGTAATAAAATATGGAGATTTTTTTCATCGCAGTTGTACTTTTCTAATGCAAACTGTCCATGTTTTTGCAACATTACTGTACATTATTGAGGTAAAATGGAGGTCAATTTTAGATTCAATACTTTGAAAAAACATTCAATTAATCAGCTATAACGAAATCTTGAAAAATGCAGCATAGTAGTGCCACATATAGGGCAATTTACACCAAAAACTAAACAATCTTAATATATATCAGGAACTGTCTGAACCTGTAGTTTGATAAAAAATCATCCTTTAGTCCTTGAGATAGAACTATTGCGATAATCATGAATAATGCAGCATAGCAGCGTCATCTATTGAGCGATTTACACCAAAAAGTAATGTGCACAAAGTTATATCAAAGATTAACTTAATCTGAAGTTTTATGAAAATACATACATTAATTCTTGAGATAGAACTATTGTGGAAATTATGAATAATGCAGAATAGTAGCGCCATCAGTTGTGCGATATACACTAATAACTAAACATCTCGGGTTTATATCAAGGTGTAACTGAATCTAAAGTTTTGTGAAATTATGTGCATCATTTCTTAAGATTGAATGCCCATAAAATTTTTGTCCCATACAGACTCACAGTGTGACAGATATTTTCCAAAAACTATCAAATCGTGTTCAGGACCTTCTAAAATATTTAAATACACCAAAAACTGGAAGTCAAAATTTTCACGAATTCAATACTTATTTCTTGAAAAGATAGAAAAAAAAATAATAAATGATGCTTCAAATTTTATGTTCATTTTTTAATTTTACCATTTCTATTAATTGGCATATTATTGAAATAATTTTGCACATGAATTAATTTTTAAAAAAATAAGTTGCATTTAATTATACATCTAGATTTTTTTCATGTAATCCTGTTTTTGTGAAATTGTGAATTTTTTGTATATATACATATACAAAATATATTCAGAATTTGTGAATAAGAAATTATTACTATTTTTAGAGTCCTATTTAGACATTTTTAATAAGGTTATTTATGCATATATACAACTTGATAAGATTCAGCTGCTATATGGCATGAGACTTTTTTTTCTTTAGTCACTGCATTTGCGAAAGATTCAATTTGTAGATTAAACTTTTTTCTGAAACGTCTATTTTCAAGAGAAAATTTGCGAAGGATCTTGTGTTTCAAAAAAGAAAAAAATGTGAAGGATCTTTTCAAGTCTTCTCAAACAGATTTCTGCTCATAGATCAGATTACCCACATTAAAGTTTTCATGTGGGACACTCAACATAAAAATAAATGAAATAAAAAGTATGAAATGTAGCTATTACAAAATTTTCACTATATTATGCCTTTGGGAAAAAAACCCGAAAAAAACTGGTTTTTTTCCCAATTTTTCCCCCAAGCATTCGCATCTCTAGTCAGATGCACGAGAAGGAAGAGACCAGCTCAAGGAGATTTGCAGAAAGCACTACAGTTTGGGTGTGTTCGTTCGGCCGTGATCCACCATGGGTTAAAGGCAGTGTTTTATGTCCCATGGGAAAAGTTATGTATAAAGTGTCAACCCCTTTGGGAAATTGGACATGCCATACTGACCAGCTGAGGCTCAGACAGGAAGACCTGATTAGTGATGTTCCGACTCTACTTGACTTGCCAACTCCTGCAGCTTCTGCTACAGAATCTGTCGATTTGCAGAATGATATTTCCACAAGTACCCCCAAACCTCCTGTGCTCCCCTTAGAAGTAAGTTCTCAGTGTATAATTAACAAGCCATCTGCAGACCCCCCAGTTCTATCACCACAAGTGTTCACCCATGATGTAAGTACCACCATTGGTCAGATGTTCGGAATGAGTTAAAAAGAAACTAATATGCCTCCAGTATTAGACTGTTTTGTTTTGATCCTGTTGACAAACTATTTTTAGTTTTGAACTATTTCTGATCCATTCCTGTCTGCAGTTATAGACTGTTTTGCTTGTTCCTGACAAACTGTTTATTAGTTGTGAACTATTTTATTTTGAACTATCTTGATGTACAAGACTCTATGACATCTTGCATGTTCTTTAGGAAGGGATGGAATTGTTATGAGTTATTATAATAGATCTTGTACACGACAGATGGCGCCTCTGCAGCGCGCTTGTAAGATCGGCAGTTTTGCACGGATTACTGTGTAATCAGTAGTTCTGCACTAGCCATGATGTAGTGAGATTGTATGTTCTGAATAAATGTATGTTGTTATTTCATAACTGCCTGCCGGCATGAGTTCCTGCATCACCACAACGCACCTAAACGCAACAGATTTATTGATTTAATCCATCAGCATATGCACCTACATTTTTAGACAGAATTCACAATGCTATTGGGGTAGATTTTTAAACCAGCAGGTGTACTGATGGGTCAAAAATAGAATGTTTATTCAGAAGCAGTAACCAACTGAAATATTGTTTAGAAAGAATTATTTTATTTCTGAACATTAATAACTTAAATTTGTTGAAAATATACATGGAAGAAACTGAAATAAAATCCAAATAAGCATGTTATGTAATTAGCAAATATCTGAAATCTGCACAATCTTTGGAACAAGCCATGCAGATTAGTTATCATCTACTTGTGTTTTGCTTTAATAGTATTAATGTATGATTCATTCCAGTTTAATTGAACACACATGCATACATATATGTATGTATTTCATGAATTTATAAAGTTAGGAAATGTCTGAAATATTTAAAGTAATTTTAAAGCATTTTTAATTATTTTTGAAAATTTCTTTTTAGTTATTACCTAGCCTTCAAGAAACTGCCGAATCAATGTTGTCAAGATTTGGATTAAGTAAGTTTAATTTGTATGCTAATAAAATATGTTTTATTAATATTGTTAAAAGCATTCACATACACATTTGTACAATGCATGGGGGTTGCAGACTCATTCAGTCTCAGGAACTTCCATTTTGTCCCTCATAGAAGTCCAAATTCAAATAACTTTCATATGTTAGATTCCAAAAATTTGCATCTTTTTTATAGTATTACTTTCAATGTAATTTTATTGCAATATCATATACTTCCTTCATTTTGTCCCTCATAGAAGCCCAAATTCAAGCACCTTTCATATGTTAGATTCCAAAAATTTGCATCTTTTTTATACCTTATAGTATTACTTTTAATGTAATTTCATTGCAATATCATATACTTTTCAGGAACTGCTGCACATGGAAGCAAAAAATTGTGGCCAAATCCTCGAACATTACCTGAACCTAATGACCCTGCTAGATTTGGATTTTTTGGAGAAGAACCTCCTGCAGGTTGATTAAAAATTTTTCATATTAGTGTTTGTTCTTTACATTTGTATACATCATAATCCTCATTTTCGTCTGTTGTAGCATTTTTTAAAAAAAATTTTAGGGCCTTTATGTAAAACAGTAGGAAAAAAAAAAAAAAAAAAATTACAGATTTATTTTTATTGTAATCAGCAACAGATTTCTTACAAAACAAATACAGCAAGCATATACTCCTCCTGTTGGAAGGAACTCCCAAAATTTCTAAGTAAAATTAAAGTTATAATATAATTGTTATAATTTCCTTCCCCATGCCTTTCTGTTTGACGAAATCCATTTTTAAGATGACCATGAAATGATACAAATATTAACAATATTCAAAATTCTTCTTGATTCTTTTATTAACTATTTGGAAAATAGTTGTTGTTCTTGGTAGAAAATTGGGAAATCTGAAGTATATCTGAATCTTTTTATTGGTTGAATTCCGCAATTTATTTTATTTTATTTGTTTCCTGATTGATCAAAGTTTAATATCCAAAAATGGAGTAATTCAAAGAACTGCACTCAGTGGACTTATAAAAATCCGCACGAGGTAAGACCAACGCCTTTACATAAAACTAAAGCGAAAGCATCGCACAGTACCGTAAACACATTCGTTCTTGGTAACGTCGTTTTTATTTTATTTATTTTCTGTTTGGTCCAAGTTTAATGTCCTAAAACGAAATACTTCTATTGCCACAATGACAAAAAGAGTAATAAAAACTTTAAAAAAAAAATATATAATAATTTAAAAACAAATTGTGATAGAGATTTCAAACAAATTTCATTAAAAAGTGCATTTTTTTTTTTCTCTATGCAACGGTGTAAAAATTAAAAGTGTGCTATGTTAAGAAGTTCAAAAATTTGCAGTTCCAAAAATTGTAAAACTGAAATTTTATTTAAAATTTATTTGTTGTGGGTCCCAAAATATTAATGTTTAATCCATGTCGTACATAATATGAGGCATTCAGAAGTCAGTTTGATTAACTCCATCCACTAAAAATGCACATTTTAAACAGTTAAAGTTGTCTACTTATAAATTACAGTTTCTTTATCATTGGTGTAGAACAGCGGTTCCCAATCTATGGGCCGCGGCAGTTGTTTTAGTGGGTCGCTGAACAATCAAGGTTTGTCATCAAAATATATCTTTTATTTCATATAAACAGATATAATGATTTCAACAGATAATAATAATGGGTGGAAAATCCTCAATTTCCTTCTAGATTAATATCCGAACAGAATATCCAGAAATATTTAAATCAGCTTTGAGGTCCTTAATTAAAATCATCACTTCTTGCTAATGAAAACATGCTTTTTCTACTTTGCTGTTTTTGAAAGACAAGTACTGATACAAACTGCTTGTTAATATATCTTCCCACATTAATAAACATCAGTACCAGAAATCTCATTGATTATAAAGCTATGTTTTCATAATAATTAAACATATTTTTAACTATCTTTGTGCATTGTTTTGATTACTATTCACTTACACACATTGAGCTTACTGATTCTTGTTTTTGTTGATAATGTATCTTCCGTACGAAACTTTTCGTTTTTCTTAGGATAGAATAGCCGAGCGTATAAAGATAATGAGATCGTATTAAAATTGCTATACTTATATACAACTTTATCTTGGATGGGTCACGAAATTTATTTTTACTGAAAGGTGGGTCGCGAAATTTTTTTTCACTGAAAAGTGGGTCGCATACCAAAAAAGTTTGGGAACCGCTGGTCTAGAAATATTAATATTTAATGCATGGCATATGTAATATGACTCGTTATTATCATCCTAAAAATTTTAAAGATGTAATTTGTTAAATTACATTTTTAGTATTATTATTATGTTTTTTTATAATTTTTCTATTATAATTACTAGCATACCCAGCCCGCTTCGCCGGGCTTAATTTGAAGGTTTATTTAATAATTTATGTGTATGGTACGCTTCCCGGACCATCGGCACTCCACGTGCGTCGGGTGAGCGTCAGAACAAACTTTCAGCATATACATATGGGTGGTTGTACTTGAATGCACAGACCTGCGCGTTTTTTTCTATCTTGCTTTTATACCTCTGGACCGAGTTGGCGCATTGCCAAGATTTGCTTCCTCTGGACCGAGTTGGCGCATTGCCAAGATTTGCTTTCCCCTGTGCCTCAATTAATTATCCTCGGAATTCCTTTTATTTATAGAGACTAGGTATAGCCCGTTATCGGAGTGAAAACTCTTAAATTATAATTAATGAGAGATCATTCAGTCGAAGACGGGACCCACCACGTGAAGGCGATCTCTATTAGGCCCCACCCATTTTTTAATGTGGTTGGCTTTCCAGTCTGTCCACTACTTACCAAATAATTAAGGATATAGAACATTATATAGAATAATACATACTGTCTCACCACCGCCCACTGACACCACCAATTTCTCAATCTGTCTCATTTTCTCTTCTTTTTCTATTCTGCTCTCTTTTCTTCGCCAGTCTTTCTTCTCGGTGTTCTGGGGTTTCGTTTGCATATCTTTTTTTATTGTTAATGAAGAGGTCTTCCATTTGTTCTTCCATCTGTTCTTCTTTCTGTTCTTCCATCTGTTCTTCCATTTGTTCTTCCATTTGTTCTTCCATTTGTTCTTCCATTTGTTCTTCCATTTGTTCTTCAATTATATTCGACGATTCACTGTTTGAGAGCCTATCTGTCCTTTTATTTATAGAAGTTCAAAATGAAAAAAGATTTTCTTAGCAGACGATTTTTTGTGATAAATACATTATCTGTTTTATATTTCTTCTGCTTTATTCCTTTTATTTATAGAGTTCAAAATGAAAAAAGATTTTCTTAGCAGACGATTTTTTGTGATAAATACATTATCTGTTTTATATTTCTTCTGCGTTTACCTAAGCTGTGTAAAATATAAAGAAAAAAAATATGACACTCAAATGCAATGCATTCACTGTTTGAGAGCCTATCTGTGCCTCAATTAATTAATTATCCTCTTTATTCCTTTTATTTATAGAGATTGACTCAAATGCATCCCCATTCACAAAATGCTTATATGTGTGGGGAGAGTATTATACTTGACCATATCGCCAGAGTTTAATTTGAACCAGAGCTCACACCCAGCACAGCTCCAGTACTTCTCTGTTTTTAGTAAATATTTAAATATTGGTTGGAATTCACTGGAGCTCATAAGTACAGAGTTCCGGAACGCAGTGCAATAGCGTTTCTGAAAAACCAAAGCTTTAATTACCTTTTTCCTTACTTCCTATCTCAAAACTTCATTTAAAAAAAAATCAAAACTCTCATGTGTGACATAAAGTTTTGCACATTGAAAAGATGGATCAATTTTTATATCATTTCTTAGGTAGGCTGGCTCAAGAAACTGCCTTATTTATTCGTGAATAGAAAAAAAAAATCTTTTTTTCGTTAATTACATATTCTATTCAGTTTCAAATCATTTTAATGTTATTTTGATCAAAATGAAAGGAAAACAAAAATCATGTGTGCATCTATGGTTGTTAATATTGCAGAACACTAGGGCTTCAGTACTTTTTTTTTTTAGAAATTAAGTCCTGAGCATTACAAATAAATGTTTTTGTTCTGGCTTCAATTTTTGCAAATCACTCCCTGACTGCAATCACAAATATACAAACTTGGTATATTTCATCTTTCTTTATTAATGTTATTTATCACATGATTTCTCTTGGGCTATGCTTTTTATTTCATTATAATTTTCTGATTCCTCAGTTTTCTTTCCTTTTTTTCTCTTCCCACATGCAATTGAAGCACTTTATAATGAATTACGGCATAACAAAATTCTTAAAACTATTTAGTTGGTCTCTCTGTTAAAGAACACTAAATTTGAAATGAACAATGAAAACAAAGTATGTATAAAGGAAAGAATGATACAACAAAAATAATTTGAGTATGAAAACAGAGAATAATTATAATAGAGCAAAATTTTATTTTTAAGTGCACAATTATGTAAATATTTACCCCCTATAGTCTCCATCTGTCTGCATATAACAGAGCAAAAACTACCCAACCAAATCATTTGCAATTAAAAATATATGATTGTTTCAAAATTTTGTTGAGTTGTTTCAAATTTTATGAAAACTAGCAGGAGTGACCGAGCGAAGCTCGGTCAAAATTAACTTTGTGTTCAACTGGATATAGTATTATCACTGTATCATTCACTCTGTATTATAACTGTAAAACATGTTATTTATAATAATAGTATTTTCAAAAACAATCAATAAGAAAACTATGTTTGTATGCACATGTTCGTAAATTTTACTTTATTTTAAAATTTACAATGAAAGGATATTGATCCAAATTAGTTTTTTAGCTCGACTCTGATTGGTTTAACTATGCATCTCGAATCCTATGAAGAATGTATAAAAAATTTCTTCACATTCTGAAAGACAATATTTTTTTGACAGATATAGCCAAATTTGGAGACATTTTTTAATTTGGCAACAAATACGTGTTTTAGCTTTCGTAATCTTAATAGTCAATTTTTCGGCCAAATGTCGCCAATATTTTGTCAAATATCGCCAACTTATTGACGGTTGCCATATTCTCGTAACTCTAACCCGTATTAGCCAAAATGACCCACAAATCAAACTTGATCAAACATGCGACTTAGCTATGGTCTTCAGGTAATTAAAAACAATAGAATGTAAAATTGAATCAAAATCGTTTAAGCCATTTCTTAGGTAAAATTAGCTTGACAGCATTCAGCAATAAAGCGAAATGACCCACTAATATAATTTTGCTTAACATGCGATTCAGCCCAATAGTCTTCTTGTGACAAAAACATTTTGTTACAAAATATAGGTAAAATTGATTGAGTTGTTATTATATATAATTAGAATGACCCTAACACATTATGACCCAAAATGACTCACTAATCGAATTTTTGTGAGCATGTGTCATAGCCCAATGGTTTTCTTTTCCCCAAAAATGATATAATACAAATATTTATTTATATATATTTATTTATTTATTATTTTCTATTATTTTAAAAAGGAAATAAAAATAAATAAATAAAAAGAGTACTACTCTGTTATCCCGTCCACCAATTTCGCCAAATTATACAAATCGCCAAACTAATAGCCAAATTGTACATATTGACATAATTTTTATTTTAAATAACGAAAAAACAAATAATTAGTGGAATATTAATAAAAATACAAATAAAAAGTCGAAATAAAAATCACTTAATGACATTTTAAACATGTGAATCATATTTAATGTCATTGAATGTGGCATTCACGATCAGTCATTATTGGCATTTAATCTTATAGTTTGGCGATAATTTTTTGGTCGACGGGATAATCTAGTAGTACCATATACAAAGTATAGTCAAAATGGTACCAGCCATTTTCTACATAAAATTAGCATGACACATCATGACCACAAATTATCCTTATAATCGAAATCTCTCGAACATGTGACTTAGCCCATTAGTTTTCTCGTGTCTAAAAATTGTTACATACAAAATTTTGTTAAAATCGATCCAGCCATTCTTTAAATATAAATAGCTTGACCCAGACCCTTTATGACCCATTAATCAAAATTTCTCGAACGTGTGACTTAGCCCAATGATTTTTTCGTGCCAAAAAATGTTAAATACAAAATTTCGTTAAAATCGATCCACATGTTCTTTAGATATAGCTTGACATGATCCATTATGACCCATCATGACTGACAAATGACCCTTATAGTCGAAATTTCGCAAACATGTGAGTCCATTAGTTTTCTCATTTCAAAAAACTGTTGCATACAAAATTTCGTTAAATCGATCACGCCGTTCTTTAAATATAAATAGCTTGACCCAGACCCTTAATGACCCAATATGACCCATTAAAATTTCTTCTCGAACATGTAACCTAACCCATGTTAGCCCATTAGTTTTCTCGTGTCTAAAAAATGTTACATACAAAATTTCGTTAAAATCAATCCAGCCGTTCTTTAAATATAAATAGCTTGACCCAGACCCTTTATGACCCATTAATCAAAATTTCTCAAACGTGTGATCTAGCCCAATGATTTCCTCATGCCAAAAAAATGTTATATACAAAATTTTGTTAAAATCGATCCACCTGTTCTTTAGATATAGCTTGATATGATCCATTATGATCCATCATGACCCACAAATGACCCTTATAGTCGAAATCTCTCAAACATGTGATTTAGCTCATTAGTTTTCTCATGTCAAAAAACTGTTACATACAAAATTTCGTTATAATTGATCACACCGTTCTTTAAATGTAAATAGCTTGACCCGACCCTTAATGATCCAATATAACCCATTAAAATTTTTTCTTGAACATGTAACCTAGCCCAATGTTTTTCTCATGCCCGAAAACCATAGAATGCAATTTTTAGTCAAAATTGCGTGCGAAAATCTCTAGATTAAAATAGCATGACCCACAATGACCCCAAAAATGACCCACTAACCGAATTTTCTCGAACATGTTACCTAACCCAATGTTCTTGTAATCCAAAACGATACAATATTTAATTTGGTCAAAATCGGCCGTTTTTTAGGTAAAAATGGCTTGACCCATAATGACCCAAAAATGACCCACTAAACGAAATTTTTCAAACATGTGATCCAGCCCAATAGTTTTCTTGTGCCAAAAAATGATTGGATACAAAATTTCCTTAAAATCGATCAAGACGTTCTCTAAATATAGATAGCTTGATCCTGACCCAAAATGACCCAATAATCGAATTTTCTCGAACATGTGACCTAGCCCAATGGTAGCTCGTGCCCAAAAATGGTAAAATCCAAATTTTTGTGAAAATCTTTTGAGCCATTTTTGAGATAAAATTTACGCACACACATAATTTTTGCTTGCATTATAATATAAGATTAGATGTATAGTTCAATTACAGGGACAATCAAAAGTAGACCGTTACATTACGGCCAATGGGAAAAAATAATTTCAAGTGCATTTTAACACTGTTATATTCTTTCGAACATAATACAATTGATATGCTTCTATGAAGTATGTACTAAAATATACATTTTGTACAATCTGTGGTGTAAAGAATATTTGTTATTAAATTATAGGATCACACAAAAGTATTTCATTATATAATTTTATAGCAGTAAAAATTGCCTGGAGCATGTTTTAATTATGTTAAACTAATTTACATTTTATGAAACTGATATACGTTGCTGTTGTTTACTACAAGTTACTTCCTGTATAATAGAAAGCAGATAGTGTTTACAGTTACATACAAAAGATTTCAAATACTATACTTTATCCAAAGTAATAGTATACTATTACACCAAAATCTGACTTCATTATAGTATAAAACTTCATTATAGTATGAACACACCTCGTTTGCTATATGCTTGAGGTGCAATTTCCAACTTTTTTACTTAAAAAAGGGCATGGGAAATAGAATTTTATTTCTTAATATGCAGCGTGTATAAAGATCTGTAAGTATTATACAGGACTGCAAAATAGTTCAAGTGCATTTCTGTCTGTTGGTAGAAATTGCTGAGATGAAAATTCAACCATTTTGTTACTAAATTAAATTTTAGCATACTTTGTTAGTTATATAAAAATCTTATCAATCTATAGAGGGCTGCACAAAATAATTGAAGTCTTTTTTGATTATACCTGGTAATTGCTGCAACTGCTTTCAAATTGTTATTTATAATTTTTTTTTTAAATATTTACTTATGTATGTTCTTTACTTGACTAAATGGCAAAGTTTTGCTAAAGTATTCTGAATGCATAAGGGCTATATTTTTTCTTTTCTTTCTTTTTTTTTTTTTTGATAAACAGAAGGGGTTATTTAATTTCAGTGAGATCTTTATGTAATAAAATGGTCTTTTTATGATTGTTTCCATTATATGGACTTCTTCATGTTCAGATTATCTTCAGATCATATTAGTCTGAATGATTGAATTTTTTTACTGTATAATGAAAAAATTTGTTATAATATTTAAACGAAAGCATGTTATAACAAGCAAATCTGTGGAGCACTTTCAATTTGGTTATAGGATGCTTTGACTGTATTAAAATAATGAAATTTGCCACATTATACGATCTCGAAAAGGAGTATGTTCACTTTTTTCCTTCTAAATTTTGTTTAACTGATTTTAGTAGATAACTTGCCATGGTATATATATATATATATATGGAACTTCCTTTATAAATGTTTGGATCTTGTCTTAAAACTAAATGTATAATTATATATATATACACACACACTATATGGCCATTAATAACTGGATACTTTCAGTTTTAAACATTTTGTCACATTTTTGTATTTAAATTGTTTCTAGTCAGGCTCTTCTGGAACTTCAGCATTATAAAGGATATGTTTCACATCATGGATTTGATAAGTAGGATAATGGGGCCAACAAAAAAATCAAAGAAAAATAATATTTGTAATTACTCTATAAATTAAAATGCACAAAATGATCTATTGCTGTAGAATACAAATTTGTGGATACTGTACGACATGTCCAGTGACTTTTGTTTGAATAACACATTCATAGACATATGGTGAATTTTGTAAAAAGTTGAAGAAATTCCTGCATGTTTTTAGGTTATATCATGCAGGGTTTTCAACCTAATTTAATATCAGTTTCAGAAAAATTAGAAAAGTGTAGTAGAAACAATATAATGCAATTAGTAATAAGCAATAATGAGCAATAAATAAATGAAAATTTTTATGAAATATGAGCATTTGTGCCAAATAATTTTTATCTGCATATGCATAAATAATAACAAGAATTTTTTTACATAATTTAATAGTCAACTTTAGGGAGCAGCTCTTTAAAACAATCCAGTCAAGTATTTGAAAATTCAGAAAGAATCGGCAATATAATGAGTGAACTGATTTGTAATTGCTCTCTAAAAGCAGCTGAATGATAAGGAATTTTCCAAAAATTGTCACTTTTAATTTTAATTTTATTGATGCTCTAGTTCTTCTTGAATCTATCTGAACAAACCTATTCCATGATAAAAGAAGTATTAAATTTTAAATATTTGTTCCAAATCTACTCATTGATATTCATTAAATGCTAACTCTTTCCTAAAAGTCAGTTAATAAAAATTAACTGTTTGTGGAAAACCCTTTATCATTCAACAGCAACTAAAAATTGGGCCTACTCTATCGACAATATCTTTCTGAATTTTTATGATGTTTGACTGAATTTTTTTAAAGAGTTGCTCCTTAGAGTTGACTATTAAATATAGAAAAATCCTTGTTATCTATCATTTACGCATGCACAGATAAAAAATATTTCATATAACTGCCCATATCCATAAAATATGTAATATATGTATATTCTGATTGCATTGTATTCATTCCACTGCATTTTTCCAATTTTTCTGAAACTGGCATTTCATTTGGTTAAAAACCCTGCAATGATATAAGCTAAAAACATGTAAGATTTTTTTAAAAAACTTTTCAAAAAAAAAAAAAAAAAAAAAAAAAAAAAAAAAAAAAAAAATCACTGGATATGTTGTATAATATCCATTTATTTGTATTCTGAAGCAATAAATCCTTTTGTGCATTTTAATGTGCTGGGTGATCACAAATATTATTACTTTTCTTTGATATTTTACGGCCCCATAATTGTCTACTATATCAAACAGGTGTTGATAAATATGAGGTCAAACATAATATTTATAATCCTGATGTTTCAGAAGAATCCAACAAGTATATTTTCAAATATTCAACAAAATATCTAAAATTAAGTTTCCGCTGATTAATGACCATATACTGTATATTTGGTTTGGATGGATGTTGGGGGTGAAGTATAATAGCATATGTTCACAAGCTTTTGTTTAAATTTGCATGTATTTTACTTTACTGATAGTCTTTAAATGAAAAAAAAAAACTTGCTGCAGAATATTTTATGTTCTGCAATGAGACATTAAGGTCATTCATAACAAGCTCATTAATTAGTTACTTCAACTAATCAATATTCTTTCCTTCCAAATATGATTAATTTTTTTTTTTTTAATTTGCTAACAAAATTGGGTGTAATAATAATAAAAATGTTTTTTTGTTTTACAGCTACTTCAGACGTGCTTGCTGAAGACTCATTATTGCCTGATGTGTCTGTAAGTATATTAAAGCTATAGAATTTTCAATGTAAAGCTTCATTAAAATTGTTTCATTTGTAATAATACTAACTATGCCTTTTAAATACTTTAAAACAGGGTTGGCAACAACATTTTTTTTCATGTTCCAAATAAAATGGATTTATTTAGAAAAAATATAGATGAAAATACTTTTTTAGAGAAACTCATAATGAAATTTAACAGTTAGAAAAAGTTTAAAAATGAAACATTTAATTGCTTATCTATTGGTATATTTATATATTACTTGATAAAGGATTAAGTTCAATAAATCTAAGTTCAATAATTTTGCCCATTCTCTGACAACAATAACATATAAAGATTTTTCCTGTAAATTTAATATTATAATTTTTATATTTGTTTTTAAATATCTGTTTAATGTTATATAATATTTAGTCTCACTGTAACTATTCAAGTGATCTTTTTTGGTGGTCAGGCTATTTTTTTAATAATAGTAAAAGCATTGGTTCCAACTCAGTCAACTTTACTTTAAATGTGTTGCAGTAAATATTATTTATGTATAATTTATCTGTATAAATTGACTTTAGAAAATTCATTATTTTATATCTTATACTTTTCCTTTCTTCCCCCCAAAATGCAAGCTGATCAAATAAACAAGTATGTATTTCTTATATATATCTAATAAAACTTTTTGTATTCAAAAACTATAACTTTTAAGAAAAATCAATTGTAGAGAAATAATTTTTATATATTTTTTATCTATATTGTATTTTGATTTCAGGTTTATTTACCTTATAAACCTTGATTAAAGTTCTTTATTAAAGTACACTGTAAAATATATCCCAAAATTTCTCAAATATGTTTATAAGCACACACATTGTCATATCTGCAGACTTCTAATTATCAACTGATTATAAGAAAATTAATCTAAAGGACTTACTAGTTTTTTAGTTCACAGGCTATCAAAGCCTGAGAGCTTATGTGCCCGCCCGTTCTGTATGTATGTATGTATGTACGTGCGTGTGTACGTTCGTACGTAACATGATAACTCATGATAAAAATATCCGATTTACATGAAATTTTGGATTTAGGCTTATTATGATAAGACGCTTCCCTGATTAGTTTTGAGAGTTCATTCGATAAGTATAAGGGGAATGGGGTTTAGTGCCCCCCCCCTTTATATAACTGGGTTTTTCATGCAGAATTAATAGATTTCATTGAAATCTTAGATGTAGGACCATTCTAATGAGGCGCCTCCATGATTAGTATTGGGTGTTCATTGGATAAGTTTAAAGAGGGGGGGGGGTAATCCCCCGTCTTAATTTAGGTTTTTCACGCAAAATTTACTGATTTGCTTCAAATTTTGTAAATAGGTTTATTCTGAAAAGGCGGTTCCATGATTAGTTTTTGGAATTCACTGGATAAGTACAAATGGAGGATAGGGGAAACTACCCATCATAATTTATGTAAATGGTTTTCATGCAGAATTATCTGATTTTTTTCAATTTTTGGATACAGGTTCATAGTAATAAGAAGCTTCGCTCATTTGTTGTGGTGCTCTTTTGTTAATTATAAAGGGGGGTACGGATGATTATCTTTCCCTTAAGTTAGCTAAATAGAGTTTTATGCAGAGTTATCCGATTTGCTTTAAATTTTGGATGTAGGTTCTTTCTAATAAGTTGAATTTCTGAACAGTTTTGGAGGTTTAATGGTTAATTATAAAGGAGGGAACAGGGGACAACGTTTCTTAAATTACATAAATGGGTTTTTACTATGCAGAATTATTTGACTTGCTTTGAATTTTGGATACAAGTTTATTATATGATAAGGCGTATCCCTGATTAGTTTTGGGGCTTCAATGATTAAATATAATGAAAGGAAATGTGGGGGGAGTACTTCCTTCCTTATTTTTTTTTCAAAAGGCAATATTATATAATGCTGTAATATACAATTAGTCTGTATTGTCTGTGAGCTCTATGCCATCAGTTTAACTGGGCATCATTCTTTTTTTATTTTGCTTGTATGCCTGTTCCCAGACTTTAGTATATACCTGCATATTTGTTAAACTATAAGCAGATTTTCTCAAATGAGGTTGTGTTTTACCTATCTTAACCTCTTCAGTCCTGAGAAAAATCTGCTGCATAGAAAAATTATTTTATTAGCAAATTATGGTGCTTTTAGGCTTAGAAAAAAAGAAAATAAAATTAGTTTTTAATTTTTAAAATTTTTAAATAGTTAAAATTTATGTACCCATATGGGTACATCAGGTCGCAATTGAGTAAAAATGTAATTTTTTAAACAAATAAAACCAATTTTGTTTTACAAAAATAAAACTATTTATTGTTTAAAAGTTATATCAATTTAAACAACTTAAATGATTTTTTTACCTAAAGCTATGTATTGCGCAAAAATATTATACACATCTTGTAATATTGTAATGCATATCTTGCTACTATACATCTATCTGTGTATCTGATGTATCTGTGGCTTCCAGTAATAACCAGATATGGCACGTTTTTGAAAAAATTGAGATAATTTGGGAAAATATAGCTTTAAAAGAGTGCTTTAATCTGCCATATTACTGAAAAAAAATTGAATACCTCCCGTCATAGGGTGACTATAAAAAAAAAATTGATCATAATTCCAAAATTTCGGACATAAAATGTATCGCGAATTCCGACAAATGGTTGCAAAAACAAATTAATTTCGATTTCGTCAAAATATCGCGAAAAAATGTCAATTTTCATTAAAAGACCGCAAAAAGTTACACAAATTTCGCATTAGATTACGAATAAACGAAAATTGCATTTTCGAATGAATTTCCTGAATTTCCCCTTCCCGTTCTTTTATAACTTTCAGAAAATTTGTTCTGAATCCGATTTTTTCCCCCTTTCCAAAGATTCAATGAAGAATCATGATGAAATGAATGAATCATGAATCTTTGATGAAATGTGCTTTTTTTAAAAGATTTTTTTAATTGATTTCATGCTTTTTTTTACAAATTTCTCCTTTTTTCTGCGCTTTTCGACAGAATTTATGTTTTTTTTAAACCAATTTTTTTTTTCAAGTATTGCTTCAATTATCAAAATTCATGATTCATTCAAAGATTCACGATTCATTTCTGAAAATTTTGTGAAATGATCGTGGAAAAATCCCGTGTAAGCCCCCCTCTCTAATTATTTTATGATTTTTGTCACGTTTGGGGGAGGGGCGGATTAACGGTATTTTACGGTACTGTTAGGAAAAAAAATCACCGTATCCGCTGCGCCGCACTAAGCATATTTTTACTTTTAAACTCATATGCGTCGCGGCACTTATTCCCGAAAATACGGTATTTAAATAATATTATTAATTTTGTATTTATTTATTAATTTCTGGTTAATAATTTCATTTTTATGATTTATTAATACAGCTTATTAATGTGTTTCTGTTTAATATGTTAACCGCGATTACCACGGAAATTTCACCTGCGGCGTTTACGACAATGCGGCGTTTACGACCATTTTCTAAATTTTTTTGAGTGATTTTCCGTGATGCGGCGTTTCTTCCAGAAATTACGGTAATATATGCAATGTTCTAGAATTTTATGACACAACTTTTAATGAAATATAAGAATAGTTAAATATTCCTATTCAATTTCTACTCACTCACTTTAATTTCCATAATCAGTATGACATATACTTATTTATACCAAGATCCGTCAAAATGATGGCTTTGGCAACTCAGCTCATGGGGTATAATATTCCCCATTTTCGACATGGGCTAGCCCTTTTCACCCATGCACAGTTCGCTCCAGATTTCTATAAAATGTTGTATAACAGTAATTGGTAAATTTAATCAAAACACAATCATTATTAGTGATAATCATCATTAGTGATAACCATCATTACTTCTAAAGTGATAAATTTCTTGGTGAAAAGTTCAATCTGTGCAAAGTGTGATCGGTAAAAAGTCTAATCTTGAAAAATAGTATGAACATATTTTTATAAAAAAATAAAATTTTTTTTTTGTAAATTCTGGGCAACAATGAAACAATTTCTAGAAAGAAAATTTTTTTTCGAAGAATTCAAAACACTCTCTAATATAAATGAAGATTTTTCCAGAGGTGATTCTCGTCCGAAAATTCCGAAATTTCCGAAAATTTAAGGCATCCAATTCCGAAAATTTGAAATTGGGTTATCAGTTCCGCTTAGTTGCCAATTTGTGCGGTTTTGCGCGCGGAAAAAACAGTCGCGGAGAAATGCAAATTTCGTGAAAGGATCGCCGAAAAAAGCACACATTTCGTCAATATTTCTTGGAAAAACGACGATTTCGTCAATTTTTTTTTCAAGGAACTTTGTCAAAAGGTCTCTGAAAATCGCGAATTTCATGTGCGAATCGCGGAAAAAACGACAATTTCACCAAATATCGCAGATAAAACGCTGATTTCGACTAAGAACGCGGAAAAACGTCGATTTCGTCTAAAGATTGCGCATATAACGCCAATGCCGATTTCGATAAAAGATCGCTTAAAAATATTTTGTCAAAAAAATATTGGGAAAAAAAAGGCCGATTTCATTAAAAGATCACGGGGTAAAAAACTCCGATTTCGTAAAAAGATCGCTTTAAAATATTTTGGCAAAAGAATATTGAAAAAAAAGGCCGATTTCATCAAAATATCACGGGAAAAACGCCGATTTCGTCAAAAGATCGCGGTGATAAAACTCCGTTTTCGAAAAAAGGTTGCGTAAAAATGCAAATTTTGTCTAAAGATCGTCAAAAATATCGCCGATTTCGACAAAAGATCGCAATAAATTGCCAATTTTGCTAAAAGATCGCAGATAAATAGCTCATTTCATCTGAAGATCGCGGATAATCGCTGTGGGGAGGGGGTAACTTACAGAATAAAACGCTGATTTTTTCTGAAGACCGCGGGAAAACGTCGATTTCGTCTAAAGATTGCGGATATAACGCCGATTTCGATAAAAGATCGCGGAAAAAAACGCCGTTTATGATAAAAGATCGCTTAAAAATATTTTGTCAAAAGAACCTTTAAAAAAAGGCCGATTTCATCAAAAGATCACGGAAAAAATGCCGATTTTGTCAAAAGATCGCGGGGATAAAACGCCGTTTTGAGAAAAGATCGCGTAAAAATGCAAATTTTGTCTAAAGATCGTCCTAAAAACGCCGATTTCACAATAAAAAAAACACGGAGCAACGCCGATTTCGTCAAAAGATCGCAGAAAAACCGCCGATTTCGACAATAGATCGCAATAAATTGCCGATTTTGCTAAAATATCGCAGATAAATCGCTCATTTCGTTTGAAGATCGCAGGAAAACGCTGATTTCGTTTGTAGATCGCGGGGGAGGGGGGTAGGGGGGTAACTTGCAGAATTTCCCCCGCCGATTTCCGAAAATGCGATGTGAATTTCCGAAATTTTTTTTCCACTCAGAATCACCCCTGGATTTTTCAGACGCTAATTCAAGTAATGATAATTTAGACATATCTTGCGGGGAAAATAAAACTGATTTTTCAGACTCTGAAGAAACTGAAAATGAAATTAAAGTATGCGATTTTGAAGTAAGTGAACCCCACTAGTGTGCCCAATATTCTGTTAAAAAGGACATTAATGGATTTTATTCAGACACGAATTGCATACAAAAATTCAAGCAATTTCTTAAAAATAATATTTTTGTATCTTTGCTGTAAAATATCTGAATAGTACTTAGATCATAGTTTATGAAAGATATTTTTGCAACTATTTTAGCAAAATGTTTTAGCAGGTTTAATTTTTTTTTTAATTTTAAAATTTTGTGAAAAATGTGATCATAGTCAAGTTTTTTGCATCTTGTAGTAAGCTTACTATAAGGAAAGACAAGACCGGATAATTCTATGGGAAATATCTGAGCTTTAAAACCTGTTTCCTTGGAAACTACCAAATAATTTTGGCGAAAATTGCAATGCATATTAACTACATTATTCTCAAGATTTATGGCAGATGTTTTTTTTCAGCTACTAAATTTTTTTATTTAGATCAGTGGCAAATTTTCCATTTTCATATTTTTTTTTCTTTGAAACTAATTAATTTTTTTTTTTAAACTGCCATGCACGATCCTGTATTTATACTCTACCCTCCAAAAATGCTTTATTGAAATCATTGAGTACTTTAGGATTTAATAAGATTTTTAGTTGAAAAGTACAATTTTCCAGAGAGCTAAAAAATTTACACACGTCTAATATGTGTGAAGTTCTTGCAAATTTTATTCAACACATGAATTAAAGTACATAAAAACACTTGGATAAAATTTTATTACACATAATACATGAGTTTAAAATGTTAGAATGAAATTAATGTGAGTGGGCGTGAAGTCCCAATCCTTTCTTCTCTTAACAATCTAATATTTTCAAGAATGGGAAAATTAAATTTTTTAACGCCAAAATTATTTTATTTTTAAAATAAAACCTTTATAAACTATCTTCTAAAGGCTTTGATTATTAAACTTTTCTTTTTAAAAGGATGGATTAAGAGGTGTATCAAGAGAAGAAGCAAGAGCTGAAGATACACGTGAAGAATCACGAGAAGTCACTCAAGCTGATTTATCTGGACTTCCATCTCGAATCTCTCATGTATCTAGAATTTTACAGGAAAGTCATGATAGGGATCAACTATCACCCACTAGAATTTCAAGAATGTCTTCTTTTCAAGGCGGTATGTTGTAAATCTAATATTATTTTTCCTGAAATTTTTAATATTTTAAAGAACTTATTACCAACATGTTTAACACATATGGTAATAAATATCTTCATTTCTAGAAATTCTCTGAAATTTTCTTTAATAAAGGAAGGACTCTAATTTTTTATTTCTATATTCTGATTCATTTCTCTGTGTAATCACATTATCTTAATAATATTATAAATGTGAAAGAGTGTGTGTGAATGTTTCAGCCAAGTCAGTGTGAAAATGGATGAATTAATACCTTTCTATTTTTGCATATAGATGGATTTTAACCCAAAAATGAACATAGACTATTTTTCATTCATCTTATTCACATATTTTTTTAGAGAATCAATCAATATTTTTCCTATAAATTTTAAGTCTTTCTTTATAGTTGCCATGAAAATCAAAACACTAAATAATAATTTCTGCCAAAGAGTTTTCAATAAAAAAAAATTTCATGTAATACACACACACACACACACACACACACACACACACACACATATATATATATATATATATATATATATGTGGGGTTAAAGAATGAAGTATTCAGCAATAAAATATAATAAACTCAATGATTTAATGAACGTGATATCCCAAGTGAGATTCATGTGATGATGCGTGGAAAGAACGAGGTGTTCTATAGATTTCAGCGATGGCGAGTTTGATGGACTTTTAATGCAAAGCTCAGGGAAGCTTATTTATACTGAATATTATTCAGTTCTACTGTTATTTTTGAATGCTACGTATATATTTTATGTCTATTAAACCTTTTTATCTTATCAAGAATATTTCTTTTGCTTAAATCATAAGTTAATCATTCAATATCCCACAAGTTTTGGGTGCTCGTTGCCGGGATTTGAATGACTTGGATTTGAATTTGAATTTCTCTACAGATGTTATATTGTACTAAGAAGAGTTCGGCCTAAAAAAAAAAAATTTTTTTTAAACTAAAACGTATAATATATAAAAAAGGAACTGTTTGTTATATGTGTAATGATTAGAGATTATCCGTAACCAAGCCTGCAAGATAGTGCACTATATTGTTTTGTTGAAGTGTAAACAAAAATTATAATGTCTGTTCTGAATAAAGCTAGAAAGGCGGACTTGTTAACATTGTGTGATGATCTAGGTATAGTTGTGCCTCAGAGTCCAAGAATCATTGATTTGATAAAGTTGGTGACGGAATCGAAGGATTATGAAGAAAATTTTGTAAAAGTTCGACTTGAAGTCATTGCCGCGGAGAGAATAGAAAAAGAAAGACTAGAAGCAGAAAAAGAAAAAGAAGAAAGAAGATTAGAAGCAGAAAAAGAAGAAAGAAGACTAGAAGCAGAAAAAAAAGAAAGAAGACTAGAAGCAGAAAAAGAAGAAAGACGGTTACGGTTAGAAGCAGAAAGAAGATTAGAGGAAAAGAAGATGGAGATGGAGTACGAATTACGAAAAATTGAACTTCAAGGAAATATGACAAATACAAGTGACGGTTCGGCTGTTACTGGTTCAGGTAAGCAACCAGATTTGTCTAAATTAATGTCACACTTTGATGGGAAGGGTGATATCAGTATCTATTTAGCTCTATTCGAGAGACAGATTTCTAGGATGAATATAACAAAAGAAAATTGGGTAATGCACTTATTAAGTTTAATGCCGCTAGAAATTGCTAATGTTATAACTAGAGAACCAGAAACATTAACAAATAACTACGATTATGTAAAAAACTTGCTGCTCAAAAGATTCAAATTGATGCCAGAAGAGTTTAGGCAAAAATTAATGTCGCATAAGAAAGAAAACTCAGCCACTTGGCGCGATCTAGCATTTGAGTTAAGGAATTATTTAGAAGAATGGATTACCGGTCTTGATGATCCAATTTTGAAGATTTAAAAGAATTAATATTAGTAGATCAAATCAAGAGAAGGTTACCGATAGAAATGAAAGAACATTTTATCGATGATCTTCCCAAAATTAAAAATGTTGATGTATTAGTTTGTAAGCTAGATGATTATGAAACAGCAAGGCGTAATGTTAAAACCATGAATAAACACTCACACCACTTTGAAGATAGGAAGTCAAAAATGCGCGAAAATAACAATTCAAAACTGTGGTTACCATCTCAACGTTATGATACTTTAAGAAAACAACAATTTACAGATAATACAGCTAATAGAAATGAATCTTCTAATTTAAATGAAAGAAACAGGGCACAGAACAAATGCAGGCGTTAAAAAAATTAAAAGAAATATTATCGCAAAATCCAGTATTGCATTTATTTAAACAAGGATCAGCATTAGAATTACACACCGACGCCAGTAGCCATGGTTTCGGAGCAGTACTACTACAAAAAGCGGACGATGGAAAATTCCACCCTATACAATACATGAGTAAAAAGACAACCCCGCAACAAGAAAAATATTGTAGTTATGAATTGGAGGTATTGGCAATAATTGAAGCTCTTAAAAAATTCAGGAACTACTTACTTGGTACAAAATTCAAGATAGTAACTGATTGTGAAGCATTTCAGAAAACATTAAACAAAAAAGATTTGGCTCCAAAAGTCGCAAGATGGGCTTTATTCATGGAAGAATTTGATTATGAAATCACACATAGACCAGGAAATAAAATGAAACATGTAGATGCTTTGAGCAGGAATACTGTTTTAGTAATTACAAGATCACAGAGTGAGATGACAGCTAGAATAGCTATAGCACAGGAGAAAGATGAGCTCATAAAATCAATAAAATCTTTAGTTGAAAAAGGTGAAGAAAATGAATATCTTATCAAGAATAACGTGTTGTATAAGTTTGATAACGGAAGAGAGTTACTTGTAGTGCCTGAAAAAATGCAAAAAGAGATTATTCGTAAAACACACGATAAAGGGCATTTTGCTGCAGTCAAAACAGAAGAATTATTAAAAAAAGAGTTCTTCATCCCTAACCTGAGAAAACAAGTTGAAACAGTGATAGTAAATTGCATCGAATGTATTCTATTTAACAAGAAACGTGGCAAAGCCGAAGGTTTTCTAACGCCCATACCAAAAGAGAATATACCATTAAGCACATACCACATTGATCATATTGGACCGCTGCCATCAACAAACAAGAAATATCAGCATATATTCACAGTTGTAGATGCCTTTACTAAGTTCGTATGGTTTTATCCGGTGAAATCCACGACAGCTCAGGAAGTCATTTAAAAGTTATCATTGCAACAAACTGTGTTCGGGAATCCCAGCAAAATAATAACAGATCGGGGACCAGCGTTCAGATCAGATGAGTTTATAGAATACTGCAAAGAGCAAGGGATAGAACACGGTAAAATTATGGCAGGGATGCCCAGGGGAAACGGACAGATCGAAAGAATTCATAGCATCCTGATTCCTGTACTAGCAAAGCTATGTGGGAATGAGCCCACAAAATGGTATAAATATGTGGCAGATGTGCAGAGAATTCTCAATAGTACAGTTACAAGAAGTACAAAATACAGCCCGTTTGAATTGATGATTGGCGTAAAAATGAAAAATAAAAATGACTTAAGGATTAAAGAAATACTAGAGGAAGAAGATATAAACCACATGATGATGGAACAAGAAAATGTAAGAGAAGAAGCGAGAAAAAATATTTTGAAAATACAAGAAGAAAATAGAAAACAATTTAACAAGAAGAGGAGAGAGCCCAACAAATATAAATTAAATGATCTCGTGGCAATCCAAAGAACGCAATACGGCACAGGTCTGAAATTAAAGGAAAAATTCCATGGACCTTATAAAGTTACTAAGTAAAGTCAAATGATCGTTATGATGTAGAGAAAATTGGAGACCATGATGGTCCCAACAAGACATCAACTGCTGCAGAATATATGAAGCCCTGGAGTAACGCATCTGCATAACGGGACATGTTTTTGTTTTATGTTTACCTGTTTTGTTTGTGTAATTGTGTGCCTAAATTTTTATAAGCAGCTGCCGAGGACGTCAGAAACGTCAGGATGACCGAGAATGTGGGATTAAAGAATGAAGTATTCAGCAATAAAACATAATAAACTCAATGATTTAATGAACGTGATATCCCAAGTGAGATTTGTGTGATGCTGCGTGGAAAGAACGAAGTGTTCTATAGATTTCAGCGATGGCGAGTTTGATGGACTTTTAATGCAAAGCTCAGGGAAGCTTATTTATACTGAATATTATTCAGTTCTACTGTTATTTTTGAATGCTACGTATATATTTTATGTCTATTAAACCTTTTTATCTTATCAAGAATATTTCTTTTGCTTAAATCATAAGTTAATCACTCAATATCCCACATATATATAATCATTAATTGTATTACAGAATTGTTTTACAGAATTATTGAATCATTGAATTTAATAACTTATACCACATTGAACATGGAGGAAAAAATAAATAATTAAAATGAATACAAATGGAATTTGTAGAACCAAAGCAGAATCTTTGGGCCCCAAATACAGCTCATATTCAAAATATTAGAATAATTACCTTTTTTTTAGACATTGAAAATATCGTTTGGTAATTTAATGTCTTTTAATGAAAATATGCAAACGATATTTTTATTAAGAACTTATTGTTGATTAAACTTACTTGTTATCTTAAATTTAATATCATTTTTGAAAAGATTAATTGCAAAAAAAATTATTTTGAAAAGTCAAAATATTAGAATATTTATTCAAGTGGTTCAAAATATTAGAATATTTCACATTAATTCTCCTTTAATTATTACCAATTCTTAACTGGTGGCATCATTGATTAAATTCAGACTATTTTATTTAAAATCAGTATTCTTTTTTGCAGTTTGTTTCTTTTTCGTCTTAAAATGGGCCGTGTGAGTGATATTCCTGAATCTACTAAACTTCGTATGGTTGATTTGTATCGGCACGGTAAAAATCAATGTTTTATAGCGAATTATTTACATTGTTCGCAATCGAGCGTTAGTAAAATACTAACACAATATTCAAAAATTGGAAAATTTCAAAATAATCGCCGAAATGGTGGCCGAAAACCAAAAACATCTGCTAGAGATGACAGGAAACTGAAGCGTATAGTTAAGAAAAACCGTTTTAAAAGTGTGCGATTCTTGCACCGAAAATGGAAAGAAGAAGGAGTTGAAGTTTCTACATCGACAACATTAAGACGTCTCCATAAATTTAAATTTGAATCTCGTGTACCGAAAACAAAACCTCTCATGACTGCAAGACAAAAGCGTATAAGATTGAATTGGTGTAAATCAAGACGTTTATGCAGCAATGAAGATTGGAAAAATATATTATTTAGTGATGAAAGTATGTTTTGTGTTTCATATGGTAATCAAGGCATTCGAGTTTGGAGAATGAAGCAAGAAGCATTTGATAAAGAATGCCTTAAACGTTCCGTAAAATTTGCTGCTAGTGTCATGGTTTGGGGTTGTATGAGTGCAGAAGGACCTGGAAAGTTATGCATCGTCTGCAAAAAGGTTAACTCTCTGATATATCAAGAAATTTTAGAATATTACATGATTCCATCATCAGAAGATTTATTTGAAGATGATTTCATCTTTCAACAAGATTTAGCGTCCCTGCATACCTCGGTGTCAACTAAGAATTGGTTCCGCCAACGCAACATTAAGGTACTTCCTTGGCCACCAAATTCACCAGATCTTAATCCCATCGAAAACTTATGGTGTATAATGAAGAAAAAACTTCAAGAAAATCCTCCTTCAAGTAAAACTGAGTTAGTGGCACATATAAAGTCTATTTGGGCTAATATTGATAGAAATGTTTGTAAACACCTTGTATATAGTATGCAAGATCGATTGTACGCTGTTATGAAAGCTAAAGGGGATGCTACAAAATATTAACTACCATTTACTTCATATTCATAAGGTAATATTGTTGCATAAAATAAAATATTCTAATATTTTGAACCAATCTAAATTTTATTCTAATATTCTGGTGTGTTTAAGGAAGCTGTATACCTAATTTATTGTGCTGTATTTTATATTTTATAAATGTTAAAATCTTATCTAAACATTCCAGATTTAATTTATAAGAAATTTAATTGCATTTACTTAGTATAAAAAATAAATAAATGACAAATAATTTTTTCTTATTACTTTTTCTCAATTATTCTAATATTTTGAATATGAGCTGTACTTTGGAACTACAAATGAAGTGTGTGGATTCATCTTTGTATTTGCCATGAAAAAGCAAAATAATACGAATTTGGGGTTACAACACACATAAAACCAAAATTAAATGAAGAAAAAACATAAAAAACAAGGCACATCAAAATTACTAAATTGGATAGCAAAATCAAAAGAGAAAAAATAAAAATAATTATTGTCAACATGATAATAATAAATAAATAAATAAATTAGAAATGGAGTAATGTGATAACAGAAAAAATTAACCATACACCATAGTTTACCCTATTAAGGTTTAAAACAAAATCATTTAATTTGAATATGCTCAGCTAAACTCAATATCTTAATATAAGAAGGTTTAAGATTTAAAAGCAGATAATTAATATATTTACACTATACATTTAGAATAGTATTACAGGTCTCCAATTTATTAAAAGTTAGGTACAATTTAATCATGTAAATTATATTAATAGAATTAATTGATGTAGCTATACAATTATCCATACATTAGTGGCAATTAAATATCCAAAATAATGTTTTTCAATTAAAAAAATGCATTACCCATTCTCTGTTTTTTAAATATTATTCATTGCTTATTATTCAGACAACACTGCCCTCCTCCATACTCTAACACATCTACCCATTCATATATATATATATATAAAGTAAAATAAGTACCTATCTATCAAAAACAAGTTATTCTTTATTAAATAAATATTTCTCATTGGAAGCAGATTTATTTGAATTGTGACTTATATATGGGAAATTGCAATGATTTAAAAAAACGTATGCAGTAGGCCTCACTTTATAATTTATTTGACATACATATGCATCCATTTTTCCCAAAATTAAAAATATAATTTTAAAAAGGTTTTTTCTATTATTTCATTTAAAAATTTACTGTATAACATTAGTTTTAATTTTAATTAGTTATTAACATCATCATCTTAATTGCAATAAATGAGTATTTGTTTTATTTTGTTATTGTTTAAAGAATGTTTAAAAATGAACTAATTGTTTAATTTACTGCTATTTTCTTCATGTTTAAACAGAAATAGAGATTAATTTGCTTTTATCTTTAACTGCTGCAGTCAAATAATGGAAAAGTTATTCAGTCGAGCAGTGCACGGAAATAATAAAATGTTGCTTTTTAAATGGCAAAAGATTTTAACTAATGTGTTTAAAAAAAACCTAAATGTCAGCTCATTTTATGACACCTTTTAATTAAAATAATGTATCTAATATATATATATATATATATATATATATATATATATATATATATATATATATATATATAATGGATTATATTTTTTCTAGGGGCTGATCTATCAGTTCCTGATTTACCTGGGTAAGTTTCATGTGTATTTATTATTTTTCTTTATTTCTTTGGCATAATATATATATATTTTCTTTGAAAATTTGCTGTTTTTTAAAATTGTATTTTTATTTTGTATAGTTACATTTAAATTTTCAAAATAAATAAATAAATAATTTTTTTGGGGTTTTAGCATTAAGTCTATTCAAATTTTACAATAATCCTGCATTTTGCTCATTTTTTAATTGTAATTTTATTTGGTACTTTTCCAGTATATGACTCTTAGTGAGAGAAATATAAATTGAATTTTTATGCCACTTTTTGATTGGCAACACTTTTGATAGATAAGACAACATATAACTGAGTATGGTTAAAACAATGGTCCGTCGATTTATATTCCAACTCAGTCAAAACTTTGTGCTTACAATTTATTTATAGTACAGTAGAACCCCGCTAATTCGGACCCCGTTAATCCAAATCGATTTGGTCTTTTTTTTTTTTTTTTTTTTTTTTTTTAGTTTGAGAAGCTATTGGCTAATTTCTATAACATTAACTTGTTTCATCGTCGTATTTTGAATTAAAAAAAACCTTTTTATGAAATCTTTTCGGAAGAATTAAACAAAGTAAACATTTTTACTGACTTTAAATATTCAATTTGTTAAACAGGAAGGTGATTTTCTGTAAGTATGTTTTATTTTATTTCATTTTTTTTCCAATTCTCTGGATAATCTGGATTTTAGATAATCCAGATTGGGTCTGGTCCCAATTAATCTGAATTATCGGGATTTTACTGTATTACCAAATGCATAAACAATAGAAAATTGTCTTATATGTGATATAAATGGTAATTTATTTGCATTCACTTTTGTACCAAGATTAATACTTGGAAGAAATGCAAATCTTATTCATTTAATATATTTAATACTTAAATTAAATTAAATTGAAGAAAAAGGAAATTACACATAAAATAAATTTTTCTGTTTATAAATTTTTTTAACATTGACACAGCATAATGGTAGCTTAAGTTTCGATTTTTTATCAATAATTTTTTTTTAGTCTATGAACACCCATTATTTCTTGCTCCAAGATAAAATTTTGTTACTCAAAAAAGTTTAAATATTTATGTCCAATCCATCTTTAAATATTTATGCCAATGTTTGAATCATTTATAACATGATATTTTATTTTTATCTCTAACGCTTCTTGGACTTATGACAAATTTTTTCATAAGAAATTCACTGATAATCTAGCATCAGATTTTTGGATAACTTACACGTTTTGAAGAATTAAAAACAACAATGTGTACCATGATTGCTTATTTTTCTGCACATAATTCCTTAGAAAAATTGCATGTGGCATGCAAAAATAGGTATAAATACAGTAATAGAAATTTTACTAAAAAAATATTTGTATATTATATATAAAATAAAAGAAAACAATGTTCAGATAAATTCAGTTAACATTACAGTTTCCTCAGTGTTTGAGCAAAGCATACGTTTGCATTATTGTAACCAAACAAACATCAATTGCTGTTTAAGTTAAAAATCCCTATTTTGATTTTTTGCCACTTTTAATTAGCTAAAATTATCACATTTAGATACAGGGCACAAAATGTATGAATTTTCTTAATTTACAATTAATTTCAGTGTAGAAAATTGATAATTCAGGAAAAAAGAACACCATTTAACTTCATCCATGAGCTTAAATGTTAACTGCAACTTTTATTGTATACATTCTTATATGTAGTGCAGATAATGGATGTTTGCAGATTATACATTTGTAGATTTTACAAAGTTAATTGCATATATTTTAGATAACTTTTGTTAAGCTAAAAATATATGTTATTGATTGCTAATTCATATTATCCCAATAATTATTTTCAAGTTTTGTCACTTCATATTTTATTATGTCTTATTATTTCCCCCCTGATTTCTTTGTTTTAGGATCAGACCTGAATTTGATGAATATGGTGATATGCAACCTGAGCCCGAGCCTTTAGTGGAGCCTCAGTTTTCAGTTCCTGTGACTCAAAGAGATATTGAACTTGACAGATCAGAATTGCTTCATGAACCTGGAGCAGATTCAATTCCTGTATCTCAGAGAGTTACTGAATTTGTTCAGGAGGCAGACCTGCCTGGTGAACCTGAAGAAATGCAAGATGTGCCTACTAGAAGGAGAAGAGAAAGTACATATAATTTTACTATAAATATTTTTTATTTCCTAATTTTCATTAACTTAATTAACTATTAACTGTTTTATATAGGTCAACCAATTATTCTCTGCTCCAAAGAGAAGTAATCAAGTTTTTTAGCTATACATAAATAATTGATTCAAACTTTCATTTAGCATTTTTATAATATTAATAAATGAAATTCTAGCTATGCTGATCTGCAATGTACTTATTTTTTTAAAACTTTTTTAAAAATTAGTCTTTTTTTCTGTTATTATCATTTTCAGAAATGTTTGTTTTGTATCTCACATATAATTAAAAGAAAATAATAATAATAAAAAAAATAACAATAATTTTGAAATTTTCTACTAACAAAACATAGATTAATGATTAAACTTTTCTTTAAATAAATAAAAACCATAATTAATTATTTAAAATAAATAGATTTATTAAATTTTTTCATGCATGACAATAGTAGGTGCAAAGAATAGTTGATTGACATACATACATGTACTCCCAATTATCTAAAACCTGTTGAATAAAGATTATGATGCATAATTGATGTGGTCAAATAAATGACATTATTGTTCATTCTAGAAAGAAAAAAAGTGCTAGTTACTGTAAAGTGCATTACTGAAGTAAAAAAAAAAAAGGTACTAGCTTAGTAGTAAAATTAGTGTTGATTCTAAGCCATTTTAGCAGGGTGCAGTGCCTGATGGCTCCTTGTAATTCTTTTATGTGCCAGCAGCTCTTTTAAGCCCTACTGATGCACTTGGCAGCCTTTTTTAACACTTCTTATGTGCCCTAAAGTAATTTAATTAATCCTGGGAAAATTTCACAAATTCTAGGGGACTTTGAACAAACCAGTTCAAAATATTTTTTGTGAACAAAGTATAAGTGTGCCCTTTATTTTAGAATAGTGGTCCTGTTTTTGAAAAAATGTGCCCCCCCCCCTTTCTTTTAGAATAGTTTCCTTTTTGAAAAATTCCACTCTGGCGGCCCTTTTTTTCTTCTAGAGTCAACACTAAAAATGGTATAATTGCCAGAGAAAGTATGTTTAGATAAAGATTTAAAAAAGAGATATGGGAAATATTTTTCATTAATTGTAATAAAATGAAAAGAGAAAAAATAATTACAACAGTAATTTCTAAGCTTAAGAGAAAAAAGTTATCTCTTCAGCTTGAAAATTTATTTCTTCTATTTAAAACATTTTTTAAACAAGAATAATAAAAAGCAATATAGACAAATTAAACAGACATTTAACAAATACAAAATGGTGAAAAATCCAAAAGTTAACATCTATTTTTTTTTTCTTTTTTAAAGAAGAACTTTTTATTACTTACCCATCATACGTAGTATAGGGTAAGTCTTGCAATCGTTTTGAAAATCAAAAAAATTTTTTTGATAGATTTACACGTTTCAGATGATGGAGATTCCGAAAAACATATTTTTAGAAAAACATTTTTGCCGTCCGTCCGTCTGTCTGTAACCGCTCTATCTCCCAAACAAATTGAGATAGTGACTTGAAATTTTGTATGTACTTAGTTATGTAAGTATGGGATGAAGCCTATTTAATATCAGTAACCTTGATTATCCGGAACTATTTTTTTCGGACTCTCGAAAAATTCGTTCTGATGAAAGATATATAAAAATTTTCGAATTTTTTTATTTTAAGAAGTGGACATAAAAGGCAATAAAATAACACAAATTTTGTATAAAGAACGAAGTCAATCGGATTATTAGTTGCCGAGATATCTGTAATCCTGTTTTTCACATTCTTCGATTTTTCATGACCCTGTATTTCATTCAAATTTCAATACAAAGATATATTTTAATTGGAAATGAGACGCTTAATTCGATGCAGTGAATTTTTAGTTAATATGATTATTATTTTTGGAGTTATAAGGATGTTTCTTTTACGCAATCTGGTACTTACTTGAGAATTTTGGCGTTTTGTATAATTTGTCGAAATGGGTTCATCAGCAATTCATTATAGAGCATATGTATAGAGCTATGTATATTAAAAGTATTAAAATGTATGCTTAAGTTTTGTTTTGGAAGTGCAATGCATTTTATAAGTAGTTTACACATGTTTTATTTTCATATTTTATGTTATGCATATCTATGATGGGTAAGTGTTACGGTGGTCCCCAACGACTAGTTTTTTTGGTTGTCAGAGGGAAAGGGAGATAATCCTATTTCAGACAATTTTAAACACACAAAAAGTAGAATGTGAATTCCCCTCATGAAAAATTATTAATTTAACTTTTTCCATGTTTATCTTGCATCTAAAAAAAAGTGAGTTTAAGAGAATTTCGAAAATTATTGTAATTCTGAGATTTAGGATTTTCCAGTATTTTCTGCTTGGTAAACAATATCAGAAACATTTTGGTGCAGTTTTGAAAAAAAATCGCTAAATCTAATTTATGAACCACAGGTTCCAAAAAACCTTATTTTAAAATAATATAAAAAGAATAAATTTTCGTATAAAAGGTTTTAATCTTAAATCCTTGGAGAGATTCTCAACTGTAAGTTATCACATAGGTCACTTTGTAGGTTATCTGTAGGTGAAGGTATTTCAGTGCCTTCCTTGTCTTCACTTTTGCATTCATGTGTATTGTATTGTTTTATAGCATACTTCACATTGCAATCTTCTTTCTACTATTTGAATCCACATTTTGCGCAAAAGGCTTAGCACTTATTTCTGTATATAATTTCACAGGCTGTGTGATTGTAGTATCTCCAGAAAAGACACCCCCTCCACCATCTCCTTCCTTGCCTAGAAGTCCTCTACTTGATCGTGCTATGTTTTATATTGAGCAAGCTATAAATGAAAGCACCGAACCTGACGTGACCACTTTTACATCTATACTAAGTAGAACTCCAGGGACAAGAACATATGTTGCAAAAATGTTCAGCTTTCTCCTGAGTAAGTTCTCTTTGGTTTGAAATTAACTATATAAACTGCTGTGAAGTAGATTCCTGATTGTCTAATATTTAATTATCTGACATTAGTAACATAATTAAAAAATTATGGGATAGTTTATGTAATAAAATTTAAGTAAAAATGTTTAAAATAACTGTTACTAAATTAAAAACTTTCTTACTTTAGCATTTTTTGCAAACAAAATGGATAATATCTGATCAGAATATTTTACATGAATTTATTTCTTCTGAATAAAGTTGTAATATACTTCCGAATCTCAGATGTTTGAGATTTATTTAGCAGGTATTCTAAAGGTTAAAATTTTATTTAAATTCACAGAATGTTTAGGAGATGCATACACCAGCATAGCCATTGGAATTTACAATGTGATTACTATTGTATATGAGTAACGAGCTAAGCTCAGGATATTTATACAATTGCTAAAACAATAGAGACAATACAAAACTTTTATAATCTACTTGGCATTTGTCTAGATGAATATAGATTTTAAAAATAATTAGCACTTGTAATTCATATATAAATTTACATTATATTTTCTGTTGGTATTGTCAATAATAATATATTTCTTTAAATATTGTAACGAGTTAACCCTCGGAACTCACAATTGTTTTCAAAACTATGAGAACTTTAAATTATTGCCCAAGAGAGGATGGTAGCATGGAATGCCACTTGGAAATAATCAAGGCAAAGTTATATTATAGAGAACTTTTTTATTAATCCGAAGAATCATAAAACATTCTCTGATGAATAATTATTTACAGCATTTAATTATTTAATAAAGCGCGTAGACTTCTTTTCCACCAGCTTCGATCTAATTCCTTTCAGAGTTCCATGAATCAAAAGTTTGATAATTCTGTCAAGATTCGCTAATTGTCTTAATGTTCACTAAGTGATTTTTTGCACATTCACAATACGGAAGAAAGGTCTTCCTCTATCAGCTATTTCCTGCTCGATAAATATCTCTCAGAGAACCGTGTGCTCTAATCTCTCATGAGGAGAGCAAAAAGTGACTCTACGGGCGAGATTCCTCTCATCAAATTTCACTCAGGCTTCCACTATTCGGACCAGCCTCCAAGATCCTGCACCTTCCTCTGGGCTCACTAGCAGAGCTCCTCACTCTTTCTGAGAACTCTTCAGAACTGCTCCTGGAATCTCTCTTTTCATCCGATTCTGGTTTTTCCCTAGACCCCCCCCCCCCCTAGAGATCACAAACCAATAATGATCATTAATAACTTTTCTCTCATTAATGAGTTGCTAAGTCGGACCCCTATTGGTACGTGAACGTCATTCAGAAACGCCTCGGTTTTGGCGCCTCAAAGTCTGGCCTGCCTACTGTCTAGCAATTTTATTTTGAGTCGGTGTTTCATCAAAGGGCATCTCAGGTGGTTGTCTTATTCATCCGACTGTCACTGACCTGTTAGTTTCGTTGATGGATAGTGATGTAGCAATTTCTTTATATTTTTGCCGCTAGTTTCATTTTGAGAATAGTGTCACTATAAGTTTACAATTTTACGGCGAAGCCTATCTCAGAAATAAATGCATATTTCTACTGTTTCGCTCTAAAAACTTGTGATAATTCTGATTTCTTACAATATGTTAAAATAGCAAATGCAGTAAAACCCCGGTTATCTGAAAAGCATGAGACCAAAGCATTTTCTGTTAACTGGGGTTCCATAGGAATTTTTGAAGGCTTATGGTGAGAACTTCTTTGATGAAAAGCTGTGATCGCAATTTAGAATATAGTTATAGTAGAAATATTATGGTACCATATTCAAAGCATCCTGAAGTGGAAAAACAAAAGAAAGTCACAACATATTTTGTAAAAAAAATTAAGTGTGGTATATGATTATCTAATAAAGTGCCAAAATTATGCAGTAAACCAAATTATAATTTGACTTTGTTTATTTCACAAAGAATATGCTTTCTTAACACTATTTCTATCAGTGTGCAATAATACCCTTTCAAAGTTTTAATTTTTACTTATTTTGCTTCTATTTTTTAAAGTTAATATGCATTCAACTCTTCAATGTATTAAAAGTAATTCAGAATTGTTTTGAACTAATGTTAAGGCGTTTTAAATTGGACTTGTATGTGGGAATTCCATGAGAGCGAGTCTCAAATCTCTTCCCAGGCAATAATTGTCAATATATTTTATGGGGGGTGTTATTGCCCATTTTATGCGAGGCCCAGATGTGAAAAGTATTTTCACAAGTGCCCCTTGTTAAAAAAATAAAATAAAGAGATAGACAGGATGGGGATGTTTTTACGATCGTAGGAATCAGTTACACTCTGCGACAGTGGGCAATAAATATTGGGTTCGGACATAAAGATAAGAAGGCGTAGATGTTTATATCAGAAAACACCTGCTAAGTGACGATGCGTGGGGTCGTTGAGAATGGTGAGTCAGGCAGGGCAGCGATGCTCTTTGCAGCAGGGTCGTAGGTCATAGGGGTTCTTGGGCCTATCAGGAGGTTTTAAGTTTTTGTTTAATTTTTAAGTAGATCACGATTGGTAGGAGATATTTTGGAGGGATGGTTCTTTAAAAAAAAAAAAAAAAAAAAAATGATTGAAAAAAATAGAGGGAAAAAGTTTAGTTGGAGATTTTTTTCGCTGAGAGGCGGTTGAACATATGCCCCCGATGAAGTTGCTTTTGGGGCCGATAAAAAAGTAATCTCTCTAGCAGAAGCGGCAAGGAGGGCGGCTTACGACTGGTATTGGAGAGGAAAGCCTGGGTCCGCTGCGAAGTGCCGAGGGCGTACGGGCGTGCAGCAGTTGCTGATGGAATTCAGCGAACCTGCTTAGTGAAAGGTGGCCTGCTTGGAGTAGGGGATTAATTGACCATTATCGCGCCGTGAGACCTAATTTTGGAGAGCCGTGCCGAGGCATGTCATCACACAGGGCGCGTGAGCGTCAACATCCCGAGGAGGAGGGCTGAGAGACCTAGTCTTGGAGTGCCGAATCAAGGCTTGCCATCCATATCGCGAGTGTATGGATACTACGTAGGCGTGTGATGAAAAATCCTGTATCGGGGAGTCCCATCTAAGTATGCCGTCAGCCTGGGCGCGCGAGACCGCTGTATGGTTAATACACCAACCCTTCTTAAAAGCCAAAAAGGTATATTGTTTTTGCGAGAGGAGTAACACCATTGAAACGGATGCTGGTGAGTCATCATAAGATTGTTTCTTTTATTTTGCTTAAATATTTGATAACTCTTGCTAGAAGTGTATAAATGATAGAAAAAAAAATAACAATGATAATGTACATACGAACCGTAGATATGATTAATCTGATATAAATTCAGGAATAGTGAATTTTACTTTAAAATGTTGATGCTTGTTATGATAGTCATCATAAGATTGTTTCTTTTATTTTGCTTAAATATTTGGTAACTCTTGCTAGAAGTGTATAAATGATAGAAAAAAAATAATAATGATAATGTACATACGAACCGTAGATATGATTAATCTGATATAAATTCAGAAATAGTGAATTTTACTTTAAAATGTTGATGCTTGTTATGATGTTACATATGTAAAATAGTCAGGATAAACCATTGATTTTAATATTAAGTCATGTAATATATAAATTTTATATGATGAATGATTTAATTTTTGTATTGTGAAATAAATAATCCTTAATTAACTAAAACTCTATGGATTTCTGTAGCATAATTGGATTGAGTCGAGCATCGAGTTTGCTCTAAGGTTAATTGGAACGTTAATATATGTATATAACACAACGCAAAGAATTCTTGTGACGAGTGAGGATGACATTAATTTCCACTAACATCATGGTTGCTTCATAGGATTCTGACCATTGACAACTCTAGTAATTGGCTCAGGATTCATTGAAGTATAGTGAGTTTCTCTTGTTACGTTGTTTGTGAGATTCATGTTAAGGAATTGGGCACATTAGAGGAACCTGTTTATTTGTTATGAACTTGTGGGGTCTTTTATTTCTAAATTGAACTTGTATTTTTAATCTTGTACCTCTAAATTATACTAATCATGGGTTTGAAAGAATCTTTACAAGAGAAACTCACAACAAATTTGGAGCCGTGAATGGAAAAACCTGTCTATTGCTAAAATAATAAATAGCTAAACATTTAAAATAAATCAGTTTTTTTTTTTTTTTTGTATTAATATTACTACGATAATAAATTGATATTTCAAATAAATCATTTTTGTGTTATTATTGCTAAAATAATAAAAATATAAGTATTGAAAATAATAATATTAAATAGATATTTAAAATAAATCATTTTTGTGTTATTATTGCTAAAATAATAAAAATATAAGTATTGAAAATAATAATATTAAATAGATATTTAAAATAAATCATTTTTGTGTTATTATTGCTAAAATAATAAAAATATAGGTATTGAAAATAATAATAATAAATAGATATTTAATATAAATCATTTTTGTGTTATTACGGCTAAAATAATAAATGTATAAGTATTGAAAATGATAATAACAAATAGATAGTTACAATAAATCAGTTTCTTTTAGTGTTTTTTTTTTTTGTACAGCTTACAATGGCATTTTCAGTTATATCATGTGTTTATGCATGTGTATATATATAGAAATATAGTGCTTTGATTTTATTAATTTGTGTTATTATTGCTATGCACTATTTGATATGCTTAATCTATATATATAAAAGGAATTCTGAGGATAATTGAGGCACAGATAGGCTCTCATCCTCTATATTCCTTTTATTTATAGAGATTTTACACAGCTTAGGTAAACGCAGAAGAAATATAAAACAGATAATGTATTTATCACAAAAAATCGTCTGCTAAGAAAATCTTTTTTCATTTTGAACTCTATAAATAAAAGGAATAAAGCAGAAGAAATATAAAACAGATAATGTATTTATCACAAAAAATCGTCTGCTAAGAAAATCTTTTTTCATTTTGAACTTCTATAAATAAAAGGACAGATAGGCTCTCAAACAGTGAATCGTCGAATATAATTGAAGAACAAATGGAAGAACAAATGGAAGAACAAATGGAAGAACAGATGGAAGAACAGAAAGAAGAACAGATGGAAGAACAAATGGAAGACCTCTTCATTAACAATAAAAAAAGATATGCAAACGAAACCCCAGAACACCGAGAAGAAAGACTGGCGAAGAAAAGAGAGCAGAATAGAAAAAGAAGAGAAAATGAGACTGAAGAAAAGAGAAGAGAAAGATTAAGTAAGCAAAGATTAATAAATCGAAAGATTCTCAGCGATGAGACTGAAGAAAAGAGAAGAGAAAGATTAAGTAAGCAAAGATTAATAAATCGAAAGATTCTCAGCGAAGAATCAGAAGAAAAGCGTCGAGAGCGATTGTCCAGAAATGATGAGTATAAGAAAAGAAAATTATATGAAGAGAACGAAGAACAGAGACTTCACAGATTGAATGAAAAGAAATGTTATGATTACAACAGAAAATACATCGTCGTTGGATCTTGTTACAACAGAGCCTTCTTGCTATTTTTTGATGAACCCGGGCAACGCCGGGCAGAACAGCTAGTATAGATAGTAAAAGTGATGAAGATTGTTGTATGGGGACATCATAGCTGTGCTACATGAAATTTCTCCCCCCCCCTTTTTCTTTTTCATCGCTTTCTTTGCATATGTGAATATTGAACATATTATTTCAACATATTTATATTACTTTGTGCTTTTTATATGAATTATGGCTTTAACCGAAGGAGATAAAGCCATCTCGGCCATTCACCGTAAGACGGCTTTGGTAGATCATATAAATTTAATTCCAATTTTCAATGGGGACCCTGGGGTTATATCTTATGGGGAATTTAGGAGATCATTCGACAGACTTGCAGCTTTATATGGTTGGGAAGAAGAGGAAAAAATTTTTGTTTTGTTTACACGGGTGAGTGGAGCTGCAGCTCAATTACTAAGGACCTACGAAAAGGAGGCCAAAACATTTAGTCAATTGACTGATATTTTATCCAAAAGATATGATAGGAAAGATTCCCCAGCAGTAGCTTTACAAAAATTCATGACTTTCAGACAAACTGCGGGCATGTCTGTACAGGAGTTTTATGACAAAGCCAAACATTTATCACTCTCCGCATTAATAGTGGATGGGGGCGATCAGCAGGTAGTTGAACAGACCAGAAAAGAAATGCTAAAATCCATGCTGATAAACAATTTAAGTCCCGAAATTAAAAAAGGGGTAGTTGCCAAGGATCCTAAAGATCCGGAAGAAATTTTAAAACTGGCCCTCTTGGAAGAAAAATCATGGGAGGCGGTAAGAGCAGACACATTTTCTAATGCGCTTCTCACCTTGCCCTCTTCATCAACAGGGGAACAGGCCAGCAACCACTTTGTTTGTGCTGCCACATACGCTCCCAGGAATCAGGGCAAGGAAATAGATGATTTGAAAGAACAGGTGAAGCTCTTGACAGCTCAGGTTGCAAATTTAGTAGCTATCAACGGGCAACAAAATGATAGCAGGAGAGAGAATCTTTGCTTTAAATGTAATCTTCCAGGTCACTATGCCAGATCTTGTGGAAATTTCAATAACCAAAGGGGTAACTGGGGGACTTATAGAAATTTTAATCAGAACAGAGGGGATTATCAGCAGCAGAGGGGTAATTCGCAAGGATTCAGGGAAGACAACAGGTGGGGTAGGCAACGTGACAATTACAGACGGGGTAATGGAAATGGTTTTAGAAACGATAGAGGTCAGAGGCATGGGTCAACAGATAAAAGAAATCAGGAAGACACCAGGCAGGATGTAAAAGATAGAAATCCTCATAATGATATTAAAAATGATGACGAACCTTTAAACGAGTAGAGGCTGAGACGATTATGGCAGAGTCGACTCTTGAAAAGCCATCAGACTGTCAGCAATTTGTTTTTTCGGTATTCCCGAGTTGTGAGGCCAACTTACCTATTTTGTCCGTCATGATAAATAATACTTATTTGAAATTTTTAGCAGACACGGGTTCATCTATCAATTTAATTTGTCATAGTGTTGTTGATAAACTAGAAAATCTCAATATAAATATGTGTAATATTCCCATTCTTACTGCTGGTGGTGATACCAGATTTTAAATAAATCTGTGGATCTTAACTTTAAAATATTAAATGAGGAATTCTCTGACACATTCTATATGATTGAAGGTCACTTCATGAAAAATTTTAGTGGCATTCTAGGTATGCCTTTTCTGAGTAAACATAAAGCCATAATTTTTTGTGAAAATAATTTAGTAAATTTAAAAAATCAGGAAATTTTAGTAAATAAACAAACTGTTGAACCCCTTCAGGCTGCACTTACTGTTCAGGTCCCAGATAAGCCAGAAATTGATGTTGATAAAATTCAACAGGATGATAAAAGTGAAATTACCCAAAATGATAATAATATTTATGCATATGTCAAACATAAAGTAAACATTCCCCCTCTTTCTAAACAAATTATTGAACTTAGATGTCGAAAAAACTTGAAGGATATGGAATGTGATTTTGTTTTGGAACCTTGCAGGTATAAATTAATGGATAAAATGTTAGTCGCTAGGACAGTTTGCTCTGATGTACATGGTTTGTTTGTGTCTGTAATTAACTTTAGTGAGGAGGAGCTTACTTTAAATAAGAATATGACAATGGCAAAAATTAACTTTTGTAAACGAGAAATTGAAAAAATTAACTTTTGCGGGAATGTTGGGAAAGATAGTACAGATGTAGACTTTGATCATGCAGACTTAGAGTGGGAGGCCGATATCAACTTAGATCATTTAGGGGGACTTACCAAAACTAGAGTTAAAGAATTTTTAGAAAAAAATAAAGATATTTTTGCTGCATCTGTACGTGACTTGCCTGGTTGCACGACCATTCCCCATGAAATTCACTTAAAAGAGGACAAGCCGGTCAAATCTAAGGCTTATAGAGTCCCTGTTAATTTAAGAAATGAATTAAATAATCAGTTAGATGCTTTACTTGAGGCGGACATTATTTCGCCAACCATGTCAGAATTTGCATCTCCTGTCATTTTAGTTCAAAAGGCTGATGGGCAATACCGTTTAGCTGTAGATTACAGAAAACTAAATAAAAATTTAATTAAAGATAATTATCCTCTTCCGAATATCACAGATTCTATAGATTCTCTGGCAGGTTCAGTTTTCTTTTCTACGTTGGATTTAACAAGCGGGTTTTTTCAACAGGTAATTAGACCTGAGGACCGCCATAAAACTGCAATCATTACACATCGTGGGGTACATCAGTTCAATAGAATTCCTTTTGGATTGGCCACTAGCAGCGCAGGATTTCAGAGACTCATGAATTTTATTTTTGGGGATTTGGCAAATTTAGGGATCCTGGTGTATGTAGATGATATTATTATCTCTTCAAATGACATTGAGTCTCATTTAAATAAGTTACAAATGGTTTTTGATAGACTGAGAGAACACAATTTAAGACTTAAACCAAGTAAGTGCAAAATTTTAACTGATAAAATTCAGTATTTAGGGTATGAAATTTGTAGAAACCAGGTTGCCCCTATAAATAAAAATATTGAGGTGATAAAAAATTTCAAAATTCCCACTAACCGCAAAGAAGTGAGAAGTTTTCTAGGAACGCTTACTTACAATAGACGTTTTATTCCTGATTTTAGTAAAAGGGCAATTCACCTAACGAATTTAACTAAAGAGAATGGTGTTTTAAAATGGACACCTGAGGCCCAGAAAGAATTTGATGATTTAAGGGAGGCGTTAATTTCAAAACCTTGCATTATTTTACCCGATTTTACTAAGGAATTCCATTTGTACACAGATGCCAGTGCATATGCGCTTGGTGCGACTTTGATGCAGTATGGTGATGACAATTTGTTACATCCAGTCGCTTTTGCTAGTAAAAAACTTAAAGATGCTGAAACGAGGTATTCGGCGACTGAGCGGGAACTCTTGGCATTGGTTTGGGCAACGGCTCACTTTAAATGCTATTTAGCCAACACCCACTTTACAATATATACGGATCATGCGCCACTTACTTTTGTATTGAAAATCAGAGATCCCACTTCTAGAATAGCCAGGTGGATTTGTACTCTGTCAGATTTTGATTACTCAATTGAATATATTCAAGGAAAATTCAATGGGGTGGCAGATTTCCTGTCTCGTTATGTACAGAATATAGATATGGTGAATTGTGTACAAAATGTTAATAATGTAAATAATAATAATTCAATTATTTTAGAATCACAAAGTGATTTGGTTGAAAAAATTCGTAGGGGGCAAAAGAGCGACAAGAAGTGTGCTGAAATTATAGATAAGTTGGACAAAAATGTAAATATCGCTCCGACTTATCTTAAATTCTATTTTCATGAAGATTTGCTTGTTTGTGAGGATGTTAGAGAATCAATCCTAATTAATAAGAGTAGGAAGTTAGTTGTACCTTTGCAGATAGTTCCTGAAATATTCACATTAACTCATGACTCTTTAGCCGGATGTCACCAGGGATACAACAAAACTATAGAGAGAATTAGAGAACATTTTTATTGGCCAGGTATGACTGCTCATGTAAAAAATTTGGTTGATTCGTGCATTAGTTGTCAGCAAAGAAGGGCACACAAGTCCAAACACTTAGCACCTTTGCAAAGAATGACAACACCTTCTAGTCCATTTTCGGTTGTTCACTGTGATTGTGTGGGGCCCATGCCACCGACTATGAATGGAAATAAATTTATAATCACTTATATTGATGCGTTTAGTAAGTGGATTGAGGCATATCCAGTTCAGTCTATAAATTCTGAAATGGTAGCAGATACCTTAGCTGATTTTATTGCAAGACATGGGTGTTGTAAAACTATTATTACTGACCGAGGAAAGAACTTTTTAGCAGATGCCATGGAATTGGTGTATGTAAAATTGGGCATTAAACATAACAAAACGACTCCTTTTCACCCTTCCTCGAATGGAAAACTGGAAAGAGCACATCGAACGTTAATAAATGCCCTTTCGCATATAGTTCAAGAAAATCAGTTAGACTGGGATATAAAATTAAAATTTGCACTCCTTGCTATGCGCACTTCAATTCACGACTCTACTAATTTAACCCCGGCAGCTGTCGTTTATGGTAGGAACTTAATTCTTCCATATTCGATTTTTGATGCTAAGCTTCCAAGTAAATATATTGACGCTCCGTCATTTTGTGATTTACTTATTCCTGCTATGCAAAAAGTTTACTGTAGAGTATATGAAAATTTAGTTGCGGTATCTGAGAAGCAAGAGAAGTATCGAAATAAGACTGCAATTACAAAAGATATTGCCGTAGGTGACTCAGTTTGGCTGTATTCACCTGTTGTTAAGCCTGGCAGATGTAGAAAATTATCTAAACCAAATGTAGGTCCTTATCTAGTAGTAGAGAAGTTGAGTGAGGTAAATTATAAAATTGCGCTTTAAACGGATCTTACGAAAACGCAAATCGTTCATGTAGATAGACTTACTAAGCAGAAATCGCGAATGGAGTTCCCGCCTGATGTTAGTAAACAAACCACGGATGCCGCCGACAGTTCTGATGGGTCGGTTGATTCTGTCAGAAATATCGATTCCAGTCAAATAATCGTGGCGGAAGATACAATTCGGTTGGATTCGAATGGGATGCGAGCTACGCAGGCGCATGAAGAGAATACTACTGATTTACCGATTCGTAGATCTTGGAGATTTTTCGTGCCACGGGGTAATCGAAATGAGAACCGATTTGACCGCCCCTCCGGTAGAACTATTTGTACGCGTTATAATTGGCGGTAAATGTTCCGTTGCTACACAAAAGTAGTAAGCGGATATTTTGTTTATGTGTTTATGGTGTATTGGGGTGTAGCGATATATGATATGAGGGGATTTTGGGATACGGTAAGTAAACCTGTTAATGCGCATAGGCGGGGATGTGGTTGAATTTGAGGGACGTGAAGTTTAGATAAAAGGGTTCTCGTTTTATGTGTTTCAATGTTTCGTAAGCGCACGGGATGGCGTCAGTTTAGCGGGTACGTATAGTTGTTTTAATAGTGTCATTTGTGATGAGTTTAATTATTTTGTGTGCATATGTACTATTCCAGTATATGTTATGGTATTTTATTAATTCATATAATGTAAGCAGTGGTATTGTTCTAAAGTGGGAGTCATATGTAAACAATGCATGAAGATTAGGTCATGCGGTACTAATATAATTGTTCTTAGTAGGATTTTGTATAAATTAAAGATGTTTAGGCATATTATGGGTGGATTGTGGACTATGTCAGCTCTAAAAAAAGAAAAAAAAAATTTGAAATTATAAAAATAGTAAAAATTATGTTTGAGTTGAATGTCCCTGAGGTGTCCACAGCTATGATGACCTTTAAGCTTGCTCTTATAGAAAGGGAGCATAATGTAGTAACTGCTCTAGCTACCTGACCCTTGTAAACAAAAACTTTAAAAAACTTTGCATCAAAAGGGTAACTAGACAGATATTTGATTGTCATCGAGATAGTTATATGGCTTTATGATATACGATAGATAATTCACTGCTTGTAAATAGTTTCTCAACAATTGAAGTAATGTAAATGATTATGTGTTCTTATGTTTAATACTTGTTTTGTAATATTTAGGGCAAACTTCTTATATGTGCCTGTAGGTTTCAATAATTAAGATAGAAATATTTCAAGAAAAATGTATATATGGCTGGTGGTAACATGTTATTGGAATAATGTATTTTTGATATGTGTATATGTTGCAATTACAGGCTCAAATATTTGTCATACTCAAAATTAATGTATGTTGGTTTTGATAAAAATTTGCTTATGATACTTTTAATTCGCACTCACCAGTGTCCTAAGCATGGTGGTACTCAGGTAAGTTATGGGAATTAAATAGATTTCGCTGGTGAGGTGCAATGATGCAGCGTGGCAGAAATTGGAGACTTATCCGACAGCTAGAGATGATGGTCGATGGTCGATTCCAGTAGGGTAACGAGTGAGATGCTCGAGAGGTAATGTTATGCGGATGCAAGTCTTGTGGTACAGTACCGGTATGTATCTATGAGATTGGTTTATTTTCATTCCTAGACTTAGTTTGCAAACGTGTCGGTGTTTGATAATTTTGCAACTTAGTTGTGGTAATGGGGATGGGCCAGGCAGATGCACATATATTATCCGCTCGGTATTAAATTTGGAGTTCTAATGGGGTATGGCTTCTTCGTTATATGGTAGTTTTACTTTAGATTGTTCGTTTTTTGAGGAAGGATGTACAAAAAAGAAATATTTTGCGTACAAGGTCGAAAATATTTCTTTTTTTGCCTACCATGGGGAATTAAATGTTAAGGCGTTTTAAATTGGACTTGTATGTGGGAATTCCATGAGAGCGAGTCTCAAATCTCTTCCCAGGCAATAATTGTCAATATATTTTATGGGGGGTGTTATTGCCCATTTTATGCGAGGCCCAGATGTGAAAAGTATTTTCACAAGTGCCCCTTGTTAAAAAAATAAAATAAAGAGATAGACAGGATGGGGATGTTTTTACGATCGTAGGAATCAGTTACACTCTGCGACAGTGGGCAATAAATATTGGGTTCGGACATAAAGATAAGAAGGCGTAGATGTTTATATCAGAAAACACCTGCTAAGTGACGATGCGTGGGGTCGTTGAGAATGGTGAGTCAGGCAGGGCAGCGATGCTCTTTGCAGCAGGGTCGTAGGTCATAGGGGTTCTTGGGCCTATCAGGAGGTTTTAAGTTTTTGTTTAATTTTTAAGTAGATCACGATTGGTAGGAGATATTTTGGAGGGATGGTTCTTTAAAAAAAAAAAAAAAAAAAAAAAAAAATGATTGAAAAAAATAGAGGGAAAAAGTTTAGTTGGAGATTTTTTTCGCTGAGAGGCGGTTGAACATATGCCCCCGATGAAGTTGCTTTTGGGGCCGATAAAAAAGTAATCTCTCTAGCAGAAGCGGCAAGGAGGGCGGCTTACGACTGGTATTGGAGAGGAAAGCCTGGGTCCGCTGCGAAGTGCCGAGGGCGTACGGGCGTGCAGCAGTTGCTGATGGAATTCAGCGAACCTGCTTAGTGAAAGGTGGCCTGCTTGGAGTAGGGGATTAATTGACCATTATCGCGCCGTGAGACCTAATTTTGGAGAGCCGTGCCGAGGCATGTCATCACACAGGGCGCGTGAGCGTCAACATCCCGAGGAGGAGGGCTGAGAGACCTAGTCTTGGAGTGCCGAATCAAGGCTTGCCATCCATATCGCGAGTGTATGGATACTACGTAGGCGTGTGATGAAAAATCCTGTATCGGGGAGTCCCATCTAAGTATGCCGTCAGCCTGGGCGCGCGAGACCGCTGTATGGTTAATACACCAACCCTTCTTAAAAGCCAAAAAGGTATATTGTTTTTGCGAGAGGAGTAACACCATTGAAACGGATGCTGGTGAGTCATCATAAGATTGTTTCTTTTATTTTGCTTAAATATTTGATAACTCTTGCTAGAAGTGTATAAATGATAGAAAAAAAAATAACAATGATAATGTACATACGAACCGTAGATATGATTAATCTGATATAAATTCAGGAATAGTGAATTTTACTTTAAAATGTTGATGCTTGTTATGATAGTCATCATAAGATTGTTTCTTTTATTTTGCTTAAATATTTGGTAACTCTTGCTAGAAGTGTATAAATGATAGAAAAAAAATAATAATGATAATGTACATACGAACCGTAGATATGATTAATCTGATATAAATTCAGAAATAGTGAATTTTACTTTAAAATGTTGATGCTTGTTATGATGTTACATATGTAAAATAGTCAGGATAAACCATTGATTTTAATATTAAGTCATGTAATATATAAATTTTATATGATGAATGATTTAATTTTTGTATTGTGAAATAAATAATCCTTAATTAACTAAAACTCTATGGATTTCTGTAGCATAATTGGATTGAGTCGAGCATCGAGTTTGCTCTAAGGTTAATTGGAACGTTAATATATGTATATAACACAACGCAAAGAATTCTTGTGACGAGTGAGGATGACATTAATTTCCACTAACATCATGGTTGCTTCATAGGATTCTGACCATTGACAACTCTAGTAATTGGCTCAGGATTCATTGAAGTATAGTGAGTTTCTCTTGTTACGTTGTTTGTGAGATTCATGTTAAGGAATTGGGCACATTAGAGGAACCTGTTTATTTGTTATGAACTTGTGGGGTCTTTTATTTCTAAATTGAACTTGTATTTTTAATCTTGTACCTCTAAATTATACTAATCATGGGTTTGAAAGAATCTTTACAAGAGAAACTCACAACACTAAGATTTATAAGTAAAATAGTAATTGTAAATCAAAATATGTTGAAAAGTATCATTTGACACACATTAGTAAAAATAGTACTGATAATAAAATTTTTCACATTTTAAATGGACTTTTAGAAATTTTTAGGTCTTTCGGTCAAACTGATTTTCGGATAACCGGGATTCAGATAATCAGGGTTCTACTGTATAAATAAATAAAAGTTGTTTATAATGCCTTTGCAAAAGTTGGAGTGAAATATTTGATTGTAAAAAATTGTGAAGTCAATATAGTATGTAAATGCCTATTTTCTCTATTATTTTATTGCTTTTCATAAGATTTTGTGTTATTTATAGTTCTTATTTTTGTTTTAATTTTTGTTAATTTCTTTATTTTTATAATTTGTTTTTTAGCTCTCCATGAGTATCGTGCTATCATTGTACAGCAAGAATTCCCTTTTGGAGAAATATTTATTTTTAGAGGTCCTAGATTTGATGAATATTCTCCAGAATAACATTTTTATATAAATGCATTTTTTGTTTCCATCACAAAACTGCTTAACAGCCTGCACATTGAAATAGTTTATTTTTGTTCTTTTTCTTGTGCTTGCTTTTTTTTGTGGCTTATTGCAGCATATTCTTGATTTATACAACACTCAGTCACCCATCATCCTTGATTAATCAAAACATCTAATACATATGTGATGCAATCCAAAAATTCTGAAATGCATTTAAAAAAGTTTGTGGAGATGCAATACAAAAATAAATAAATGACCTATCTAAAACTTCAGAATGATCTCTGATGATCTGTCAGTAATTTTCAAACATTTTCTTCTGGATGTAAATAATGTTTTTATTTATTTTTTATTTTTTCCTCTTAAGATTGTCATTCTGAATGTTCTTCATCTTTAACATGATTTTTATTCTGTTTTGATCATTTGGACCATTTGTAGCTTTCTTGTTTTTTCTATTGCATCTTCATCAAAATTTTGTTTCAACATTTTTATGAGATACTTTTGATGTTTTTCAAAGTTTGACACAAACACTTTTCTATTTAAAATCTTATTTTTACATAAAAATTGTTTTCCAAACAAAGTTTAGAGAAGTTGTGCAACTACAAAAACTCGTGCACTGCCTCTCAAAGGCCTGATAACAATGTGCAAAACCAACAGGAAGAGAATTTATTAATAATTCATGTAATTAACTTTTTCTGCTTGCAGTGATGCTGATTGTAAATTTTGGATTGCACCATGTATTTTCTCCTAAATCTGCTTTATTTTTACTTATAGTATCAAAACAGTAAACATGTAATTGCAGATTTCAATTATTAACCATGTCTTTTGTTTATTTTTATGTTTATTATTTTTTTTATTTTTCTCATTTATGGTACTTTTAACTAAATTTTTATATTTATACACTTATAAAAGGCTGTTTTCAATGTGTTCTCTATTTAACAATATCAGTTATCTAATATATTTAGCCTCATGAGTGTTGGATAATTCATGAAATGACAAATTATTTTCATAACTATTATGATACCATTAACTATTTGGCTGTATTAGCTATGTTGTCATGTAGATTTGATGTTTTATTTGCAGTGTAACACTATTTACAATTTAATTATTTGTTATCTATTTATTTATTTTAATTTTTTTGTTGGTGTTATTTATATATTTTTTCTGTTATATGTTTATCTGCTTGACTCATACATTATATGTGCTAGTTTTATTTTTACTTTGTGATATCTATAGTGAGTTCTATATTTTTATTTGTGTATACATATTTTTAGTGTTTATTTATTTATCTTATTGATGTGTATTATGGTTATAAATTTAATTGCTGCGATTAAAAACGAAAAATAAAACAGATTTTTTTTTTCTGTTTTATAATTATTCAAATACTTATAAAACTATATATGTTTTCTGTAAATGTCATTCTCTTTTACATGCTGAAAATAGCAAAACTGCCAAAATATTTTTGTTGAAATAATGCTATTAGTGTTTAGAAGCATTTTCATTGTAAATAAAATTGCATTCCTTAAGGCTCCTGTCCTCACTCGAGGAAACGCTCGTGAGCTAATGTTATTCCTATGGGGAAGCATTTTTCTAATAACTCTTTCGCATTTTGACATTTTTCAATAATTTTTTTTGCATTGGAAAACTGAGGTGCATGCCAACAGTGCACCTTTTTTACTTTTTCGATTTTGGTTGCAGATATATTTTTTAAAAAGCACTTTAGGTTTGGAAACCAGTTTTGAAAGTGAAACTAATTTTGTAAAAAATATCTGCAACCAAAATCGAAAAAGTAAAAAAGGTGCACTGTCGGCATACACCTCAGTTATCCAATGCAAAAAAAAATTATTCAAAAATGTCAAAATGCGAAAGAGTTATTAGAAAAATGCTTCCTCATAGGAATAGCATTAGCTCGTGAGCGTTTCCTTGAGCAAGGACAGGGGCCTTAATGCAGGTGCCTGTAAAGAAGTGAAGAATAATTTACCCTTCCTGGATTTACAAATTAAGTTAAATAAATTTTCCTTTTATCTGAGGATTATTAAAAAAAATACTATTTCCTAATAACTTAAAAATAATTATGCACTAAGAGAAAAAGAAACTAAAAGTTTTACCCATTTTAAAAAAGAAACTCATAAATATTACCTGTTGTCTGGCCTAGGCATCAGACTTTGAACATACTTGCTCCAAAATCTTGCCTCTCACTGGATTTTATTCTGCAGGTGTCCACATTTATGTATATAGTTTAATGTAACTGATTTTATTTCAAATGATGCTATATTTGTTTCATACGTTAATACGTGTGTTATTATTTTATCTTCATCAGTTTTCAAGACATAAGAAATGTAAAATACTTTATGCTCTTGTATTGATAAGTATTTTATTATTTGACTTATTTAATAGAATACATGGTAATTTAGGATTGCATAGTATATTTTTGTTAAGTGCATATGTATTTTTTTCAATATTGCTATACTTGTGCCTTAAAAATATATTTATATATTTTCTGAAATTTCACTAATTTTAAAATTTTATAAATTTTACATTACAAGTAAACAAAGAATTAAAAATATATCTGATATTGCTTTTGATTTTATCATACATTCTGCTTTGGCATTTCTCTATTTTTATTTATCATTATTAGTTTACTTATTTATTTATTTGCTTTTATTGTATTAAAAAGATTTCCAATTGACCAATGATGATCCGAATTATACCCATAATTTTGCTATAAATAGTAATACATAATTATCATCAGAGGTGCAATTAAACAAAACCCTGTAGATATGCAAAAAAGCTGTGACACATGTCTTGAAATGTCACACAAAGCAGGCAAAACAAAGAAAAAAATTGTAACAACTTGCCTGTTTTAATTTCATTGTCTTGTGGAATTACAAATTCTTATTTTCTAATAAGAATTAATAATTCCATGAGCCAAAGAAAACAAGACATGCAAAATTGTTTGAATCGTTTCTTTGTATTGCCTGCTTTGTGTGGCATTTTCGTGACACATGTCAAGACTTTCTTCCATATCTAGGAGAGCTTAGATCAATTCATATATAGTAGTAGAAAGTTCAAAGTATGATCTGTTTGGATACAATGGTAATAATCAATGGTGATATTTACATACATTCATAATATTTAATGGTAATGTTTACATACTTTGACTGTATTGATTTTTAGATCATACTCTGTGATGCTGAGTCCAAGACTAATTTTTTTTCTCCTAAATTTTTATTATTATTAATTTTTTTGTTATTTTTTTCATATAATATTTGCAATATTTTTATATAATAGTATTTTTACTTATTTTTTAACATGCTAAACATTTAAAACTGTCTTTTTGTGATGATTTAGATGAGCAAAGTTGAACTCACATTTGCATTTCAAATTCATCCTTTTCCATTCAAGTCATTTTATTATTATTTTCAAGAATTTATATAAATATGGTGTATAATTTGGTGATATATTGCAAATATTTATGTTAAATTCTGTGCAAGTTTTAGTTCATTTGCTAATAGAGAGTTTAATACTATGTTGCTCCATAGTTTCTTAATTTTAAACAAAATAAAACAGTTAATTTTATATTAAGTTTTGTTTGTTAACTTTTTAAACATATATTGTTTTTTATGTTATTTGTTTTGAGATGTTGAGTTTTTCTTTATATTTTGTTTTTAATATTATGTTTACATTTTATTGTAATTTTTTATGACATATTGTTATTTTTCATGTGCTATGTATGTGATATTTTATCAGATGATTAAATGTTTTTATAAATTTAAATTGTGTCTTTTTTCCATATATATTTATATATATATATATATTTCACATGATATGTAATTCATTTTTTTCTAGAATTTTTTCTCCAATATTTTTAACTGGTAGGATGTAGAACTGTTTCCAGAATAGGGAAAAATAATTAACATTAAAAAAAAAAAAAAAAAAAAAAAAAAAAAAAAAAAAAACTATGTAAATGTAAAATAAATACAAATAAAATAAGTAAGTCAATAATCTAAAAATCAGTGTTAAATGTACAAAAACATTTAAGCTTTAAAAGGTCAACCATAATGATATTATGTTTCCCAGTATTCAGTCTCAGAATCCTTTCATCAATTATCAGCCAATAGCAAATAATTTTGCATATTTTTTTTTTCTTTGCATTTATTTTGCTTTTTTTTTTCTGGTATCTTTATGTCTAAGTCTGACTACTAAAATTAACTACTGATAATTTTACCATGTGTCTGTTTTAAGAATTGCCATATAGTTAATAAATAAGTCACCCTTTAGCAGACTTATTCTAATAATTGCAAGGGATGCTTATAATTGAAATTTTTGTTAAATCTACCCTATAATCATAAAATCATAATGAAACAAATTTATGAAATGAATTTGTGAAAACGACTTTATGAAATGACTGATTTTATTTTACTGCAAGTTTTCCTACAATATAATATTATGCGATGAAATTAACACCAAAAATCTGTATTGATCCACAGATCTCAAAACTGTTAATATAATTTTTAAATTTGAATTAATTTTCGAAATATTAATTATTTTCTAATTTTATTTTTATAATGCTGGCAATTCAACGACTCCATTTTTGTGGAAAGAAGGGACGAAAGTAAAAAAGATAGGGATTATTAAATTTTCTGTTTCCTTATTTTCAATGTGAACGACTGATTAAATGGCTGATTTTGTTTTACAGATTTTTTTCCTAAAATATGTAATATTAGGCAGTGAAATTAATACCAAAAATCCGTATTGATGCACGGTTCCCAAAACTGTTAAGATAATTTTAAAAATTGAATTAATTTTTAAAACATGAATTTTTTTCCTAATTTTATTTTTATTTCTATAATAGTGGCAACTCAATGGCTCCATTTTTGTTCAAAGAAGGGACAAAAAGAAAAAAGATAGGGATTATAAAATTTACTGTTTTTTTTCATTATTTTCAATGTAAAAAATACTTTTGAAAACACTTAATTTGTTTTTTAAGAATTTATATGTATAAACTTAATTTATATGGATATGATTATTGTTTTTATATACAATTTGTTTTAACATAAAAATAGATAAATGTTTTTTTTTATATTAAATATAATGTATAAATAATGAAAAACATTGCTTCTCTGTATGAACAGATACAAGTTTCCAGAAAATGTTGCCAAATTTCCTTTTCTCGCCAAGCAGTGAAACTTGTGTCTAATGAAGGTTGCTAAACCAAACTGGGCACAGTTGTCATATACGACCCACAACATTGGCAGGATTTTTTTTCTGACACCAATTTGCAAAAACTTAGCTTTCAAATGCAAGTTACATATATATATATATATATATATTTATTATTTTCTATTATTTTGAAAAGGAAATAAAAGTAAATAAATAAAAAGAGTACTACTTGGTTATCCCATTGACCAATTTTGCCAAATTATACATACTGACATAATTTTTATTTTGACTAACGAAAAAACAAATAATTAATAGAATATTAATAAAAATACAAATAAAAAATTGAAATAAAAATCACTTAATGATGTTTTAAACACGTGTATTGTATTAAATTAAATTGAATGTGACATTCACGACCATCCATTATTGGTATTTAATCTTATAGTTTGGCGATAGTTTTTTGGTCAGTGGGATAACCAAGTAGTACCATAAAAAGTTTAGTTAATAATTATAGAACAAAACAATTTATATCATTAAAAGAAAAAGAATATAAAAGTAAATAAACAGTTTATTAATGAATAAACAACAACCAGGTTACCATGTGAGACATAAAATCCCCATTTTATTTTATTCGTGTCAATATAGTGTGTATATACCAGTGTCGGTAATTATTTTAATACATATTTTCTCTCTTTTTTTTTAAATTTCATATTACATATAAATAATTTTATAATTTTTTCAGCTTCATATTATATGTATGCATTAATTCATAACTTTTCCAATTTCTTATTATGCAGGTAAATTATTTTATAACAAATAAATAACTTTTATTATTGTTACAATTTTGTATTATCACCGTTTCTTTTCTTTTCTTTCTTTCTTTCTTTTTTTTTTTTTTTTTTTTTTTGTATTATTTGATTATTTTGTCAACTTAAAACCATCACCAAACTAAAAGATTAAATGCAAATAATAGTTGATTATAAGTGTTACATTCACTTGACATTAAACACGGTTTGTTATGCCCTCAAGCGACTTTTAATTTGATGTTTTATTTGTGTTTTTGGCACAGATGTCTCATATGCGTACCACATTGAAGCTATTTTTTTCCTGATGCCCATTCGGCGAAAATATCGTTTTTAAATATCAATTACATATGCATATTTTTAATTATTTTTCTATTAATTTAAAAAGGAAATAATACTAAATAAAAAAAATTAATTAATAATTATTGAACAAAGCAGTTTATATCCTTAAAAAAAACAAAAAACAAAAAAACCAAACAGATTATTAGTAAATAAAGCAACAAAATTGCGATTTTATACCTCACTCTGTAACCCAGCGATTGTTGTTTATTTTCTTTTATTTCTTTTTTTAAATGCTATAAAATGTTTTGCTACTTAATTAAACTTTTTTTATTTATTATCATTCCCTTTTTTAAAATAATAGAAAATAATTAAATTATATATATGTAAATGGCAGTTGAAAAAAACGTTTTTGCCAAATTGGTGTAAAAAAAAATCGTGCCAATGTGGTGCGTATATGACATCTGTGCCAATTATGATATTCTTATTAATTAAGATAAACAATATACATTGTAAAAAGAACCTGAAAATATGCATGATGGTGTATTAAAATAGAGAAAAGAATGTACAATTTTGTTACGCTGTCGACCAAAGAATTGTCACCAAACTGTTAAGATTAAATGCCATTTCACATTCAATGACATTAAATATGAATCATGTGCTTAAAATGTCGTTAAGCGATTTTTATTTTGACTCTTTATTTGTATTTTATTAATATTCTGCTAATTATTTGTGTTTTTGCTATTTAAAATAAAAAACATGTCCATATGTATAATTTGCCTATTAGTTTGGCGATTTTTTTAATTTCGCAAAATTGGTCAATGGCATAACAAAGTAGTACTGAAAAGAATTCATGAATGCTTTACCTGTTCTGAAAATATCTAAAACTCTATCACAGCATAAAATGTAAGCGTAACATGGTTCTGAAAGCCATTCACAACAACTTTTTTTACAACTGACACAATTTTTTTACTCACAAACCTAAAGGAAGAATAATGTCCATAGCGTTGCTATAAGGCAAAGAGATAACAACATTTTTAACCAAATCATTTTATGCAAGTTGATTTTCAAATGTGGAGTAAAAAATTATTAATTAGTAGCGAAAATAACCATCAGTTGTTAAGGCAGCGATGGATGAGGCCAAGATTTCTGAAAAATGCCACTTTCAAACAGAAAAGCGTTGCAGCCCGATTAGAGAAATTAGCCACCATTATATTGATAATATCATTCAATTTTCCATAACCTGGTATTTTTTTTTTTAATTGCACATTATTAGGCTTTTAGAGACTGCAAAATCTGAATGGAGGTTGGCGGGGGTAGCTTGCATGGGGCTGAGCCCCCTAGTAAATAAATAAAATTAGGAAGGTGAGGAGATGTATTTGGAATATATAAATTCCCCAGGATTTTTACTGCTTACAAAATATGTGAGGGAAGGGGAATATCTTGTATTTGGAGGGGGCTTACTTTCAGTATTTTAGGCTAAATTTGTGTTGTGTTGTACCTAAACGTATCCCATACAGACATTAACACATGGTCAATAAAATTAATCTATCATTTAAACTATTAAAATTTGTTCAAAACCTTGAATTAAGTAAATAAAATAATAAACATGATCATCTAGAATTTTATATATTTATTGTTGCTCTAGGAACGAAGTAAAATATGACAATTTGATTTAAAATTAAATAACCGATTTATTTAATCAACATGGGTTTAATGTAGACATTAGGGAGTTTAGTAACTTTAGATAAATAAATAAAAAATAAAATAATTTAAAATATTAAATATCTCTTCGGAGAACTAGAAAATAAAAATCACTAAGCTCATATTACATTTATACAAACTTTAAACAAAGGTGAGACTAATTTTAAAGGTTGTAAGAACACACTGCAGGAAATAATTTTTATCTAGGAACCTGAGATTGCAATCTATTTATTCAATCCAAAATTCAGTTTTTTTATGATCAAATTAAAATTTTAAAGCGTCTGTTAGTGGTGAAAAAATGTGTTTTGAAGAGTGAGTGGATATTTAATAATGAATATGCTTTAAAATGATATGTTACTTGAAGAAATTAATTTCTCCCCCCCCCTCCCACTCGGAGGGAATGCCCTTTAATTAACTATCCAGGATCAAAATAGACTCCACCAAGGTGTTTGGCTTGTCGAGATACCCCTTCCATCAAGCCAAATGAGGTCAAACCTTGTTGTAGCTTAATTAGGGGCTGAGTTAAAAAGTTAAAATATGCAATAAGTGAAATCTCCCCCCCCCCCTCTGCTATAAAATCAGAAGCATATAGCATAGATATTAAATAATTGCCATTTTTACATGTATAGAGAAAACCACAATGTGGTTTAAATTTATGTTTTTCCTACGACTGACTATGAAATCTGCATTTTCTTTTTTTTTTCTGTGACCAGTGTGTGTTAGTCAATAATAAAAAAAAATGTGATCTAAAATAATGATGATTAGTGGGGAAACACTTGGGTTTAAATAAAGTGCCATTGGGAAGCACTTTTTACTTACCCATCATATGTAGTATAGGGTAAATCTTGCAATCGCTTTGAAAAACGAATTTTTTTTTTTTTTTTTTTTTTTTTTTTTTTTTTTTTTTTGACCGATTTACACGTTTCAGATACTGGAGATTCTGAAGAAGATATTTTTAGAAAAAATAATTTGCCGTCTGTGTGTCTGTCTGTAAACGCTCTATCTCCCGAACAAATTGAGATAGAGACTTGATATTTTGTATGTACTTAGAATGTAAGAATGGGACGAAGCATATTTAATATCAGTAACCTCGATTATCCAGAACTTTTTTTTTCGGACTCTCGAAAAAATTGTTTTGATGAATGGTATATAAAAATTTTCGAAATTTTTTATTTTAAGGATTGGACGTAAAAGGCAATAAAATAATACAAATTTTGCATAAAGAATGCAGTCTATTGGTTTATTAGTTGCCGAGATATTTGTAATAGTGTTTTCTATATTCTTCGATTTTTCATGACCCTGTATTTCATTCAAATTTGAATTCAAAGATATATTTTAATTGGAAATGAGATGCTTAATCTGACGCAGTAAATTGTTAGTTAATATGATTTTTATTTTTGGAGTTTTAAGGATGTTTCTTTTACGCAAGCCGGTACTACTTTAGTATGGCATTTTATATAATTTGTCGAAATTGGCTCATCAGCCATTCACTAATTGAACATAACTATGCATATTAAAACTATTTAAATAGCGTTTAAATTTTATTTTGGAATTACGATGAATAAGTTTATATAAATTACCATAAATAGTTTACATGCGTTTCATTTTCATATCTTATATTATGCATATCCATGATGGGTAAGTATTACGTTGGACCCCCAACGACTATTTTCTTTTTTTAAAATCGATTTTTTGATAAAAGAAAAAAAATTCTTAAATGATTTTTTATAGAAATTACCTTTTAGGAATCTGCGTTAGAAAATAGGCACATATTCATAAATTAAAAATATATAAAAGCAGTATTTGTAGAAAAATTGTATTTCGCAAGACAATCCCAGTCAAAAATTTATGATTTGTGGTTTTCATTCTTGACCAGATGTTCATCTTTGAAAATTATAATTTTTTTGCCATATACTTCTTTTGGGCTGTTAGGAAATTAAAAATATTTATTAATCTTTTAAAAAAATTGATTTTTTTTCTAATTACTGTTGTAATGGATTTTAAAGAAACTGACACATTCATTATCAGCACAGGAAAATATGCATAGATGCATAAAATTCAAATAAATAAATGCAATATTTGTTATATATATATGTTACAGGCCAAACCCGATTTTAGGCCAAACTAGATTGGCCTAGGCCAAACTAGTTTATCCTAACGCCCATCGGATAAACTAGTTTTTCCTAGGCCAAATTGGTTTATCCTAATGCCCATTGGATAAACTAGTTTTTCCTAGGTCAAACTAGTTTATCCTAAGACCCATAGGACAAACTAGATTTTCCTAGGCCAAACTAGTTTGGCCCAATCCTTATAGGATAAACTAGTTTTGCCAGCTGTTTATTGGTCTGAACTAGTTTGTCCTAGGCCGATCTAGTTTATCCTAGGCCAATTGAATTTGGCGTGATTTTATTGAATTCAATGACCGCCTCAGCGTCAACATTCTAGTTTGTCCTAGGCTGATCTAGTTTATCATAGGCCAATGTATTTTTACGTGTTTTTAGCTCACAGGCGTCAATGCCTGAGAAATAATGGGCTCGCAGGTTCCGTATGTATGTATGTACGTATGTACATAACGCGATAACTCTTGATAGAAATATCCGCTTTGCTTCAAATTTTAGATGTAGGTTCATTCTGATAAAGTACTTTTCTGATTAGTTTTGAGAATTCATTGGATAAGAATAAAGGGGGGCGAACGGGAGGCTAATCCCCCACCGTTAATTTAGCTAAATGGATTTTACATGCAGAATTATCAGTTTTCATTTAAAATTTTAGATATAGGATCATTCTGACAAGGCGCATCCGTGATTAGTTGTGGATGTTATTGTTTAAATGTAAAAGAAAGGGCAATGTAGGTAGCCCCCCATAATTTAGATAAATGGTTTTGATGCAAAATTTACGGATTTGCTTCAATTTTTGGATATAGTTTCTTTCTGATAAGGCAATTCCCTGAATATAGGGTTTAAGTATGAAGGGAAAAATGAAGGATTACCCTCTTACCTAGAAAAATGTAGTTTATCTTATGGGCATTTAGATAAAAAATTTTGGAGTAGGAAAATCTTGTTTATCCAATTGGCGTTAGGGTAAAATATTTTAGCCTACGCTAATCTAATTTGTCTCGAAATCGGATTTGGCTGGTAAAAAACATATCTTCCACTTGAAAAGTATAAATGTGTGTCATTTCTTATAACATCAATACAGAAACTTAACATGTCCACCGTAGAGACATGATGCATTGGACATGGGGTTTGCTTATTTTACTATTTTTCTTTCTGCAGACTCGTGCCAACTGAGATCAGACTTGCATTTATTATTATTATTATTATTATTGTTGCGTCCATGGTTTGTTTATCGGCACGCACTTCTCTTTTAATATTTAAATTGTTTTCGTTGCATGGCAACCGACTTTTTATTTTTGTTGTTCTAAAGAGTCATCCATGAGAGAGGTGGCTATTTTTACGTCTGTAAATAAATATAATATTTTTATATAAACGAATGATCTTTTTAATAGTTTAAAATAAATAACACGCAACCCAATAATATCTGGTGAAACCGTCGTGATGTTTTTAAAGGCAAGGTTCGCACACTCCTTGGAATTTCCAAGGACTCTGGCACCACTATTAAATATAGGAAAATTTATATTTAAGTTTTAAACCGCAACATTCGCAATCCCCATCTTCATTTACAGGTTTTAAGATACTTTTCTCCATTGAAACACTTCGAAAATATTTTTAAAACTAGCGGCCTTCGCCCGCTACGCTGGTCGGTTTATCTAAAGAAATCTTGAAGAAGTAGTTAGATAAGGTTCAGACATACATTAAAAAAAAAAAAAAGCAAGTCGATCATTCAAAAAACGTTGGGAAATATCAAATATTTACTGTAATTTTTTAAGAAAAACAAAGTTTCGAAAAAAAAAATTAAATCGAAAAAAAAATTACACTGACATATTAATGCAAGGAAATTTTCCCAGAGAGAAAATTCGCCTTGAATACAATATTTCAAATTCTTTTAATTGCTTATAGGCGTTAATGCCAACATAGTGAAAAAAAATTCCATGCTGGGAATCGAACCCGGGCCATCAGTATGGCGCACTGACGTTCTACCGACTAAACCACATGGAACGACAGCCAGCTTGAAACTTTCTCATACTTAAGTAGACTGGCGAAAACAACGATAGCGCGTTTTAAAATCGCACAGTGACATCTATTGGATTTTATATGTACTAAAAAACGTTATGTACTAAAAAACGTGAGCAGCGCACCTAATAGTTTCTTTTGTTTCTTTTTGTTACTTTTTTGTCTGTTGTCCGATTTTGATGAAACAAAGCCTATACACTGCCCGGGAGTGTGCATTCTTCATTAGTGAAAACCGCATAAAAATCCATTCAGTAGTTACGAAGATAACCTCGAACAAACAGACAGACAGACAAAAAATTCAAAAAAAATTTTTTTTGTGTTTCATTGGTTTTCTTTTATCGCCCTGACTCCATTTTTGTCAATTATCTTCAATGTACAGACACACCGGGTCCTACTGTTTTATTATATGTATAGATTTGGTGGTAGAACTGTGCGAACCCTGTAAAGGTCAGTTTTCATTTTTATTTATTATTTTGAAGTTTGAAAAATATTAGAATATAGTTTGAATTCTGTTAAAGATAAAAGATGGACATTTTGATTAAACAAAGAGCTCCAGTGAGAGCTAATTTTACAAAACATTACCAAGTTTTAAAAACTCTGTTAGAAAATATTGATGTAATTGATCATATTGAAGTAAAATTTTTGTCATTTGAGAGATTATTTGACAATTTATCGGAACTTGACGACAAAGTATTAGAATTATTATTAAATGATAAATCTGAAACCAAATACGCAGACGAGTTTGAAATTGTAGAAAGTTATAGAGAAAAATTCGATGAAATAAAAACTCGCCTTAAGTTTTTAACTCAAAATTCTGATTTCGAACAACAAACTGGGGTAAACTGAGTTTTAACCCACTTCTTGGCAGCGTTTTTTCTGCGCGCGATAACTACGCCACACCTTGCTTTCCTTTACTTTTCGCTGTCGCTCTTCACGGCAACTTTCGGAGTGAACAAGCGATTTCTCAATCGTTTGCGGGAGCTTGCGGCGCATGCTCTGTTCGTTCTTTCTTTTCTATCTTTATTATTGGACAAGAGAGGGAGAGAAGAAACTGTAGAATTTTAATCCTGCCGCCTTGAAGTTAATTAAATTTCTTGTGTGTTATTAGACCGTTGGATTACGATGAGAGTTGGTCGAGTAATTACATATTAAATATAAATGAAAATGACCATTTGCATTCAAAATTTAATATATTTCTTTAGAAAATCTATTATTGATTTCTTTCTTCATTTAAAAAAGACTGGTTTTGTTTTTAAAAAAGGTATGTGTACAATTTTTTTTGTTTCTTGAACAGAACTGTTTTGAATGTTTAAATATTATACATATTTTAAAGAAAAATGTGACCGGGGGGTTCAGGGGGGATGGGCCCCTCTGAGAAAGGATTTTTTTTTTCTTCTAAAATCTCTGTAAATTAAATTTTTGGTTATGGTCATCCGATTTTGGAATCTTAAATTTTATGAAATAATTTTGTATGTAAATGAGATATTTGTTTTAATTTTTCGCAATATGCATGCATTTTACATCCTAATTTCCGCAATATTTTAAGATTCTGCGTTAATATATGTATTTTTGCTCTATTTTTATTGTGCGATCTCTCAAACTCCGTTAAAAACCTAGCTTGTCGGTAGGTGGATTATTTGTTTTTGTATGAGTGATATTTCAAATTCTTTTAAATTTCCATGTTTTAAAACATGTATTTTTGATTTATTTTCATTATCGTCACTTTAAATTGCGCTCTTTTGAATAGTGTCTTCTGGAGTGAAACTCCGGAAGACAAAACGCAAAAGCGCGCCAATGTGGCAATATTTTGAAAACGCGCCAAGAAGGGGGTTAAAACTCAGTCGCGCCACAAACTGCTGTTGTTAAGACTAGTTTGAAACTTCCAAAAATTGAGCTTATTCACTTTAGTGGTGAAGTTAAAGATTGGCTGTCATTTTGGAGTCAGTTTAGCAGAATTCACGAGGATAAGTCATTAGAGGAGGTAGATAAATTTTATTATTTAATACAATGTATGTCTCCTGGTAGTAGAGCAAAAGAAATTATTGATAGTTATCCTCCAACTGCAGAAAATTATAGTAAAGCTATTGAAAGCTTAAAGGCTAGATTCGGACGAGAGGAACTGCTTGTAGAATTTTATGTGCGCGAACTTTTAAGTTTAGTTGTAAAAAACGCTACGAGCTCTAAAATAAAAAGCAACATAGTTCACCTTTATGATAAATTAGAGTCTTATTTGCAATCCCTGGAATCTATTGGCATGACATCCGATAAATATTCGGCTATGTTGTTTCCTTTAGTTGAATCCTGTATTCCTGAAGATTTGCTAAGAGTTTGGCTTAGAAACCCAGTGTTAAATACAAGTGAGAGTTCGTATGGGGATAAATTATCACAGTTATTGTCATTTCTTCGTATAGAAGTTGAAGGTGAAGAACAAGTTTCAATGGCAAAAATAGGAATCAATCAAAATAATATTCCTCAACGAAAGTAAAAATATAGGGTAGTTGAGTCGAGTCCTATTGCTAATGATTTACTTTCTAAAGTAAAGAAAGGAACTGTTTTACGTTGTTTTTTGTGACTAGGCCCATGATACTAAAGATTGTTTTAAGGGTCAAAATCTTTCATTAGAAGAGAAACAAAATATTTTGATGCGTAATAAAATTTGTTTTTCTTCTTTAAGGGCCGGCCATTTATCGAAAAATTGTAAAGCTTATGTGAAATGCGTTATTTGTGGTAAGAAACATTGGCCAATTATGTGCTCTGAGCTAAAACATAATTTTAAAGCCCCAATAGAAGATGATAGCAAATGTATTTCAGATTCCACGCTGTCCAATTATAGTGGTTCCGCTGAAGTTTGATTACAGACATTATTAGTTAACTTAGAAGTAAATGGAAAACGATCGAGCGTCAGAGCTCTTATTGACACCGGTTCTCAACGGTCTTACATTTTGGCTTCTACAGCTGAAAGGCTTGATTTAAAACCAATACGGTCTGAGTTTTTAAATCATACGGTGTTTGGAGGAAGCACTTCGAGAAGGAAACATAAATGTTTTACGTTAAAGATCAATGAATTCAGAGGCAATTATACTTGTAATATTGAAGTTTTAGATCAACCAATAATTTGTGATTCTGTTCCTAGAATGAAAAAGGGTATTTGTTTTAGAGAACTTCAAGCAAATGGTATTCAGTTACATGGTATAGGAACGGCTTCTCCTCCAATAGAACTTTTGATCGGGGCTGATTACGCTGGAAAATTATTTTCGGGATTGACGTATCAGTTAAAATGTGGTCTCGTCGCTATGAAGACACATTTAGGATGGTTGATAATGGGAAAACCAGACATAAAGTGCGGCAATAATTGTGTCACTTCTCTGTTAGCTCAATGTAATGATATAACTAATTTATGGAATCTCGAATCGATAGGTATTACTGATCCTTGTGAGCGCATAAAATATGAAGAGTTAGAACAAGCTGCATTGCATCATTTCAGGAAAACAGTCCGTATTAATGATGATGGAAGGTATGAAATCAATCTTCCTTGGGTAGAAAATAAAGTTCACCTTCCAAGTAATAGAGAAGGAGCTGAAAGACTATTAAGATCCACGACTTCCAAGTTGAGAAGAGATGGTAAATTTAATACCTATGATGAAGTATTCAAAGAATGGTTTACTGATGGTATTATAGAAGAAAGTGAAGAAGGTCCAGGCTACTATTTACCTCATCGTGGAGTATTTAAAGAAAATTCTACCACAAAAACTCGTCCTGTATTTGATGCATCCTTCAAGCAAACCAAAAAGAATCTGTGTTTAAAAGACTGCTTGTTAAAAGGGCCTAATTTTTTGGAAGAAATTCCTTCTGTGCTTATGAAATTTCGCCAAGAAAAAATCAGAGTAACATCTGATATAAAGAGAGCCTTTCTTCAAATTTCAGTAGCTAAACCAGATCGTGAATATTTGAAATTTCTGTGATATGATAAAGAAGGGCAGATAAAAATATTTCAACATTATAGAGTCGTTTTCGGCTTGAACTGCAGTCCGTTCCTGTTAAATGCAGTAATACGTTTTCATTTAGAAAAAGCATATTCCTCTTTCAATTCAGAATCGTTCATTAGAAAAATTGTTGAAAAACTCAGTAATTCCTTTTATGTGGATAATTGTGTCACTTCAGTCAAAACTGAAGAAGAATTGAAACAGTTTATAGACATTTCGACAAAAGTTATGGCAGAAGCAAAATTTGACTTACGAGGGTGGGAGCATACCATTTTGCAAGAGCCCAAAGGCTTCACTGAAGATTCATGTACTGAATCAAATATATCTTCCGTTTTAGGTTTAATGTGGAATAGGTCAACTGATACTCTTAGCTGTTACATACCCGCAACTGATATCAACCAAATCAGTGTTACCAGACGAAGCATATTATCAGTTGCTATACAGGTCTTTGATCCGATTGGATTTTCTTGTCCAGTTACCCTATTACTTAAACTTATGCTTCAGGCAAGCTGGAAATCTAAATTAAGTTAGGACTCAGAAGTACCTGATGGTATTAGAAGAAAATTTCTAAAATGGTTAGAAGATTTACCCTTGTTGCGCCTTGTAGAAATTCCTAGACATGCTCTCCTTAATGATTGTTCTGACGTAAGTCTGCACACTTTTTCAGATGCATGTGGAACTTCCTATGCTGCTGTTGCTTACCTAAGATGTCAGTCAAACCAAAATGTTTCTGTACAATTATTGATGTCCAAATCTAGAGTAGCACCTTTGAAAGAAATATCAATTCCCAGTTAGAACTTCTATCTTGCCTTCTAGGCTCACATTTAGCCGCATTTGTAAAAGGGAGCCTGAAACTTCAGAACATTAAAGAATATTTCTGGACAGATTCCACAACAGCGTTGCAGTGGATAAAGAATGATGACTCCTGGGGAGTATTTGTACGCAATAGAGTCAACGAAATTCGCAAGTTAACTCAGGCAAAAGATTGGAGGCATATTCCTGGAAAATACAATCCGGCTGATTTACCTTCAAGAGGATGCTCAGCTTCAAAACTTCTTTCTTCGAGATGGTGGGAGGGACCCACTTGGCTGCGACTTCCTGAAAAGAACTGGCCTGAATCCGAAACAACCTTTAATGAAGATGAAGTTTTAATGGAGAAGAAGAAATACACTACCTTAGTTGTAAATGAAACATTGGCAAGTGATAACATTTTATCGTATTTTTCAAGTTAGACAAAGATCATTAGAATGATAGGCTGGATACTGAGGTTTCTGTTCAACTCAAAAAATCGAAATAATCAGAGAACGGGTAATTTAACCGTAAGTGAAATAAATGAAGCAGAGAAGAGAATTGTCAAAATTATTCAAAATGAAACCTTAACGGAAGACTATGTTAAAAGTTTAAAATCATTGAATGTTTTTAAAGATGAAGAAGGTATTTTTAAAATTAAGACCAAACTAACTGAACGGAATGATACACATGATTTTAGGTTCCCGATTATTATTCCTGGAAAGCATGGAATAACAGAGCCTCTCATCAGAGAGAGACATTTGAAGATTATGCACGCCGGAATACAAATTTTGTTATCTTGCTTGAGAGAGAAATTTTGAATAATAAATGGTAGAAGATCTGTTTGTCAAGTAATCAATAGATGCATAAGATGTAAAAGACATAATTCAAAACCTCTCGAAACTCCACCAGCTCCTTTGCAAGAAGATCAAATAAAGGATGCTTCGATTTTTGAAGTAGTGGGAGTTGATCTAGCTGGCCCCTTGATACTGAAAGGAGGAGAAAAATCATGGATTGTGTTATACACTTGCGCTATATATTGTGCTATACATCTAGAGTTAATAACGTGTTTGTCAACGAAAGCTTTCCTTCTGGGTTTTAGACGATTTATCGCTCGACGTGTTCGTCCGAATATCATTTATAGTGATAGTGGCTTGAATTTCGTTGGAACTGCAAATTTGTTTCAGTCTATTGATTGGTCTGAAGTAGAACAAGAAGCAACACTTAAAAGAATCCAATGGAAGTTCAACCCTCCTACCGCTGCTTGGTGGGGGGGGATTCTGGGAACGTCATATAGGAATAATGAAGAATCTGTTAAGACGAGTTTTAGGGAGAGCTTCGTTGAATTATGAAGAACTGATGAGTGTTCTTTGTGAATGTGAAGCTGTTGTTAATTCAAGACCTCTGACTTATATTTCCGAAGATCCTGATTCGCTGATTCCTCTAATGCCATTCATGTTTTTACAAGACATTCAGACAATTGAGGTAGCAGATCTAAACCTAATTGATAAACAGGATTTGAAGAAACGATGGAGATATCTCCAAACATTGAGAGAAAATCTGAGAAAACGTTTTCGTTTGGAATATCTTGGGCAACTGCTACAGCACAAACGTGATAGACAACACTTGCAAATTTACGTTAATGATATAGTACTTGTTGAGAGTGATTCAAGAAAACGAACTTTCTCGCCATTAGCAAAAGTTGTCGAACTTTATACCGGTAAAGACGGCAACATACGTGTAGCAAGATTGAAAACTGCATCAGGTGAGATAATTCGATCTATTCGCAAACTTTATCCATTAGAGATTGAAGGTAGTTCCCAAGCTTCAGATGAACAATCTAGCAACAATTTTTCTTCAGCTCCAGAGTTGCCGCTCGAGCAACATGTTCCGAATATTCCCACTTCCAATAAAGATTCACTTACTGACTATACACCGAAACCAGAACATTCCTTAACTCCAGGTTTTCTGAGAGAAAAGAAAAATGTTATTACTAGAAGTGGTAGAACTGTCAAATTGCCTGCAAGATTTCGGAAGGACTATATGTAAACTCTGTTTATTTGAATTTTAATTTTTACCATTATGTTTTTCTACTTAGTTTATTTATCTTTGATGTGTGACTAAGTATATATATTTTGTATTTTATGCTATTGTTAAGCAATGTGAGTTTTGATTGTAATGCACTACAATCAAAAGGTGGGAGTGTGTTGCGTTCATGGTTTGTTTATCGGCACGCACTTCTCTTTTAATATTTAAGTTGTTTTCGTTTCATGGCAATCGACTTTTTATTTTTGTTGTTCTAAAGAGTCATCCATGAGAGAGGTGGCTATTTTTACGTCTGTAAATAATAAACGAATGATCTTTTTAATAGTTTAAAATAAATAACACGCAACCCAATAATAATTATTATTATTATTGTTATTCGAGAGAGTTAAGAACTGAACATAATTTTGAATCGAACAGCGTTTTCCATTTTTGAGAAATTAATTACCTGTCGACATATAAGCTATTCTTGTTACGGCGTCAAGTTTTTATTTTCCGTGAAGTCCTAAACGGAAATTTGATTCAAAACGTAGCTTTAATAGATTTTCTCAAAAATGCACCGCTTTTACTAAAAAATGGTTAACGCCATTCGATTACATGTTTTCTGAGTGAGAATGCTTGTTAATTAGGCTGAGCGAAGCGAATCCTCTACTAGGCCACTCAAGTTATATTTTGTCGTACACTTTATAAAAAATCTATTCAGTATTTTGACTTGAAATTAAACATAAGAATAAATTATGATATGTAGATTTGCAGAATGTTATTTTTTTTTACAGAATAACCTTTGAAAAATATTATTTTAATAATTAATTTATTCTACATGTTTTTCTATTATGGACGCATTTTTGCAAATAAAAAATTGAACGCGTATCTTTTTATTTTCATTCTGAAAATAAACCATGGGGTTAATAATTATAGATAGAATCATGATTAATTAATTAAATAAAATATATTTTCATTATTCCGCCAAAATCGTTTGCAAATAAAAAATTGAACCCGTATCTTTTTATTTTAAGAAGGAAAATAAACTATGGGGTTAGTAATTATAGATAGAATTGTAGCGGCTCATCTCGAGCTCTGCTGCCCTTGAAAGGGTTAAATAAAATATATTTTCATTATTCTGCCAAAATTATTTACGCAGTTTATACTTATGAATTTTAAAAGAATTACATTATGATTTATTTATTTAGGTATTTATTTTGGTAAAGTGGCAACAAAAAGAATCGTAAACAAGTAAAATTAATTCTTATATTTGGTATTTAAAGTGAATATTTTGTTAAATTTGGTAAGTTTCTTAAGTCTGGCATTCGAAATGAAAGATTAAAGAATAATTTAAGAATATTTTAATTGATTGAAGAATAATTTAATTCAATCAAATCAAATATATTAACTACGTTTATAAATAATTTCTGGAATGTATTAGTAATTTAAAAATGTCGAGAAAAAGAACACTTATTGGCCAGAACGAATCCCGTTACTGGCCATTGGAAAATGTAAAAACATCTTTAAAACTTTTAGTTAAAAATTAAAAAATATATATTTTGTAAAATTCTGCTTCGAAAATATTTTTATTTATACCAGCCTTATATCATAAATAAAAAATTCCAAGGAAATTCTTAGTTATTTGGCTGAATTTACATTTCTAAAATTTAAATGCGCCAAAACATGAGATAACGTTTTTGCTTAATAAAGATGCAAAAATAGTATAAAAAAGTAATGTTCCTTTCAAATATTTATCTTATGAAATAATGCTTCGCGAATCCAAACAAAGCACGGCTTTTGCTAGTCTTATGCATTTCCGAAAAGGAGTTAGTTCATAAATGTGCTTGGATGTAGCTCTTTAGGATTTGAGAAAAGCCTAAGGAATGACACAGAAATATATTCACAAATCTATTTTTTACTAAACAGATTCAAAAGTTATGATGTTTATAACTCTCCTTTTTTTCTTTTGTTCTAAATTACATTAATTATTTAATGAATCCCTATTTGAATATTGAAAGGTCTAAGAATCTAAATAATCAATAATACATTGTGTATTTTCCATTCTGCAAACGCATCGTATTTAAAAATACATTGTAAATTTATCCAATAAATATGTATGCAATATTTTTTAAAGAAATCTTAATTGTATGTGAAGTAAAATCTGAATTTTTTGCAGAAATTGAGTAGGGCCAGATCGAGCCGGACTGAGTCTCTTTTCACTGATTTTTGTACAGGCAGGCATAGGAGCCGACTTTGGTCCCAAAGCTGGGTCTGCCAAAAAGTGGAATTATTTTAAGTCCGATTCTTAAACATTTTCATGTGAATCCTGAAAAATCAAAAACACTTTTTTTTTTCGTCTTCTGAAATTTTTCCACTCTTTTTCTGTCCTCAAGAATTTTAAAAAGGCAAAATTCCGTCCTGTTGGACGGAAAACTTGCACCCTTGATCACAATGCATATGTGATGCAATGCATACGCCGATAATCAATGTATAGTGAATAAAAATGCAAAAAAAGCAGGGGTGATTCTGGATGAAATTTTTTTTTCGGAAATTCGCATGGCATTTTCGGAAATCGGAGGGGGGGGGACAAAATCGGCGTTTCCCCCTATCTTCAGACGAAATCAGCAATATTTTAGCAAAATCGGCGATTTATTGCGATCTTTTGCCGAAATCGGCGGTTTTTCGGCGATCTTTTGATGAAATCGGCGTTTTCCCATGTTTTTTAAGTGAAATCATCGTTTTTTCGACGATCTTTAGACAAAATTTGCAGTTTTACGCGATTTTTTTTCTCGAAAACGGCGTTTTATTCCCGCGATTTTTTGACGAAATTGGCGTTTTTTCCGTGATCTTTTGATGAAATCGGCGTATTTTTTCAAATATTCTTTTGACAAAGTATTTTTAAGCGATCTTTTATCGAAAACGGCGTTTTTTCCCGCGATCTTTTAAAGAAATCGGCTTTATATCCGCTATCTCTAGACGAAATCGGGGTTTTCCTGCGGTCTTCAGAAGAAATCAGCGTTTTATCTGCGATATTTGGTGACATTACGGTTTTTCCGCGATCCGCACAGGAAATTCGCGTTTTTTATCGATTTTTTGACAAAGTTCGTTTACAAAAACATTGACGAAATCGTCGTTTTTCCACGAAATATTGACGAAATGTAGGCTATTTCGGCGATCCTTTCACGAATTTTGCATTTCTACGTAATTGTTTTTTCCGCGCGCAAAACCGTACAAGTTGGCAACTGATAACCTAATTTCAAATTTTCGGAATTTTCGGACGAGAATCACCCCTGGATCAACAATTTATGCAAATACTTCCGTAATTTTAGACTGAAAGTTTCTATTTTGAGTCCATGATTCTGATTTAATGTTTTTTTTTTTTTACACAGCAATCTTTCTTAGTTGTGCAGTGCACATTTTCTCATGCTTTACTCGAAATATCAGTTAATAAATATGGCAAGCTAATCGTGATTTTTTTTTTGCATTTTCTCGCGGTCTTTTGCCGAAATTTGCATACTCCCCGCGATCTTTTGCCCAAATTACCGTTTTTTCACGATGCTTGGTCGAAAATCGCGTTTTTCCCACGATGCGCTTTCCCTACTATTTTTTGACGAAATTCGCATCTTGAATGATTTATTGCCGAAATTCGAATTTTTCCTCGATCCTTTTCCGCTATTTACGTTTATCTCGTGATCTTTTTCCGAAATTTGCATTTTCCCCAAGATTTTTTGAGAGAAAAATTTCCTTTTCTTTTCTATTTTTAAACGAAATTAGAAATTTTCCGTTATTCTTTACGTTTTCCAGCAATTTTTTGACGAAATTTGTTTCTTATCCGCGATCTTTTGCCAAAATTTGCGATTTTCTGGGGTTTCTTGCTAAAATTCGTGATTTTCCTTTGATCTTTTGCCGAAATTTGCGTTTTTCTCGCGATCTTTTGCCAAAATTTACATTTTTATCATGATTTTAAGTCAAAATTTACATTTTCCTTACAACCTTTTGCCGAAATTCGTGTTTTTCACACGATTCTTTGATAAAATTTCTGTTTTCACTGTTATCTTTGAACGAAAATTTGAGTTTTTTTCGCGATTCTTTGCGTTTATCCTGCTATTTTTTGACGAAATTAGTATCTTTTTCCTTAATCTTTTGCCGAAATTCAAATTTTTCCGCGATCTTTTGCCGCAATTTACGTTTCTTTCGCTATCTTTTTCCGAAATTTGCATTTCCCCCAAGATTTTTTTGAAAGAGAAATAGCTTTTTCTCTGCTATATTTGAACGAAATTAGTTTTTTTCCGCTGTTCTTTGCGTTTTCCCCGCTTTTTTTAACGATGCGTCTTTTCTGCAAACTTTGCCAAAATTTGCCATTTTCCTGAAGTTTTTTGTTAAAATTCGCAATTTTTCTCTGATCTTTTGCCTAAATTTGCGTTTTTCTCGCGATCTTCAGTCGAAATTTGCATTTTTCCTCGCAACCCTTGCCTAAATTCGCGTTTTCCCCACAATTCTTTGATAAAATTTGTTTTTTCCCTTCCATCTTTGAGTGAAATTTGAGTTTTTTCCGCGATTCTTTGCGTTTTTTCTGTCATTTTTTGACGAAATTAGTGTCTTTTAACGTGATTTTTTTTGCCAAAATTCGAATTTTTTCGCAATCTTTTGCCACAACTTACGTTTTTCTCGCGATCTTTTTCCAAAATTTGCATTTTCCCCAAGATTTTTTGAAAGAAAAATATTTTTTTCTCTGCTATTTTTGAACGAAATTAGTTTTTTCCGCTTGTCTTCGCGTTTTTCCGCTATTTTTTTTAACGAAATTTGCGTCTTTTCCGCGATTTTTTTCCAAAATTTGCGATTTTTCTGAGGTTTTTTTGCTAGAATTCGCAATTTTCCTCTGATCTTTTGCTAAAATTTGCGTTTTTCTCGTGATCTTTAGTCGAAATTTGCATTTTCCTCTCAACCTTTTGCCGAAATTCGCGTCTTTCTCACGATTCTTTGACAGAATTTGCTTTTTTCCTACTATCTTTGGCCTTTTGCGCGATCTTTGGCCAAAATTCACTATTTTCTCGAGACTTTTTGAAAAATTCGGCCAATTTTGCGGGGGTTTTTTTCTGCGGATTTTTTTTCTATTTTTTTAAGAATTTATTTTTCTCGCTATTATTTGAAAAATTCATATTTTTCTGCGATCTTTTGCGAAAATCCAATTTTTTTCTCTCTATTCTTTGACAGGTTTTGCGTTTTGCCCCACTATCTTAGAACATAATTCGCATTTTCTCTGTGATTAGTGAACATAATGCTCGTTTTTCTCTACTTTTTGACGAAATTTTCAAATATCTTTTGACGATTTTCATGTATTTTTTCACGATCCTTCCACAAATTTGATGTTTTTTCGCAACCTTTTTATCACATATTATTTTAATATGTGAATTAAATATCGATTTAACATCATTAGCAAGTGATATGTACTTTGGAAGAATAATACTTTCATCTTACTAAAAGAACTTATTTAATACGGACACATTATTTACAGCAGACGATCACAGATACACACAATCGGCATAGAACACAATTGCCGCTTACCTAAAAACATTCTATTTACATTTTTGTCTTAGTTGCGGTTACAGTTAAATACACCACATCTCCTCCCTTCCTAAACTTCTACTACAAGTCCAATCGCTGAGGAGGTCTCCGGATTCTAGTAGATCGGCGAACTGGTTGTGGTGTTGGAGTTGAACCGTGGACACTGAGTGGAGCATGCTCTTGTGTAGTAACTGAGACTGGCGTTGGATCAGTCGTCTCCGCCTCCACACTAGTGGGTGATTGTGGTAACTCAGCACTAGTTGTCCGAACATCAGCATTTTGCACAGGAATGGCAGGTTTTGAAAAGGATCGTCGGAGCTCGCTTTCTTTTTCCTCTATGTCTCCTCCATCCCATATTTGATCGACATGTCTACGCCACAATTGGCCATTTACATCGACAGTGTAATGTAGCTGTCCATCTTTTCTAACGACTTTTCCAAATCTCCATCTCTTGTCGCCTTGCCGGTAATTTCGTACAGCGACATTGTCACCAATTTGGAATCCTCTATCCGAGAATTCATAAGTTCCTTTACGAACTTTTTCTTCCACTCTGCTCTTAAGATCAGGACGCAGCAGATCGATTCTCGTCCGAATCTCTCTCTTCAACATAAGCATGGCTGGACTATGAAGTGTCGTGAGGTTCGGAGCTTTTCTGTATTGCATAAGGAACGTACTTAATTTTTGTTGTATTGTGCCACTATAATTTTGCATTGCTCTTAGAGATTGTTTGACTGTAAAGACGTATCTTTCGGCCTGCCCATTGCTAGATGGTTTAAATGGTGCAGTGGTCTTGTGTTTAATACCGTTATTACGCATAAACATCTCAAATTCAAATGATGTAAATTGTGGACCGTTGTCACTTACCAGCATAAATGGCAATCCAAATCGAGCGAAACAATCTCTTAAGCATTCGATGGTTTTGGTTGCTGTGGTGGATTTCATTGGATAAGCTTCCAACCACTTGGAATGAGCATCTACTATAATCAGGAACATATATTCAAAGATAGGCCCAGCAAAATCTATGTGAATACGTTGCCACGGTGCACTAGGATACTCCCAGCAATGCACCTTTACTCTCTGTGGGTCGGTTTTGTACCGAGCACAGTCTACACAATTCTTTGAGCAATTTTCTATATCCTTATCGATGTTCTTCCAATAAACATACGATCTAGCGATAGCTTTCATCTTAACAGCACCCAGATGACCATGATGTAACTCTTCAAGCACCTGAGCCTGTTACTTTTTGGGAACGCACACACGCTGGCCTAACATGACACAACCATTTTGTAGACTAAATTCTGCTTCTCTCCCTCTTAAAATTCCTCCATTCTGTAAAATATTAAGCAATGGGGCGAGGTCTGCATCCAATAGAGTTTCTTTGGCTAAGTCTCTAGCTGTGATAGGAAGAGTTTCGATTTGTGCTAACTGAAATAGATCAATTTCATCTTTAACGTCTAGCTGTTCAGAGGTGTACGGCAGCCTAGACAGAAAGTCAGCGTTACCATGTTGTTTTGTATTACGATACTTAATGTCAAACTGGAAAGATTGTAATACTAAAGAATAATGTAACAATCTTGTCGCTGTCAGAACTGGAAGACCTTTCTTCGATCCGAAGATGGCTACTAAAAGTTGGTGATCAGTTAATAATGTAAATCGTCTCCCTTTTAGGTAAAGATAAAATTTCTTGATACCCCACACAATTGCTAGTGCTTCTTTATCAATCTGAGCGTATTTTTGCTCAGTTCTTGTGAGGGTTCTGGATGCGAAAGCTATTGGTCTTTCCGTTCCATCAGGTAAAGAGTGGGAAAGAACCGCCCCTACTCCTACAGGAGATGCGTCAGTTGCCAATATCAATGGCAGTGATGGATCATAATGCATTAGGACACGCGGAGAACAAATTTCATTTTTAATTTTTTCAAAAGCTTCCTGACAATCCTTTGACCAAATCCATTTCACACCTTTCTGTGTTAGTTTATACAAAGGATTCGCTATTGTAGCCAAATTAGGACAAAATTTTCCATAAAAGTTAACAAGCCCTAAAAAACTTTGTACTTCCTGTACGTTAGTGGGTCTAGGAGCTTTTGAAATCGCAGAAATTTTCTCATCAGTCTTATGTATACCGTTTGCATCGATTTTGTGCCCTAAAAATTGAATTTCTTTTTGAAAAAATTTACTCTTATCTAAATTTAATTTTAGCCCATGATCTTTACATTTCTGAAAAAATTTTCTTAAGGCCTCTAAGTGGGATTTATCATCTGATCCAGTCACTCTAACATCATCCATAAAAACTTTGATTCCTTCCATTCCCTGGAAAAGACCATCAATATATCTTTGCCAAATTGCTGGAGCAGAATTTAAACCATACATAAGTCTTTTACATACATATAATCCCTTATGTGTATTTATCGTTAAGATCTTTTGACTATCTGGATGTACTTTCATTTGTAAATATGCATGTTTAAAATCGATTTTTGAAAAATGTTTACCCCCATTTAAGCTTGAAAAAATTTCCTCTAATTTTGGTAAAGGATGTTGTTGTACCATAATTTTTTGGTTTACGGTAACAGAATAATCTGCACATAGGCGTATAGACCCATCTCTTTTTACAACCGGGACAACTGGTGTTGCCCAATCAGAGGTCTCTACTCTCTCTATGATGCCTTCCTTTTCAAGCCTATCAATTTCTTGTTCAACCCTATCTTTTAAAGAAAAAGGTACAGGTCTAGCTCTACAAAATTTTGGCACTGCATCAGATTTAAGTTCCAACTTTACTTCATAATTATTAATTTCCCCTAAATTATCGTCAAAAAGCTCTTTATACTCTTCTAACAATTTACTCAAATTATAGTCATAAGATGTTCTTACTGCTTTTATAGAATTCCAGTCCAAATTTATACTATATAGCCATTCGCGGCCAAAAATTGTATCCAAATTTTCCTTAACAATATACAAATTTAATTTAAATTTTTGATTTTTGTATTCAACATCAACAGTAACAAAACCCAAAGGTACAATTATTTCACCTTTATATGTTTTAAAAACTACTTTTGTGGGTTGAATTCTTTTTTTCGAAATCTCACGAAATTTTTTTATGCTCATTACCGAGACGGCCCCTCCAGTATCAAGTTCCATACTCACAGGTTTATTTTCAATATTTACTGTTAACATAATTGGAGGTTTTCTTTGCTCCTCCTCTTTCAGCGAATTCAAATCAAAAGAATACATTGGGATAATATTTTCACTAGAATACAGGGTATCTACCTGCTTTTGTTTTACCGTATTCCCTTTTAACCCTTTTTTCGCTGCAAAACAAGCTTTTCGAATGTGCCCGATTTTTTGACAAAAATGACACTTAGCTAATTTAAATCTGCAGGAATATTTATCGTGATCCGTTGCTGTACACCGTGTACAGCTCGTTTTTACTTTCTTTCCCGAAAGATTTTGTCTTCCAAAGTTTTTCTTTTGCGAAACAAATTTTGACTGCTCATTATTTTTCCTCACGCTAAATTCTTTAATTTTTAAAGATTTACCCATTATCTCATTTGCCCCTTTCATAGCTTTCTCCATAGCTAAAGCAATTTTCAAGGTATTCTCAATATCTATATCATCTTCCTCAAAAAGTCTATCTAATATTGCTCTATCCCTTAGCCCACTTACGAAAACATCCCGTAACATCGTGTTCAACATTTCTTGTTTATATTGACAAGGAATTGCCAAGGAGCGAAGTTCAGCCATAAAAGCACTGACACTTTCCTCCTCCCGTTGCTTACGATTTAGAAACACATGCCTACTAGGAATTATAAGCGGCGTTGGAGTGAGATGAGCTTTTAATGTATTTTTTAGAATAAGGTAATCTTTATCGGAAGGATTGTCAGGAGCTAGCAGGTTTTTCAACAAATTATATAATTTTGCTGACAAACTAGAAATAAAAACTTTCCCACGTTTGCCATCCGGAACATTTTGAATATCCATGAAAGCTTCGAAGCGTTCTAAAAAAGAATCAAAAGCTTCATCTGTTTCATCAAATTTTTCAAATTTAACTGAAACTTTAGCTTCTTGCGTTTTCGGATCGGCAAAAGTGGCTAATTTCTCTAATAAAATTTTATTTTGTTCAATTAAACTTTGAACCAACTGCTCCATTTTTAATCTTCTTTAAAGATAAATACAAAAAGAATTTTTTACCTTGGCAGTCTTCGGCATCTAATGTGCGTGAATCCGATACTTTTTCATTCCATACATCGTCGCCAGATATCACATATTATTTTAATATGTGAATTAAATATCGATTTAACATCATTAGCAAGTGATATGTACTTTGGAAGAATAATACTTTCATCTTACTAAAAGAACTTATTTAATACGGACACATTATTTACAGCAGACGATCACAGATACACACAATCGGCATAGAACACAATTGCCGCTTACCTAAAAGCATTCTATTTACATTTTTGTCTTAGTTGCGGTTACAGTTAAATACACCACACTTTTGTCGAAATAGACGTTTTCCCACGATCTTTTGATGAACTTAGCATTTTTTCCCCCGCTATTCTTCGACACTTTTCACTTTTATTACCCAATGTTTTTGCGAATTTTGAGTTTTTTCGCGGTCTTATGTCCGAATTTTCGAATTGAAGAACGATTTTTTTTTTAAATTTCGGAACAAATTAGTCCCGCAAAAAGCTGCAAAAAGTCGTAAAATCGCTCAACCGCGAAAAAATCTCATGCCTGCATTTTTCAGGGTCTGCCAAGATATTGCAAGGTCTGCAGATATTTTTCAGGGTCTGCGCGGCAGACCCGCAGACCCGGAAGTCGGCGCCACTGCAGGCAGGGCTCGGGCTGAACTTTTAATTTTTACACCGAGTCAAGGCAAAATAACTTTCCTTCGGGAAGGATGGAGCATGGGCCTCGAAATTTCAGCCCATGCAAACCCCTAAGAGCATTCTACTACCCTTTGAATAAAATACATTATACAGGGGTGATGGCAAAACCACTTTGCACAAGGTTAGCAATGAAACAGCAGTCGAGATCAATATTAAAAAGAATATTGCCCAGTTAAACTGATGTCTTTGCATTCACGGGCTGTTTACACTAATTATATATTACATCCTTATTTTTTTTAAAGAATAACACTCTCGAAAAATAAAGTAATGGGGATTACTTTTTCCCATTTTCCCCAAATACTTAACCATTGAACCTCCCAAATTAATCACAGATACGCTTTATAAAATTGAACAATTATCCAAAATTTGAGGAAATCAGATAATTCTGCTCAAAAAACAATTCATCTGATTTAAAGAGGTTAATCCCCCATTACTCCTTTTATACTTAATCATTAAACCCTCAAAAATAATCAGGGATTCGCCTTATAAAAAAACTATATTCAAAATTTACGGCAAATCGGATAAATCTGCATAAAAACCCATTTATCTAATTTAAGGAAAGCGATAAATCGTCCACTACCCCATACCCCCCCCCCCAAAAAAAAAAAAAAAATTAAAGAAGCACCTGATCAAAATGAATTCATGTCCAAAATTTTAAGCAAATTGAATATTCTGTATTATAACCAATTTATCTGATTTAAGGAAGGAAATAAATTGTACGTTTACCCTTTATACTTAACCAAAGAACCACCAAAATTAATCAGTGAAGCGCTTCATCAGAATGAACAAATACAAGATTTGCAGAAAATCGATTAATTCTGCATGAAAAACCTACTTGCCAAAATTAGGCGGAAGCCCCCCCCGTGCTTCACCAATTAAACCCCAAAACTAATTAGGGAAGCGCCTTACCAGAATGAATCTAATTCTACAATTTTAAGCTAATCAGCGAATTCTGCGTTAAAAAAGCATTTACTTAAATTATGAGGCGTTAGCCCTATTCCCCCTCCCTTTATATTTAAACAATGAACACCTACAACTAATCATAGAGGCGCCTCATCAGAATGCTCCTATATCAAAAATTTGATTAAAAGATGCTAATTATGCATGGAAACCCATTTATTTGAATTAAGGGAAGGGGCGAATCAGCCTCTCGTTCTTCCTCCCCCTTATTCTTCTCCAATGACCTCCCAAAATTAATCAGAAAGGCTCCTCATAAGAATAAACCTATATGGAAAGTTTGATGAAAATCGAGTATTTCTATCATAAATTATTGCGTTTCGCACTTACGTATATGGGTGATTCTCAAAATAAGGGACAATTTCAAAAGTAAAATCTTAAAAAAATTACTGTTAGCAAAATTTCTGAAAAAAATAGGTGTTGTTAATATAGTGTTAGGTATACTTAACATGTAGTCAGCAGAGCTAAATATTTAAAAATTAACTTAAAAAATAATTAGTATTTTTTGAGCCATGCTAATGACAAAACAAATTGCATGGAATAAATATATTAAGAAAATTTTATTTTCTTCCTGTTTAAATATTTTTTTCTATATTTATTAGCTTTCCTTTTCAGCAAATGGTTTCCATTTTTACATATATACATATAAGAAGAATAAAAACATTACCAAAGTTCAAACTTTGTTTACATGAGCAACATTCTGACACTAACAATGTAAGAAGCTGTCTTAGTGATTTTCTGACAGATTTAATGCATATTTTAGGGATAATAAATGTAATACCTAAATTTATATGTAAAACTAGCAGGCTATGCCCGCTGCGCTGGTCCATTTTTCTAAACGAATCTTGACTCAAACAAAATGGTGATTTGAAATTTCGTTTTTAAAGCAGTGTATACCATCACCTGGAATGTCCTTCCGCATTGCTGAAAACGATGCCAGTGCCAATGACATTGCACTGTTGTATGCCTTGGACAAAATTTGGGTAATTAAGTACTATTTCTCTTGTTTTATCATTTATAGTAGAGTTTGATATGAAAATGAGACCGTTATGACAGCAGAAATCAAAATGTTCTCTACTCATCACATTATTTTGTTAGAAAGAATTGCAATGATTATCAAACTCTATTAATTTTCACATCGCACATCATCATATGTTAGTTCTTAAACTCCCGAATCTGAACTTGCACTATGTGTAGATCTGGTAGCCTAAATACAATCTCCATTACATGTTGCGTTACATTTTTTTAATAACCGTCCTCTCCTGGCAGGTCTACTACAATTTTCTCTCTACTTTGGTCTGTTCCAGCAAAGTAGATAGCAAAATATGTAAAAAAGAGTGTTTAACTTACATATTTATTAGAACAATGAAGCATAAAAGGTGTGTTTTAAAGCTGAATTATTTGAGTAAAATTAAAATTACATCAGTTTCATTGCCTCTTCATTTTTTTAAACCAGTTGCAAACATGTAGCTTTTAAATAGGGGATAATCTTTATGCTAAATTTTGTAGAAAAATAAAACTTCAGCTTGTAATCAATTTCATTATTATATTTGGCGTCAAACATTTATAACGATAGACTTATTTCGTGTCTATTGTCAAATGAAAGTGAAGTTTACAATCATCTATTATTAGCATTTAATCTTATACCTTGGCGATAGTTTTTTTGGGGCGGGGGTTCGACGGGGTAATGAAGTAGTATTTAATAATTAATTTTTGATAAAATTCTGTTGATAGGGCTTAAATGTTAATTAAAACTGCAACATAAACATTAAAAACAAAATTTTCTACTGTCGGTATTTCATGTATATTTTTTTCTTAGCCAGTTTTAAAGTATTTTTTTAGCCTGAATGATTTATAAATTAATTGCAAATATTTTTTTTTTAATTCGATATCATTTTTATTCCGAAGATTTTTCCTGCGCATTGCAAATATTGCTTTTTTAGTGATAGTAAAATAACTGCAGATGAAAAATACATAATAAGGCTAAAACCCAGAATTAACGACAGCTTGGCGAATGCCTCTACGGAGACTTGAAAAGTACGCGAGTTCTGTCGACTTAAATATCCAGATAGAATTTTAACAAATAATAGGTACTACTTTATTATTCCATAGATCAATTTCGCCAAATTATACATATTGCAAAACGATTCACCATATTATACAAACGGATATAACTTTTATTTGAAATAACAAAAGAATCAATTTACTAAAATATTTATGGAAATACAAATAAAACGTCGAATCAAAAAATAGTTGATAACGTAACAAACGCATGTAACATGTTTAATGTCAAATGAATGTGACATTTACGATAATCCATTATTGACATTTAATCTTATATTTTAAATGCAGCAGTTTTTTGGTCGATGGGATAATTAAGTAGTACCAGATAATATAAAAATATATAAATAATAATATAGCCAATATATTTTTGGCCAGGTGTCATGTATGTATCACGTTGGCGCGATTGCAACAAAATTGTGATTTTATGGATTGCGTGGTAATCTGGTTATTGTTGTTTATTAACTAATAAACTGTTTCTTTACTTTTCTTTATTGTTTTGTTCTATAGTTATTAATTAAACTTCACTTATTTATTATTGTTTCCTTTTTAAAATAATAGAAAATAATATAATATGTAACTGGTATTTGAAAACTTAGTGTTTGCCAAACTGGTGTCAGATTAAAAAAAAAAAAAAAAAAAAAAAAAAAAAAAAAAACACCAAGCAGGCGTTAATTCTGTAGTTGCATCAATAGTAAAATTTCTTTTCTTCGTTTGTTTCATAATTGAAAACCATAAATTTAATAATCTCAAATAAAATAATCTGACAAATTTTCTATAACATCGTTGATGATCTAGAAGTCTCCTTAATACATAAACAAAACGGCAAAGATATCATATGCGCCGAGTTTGGCGCGATAATTTTTTATGCTAATTTGGCGGAAACATTGTTTTCGAATACCAGTTACATGTGTATATTTAAATTATTTTATATTATTTAAATAGTAATAAAAATTAATGAAAAAAGTTTAATGAATAAGTATATAACAAAACAATTTATACAATTTATAAAGTAAATAAACATTTTATTTATAAATAAATATTAATAGTCGGGTTAATATGTCAGACAAAATAATGCCAATTTAAAGTCTATTACTTACCTCGGTGATATATAATATCTGTGCCAGTAAAACTTTCAATAATATAGTACATATGCTACTTGGCGGTGTTCAATTATCGAAGATTAGTCCAATATAATTTTAAATATTATCTAACGCAGGAAAAATATGAAGAAAATTGAAGATGGTTGGTTGTATAGGGTTTAATGGCGCAAAATCCCTTCAGGGACATGCTGCGCCAAGAAAATTGAAGAAGAAATGGCTAATTAAAACAGATTTGTAAAATATTTTGGCACATATGCCATATATGCACCACATTTGTGCATTTTTTTTCTTTTTTTACACAAATTTGGCGAAAACTTCGTTTTTAAATATCAATTACATATATACTTTTTAATTGTTTTCTATTATTTTAAAAAGGAAATAAAAATAAATAAATAATGTTTTGTTAAAAATTATAAAATAAAACAATTTACATCATTAAAAAAAAAAAAAAAGAGTAAATAGTTTATTAATAAATATACAACAGCCGAGCTACCATATGAACATAAAATCGACGTTTTGTTGCAATCGCGCCAATGTGGTGCATAAAAAATGGACATCTGTGCCATTTTTTTCAGCAGGCAATTTTTATTTCAAAATCTTGAATTTATCGATAGTAATAACGCGAAATTGCATAAATTTCATTTAAATTGCATAGATTTCCTTGTTCAGTTTGTAAATTTTAAAACTAATTTTCCCTGGAAGAGAATTTGGCAAAATGGCGCAAAAAAAGGTTGTTTGTTGATTACAATTTTCAAAATTACGGTGAAAAACTTTTGAAAAAGAATGACATTATTTTACAATATATATGTGTGTGGCAGAATTTTACACTGAAGCTAAAATTTAAATATTTGATTACAATTTTTAAAATATTAACTTATGTTTATTGAACTTACAATTGAATACTAAAATATACTCCAAAAAAATCTCCTTTTGGAAAAAACAACTTTATTGCGACCTAATGTTAGACATATGTATTTTTTGGCTTAATTCTTTGCCGACAAAAGTAAAAAAAAAAAAAAAAAAAATCTCAAAGAAACAAACATATAACTCACAATTACTTTTATAATTAGATCTGCCTTTCTCTGGAGTAAGTTATATACTATCGAAATTTGATAAAAAAGAGAGAGGAAATAATAGAAAGGAAAATAAATATCGTTCAAAATTCATTTATTCAAATTTTCAAGTTATTATTTTTTTTTATTCTAACGCAAGGATAAGTCGCCAAATGTTGCATCAAATGTAATAGTTCACGTTACTTTTTAAGCGTTACAAATATTTCTTTTATTTTTAAGATAAATATTTTTTTATGATATCATGTCTCATTAAATGGTTTTTCTTTATTATTATTATTATTATTATTATTGTTGTTGTTATTAGTAGTTATTTTATTATCAGTAAATATTTTCTGCCTTTATTTGCAAGATGTTTGTAAAATTTCTAACAGATATATCCTTTTTAATTTCTTTAGTAATGATAATTTTCGCCAAAAAATAAGTACTGGCAACCCTTTCGTCAAAAATAACCGAAAAATACGAAATTAAGTACGAAAAATCAGAGTTATCCGTGTATATTTGTATCATAAACCTCCGCAAAAATATTTGCTATCGAATGATATAATCTGCAAAAATATCCATCGGGTAGTTTTTAAAAACACCCGTTTGGAAGTTTCAGAACTTCTGCTTTATAATATATATGATTAAACTTTATAAAAGATACAATGTAAGCAATGGTTACATTTATGCACATAGGAGCCTTTAGCATGGACAGAAAAACCATGCTAATGACACTGATATTTGTCCATGCTAATGACAAATTTTAATTTAAATAAGATTATGAGCCATAATATAATCACAATACAATAGTCCTTTCTGGGGCTTTTTTAAAACACAAAAGTCCCATGCAAATAAGTAAAATAAAAATTTTAATTATAAAATAAACATGAAAATTATTATCCATTCTAATGACATACAATTGATGTACGGCCCTAATATTCAACTTCTATTCTTAAAAAAAGAATACATGCTTCTTTTTTCAGGCTGAGATAAAATGGCTATTTGTTGCCATGGAGAAACTTTATATTTTCAAACTATTGTCATATGTGAAAATGAAATTTTGATTAATAACCAGCTGTTATAGTATGACCTTGTTTTGAAAATAGAATATGGAGGACAAACTTTAATTCTTTTTTTATGTACTATAATTTTATTTTTAAAAAGAAATTTATTGGATAAATCCTCTCCTTGATTAATTTAAAGAAAGAGTAACATTTGTTTTATTTTATAAACATGATATTAACTCTTGTAAAAGCTAGTATATACAAGGCACAGCTGCTGTGGACATCCATGCTAATGACATTTTGAACATTTATTCTGTTATTTTAAGGTGTTTTTAACTAAAAAGTGAGTAATTCTTGAGTGCAAATAATGAATAATATTAAGATAAACATATCTGAATATAAAAACATAACAGAAAACCTCTCAATTTTTTTTGTATGCCGAAAGACATAAATTGTCCCCTATTTTGAGAATCACCCATATACATAGATACAGAACCCACAGGCACATACGTTCTCAGACTTTTGTAGCCTGGTGAGATAGAGTCACGTGAAATTACATTATTTTGTCAAGAGTTATAGCGTTACTTACATACGTACGTACATATATGCGTACATCCAGAATCTGCGAGCCCATTATTTCTCAGGCTTTGACGACTGTGAGCTGAAAACACGTAAAATTACATTGGCCTAGGATAAACTAGATCAGCCAAGGACAAACTAGAATGTTGGCGCTGAGGCGGTTATTGAATTTAATAAAATCGCACCAAATTCAATTGGCCTAGGATAAACTATATCAGCCTAGGACAAACTAGTTCAGACCAATAAACAGCTGGAAAAACTTGTTTATCCTATAAGAGCTAGGCCAAACTAGTTTGGCCTAGGAAAATCTAGTTTGTCCTATGGGCCTTAGGATAGACTAGTTTGGCCTAGGAAAAACTATTTTATCCGATGGGCGTTAGGATAAACCGGTTTGGCCTAGGAAAAACTAATTTATCCGATGGGCGTTAGGATAGACCGGTTTGGCCTAGGAAAAACTAGTTTATCCGATGGGCGTTAGGATAGACCGGTTTGGCCTAAAATCGGGTTTGGCCTGTAACATATACAGGGTGTCCGAAAAGTCTGGAAACGGCCGAATAACTCGAGAAATACATATGAGATTGAAAAACGTAAATATACGTGTTAAATATTTTTAAATAAGCTACTCTGTGGTACCAAATGTGACCTTCGAAACCGACCCCCTGGGGTTCAGAGGGGGTCCAACTTTGAAATCTTAAATTATAACCCCCATTTTTTATTGCAGATTCGGATTCTACGGACAAAAATACGTAACTTTTGTATTTGATGTTTATTTCAAATCTTCGTTTATCACGGTGTAATCGAGCATATTAAATCGATACATATTCCCGCTTTTCCAACGGGATTTTCCCTAGTCGAAACTGATTGGGCAGAATTTTTGACGTCAAATTCCTCGTATTTTGTAGGAATAGCGTTTCCTGAAAATCACCCGTGGCGATTATTTCAAAAGTGCTACATTGTAACATTGTTAAAAATTTGACCCATTTGCTGCAGCGTCACTCCACAGCTATTATAGAATACATCTTTTGTGACCAATGAGAATGCTCCATAACACAGGAAAGTAATCGTTTTCTATAAAAGTGGTGGAGTGACGATGCAGCAAAAGGGTCAATTTTTTACAGTGTACTTTACTGTGTTATGGAACATTCTCATTGGTCATGAAAGAGATATTCTATAAAAGCTGTAGAGTGACGCTACAGCAAATGGATCAAATTTTTAATTGTGTAGCACTACCGAAGTAATCGGCACGGGTGATTTTCAGGAAACGCTATTATTGCAAAAGACGAGGAATTTGATGTCATAAATTCTCCCCAATTAGTTTCGATTAGGGAAAATCCCGTTGGAAAAGCCGAAATATGTATCGATTTAATATGCTCAATTACACCGTGATAAAGGCTCGGTGAGGTTGGTGCGGTGTGGCAACTTCTCCGACGTTTACTATACCGTAGTGGGCGGTGTGTGTATTTGTGTGCGAAGTGTGCACGTTGTTGAATTTTTTGTTTTGTTGTTCGGAAAGTTCTACCATTTCGGTTCAGGTTGTATATTACTCGTTTTTTAGTTCACTTACACTGTAAGCTAGGTTTTTATTTTGTGTTTTGCTCATTTTTCGTGTTGTATTGTTGCGTGGCTCTAGTTCATGTTGTTACAGAGCTGAGCTGTTTATCATGTCGGGGTCACCCCAATCTCTAGTAGTCAACGATACTACTCCAGCAAGTGTACTTACTCCAGATAATAATATCGAAATGGAAAATACAGGAAAACAGGTTGAAAATAGTGCTTTGTACAGGTCAAGTAAATCTCAAGTTGAAATCTTAAATGAAGCCAATGAGGATGGTATAGCGAGTGTTGCGATATTGGTTGCTGCTGTTTCAGGAACAATTCCGAGTTCTCATCCGAAGGCTCTACGGGACGCCATCTCGACACAAGTTGAAAACCACATGGGAATAGATTCGCTGCGGCTATCTCGACAAGGAAAGCTCACATTGACTACACAGAACATCGTAACGGCTACTCAAGCGTTAAACATCAAAACACTCCTGGGTATCCCGGTTTCTGCCCAGCTGCTAACGGACAATATTACCACCAGGTTTCTGCTGCGCAATATGAACCCTCAAATTAACTGCAAAGACATAGCTGAAGAACTTGAATTTTCTGGAATTCCCGTCTTGGAGGTCCGTCGATTTATACGTAAAGACTCTGGCCCCACTTCGACTGTTCTGGTGACGAAGCTGGGATGCAACTTGCCGGATACTGTTAAACTGTGGTATCAAGTCTTCCGCATCTCATTGTTTATTGATAGGCCGAGACAATGCCGTAAATGTTGGAAGTACACTCATGGTGCCGGTGTTTGCAGAAGTGACTTTGTGTGTGCCCAGTGTGCTAATGTTCATCCGGGTTCCTGTACGGTGGACCCCCCCACTTGCGCAAACTGCAAAGGCAGCCATCTTGCCACAGACAGGACTTGTCCTAAATACATACAGGAAACTCGATTTTTGAAATTTAAGTGTGAGCACCACCTGGGTTTTAGTGAAGCACGGAAATTATTCCCGACCAGCGGCTATGCTAAAGCCGAGTCCTATGCCCAGGCCGCCTCTGCCTCTCCCCCCCCCTCCGGCGGACTATATCACTAGATTGGACCTTCAGACTATGCTACAAGGTTTTTCTGAGAATATCGCTGCTATGATGCAATCTGTCCTGGCAGCCCAGGCTCAAAATTATGAACATATGTTGTCTGCTGTCACCACATCCGTGGTAGGGGCCCTGCGGAACGCTCTCTCCCCAGGTCACCCCCCTCCTTCACATAGCGCTACTGATAAACAGCAAAAGCCGGGTCACTCATTGACTCGCACTATTTCACGCAATAGCAACGTCAAAAAATTGTGCACCGGGACGTCGAATCCAAACAATCTTCAAACTCAGAACATGGACTCTTCCTCAGGGGATGATTGGACTTTAGACGAGCATTCCTCTATAAGAGACAAGCCCGAGCTCAACGCCTCCATCACTTAGAGTGGTTGAGGTAAGCGTCTTCTTTTGTATATTCCTTTTCCTTACTGGTTTTTGTTTTCATGTTTATCTGCAGTTTGTGGAGTTATTGTCTTGTCCTATTTAGTTATTTTTGGGTTTTTGTTTCGCAATCGAGTTTTTTTCCATTCTTGCTTTCCGTGTCTGAGTTCCGGGGGTTGGGGTACTCGTATCTTTATTTGATGGGGTTTCTTTACAGAAACTCTCTATTTGTGAGTTTTCTTTATGGTCAGTTTTTTAGTTCATTGGAACTGTAGAAGTGTCCGGGCCAATGGCCATTGGCTTCGCTCTCCCACCTTCGCCCAGGCTCGCATTATTTGCCTGCAGGAAACCTTCCTTACGCCTTCGGATAGTTTTTCTCTCCCGGGCATGAATGTTTTTCGGAAGGACCGCCTGGATGCTCGCGGTGGTGCCCTTGTGACGGCCATTAAGACCTCTTTGGATGCTCTGTTGGTGCCTTTGCCTCCCTGTCCGCAGCCAGATTTTGAAGCTTTAGCTGTGAAGATCTGGTTTAACCGCTCCTGGGTTTCCCTGATTAATGTTTATTCCCCTTCGGGTCTTTTCCCGGGTGAGTGGCTCTCTGGGGTCCTGGATTCGTTGAGTTCTCCTATCATCCTCTTGGGTGATTTCAATATCAATCTTCTGGGTCATGACCCTCCGTTCCCTCCTAGGGTTCGTCACCTATTAGATTGGGCTGCCTCTCATGAGATCTGTTTCCTAAACCTGCATTCGCCGACACGCTCTGCTCCTAACGGGTCGGCTTCGTTGTTAGACCTTACCTTGTTGTCCCCTTCACTTCATAGGGACATCCACTTCTACATCCACCCTGATAACTTTGACTCGGACCATCATCCGGTCTTTCTGTTCCATAATAGCCTGATCGCCCCGGCTGGTCCGGGTCGGGTTTTGGTCAATTGGTCTAAGGCTAGCGCATGCCTCAATGAGATGTTAAACGCCTCCAATCCTACCTACTCAGAGTTCGAACAGTTCTGTCACCGGGCTATCCAGGCTCAGCAAGTGTTCCGGCGTTCCCAGGCGGCCCCGTCCCCACCTTGGTGGGACGCTACCTGCCAATCTCTATTGCGCCAGAAGCGGAGGTCCCTAAAGTGGGCCCGCTCTACTTGTTCCAGGGATCATTGGAAAAATTACAAGCTGTTTGCTGCCAAACTACGGCGTCACATGAATCTCGTGTCTCGTCAATACTGGGATAAGATTTGTCGGGATAGCTGCTCAAGTGGCAGAATATTCAAGATTCTGAAGCGTCTTGCTAACAGGGAGTCCACTCATGTGGACAATGTTTTGTGCAACCCTCACCCTGTGGTTTCTGCCCATCTTCAGGCCGAGGTTTTCTTGCAGCATTTCCAACAACTAGATGCCTACGAACCCCTGCCTTTTGACCTAAGTGACGGGGACGTTTCTTTGGATGCCAGGTTTTCTTTGGAGGAGCTTTCAGATGCACTCAAACATACCAGGCCTACGTCCCCCGGCGCTGACGGTATTTCCGCCCGCCTTTTGAAAAATCTCCACTCCGACAATCGGCAAAAGCTTCTCTCGATCTTCAACGCCTCGTTTGAAAGTTCGTCGCTTCCGGCTTCCTGGAAATTGGCCACTATCATCCCGATTCGCAAGCCGGGTAAGCCGACTACGCAGACAAGTTCTTACAGACCGATTGCCCTGACTTCCGTCTGTGTCAAGGTGATGGAAAGAATGATCCTCCGTCGCCTCCTGATCTGGACCGGTGTGCGGAACACCTTTCCTCCCAGCCAGTTTGGTTTCCTCCCATTTAGAGACTGCACTACGGCTCTATGCACACTTGTTGATCATGTACGTCGTGCGAGGGCAAACAACCACTTTGTGGCCGCTGTGTGTTTAGATATTAAGGCTGCCTACGACTCCGTTTGGATTGACAACCTCATCTATAAATTGGCTTCGCTGGGAATTCGTGGGCGTATGGGCCGTTGGATCGCTGAATTTCTCACTGAGCGCCGGATCCAGATCAGATGGAGGTCGGCAACTTCTGGGGTTGGCCCCTGTCGTCATGGCGTGCCTCAGGGGAGTGTGCTCTCCCCTTTTCTATTTCTAATCTACCTGGCTGATATCGTGGAGACCTTGGAAGATGGCGTCTACCTCATAGTGTACGCTGATGACATTATCGTGTACGTAATTGGCCTTAACGAGCGTCGTGCCCGCGAAAAGCTTAACAGTGCCCTGCAGAGGATTTGTAATTGGTGTGCGGCCAACAAGCTAAGGATCACGCCTGAAAAGTGCTTGGCCATAAATTTTTCACGCAGCCGTGACCCGGGCAACCCTCCGTTTGTTGCGGGGCAGGAGGTCTCTTGGAGCACCACGGTGAAGATCTTGGGTATCTGGTTTAGTCGCTCCCTTAACTTTCGCTCACACTTTTCGATGATCCGTATCAAAGCTCTTCGGCGTCTCAACTACATTAAGGCTGTGGCCAGCCACTCCAGGGGTGTTTCCAGCACGCACCTGCTGCGCATAATCAATGCTCTGATCAGAAGCCTTCTTGAATACGGATGTGCGCTTTTCTTTGATTGTAACAAATCTGCCATGATCACTCTGGAGAGAATCTACTATGCTGCTCTTCGTACTGCTACTGGCCTTCCCATGTGCACCCCCATTCCGGTCCTTCAACGTGAAGCTGGTGCAACCTCAATCCGCAGTCGCCTTCTGTTCCTGGCGAAGGCTTTACTCCTACGGCAGCTTGCCCTTCCCCCGGGACTTGTTCTCAGTGACTCTCTCAGGTCGACTCATCCTCCCGATGGCCTTGGCTCTAATTGGGCTCGCCTCTGTGACTCCTTGTCCGCCGCTTATGGCTTTGATTGTTCTAAGATACTTCAGTTCATCTGGCCTCCTCTTCCTCAGGAATTGACTCTTCACATAATTACTGAGGGCCTCCCCTTTCAGGACGTCTCGCTCCCTGATCGCGTCCTTGCAAGCGAATGGGTCCGCTGGCGCGAGGCCCACCGCTACTGTACTGTCTTTTCCTCCGATGCCTCCAAAGACTCTGCAAAGACATCGGCGGCGGCAATTGATGCCGACTCCGACCGTGCCGTGGCTGCCTTGCTCCATCATTGTAATTCCATTTTCACCGCCGAGGCGATCGCACTCTGGTTGGCCATTACTCACCTTCCTTCGATACACAAGACTATTTTCCTTTTAACGGATAGCTTGTCTGTCTTGCGAGCTCTCCAGGCCTATTCACTTCGTTCTCCTAAGGTCATTCTACATCTGATCCATAGCATTTCGGTTTTGAGTAGTAGGGGCTACTCCGTCACTTTGATCTGGTGCCCCGCCCATAAGGGTATCGTCCCGAACGAGAGGGCCGACGTTCTGGCCAAAAATGGTCCTTATCTCTGCCAGTCCTTCCCTTGGGTGTCTCCGGAGGACCTACGCTCGCACATCAAGAAGAGCTGGCTTATTGAAAATGAGTTCTCTTGGCTCAACAGTGATTACGCTCCTACTTACCCTCACCTCACCACTGACCGGTCTTATTCGTTGTGGACCCCCTCCAGGCGAACGGATGTGCTTATTGCCCGATGGAGGGCTAGGATGATCCTCACCCAGCAGCGTCTCTTTCGCATGAATCAAGTTTTTTCCCCGCTGTGTAGGCATTGTTTTGAGTTGGATACCCCGGAGCACGTTCTACTACATTGCATGGTTCTCAAAGACCCTCGCCGACAGCTGCTCTTGTTGCTCAAGCTACCTGCCTCCTCGAGCTATAGCGAGATCATGTCTGTGGCCCTCTCATCTCCTCATGGTGTTGCGGCCCTAATCCGCTTTTCACGTGTGGCTTTTCCCCATCTTGTTTGACCGCTCTAGCTGTTAGCCTGTGTGGGCTTATTATTGTTTTGTTTTTTCTTCCCTCGTCTGTCTGTGTCGTACATGATTTGACCCTGGCTGATTAAGTTTGTGTTTACCCTGGAGTTTCGAGACAAAAGCCTCCCTAACGAGTAGTAGCATACGTCTCAGTACTTGCCCACCAACCAACCAACCAACCAACCAACCGTGATAAACGAGGATTCGAAATAAACATCAAATACAAAAGTTACGTATTTTTGTCCGTAGAATCCGAATCTGCAATAAAAAATGGGGGTTATAATTTAAGATTTCAAAGTTGGACCCCCTCTGACCCCCAGGGGGTCGGTTACGAAGGTCAAATTTGGTATCACTGAGTAGCTTATTTAAAAATATTTAACACGTATATTTACGTTTTTCAATCTCATATGTATTTTTCGAGTTATTCGACCGTTTCCAGACTTTTCGGACACCCTGTATATGTATATATACACACACATATATATATAGGCCAGGAAATATTTGCATTCCCTCTGGTGCGACGACCAGTTTTTGGCTTAAAAAAGATAATAAGCATCTGCTCTTACCTTTTAAAGAAAATTAAGCAAATTTATGTAAATCGATTTTAAATGGATATTTCAATTTCTAGATGGAATTTTTGAAAAATAACTAGAAGTTCTGAAAGAGGAAATTTTTTTGCATGTGAATACTTGTGAGTATTTAATATATGTGAATACTTAATTTTGAGTTTTTAGGTCCAGTAAATTATAAGATACGGGTGTCTATGAAAATGCCTAATACATAATCGTTCTAATAGCTCAGCCAAATTATGGCAAATTCTCCCCACTTTTGCATATCTGAAAGATTATTACTGTTTGATTAACCCCTGACAAGCACACATCTAAACGGTCAGTCGACTCTCGTTAATTCGAACTCGTCCGGGCCACAAAAAATGTTCGAATTATCCGAAGTACGAATTATTGAAAACATGCTTAATACGGTACTATTACAAAGGAATTAATGTTATAGTGTTTTTTTAAATTTATTTTGTCTGTTATCATTAGAATATGACTTAATATTAAATTAGAATGCATAAATACATTAACTAATTAAAAGATTAGAAACAAGCACAATGGAAGAAAAATTTAAAGCGTCACTTATATCACTAAGAACACTAGGGGTACTAAAAAAGTGGATATCAAATGCATCGGATTTTATGTATATTCGTTAGGAACAATTTTCACAAATATCAAAGAAAGAAAGTTATTCAAATGATCTGAAATCCGTGAGAAAGAAAAGAAAATGAAAAATTGGAATTCTCGTTAGTTCGAATTAAACGAAGTCAAGAAAAAATGAGTTCGAATTAACGAAAAATTTTAACGTTATTCTGCCATTGAAAATTTCGAGACTTCATGTTTAGTTCGAATTAAGCGAAGATTCGAATTATCCGATTTCGAATTAACGAGAGTCGACTGTACTTCTTTAGGCATTGAGAGTGAAAAGTACCCAATTCAATTCATTTTCAAATATCTTGGTCTCTAATAAAGTTAGAGAATTTTTTTTCTTTTAAATTAAAGCTCAAACAATTCTGCATAAAATAGATACAATGTTTTGTTAATTGATGTCAATTGAAATAGATAAAAATACCATCGAAGCTGAAAAAAGTGCCTTTTTTAGATTTTTTATTTTCGTGTCGTATCCTTGATTCTAATGGACTTAAATATAAAAAAATAATGTTTTGGAAAGCTTACAAAGCAGTTTAAAAGATGGTGAAATCCGTTTCTTGATTCGCTTCAAAAAGTCTAGTTATTTTACTACTTGAATGCATTGAAGTGACGTATACTAAAAAGTAGGTACAGGATGAGTTTTTATTGAAATCAGAGATCTATTATTCATTGTAAACTTTATTTTCAAGCTCGAAAATACAAATAAACACAAAAAATATATATTAGGTAGAATTTTTGTTGCAACAGTCTAAGCACATAGGACATCGATGTCTTTTACACATAGGTTTTTCACACTGCGGACACATTATTGTTGTTTTAAGTACTAATGAGTAATGATAATATGAACACCTTGTTTTTGGTATTGTTATAACTTCAAAATATTAACAGCAGGTGTTTCGTAGTTAAGAAGTTGAGCTATTGCAGTTTTAATGTTTCTTCATAGCTGTGGAATCCCATACTGCCTAATTAGTAAAGGCTTTATCAGATTAAACGACAAGTCTTTCATGAAAGTCAATATGGTTTTTTTTTACCTCTACATGATTTAAATTATATAAAATGGCTCTATTAACATTAGCCGCATTTAGCATTCTGTAAAAAACTTTTAAAACATCTGTAAAAATATTTTATATAAATCATACATATATGACATATACATGCATATAAATACATAAATTTACATAAGATTATAAATATTTTTTAATACAACTGTAATCATAATTTATTACTTACTGTAAATAAAAAACACTCATATGATCTGAGAAAGAACACTTGACTGGCTACACTTAACTGGCAAACTGGGTTAAAAGTACCCACACCGTTCCATGCTTTTTGCGTCGTAACAACTGAATCTCACTAAAGGCTACTGAATACACTTCCTCAAGGTCTTAACAAAATATCGCCGGAGGGGAAAATCTTTTGTTAAATATATACTGAGAATTATAACGAAATAAAATTTTGGGGTGGGTACTTTGTACTCAGTGTGCTTGTCAAGGGTTAAAATTAATGTTATAATTGAATTATGAAAGTTTTCCATTCTTTAAATTAGGGTTTTTAATTAAAACTTTTTGAAAATTTTATGATATGTCATGTGATTGCAGGTGTTCAGCTATAAGTAAGCAACACTTCAAGGGTCTAATTTAAACAATTCCTTAGAACAAACTGTGGGACAGACAGATAAACAGACACAAGGAGGAATGAAATGCATAGGGTTTTGTCCGATAAACGAAACCTTAAAAAAGGAAGCAAACTACAAATACATAGAAACAAGTATGTATCCTAGTCTTGTCAATATAGACAAGTATAATATGTTATGGGCTTAATGCTGTTACTCAGATGGAGAGGGAATAAAATAAAGAGTCTATCTTGCAGCCTTTCCTGATAACAACATGAACCCCATGATCCCGATAATTACATTGATTTCCAACAGGAGCACAGCTCGGTTTATCTTATATAACTCTTTGGGAAGCAGGAAAATGAATTGGAACACCAATTCAGGGTTGTTTCTTACCACAATAACTTTAAACGGACCACAACGTCTAAGATTAAGAATTAGTTTTAAAAAGAATAAGTGACAAAAAATTCTGCCACAGTGCATATTAAAGCTTCTATAAATAATATATAATGGAATCTAAAAGGAGTGAGTGGAGGGAGGGGGGGTGATATCAAATCCGCTTAGATTTACTATCTTCTCAATAGGTCTAAAAATTTTTAATTGACAAGTTTTTGTCAGGACCAATTCTTATAGTACAAAAAAGAAAAAAAAAAAAAGCAGTTGAGGAAAAAATAATTGTATTAAAGGTGAACCAAACTACTTATTTTCCCGATTCATTTTAATTTCATTTTTGTTCTCATACGCATCCATTTAGTAGTTGTATTATTTAGAAACTATATAATGTGCTGTATTGGTAAATTTTTTAATAAAGGCAGAATAAATTTTTAAAATATGCTGCCAAAGTGGGCATTTTGAACCGAATTTCCTGAAGCGATCGTGCTAAAATCGAAAAATAAGGTCGAGAAAATAATTGTTCATAAATCAAGTTCCAATAAATAGAACAAAAAATAAGAACACCAAATCGCGTATAAATTTCTTCAAAAATCACGTCTACAATTTTCATATTTATCTTTTAACAAGTAAGAAAAACCATGCATTAAGCTTAGATTATGAAACACTTTTCCACACTTCCTGAAATCTTTAACAAAACTTCGTTACTTGGAGACAAAAGGTGTTACTGTCCATAGCCAAATATGAATTCCAATGAATATTTTTAAACAGCCTTGTATTTGATCTGTTGGTTGATATACAGGGTGATTATAATTAAAGTTACGATTTCAAAAATCAATAATTTTAAAATTATTAGTCAGAATGACTTGATATTTCAGCATAACAATCGTGAGGCAATGGAATTTTGTTTGGCGAAGGAAAATTAGTTCCAAAATATGCCGATAGATGGTGTTGTCAGAGGAAAGACCAAAAATTTATTCATTAAACACAGCAATCTTGTTAGTCAAAAGTAAAAAATAGAGTACCGAGATTTACTACAATTTTATAAGCGAAAAGACAAGAATGCGTGTTTACACCAACAACAGTGGTAATAATAAAAAATGAAAAAAAAAAAAAAAAAAAAAGAGCTTTATGGAACAAATATCTTACTGATGATTAAAGCATAAGTGGTTCGATATGCCATCTGTTTTGTTATCTTGCTAACTGAAAGTACAAAATGGCATGCTCCACAACAGATTGGAGGGTATCTTTACTGGTGTAATGGGTACCCGGTGTGTGATGCTTGCATTGAAGTCGGCTAGATTTCGAATCTGCTTGCTGTAAACAGCATTCTTCAGGTACCTCCAAAGCCAGAAATCATACGGGTTTAGGAGAAACATGGTGGCCACGTTGTTGGAAAATGGTGCGTTATGATCCTATCATCTCCGAAATTAGCACTCAGTAGCTGCTTCACTGAAGTAGCAATGTACGGAGACCGGAGGACCCCCTTCTTGCATGAATATTGTGTCCTTTACAATTGACGCTGCTTAAATGTTGGAAAGATGTGGTGTACACAAAAATGCTTCATACCGCTTGCCAGAAATGGTGCAGGTAACGGGACCCGCAGATGTGATCACCTTGAAGAAAAACTGACCGTCGATAAGCGCTGTTGTTATTCTACACCACACAGTGACCTTTCCAAAATAAAGAGGTAATGGCATTCTTGGTCGTTCATATCCTGCAATTTTGCGTATTTACAGAACCTTCCAAATGAAAGTGAGCTTTGTAAGGCCACAGAATGTTCCATGATTATTCGTTGTCCACTTCCCCTCGGGCGAGAAATTGTAGTGCTTCCAGGCCAGCAAGTAGCAAGTACTGTACGAGTTATCTTGTAATGATAACAACACAAGACGTTCCATAGGGCTTTTCGCACCATGCTCTTCGGCATATCTAGCAGCCTCCCCCCCTTCCCCCATGCATTGCTGATTCCAGCATCATTGTTAATTGATTCTTCAGTGGCGGCTCGCGCCAATCTTTAGTGGTGAGGCCCGGTCCTCATAAGAAATTGTAAATTTTTATGCATTTATATTTCTTGTTTAAACATGAAAACTAATTTTTTAAGGGTGTTCTAAAATCAAAATGGGCAACTTTATGAATTAAATTCCAATTTAAATGAATGGAACTAGCAGGTGTTTTTATTAAGAAAGAATCTAATCAAGCTGTTTTTTTTTCTTTCATACGCAATAGATTTTTTAGAAAGTAGTGTCAAGTAGACGTTTTGAACCGAAATAAGAACAACCACTCAAGAAAAGGCAAAATACGTCTTTGTCACGTGGTCAAAACTTCTTATAACTCAATAAGTAATTTATCTATTGAAAAACGGAAACCACAGTTCGGTTCCAAATCGCTTCCATAATCAGGCCTTCTAATTTCATATCTTTCCATTAAAAAATGAATTTGTAAATGTTTCAGAACGTTTGCGCTTGTTGAACCGAGCAGTTGCGAACAGCCTTAAGAGTATTCGAAAAAATATTTTTTCACCCTCAACAGCTCGAAATTTTCATATACGTTTTTAAAAGTAAAAGCATGACACTTGTTGAGGTGATTTTTGAAAAGATGTATAAGATGCCGTCATGCCCTGTGATTTCATTTTTCGCTCCATACATTTGAATTTGATTTATAAGCAATTATTTTCTCAGTGTGGCAATTTTTTTTTCGTTCCCAGATCTCCCGCCTCGTGAAATTCGGTTCAAAGTGCCATCTTTGACAGATTTTTTTGCTATCTTTTCTGCATTTATCAAAAAAAATGAAGCGCACAGCAAATTGTATAGTTTCTAAATAAGAGACTTTGCAAGTTTGATGTGTTTGAGAGCAAAAATGAATTTAAAAGTAAATCACAAAATAAGCAGTTTGGATTGGAATACACCCTTAACAATAGAATGAAAAAAGAATTTTACTTTTGAAAATTTAAAAATAACTTTTTATAGTAATCAACGTTGATTTCAGATTTATCAAATTAATTACAATTATTAACACATCATTAATGCCATTATTAACATTGAACATACTCTGATCAATCATTATTTAATTGTGCAACAAATCGTGCAAAATAATAATGATAATAATAATAATAATCTGACAGCATTAGAAAAAAAATATATATAAATTTTACTTACGGATATCGGGACTATTCAGAAATTGAGCGTGTTTTTAGCTGAGCAAATCTTTCACTCGTGTTAAATTTAATTACCATCATTTACATTAAACTTACTCTAGTCAAAGTCAAACATTATTGAATTAAAAAAAAAACAAATTTACAAATCAACCAAAAAATAATCAATATTTCACAATTTAATGATAAAAAAAACATCCTTTTTTGCAGTAATTTAATTCATTCACAAATTAAAATTTAATGCATCATTTAAATAGAAATTCGGCACGTCCATTTTGTCGACGAACAAATCTCAATCAACTCGACGAAAAACAACAACCAATTTCCAAATATATATATATTTTTTTAAGGATGAAAAAGTTTTTACTTTCTTATAAATACTAAATGCTCTGTTCATGTGGAAGAATCAAATGTTTTTTCTTGCAAAATTTTTCCTTTCCTAATATTAGAATAGAATGCTGTTTTAAAGGAAAACTTATGGTATTTACAGATTTATGTCTGGTATTGATCGCGACGACTAAAGCCCTCGTATAACCACCGCTCTGGCGATGTCCTGTTGATAGGGCGCTATTCACGAAAGATGCGAATAATTTGTACATCGATTATAGTTTGTGGCAGTAATTCTTTTAATTAGTGCAGTTGATAATAAAATATCAATTTGCCTTTATAACGCGGCACATTCACACATGAATGTGTATACGAAAATAGTTAAAATGTTAATTGATTATTATTAATTAATTAGATAATACATAAATCAATAATTAGGTAAGACGAATCTTACCTTCATGCATCTTTATCTTCGGAACTTTCATCAGACACATCCTCCATTTGTTGCTTCGAACGTTATTTGGATGGCATTTTTAATCCTTTTGTATTTGCTAATTTATTAATAAATGGGATGATCTGGAATGATGAATAATTGATTAATGTGGGACTCATTAAAGAATGCACTCCACTGTACTTGTTAAAGAACACTTATATTAATGTAATGTTGATTAATGAATAATGTTGATTAATACAATGCTGCTACGAGCAGCTCCGAAAAAAAAAAAAAAACACTACATACTAATATAAAATCAAAACCACATAGTAGAAATAAAAATCAACAGTTATTTAACAAAAAAAAAAAAAAAAAAAAAAAAAAAAGGTTTTTTTTCAGTTTTTTTCTTTTTTTTAATTAGAACGATTTTTTTTCAGATATCTAACGCCAAATAGATAAATATATATATTTTTTGCAACCAGCATTAATTTAAGGCTTTCGAATTTTTTGTATGTAGAAGTCATAATCGTAACTTCATATGAAAATAGCGTCACGCTATTTTGAGATTTTTGAGAAAGAAACAAAGTTTTGGATGAAATGAAAGAAATATATACATTTGATAGACAACAGTAGAAAAATTCATGTCTAATAGATTACAATATTTTCGTAGCACATACATACACAATGACAAATTGTGGCTGTGACTGGCTGCTTCTTATAGGTGCGCATTTGCTTGTCAAGCCATCGTTCAGTCCGTCCGTTCGCATATAACAGAGCAAAAACTTCCCCACCGAATCATATGAAATTTAAAATATATAATTGTTGCATAATTTTGTCTTGTCATTTTTAATTTTAAGAAAATCGGATGCATAGTTTAATTACAAGGACAATCAAAAGTATTCCGTTAGATTTCGGCCAACGGGAAAAAATAATTTCAAGTGCATTTTAATGATATTACACTCTTTCGAATATAATAAAATTGATATGCATCTATGAAGTACATACTAAAATGCATTCTGTACAGTGTGTGATACGAAGAATATTTGTTATTAATTTACAGGGCCACATAAAAGTATTCCATATTCCATTGCATAATGATATAAGGGGAAATATTGCTTGGGCGATTTTTTTATTGTTTTAAATTATTTCGCATTTTACGAAATTGATGTACGTTGTTGAGGTTTACTACAAGTTACTTTCTGTATAATATTAAGCAGACAGTATTTGCAGGGACGCACATAAGATTTTGGCTACTATTCTGTATCCGAAGTATTGCATACCATTATATCAAGATCTACACTTTTTAAAAACTACTTTATACTACGAACGCACCTCATTTGCTACGCTTGACGTGCAATTTCCGACCTGTTGTATTTGATGACATAAATTTGAAAACTCGCTTTACCTAAAAAATCAAATTCTGGAAAACCGCGAAAAACCTACTTGGATTTTCATTGCAAACTAACACTTTGCATAAATACACGAAAAAACTAGTTTTTCACTATTTGGAAAATAGCTGTTGTCTCCGGTAGAGAATTGGCAAATCTGAAGTAAATCTGAATCTTTTTATTGGTTGAATTCCGCAACTTTTTTATTTTATTCGTTTTCTGACTGGTCTGATGTTTAATGTCCAAAAATGGAATAGTTCTCTTGCCACAATTACAAAAAAAAAGTAATAAAAACTTTAAAAAAATTAATAATTTGAAAACAAGATGTGATAAAGATTTAAAAATAAATTTCATTAAAAAATGCTTTTTTTTTTCTCTACGCAACGGTGTAAAAATTGAAAATGTGCGATGTTTAGAAGTTTAAAACTTTGCAATTCCGAAAATTGTAAAACTGAAATTTCATATAAAATTTATTTATAATGGGTCCAGGAATATTAATGTTTAATCTATTTCGTGCATAATATGACGCACAAAAGTCAGTCTGATTAACTCCATCCACTTAAAATGCACATTTTAAACAGTTAAAGTTGTTTTTTTTTGTTGTTTTTCTACTGTTTTTTTTTTTTTTTTTTTAAATAATTGCTCTAGGAATATTAATGTTTAATGCATGGCGTACGTAATATAGGACTCGTTATGATCATCCTAAAAATGATGCTTATTATTATTATTAATTTAAATATAGAATTTATTTATAAGTCTTTAAAATTTTAATCTTTGAAAATATCATTTTCCAAATAGTCGTTGTAATTTGTCAAATTAATTTTTTTTTTCTTCAGATTATAGTATTTTTGTTTTATCCGCGTTCAACAACTGATTAGATGAAAAAATCTCGATTTTTTAACATTTGTATGAGCCGAACTTTAAAACTCACATCCTCATTTTTTTTTCTTTTGATAATTTAACTTGTTTGTTGTTACAGAACTAAGAAATATCATCAAAACAACATAAATTTTAGATTTTGTTACTATAATTTAAAATTAAAGAAAAAAGTTTTTCAAAAATCTAGAATTTCTCAACTTTAATTTCAAAATTTCCAAGTTCACATATATTGGAAGGTGAGCCCCCCCCCCTCGCCCCAATACCCCCCCATTGTGATGCTTCTGTGCGCTTGCATGAAATAACGAAAGCACCAAGTCAAGATAAATACAGTAGACTCCCTCAAATCCGAACTCCTAAAATCCGCAACTCTCTAAAATCCGCACACAATTTACGGATGTAAACAATGAAACATTTATTTCAGATGTAGGTGAAAAGTTTGAATTTCTTGTTTTATATCCATTCCATACATTTTTTAATTTATAATTTTTGTTAAGGTTATTGAATTCACGTTTTTTCATGTAGAAAAAATAATTTATTTCTGAAAAAATCAAAATATTCAGAGTTGCCAAGTATCCGGCTTTCAGAACACCAGTATTATTCTAGAGGAAATGTTTTTTCTTTTAAATCGCCAAAATGTTCCAATTAAATAAAACAATTTTTTCTATGTATTAAAATTCTGGTATCTAAAAAGTCGGAGACTTGGCAGCTCTGGATATTGCTGATATCATTGGTAATCACAATCTTACCAAATATATTTATGTATTAATCAAGCTTTTTTAGTTATTAAGTCTGGCTAAACCTGAAATAAAGCTTCGGTATTTTATGATCCTGATATGAATTAGTAATGTACCTTTATGAAGCAAGTTTCATTGAATAATTTAGGAAAAACACATTTCATCTTTATAATGAGTATTAAATCATACACTATTGATTATAACCTTGACCTTTGCTTTTAGTATTTTAATCATTTTAAAAATTATCTAAATTTTTATTATATTAGCTTTTTACTTATTTTAATATTTTAGCATATAATTATAGCATGCATATAGCATAGCATATTTAGCATATAATATTTTAGCATTTATTATATTTTTGATTTCATTATTAATTACATTCAAATTACTTTTAAAAAAATATAACAAAGCAATGACCAGAAATCTGCAAAATTCTAAAATCCGCACAGCCCTTGGTCCCAGGCTGTGCGGATTTGAGGGAATCTACAGTAAATCTAGACGGAGATGGATATTCGATAAATTCAAATATTCACATTAATTATTTGAACTAAAACTTGGTTATAAAAATTTCAGTTTTGGATACCTGTCATAAAGCACATCACTCATACAAAATTTGAAAGACCATGTCTCTCATTTATTAAACTTTTGTACAGGATTTATTAATTGTATAGACATGATTGCTGTTTAACATATTCTATTGGGAGTGCTGTGTCAAAGTCTTACAAGCCTAATCTACATGCGAGACGCTTATGAAGGTTGATGCATGTATAGTGAAATGTGTTGTGGAACAATGGCATTTATTCACGGGTTGTTGATTGTCATGGACAATATATTCTTTATTGTAAATTTGATTTTAAAATTATAGGACTAAACTTTCCTTCAGGTTATTGAATGTTGGGAAACTTTATAATGTACTGCCACCATATTTACTAGTTTATGACAAGTGAATTGGGGACCGGGAAACATTTTAAAATATTTTTTATTTATTGAGTTAAAATTTTGAATTTTTTTTGTGACAGTTAACCATATTATTTGCAAACAAAATCACATGATTAAACTTTTCATAATTAAAAAAAAAATTAAATTTAAAATTTATTAAAAAAGTAAGGTAATTTAAAATCGTTATAACTCAAAATATTATTTGTAGAATTTCAGTTTTGTAACATTTAAATAAACAGAAATATATAAATTTTAATCTTGATTCAGCATTTTAAAAGAAAAGATTTTTTTAAATAATATTTATATATTTTTAAATTAAAGTTAATTTTTTGTACTTTTATTAAAAATTTTTTTTTGCAAATTAAATATTTTGTTAAAATTTGATGAATCAAAATAAAAATAAAACGTTCAAAAAAGATATGTTCCAAGTTGTTTCCAAGCATTTATTTTTAACGATTCTTGAGTTATAACAATTTAAAACGAGAAATAGGGAAATAATCCATCATGAAGAAAAACACATTTTCACAAGAAATCATTTCCATGACAACCATTGCTTGAAGGTTAGATTTTAAAAAGAAACCAAAACGAAAAAAAAATATTTTCCCTTCTAATTAAGACAGAAATATGATTTAAACGCCACTTTAAGTATAAAAAACAGAATTTTAAAAAATATACATATATTATGTTAAGATATTTGATGTAATTATTATTAAAAAATAGTTAATTAAACTTTTCACATTTTAGGTAGATTTCGTAAGAAATACATCAAGAGTATTACATCAAGATATGAAAAATTTTAATGCTTCGTTAGAGTAAGAACGCACCTCATTTTTTATACTTGACGTGCAATTTCAAACTTGCTATTATAAATTTTCGAAAAAATCAATTTTTTTTTTGTATATTTAACAGTTATATACCCCTTTAAAAATTTAAGGACAAAATCAATCGTGACAAAGTTAGGTACATTTAAATATTCCAATATAATATTTGAATTAATCACCGAATTTCTAAATTCCACTGTCCTGTCATTAAACTCATCCTTCGCACAAATTTCGAAAGGCCACACCGCCCATTAATTAAACTTGTCAACAGGATTTACTAAACGTATTGACATAAGAACTCTCTAACCATATCACATTAGTAGCGCAGAAATGTCAAGTATTGCAGACGAGACTACTCTACAGACGATTTGCTTTTGAAACTAGATGATGCATGTATAATGAAATGTGTTGCAGAATAATGACTTTTATTCACACGTCACTAATTTTCAGGAGCTTTCGCTATTGTAAATTTGACTTTTGAATGGCAGGATTACAATTTTCTTTAGATTATTGAATGTTGGGAAACATCATAATATTAGTGCGAACAGTTTTAATGATTTAGGATTGAAATCGAATTAAAGGGCGGCATCACTATAAAATCTTTGAAAAAAAAAGAAAAAAAAAAAAAAAAAAAAAAAAAAGAAAAGAAAAGTGTCCGGTTAAATTGATGGCATTGAGCTCACAGGCTATTCCCACTAATTATGTATTATATTCTTATATAAAAGAATAATGCTTCTCGGAAAATAAAATAAAGGGGGGGGGATTAGCTCCTACATCCCTCTCTTTATACTTAATTAATGTACCTTCAAATTTAATTGGTAAAGCGCGTTATAAAAGTAAAGCGGTGTATCAAAGTCGAAGTAAATCGAATAATTCTGCATGAAAAACCTATTATTCTAAATTAAGAAGGGGGGATTAGCCTATACTCCCTGTCTTTATACTTTCTTTACCCTCAAAACTAATCAGAGAAGCATCTTATCATACTGAATCTATATATAAAATTTGAAGAAAAATCGGATATTTCTATCAAGAGTTATGGCTTTACGTACATACGTATATAGGAACATGAGTAATTCATACAAAACCTTTGGGCACATTAGCTTGCAGGCTGTGATAGCCTTTATTATTATAAATTTTCGAAAAAAAAATCAAATATTTTTGTTGACTTAAGAGATTTATAGTCCTTTAAAAATTTTAGACGAAAATCAATCATGAGAATGTTAAGTAAGATTAAATGTTTTAATTAAATATTTGAATAAATCCTTGAATTTCATAATTCCATTGTTGGAAGTCCTGCCATTAAACACATCATTCACAGAAATTTCGAAAGGCCTTATCACCCGATAATTAAACTTTTCAACAGGATTTACTAAACGCATTGTCATAAGAGCTCTCTAACCACATCACATCAGTAGTGCAGAAATGTCAAGTATTATCAGACGAGTTGCTTTTGAAACTTGATGCATGTATAATGAAATGTGTTGCAGAATAATGACTTTCATTCACACGTCGCTAATTTTCACGAGCTACAGCTTCTCTTTGCTAGCTAAATTTGACTTTTGAATGGCAGAATAAAATTTTTCTTTAGGTTATTGAATGTTGGGAAATTTCGTAATATTACTGACAACAGCTTTAATGATTTGGGATTGGAAGTGAATTAAAGGGTGGCACCACTAGAAAATATGTGAATAAAAAGAAAAGTGTCCAGTTAAACTGATGGCATTGAGCTCACAGGTTATTCATACTAATTGTGTACTATACTTTTATATCAAAGAATAATGCCTTTCCGAAAATAAATTAGGAGAGGGGGTGGGGAGAATTAGCTCCTTCAACCTTCTATTTACACTTAACTAATGAACCTTCAAATTTAATTGCAAAGCTCGTTATAAAAATAAATCGGTATATCAAATTGAAGCAAATCGAATAAAATGCATGAAAAACCCGTTATTCTAAATTAAGATAGGGGCGGGGGTGATTAGCCCTTATTCTCTCTCTTTATACTTTACCCGCGAACCCTCAAAACTAATCAGGGAAGTGTCATATCAGACTGAACCTATATATAAAATTTGAAGCAAATCGGATATTTCGATGAAGCGTTACCGCGTTACGTGCATACATTCGTGCATATATACAATACGTACATACGTATAAAGGTACATTCGTATACATACAAAACCTGTGGGCGTATTAGCTTGCAGTCTTTGACACGTTTTATTATTATAAATTTCTCTCTTTTTTATTAACTATTTGAAAAATAGCTGTTGTTCTCGATTGAGAACTGGGAAATCGGATATATATGTGAATCTTTTTATTGGTTTAATTCCGCAACTTATTTTTTATCTGATTGGTTTATGTTTAAGGACCAGAAATGAAATACTTCTGTTGTCCTGATGACAAAAAATATTAAAAGAACTACAAAATAATAATAATAATAATAATAATAATAATAATAATAATAACTTAAAAACAAATTGAGATACAGCTTTCAAACAAATTGTGTTTAAAAGTATATTTTTTTCGCTATACGACGATGTAAAAATTAAAAATGTGTGATGTTTAGAAATTTAAAAATTTGCAGTACCGAAAATTTTAAAACTAAAATTTCATTAAAAATTTCTGTATGATTATTACAGGAATATTAATTTTTAATCCATGGGTTACGTAATATAGGACTCTGTTATTATGTAAATCATGTTTTGATCATCATAAAAATGATTATTATTATTATTATTATTATTATTATTATTATTATTATTATTATTATTATTATTATTATTATTATTATTATTATTATTATTATTATTGTTATTTTATTTATTTTTTAGCCTCCGATGCAATTTCTTTCAGACAAGCTAAAAAGTGTCGTGTCAAAAATTGTGGCCCACTTTTACCTACCTATCATACTTAGTATAGGGTAAATCTTGCAATCGTTTCGAAAATCGAAAAAATTTTTTTTTGACGGATTTACACGTTTTAGATACTGGAGATTCCGAAAAACATATTTTTAGAAAAAAAAAAAAATTGCCGTCTGTCTGTCTGTCGGTAAACGCTCTAACTCACGAACAAATGGAGATTGAGACTTGAAATTTTGTATGTACTTAGTAAGTAAAAATAAGACGAAGCCTATTTAAGTAAACTCGATTATCCGGAACTATTTTTTTCGGACTCTCGAAAAATTCGTTCTGATGAAATGTATATAAAAATTTTCGATTTTTTTTAAGGAAAGGACGTAAAAGGCAATAAAATAACACAAATTTTGCATCAAGAACGAAGTCTGTCGGATTAATAGTTGCCGAGATATTTGTAATCATGTTTTCCACATTCTTCGATTTTTCATGACCCTGTATTTCCTTCTAATTTCAATTCAAAGATATGTTTTAACTGGAAATGAGACGCTTAAGCTGACGCAGTAAACTGTTAGTTAATATGATTATGGTTTTTGGAGGTATAAGGATGTTTCTTTTACGCAATCCGGTACCTCTCGTGTAGTTTGATATTTTACATAATTTGTCGAAATGGGTTCATCAGCAATTCATTAATGGAGCATTACTATGTATATTAAGAGTATTTAAATATACGTTTAAATTTTATTTTGGAATTGCAACGCATTTTATAAATAGTTTTCAGATATTTTATTTTCACATATTATATAATGCTTATCCATGATGGGTAAGTATTACGGTGACCCCCAACGATTAGTTTCGTAATCTGGCCGTTAAAACGAGACATTCATACAATTTTATTGTTAAAATGCATTTACTTTTACTCAGAGTCTATAAAAAAGCGTTTAAACTAAAGAAAAAATCCGTTTTTGATGAATCTAGTCAATGAAGAAGTAGCACGTCAAATTGTATCACTTTATTATTCCGCAATTCCAATGTCTCAGAGAGAAATTGATAATCGATTGGATATTTCACACCATTCTGTTTGCTATTATATTGATAAACACAAGAAAAATGAAGTTAGTTCTTTGCATTCTAAACGGGGTCGCCCTTCTAAAAAACTTCTATCGATTTTTTTTTTTTTTAATCGGAGGCGAAACTGAATTCTGTAATGGTAGAATCTACATTCAACGTATTATTATTTTTTTTTAGTATAGAATTTATTTATAAGTGTAAAATTTTAGTCTTTGAAAATATAATTTTCCAAATAGTTGTTGTAATTTGTTAAATTACATTTTTTTTTTTTTTTTTTTTTTTAAAGCCGGAGACTTGGCATTTTTGGATATTGCTGATATCATTGGTAATCACAATCTTACCAAATATATTTATGTATTAATCAAGCTTTTTTAGTTATTAAGTCTGGCTAAACCTGAAATAAAGCTTCGTTATTTTGTGATCCTGATATGTGTTGAGGCCTATATACCATTTGTCTTTCATTAAAATTAAATTTTGCCAAATTAGAATTCCCTCTCTATTTTTTCTAAATTAAAACATATGCCCCCACATTATTTTTTTTCTTCTCTTTTCCATGTATTTGCCCAGCCTCTGTTTTCGACTCTGTGGATAATAAAAACATTCTCCGAAGTGTTCCCACACTTTAAGTAAAAAAGAGGACGAACCCCTGTCCCAATAAATAAATAAATGAATGCATGATGCTTGCAAGTGACGTTGTAAAAAGCAACTATTGTCCACCTCAGACAAGACCACACGTATGCCAGCGGCAAAATCCTGCCTTGTTAAAAAATTTATTAGGGCAATTTTACTGCTTGAAAAAAATGTTAACAATACTGTTTTTAAGAAAAGAGTGCAGCAATTGTTGAAATACCCCTGAATATATGTTGTACTTTGAATATGGACCACCAGCGGTAGTGAAAGTTTTATTACCGTCATAAAAATACGAAAGCGAAAATGTTTCTCTCCCCTTTGTTTTCCATGGGAACCGTAAGCTGAAGAGTCCTGACACCTGCTCCCGTCAGGGTGGGGATTTGCGTCACGTGGGTAATGTTGTCCTGTTATGCCCTCATTTGGTAATAGGAAAGTGTGAAGTTTACTTTTAACCAATGATAGCCCATCCCGGTATGCACGAGGTGAGGCGGGAACCCTTGCTGCTAGTTAGGAAACCCCGAGGTTAAGTTTATTCCAGTGAAGTGGGATAAATTTTTTAGTATTAGGAGAGGCCGGTCTAGAGTCAAGATGTAAAATTCTGTGGCTGCTGAGTGCCCCCCCCCCTTTTTCCTGGGGAGAGGGGGAGAATTATGAAATTAGGTAGTTAGAAAAGCCTTATTTTAGAGATCATTTTGTCTGGTCTTTCAGTTGTGAAGAGAGCCTAGACCTCGCCTGCCGCTTTTTCCAAACTTCTGTGTTCCAGTAACATTTGTTCATAGCGGAGCAAGACAGTTATATAGGAATGTAAAGCTGCTCATCGGACCAATATTTTGATCAATACAACAGCAACATTTGTTCAGTTGTCGGAATCAGATGTGCCTAGAATACCTCTAGTTAAAAGAAATAGAAAGGGGTATGGTTGCCCCTGTAGACTTGTGTTTGCTGAAAAAGTTTGAAAAGCGAGGGCTGAAGTGACGGAGACTCTGAAATACTACCCCCGTTGACTAGATAAGACAGTCATGTCCTCCTTTCCGACAAGTGTGACTCCTGAATAATGTCGAGAAAATAGTCTTCGCTGAAAAGGAAAGGGGATGGTTGCCCATGTAGACTTGTATTTGCTGAAAAAAAGTTTGAGAAGCGAGGGCTGAAGTGACAGAAACTCTGAAATACTACTCCCGTTGACTAGATAGGACAGTCATGTCCTCCTTTCCGACAAGTGTGACTCTTGAATGATGTCGAGAAAATAGTCTTCGCTGATGTCCGCCTTTCCAGCTAAAATGACTTTGGAGAAATGGCGAGAAAGTAGAAGTCTAGCTAGAAACTTTCGTTGATTCTATCCTCATAACTTACAAAGGTTCGAGTTGTTGTAAAATAGTAATATTCCATGTCATCCAATGGTAAGCTTATTTTATTATTATTCTTGATCTATGAAATTATGTGTATTTTTTATATAACTAAATAGTTTACCATAAGTCAAAAAAAAAAAAAAAAAAAAAAAAAAAAAAAAAAAGGAATATTATAAATGGGTTTATTTCTTATTTGAATGTTAAGGTTGGTCTGTAAAAGTATGATTCCTTTTTATATGTATAAATAGTTTATTACAAGTCAAGGAATATTATAGATTGGTTTATTTCTTATTTGAATGTTAATGGAGGAGATGTCATTGGTTGCTTTCATTATATATATAATAAATTAAGTGTGTAAATAAAATGTATATGTATTTACTGAAGTTTTACTCTAATCTTTCTTCATCCAAATAATAAGGAAGTTTAATTAACTTCAGCTCAGAGGAAGAAATTTTTCTTATTTTGGTTAGTGAGTAGAATTTATCTAGATATAACTCTAACTTATTCCAAGATGAAAAATGAAGTAATTTTATTCCAATAATGTAATTGAAATTTAGTACTTAAATGATATAACTCCTTAACCTTCTTAGAAATTTTTTAATGAGTTTAGATAAACTTACTTTATGTTCGCTTTACAAAATTCTTTTCTTAATTCTAATTAAAAATGAAAATATTTAATTGATTTTCCCCAGAAGTTAATAATTATTATAACAACACCCTAGAGTTTTGTATTTAATTCTCATGCTAATGCATTTTAAGGATTTCAAAGGAAATAAAATGAGTTGATGATTCACAACGCAATAATAAGAATAATAAAAAGGAAATATAAATGTACTATTACTATCATATCAAGGTCATATACCATTACTTGTGTTGTGGGATGAATGTTCTAATATTGATATTTTAATCTGTTTTAAGAAAATTATGTCTTTCTTAGCTCTCTGAATATCTGAGAGATTTCAGCCCTTCTTTCTCTCTTTCTAAAAGTTAAACTAATCTGTAATTGTGATTCTTGCTTAAGCATTGATATGTATTTTTCATCCTACAAAACAGTAATGGTAACGTTGGGATCATTGCTACTAACTTACAGTGAGTTAGAGATCTGAATAAGTTGAGAATTTTGTTGCATTTATGTCAAGTGGTCTCTTAGATATTTTTATTTATTCAAAAATTTAGGATGTTTTCATTAATTAACAAATTAGCTAATTTGGTCGTGTAACTGTAAGTGACTTTTCTAACTCCCTTTTCCCTTTTCAAAATAATTATGAGGTTTAACTTAAATTTAATTATTTTATAGCAACAAGATTCAGATAGGTGGAAACTTAATTCAGATCTCAGTTGATTTAGTAGTGTAATAGAAGAAATGACTTATCTGTTGAATCCATAATACTTGTAGATGATTATTATTTAATAGATACTCCAGCTAATTATTCAGAAGTGGATTTATGAATAAATTTCAAAATATATTTACAAAAAAGTTGTAGCAAAAGTCCTAACATATGAATTAGTAATGTACCTTTATGAAGCAAGTTTCATTGAATAATTTAGGAAAAACACATTTCATCTTTATAATGAGTATTAAATCATACATTATTGATTATAACCTTGACCTTTGCTTTTAGTATTTTAATCATTTTAAAAATTATCTAAATTTTTATTATTTTAGTTTTTTACTTATTTTAATATTTTAGCATATTGTAGCATTTATTATATTTTTGATTTCATTATTAATTACATTCAAATTACTTTTTAAAAAATATAACAAAGCAATGACCAGAAATCTAAAAAATTCTAAAATCCGCACAACCCTTGGTCCCAAGCTGTGCGGATTTGAGGGAATCTACAGTAAATCTAGACGAAGATGGATATTCGATAAATTCAAATATTCACATTAATTACTTGAACTAAAACTAGGTTATAAAAATTCCATTTTTCGAATACCTGTCAAAAAGCACATCACTCATATAAAATTTGAAAGACCACGTCTCTCATTATTAAAACTTTTCAACAGGATTTACTTAGTGTATTGACATGATTGCTGTTTAACATATTCTATTGAGAGTGCTGTGTCAAGTCTTATACAAGCCTAATCTACTCTACATGCGAGACGCTTATGAAGGTTGATGCACGTATAGCGAAAAGCGTTGTGGAATAATGGCATTTATTCACGGGTCGCTGATTTTCATGGGCAGTATATTCTCTATTGTAAATTTGATTTTAAAATGATCGGACAAACCTTTCCTACAGATTATTGAATGCTGGGAAATTTTATAATGTACTGCCAACATATTTACTAGTTTATGACAAGCAAATTAAGGGGACCGGGATACATTTTAAAATAATTTTTATTTACTGAGTTAAAGTTTTGAATTTTTTGTGATAGTTAACCGTATTATTTATAAACAAAATCACATGATAAAGCTTATCATAATTAAAAAAAATAATTTAACCCTTTCGGTTCCGATTTTTTTTTCAATATTTAGGAAAAATTACTTTTACGTTAATAATATTAACACTAGCTATCGAAATAGATCAATTAGTATTTAACGAATATTTCATTGTCTGAAAGGTAACGGATGTCGTCGTTTTACATACTATTCAATTAATATTCATATGAAAATAGGCTGAGGAAGAATTTTCGGAGGTGATTAGAGAATATTGTATTACAACAAGATTTAATTTATATTACAACTTTCTAATACTTTTTAAGTTTTATTACATATGATTCTTTCAGGAAATTTACTTTAATTTCAAATTTAAAATTTGAAATGTATTTAAAAAAAAAAGAATCGCAAACGACGCAAAGATAATGAAGTAAATAATAATAATAATTATTATTACTAAATGCCTAAACATAATTGAAGTTACATAATAAATGGATAGACACGTACTAACATTACTACATATAAATAGTAGCAAAAGAATTTCTTAAAACAAAGTAATATTCCATTAAAAGTCATGAACTATTAATAGTACACCAAACCCGAAAGGGTTAAAATTTATTAAAAAAGTGGGGTAATTTAAAATCGTTATAACTCAAAATATTATTTGTAGAATTTCAGTTTTTTAACATTTAAATAAATAGAAATACATCAATTTTAATCTTGATTCAGCATTTTTAAAAATATTATTATTTTTAAATAATATTTTTATTATTTTTTGATTAAAGTTAATATTTTGTACTTTTATTAAAAAATTATAGCTTGCGAATCAAATATTTTGTTCAAATTTTCTGAATCAAAATTAAAATAAAACGATAAAAAAAGATATGTTCCAAGTTTGAAGCATTTTTCTTTAACGATTCTTGAGTTATAACAACTAGCATACGCAGCCCGCTTCGCCGGGCTTAATTTGAAAGTTTATTTAATAATTTATGTGTATGGTACGCTTCTCTCTCAGCTGGCGACGGATCCCCCGGTGACTCTACGCTTCTCTCTCAGCTGGCGACGGATCCCCCGGTGACTCTCCCCGGACCATCGGCACTCCACGTGCGTCGGGTGAGCGTCAGAACAAACTTTCAGCATATACATATGGGTGGTTGTACTTGAATGCACAGACCTGCGCGTTTTTTTCTATCTTGCTTTTATACCTCTGGACCGAGTTGGCGCATTGCCAAGATTTGCTTCCTCTGGACCGAGTTGGCGCATTGCCAAGATTTGCTTCCTCTGGACCGAGTTGGCGCATTGCCAAGATTTGCTTTCCCCTGTGCCTCAATTAATTAATTATCCTCAGAATTCCTTTTATTTATAGAGATTTGAAACGAAAAGTAGTGAAATAAAGAATACTGCCCAGTTAAACTGATGGCATTGAGCTCACAGGCTACAAATACTAATTGTACATTAAAGCCTTATATTTTCAAGGGTTAATTCCGTTCGAAAAAAAAATTAAGAAGGGGAAACAGCTCTCCCCTTTCCTCTTTTTTTATACTTAATCATTGAACCTCCTATACTATCAAAGACATGCTTTATCATATAAAAAATCTATATCCAAAATTCAGAGCAAATTAGATAATTCTTAATAAAAACCCATTTAGCATTTATATAATTTAAAAGGAGTTATCCCCTTCTTTTATACTTAATCATTAAACTTCCAAAACGATTCAGAGATTTGAACGAAATCTGAAAATTCTGCTTGAAAAACCTATTTATATAAATTAAGAGGGGGGGGAGGCATTAGAACCCCTGTTGCCCCTATTTATACTTATTCAATGAACACCTTATAGCAGTCACGGAATCGCCTCATCAGAATGATCCTAATCTAAATTTTGAACGAAAACTTAATTCTGCATGAAAATCCCATTTATATCAACTAACGGGGGGGGGGGGCATTAGAACCCCTGTTCCCCCTATTTATACTTATTCAATGAACACCTAATAACAGCCACGGAATCGCCTCATCAGAATGATCCTAATCTAAATTTTGAACGAAAACTTAATTCTGCATGAAAATCCCATTTATATCAACTAACGGGGGGGGGGGATTAGAACCCCTGTTCCCCCTATTTATACTTATTCAATGAACACCTAATAACAGTCACGGAATCGCCTCATCAGAATGATCCTAATCTAAATTTTGAAAACTTAATTCTGCATGAAAATCCCATTTATATCAACTAACGGGGGGCATGAGCCCCCCGTTCCCCCTCTTATACATATCGAATGAACTCCAAAAACTAATCAGGGAAGCGCCTTATCAGGATATACCTATATACAAAATTTCAAGTGGATCCGATATTTTTATCATGAGTTATCGCGTTACGCACATACGCACATACATACAGAACGGACGGGCACATAAGCTCTCAGGCTATGATAGCCTGTGAGCTAAAAATCCATCATGAAGAAAAATACATTTTCACAAGAAAGCATTTCCATGACAACCGTTGCTTGAAAGTTAGATTATATATATATATATATATATATATATATATATTCTTTTCTAATTAAGACAGAAATATGATTTAAACGCCACTTTAAGTACAAAAAACAGAAATTTAAAAAATATACATATATATTAAGATATTTGATACAATTACTATAAAAAATAGTTGTAATTAAACTTTTGACATTTTAGGTAGATTTCGTAAGAAATACTACTTATTACATTCTCAACGGTTCAAGTTTTTGATAAGGACAGCTTTAACTGCTCCCCCCCAAATAAATAAATAAATAAATAAATAAATAAATAAATAAAAAAAGTAAAAACGCAAACAAAAAGGGACCTATTGGATTGCAATGGAAGTCTATTGGAATTTGGCGAAATACCAGAAATACCAGTAGCCAAATTGGCGTTACTTTTGGTATATATAGAAGGATTAGGGTAAAAGTTTTAAAACAAAATTTTATTTTCCAATGTCATCAAAACTGCCGCAGAAATCGATAAGACACTGAAAACCGTATTGAAAAATGCATTAAAGTCGCTAGATATTAAAAAATCCAAGGGGTCAAAATTTTCTGTAATGGGGCAAAATATTAGAATCAGAAATAATTCATGAATGAAAAAAAAAATTGAAGTCAAACGCAAAAATCTCGAAAAATCACTAAAAATAGCATTAAACGTCACAATAACATCAAAACATTAAAAAAAAAAAAAAAGATAAAAATTTCATAAAATTATAAAAAATAAGAAAATCGGGCTTCGAAGTGCAAAACTTTGTAAAAATATACAGAGGTACCTTCCTCCAAATTTATAGCTCTACGTGCAGCGGTTTCTCCAGAGAAGTATCGTCCACACTTTTACAAACTTCTTTCTATATTATTATAGATTGAATATAATAATAATATAATATTTAAAAACATATAGTTCAATGACAGAAGAAAAAGTATTTGCCAAAATAATGTGATATATCTGGAATGTTTAATAAACAAACTATAATCCCAAGATGGTATGGACTTTTCCATTTCAGACAGGAACTAGTACTTTTCGACCATGCGTAGTTTGCGACAGGCTTCTATCAAGTATTGTACATCAGTATCGCTTTTGATAAATTTCAAAACTTAATTTGATTGAAAAATAATTATTAAAATTTACGATAAGGAAAGAAAAAAAAAAAAAAAAAAAAAAAAAAGAAAAGAAAATGGTTTTTATCTATAGTTTGTAGCTTGGGAATTCCGGGGTTGATTCCCTAGTATACGGCAATTGCTGAAATCTACCAAATTTCAAATGTGCTGCGTGTTTACCTTAGTATCTTATTTTATTAAGCCCAGAGACTAACGAGCTTCTCTCTTTATTAGGTGAGTTCGTTGTTATGTAAATCCGTGCACATATAGACATCATTCAATCTGTCCTTCAGTCCGCATATAAAAGAGCAAAAACTACCAAACCTAATCGTTTGAAATTTTAAAATATATAATTGTTGTATAATTTTGTCGAGTAATTTAAAGTTTTATGAAAATAGGATGTAAAATTTAATTACAGGGACAATCAAAAGTATTCTTTTACATTACGGCAATGGGAAAAAATTTCAAAGGCATTTTAAAATTGATAAGCTTCTATGAAGTATGCACTAAAATATACATTCTGTACAATCTCTGATGCAAATGATATTTGTTATTAATTTACAGGGCCACACAAAAAGTATTCCATTGTATAATGGTGGGGGTGCAATGTTTGGGGTAGGTTTTAATTACATTAATCTACTTCACATTTTATAAAATTGATATGCGTTGCTGAAGTTTACCACAAGTTACTTCCTGTATAGTAGAAATCAGATAGTATTTACAGGAACACACAAAATATTTCGGCTGTTACACTGTATACCTACTATTACATTAAGATCTGAAAATTTTTAAAACTTCGTTAGAGCAAGAACGCACCTCATTTGTTACGCTTACAACTTTATATTATAAATTTTCGAAAAAATTAAATTTTTTGTAGATTTAACAGTTATGTACTTCTTTAAAAAATTTAACACAAAATCAATCATGACAAATTTAGGTAAGTTTAAATATTTTAATTAAATATTTGAATTAATCTTTGAATTTCAAAATTCAGTTGTTTGATGCCCTGTCATTAAACACATCACTCGCACAAATTTTGAAAGGCCGCACCGCCCATTAATTAAACTTTTAAATAGGATTTACTAAACGTACTCATGTAAGTGCTCTCTAACCATATCACATCAGTAGAGCAGAAATGTCAAGTATTGCAGACGAAACTAATTTACAGACGAGTTGTTTTTGAAACTTGATGAATGTATAATAAAATGTGTTGCAGAATAATGACTTTTATTCACACGTCACTAATTATTGCGAGTTTTCTCTATTGTAAATTTGACTTTTAAATGGCAGGATTAAATTTTTCTTTAAATTATTGAATGTTGGGAAACTTCATAATATAACTGACAACAGTTTTAATGATTTAGGATTGGAAGTTAATTAAAGGGTGGCGCCACTACAAAATCTTTGAATAAAAAGAAAAGTTCTGTTAAAGTGAAGTCATTGAGCTCACATGCTATTCATACTAATTGTGTATTATAGTCTTACATGAAAGAACAATGCCTCTCGGATAATAAATTAAAGGGGGGGGGGGTTAGCTCCTCCATCCTTCTCTTTATACTTAACTAATGTACCTTCAAATTTAATTGGTAAAGAGCATTGTACAAGTAAATCGGTATGTCAAAGTCAAAGCAAATCGAATAATTTTGCATGAAAAACCTATTATTCTAAATTAAGAGGGGGGGGGGGGGTGGGTGATTAGCCTACATTCCCTCTCTTTATACTTCCTTAAAACTAATCAGGGAAGCATCTTATCAGACCTAATCTACATAAAAAATTTTAAGCAAATCGGATATTTCTATCAAGAGATATGGCTTTACGCACATATGTTACGTACATACGTATATAGGTACATACGTATACATACAAAACCTCTGGGTATATTAGTTTGCAGGCTTTGATAGCCTTAATTATTATAAATTTTCGAAAAAAAATCGAATTTTTTGTAGATTTAACAGTTATATACTAGAGTGGGCCGAAAAGAACGTTTTTTCGATTTTCGATGATGGCGGGTGTGGAAAATTGGCCACTGCTGGCACTTAGTTAACACAAAAAAATTGAGATTTTTTTGGATAATTCCTTACCCTGCCGTAAATGGCTTGAAGTTTTGAAAAAATGCTGATTTCTGAACATTTTTAGCAAAAAATTTAAAAACGTCAAATTAATTTTTTGTTGTTGTATTTAGTTGAAAAGATGTATATAATGTGCCAAATGTTTAAATAACCTCTAATTATGCATTAGATTAGTGCAATGTTCTTTTAAAATGTACAGCTTTTAGTTTGTTTTGCGTTCAGTACCAACACGAAACAACCTAGAGCTCACCACGATGAGGTAATTTCACGCTGAGTTTTACCCGCTTTCCTAACCCACAGAATGTTATTTTCAAAATGCATCTTTTTACGCTACAAAGGCCTTCTTAGAAATGAACTTTGGGGTCTTTTTTCGTGCTTGCAGTTTTGCATCTCTTCCTTCCCTCCCGCATACATTTGATGTAGCTTGTGTCACAATTTTAACGACTTTTTCCATAGCCTTGGAGTGTAGAAAACAGACCAATGATTGGAACTTGGAAAACAGACCAATGATTCATCCAACATGGATCCTGAAATTACATTTTCGCTAATTTCTTCTAGTGATAAGGTTATTGTTAAAAGAGGTTCGCTCATTTCGGCGGCGACCCAGTCGATACACTCATAGTGTTCGTCGCTTTAAAGTTCAGATTTGGAACTTGAAAATCCCGCACTATGTTGGATTTTTTACTTTTTAAATCGCGGCATATTTTTATTCTTTCCCATGCCATTTTTCTAATATGTAGTCTATCATCGGTTGCCATTGCTATCAGTAAATTCTTGGGATAACCATAGCATCCATTTGCTCAGATGACTAAACGCACTGCCTCCTTTAGGTAATCTGGTAAAAAGTTGAAAGTTTAACTATCTGCCACATATGTGTAGATCCGTCCTCGCAACCTGGCCTTTTGCTTACAGAAAACCACACGGGCGCATAAACTTGTGTCACGTAGTGAGCGAGATATATTTCAACGCTTTATCTCGATTTGAACTGCTAACATACAAGCGTAAAATTCTGCAGGCAACTGTGATCAATCTCGATTTCATAATTGGTCCTGGTTTTCTGTTTTCCCGTTCTCGGACTTAGTTTCAGTTCCAGTTTCCCAGGACTTACTACGGTTGAAACCGTTGCACAATTATCAAACAAGTACTTTTGATCAGTATTGAGGTCTTCAGTATTTTCCTTTTCTGATGTCCCTTAGACAGCAATAGGTTCGAACAAAGTGAAACATAGATTTTCACACCCTGTTATTTCAGCATCGATTAGATCACCAAAGGTTTTAGGTCTCGTGGTTTCACCATCAAGTTTAGAGAGTAGATGTCGGATTCGGAGTTCATTCGTATGAAGAATACATATGAAATGTTGCAGCTTTCCTAGTTTTTTTTTTTTTCAAGACAGTCATCCATCAAGACAGATTTCCTATATTAAAAGTGGTGTCATCAGACCCGAGGGCTGTCAGTTCAGAAAAGTCTAACTTGTACTGACTTAGAAGATTATATAATGATTTTGCTATTTCTTTTCCATGACCGGAACGAGGTGTCAAGTGACCAAGTTCTCCGAACAGGGTTCAGACAACACGGTGATGTGTTCCTCGCCTTTCTCTCGACGGTGCCGCTTGTTCTTTTTTTATATGTAGATAGTTTTATCCTTTCTACCATAAAAAAAAATTATGCTTGTAATTTTCCTTCCTTCAAGAACTTCTTCGCCTGCATCTTCTTTCCAAGTTTCTGTTTCTCTTTTCTGACCTTGTTTTTTATCGATGACGAGATTCTTAGCCTCTACTGTCACAACTCCTGCATGTTGAAGCAACCGATAGTACTGGAGCATGATATCAGCATAAGTTCACAATTGCAATTCTTTCAATATGCATGGTGCCTCAAAAAGGCTACTTTTCACGCTATCGCGTATGATTACATTGCCATAGTCCTTCATACTAGCCATTTCTAAGCTCGTCATAATAAAACGCACAAAACACTGTAATGGCACGTTAAACGACCCAAAAAGAAATGTATTTCACAAAGGAAAGGTTTCACGTTCACAATGAACAAATGTCGCAAGGAACGGAGTATGGAAAAATAATAAGAATCCTTTATGACATTTTCGCCCCTCTTATTTTTCGTTTTGCACTCTCTCAACATTACGATGATTCATTGCGTTCGCTTAGAATCTTCTTCAACACCTTCTCATCTTTCAGATTTGTTTTTGAAATTTACTGCTGTCCGTTGCCCAAAATTTGACGCATAGGAATAAATAAAAAAGACCAAGGGATATAAATAAGAGGGAAATTAATGAATGATTTAAACAAGTACAACTTTTGCCTATTATACGCGAAAAAGCTATAAAAATCGGCTAATTAAAAGTACACAAAAGGGATTAAATAATGCATTATCAGAGCTTATTAAAACATTTGGTACATTAAATATGTTTTTTCAACTGAATACGAACGAAAAAAATTAATCTGACATTTTAAAATGTTTTGCTAAAAAAGTTCAAAAATCAGCATTTTTGCAAAACTTCAAGCCATTTGCGGCAGGGTAAGGAATTGTCCAAAAAATCTCACTTTTTTTGTGTGAACTGAGTGCCACCAGTGGCCACTTTTCCGCACCTGCCATCATCGAAAATCGAAAAAAAGTTTTTTTCGGCCCACCCTATTATATAACCCTTTAAAAATTTTAGGACAAAATCAATCATGACAAGGTTAGGTAAGTTTAAATATTCCAAATAAATATTTGAATTAATCCTTGAATTTCATAATTCCATTGTTGGATGCCCTGTCATTAAACCCATCATTCATACATATTTCGAAAGACCACATCGAATCATTAATTAGACTTTTCAACAGGATTTACTAAACGTATTGTCATAAGGGATCTCTAACTATATCACAACAGTACGGCATAAATGTGAAGTATTACAGACGAGTTGCTTTTGAAACTTGATACATGAATAATGAAATGTGTTGCAGAATAATGACTGTTATTCACATGTCACTGATTTTCACGAGCTTCTTTATTGTAAATTTGACTTTTGAATGGCAGGATTTAATTCTAACTTTAGATTATTAAATGTTGGAAAACTTCATTATATTACTGATAACAATTTCAATGATTTAGGAATTGGATTGGTAGGGGCGGCTATAATGAAGCAATATATATTACACTTTAAATAGTATATTTCCTTTTAATTTCATCCATTCAAAAATATGCATAATGGTTTTTATTCTTTAAAAAATTAATTTTACTTCTCATGTTGAAATATTCCTCACAAAGTTAGATAGTTTATATATTCCAAATAAATATTTGAATTAATCCTTGAATTACAAAATTCATACGTCATTAATTTTCACGAGCTACAGCTTCTCTTTGATAGCTAAATTTCACTTTTGAATGGCAGAATTAAATTTTTATTTAGATTATTGAATGTTGGGGAAACTTCATAATATTACTGACAACAGCTTTAATGATTTAGGATTGGAAGTGAATTGAAGGGTGGCACCACTAGAAAATCTGTGAATAAAAAGAAAAGTGTCCAGTTAAAGTGATGGCATTGAGCTCACAGGTTATTCATACTAATTGTGTACTATACCCTTATATGAAAGAATAATATATTATTCTTTCATATAAGAGTTTGTGTACTCTAAAAAAGTAAGATTTTTAAAAACTTTTGGACAAAATCCATCATGGTAAAGTTAGGTAAGTTTAAATATTTCAATTAAATATTTGAATTAATCCTTGAATTTCGAAATTCGATTGTTGAAAATCCTGTCATTAAATAAATCTTTAGCACAAATTTAGAAAGGCCACATCACTCATTAATTGAACTTTTCAACAGGATTTACTAAGTGCATTGACATAAGAGCTCTCTAACCACATCACATCAGTAGTGCAGAAATGTCAAGTATTACAGACGAGACTGATCTACAGACGAGTTGCTTTTGAAAGTTGATACATGTATAATGAAATGTGTTTCAGAATAATGACTTTTATTCACATGTCACTAATTTTCACAAACTTCTCTATTGTAAATTTGACTTTTGAATGGTAGAATTAAATTTTCTTTAGATTATTCAATGATGGGAAACTTCATAATAGTACTGACAACAGCTTTAATGATTTGGGTTTGGAAGTGAATTAAAGGGTATCATTACAATAAAATTTTTAAATAAAAAGACTGCTGTTGATGTGTCAAATAAAGTGTTTTTTCCTTGCAACGGCTGTGACGTCATAATATTTTTCGTATTTTTCTCGTAAACTGTGGATCGTACAGGTACAGTTCTTCGGACATTTTTAATGTACTCCCAACGAGGAATCTAGCTGTGCGGAGTTTGAGTGCCAATTTTGGGACACTCTGTATACATGAGATATTGTATTCATTTGGCTAACAGTTAATTACAAGTTAATAAGTAACATTATCAATTATTAAAGAAAATTAACAGACTGAATTGAATTAATTTAAATAAATAAATACATAAAAATGAGTATACAATGCCTAACCATTTACCAATAGAATAAAGCTCTTTTATTGTGATTGTTTATTTCAGGTTTTCTAAACTATATGATCAATGAAATATAAAATTTTCTAAACTTCATTTTTAACAGAAACGAGGCTAACTTATTTTTTTTGTTCCACAATAACAGTCCTATGAGAGTTTGATAATGAACTTGTTAGTTGTTCAGAGTTTTCTATGATTGCATAATAAATCACAAAGTTTCAGCTGAATTGAAATAAAGTTTGAAATAATGAGCATTGTTCTAGTTTACAATTGCTGAGTTCGTCTTTAATACTGGGAACATCTATTTAGAATTATTTTGTCACAGCAATAGTGAAATCTAATTCAATAAAGAGTTAACCAATGACTTTATTTCGTGACAAGTTAATAAATCATAGCTGAATTTAATCTTAAACAGCAATTTTCTTTTACGTGCTTTTAATGTATTATATATATATATAATTAATTGTAAAACAATATATATCAATAAAACATGAAAAAATGAATTAAAAGGAAAATATTCGAAATTTGTAGAACTACAGTAGATTCGTCAGACCCCAAATACAAGGGAACTAAAAATAAAGTGTGTGGTTTCATCTTTATATCATCCATGAAAAAAAGCAAAATAATACGAATTTGGAGTTATATATTATATATATATATAAACAGGCATCCGTCAATTTAAGTATTATGTGACTTACGAAAATTCGCAGTTATCTAATAAATCTTGAAAATTACATTTGAGAACATACTAGCGTGTTTGATACGCTGTTGAATAATTTTGATATCGATTTTATAAAAAAATATATATAGATATAAACCGCAACCGTAATATAGTTTATATACTAGATAGAAATATATAGTTTATATACTAGATAGCTATTGGTCAATCAAGTCTACAATAAAACAACTTAATCTTTATTGTTAGTTATTTATAGTAGTCATCTAAATTCATAACAAATACGATTTGTACTTAAAAATGTGTTAACAAGTTGGAAATTGCACGTGAACGTAGCAAATGAGGTGCGTTCGTACGATAACGAAGTTTTAAAAATATTCAGATCTTGCTGATATAGTAGAGAGTACTTCGGATACAGTATAATAGTCGAAATCTTTGTGTTTCTGTAAATATGCAGGAAGTAATTTTTATTACACCTCAGAAACCTATATCTTATTCATAAAATGTGAAATAGTTGAATATAATTAAAACACGCCCCAAACAATGTTTCCCCGTAAAGCATTATGCAGGGGAATACTTTTGTCTGGCCCTGTAATTTAATAATAAAAATTCTTTGCATCACAGATTGTACAGAATGCATATTTTAATAAGTATTTCATAGATTCGTGCCAATTCTATTATGTTCGAATGAGTGTAACATCATAAAAATGCATTTGAATCTTTTTTCCCATTGACCATAATGTAATGGAATACCTTTGATTGTCCCTGTAAATGATCTATGCATCCGACTTTCATAACATTTGAAATGACTCGATAAAATTACGTAATAATTATATGTTTTAACTTTCAAACGATTAAAATGCATTTGAAAATTTTCCCCCCATTGACCGTAATATAACGGAATCCTTTTGATTGTCCCTGTAATTGATCTATCCATCCGATTTTCATAACATTTGAAATTACTGGACAAAATTACGCAATAATTATATGTTTTAAGTTTCAAACGATTAAAATGCATTTGAAATTTTTTCCCCATTGACCGTAATATAACGGTATCCTTTTGATTGTCCCTGTAATTGATCTATCCATCCGATTTTCATAAAACTTGAAATGACTCGACAAAATTATGTAATAATTATGTATTTTAAATTTTAAACAATTCGGTTGGGTAGTTTTTGCGCTGTTATATGCGGACAGACAGACAGACGGACAGACGGACGGACTGAGCGACAACAATAGGTGCTACGTATTTACATAATTACGAACGCACCAAAAATCGATACCAGGTAGAACTTAGGGTTGGATAATTGTTAATAAACACAGTTGAAAAGTGTATGTGATTTCGGCTTGTTTGTTCGTCTGTCCGAGGTGTAACTCTCGTAAGTATGTTTCAATTCCTCTGATTTTTTAAAAAAGCTATTGATGTTTACTATAGCACGATCGTTTTTGGAAATGAAGTGTGTAGCAGTTTTAGTTCATTTACAGGGCAGACAAAAATTTTCCATTACATTACGGTCTATGGGGAAAAATCGTTTCAAGTTCATTTTAATGATGTTAGACTATTTAAAACATAATGAAATTGATAAAAATTAATGCAGTGCACCGAATTATGCATTTTGAAGAATATGAGTAGCAAAACATTTAACATTCATTAACAGGGTCTCTCAAAAGAATTCCGTTACATAATGGTCTACGGGGAAGTGTTTGCAGCATTGTTCACTATTTCAAATCTAATGAAAATAGAGTACATTATTGACACTTATTAGAAAATAGTTGTAGTATAACTTGATTTGCATAGCTTTTTCCTTTCTTTTACAGGAGCAAGCAGAAGATTTGGTTAGAGTTCTGTAGCTGGAGGTCACTGTCTATTAACTGCAAGTGCTGAAAATACGATTTCATTTATAGTATGTGCATTTAAATAAATTTTCGTTAAGTGTATGGTGTGTATCAATCCTATTGATTGTTATATAGGGCTACACAAAATATTTCCAAAGCACTGTGGATTATTGGCGTGAATAGTTTAAATGCAGTTTTTTTTTAATTGAGTTTTGCATTTTGAAGTTGAATTATGTTTAGTATATTAAAAAATGTTTGTATAATATAAATATAAAATCATATACATACATGACACGCAAATAACTAGATACATGGACTCCTAAAGATGATAATGTTTGGAAGCATGATTTGAATAGTTTTAATTATATTTTAATCAAAATAAATTTCAGCTTAAGATGTAGCGGATATAAAAATCTGTTAGTAATAAGCAGGGTTGTACAAAAGAATTCAAGTATATTTCCCTATATTGAAGATACTGAAGGTAAAATTACAACCTATTACGCATTTTCTTGCTAAACTAACAAGAGAACCATTTTTGGTGGTGTTCGCACATAGCATCGAAACTTGGTGGAATTTAAAGCCCTATATTAAAAAGTTTGAAAATCGACTTTTTTTTTTTTTTTGTTAAATTATATTTTTCGATTTTGCAGCAGCATAACTTTTTGAAAGTGCCATCTTTGAGGCCACTTGTCGAACTATTAACATAGTTTTGTTTTTAAGAAAAGCATTTAAAAATATAAATTAGTTAATAATAAATATAAAATATTGAAAAAAACCCTTAAATATTCCTTCAAAAAATTACAAATTTGAGTTTGAAAAATTAAGACACTGTATTTACATTTTTGTCTGGGAAAAGTTGGTGTATTTTTAAAAGTAGAGTTTTCCGGCAACCGTAGCCGAATGCCATAGCCCCGAAATAAAGCAAGCGAAAAATTCGTAGCGACATATTTGGCAACTTAAGTCACTTTTGGCATGAAATAAATAAATAAAAATCCAATAATAAAAAATGTTGGTCATTTCCGATAACGATGCACGCAATGTCCAGCTATCTGGCTGATTTTTTTTGACTTCCGAATTCTCACCAGAAAATTTAAATTCTTATTTTTGCTTTACATTATCACTGATTTTCCATAAATAAAGTAAACGAAAATTACCGTATAAATTTTTGTGGTGTAAATTAAAAAAAATGCTAGATGCGGCAATACTGGTGGCTAGAGATATATATCCGCTAATAACTCTAAAGCACAAATTGATGTGCATAAGACAGTTGGACTACTTTTTAGTTGTGGACGTTAAATATTGAAATCTCTAGTTTTCAAATGTGTTATGGGTTTTCTAAAATGCTCACTTAGAATATTTTTTTACTTTATTAAACAATAAAGTTTTGGTAAAGAATTCAGAAAGTACTGAAAAGTGTTTCATAATCTATGCTTAAGGCATGGTTTTTATTTCTTGTTTATTTTAATCTTGACATATTTTACATTCTAGGAAGCACCGACATTAATTAGTTACCCTTTTTATACAAGCTGATCTTCAAATACGTAACTGATTTTATTTAATTAATCACGAAAACCGTCGCCAGTTGTTGCGATAACAAACAAAGTGAATTGAACGGGTCTCGATTATGGATATATTTGTCACCGTGACTAGTGGCTAACATCTGTATTTTACATGCAACTCGAAATATAAATTCTATAGGTGATATACAGGACTTTACAAAAGAATTCCAGTTCATTTCTGCTTGTTGCCGTCAATTACTGAAAGGGAATTTTTCTAGTTAGTTATGTGTTTCATAAATGAACTAAATTTATGCATTTTATTTAGTACAGATATACAATTATACAAATCGTATATAGGGTTGTAGAAAAGGTTTCTGATAATTTTTCATCTGTATATGGGAGTTGTTTAAATTATGTTTTTAATTGTGTTATTAATTTTCTAATTTGTTTACCAGTTGAACATTATCCTTCAAAATATTAAATGGTGACGTTTTGATACTTTATTTTATAAAGTGTTTCATAATGTATGAGGCTACTTCAATAATGTAGAAAAACTTATTCGATAACACTAATCTTATAGAAGATTTTTTTTTTAAAAAAAAGATATCTCGTTTGTATTTTAGTGTTTTTAACCCCTTAACTGATTTGCCCGAACGCCGTTCGGGCAAGACGAATTTGCTTGTTGCATCATTTAAAGCTTTTTGACACCACTATTATTTTTAAGAAAATTTTCATACTATTGAAAGGCGAAAACGTTTAGACTAAATTTTACGAATATTTTATTTAAATAATTGTGGTGTGAGTCCGCTTTTTTCAATTTATTGAATGGAAAAGAATTAACCAGTTATGGGGTTAATACCTTTTTTTAAACATTTTAATACTTTTTTTCTTTTTTTTGCAATGGGTAGTTGAGATTGATACCTACATCTGCTCTTTCTTATATTTTCGATTTTGTTTGTAGATTTTCTCCAAGAGTATGCTTTCACCTTTTGAATCGATTTCCGAAAATGAAAATGTCCTCATTAAAAATATCTTAAACAAGATCGGAAAAGTAAAAAACGCCCTTTGCACAGATCGATTTCGACTAGCCAATCAGAAATAATAATAATAATAATAATAGTAATAATAATAATAATGATAAAAAATAATAAATAAAATAAATAAATTAATTAAAACATATTGAAATAATATCTTGAAAATTTTCTATCGCGATATCTTGAAAATTTTCTTCCATAGAATTAGTATTAGTGAGCAGGATTATTTCAGATGACTGATGTAGCCTCTTAAGAGTTAGAGTTATAAGGGAGGGATGAATGGTGAGGAATCTGAACGTTCCGTTTCGAGTAATGGGTAGGCAATAGTTTAGAGCAACAAAAATTAAAATGTGAGTTGTAAAAATTGAAGTTCAACCATTAAATAAATTTAAAAAATATGTTTATTCAATTTAACAACTAAGTAAAGTTACCACCTTTAAAAAAAAACAAGGTAGAATCCGTCGAATTTCGACGAAAGAAAATATTTAAGAAGGAACTGTTTCATTGATTTATAATAAATCTAAAAAAATAGCTACAATAAAAAATGCATCTTATATTGGCAAGTCTAACTCTTAAACAAATTATATTTAAACTAAAGTTAAAAAATACTGTTTCCACAAAACTGAGTTTTAGAAATTTTTAAAATTAAATTTTAATAGTAAAGTAAGCAGTTTTATGTTACAAAGATCTGTTATTATAAGAAAGTTATCGATTAAGTTTTTTATTCCAAAATGAAAAAGAGCAAAATTTATTCCACTTTGACTCAATCACAGAATTTTTTCCCGTGAAACTTTAACCCGATATCATTTTCACCATTTCAAAATTTATGTATGCACCTGTCATATCCGTATTCACCTTTTTTTTTTCTTTTAAATGGTATTCAAGTTTGATCATTTTAAAATAATTTAAATTCAAAACTTGAAGTCTCGATTGTTATTAACTGAAAACAGATACTAAACTGTTTAAGTGTAAATGAAAATTTCTGAAACATTGCGCATGCAATAATTACGATAGACAATATTCCTGTGACGTCATATAAGGTTTAATGATGATTTTCACAGTCTCGAACTCGAATTTTTGTAAAGAACTTCTTTACTTGTTTGTCTAATTCGGCTAAGTGAATTCATCCAGTCAAGAAAAATCAAGCTCTGTAGCGTAAATCACTACTTTTTGGACAAAGACTTCAGACCAAACCATACACACTTTTATGTCACGGCTCTTTTATAAAGACACTCTAAATTTCTGTAAGGCATTGAGTTTCATCAATATGCGATTTCGATTACATAATTTTTGAAAATGAAGTATTTTCACATGAGAAGTATAGCAAAGCAGCTTGGGTCAAAATAACGCATTTCTACAAAACATATTTCAGTCTTAAGAATTAAAATGCACGCTTTTTACAAATATAAATGACATCATTTGCAAACGCTAAAGCATTCCTGTTTTAGGATCTATTCTTAAACATCTATAGAAAAGTATACATATGACGTAATTATCGCAGATTGATACAACCCCCCCCCCCCCCAAAAAAAAAAAAAAAACAAAAACAAAAACAATGTCGTTATCCAAGAAGCAAATTAGGTATCCATTGATTCATGTGTCTTCATTTGTTTATTTATAATAGCTCCATGTTTTATCGGAAATCATTTGGTAAGTTTGCATTTTATCAGCTGTTTGATACAAATTACGTAAAAACGGAGAAAATAACTCATACAACTATTCATTAAAATACATTTTTGTAAAGAAAATGTCTAGTATCGAATGTAAAGTAAATTTGTAACAAACTAAAAATCATTTAATTAAAAAATAAAAACGAAATAAAAAGAAATTCACAGGGTTTTATAACAGACGATATTTTTTACATATCACACATTTTAATTTCAACTTTTTCAAGAAAATGGCTACGAAAAAATACAGTAATGTGTTTTTTCCCATGGAGGAAGGAGATAGTTTAAAGGTCATGGAGAATGAGATAGGTGGAGGTGAATAAGCCTCAAAAAAAGGTTTGCAATATGAAACCATTTATAGCTCAAATTTTAATGTACCAAACAAAAGCACGTGGAAAATTGGAAAGCAACCAAAAAAGGAACGGATTTTGTATTAATAAGACGAATTGAAAGAAATGAATTACAGCTGGAGCATTTTTTAAAGAAGAAATAGGAAATTTTTAAAATAGTCTTTGTAAGAGAGAGCCCGGTATTGCGCTTATTTCTGTTTACGCGTATCAAATAATTAATTGATTAAAATCATTATATTTTACTTAATATCAAAAAACTAATTAAAGTATTTTACTATATTAAATTACTTGTAAAATAATAATAAATAGAACGCCTTCAGCATATCAACAACAAACAACATTTTTATTCTTTTTTAATAACAACAATATCGTCTGCCTTTTTGTTGCCAACAAATGAACGGAATCTTTACAAGTTCATGGAGGCTACATTACTCCCTCCCCAGTAACATAGTTACGATACAAATATAATATATACAGAAATATAAAATAGAAATATAATATATTAAATAAAATATAAAAAAGTACATAATTAATCTCTGTAACGTTTCGGAAACCTTACTTGTCTACCAGAGCGTGTAGTTTTCTCACGAACATTTTTATCAGGCAAATCTAAATGTTCATTTTTGATTATTGATGGCACAGGCACAGGTAGTTGGTTATCCGGTAACTCGTGATAAGGCGTGTTCTCATCATTTGTTAATAAATAAGCAGGTTTCAATCTATCTATGGATATGTTGATATCTCTTTCCTTGATTTTTACTGTGTAATACTTTTCATGTCTTTTGACAACTGGAAAGGGTCCATCATAAGCAGGTTCGAGTGTTTTTTTAACCCGATCAAAGCGTATGAATACATAGCTAGAATTGTGCAAGTCCTTATGAATAAAATTTTTTTGAGAAGGCTGTCGGCGAGTTTTAAAAGGTTTTAATTCTTCCATTTGTTTCTGCAATTCTTTAGCAAAGGTTTCTGTGTCCATAATAGTTTTCGGTTGTTCAAAAAATTCTCCTGGTAGCCTGAGAGGTTTTCCGTAGACCATTTGTGCAATGGTAAAATTTGTATCACCACATAAAGCTGATCTCAATCCCAATAGTACTGTAGATAATGATTGAGTCCACTTAATTGTATTTTGCGCTCTAATTGCCACTTTTAAAGTACGATGGATTCGTTCTATCTTCCCATTACACTGTGGATGATAGGCTGTTGTTGGGCTCAATTTAAAACCACAAATAATACTTAAATTGTGGAATAATTCTGATCTAAATTGTTTTCCTCGATCCGTGATTACACGATGTGGAATACCAAAGCGAGAAATCCATTGATCATAAAATGCTCGAGCAACTGTTGGAGCCGTCACATTTTCTAGAGGAACTACTTCTATCCAACATGTGAAGCGGTCAATACAGGTTAGGCAGTATAATTTTCCTTCAGACGGTGTTAGTTGACCTATGATGTCAATATGAACGACACTAAATTGTTCATCTGTTTCTTCAAAAGTGGCAAATGGAGAATGCGTATGTCTGCCAATTTTGTTTTTCTGACAATCAATGCAGGATTTTGCCCACTGATTAACATCTTTCCTAATATTTTTCCAAATAAACCTTGAAGCTACTTGTTTTATTGTATTTTTTACTCCAGGATGAGCTAAATTGTGGATTTTCTTAAAAATTTTTTCTCTAAAAGCTTCAGGAATAAATGGTCGGATTTTGGAAGTTGTAATATCACACCAAAGAAGTTTACCCGAATCTAAAGGATATTGTTTGAAATTTAAAGATGGATTTAAACGTAATTTTGTAAGTTCTTCATTATTAATCTGCCCATCAGAAATTTTGTCATAATCTATTGTAGAAATCGATTGTATTCTGGATAATGTGTCTGCAACTGTATTTTCTACTCCACTAATATGTCGAATATCTGTTGAAAATTCTGATATATATTGTAAATGGCGCAACTGTCTAGGCGAAGCTTTTTCATTTTTTTGCTGAAAGGCGAATGTTAAGGGTTTATGGTCTGTATAAATTATAAATTGTCTTCCTTCTAACATATGTTTAAATTGCTTTACAGAGATATATTCCCAGTAATTCTCGATCATAGGTACTATAACTTTTCTGAGCATTGCTTAATTTTTTTGAAAAAAAGGCTAATGGTTTCCAGCAGCCTGCTTCAAATTGTTGTAAAACTGCACCAATGGCAAAATCAGAAGCATCACAAAAGAGAGATAATGGAAGATCAGGATTAGGATAGGTCAATAAAGCAGCATTTGCTAGGTCTTCTTTACATTTTTCAAATTTTTCTTTTGTTTCATCTGTCCACGGAATTTTTCTTTTGTCTTTCTTTTTCGCACCTTTTAAATACTCATGAAGTGGTGCTTGATTTTCAGCAGCATTTGTTACGTATCTTCTATAAAAATTCACCAGACCAAGGAAAGTTCGTAATTCGTGGATTGTTTCCGGTAATTTATAATTTTTAATTACTTCTACTTTTTCTGGAAGGGGTTTTGAACCTTCAGGAGTAATCATGTATCCTAAAAACTGTAGCTGGTTTACTCCAAAAACTGATTTTGCAATATTTAAACGAAGGCCATATTGATCCAATCTTGAAAAAACTAATTTTAGATGTTCTGTGTGTTCATCTTCCGTTGAAGAAGCTATTAAAATATCATCTAAATATGGGAAAACGAAGTCCAATCCGAAAAATACTTCATTAATGAAACGCTGAAACGTAGATGGAGCATTCCGTAATCCAAAATTCATCACATTATATTCAAATAATCCAAACGGTGTTATTATCGCTGTTTTTTGCTTATCTTCTTCTGCAATTGGTATCTGAAAATAGGCCTTAAAGTCAATTTTTGAAAATATTTTCTTTTCTTTTAATATATGCTGAAAATCTTCTATTCTGGGAATAGGGTAACGGTCGGGAATGGTTCGAGCATTAAGGCGTCTGTAATCCCCGCACGGTCTTAAACTTCCATCTTTTTTGTTAACTAAATGAAGTGGACTAGCCCATGGTGATTTGGATGGTCTAATTATATCATTATCCAACATAAACTTGAATTCTTGTTTTGCTAAATTTAATTTTTTTGAGTCTAATGGGCGAGGTTTTGAATAGACAGGAGAACCTTTAGTATCAATATAATGCTTTACATTGTGTTTGGAATTGCATATTAAAAGATTTGGCTTCGTTAAATTAGGATATTGTAATAACAGATGTGCATATTGAGAATTTTTGTCAGTTGTACTTATGCTATCAGCACTTGATACACACATAACATCGCTTTTAACAAAAAGTTTAGTAACACCATCTATTATTTTTTTATTATGTATATCAATAAGCAATTTAAATTTATTAAGGAAATCTGCACCTAAAATTGCTTTGTCTACTTTTGCTATTATAAAAGGAAATTGATATTGTCTACGTAAGCCCAAATCTAGTGTTAAAATTTTGAAACCAAATGTAGGAATTATTGAACCATTTGCTGCATACAGTTTGAAAGAGTTATATAATTTATGTTTGGATGAAGCAGGAATAATTGATAAATCAGCTCCACTATCAACAAGAAAGCGTAAACCGGTTGTTTTGTCTTTAACAAATAAACGGTAATTACGGCAATCTTTAAATTCTCCAGCAGCAGAATTTGCCGCTAAAACTACTGCTGATCGGAGTTTTCCGATTTTTTCCAGCTGCACGGACTTTTACATTTATTAGGATAACACTGATTACCAAATTTAAAATGGTAGTAACAATATTTCCCATTTGGATTAAATCGTTTTCTCGATAGACTTCTACTTTTATTTCGTTTAGTACCAGGTTTCCGAATTTTACTTCTGGATTGCCTCCCAATTTTTAATGCCGAAATCTGGTTTTCCAACGTAGAAATTTTCTCAAGTATTTCACTCATAACAGAAGAATCTGAACTCGCAGAATAAATTTCTGTTGAAGAGCTCATTTCAAAAATTTTATCTGCCATTAGTGATAAATTATCTAAATTTTCACTGCTTACAATTAGAATATTTTTTATTGACTCTGGTAATTTATCAAGAAATAAAGTTTTCAAAATCTTTTCTGGTATGTTATTTCCACTGAGTGATTTCATTTTAAGCAGTAGTTGGCTTGGCTTCGTATCACCCAATGAAATTCCCGTAAGCAATTTCTTCAGTGATTTTTCCTCACTCTCTTTAAATGTATTTAAAAATCTTTCTTTAGCGGCGGTATATTTATCATCCCGATTACTTTGGATAATATCCCATATATTTTCAATGTATTTAGGGTCTAACTGAGCCACTAGATGATTGAATTTTGTTTCTTCATTTATAATATTTACAAGAGAAAACTGAGTATCAATTTGAAAAAACCATATTTCAGGATTATCATCCCAGAATGGAGGAAATTTGACGCTTACCTTGTTTGCTTCAGGAACCTTGTTTGCTTCAAGAATCGAATTTGTAGACGTTTTTGTTGATTCTTGAGCCATTTTTCAATGCGTTAATGTCCAAAGCAGGGTCACCAGAATTTGTAAGAGAGAGCCCGGTATTGCGCTTATTTCTATTTACGCGTATCAAATAATTAATTGATTAAAATCATTATATTTTACTTAATATCAAAAAAACTAATTAAAGTATTTTACTATATTAAATTACTTGTAAAATAATAATAAATAGAACGCCTTCAGCATATCAACAACAAACAACATTTTTATTCTTTTTTAATAACAACAATATCGTCTGCCTTTTTGTTGCCAACAAATGAACGGAATCTTTACAAGTTCAAGGAGGCTACAGTCATGGAGAATGAGATAAGTGGAGGTGAATAAACCTAAAAAAAAAAAGGTTTGCAATATGAAACCATTTATAGCTCAAATTTTAATGTACCAAACAAAAGCACGTGGAAAATTGGAAAGCAACCAAAAAAGGAACGGATTTTGTATTAATAAGGCGAATTGAAAGAAATGAATTACAGCTGGAGCATTTTTTAAAGAAGAAATAGGAAATTTTTAAAATAGTCTTTGTTCTATTATTATTTATTAAAAGAATTGTTCACTTTAAAAATAATTAATATTGGGAAATTATTATTATTATTATTATTATTATTATTATTATTATTATTATTATTATTATTATTATTATTATTATTATTATTATTAAATGTCATTATTATTATTAAATTTCAAATTAAAATTAAATAAGAAATTGAAATTATTTGATACGAACTAAAAATTGTATTATTAAAAGTTTCCTTTTTACAGTAATTTTTATTAACATTTTTCAACAAAATTGAAAAATGTTTATGCATTCGGTTTGTCTATCCGTCTGTCTGCGCTCTAACTCTCGTAAATATACTCGGATTGCAATGAAATTTTAGCATGTTATTGAAGTTTACACAAACACAAATCCTATTAAAAATGAAGTTTCTACCACAATTAATTTATATACAGGGACAGATGTTACACCCGGAAAAACGGATTCACATTTATTTGCATCTACGAAAAGCATTTAGGCTCCCGCTAATTGCCTTTACATTTCTGATACATAAGTTTGAAACACCCTGTATAGGCATATTCGAAGTGTGAAGAGTTTAGCTCAATATAGTTTAAAACCGGGCTTTTTCAATATTTTTTGTGATGGTATAAAATTTCACACTAAGGAAAGTAAGAGTGTTTAAAATGATATAATGTTGCCTAAATGGTAATGTTGTAAAATTATAATGTTGCAACATTATAAAAAAATGATATCCGACACATAAACAGTATTCCGCCTGAACCAGAGCTAATTTTAATGCTTACAACGTTACTGAAAAATTCCAAAACATGTTTAAAAAAATATTATCAAAAACAGCATTAGCAATAAAAATTTTTGAGAAACAATTAATAAACAGGTTGGAAATTGCACGTGAAGCGTAGCAAATGAGGTGTGTTCGTATGATAACGAAGTTTTTAAAATATTCAGACCTTGCTGATATAGTAGACAGTACTTCGGATACATTAAAGTAGTATAAATCTTTGTGTTCCTGTAAATATACAGGAAGTAATTTTTATTACACCTCAGCAACGTATATCATATCCATAAAATGTGAAATAGTTTAATGTAATTAAAACACGCCTCACAAACAATGTTTCTCCGTATAGCTTTATGTAGTGGAATACTTTTGTGTGCTCCTGTAATTTAAAAATATATATTCTTTGTATCACAGATTGTACAGAATGTATATTTTTGTATATACACTGGTGTCCAAAAGTTAAGCATAATTGGTAATTAAGTAATTATTTTTAAGTAATGAAAGAAATATGAATCGGAATGTGCTAAAACTCCAGGTGTGTAAACAAAATAGTACGCGTCACATATTTTCGCGAAGAGTTTTCCCCGAAATCGAACAGGGGACCGTCAACAAATTGAAAAAGAACGAAGATCATTTGGATAACCCTGTCAAAACTAATGTAGCAAAAGCGTTCAAACTGCACATTATGATTAAGTGGCTTATTGTAATGTACTGTGTTAATTTTTACAAGGATAGCATGTATACTCGTAGAGAAATTAAGGTTTTTATAAAAAACAGTCCTAAGTTTTTTGCTTATAATTTGCAGAGTTCTTAATATAAAATAATGTTCTTTTTTGAAAAAATGACAAACATCATTGTACACAATACCCTGTCATCAGAATTAAAAAATAATAAAAATTGTATGACAAATGAGCAAGTTTACTAAATAATTTTTTACTGCGCATGCGTGAACGCTATTAAAATTTCATTTGCATATTATGTTAGTTAAATGTATAGAGCAACTTTTGTGAAAGTCTCAAAAACATAGCTTAAAAATTCTGAAAATTATCGTTGATAGAATGAGATCAAAATCCTTTATTCCCTAAATGAAGCAAAAAGATGAGGGGCTGTATCCATATTCCATTGTTTAGTGCCTACACAATATTGCACGTACAACTATATTTAGGTAAAACCCCTGATTTTTTTGCTTCCTTTAGTAATAACGGATTTTGAGTTGATTCTATAGGCGACCATTTTCAGAATTTTCAAGCTATGTTTTTGAAACTTTTACAGAAGTTGCTCTATACATTCAGCTAACACAATATGCAAATGACATTTTGATATCGTTGACGCATGCGCAATGAAAAATTATTTACTAAACATACTCATTTTTCATACAACTTTTATTATTTTTAAATTCTGATGACAGGGTATTGTGTACAATGATGTTTGTCATATTTTCAGAAAAGAACATTATTTTATAATAAGAACTCTGCAAATTATAAGCAAAAAAACTTGGAAAAATTTAGGTCTGTTTTTATAAAAACCTTAATTTCTCTACGAGTGTACATGCTATCCTTATAAAAATAAACACAGTACATTACAATAAGCCAATTAATCACAATGTGCAGTTTGAACACTTTTGCTATATTAGTTTTGACAGGGTTATCCAAAAGATCTTCGTTCTTTTTCAATTTGTTGACGGTCCCCTGTTTGATTTCGGGGAAAACTCTTCGTGAAAATATATGACGCGTACTATTTTGTTTACACACCTGGAGTTTCACCGCATTTCGATTTATATTTCTTTCATTACTTAAAAATAATTACTTAATTACCAATTATGCTTAACTTTTGGACACCAGTGTATATATACTTCATAGGTTCATGTCAGTTTTATTATGTTTGAATTAGTTTAACACCATTAAAATGCATTTGAAACCTTTTTCCCCATTGACCGTAATGTAACGGGATACTTTTGATTGTCCATGTAATTGATCTACACTGTAAAAAAAAAAAGGGTCGATCTACTAAAAAAACTTTAGTGATCCTTGTAATTACTAAAAAATTTTTAGTAATCTTAGTCGGTTACAAGAAAATCTGTAAGAATTACTAGAAAAAAGTTAGCAACGAAGAGAGTTAATAGTTTTATATTTTTAATAACTATTACTAAAACTCACTTGGTGTGGCCTTGATAGCATAGTGGTTATAGTAACGGACTCCAGACTAAAAGGTCCCGGGTTCGATACAGGCCACCGCCAAATGCGCCCCGAATGTATGTAGTGCAAGTACTCGTTAGTAAAGGGATTATGAAAATCCTGTCGGAGCAGTTAGAAATGTTTGGTGCTGCCATCTATTGCAGTTTTGCCGAAAATCTTCCGCTTCAGAAGTCTGGATGCAGCTCGAAGGCACCTCCTACCTTCTGGCGCACGTAATGGTTATTAAAAATAATTTTGAAGCTATTACTAAAATTTTCTTGGTGGCTCATACTAAAAATTTTTAAGTTAATTATACAAAAAATTCTTTTGTTCAGTTTACAAAAGAAATGCTTGTTTCACTTGCAAAAAAAAGTTTGTAATGGTTACTAAAAAATTCTGTGGAATACAAATTTACTAAAAAATTTTTAGTAACCTCTTGAATTTTTTTTTACAGTGTATGCATAATTGATCTATCATAAAATTTGAAATAATTCGACAAAACTATATATTACTTATGTATTTTAAACTTCAAACGATTCGGTTGGGCAGTTTTTGTATTGTTATATGCGGACGAACGGACTGAACGACAACTATAGGTGCTACGTATTTACATAATTACGAACGCACCTAAAAACAACAGATATAAAGCATAATAAAATTTGAGAGTTGCAAAATAAATGAGCTGATTTTCACGTAATAAAAATTTCGATTCTTATCATGTTTTTAAAATTATTAGAAAATAAATTACACATATTTTAAGATTAATCGCATTTAAATGCGAAAAATGAAGCATAAATACAGGGCTTCGATATCACAAATAGCTTTATACTAAATAAATAATTCAGGATAAAAAAAATCAAGGTAAATAAAATTTTGTATTGTAAGGTCAAGAGCAATTACTCGAATGTGAACCAAACATTTATTGATAATAGTTTCAGTCTTGCAGCTGAAGTTTTCAAATCTGATGAACTTACAGTGGCTCACAAAAGTGTTCGTACACTTTAAAAATGTTTACTAAAAATAAATTTCCCTGTAATTAAATTCGTGTATGAAGTCTAGAATTTTTTTTATATTATCTCCAAGTTATTCTAAATAACACACAACCTTTTTGTTTAAAATTAATGGATTTTTTTTTAAATCTAAAAATGTAAACGGAAGATGCCACAGAAAATACACGCCACAAAAGTCTTCGTACACAGAAACATTTTCGGATAAATTCATTATTAAAAATATTGTTTGTCGCTTTACTTTTATTTATGCATTGTATTGACATTTGAAAAATCGCTTGGCTTTATATTTTGCAGAATTGGTTCGTAATATTCCATTATTAATTAAAAATGGTTTGTAATCGTAATGTCACGACTAATAGCGTTCGAAATTAGTTATTTTTCTTCCTAATAGTAGTAAATTAATTCGAAATATTGCAAAATTAGTTAATTTATTCCATTTTACGGCGATAAAAGGCTTTATAGAAATAAGTATGCGATAAAAGGCTTTATAGAAAAAAAATGGATTGAAAACTAGGTATGAAAAGGTCTTCAATCTAAGTTAACACAATGAGATCAAATACTTACAATTAGAAAAGTCGTAAAAAATCCGAGTTTAAGTGCTATAAAAGTTGCTACAGAATTTAATGAAACAGTTTTTACTTCATTTTCACCTGAAACTGTTCGACGAGTGGTAAGCCCAGCTGCATTATATAGGCATTCTGACCGTAGAAAATTCTTTGTCAGGTCGAAAAACAGAAAAGCTTAGGCTTTCTTTAGTAAAATCAATGATAAATAAACCCGAATCATATTAAAATAATGTTTTATTTACAGATTAAATCTAATATGCTATTCGGGGCTCCAATGAGGGCATAATAGTATGGAGAAAAGGAATTAAGAATTTAATTCAAAGAACTTAGTTGGAACAGTTAAAGCATAACAGTGGAGTTGTCCTTGTGTGAGGGTGCATATCAGCATCAGGATTAGATAATTTTGTATATATTGATAGCAAAATAAATCACGATCTTTGTTCAAATATTTTAAAAGGCAATTTAAAATTATCAGGCCAATATATGGGTAACAGATACAACTTTGTTTTCGATCAGGATAATGATACAAGGCACGTGGCTCTCAACGTTCGCATCTAGCGTCTTTACAATTGTTCACAAGTTCTAAAAACATCACCTCAATTGCTGAATTTAAATCCAGTAAAACATATTTGGAGATAACTGGAAGTTAGAACACGAAAACACAGCATTGAAACAAAAAGCGAAGTAAAAACAGCAATGTTCGATGAAGGCATCAACTTTCATTCAGAAATTACAAAAAACACTAATTAAATCTATTCCCAGATGTTTAAAAAACTTTTGTAGGTATTAAATAATATCCTATTAAGTACAACTTTAGCGAAATATTACAATATTTACAAATATACAGCGATTTTTTTAAAGTGTACAAAGACTTTTGTGAGGTAAATTTTTTGTTGTTTTTTGATTAATGATTTTTTCAAAATAAAGTTTTACTATGTTTTTAAAATATTTTATGTAGTTTTGTTATAAATTAGTCATGGATCTTACTCTTAAATACCCATTCTGAAATATTAATTTTAATTAATGGATAGAGCACTATTTCGTTGAAATTCCTAAGTGTACGAACACTTTTGTGAGCCACTGTATCTTGTTTGCAAATAACAATACGCATAAATAATTCAAATATTTCAAAATAATTAATAAAGATTCTCTTTTATGGAATGAAATTTTTAAATAGATCTCCATTTTGCCTACATCAGTCGCTGCTAATTTACTTAAACATCTTTATTTCTTTTTAACAACATATTAATAATTGCACTTAAACAATATTTAAAATAGAATAATGAAAACATTCTTTTAAAATCATGTATGAAAATTTAAATAAGAAATATTGCTCAAAATTTAGATTTCTCACTGCAAACGATTTTAAGATATTAGAAAAATAATGTTACCTTTTCAAGCAAAATGTTAAAAGAATTTTCTATATTGATATATAAAACACATATAACTAAATAAGCAAAGAAATTTTTACCTGTGAAGCTATAAATTAGTACTTGCTACATTTATTGATCGCGTATTACAGCCAATAATCGCACAAATTGTCATTTTTTACGAAATTTTAATTATCTGTCTAATAAAAAAATCGACGATAACAAACAAGAGCAATCAAATACGGGTTTAAACCGGTTTGAATAGATAGGCGAATCAAAGCATGTGGTTTTGTTGGTACTTAATGCGACTTAATGTAGGGTTACATTTTTAGCATCACCCCCAGAGCGAATACATAACCTCCACCTATCTCATTCCTCCATGTTTAAAGGTGAAGTAAGCCTTAAAAAGATTTGCAATATGAAACCATTTATCGCTCAAATTTTAATGTCGCAAACGATTTTATGTCATTAACAAAAGGAGGTTATCTCTTGAAAGCACGTGGTTTTGTTGGTGCTTAATTGGACTTATTGTAGTGGATTTTAGGGTTACATTTTTGGCGTCATCCCCAGTTATTATACTTCCACTCTATTAATTTCTCTTTAATCTATGGCTTTTTCCTTTTGCTTTTCATAGAAATGAAATGCTTTTGTTGCCACAATTACAAAAAAAAAAAAAAAAAAAAAAAAAAAAAATTAAAAACTACAAAAAAATAATATTTTAAAAAAAAATTAAGGTACTTTTTTTAAACAAACTGCATTTAAAAGCATATTTTTTTCCCTATACGGTGGTGTAAAAATTGAAAATGTGAGACATTTAGAAGTTTAAAAATTTCCAAAAGCAAAAATTACAAAAGCAAAATTTCATTTCAAATTTCAAAGTGTTGCCATTCGCAAAATGATGTATGCGTTACGCACATATACGTTTGGTCTTTATGATATAGATACATAAATAAATATTACGCTTTTTAAAAAATCAGGATTTTTCTGAATAACATTCTTCGAATCACATGAAAATATCCTTATTGAATACGCATTATTTACAAAAAAGAAATGTGAAAGTCGTAGATTTTAAAACGTGCTTATAAATTTAATGTGCTTTTAGGTGCGCTCGTAATTATAAAAATATGTAGCACCAATAGTTGTCGTCTGGTCCCTCTGTCTGTCCGCATATAACAGCGCAAAATCCACCTAACAGAATTGTTTAAAATTTAATATATAATAGTTGCAAAATTTTGTCGCATCATTTAAAATTTTATAAAAATTGAATCAAAATTTAAAAGGATATTAATAAAGTTTTTTCCACTCTATAAAATCCTATCATACGCAATTAACTAAGTTATATCCCATAATTGGTAATGTTTCATGGTGATTACGTCCTATTTAAGTTGGAGTCATACTAATTTCCTCTTACTGAATTTAATACGTATAGTCGTAATAAATTTTGCTCTTGCATTTTTGCATAAGAGTGCAACAGCCAGTGAACCGAGATCTGAATATTTATAAAATTAGTTATAGTACGAACGCACCTCATTTGCCACGTTTGATATACAGCTTCTGCTTTAAAAAAGAAAAAATTGTTAAATTACAATTTTCATCATACATAATTCTAAAAAACATGCAGGTATTTTCAAACTTTTTTTTTCACTATATGATATTAACATCTTACATATGTCAATTTTCAAAATATTTTTTTTTTATAAATTGTTAGCTAATTTTTCTTTTAACTAAATGTAAAGCAGTTCAAAATCAATTATTCAAATGGTGATAATGTAGAATGTTTAGAACATGCAGATTTCAGAAGATTTAGAACATATAATTACAACTTCCTTAAAAATACAATTTGATTATCAAACAATAAAACTGAATCGCAATTAAAATTATCACGTTTTCTGCTAATAATAACTATAAATTTATTTTCTTATTTTTATATTTTCTTTCACAAGCTCTCATTAAAATGAATTTCTTCTAAACGAACTCATAAAATTTTAATCGGGGAATTTTTTTTTCCCGTTTCATCTCAACCAATTATAGCTTATAACCGCAAAAATAAAGCTCCTATGTCTGAATTCAATTCAGTATTTATTTTTACCATTTTTTTTAGTAGTTTAAGAATAAAAGAAGAAAAATAATTTATTCGTGTTATTTGTTTTTTGTGCTGTAAAAATGAATACCAAATTAGTTTTATGAATGAATTGTTATAAATCTAGTTATATGAATTGATATAAATCTAGTTATAACTTTTTTTTAACACTCCCCGCTTGTAGTTGATATCCTTCCAGTAATGGATCAAACTTGTGAAATACTGCGCTACGTCTGGCAAATAGACCCAGCTAATAGACCGGGAGGCGGCAGCACAGACAATCACCTCATCGAGTTCACCGATAAAAATCTAGGATTACTTAAATCTCGATTCGCATAATAAACCGCAATCGGTCTGCCAAGTAATGTCTTGGAAAAAAAAAAAACATCTAAAAACCCGATTTTAGCAGTTGCTTCTTAGGTTTACCATTATGTTTTCTTGCTCCCAATCCTCCGTGTATTCATACTTTTGGGTGCCGGAAAGCACAATGGTAAACCTACGAGTCAACCACTAAAATCCTATTTTTAGGTGTTTCCCACCAAGATATGATTTGGCAGACCGATTGCGGTTTATTATGCGAATTGAGATTTAAGTAATCCTAGATTTATGAACACGATGAATTGATTGTCTGTGCTGTCGCCTCCCGGTCTATAATACTAGACATAAAATTTTTGATTAAATGGAAATTGGGAAAGAATTCTAGCTGAAATCCAGTATTTATGTTTACGAACAGGTAAGTCGAAGGTATATGGAGGTATAATAAACCGTGTACCTTCTGGATTTTTTAAAGAACCTCCGTATAAAGCTGTACCATGTAATCTAGGCATGACATTCATGACTTCAGTGTATGTATAGATACTCTGCTTATAACGTGTATAATCTCTGTTTTTTTTTCTTTATGACTACAGCATTGTTTATGAATGTTTATGAATTATTGATGTGGATGGGGGAATTGCCGTGATCTATAACGCATATTATTTGTTTTGAGTGAATAATGAATGTTGTTTTAAATAGCGAAGCTAATACATTCATTCATTTGTAATTATAAGCCAACTGAATCGCTAAGTAATTTAGAGAATGAATCCTACTTGCAATTACATGTATATAAATCACAGTAGTTAAGAATATGTACAGAAGTTAAATTTACTTAAATTAGTTCAGTATGAAGAGTAGAAAAAGCTTTTTCTGAAAGAATATTTATCATAAAAACGCATTTCTTTGAAATTTTATTGTGTTGCCAACTGACGATAAATTAGAATTTCCATTATTTTCTACGGACGCTATAGCGAGGTTATAGACATATATATAACGAAAGTTAAATTTCCGCGCCTTTTTAAAATTATTCCATATTTTTTTTCTAAATTATTCTACAATCCTAGTTTATTAAATTATTCCTTATCTTAAATAATATTGTATTCATTTCGTTCATTTAAATTCATACTATTTTACACGCGTATTTAATTCCCTTGCAAAATTTTCTGAAAAGCATTTCCCTTTAATAATTTTCCTTCGAGACCTTTTTATTTTTTAATCTTAAATCACCGATATTTATTCTGTTAAATTATCTGATTTATACAATTTCTTTTTTTTTCCATCTTTTTATTCCATAAATCGGTTTTCCGCGTATTTTTGACTTCAGTGAATTCTCCTCAATTTTATGCCGCTTACGATAAAGAGTGCCTAACTTTGCCTCACTCTCATTGATTGATTTATCCTGCAGTGGTAAAAAGGTTCTTATATCAACCATAGTTATAAAATGTGAAACATGAACTAGGAGCTCAGATTTTTCGTCATATTTGTTGTTATTAAAAAATACCAAGAAAAGCGTCACTAATGATTCCAATGAAGTTCTAACATCTTATAAAACGGAGTCGTAAATCCGTGGCGGGAAAAAATTGTAGAAATGAATTATGGTGAATGCTTGGCCCATGTAGTATGATTAAGAGAGTAATTTTTTTTTCAGGACACTGCTACTGTGTATCGACTAAATTCCACAGATAAAATGTCGGCGACTACAGATGAACTTTTGAATGTGTGATTTTGATCGGTATCACAATTTCACAATAAAGATTGCCGACTGTTACGGAGTGGTCTTTCCTTCATTTTACATCATTCTATGACATGTTACTCATTATCATTACATTTATATCCTCATGACATGAATATTCTGTAATTTAACTTTGATTGTATAAGGCTACAGGGATAAGCTTGTTTTGCCATTTTTCAACCGAATTCTAGAAAATCTTTTATATGAGAACCTTCTGCGGTTTATTCATAATAGAATGAAAGGGATCTACAATAGGTCACGAGATAAGGAGATCAACCCTACTTGAGGGAAAGGTTCCTGTTTTGCAAGACATCAATGCCCTTCCCCTAAAAATCATTATGAATAAAAAACATCGCATCGCCACAATAAAGGATGCCGGTACTGATAAAAGTTAGTAGTCTCGTCTTTTACCAGCTTAAAAGTACTATTACACGAGGGGTCAAAGTCACTTCGAATTTCAGGCGTCTCCATGTAATCCTATGGCTTCAGGGAAGTAGCTTCGAAAGCAAATGATTATCTTGTGTTGGAGTGTCTTTGACGCATAAAACGAAGTGAATCGCCAGTAACAGTCAATCAAATACTTGGAAATCTGACGAATGAAAAGCCTTTTCTCGAACAGCCAATGAAATGCTTAGAAAACAAAAAAACGCAGGTGATTTTTGTTGCTTGAAATTTTGACGCGTAATAGCACTTTAGTCTTCTTAAGCCCAGTGGCGTTGGAATTCAGGGCATCTGACTGCATCTCGAAATATCGACTTCACGCTCGGCAAGGCTCATACAGCTTTTCATCCCTTCGGCATCGTTAAAATGAGTAAATGAATAACCAGAGTTGGGGACTTTACGCAGTGGGTCCCGCTATAAGTGGGTATTTAACCAGGACATACGCTGTATAAAACTTTGGGGCCCAGAGTCAAGAATAATGAAAAATCCCTCATAAATCGTATAGCCACAGAGCTCGGTTTAGTTTGCAAGTTTCCTTAAATTCGTTAATGAGGGGCGCTCTATTTCTGTAGCTCCAAAATTGACCTTCCACTATCAGTATCGATTCGTAATTAATAAAACACGGTTTTAATTGTTATAAAGAGTACTTTAAGTGATAAATAAAGTTTAGAAATATGAAACTGGTCAGAATGGTGTTAGGTCTTAATTGACACAACAATAAAATATTTAGGAAATCAATTAAAATGTACATTTATGTAAAGATACTTCCTACTTTGCAAAGTAATAAAAATGCTGTTAAAATTTACTTTTTCTAACTCAAATAAGAACTGTTATTTTTCAGTTTTTTATTGTTCCTGTTCATCATTCTCATTAAAATTAATTCCTTTTAAACAAATTCGAAAAATTTAAATCATGGTATTTCTTTTCGGTTTCCAACTAAGACAAACATTAATAGTTTTGCACAGCTCATTAAAAAAAGAGAAGAGAAGAGAGAGAGAAAAAACTGTTTCTCGCAATTGATTTTGTTTGATCCATTGCAATTCTTTTTAGAATTTATTTTAATTAACAAGGCTAGACTTTTATTGGTTAGGGAATAATGAAAGAAAAAATTTATTAATGTCACTTGCTTTTTATATTGTGTGACGAATAATAAAACAAATTCAAATTAAAGTGAATAGATTAAATCTAGAATATATAGGATTATTCATTTGGATAAGCTTTATGTAAGTAATTTCATTTACTTATATTATAAAGCAAAAATATATACGTGACTTACGGTGATGTTTATATTGACGCTAGCAACATCTGACCAATAAATTTCATTGTTACTGAAATGTTTTAAAAATTCTAAACATCACACAATTTCAATTTTTACGCTGTCGAATATGAAAAAAATTCTTTCAAATGCAATTTCTGATTTTTTTTAACTGTTTCAAAGTATTTTCGGAAGAAGACAAAAAAAAAAAAAAAAAAAAAAAAAAAAGAATCCATCTTTATCGCATGAACTCTGATTACAAAGAGATAAGCCTGCTTGCTGTTAAAACAATACAAACTGTTTAGAATTTGTTTCCTGGCGAAATTCAATTACGAAGTTAAAATTTGTCAATAAATAAAATAATAAAACAATATAAATTTAACAGACATGTCTTCGAATTTAATATCTTCGAAGTTAAATCACTGAAATTATAAATAAAAAAGATTACAGTAAGTAGCGAAATCTTTTTCCTGGTCTTCAGAAATTTCTTATTATGTCAAACACATTTCAAAAGGAGGTCGCAATTTTGCACCGCCACCATGTCCGTGCTGCTTTTTTCAAAGTAAGTTTTTATTTATTATTTCGGCTAATTGTTGACAACTCTTTCAAAATCATTATCATCTATCCTTTGGTAATTCCGCGTCTGTAGCAACTTGAGCGATCCTTAACTTTCTCACTAGATATTCGCATAGTAAAATTTGTGTGTAACAGGAACATGCGATTTTCTCAAAAACTATGATACCTATGATAATCGCTATAGTATTCTTGCAAGGTTTAAATAAACTCTTACTCCCTTTAGTTTTAACATAATTTCAGTTTCAGTAGATGCGAAAATAGAGGCGTGACATATTTTTGCACTAAATTTTGGATAATATCTTTGAAAATGTAACATGTAAAATTAAAAAAATATATAATTCTGAGTTCGGTGTTAAGAAATCTTTTGAACGAGGCTTCGCATGATACACACACACACACACATATATATATATATATATATATATGTATGCATATGTGGTGACCGGTAACGTAACAAACATTAAACTCTGTACCGCAAAGAAGGCACATTTTTCAGTGAGGCTCCTGAATCGGTGCTGATTTCAGAGGGTGGCCCGGTGGACATTCCTTCCGGAGCAATAAAATTTCCTCCTCCCCCGAAAAATTTGAGATTTTGTGTTTTCGAAGGTCAAAAAGGGAAATCTCCGCTTCCCCCCTCCTTTGGAGCCGCAAAAGTCCTTAAAGAGAAAAAGTGTCTGAATTCAACACTGTTCCTCAAGCGGGAACTCAACAACCGAATAATACAATTTTATAACTATGGAATTTTTACTGTGAGAACAAAATCAGATGAAATCTCTACTTAACTGTAGTCAGACGAACTAAAGAAGTGCTTTAACATCTCGGCGTGGATAATGGCCAGACGGGCCGTGTCCAGCTAATGTATAACAGGCGGCCTAGATTAAAATGATCATCTTTCACTCAGATGTAAATAGTTCCATACTGTAACTAGTTTCATCTCTGTATAATCAAGAAAAGATTAAAATTTCGTTATCAAGTTGAATGAAGACTCCTAGACACCTTAATCCATTTATTTCATTTGAAATCCCTCATCTCGAAACTAAAGAATGCATCCCCCCCCCTATATATATATGTAATAAAAAAAAAAATTGCGTCATTTTGCTCTCTCTGAGTTTTTAATTCTAAAACTGTGGAACATATTTTACTCTTAGTTTCGTAATATATTAATCTTTTAACAGCTAAAGTCCTTTTTCTTTTTTTTTATTTAACATATTAATAATCTATTGCTTGTTTCTCAAAACGGCGGGAAATTATTTCGTAATCTTTCCTTTTTAGAATATTCTAGGGATTTTAATTTTATTTTTTAGTAACATCACGTGATCTGTGTTAGTGCGCGGATATGTTAAAAGGCTTGTCTATTTGCGAGACAAGATATAATCCTACCCGAGGTCCACGCCTCCTAGGTCAATCAGAGATGATCATTTTTTATTACGTAGACTCAGATTAATCCTGGTTGGATTTTTAAAATGATTGACGCGGAAAGAGGAGGGGTTAGTTTGTCGTGCAAATGTGAGTTTCTCATTTGGTTTTTTCTGAGCGCAGAATGCGACTAAATTTTAAACTATCAAGATGCCCGTTTCATTTCCCCGCTAAATTAGAATATCTGATGATGTGGACTGCATAACGAAGGTTGTAGTGTTCGATGTGTGCTAAGGTGACTGCGGGAAAGACTTTAACTTATTTTACGACTTCTAATTAAAAGAATTTCAAGACTGATGGATTTTATTTTTTCTAATGGGGAAATACACCAATGCAACTCTTCCACTGATTGCCAACTGCCGGAGCGGCTGCTCTGCTCGTCCTGCTGCTGATTCTTAGAAGTAACATTCTTAGGGGTTTATGGAACATAGCTTTCGTCGAATTATTACACACATATATATATATATATATAATAAAAATTTCTTGCCATTTATCTTAATCATTTCCAAATTCTTATAATATCCCCACATACACACATTCCCCACACATGTATATGTAATAATAAAATTTTTACGCCATTTATCTTAATTATATCTAAATTCTTATAATAGTTAACTTTTCTCCTGTTTTTTAATGATATCTTAACATTTATTATATTTTAATTCACTCCTTTAATCAATGCATTCTTTATTTTCTTATTCTAAAAACTTTAATCTGTTGAAAGCCACACATTCCCTAAAACCCATTACTTATTTTATTCTTTCATTTGTTTCTTAATATTTCTTATTTACACTTTAAAATGTTATTCCATATCTCGAAATCTTTTGTGAAACGACGCTCCAACCGGATTACGCAAGATATTACTCCGATAGACTTAGAGAATTTATTTTTTTTCCGCCCGCTTTAGATTTCGCATTCGTTAGTAACTCTTCATCTTCAAAGTTTGTAAGTCGCACTGATTTTTTTTTCTTTTTTTGTTGGATCTGGTTTTTATGCGCCCTATAATATAAAACGGCATTACTTTGGCTTGGAAAATAGAATTCTACGTTTTTTGTGTTGCTTCAAGAATCCGCATCATCTGGATATAGCTATTTGTCAACAATTGTTCTTCTGTAATTTGCTACAATTTATCAGTTGGATTAAGACTAAGATATGCGACCAAAACGAGTGAAACGGTTTCTATCAATATGATAGCAAATAAAGTAAATTGGAACTCTACATTGCTTCTTTATTTAAAGGAGAAATTCCTCATGGAATTTTTAAACATTACTTCCAATCTGTCGGGAATATAAAGGTGAAATAACCATTAGGATTTTTTCCCCCATAAGAAGTGAAGGTAGAATGACACGATTTATCTTGTAGTCGAAACATAAGAAAGTATCATACGGAAATTTTTGGAGATTAAATATGTTATCATTCTATGAACAAATAGGCTGGCATTGCTTAGTCTAAAACAAATCATACGCAGTTTCATCCAAGCTCTCGCAGACAACTAATGCGTAGGAATACAAATAACTACATTATGACAGAGCAAACATACGATGAGTAAATGAATTGCGGTGTATTTATCAGAAGGATGTAGAACGGCAAGTTTTAGTCGGGAGAAGAAATAGTTAGATTGGTCTGGCGAAAGAACAATCGAATTCGCAAGGGAAAAATTTAAAAGAAAAGTTTTGAAAGTTTTTCTAAAAAAATATAAATAGCTAATAATTTATAAATATGTGAATCAATAGATTTATAACTCTTACAAGTTTTAGTTTTCCATGTTCCACAATTTTCGAGAAAAACGACTTTTACAAATTCACAGACACATACACGAATGATCTTGTAATGGTTCCATTGCTACTTATTAAGTACCAATCTCAACACTGCTTTTCATCTAGAAATACTTAATTCAAAACTCGTAAATCCATTTGTAATAAATAAAAGCAAAGCATTTCGTGATAATGACTTTAAAAAACTTCAGTAAAATCTTTAAAGTGAGAACAAAAAAGAAAAGTAATATTGAAAAGAAAAATGTTCGGAAACAATTTAATTCTGGTAAAAACAAATAAAAAATATTGCTAATTTTTTTTAAACATAAAATAAATATATAAGGCAAAGGAAATAAGCAGCAAAATTTGGACTCAGGTCACGCATATCGTTCAGGATTTTATTAGTTGTTTTTATGATGTTCCACACAATTTTATGAAAGCTATAAAGACTTGGAGCAATAAATTATAGCAGAGTCTCCATTCATCGCTTCCAGATTTTTTGTTTGTTTTATGCTTTGACGTACTGATTGGTTATGTTATCCAGACAAAGGTCCCATTTCGACGTGAAAACAAAGTTTGTAAAGTAAAAAAAAAAAAAAAAAAAAAAAAAAAAAACTTAATCATGGCATTGATATTTCTTCTATCGAACTTTTTAGAAAGGGAAGAAAAAGGGAACCCCCCCCCCCCCTAGAAACCATACTTTTAAGAAAATACTGTCACCCACGATGAATAAAACAAGTTGGAAATTGCACGTCAAACGTAGCAAATGAGAAGCGTTCGTAAAGTTTAAGAAGTATAACGAAGTTTTAAAAATATTCAGATCTTGGTGTACTTCGGCTATAGTATTATACCTGAAATCTTTTGTATGTCCCTGTAAATACTATCTGCTTTTTATTATGCAGTAAGTAACTTTTATTATCCTCAGCAACGTGTAAACGCATCCCAAACAATGTTTCTTCCTATTCAATTGTGTAATGGAATATTTTTGTGTGGCCCTGTAAAGTAATAACAAATATTCTTTGCACCACAGATTGTACAGAATGTATATTTTAGCATATACTACTATATATAGATTCATATCAGTTTTACTATGTTCGAAAGCATGCAACATCATTAAAATGCTCTTGGAACTATTTTTTCACATTGACCGTAATGTAACGGAATACTTTTTATTGTCCCTGTAATTAAACTATACATCCTATTTTCATAAAATTTGAAATGACTCGACAAAATTATGCAACAATCATACATTTTGAATTTCAAACGATTCGGTTGGGTAGTTTTTACGTTATTTTATACGGACGGACTGAATAGCGACTACAGGTGCTACTTATTTACATAATTACGAACGTACCTAAAATATACAGGGTGTATCTAAACTACTGGGCAAAACTTTAAGGGGTGATAGTACACATCAAGACAAATAATATTAAATGGGAAACTAAGGGTCCCAAACGTCTTCCGAAGGAGAAAGGCGCCATCAAAGTTTAGGGTCCAAAATTTGAAATGATTATAAAAAACGGAAAAATTGGTCAATTCGTTTGCGGCTTTCACGAAAACTATTCTTTATGTCAGTATTGTCTTGAAAATTAATTATAAAGACAAATTTCAAAAAATGCCGATAGAGGGCGCTTTAGACTTTGGAGTAACGAACAACTATTTTTTACCGTTATTTTTTGCATCTCATTGAGTTTTTTTAGAAATTTAGACATAAACTTAAATTTTGAGCTCAAAATCTGCGGTTAAGTAGCGCAAACTGAACTGTGCTCAATTGGAGTGGGTAGGATCAAATTTCAAATGATTATAAAAAAACAGAATAATTGGTCAAGTGATTTGCAGTTTTCACTAAAATTATTCTTTATGTCAGTATTGTCTTGAAAATAAATTATACAGATAAATTTAAAAAAATGTCGATAGAGGGCGCTTTAGACTTTGGAGTAACGTCCAACTATTTTTTACCGTTATTTCTTGCATCTCATTAATTTTTTTTAGAAGCTTAGACATAAACTTAAATTTTGAGCTGAATATCTGAATCGTTGAGAGTGGTTAAGTAGCGCAAACTGAACTGTGTTCAAAGGGTGTGGGGAGGTTCAAATTTCAAATGACTATAAAAAACGTAAAAATTGCCCTCCCCCCTCCCCCCCCGATTCGTTTGAGGTTTTTTTTCTAAAATCATTCTTTATGTCAGTATTTCCTTATAAATAAATTTTAAAAATAAATTTCAAAAAATTCCGTTAGAGGGCGCCTTAAACTTTAGAGTATCCAACAGAAATTCTTAACTGTTATTTTTGTATCTAATTAAATGCTTGCAAAAACTTAGGCTTAAATTTTGAGCTCAAATTTTGAATCGTTGGGAGGGGTTAAGAAGCGCAAACTGAACTGTGTTCAGGAGTTGAAATGTTACCCTGCCCACCCTCCGAACGCAGTTCAATTTTTCGCTACTTAATTACTCACAACGATTCAGATTTTGAGCTCAAAACTTAAGTCTAAGCTTTTACAACATTTATTTAGATAAAAAAAATAACGGTTAAAAGTAATTGTTGGTTAGTCTAAAGTTTAAGGCGCCCTCTAACGGAATTTTTTGATAATTTATCTTTAAAATTTATTTTCAAGGAAATACTGTCATAAAGAATGGTTTTAGAGAAAACCGCAAACGAATCGACCAATTTTTCCGTTTTTTATAATCATTTGAAAATTGAACCTCCTCACCCCCATTGAACACGGTTCAGTTTGCGCTACTTAACCACTCTCAACGATTCAGATATTCAGCTCAAAATTTAAGTTTATGTCTAAGCTTCTAAAAAAATTTAACGAGATGCAAAAAATAACGGTAAAAAATAGTTGCACGTTACTCCAAAGTCTAAAGCGCCCTCTATCGACATTTTTTTAAATTTAGCTTTATAATTTATTTTCAGGACAATACTGACATAAAGAATAATTTTAGTGAAAACCGCAAATCAATTGACCAATTACTCTGTTTTTTATAATCATTTGAAATTTGAACCTACCCACGCCCATTGAACACAGTTCAGTTTGCGCTACTTAACCACAGATTTTGAGCTCAAAATTTAAGTTTATGTCTAAACTTCTAAAAAAACTCGATGAGATGCAAAAAATAAGGGTAAAAAATAGTTGTTCGTTACTCCAAAGTCTAAAGCGCCCTCTATCGGCAATTTTTGAAATTTGTCTTTATAATTTATTTTCAAGACAATACTGACATAAAAAATAATTTTCGTGAAAACCGCAAACGAATCGACCAATTTTTCCGTTTTTTATAATGATTTCAAATTTTGGACCCTAAACTTTGATGGCCCCTATCTCCTTCGGAAGACGTTTGGGAACCCTATTTCCCCATTTAATATTATTTGTCTTCATGTGTACTATCACCCGTTAAAGTTTTGCCCAGTAGTTTAGATACACCATGTATAAATGTAGAGAGTACAAAATACATTTCATTTTTAAGACTTAAAATACACGTTTTTATTTTATATAAAATGACGTAATTTGCCTCCGCTGAAGAATTCCACATTTATTTTTACAGAAGACGATATTCTTGGCATATCGCGAATATTAATTAAAAAAAAATTTCACCTGGCAATGGCAATAAAAAGATGTAGTAATGCACTATTTCACCTTTACTTTACTTTTTACAGTAATGGAATACTTCAATATTTACCATAGAAAAAAATAGCATTAAAAACTTTAAAAAAAAAATGAGATGCGATTTTCATACAAATTTTGCATTTAAAAATGCATTTTTTCCCGTATATGGCGATGTAAAAACTGAAAATGTGCGATGCTTAGAAGTTTAAAAAAATTGCAGTAGAGATTATCAATTTTTAACCATACTGGTGATATCAATATTTAACCCTACCTTTTAAGGGTGATTTATGGTTAGGTGTGATGTTGTTTCTTTTAGTGTCGCCAGAATTATTGTCTGAAAGAAATATACATCGAAGGCTAATAATACGGTAATGTAACGATAATTTGGATAAGGCGATGAACGTGGCAGTAAAAGATATAAATGAGTTCTGGCATTTTTTTCAGAGCCTGAGCACAAAATATTTTATGTCATGAGAGCTCGAACCCTCCGAGCTCAATAGCAAAACTGTGCCGTAGAAAAATGTCAATAGCATTTTAAAATTGTTTCTAGAATTTTTTTTTCAATTAAAAATATTTTCATACATAGAAATAAATACTAATCTTAAATACCTCTTCTCCCATGTCTGCATTCGTGATTTTTATGTTCTTGAAAATCTGTTTGGAATAGCAACTATGCTATTTATGACCAACCACTGTCAGAAATGTACAAAGGTAACAATTCTTACTCATTTACAGTAAGTAATTTCGATTAGAACGTTTTTTGCTCCTGAATCCTTTTAAATTTCGAATTTTCAGAAGATTGCTCTAGTCGAACTGCGTCTCTAAAATAAAAGCTATGACAAATTTTGAGTTTCTAGGACTAACAATTATCAAATAAATCGTAATTTAGAACGGCTTTAGAATGTTTTCCTTTTATTTTTGTTAACATTTAAAATTTTTTAGTGAGTATTTATATCTTTAAAATAACTATCATGTTAAATTCCTGGTATTTTTAAGTACGAAGTGTATCACATAAATCTCCGATTAACCGATTGTGGATTATTCACCTCAAAGTTTGCAGATTTCTATGTGAAGTAGATTTCATTGTCCATCGCCGAAAGTCACATACACACAAGCAGAATTATTATTATTTTTTTTGTTATTAGTATAGATCAGCGTTTTCTAACCTGGGCTACACGTAGTCCTGGGGATACGTGAAAATATAATATCGGTAATGGCGGAAATCATAAAAATGGTTAGTAAAGTCACAAAAATGATGGAAATGGCAATGCAGTTTGTATCGATATTAATTATATGATTGAGATAAAAATGTTATTAATGAAAAAAACATGTTTGCGTTATTTAGTTGAATTGAGAGGGGATGAAGGGGGCATATTTATTAATAAAGAATACTGCCCAGTTAAACTGATGGCATTGAGCTCACAGGCTACAAATACTAATTGTACATTAAAGCCTCATATTTTCAAGGGTTAATTCCGTTAAAAAATTAAGAAAGGGAAACAGCTCTCTTCTTTCCTCTTTTTTTATACTTAATCATTGAACCTCCTATACTATCAAAGACATGCTTTATCATATAAAAAATCTATATCCAAAATTCAGAGCAAATTAGATAATTCTTAATAAAAACCCATTTAGCATTTATATAATTTAAAAGGAGTTATCCCCCTCTTTTATACTTAACCATTAAATTTCCAAAACTATTCAGAGATTTGAACGAAATCTGAAAATTCTGCTTGAAAAACCCATTTATATAAATTAAGGGGGGGGGCATTAGAACCCCTGTTCCCCCTATTTATACTTATACAATGAACACCTAATAACAGTCACTGAATCGCCTCATCTGAATGATCCTAATCTAAATTTTGAACGAAAACTTAATTCTGCATGAAAATCCCATTTATATCAACTAACGGGGGGGGGGGGGGATTAGAGCCCCTGTTCCCCCTATTTATACTTATTCAATGAACACCTAATAACAGTCACGGAATCGCCTTATCAGAATGATCCTAATCTAAATTTTGAACGAAAACTTAATTCTGCATGAAAATCCCATTTATATCAACTAACGGGGGGGGGGATTAGAGCCCCTGTTCCCCCTATTTATACTTATTCAATGAAAACCTAATAACAGTCACTGAATCGTCTCATCAGAATGATCCTAATCTAAATTTTGAACGAAAACTTAATTCTACATGAAAATCCCATTTATATCAACTAACGGGGGGGGATTAGAGCCCCTGTTCCCCCTATTTATACTTATTCAATGAACACCTAATAACAGTCACGGAATCGCCTTATCAGAATGATCCTAATCTAAATTTTAAACGAAAACTTAATTCTGCATGAAAATCCCATTTATATCAACTAACGGGGGGGGGGGCATTAGAACCCCTGTTCCCCCTTGTTGGAGTGAAATAGACCAGCAGTTGCTTTTCCACAAACCACTCATATTCTAACTCTAAATATATATATTTTTCTTAGCTGAGTAACTTTACGTGATCGTATATATAATCCCTAGCTAGAATGATAGGTCCTATGCTGGACTTTAAGGAGCGATATTTTACTTAAACATCGCCAAAGCGTTGTGAATTTTTAGTAGACATTCTAGCTTATAGGATTCCCTTAAAATCATTAGGGTTCAATCATCAAAATATAAAGAATAACTACACTCATTTTACTAGGAAGAATGATAAAAGGGAATTTTAAATTAATTAATTTATTTGCAATTCTATTAATTACATACAATTTACAATACCTTTAAATGTTACATAATTTATTTTAAGCATCATTTACTAATCTAGGAACAGATGCTACATTTATTAAAATCATACATTATTCACTTTCCCATTTTCTCATCTGGGTACAAAAATCCCTAATCACAAAACATGTAATATAAATATGGGAACAACAATATATATTAAGCATTACCTGTTCTCTTTTTTTTTTACATCAGCCAAGCTGGAACATACACTAACTTTTTTTTAACACTGACCATTTTTTTTACGCGTAGAACTCACCAACACTCTCATTCTTCTTCCAACAAGAGAACTGACTAACTTCTCTGGGAAAAAAAACTGGAGGCGGACTTCTAATTATCATATTCAGATTTTTGGGGGCATCATTCTGGCCTTCGGAAAGCCCCTTAGCCAATCTGTGATTAGCCCCACATCTGATTAGTATCATGAACAAAACTATTTGCACAAGGGTCCTACATGCTCCTCCCCTGGTCCGGCTGAGCTGACCCTTGCCCCGACGTCCCTTGCCTCTAACATTTTCCCAGAAGTGGCCCCTTCAAGGGGGTGAGAACAGGGGCGCAGTCCTGCGGACTGTCATAAATATTTTTGTGACTGGCTATAAACTATAGCCGACGTATACTGTCAGCCCCATTGTATGGGCTCCCCAGCTTGGCGCCTCATGACTGCTCAACAATTAATTATACAGAAAATCATACATCTCTGTAAACAGAATTAGTTACATTTTTTTTTACACAAAATAAAATTTCACAAAATTTTACTTTCACTACAACATCTTCCCCCCTTTGGATAAATGAAAAAAAAAAAAGTTCTGTTGTGTGTGAAATGTTAAAAAAAAATTAGTTCTGTGCTGCTTTTTATTGCAACGCACCGCTGAAGAATTCAGTTCATTGATCGTAGTGGCACAGTTATCAGTGTCTCTGAAAAGTTCTACCGTCCATTACAGTGTGGTGCAAGAGTCTGTGACACCTTTTTGAGTATCCTTCAGCTGTATTCTAGTCTATCTTACTGTATTGCAGCAGTCTGTGGCACAAGTATAAGTGTTCTTTTGCTGTGTCCCAATCCGATTTTCAGCCGTGGAATTCGTGAAGCCAACCTCTTTGATACAGCTCTTCAGACAGCAAAGAGAGAAATGCTTAGCTGCTATGCCGTAATTGAGACTTTTTACTTTGTCCCGACCTCGCCCGGTCCTTCACAGGCTTACTAGAGACTGGGTATTAGCAAATTTTTGTTCTAGTTCAAGCAATGGCCTATTCAAAGAACTTTTCGTGTAATATAACTTCGAAGTCACTCTTGCTTCAACTACTATGGTAATGATTATTATCATTGTTCCCAGAATTTTGAATAATTTTGGTAGATGAGCCCTGTAAACATAGGCTCAGATTTCTAGACCAAATGTTAAACCAAACTCTGATAGCATCTAATATAGAAAGTAAAACTCTGGCTAAATTTACATCATTGTACTGAAAAATGGCATTTTAATATATAATTAATATTTTCACATATGATGTACACACAACTTATAAAATTGATGTATGACAATAGTATATAAAGAAACAAAACAAGAATAACACACTTCAATATGCAAGAGTCCGATTCAAAATCAATTCTATATTTGTTCATACCCACATTATGCCAATATATCTTCAATTATATATATATATATAACATCCTGAAGAGGAATCAATGTATGCAAAAAAAAATATATATATATTATACTAACACATACGCCAGAAAAAATATTTACAGCGGACAGAACAAAGTTCACGCGTATGCAGCAAAATCATTCTAGACTATATATAAAAATCTATACCGATTATATTGATCCCTACATTCGTTCAATTCCCTTTCAAAACCCAGTCATCGTAAGAGAAAAAAAAAAATTTTTTTTTTTTTTTTTTTTTTTTTTTTTTTTTTTTTTTTACCACCCGCTCAAGACAACTGAATTTATGTGAAGACGAAATCGTGAAAAGAGAAACAAAATATATTCCTCTTTTCGCCCCAACACTGCAGCCAGGGACGGGAATCCAGTTTCCCACGATTAAAGTGTCATTAGTACTTCACACCCCTTTAAAAAGACCACAAATGAGCTGACCCTATACTTCTGCCGACGCGGGAGAAATACAACGCGTCTGTGCGTCTGACCACTCAAAGCGTCATCGGAAGGATTACTCATACAAAGTAAGTACATATATATCTCTGTATATGTTGTATAACTTAAGTGAAACAGTGTGCTTTACTCTTTTTAATCTTAGCCTATAAGAGAGAGACAGTAATCATTCCCGTATATTAATTGCCTTATGTGTCTCGTAAAAGTTGAATTATTTACTATATACTTTAGACAACATGATTGATAGCCGTAATCATTGGCCTCTCACTTTTATCCAGAGAGCCAGACATGACACACCGTTTTGCTGTAGAGTGTTTGATGCTATCTTATGTCTATAAACTTTATACACCCAAATATTTTGATCTATTAAATCCTCAGTGAAACATAAATCAACTAGCCTGCTTTGTAAGCACCCTATTAATTTTTTTCTCTCTCTCTTTTTTTTTTTTTTTTTACATCGCGTACAGAGTAGCTCTGCCTAAGATGAACCTATTATTTGCCTAAACGGCCGGTTCACGACGCAATCAGGTTATTAGCGACTCATCATGCTAGTATAGAACAGTTTTTTTTAATTATTTATTTAATCATGCTACTGCCATGTAATTTTTATGCAGCTTAGGGTTATAAGGCTAACAATGAATAATAGTTTAAACTTAGTCCTGATAATTATGTTTTATCCATTTATTTATTTATTTATTTTCTAACTGCAGCTCCAAATAGTATTAAAATTTTAAAACATCTAAAATGAAATTTTCAAAATAAGCCGAAATCTAACTACGCTCTTCTATGCATACATTTTATGTATATGTTTATTTCTTTATTTTCTTAAATCTATATATATTGTAAATTCACTATACTAACAATAGCTCGGTTCCTCCCCTTTTTTTTTTTTTTTTTAACAGGTGAATAACAGAAAAGCTGAGACGCCATGATCTGATGCCGGCCGGAAGCAGAGACCTTCGCCAGCGAAGCTGTCTGCACATCAGACGCATCGAGACAACCCCTCTTTTATGTTAAAAGTATGTACCATCTTATTATAATGATTCATTACTCATCCTTGCTTTTATATCTTAATTTATTTATTTATGTTTTTTTTTTTTTTTTTTTTTTTTTTTTTTTTTTTTTTTTAACAAAACTGAAAAATTTACGTATTTAATGCCTAATAATTATTTTTTTAAATTTAAGCAGAAAAACCAATTCTATATGGAACCTGGAGCTTGGTATTTGCATTTTTTTTTTGTATTTTAAAATTTTGACATAGAATTGAAGCTTATTGTTGTTATTATGTTTTAAGAGAGTTAATAAGATAACATTATTATTATTATTATTATTATTTCATTATTATTATTTTTTTATTATTATTATTACTATTTTAGCCCTACCATGTAACACTTAATCCTGTCTCCATAGGAAATTAAACGACGTTACTTCCCTTGCACTTTTAAGAAACTGAACATTCCCACTCTTAATGAATTTATGTTTTATTTAATTTTAAACTTACAATACCCCTTTTTTTTATTTAAAAACATTTTCAATGATAGATCCACAGAATTACTCGCAAAGTGCTGTTTTGGCCAATTTTGCCATCGTACCTTTAGTGATTTTTTTTTTTTAACTTATATGAGAACTTTAAGTACTAGCAATAATCATATATCTTATTTTTATTACACTATTCCTGAGATCTAATCTGTTTGGTTTATTTCAGCGCCCACTGAAGATATTACTGCCCAGCCATGGCCTTTCTCCAACTGTGTACTTCCTGGAACCCTTCAGCTAGATCGGAAAGCGAAGCAGGCTCCTCAGCTAAAACGAGGTAAGTCTCTCTTGTAAGCATGATCTCCAATCTTCCTTGCATGACGCCCCCCATCCCCTCATTCTAGCGACTCAACTGACCCAACCAATCCCACTGAAACATATCTCCGTTTGTTTACCAACACCTAGTCAGTGAGGGGACCAGAAGTGTCGTAATATCACGAGTAATCGTTTCACTCTGAGTCCTTTTTTTTAATGCATTACATGACGAATCCCTAATTATAACTCAGTGAAAGAAAATAAACTAGATACCAACAACAATAATTTTTTTTTTTTTTTTTTTTTTTTTTAGATTCCAACCATATATTTCCTTATTATGTTTAATATCTATGTTTCAATTATCCTGTAATTTGATCATGATACACACACATCTCTTCATAAGAAGTACAGAAAACCATCAATCCCAACATTGACACTCCCCTCTTTTTAATTGCATGAAGAAGCATGAAGAATTGTCATTCAAGCTTGCGTTTGCACGCTGTCTTTCTTTTTTTTTATTATTTACTTATTTTATTTATTTATTTATTTTTTTTTTAATATGAGAATCTTATTGTAAGCTATAAAGCGAGATCGCATGATATTATTATTTCTTTTTTTATGAATTTTATCTGTCATTATAACATGTTTTCAGGACAGAAGAAGAAGCTGTATGTCCCAAAGAAATTTATTTAATTATTATATTTTGCTATATTGTATGCATCTTTATATATATATTCGTGGAAATTTACCCTGTATAAACTGTGTTTCATTGTTATAATATGCATTATTTTAATTTATTTATTTATATTTCAAGTATGTATTGTGATTATTGTATCACTGCTCCTACTTATATAGTGTGCCAGCTGATTGTTTAATTATTTATATTGTTAGAACAAAGTGTAAATATCGTGTTTCAAAATTTTTAAATAACTAATATTTAATTTGTTAAATTTATAAACCGGGACTGCCGATAACCTCCATGCCTAGTGAGCTTATAAAACTTCGTCTGGGGACAGGGAAAACCTAAAAATTTATTATGTCTATATTTTTTTGTTTTTTTTTTTGTTTTTTTTTTTTTTTATCGTAATCTGACCATTTTATTATTTTTTTCTTTTATTAAGATTGTCCATATGTGTGTGTGAATCGCGTTAAAGTGAAAAAACCTGTATTATTCATATTATTCTCATTACTGACCCAAATAAGCGCTTACTTAATTTAGCTATATGCTTGCATGCCTGCAAAACACGATTCCCTGTGATTTGTCCCGTATTAATAAATTCTCTCTATGTGTTATCGCTCAGAGTACTTAAATGAAACTTTAGCAACCAGTTTCCTCATGTGGCTGGTGTGGAAAGAAATTCTCTCTCGAGAACAGCATACACGAACTGGCTTTTACGCCTGTATACACTGACCCCGGAGAGCGACATAGTATGACGTCACCAACAGCGCATTTCTCCTCTCTCCACGAAAAGCGAAAAGGGGGAAAACGGCGCTCCGACATTCGTAGCTCATTTGCATAAAAAAACATTCCTATTTCTCATCGGGGAGAGAGAGCGTGTTTACGGTAGAAAGGAAAGCCCTCGCCTCCGAATGGGTTACGGGGAAAAAAAACCGCTTTCTCCGCCGAAGAAAAAAAAAACAAAGCTGTCCCAACAAATCGCTTTTATTTGTCAATGCTGACCTCTGCTACTTCAAATAACAGAGTAATTTATACCTAATTAACTTTTTTTTTTTTTTTTTTAGTACCTCTAGTAAGATCTTCGAAACAGTAATCATTTTTTACAAAGGGAAAAAAAATATATATATACATATTTATTCAATGTTCGGCCTATAAGTTGATAACCCATCGTGTACTTAAGTGTTTTTACTGCACTGAACCCGTTTTATCCGAATCTTCTAAAAGTTTTTCGACATTCCTTGTCATTTTAGGCGCATACAGATGCTGTATGTGTCTTCTAATCGTAGGCGCATTTTTATTGAATTCATCCTGTAATACATAATTATTGTTACGCACTATTTTTACAACTATAAATGGCCCTTCGAATCGCGGGTGAAGTGCTCTGGGTTTGCCAATAACTTTCATAAATACTCTTTGACCCAGACTTAAACTTGTAGTCTTCTGGAAATCATTTTCTTTAATGTATTCACGCAGCATTTTTTGTTGATTTGCTAATGCTTGTTTGTACACTTCCTGCATATGTTCTAGCCTATTCTTAACATATGTTAGTGTGCACCTTTCGTCGGGAGAATTATAAATCGTAAACTGATTTCTTATCTCTCGACCGAAAAATAGTTTAGCTGGTGAAAATCCGGTAGCCCTGTGTATTGAAGTATTGTAATGCAATTTAAAATAGTCGAGACGCGTGTCCCATTCTAATGTCGAATTGCTCATAGCCACCAAAGATGATTTCAATATTTTGTTCGTGATCTCTACTAAACCGTTTGCGCAAGCTTTATACAGGCTCGTAAAATTTAAATTTATTTTAAGAGCACGCATATATTCCGTAAAAACCGCCGACCTAAAATATTTCCCATTATCCGCGACAATTTCCGACACCAATCCATAAGAAGCAAAGTATTTATTTAAAATATTTAACAATGTTTGCGATTCCACATTCCGTACCGCAACTGCCTCTAAAAATCGTGAACCCGCATCTACAATTGTAAATATGAAACAATTTTTACGTAGTGTCAGAGGTAATCGCCCAATCACATCGATATGTATAGTTGCCCCAATTTGTAGATTTCTATTCATTTCCTGAATCGGCACTTTAATTGTCGGATGTTGTTTACTTTTATTGCATCTTACACAATTACTGCAATAGTTTTTGATATGTTGGTACATGCCATACCAAAACAACCGCGATTTTATTGTTGCATAAGTTTTTGCAAATCCAAAGTGCGGTCCATGTGCTTCTTGTATAATTGTTAACTTTAAATCATCTGGAACTATAATTAGTTCAGGGTGTTTTGCATTTTGTTTTAATATTAAGAGTTTCTTATCATTTAACGCAAATTTTTTATTAAGTTTCTTGTTTTTGCCTGATTCAATCTTTTTAATGATAATTGATAATTTTTCATCTTGGTACTGATGTATTTTTATATTTTCATCAGAAAGTTGGGGATTAACTTTAAATAAATTGTTTTGTAATTCAGTTTGAGTAGTAATATTGCATATGTTCCTACTTACGTAATCTGCAGGATTAATTTTCCCTTCTAAAAATTCAATAGTGTAATCAAAGTCACTAAGGTTTAATATCCATCTAGCAACAATGTCCGATTGATTTTTTAGTTTTAGAGGATAAGTTAAGGCTTTGCTATCCGTTAGGATAGTGAATTTTCTACCAATGAGAATTGATTTGAAGTGCATGACAGCCTCATGAATAGCTAACAGCTCAAATTTTAGACTCGGATACACAGATTCAGTTTGTTTAAGTTTGCGTCCAAAAAATTCTATTGGGAATAAAAACCCATTATCCTCTTGCGCCAAAATGGCTGAGATTGCAACTTTTGATCCATCTGTGATTAAGAAAAATTCCTTGTTAAAATTTGGTGGTTTTAACGTAGGATTATTTATAATGGCTGCTTGTATGTTCAAAAATGCCTGATCTGCTTCCTTAGTCCATTTAAATCTCGCACTGTCTTTTGTCATTTCTACCAAAGGGTTAACTATCTCCGCATAATTATGAATGAGGGTTCTGAAATAATTGGCTAATCCAAGCAAAGATTTAACCCCTCTCTTGTTTTTGGGACGCACTAAACGCTGAATTTTCCCCACATTTCTGTCAGAAGGTGCATACCCATTTTTATTAACCTTAAATCCTAGAAACTCTATCTCCTCTTTACAAATCTGAGCTTTAGAAGGCTCCACAGTTATATTATTATTTATAAATGTTTGCAGGACCTCCTGTAAAAGTTTAAGCATTTCCTGCGGATTTTCGGCAGCTATTATAACGTCATCCAGATAGTAATTTACTTTGTCTTTGGGGAAATGTCCTAACACTTTATCCATTAATTCTGCGAACCTGGTGCTACTGATCTTCAATCCAAAATTTAAACGACATGGTGAAAAAACGCCATATTCTGTAACAAATGCTAATTTATGTCTGTCCTGTGGCCTCAAATTTATTTGAAAAAAAGCTGAGTGAAGATCTAAAACCGAATACAGTTTTTTTCCACTCATTGCCTGTAAAATTGTCTTTGCGTCGGGTACCGGGTAAGGAAACCCTTCCAATATCTCATTTAAAGTTCTATAATCTACAGCCATGCGGTATCGAATTTTCTCCTTGTCAGTACTCTTTTTTTTTACAAAAAGTACGGGGAATGCATAATCGGAATCCGATTTTTCTATTATCTTAGCCTCCAAAAGTTTGCGAATCTCTTGTTGTGCATAATCTTTCGCCGCTTGTTGAGTCTTGTAAGGCTTATGCTGAATGGGGAAATTATGGCTAAGTGTCACTTTTGGAATGACTAAATCTGTTTGACCCAAAGTTTGGTAAGATTTAGAAAATGCGTGGGCATGTTTTAGTAATAAATTCGCTACTTTCTCTTTAAGATCCCCCGATAAATGATCAATTTTAAAATCCTTGATATCAAATTCTGCTTCTCTCAATGCTCTAGTTTCCTCTAAACTCAGATTATTGATTTGATAAATTTTCCCGTCCTCGATATCATTTTCGTTTAAATTATTTTTGCTATCAAAATTTGTGATAATGTGTCCTACCTTCTCATTTTGTTTAATTATTTTCTTTTCTCCGCTGTTATTTGTTATAATAATATTAATTCTGTTTGTACTCTTAACCTCATGAACTGACTGTTCAGAAATCACATCCCTAAAATCTTCCAAAGGTTCAAGTAAAATCAATTGATTTGGTTGAATGGAACATGGACAGTTCAATGGCATAATTTTTACTTCCCCTGGCTGAATGTGAATATCTTTCACACTTGTTGCGAAAATTTCCGTATTAACTCGTTTAACTTTCTTCGTGTTTCCTTTATTTGATTTATTTGTGACTACCGTATTATCATTATTTTTATGCAGTACATTAATTTGACTGTTGTAGTCCTTGTCCTTCTGTGGTTCCAAAGACAACCTAGTATTTTTAAACCGCAATGCTTTTTCATTAAAGTCTAAAATCATTCTATTTATTTTCAGATAATCATATCCTAATAACATATCATAATCGCCCTGAAAATTTTTTGATGTTACATAAAATGTACCGGTTGTGAAAATGTTATTTATTTTAAACGTTAATTTTATGCAGTGTCTGAAGGATATTTTGGAGTTATCAAAAGATTGTATAGTTATACGATTACCTAAATATTTTATTTTTGCTTCAGTTTCTTTTAGAGATTCAAAAATGTCCGGTGATAAGAGGCTGACAGCTGCCCCTGAATCGAAGAGTATTTTCACTGAAATCCCATAAATATCTAATTGTATGATAGGTAAACTATCTTCCTTAGTAGAATTTACACTTGAAATCAGAGCTGTTTTATTCCTTTGTTCATCCCATTTCGGTTGTTTTTTCTCTTGTAAATTGTACCCCTTCCTAAGGGATCTACCCGGGTACCTCCTTTCTTTATTTTGAATTGTAGACCCCCTTATTTGTTTTCCGATCGATTATTTCTATTATTATCTGTTTTCGAATTATTTCCTTTACTTCTATTGTCTTGCATGGTGTTTCGTCTGTTATGGTTGTTTTGACCACGCCACCCTCTCGTATTACCTCTCCGAAAAGGTTGTTGCCGATTTGTATTATTGTGTTCGGCATAATACTCATTATTAGGGAATATAAAATTTTGATTAGGAGCGTTTTGGCTGCTAAAATTATCCCTCGGATACCCATGATAATTGTTATAACCATGATTATTGAACGGAGTGTAATTTTGCGTCGAGTAGGAACCTGGAAATCTCGTGTTTCCATGACCATAATTTTGGGTCAAACCATTTTCATTTTGAGTGTAATTTTGCTGCATACCTGTGTCAAAAAAATCCTGTCTAAAACCTCTATTACTCTTTAAATTGTACCAACAATAGCTAATGTCATGCCTACCATCATTGCAAATTTGACAAAATTTCTGTGATTTATTTCCTTCAGTTGTGTTTTCTTTATTAGTCAATCTCAAATTATTTATTTCCATTTTAAGCTCCGATATGGCAGTCGATTGATCCGCATTTATTTTTAATAAATTTTCGTAAAATTCATTTTTTTCTGTACTCGCTATAGCTGAAACTGCATTTATTTGTTCTAATGTTGTTGAATTGAAAGCATTTTCAATAGTTTTAGCCTTTTCGCATAGACGCGAAAAATCTTTATTTTCCGATTTTCGCAATTCTAAAGAAATATTTGGGGAAATTGCTTCCAGAAACTTATTAATTTTAATTAAATCAAAAAGTTTTTTAGCTCCATCCTCTGTTGCATGCCCAGAAGCATTCAGATAGTCCGATGCTGCTCTTTCAAATTCACTTATAAAATCAGTAATAGACTGATTTGGTTTCTGTTTAATAGAATTAAATTTTGTTTGCGAATCTGCAAATGAATCCTTTTTTTGAAAAATTTTGGTCATTTTTGTTTTAAATTGTTTGTAATCAGTTTCATTATTTAGACTATCATCTGAAGCAAGTTTATCGCGAGCGTCCCCTATAAATTTTGCTTTTAAAATTTGCAATTTGAAGTCTTCTGAGACTTTTACTTGGTCTGTTAGAGTATCAAACTCTTTCAAATAAAATACGACATTTTTTACTTTTTTTCCATCAAAGGGTAGTATTAATGTCAAAATATTCGCTAGATCTGGTTTAGCTTCTGCCATAATGTTATCAGTTAATTTGTTTGATGCTTCCTGCAATTGCTTCCTTGTTTGTACCCCTGAGTTATCTCTATTAACGGATTTTCGTTTTCTCCCACGCGACATATGCTACACACCAATCAATACACATAAATGTACAATTATCACAATAACAAGAAAAGAAATATGTATGTATGAATATTTTTATACAATACATAATACCATTATTTAAATTTTCTTTGCTTTACCACATAGTGTGATAATTTTAAAATTATTATATTTCTTTAATTACACTTATTATCATTATTTTTATTTTATTTTATTCGTTTCTTTATTCATTTATTATTATTATTTTTTATAATTTGCATTTTGCTATTGTTATGTATTTTTTTTTTTTAATTTAATTTAATTTTATACATATAGAAACCAATTCAAAATAGATAACATACACCATTTCTAAGAATAACAGTTTAAAATTAACAGCATGATTACCAGAATATTTTTATAATATTAATATCAAAACAAATTACAAATGCATAAAATATCATAGTATGTGCTATCTTTACTATATAGCTATAAATATACAACCCTAGTTAATATCTGAAAACACCTATATATAGATATACATATCAAACTTGAAAATGCCATTCTCAAAAATTAATTTTGCCAGAGGTTTACTTTGTGTACCCAGTGAGGTGGGAATAGTTGTTATTATGATTAGATATTAAATTATGTAAGATGATTTTATATTAAAAGTCACCACGAGTTGTGAATAGTTAATTTATTATATACCATAGCAAATATCCATTACAATTTAGAATCCGAAAAGAGGGTAAAAAGAGAAAAATGATATGAAGTTAACGGATTATACATATGAAAGAAGAGAAATTTCATAAATACTCTAAACATAGTTATAATATATTTTAATTAACCCAAGGAGATATCCGTGAGGGAACTTGGCACCACATTAATTATTATATAAGATGTTGGAGTGAAATAGACCAGCAGTTGCTTTTCCACAAACCACTCATATTCTAACTCTAAATATATATATTTTTCTTAGCTGAGTAACTTTACGTGATCGTATATATAATCCCTAGCTAGAATGATAGGTCCTATGCTGGACTTTAAGGAGCGATATTTTACTTAAACATCGCCAAAGCGTTGTGAATTTTTAGTAGACATTCTAGCTTATAGGATTCCCTTAAAATCATTAGGGTTCAATCATCAAAATATAAAGAATAACTACACTCATTTTACTAGGAAGAATGATAAAAGGGAATTTTAAATTAATTAATTTATTTGCAATTCTATTAATTACATACAATTTACAATACCTTTAAATGTTACATAATTTATTTTAAGCATCATTTACTAATCTAGGAACAGATGCTACATTTATTAAAATCATACATTATTCACTTTCCCATTTTCTCATCTGGGTACAAAAATCCCTAATCACAAAACATGTAATATAAATATGGGAACAACAATATATATTAAGCATTACCTGTTCTCTTTTTTTTTTTACATCAGCCAAGCTGGAACATACACTAACTTTTTTTTAACACTGACCATTTTTTTTACGCGTAGAACTCACCAACACTCTCATTCTTCTTCCAACAAGAGAACTGACTAACTTCTCTGGGAAAAAAAACTGGAGGCGGACTTCTAATTATCATATTCAGATTTTTGGGGGCATCATTCTGGCCTTCGGAAAGCCCCTTAGCCAATCTGTGATTAGCCCCACATCTGATTAGTATCATGAACAAAACTATTTGCACAAGGGTCCTACATGCTCCTCCCCTGGTCCGGCTGAGCTGACCCTTGCCCCGACGTCCCTTGCCTCTAACATTTTCCCAGAAGTGGCCCCTTCAAGGGGGTGAGAACAGGGGCGCAGTCCTGCGGACTGTCATAAATATTTTTGTGACTGGCTATAAACTATAGCCGACGTATACTGTCAGCCCCATTGTATGGGCTCCCCAGCTTGGCGCCTCATGACTGCTCAACAATTAATTATACAGAAAATCATACATCTCTGTAAACAGAATTAGTTACATTTTTTTTACACAAAATAAAATTTCACAAAATTTTACTTTCACTACAACACCCCTATTTATACTTATTCAATGAACACCTAATAACGGTCACGGAATCGCCTCATCAGAATGATCCTAATCTAAATTTTGAACGAAAACTTAATTCTGCATGAAAATCCCATTTCTATAAATTAAGGGGGGCGTGGCATTAGAACCCCTGTCCCCCTATTTATACTTATTCAATGAACACCTAATAACAGTCACGGAATCGCCTCATCAGAATGATCCTAATCTAAATTTTGAACGAAAACTTAATTCTGCATGAAAATCCCATTTATATCAACTAACGGGGGGCATGAGCCCCCCGTTCCCCCTCTTATACATATCGAATGAACTCCAAAAACTAATCAGGGAAGCGCCTTGTCAGGATATACCTACATACAAAATTTCAAGTGGATCCGATATTTTTATCATGAGTTATCGCGTTACGCACATACGCACATACGCACATACATACAGAACGGACGGGCACATAAGCTCTCAGGCTATGATAGCCTGTGAGCTAAAAAGGTGGGGGGGAGGTCGTACTCCGAAATAAAAAGTCTAAGAAAGAGATATGTGAAAAAAAGGCTGCATTGTTAAAAATTTCTGTACACAGAAAAAAAAGTGAGACTCTGTAAATTTACACTATTTCTCATTCATCATTTTACACATATTTTCCTTATCTTATGTCTAATTCCCTGTAAGGGTTTCCATGTCTTTACTTAAAATGATGTCTTTGTTAAATTTTGTAATTCAAAATACAAGCTTTTAAAAGTTTTTAGAAATTTTATACCAAATATTAAAAAAGAAAATTTAGTTTAAAGATTGTTTTTTTCCTTTTTTGGTGTGTTCGTAATTATGTAAATACGTAGCACTTATAGTTGTCGTTCAGTCTGTTCGTCTGTCTGTCTGTCCGCATATAACAACGCCAAAACTATCCGACCGAATCGTTTGAAATTTAAAATATATAATTATTACATAATTTTGTCGAGTCATTTCAAATTTTATGAAAATCGGACGCATAGATCAATTACAAGGACAATCAAAAGTATTCCATTACATTACGGTCAATGGGGAAAAAAGTTTCAAATGCATTTTAATCGTTTGAAATTTGAAACACAAAATTTTGTCGACTTATTTCAAATTTTATAAGAATCGGATGATAGTTTAATTACAGGGACAATTAAAACTATTCCGTTACATTACGGTCAATGGGAAAAAAATGTTTCAAATGCATTTTAATGGTGTCATACTCGTTCGAACATAGTAAAATTAATATGCATCTATAAAGTACATATTATAATATACATTTTGTATAATGTGTGGTGCAAAGTGTGATGACTGATGATGTGGTTTTTTTTGTTTTATTTAACGGCGCCGCTTCTTTACGTCACGTCACGTGACGAGCGGACGGGCGAGAGAGAGAGAGTGAGGAGAGGAAGGGGTACGGAAAATGAGAAGTGTGTGTGGCGTAGGTAAGCTGTAGACCTGCGAATGTTTTGAGCAGGTAAAAAGAAGAAAAATATCCTGTAATATGAATATGGGTGTGCTAAGGGCACGGTGTTTATATGTTAGTGAAAGAAGATTAGTTAGAAGTTCTTGAAAGAGATGTTTAATCCGAAGATACGTATATATTTAATTGTGTGTATTTTCTTCATGTCCTGTCTTTGTGTTCTACGTGTTCTAATTAAACTTTTGTTTTGCATCAAAGCTTCATTTCTTGGATTATTTCGCCATACACAGGTGTTCCGCGGTACATTGTGAAGAAACAGAAGAAACAGCAATAGCGTGTATGACACAAAGAACATTTGTTATAGATTTACAAGGCCACACAAAAGTATTTCATTACATAATGGTAGAGGGAGAACATTGGTGCGCATTTTACTTGTAATTAACTATTTACAATTTTATGAGATTGAGACATGAAAGTGATATTTTTAAAACTTCGTTATCATACGAACGTACCTTTGCTACCCTTTACGTGCAATTTCCAGCTTGTATAATTTAGAATAATTTAAAAAGGGAAAAATTATCTCATCAGATTTAGTAGGGATTTTTTCCCGCTGAATAATAAAAGACATATTTTGTACCCACTCCAGCAATAACTGCAATGTCTCAGTCAGTATGGTGTCCTTCCACTGTCAAGAAGTCTCGGGTTCAAGCCACAGCACGGCTAGACACAAATTATGTTATAGTTTAATGATACAGTAGTTCAAATTTACTTGGAAAATTTTAGTTCTCTGAAGATTGAGTGATACACTAATTTTAAAAACTAAATTTAATTATTATCATTAAAAGTAAATTTTCAGTCTTGTGTATGTTGACGATTTTAACTCTTTATCTACCAAATTATTTATCACAGAAATGGCTCCACCTCCATAATTATCTTCTTTAATATCTGAAGATATACTGCAATTTCTAAATAACAATAATGTGAAATTTAGACATGTTTTTTCTTTAAAACTGATTAAATATATCGGTAGTTATAACTTTATTTAAATATTCACAAAAATAATCGGATTAAATAACCAACAATACTCTTATGGAAATATCGCAATTGTTATAAAAGCAGTCTATTTAAATGTATTATGATACTCTCTGTAAACAGGAAGGCTTTTGCAGTTGAAAATGTTTCATAGATTTTTTTTTTCAAAGAAAAGCTATACCTATGTAAATGATTATGAAAATCACCACTTTTTGTAAATATTGAGTTTTGACCGATTCTCTACGCTTTCAAAATTTGATCAAGTTACGCATTTTGTGTAGAAATAAAGCTAAAATTTTCTTAATAGACTCAGCAAATAAATTTTATATTAAATTTTCTTCAATGGTACTTTAAAGTACCGTCGGTGCATAAAGGGTTAATTTATAGAGTCTATTCTAATTTACCGAGTGACTTCTCTGTTATTTCACAGAATCTTGGTTTTCCTAATCTCTGTAATTTTACATAAAACTTAAGACGTAGATTCTCTGGTATTTTACAGAAAATGTTTTAACTGTGTGGGAAGCGCCAGTATAGATGAAAAAGGTCTAAATGTCTGTTCTTCAACATTATTTTAGCCAGTCACAATTTTAATCACATAAATTATTCTAACTTGTTAGGTGCGTTCGTAAATATGTAAATACGTAGCACCTATAGTGTTAGTTCAGTCCGTTCGTCTGTCCGTCTGTCTGTACGCATATAACAACGCAAAAACCACCCAACCGAATCTTTTGAAAATTAAAATACATAATTATTACATAATTTTGCCGAGTCATTTCAAATTTTATGAGAATCGGATGGATAGATCAATTACAGGGACGATCAAAAGTATTCCGTTACATTACGATCAATGGGGGAAAATGTTGCAAATGCATTTTAATCGTTTGAAATTTAAATTACATACTTATTACATCATTTGGTCAAGTCATTTCCATTTTTTTTGAAAATAGGATGCATAGATCAAATACAGGGATAATCAAAAGTACTCCGTTACATAACAGTCAATGGAAAAAAAGTTTCAAATGCATTTTAATAATAGTACACTCATTCGAACATAATAATATTGATATGCATCATAAAGTACATATTATTAGGATGAGCGAAGCGAATCCTCTACTAGGCCACTCAAATGACATTTTGTCGTACACTTTACAAAAAAACTATACAGTATTTTGACTTGAAATTAAACACAAATATAAATTATGATCTGTAGATTTGCAGAATATTATTTTTTTACAGAAATATTTTTCAAAAAATTATTACTTTAATTAATTTATTTTACATGTTTTTCCATTACGAACGCATTTTTTCAAATAAAAAGTGAAACACGTACCTTTTCAGAAGAAAAACTTAAATCATGGGGTCAGTAATTATAGCTAGAATCATCATTAATTAAATAAATAAATAATATATATTTTCATTATTCTGACAAAATATTTCAAAAACTGCTTTCAGATTTTCAAACTATGCTCATTTTTTTAACTATGTATAGTTTCATGATTTCTTTTATAAAATTTATAAAATACTTTTTTTTTAGAAAAATTATAGCATATTTTTAATGAATTAAAATTTATGAAAATTCTCTTATTAACATTCAATTATAAAAGTATTTTTCTGTGTTAAAAATTCAAATACACAATTTATTCTTATTTTGTGAAATAATTTAAGCAGACGATATTTATGAATTTTAAAAGAATTACATTATGTTTTTGAGAAGTGGCAATAAAAGAATTGTAAACAAATAAAATTAATTAATATTTTGTATAATTCGAAAATATTTTTATTTATACCAGTCTTATAAATAAACAATCTGAGGAAATTCTTAGTAATTTGGTTGAAATACATTTTAAAATTAAAATGCATCGAAACATAAAATTACATTTTTGCTTAATAAAGATGCAAAAGTAACTTAAAAAATATATTATTACTTTCAAATATTTATTTTATAGCATAATACTTCGCGAATACAAACAAAGCATGGCTTTTGCTAGTAATATAAATTTTGCATAATCTGTTGTGCAAAGAACTTTTATTATTGATTTACAAGGCCACACGAGAGTATTCCATTACATAATGAGAATAGAGAGAACATTGTTTGTTGCGCATTTTAATTGTAATTAACTATTTACAATTTTATGAGATTGATATATGAGAGTGATATTTTTAAAACTTCATTATCGTACGAAAGCACCTCATTTGCTACGCTTCACGTGCAATTTCCAACTTGTTTTATTTTATGGAGAATATTTACAACTGATTAAAAAGAATCTTTTTCTAGTAAGAAAATCTTTATAGTTAAACAATAAACTACGTCGATAGCAAGTGTTTACGTTTTATGCACTAAAAAACTTTGAAACTTGTTCGGGTTTATCTTAGCAAATGCGTTCTGGGAGTTAACAAGTGTTTCTAAGGGGAAGGAATTCATTAGAAATCCGAAATGTTTAGACAGCATTTCCCAAGAGTTGGAATCAAAAAGGAAAGGTTTCGAGTTGCGGAATTAATTCTAAGTGATACAGATGAATTCAAGTTGTTTTATTTTGTTGTTTGACTTACTAGGGAAATCTCCCAGCTACAGAATTGGGAATTATGGAAGCTTGATTTATATTCAATTATTTTTCATGCGGTTTTTTTTTTTTTTTTTTTTTTTTTCTATTTGTCAGTTGAAAGAATATTTTTAACCAACTTTTAAAGAAAGTGGTTAAAGATTCTTTTTGTACAGTAGAGGCTTGCCTCATATGATCTAAATTCGCAAAACCCGATTCAGGCACCACAAACTCTAAAATCACACTAATTTTATTTACTTAAAAATATTACGGATGACTGAATTACAATTAAATGACCGGTCTCGACTTTCTGTAATCGTGTTTCCATTCATTTCCCGCTGACTGAAGGATTTTAAGGCCAAACTGACTACTGTCGAGACAGCTAATGGTTGTTTTCGTGATTGCTTAAATGAGATTATTTCAAGTTTTCAAAATCAGTTTGTATAAAATGCCTAATTAAATAATGTTGCTACCTCGCGGAATTTTATAACGAAGCTAAAATAAATTCGTTTTAAACAAGACATTTTAAATTTAATCCTTTTATATATGACGTACTTTTCCCCAAAGTTTTGCCTCTCTTTTTAATATTTATGTGAAATTACGTTTTTCATTAAAAAGGAGGAAATATCATTTGCTCTTTTTTAGAATTGATAACAATAGTTAAAAAGACCATCTGGACGTATGAAATAAATCTCTCCTGTAAACATAGTTTTAAAGTGAAATTATTTAGAAATATTATTATGATATAGGGTCATTTTAAATGGGACATAAATTTACTCATTTACTGCTTTGAACACATAAAAAATTACTTTGTTGTTTTAAAATTTTCTTTCACTTTTTAATATTTTTGCGTAGATAAATCTATTTTTCATGACGTAATTTACCTCAGCCTCGTTTACTGATTTTATGATCACGTGATCACTTAATTTTTTTTTTTTTTTTTAAAAGAATCTTTTTGTTATTAACAGCCACCTGCAAACACATTTTTTAATTGAAAGGAAATATTATTATTTACTGTGTTTTACAATTTGACAATGACATAAAACTAGCTGTGGGGGGCCACCATAATACTTACGCATCATGGGTATGCATAATATGAAATATGTAAATAAAACATGTGTAAAGTATATTTAAAATATATTTCAATTCCAAAATAAAATTTAAACTTATTAACTATTTGGAAAAAAAAAAATAGTTGTTGTTCTCAGTAGATAATTGGGAAATCTAAAGTATATCTGAATCTTTTTATTGGTTGAATTCCGCAGCTTATTTAATTTTATTCGTTTCCTGATTGGTCCAAGTTTAATGTCCAAAAATGGAGTACTTCTGTTTTTTTATTTTATTCGTTTTCTGATTGGTCTAAGTTTAATGTCCAAAAATGGAATGATTCTGTTGCCACAATGACAAAAAGAGTAATAAAAACTTTAAAAAAAAAATTAAAAACAAATTGTGATAGAGATTTCAAACAAATTTCATTAAAAAAGTGCATTTTTTTCTCTTTGCAATAGTGTAAAAATTTAAAATGGGCGATATTTGGAAGTTTAAAAATTTGCAGTTCCGAAAATTGTAAAACTGAAATTTCATTTAAAATTTGTTTTTGATGGGTCTAGGAATATTAATGTTTAATCCATGTTGTACGTAATATGAGGCGTTCAGAAGTCTGATTAAGCTCATCAAATAAAAATGCACTTTTTAAACAGTTAAAGTTGTCTATCTTTAATCTACAGTTTTTTTTAAATCACTGGTTTAGGAATATTAATATTTAATGCATGGCGTACGTAATATATGACTCGTTATAATCATCCTAAAAATGATGTTTATTATTATTATTAATTTAAATATATAATTTATTTATAAGTCTTTAAAATTTGAGTCTTTGGAAATATTATTTTCCAAATAGTCGTTGTAATTTGTTAAATTACAATTTTGTTATTTTTATATTTAAAAATATTTTTAATACATAGTAATGCTTTTTTACTGAATTGCGGATACTACTTGATTATCCCGTATCGACCCATTTCGGTAAATTATATAAATCGCCAAACTACTCGCAAAATTATACAATTTGGCATAATTTTTATTTTAAATAACGAAAGAACAGCTAAATTAGTAAGCGACTAATAAAAATGAGAAAGACCTTTATGGAACTAGACTGTCAATTCCCATTTATAAATATAACAGCCATCTGAATCAAATTGAAACGCCTTAATCGCGAGGTTTGTACGTCAACTGTAAGTTATTTACCATTAAGTACTATGTCTAGAAAGAGCTTAAAAATAATTTTTATCAGTATATGTGAAGCTTAGCCACGTTCTTTACATACAGCTATTTTTTATATCAAAATATGCGTTATAAATATTGAATTTTCAAAAATAAAGTTAAGTAAGACGATTTATTAATAATTTTGTGGATGATTGAAATAGAGCATCTAATTTTACATGCCTTATAAACCGAAATAAAGGTGAAAATTATATTGAAATAAATTGCTGAAGATTACATGTTTTCTAGACATGAAATATTCATAATCATTGTTTAGAAAACGGTAATTTAAATAAGACTTAAATAATATATTTACAACTTGTTTGCTTATCTTACATTTTGCTGACATTTTCGCTTATCTAATTTGAAACATTAAAATTAATATAGATTAATTTTATTGTCGTTGTAGAACTTATTTATGGGCGATTTATTAAGTCAATTTAATGTCACATTTATTTGTAATTAAACGTAAATAAAAGCTACAGTGTACAATCATTTTTAAATTTTGTTTATTTTACATTTGTTATTTGTTTACATCCATTACATCCATTACGAAAAAAGCTGACCCCCCCCCCAAAAAAAAAAAAATTGAGGCAATTATCAAATTTTATTGATAGTACTTCAAAAATCTTATGAAACTAGCCTCCCTTGGTGACCAGTGTGGTCATCGTTAAATGTATGCTAAGCATTGTATAGCGTTATTTTTATTCGTATTTTAATTTACTTGCTTAGTTCTTTTTCAAGTCAGAAGATTCTGAAAGAGAAATCAAGAACTCTGTGTTTTAATGCTAGTCGGGTGCAAGTGATAAAGCGCCAAATATTGTTCCCGTTGCATCTTTTCGTATTTCATGAATTTAAAATATAATCTTTTACTTATTTTCTTTAAAATACATAACTTTGATTTAAAAATTAAATATTTAAAATTCACGACTTTCACTTATCTAACAAATAAATAAATAAATAAATAATGCAGTGAACCAAGACATTTAATTTTAACATCATAACAACATAAAACCAAAACATTTAATTTGCCACGCAAAAGAAAATTACTGATTGACGCGTTAAAATATGCTATTGGCGAGATTTCCCTCTGGAAAACATTAAAGTACCAAGAATTCTATGCGGTCATGGTGACTTTCAAGTAGTTTTATTCGAAATAAATAAATAAATAAATAAATAAAAAAGGTCGCCTTGCATGCCAAAAGCGAAGAGTTAAGAACATAATTGCTAATGTCATAAGACTTGAAATATTTTAATATAGGTGAAATGATGGCGATGGAACACATTTGGCGATTTTTTTTCTGCTCCTGGCTAACATTAAAGTACCAAAATAGTCACCTGGCAAATAAAAAATGAAGCGGTCGACCCTGAACTGTTGATGACAATCAGATGACTTAGGCAAGGCATAGGAATAAGTCTTTTTATAAACTTGTAGTATATTCATTTAAAAGCAAGTTATTAAGTTCATTTAATATTCTAAGTAATTTTACTTGCAATTGACTATTAATAAAAGCTAAAATGATTTTGAGGTTTTCGTTTTTGTCACATGTTTACAGTCTACTTTATGGATATTTTAGTAATGCTACTACTACAACTATTACTAATATATTATAATTAAATGTATGTTGAAATCATGGGCACTGGGCACCCAGAAGTGAGTAGTTATTGGGATTTCAAATTTAATTAGCACAATTTTCTATTCCTCTGAGTATTAGGAGGGAGGGGTGGGTCTTAGGTGAAATTTGCGCTTTTCCCGTGATCCTTTACTTGCAGTTGAATATTAATTAAAGTTAAAATGATTTTGAGGTATTTGCTTTTGTCATATATTTATAGTCTCCGTTATGGATGTTTTAGTAATGCTATTACTAGGGCTATTATATATTATAGGTAAATGTATGTTAAAATCATGGGCAACGGACAAACACGAGGTAGGAGTTATTGGGATTTTAAATTTAATGAACACAATTTTCTATTTCTTTGATTATTAGGGAGGGGGTGTCCTTTGATGAAATTTGCGTTTTTCTCCTGATCCTTTAGTTGTAGTTGAATATTAATAAAAGCTATAACGATTTTGAGGTAGACATTTTTGTCATATATTTCTAATCTACTTTATGGATATTTTAGTAATGCTACTACTAGGACTTTTATATTTGTGCCTTCCCGTAATAACCAGGCACGACACTTTTTTGAAAAAATTGAGATAATTTGGGAAAATGTAGTTTTAAAAGAGTACTTTCATATGACATAGTACTGAAAAATGTATATCGAATACTTCCCGCCATAGGGCGACTTTAAATTTTCATTTAAAAATTGAAAAAACAGTAATAATAGGTTAAGTGATTAAAGTAACGGTAATAACCAGATAAGTTTTTTATTTATTTCTTTAAATCGCCTATAATTCTGTGGCTTCCAGTAATAACGAGGTAAGGCACATTTTTAATATTTTGAGTAATTAACGTTTAAAGTTTTCAAAAGTGTCTTTTTATCATTTGCTTTTATAAAACAGATTAGAACTTAATAATTTTTGCTTTAAAAAAATTAAAATTAAAATTTTATTTTATTTAAAATAAATGTAAAACGGTAATAACCGGATAAAAGTTACATTTTTAATTGGTTCTCAATTAATAAAAACCATTTTTATATAACTGTTTTGGCAAAAAAAAGAGGCTCTTATATCCTAATTGAATGTAGTGAAAATTATTAAGTTCTAATCTATTTATAAAAGTAATGATAAAAATACATTTTTGAAAACTTTAAACGTTAATTACTCAAAAACTTAAAAATGTGCCTTACCTGGTTATTACCGGAAGCCATAAATATATTATATGTAAATGTGTGTTGAAATGATAGGCACTCAGCATCCTTCGGGGGGGGGGGGGTATTGGGATTTCAAATTTAATCAACACAATTTTCTACTTCTTTGATTATTAGGGGGTTGGGGGTTGGTGAAATTTGCATTTCCCCCCTGATCTTTTACTTGCAGTTGAATATTAATAAAAACTAAAAAGATTCTGGGGTATTCGTTTTTGTCACATGTTTACAGTCTACTTTATAGACATTTTAGTGGTGTTACTACTAGTGCTACTATATATTATAGGTAAATGTATGTTGAAATCATGGGCACTTGGCAGCCACGAGGGAGGGGTTAAAGGGATTTCAAACCTAATTAACACAATTGTTTATTTCTCTGATCGTTGGCGGGATTCTTTGATGAAACTTGCGTTTTCCCCCTGATCCTTTAATGAAATGGGACTGAAGAAAAGAAAAGTTTCAAGTGAGGAGGAAGGATATGTCTACTAGACACAGAATAAGGAGACCATACAATTGACGGAAAAATGCATATTTTAAAAATATTATAATAAACTAAATCTTTTGAGTTTTATTTTATCAGCTAAAATATTTTTCTCAATTTTATTTAAATATTAAATATGTCAGAGTTAATATTTTTTTTGCTGTAACAATGCTAACATTTTTTGTATTACACAAATGATCTATAACAATAAAAATCAACAATATGGAATGAGAATGATTTTTATTTCAACAATGTAAAAAGAATATTACAATTCATATTAGACATTTTCTCAAGCATGTCTGCTGAAGAGAGTGCGAAAAGTGAGTAATTTCGTTTTAAAAAAGCTTAGTTCAGGGAACACTTTACTTTACAAAATATAGCTATCAACTGTCTATTTCTCTGTGAAAAACTCAAGAAATTTAAAGTCAACTTGTAAGGTTTTGATGATTACTTTTCAGTTATTAAATATATGAAAATGCATAGATATGTTACGTAAGGTAAGATCCTCGCTGATATGTATGATTTCTAATGGTGTTAAACTATTTTTTTGATTAACTTTTTAATTTAAAATATTTGTTTGTTTCAGATTTATACATATTTACAATTATGAGTAAAGCATTTTTTTCAATTTTAAGTGAATAAGGTAGAACCCGTGGAATTTCGACGAAAGAAAATATTTAAGAAGAAATTGCTTTATTGATTTGTAATAAACCTTGAAAATTAGTTACAATAAAAATTGTTTCCCATATTGGTAAATCTAAATCTTAAACAAAAGATATTTAAACAAAAATTAACAAAATGATGTTTCCATAAAACTCAGTTTTAGAATAAATTATTAAAATTAAACTTTAATCATAATGTAAGCAGTTAAATATAATAAAGATATGTTATTATGACAAAGTTATCAATTACGACTCTTATGCTTGTATTCCAAAAATAAAAACAGCAAAATTTAGTCCTCTTTGATGTAATCACGGAATTTTCCCCCGTGAAATCTAGACGCGATATCATTTTCACCATCTCAAAATCTATATATTCACTTCTCATATCCGTATTCACCTTTTTTTTCATTTATAAAAATGGTATTCTGATTTGATCATTTTAAAATCATTTAAATTGAAAACTTGAAGTCTCGATTGCTATTAGCTGGAAACAGATACTAAACTATGTATATAGTTTTAAATGTAAATGAATATTTCTAAAGTAATCTGCTTGCAATAAATACGATACACAATATTCTTGCGACGTCACATAAGCTAAAATGATAATTTTTAATATCTCGAACTCGAATTATTGCAAAGAGCTTCTTTATTTGCTTGACTAACTCGACGAAGCGAATTCAGCCAATGGAGAATCATCAAGTTCAGTAACATAAATCGCAATTTTTTCGACAAAGATGTCTGACCGTACTATGCACACTGTATTTTATGACTCTTCTATAAATACATTGCGAATTTCTGTAAAGAATTGCGCTTTATCAGTGTGCGATTTCGATTACGTTATTATGGAAAATGAAGTGTTTTCAATTGAGAAGTATTGCAAAGCAGCTTTGACTTTGGCTCTTCAACAAAACATATTTCAGTTTTAAGAATTAAAATACACGCTTTTTTCTTAATAAAATGCTGTCATTTGCATCCACTTATCATTCTTGTTTTATGATCTAAGCATCTATAGAAAAGTATGCATATGACGGCATTATCGCTGAATAATACTCAAACCCAGCAAAAAAATAAATAAAATATCGTCATTCAAAAACCAAATTTGGTATCAAATGATTCATATGTGTTCATTTGTTTTATTTAGTGGCTCCATGTTTTATCGGAAAGCATTCATTGATATTTCTTGAAATTTTGGAAAAGGATTTTACACACGGATTAATATAGATTTGCATTCTTTCAGCTGTTTGATACGAATTAAATGAAAGGGATAACATAACTTACACAACTATTCTTCAAAATACAGATTTTTAAAGAGAAAATATTATATCGAATGTAAAGTTGATTTGTAATAAACTAAAAATCACCCCCCATTTAATTGATAAATAAAAACGAAATAAAACCAAAATTCACCGGTTATATAACAGACGATATTTTTGAAACAGTACGCATTTTAATTTCATTTTTTTTCACTTTTCATAAGAAAATGGCAACGAAAAGGCACAGTAATCTTTTTATTCCTCTTTTCTTTTAATAGAAGTTTTTGTTGCCACAATTACAAAAATAGTATTAAAAACTACAAAAAAAAAAAAAAAAAAAAAAAAAAAAAATATTTCAAAAATAAGTTAAGGTACAGTTTTCAAACAAAATGCATTTAAAAGCACATTTTTTCCCTATACGATGGTGTAAAAATTGAAAATGTGGGATATCTAGAAGGTAAAAAAATCCCTGTCGGCTTGGCCTATAGGCGGAGGTAGATTTCGAAGAGTGTTCATTTCAACAATAAAAAAAAAAAAATATGATCAGAGATAAACCCAATTTAACAACTTTATTTGGCCTCTTTTGAAAATTTTTTAATTTCATTTTTCTGTAAGAACTGGTTTTATCAGAATCATCTTAAGCGAAATTCGGCTCAAATGGCCATTTTGACAATATATTTTGAAATATATTCTGACTTTATGAAAAAATCGACCAATACGTACATTATATAGTTTCTAAATAACAAAAAACTATCAACTGAATGCGTTTGACAGCAAAATTGAATGTAAAAATGAATCATAAAATAACCAATTTGTTATTTGAATACATCCTCACTTTTTTAATCATGATCGCTTTGGGAAATTTTGTGCGAAATGCCCACTTTGACATCTTTTTTTAAAAAATGTATTTAGCCTTTATCAAAAAACTGACCAATACGGCACATTATACAGTTCCTAAATAACAGAACCTGTCAACTGGATGCGTATGAGAGAAAAACTGAATTTAAAAATGAGTCAGAAAAACGCAATTTTGTTATTTGCATACCTCGATTTTTCAATCATGATCGCTTTTCGAATTTCTGTTCAAAATAGACTTTTTGGCAGTCTTTTTTGAAATATATTCTGTCTTTACCAAAAAACTGGTCAATACATCACATTATATAATTCCTAAATAAGAGGATCTGCCATTCTGATTCGTTTAAAATCAAAAATGAATTTAAAAATGAGTCAGAATATAAGCAGTTTGGATTTGGGGTTTTTTCTACAACTCCTACTTTTGTTTAGTTAATTTTTGCCATAAAAATTGGTCCTATGAAAAACTTGTTAATAGAAAAGTTGTAGATATTACTGAGAAGATGTAAAATAAATTTAATTAAATTTGATAACTCAAGAATTGACTAAGTTATGGATTTTTTTCCATCTCGATTTTTCTTTTCGTTTTTAATTTTTTTGGTAAAAATTGGTCCTATCAAAAACTTGTAAATACTAAATGTTTTAGATAATTTTGAGAACATTTATAAAAAATTGAGTTTCATTTGATATCTTGAGAATTGACGAAGTTACGATTTTTTTTTCTCCCAAATATCCTGTTTTTTTTCGCCACTTGAGCCCATTTTTAGCTTTATTAAAAATCTGTTATGACTAAACTTTTGGCCCATTTTTTAGAAGTAATATAAACTTTAAACTGATTTGATATCTATTTTAATTAAGAAGCTATGGCGTTTTTTCAGTTTTCCCAAAAACTTTCACCCTCCCTATTTCCACCCCCTTGGTCCGATTTTACCCATTAACGAACTCGACCGAGATTTTACACCCTTGATTTTATGTATTAGTTTGGAGGTTATTGGAGCAATTATAGAAGTTATCGTATCCAGAAGAAAGACTTATATATATATATGTATATGTATATATATGAACTTTTTTACTAATGGTAGTTTTGGGGTCTAGAGAGCGCAAATTTTGGGTAAGAATCACAGAAAAAATGAAAATATCGTCAAAAAAACTGCGTAAAAACGCAAATCACGAAAAAATCGCATATTTCGTCAAAGGACCGTGAAAAACTCGCAACTTTCGTCAAAAGACAGTGAAAAATACGCAAAATTCATCAAAAAGTCTAAAAAGTTCCATAATTTCGTCCAAATAAGATCACGGAAAATTCGCATATTTCGTCAATGGACCGCGGAAAAAACACAGTGTCAAAAATAAATCCTCCCCCATATTGCTCAATCTGCTGTAACTTTTCAGAAAATTTAATGCGAATTTCAAAAAAGTTTTTCTCAGAATCCCCTTTGACGAACCCTTTGATAAATTTGGCTTTTTCCCGCGATCCTTTAAGGAAATTACCGTTTTTTCTCGATTATCGACAAAATTGGCGTTTTTTTATGATCTTTTAATGAAATTCACATTTATTTCGAGATTTTTTCATAAAATTCGCGTTTTTTAAGCGCATTTTGATAAATTTGGGTTCATATGCAGGGGAGTGAGAAGAGAAAACTGCGCTCGGGACAAAATTTCAATTTAGTGTTCTTTTTCTTCTTGCAGGCCAAAAATGATGTTGGTAGTAGAAAATCAGCGCCCCCTTACATTTCTGCGTCCGGAGCGACCGCTCTCTTCGCCCCACCCTTCACACGTCGCTGTTTATATGGCGATCTTTTCACGAAATTCACATTTATTCCGCGATGCTTTCACGAAATTCACATTTATTCCGCGGTGCTTTCACGAAATTCGTGTTTATTCCACGAAATTAGTGTTTATTCCACGATTTTTTTAAAAAGAAATTTACGTTTCATCGCGATCTTTTAAGAAAAGGCGAATTTTTTCAGAAAATTGTCATTTCTATCGCGATAATCTAACAAAATTTTCTGCGAACGATTGATGAAATTGAATGCGAAAATATGCAATTAATGCTCGGTTCAAAAGCTATGAAAAATCGGTTATTAGCCCGGAAATTCAGACATAACTATCCAAATTTCCGGGCTGATAAACAATGTTTCATAACTTTTGGAATAGAATGCGTTAATTTTTTGAAAAATTCGAAACGAAATTACTACGTTCTCGCGACGGAAAATCGCACGAAACTTGTCAATCGATCGCGGAAAAAAAATGCGAAATTTGACGATCGGTTGCGGAAAAATATCGTGAATTCTAATGATTTTTCGCAGTAAAAAACTCGCAAAATATGTCATTCAGTCGCACGAAAATATCACAAAATTCGCAATAAAGATCGTGGGAGTTAATCGTAGTTTATAAAAGGCAAAATCTTTCGGAAAATTCGTGATTTTTTTTTGGGCGGGAGCCTCCCGCCTATCATATTTTTTTGGGCGGGATTTTAAAATTTCGGGCGCGAATCCCGCCACCCCCCCCCTGAAATTCAAGCCCTGCATCAGTTTATCTGTTTTATGTATAAATCTAAGTGTATAGCATTTAATATTTACAGTGTATTAATTACGATATTGGCAGACACAACTATTCCAAAAATTGGAATAGTTGTTATGTTAAAATGTTCAATAGAAAAGTGTTTTCATTTTTCAATAAATATGTTGCCTCTTAGACTGTCAATATATTGTCCTGGAGTTATATATTCGTTACAAAGTTAATCACAAAATCATATTTCAAAAATTGGTCACAATGTGACTTCAAAGCATTGCCACTTTCTTTACAGAATCGTTACAAAGTAAATGGCAAAATAGTCACAAATGTCAAACTTTTCGCAAATTTTTCACTCAGTAACTTCACACTGTGACGTCACAAAGAGCTCTAAAACGGCTATAACGACTTCACATTTTAGTCACAGTGACTTCACATCAACTATCACAAAGTCACATTGTGACGTCACAACGACGTTGTTGGGATGTCACCATGTCTTATGGATTAATTCTCATGGCCTGATACACCCACATGTGCCACACGTACGTTTTGAACCCCCTCATGCAACTTAAAAATTTATGTTTTAAATTCTTGCATATAATTTGTGACACGACGACAAATTAAATTTGTGACATTTATACTTGACAGTGTGGGTTTCCTGATCTTCGAGTTTATTAGTTATTAAATGAAAAAATTGTGAATCCTTTACCTGCAACTACGTCATAGTAATTGTAAGTAAAATTTATTTATACTTTTAGGTTCTTCAGCACACTAACGCGGTCTATATTTTTAGCATTTCACTATATTATCACTGATAAATTGCAGAAACCGTGCTTGATAAATTAAGTCTATTTTTAGTTTTGTTAAAAATAGTTTAATTTCAGAACAAATTAAAGTCAAACTTTTCCTTTCAAATAATTCCAATACATCACGAATTAATCTTTCAAAATTGTTAGACCTAATTTTTCACAATACTACAAGCTAAACATTCACAGCAGTTTTATGATCTTAAGAAATAAATTTTCACAGTTCTAAAGACTAAACAACGGAGTAAGAAGACAGCTGCTAGTGACTGTTCTCAAATTAGTGGCGCATTTCCTCGCCATGTGCAGATAAAATAAGAGCCTAATAAAAGTATGCCTGATATTCTTCCGAATGTTACAAATTTTTATGTCAGATTTATAAAATTTGCATTTTCGGACGCTCGTAGTTATCTGAAAGGATCTCTGGTACTTCGTTTGACCATTTAAAAACATGTAAATGCATCACTTTTATTAACAATAGTACATAGTCTTCGAAACCCGCAAATTTGTCAAAGTAGTTAATTTCTGTGGTTGTGCTGATGTCTCTTGTTTATGCTGTGAAAGAACAAATTTCCCTCAATCAATCATTCATAATCAACGCAAATTAAAATGTTCCAATGAGCGCAATGTTTTAAATCAATAGTTTAAAGAAAAATTTTTGTAGTGTTTCTTTTTGCAATTCAGAGCTTGACATCATCTATTAGACAATTCAAGAATAACACTCATAGATCGTAGCCTTTTTATCACTACCATCTATTTCAGTGGGAAAAAAGAAAAATGCTTTTTAATCTAGGAAAATCAAAACCACGAATGAAAATAATCGATAACTTTAGAAAACCTTTACCTTTATTATATCGGTTGTATCGGTTGAGGCGTTATAAGATTAAAATGATATAACATATTGCTGGAAGCATGGGCATCCAGCAATCTTCCGTGATTTATAGATATATATATATAAATGGTATATTATACATGTTGTATCCTTTGATGTTTTTGTATAGTGGTTGTAAATACTAGTGTATATTTGACGCTATTCATGTCGGGAGCAAGGCAGACCCCTATCTCGGCCGGCATCTAATGGGCACCAGTTGGGCTCTAGCATAACAATCGCTTGACATTTACGTCAAGAATGGTTTATTGGTAGATTTACAAGCCAATTAAGCGAGACCCCACACGTTTCTCTAGTTTGAGGCTACCGTTCATTTTTCCGGCTGGGAGTGCGTTGCAGACGAGAGGGGCCAGCCCCCCCACGCTTGAAGAGGAAGCTAACGAATCATTTATCAGGAATAGGACGGGCGAGAAACTGAATGGTCATTTTTTACGGGCAGATGGATTAGCCACGCCCGCCATAAAAAAAAAAAGAAAAAAAGAACATAGACTGTTTTCTTGAGGAGTTTAGATGAAAAGTTCTCTCCGGGAGGCGAAGATGTGTTTAAAAAAAAATCGTTATTAATTCCAAGGAGTACCGACCTACATCGCCACTGATCTGAAAATGACGTCCGCCACCGATGATGAGTGATAGCCCATGAACTGAAAATGATGTCCGCCACCGATGATGAGTGATAGCCTATGATCCGGAAAGGATGTCCGCCACTGGTGCTGTGTGATAGCCGAGGATCTGAATGTGATGTTCGCCAGTATTGATGTGCGACCACCTAGCCTATGATCCGGAAATGATGTCCGCCACTGGTGCTGTGTGATAGCCGAGGATCTGAATGTGATGTTCGCCAGTATTGATGTGCGACCACCTGTGATGTTTTCGAATGAGAGCCTTAACTGAGTGCTGGGCACAAAATAATATGAAGGTACGGTTTTTCTTATAATTTATATTGTTTCCCAAAATGTTTAAGGCAAAGTGCCTAGTAGGGGTTTCTGCACGCTCCAATTGGTATTCAATCTTAGTATTAAAACAATAATTAGACAAATAGAATTAATAGTGTTTTATTTTGTTTTTTTATGCTATCTATATTGAGAATATTGTGTCTTATGACGCCCAACAATTTGTAAAATAATTGTAAATAAATACATATGTTAGTTGTTAAAAAATTGTTGGTATCTTTTCGACCATGAGTCTTATTTTATTTAATTCTATTATGATCTAATTTAGAGTTATGTTTTATTTACGATCCATAAGTTAATTCCATCTACAAAAATATTCACAACGCAATTTGGTAATGAAGGCAGTTGCCTCACTTATATCGAAGGGATTAACCAGGATTGAAACGAACGATCACTGTTATTTTTTGTATTAGATATAAAAAATTGCATGAGTTTGCACTATGAATACTTTGAATTAAAATGATTAGGAGTGATTAACTTAGTTCATTCTGGGATTGGGCTATGCTGACATGCCGAAATAAAGATTTCCGTTACAGGAACCCAGTTCTGTCCAGCATAGGCCCTTGAATCCTATCTGGTACCGTGACCTTTTCGGATGAGTTCCGGAGGTTAATAATATTGTTTTTGTTATAAAAAGTTAATAGTAATTCATAGTGTTAGTTTTACTCAAAATTCTACGCGCTATTCATGGTTTTAATGTTAAATTAAATTTTAAAAGTAAAACTTGGTGCCAATGGAGTGTGCTACAACGTTTCTGACTCATTCGTCCAAAATGGCTATTTTTTGATGTGTTATACTAAAAATAAATATATATTTAAGTATGATTATACTGATGATATTGTGATTTAAATTGAAAACAAACAATCTTATAATTGTGTGTGGAAAGGTTTTAAGAGTAATATTATGAAATAAGGTTTCAAATTATATGATATATTTGAAAAATTTGAAAGAATTTTAAAATAGATTTTGCATCACATTGAATTTATTTATGGTATTTTATTGTAATGATTATATTTTGGGGGTACATGGCATTTTCTATGTTATTGAACAAAAAAAGAAGTGTTTTATGTGAATGTATAAGACCAATTTTATGCCGCAAAGGAAAAAAGCGGGAGTAGTATTACAAATGAAATAAAATAATAATAATAAGAAGAAGGGGCAGTTTAGAAAATTAATAATTTGGTACTGATTTTCTATGTGTATTTTATACATTTATTTTGAATTTGATTGTATTTGGATTTTGAGGGACAGTGTATATATATATTTATATATTTTATTGTGTGTGTGATAGTAAATTTTATTCAGGAGTTAAGTTGTATTGCAAAGTTATTTGTGTAAAAATATATAATATAAGGGTAATGAATGTCAATTAGGACAATATATGCCGAGGAGAAGAGGAAGGAAAAGTTTACAAAATCAATCTAAGCCAGGGGTAGTAACAAGAAATAAATCAAAATTGAAATCTAAAACGTTAGAGATTAAAATGGACGACCCGTTAAAACCGAATTTGTCGCAAATGTTATCATTGATTGTTCCCTTTGACGTAAAAAAGATTAGCAATGTGTTATTTTATTTGAAAGAATTCGATGAATTATTGGATCGGGTCAACGTAGAAGAGGATTTTAAATTACAGATATTAAAAGCTAAATTTGTGGGTACGGCCCGTGAGAAATTAGTATCTGACCAGACGCTAAATGAGGAAAAGAATTATACAGAGTTTAAAAGAAAAATCGTGGAATTGTTTCAGAAAAAAGATTCTTTTATCGAAGCACAGATAAATTTTAACTCAATTAAGCAACTCCCAAATCAAAACATGAAAGATTTTATAGAAGTTTTTAACAAGGCCGCATCAATGTATTTAGGTGCTTCTGGCCAGGCAACGGAGGTGGGAGCTAATAAACTATTCGATTTAATAAAAGCCAATAAATTTTTGGAGGCAATATCGCCAAATATTGCGTTGGAATTGCGAAAATTAGACATTAAAGATTTTGGGAAATTGTGCGAAAAAGCTCAGACGATCGAATCCGCGTATAAATCGACAGTTTTAGATCAGATTAATGCGGTAACAGCCAATACAAGCAAAGAAAATGAGGATTTTTGTACGAATTTATTACAATTAAATAAACAGCAGGCTACGGCCATAGCAGAATTAACCGCTCAGGTCAACGAGTTGAAATTACAAACGAAAACACAAGTTAGGGAAGATAATTTGAAAGAAAAACGGTGTGAAATCTGTAATACGAATCGGCATGACATTTCCGAATGTTGGTACAATTTGAAAAATTCAAATACTAAATTTCGGAACCAGGGACAGAGAAATTTTGCAAATAAGAGTTTTGGTGCGAATAATTACAGGGCGATGGAAGGCTATGGATTCGCAGCGCCAGTATCACAAAATTGTTTTCCCAGTGCACAAATGTATAGTGATTTTAATTATGACAGATTTCACAGGGATAGAAATTATCAGGATTGTAATAGATTTGAAAATTTTTATGAAAATTTCAATCATAGTTCTCCATGGAATAGGGATTTTTCGGATAGAAGCTATAATAACAGAGAGGACAGATCAGGGGTTGCACGCTACGACGCGTATTATGGAAATCGTAAACAATCGGATGAACATAGGAGAGGGCGAAATGACTATTCCAGGGATGAACCGCAGCATGAAAGAAATAGAAATTCAATTCAGGAAAAAGAAAATAAGAGAGATTTTTCGGACAGACACAAAGGGAAAAGAAAGTCGAATTCGGGAAACTTTTAAGGGAATCTGCAGTTGTAAATAATAGTCATAAGAAAGACCCCGGTAGATTCCCGATAAGGGGGAATAAGTTCGTGATTGCTAGTGTGAATTCAGCGGAAAAGGATAAACTTCCCATCATTACATTACAGATTTTTGGGTTAAAAATTGACACGTTGCTGGATAGTGGGGCCGCAGTTTCGCTTTTATCACCGGAGGTTTTAGAGGCGCTAAAACAAACGGAGGCAAAAATTAAATACTTAGCGAATAGGGTAACAATCCACACATTCGATAACTCAGTCATACCTTTTCGGCAATGTATAAAAATTACATTTAAAATTAACAACGAGTTTGTGACAGGAACATTTTATGTTACATCTCATAATTTTCAAGGGGACTATAAAATGTTGCTAGGTTTTGATTTCTTGAAAAAAAATAGAATGATTTTAAATTTTGATAAGAAAACACTAAAATTAAAAAATACGGAAATTGCCCTGGAACCGCAGGTTATGAATAAGGAAATAGTTAGTGTAAATAGTGTAAATAAAAGAGGGTCGGAAATGAAAAATATCACCAAGGCAGTGCGCACAAATAAAATTAAATGTCGTTTTAAAGGAAATGAAATATTTGCGTGTATAGAGAAAGAAACGCATTTACACCCAGGACAAACGAAAATAATATCGTTGAGATGTCCTGAGGCAGTACAGCCTAATCAGCTGATTTTAATTGAACCAACAGAGGAATTTAAAAATTTAATTACGGAATGTTCAATTCATGAGGTACCAGTCACTAATAAAATTAATTTGATTGTAACAAACAATACAGAAGATAAGATTATAATTAGAACGGATACTAGGATCGCACTTATCAGTTCGGATTTTGTTAGCAAGAATAATTTAAAGCCTAATGAGATTGAAGATGGAGAAATCTATCAAATTAATAACCTGGATTTGCAAGAAGTTAGGGCTTTGAGAGAAGCGGAGCTTGATAGATCGGATTTTAATTTAGATCATTTAACGGGGGATTTTAAGCAAAAGATAGAAGACTTATTGATGAGTCATGCACATGCTTTTTCGAAGTCTTACAAATCTTTGGGACAATCTTCATTGGTAGTGCCCAAAATACAATTAAACCACAATTTTCCCATTCAGCATAAACCATATAAGACGCCCCAGGCAGTTAAGCAGTATGCGCAGGAGGAACTACGAAAACTGTTAGAAGCGAAAATAATCGAAAAATCAGATTCAGATTATGCATTTCCGGTATTATTTGTAAAAAAAAAAGGTACGGAAAAAAACTTGGTTCGCTATAGAATGGCGGTGGATTACAGGACGTTGAACGAGATTTTAGAGGGGTTTCCATATCCGGTACCGGACGTAAAAGATGTTTTACAGGCAATTAGTGGAAAAAAATTTTATACAACATTAGATTTGCATTCGGCTTTTTTCCAAATTATGTTACGCCCGGAGGATCGTCACAAATTAGCATTTGTGACGGAGTGTGGGAAGTACGCCCCGTGCCGCCTAAATTTTGGGCTTAAATTAAGTAGTACAAAATTCGCTGAACTTATGGATAGGGTCCTGGGACACTTTCCTAAGGACAAAGTAGGATATTTTATAGATGATGTGGTTTTGGCCGAAGACACCCCGGAGGGAATGGCACAGTTGTTAAAGGAAGTTTTGGAAACTCTAATTGATCACAATTTAACAGTTGAACCCTCTAAGGTGCAAATATGTAAACCGGAAATTGAATTTTTGGGATTCAAAGTTAATAAAAATGGATATGCCCCATCAGAAAAAAACGTGGGGAAGGTACAACGATTAACTAGGCCTAAAAATAAAAAGGGGGTAAAGTCACTTTTAGGTTTGGCAAATTATTTCAGAACTCTTATTCAAAATTATGCCGATATTGTCAATCCTCTAGTCGAATTGACTAAACAAAATGTAAAATTTAAATGGACTGAGGAGACGGAACAAGCATTTTTAAATATACAAGAGGCAATCGTGAGCAACCCTACTCTTAAACCGCCAAAATTTGATAGGGAGTTCTTTTTAATAACTGATGGTTCAAAGAAAGCAATATCAGGTGTCCTTGCGCAGGAGGATAATGGATACTTAGTCCCTATTGAATTTTACGGTAGAAAACTTAAGCAGTCAGAAACGGCTTACCCAAGCATGAAGTTCGAATTATTGGCTATTCATGACGCAGTTATGCATTTTAAACACATGCTGTTAGGGCGGAAATTTACTATTTTAACGGATAACAAAGCTCTCACATATCCGCTGAAAATTGAAATGCAGTCGGATATAGTGGCTAGATGGATTTTAAATCTCAGCGACTATGATTACAATATCGAATACATCGAAGGGAAAATTAATCCTTCGGATTTTTTGTCCAGAAACTTGGTAAATAATATCACTAGTAGCAACGAGTTACAGAATAACTTATTCAAAGTAAATCTTAACTTGAGTGAAGAGAACATTAGAGCCAAGCAATATGAGGATGAAAAATTAATCACAATTATAAAAAAGGTTGAGTCAAAGAAAAACAACAGAATAACAAAAAAGTATAATTTAAACGAGAATAAAACGCTGGTATTAAAACAAAACGGGAAATATCCAGAATTAATAATCGTACCGGACGAGCTTAAGTTCACGGTTATGGCGGAGGCACATGGACCCCATTTTGGTTTTAAAAAAACATACGAAACTGTCAAAACTCGTTTATTCTGGTACGGAATGTACCAAGATATAAAAAATTATTGCACGAATTGCGTAAGATGTAATTGCAGTAAGCAGCATCAGACGATAAAAGTACCACTTGAAAAAATGGAAAGAAATTTACAAATCGGAGCAAGTCTACAAATGGATATAGTAGGAAAATTACCCATGACCCTTAGGAAAAATTGCTTCATTCTTACTATCATAGACGCAGGCTCTAGATTTTTAGAAGCAATCCCTTTACGAAATGTGGAGTCCCAAACTATCTTGAACGTTCTAAATAGGTACTTCGGAGCCTACGGCTTGTGTTCCGAAATAGTTACAGACAACGCACAATATTTTCGCAGTGCGCTTTTTAAAGAATATTTGAAGACACTAAATATAGATCTACACCCGACAAGCGTCTACAAACCTTGTGGGAATGGTCTGGCTGAAATTATTAATAAATCGATTAAGGCATCCTTGGTGGCAATGTCCAATTCCACTCTTGAGTGGGACACCAGACTCGAATATTTTAAACTTAATTATAATACCACGATCCATCGAGCACTAGGTTATTCTCCTTCAAAATTATTCTTTGGTAGAGAAATTAAAAATCAATTTACGGTATTAAGTGCTCCGGATTTAACGTGCACTCAAGCGTTCGTTAAAAATAGGATAGAACATATGAGGGCAGTTCACCGGCAAGCCATAGCTAACCAACAAAAAATTATGGCGGAATATATCAAAGAAAATGATCTTCAAGAAGTTAAAAAGTTAGACGTGGGTCAAGAAGTGTACGCAAAAGTAATTGGCAAGCCTAGGGCTTTACACCCTCGTTTTGAAGGGCCTTTTGTGGTAGTAAAAGTTGTTCGACACAATAATTATGTGCTCCGTCTGAAAGACAAAATAAATGGGCCAACAATACGTCGACACATACAATTTCTTTTTGCACCCAAGGCTACGACGAGGAATGCCAGAAAAACTAAGGGCGAGTTAAATGAATCAGACTCGGAACAGAATATTGAGGATTAGGTAAGGGCACGCTTACTTAGATATATAGGTGACGGAGGATTAGCTTGTACAAGACTGTCACAAAGACTTAATAAAAAAAAAAAAAAAAAAAAAAAGGCTCCTTTCAGAGCCATACATAAAAAAAAAAAAAATAAATAAAATAAAGTAAAATAAATAAGTATTACGGATGATAGGCAAATTTATATAAGATAAGGTGGATGAACGCATTTCCTCTTAAGATTAATTATTGAGTGAATGTAAAGATAGCTTAGATAGTCAGATTCATAGAACATTTTGAAATAAAATTATAACAATAATATTAATAATTACTTCTTTCAAATGGGTTTTGTTTGAGCGACACAGGGAGATAATACCTCTTTATATTTAAAGACGAAAAGGGGAACTTAGTTTAAAAAAAAAAAAAAAAAGGCCCTTTTCGGGGCCATACAAAAAAAAAAAAAAAAAAAAAAAAAAAAAAAAAAAAGGCCCTTTTCGGGGCCATACAAAAAAAAAAAAAAAAAAAAAAAAAAAAAAAAAAAAAAAAAAGGCCCTTTTCGGGGCCATACAAAAAAAAAAAAAAACTTTTGCAATAACTTTATCTTTCGCGGGGCAACCAACATTGGGGGGTTTTGGGACTTTGCATGTAACAAAATTCTTTTGCGGGCAGAAGATTTTGATTTACTTGGCCAAGGCATGCGGGGTCGTGAACTATCATTGTTTTTATTTGCTCCGAGAAGGATAGATTTTGAAATTGGGTAAAAGGGTTTGGAAGTAAATACATTAATAATAGCGATAAAAAAATAAAAAAAAAAATAAAACGGATATATAATAAAAGGGGTATAATAATAAGGATTATATAAGTAATAAGGAGACATAAGGTAGCATTGGTAGGATAAATAAATAAATAAATCAATATATGTGGTAGCTTTTTGTTTTTCCCCTCCCTGTTTCAGTTTCAAATTAGTTAAAAAAAATAAAAAATAAAATAAAAAATAAAATAATAAAAAATAAAATAAAATAAAATAAATAAATAAATAAAAAACTTTCTTTATATCAGCACATAACAAAATGCTTAGAAGGCTTACACAATGGATTACTTATAGAGTTTGACTACTAACAAAATTTTATCGAAGTATATGGTTTCCGCGGTTATCAGAATGACATAAAATTTTAGAAATTGGGATTTTTTTCAGTGGACAGGTTATATTATATGTATAAATGTTATATAAAGAAAAAGGGTAAAACTGGTCTTGTAAGGTTAATTTTTCAATATGTATAAGGAATGAAACAGAAACAACAGCACTTACTATAAGTTTTGGAATAGTGCTAAGGGTGAAAATCATCCGGCACAACAAAAAATTGTAAATATAAATAACTTTATGTATTGATTTTATATGGAGATAATGTGAATGGTATAAAATGTGTATCATATATAAAAAAAATTATAGTGTGGCATATAAATATGGTGATGCATTGTTTGTACGTTAGGATAACAGCCATACTTGTAAATGGAAAAATGAGTCAGAAATGTGTTCTTAAACTATTTCAGTAACTAGTTTTGGACATATCAACAGCTTTAAAATAAATAAATAAATAAAATACATATATATATATATGTATATACATTATCTTTGCCTTATTATTTCGGAAACTCGCGATTTTAGGCAAAATTATGGGAACAATATAAGTATTGATGCATAACGCAGAAGAAGAATCCTCACACATCAACAACCTCCCAGCAGGGGAGAGAAGCCAGGAGCAATACAATCAGAGACTGCGAATCATTGTGTTACGTAACCTGAACTTTCTTTACAGACAGGGACAAAAAAAATACAAAACAAATCTAGGCATTCTACGATGTTCATTTTCGATAGTGATGTACAGAAGTAGACAACTGATGGCGTTGCAAGTGTTCAATCACAAACAGACTTTGAAACAGTGATTGATCTTTCAGGATCGCCGAACACTTATAAAAAAAAAAAAAAAAAAAAAAAAGAAAAGAAAAAGTACTCTTTTGTCTGTTTATCTCTTTTTTTTCATTTAGTTAGGGGGGGAGATGCTGGAAGCATGGGCATCCAGCAATCTTCCGTGATTTATAGATATATATATATAAATGGTATATTATACATGTTGTATCCTTTGATGTTTTTGTATAGTGGTTGTAAATACTAGTGTATATTTGACGCTATTCATGTCGGGAGCAAGGCAGACCCCTATCTCGGCCGGCATCTAATGGGCACCAGTTGGGCTCTAGCATAACAATCGCTTGACATTTACGTCAAGAATGGTTTATTGGTAGATTTACAAGCCAATTAAGCGAGACCCCACACGTTTCTCTAGTTTGAGGCTACCGTTCATTTTTCCGGCTGGGAGTGCGTTGCAGACGAGAGGGGCCAGCCCCCCCACGCTTGAAGAGGAAGCTAACGAATCATTTATCAGGAATAGGACGGGCGAGAAACTGAATGGTCATTTTTTACGGGCAGATGGATTAGCCACGCCCGCCATAAAAAAAAAAGAAAAAAAGAACATAGACTGTTTTCTTGAGGAGTTTAGATGAAAAGTTCTCTCCGGGAGGCGAAGATGTGTTTAAAAAAAAATCGTTATTAATTCCAAGGAGTACCGACCTACATCGCCACTGATCTGAAAATGACGTCCGCCACCGATGATGAGTGATAGCCCATGAACTGAAAATGATGTCCGCCACCGATGATGAGTGATAGCCTATGATCCGGAAAGGATGTCCGCCACTGGTGCTGTGTGATAGCCGAGGATCTGAATGTGATGTTCGCCAGTATTGATGTGCGACCACCTAGCCTATGATCCGGAAATGATGTCCGCCACTGGTGCTGTGTGATAGCCGAGGATCTGAATGTGATGTTCGCCAGTATTGATGTGCGACCACCTGTGATGTTTTCGAATGAGAGCCTTAACTGAGTGCTGGGCACAAAATAATATGAAGGTACGGTTTTTCTTATAATTTATATTGTTTCCCAAAATGTTTAAGGCAAAGTGCCTAGTAGGGGTTTCTGCACGCTCCAATTGGTATTCAATCTTAGTATTAAAACAATAATTAGACAAATAGAATTAATAGTGTTTTATTTTGTTTTTTTATGCTATCTATATTGAGAATATTGTGTCTTATGACGCCCAACAATTTGTAAAATAATTGTAAATAAATACATATGTTAGTTGTTAAAAAATTGTTGGTATCTTTTCGACCATGAGTCTTATTTTATTTAATTCTATTATGATCTAATTTAGAGTTATGTTTTATTTACGATCCATAAGTTAATTCCATCTACAAAAATATTCACAACGCAATTTGGTAATGAAGGCAGTTGCCTCACTTATATCGAAGGGATTAACCAGGATTGAAACGAACGATCACTGTTATTTTTTGTATTAGATATAAAAAATTGCATGAGTTTGCACTATGAATACTTTGAATTAAAATGATTAGGAGTGATTAACTTAGTTCATTCTGGGATTGGGCTATGCTGACATGCCGAAATAAAGATTTCCGTTACAGGAACCCAGTTCTGTCCAGCACATATCACATGTATCGAATCCTTTAATTCACCTTATTTATATACATAAAACCAAAAATAAAATACTAAAAATTACTTAAAGGTGTTTTTTTTTAATTTAAAACCTAGTACTTTCGAGCATGTCATGCTCATCATCAGGGTTAAAACAACAAAAGAGTAAAAGTCGAAGGCTGAGTTCTTTTATACGAAGTGGATTCTTATCGGTTAAGGCGGTTATATTTAGAAATCCTATTAGCTAAAATATTTTTTTTGCTGTCCCATTGTTCTCGGAAATGTTTCCGAATAGTTTTTACCGAGCGTTGATCAGTTTTCTCGGACATTAATACTGTTTTTTTGGATGTCATCCATTCTGAAGTACAATTTTTCCTAAACTCCACCTAACTAAACCTAAACTCCAAGACAAGTTGGTCATCCAGATGGGACAGTACTAAACAAAATGGTTAGATGGAAATGATTAAAATCGAAACTTTTACATCCGCTCATTTTTTTTAGCACAGAGAAAAAATTAAAACTTTCAACAGAGGACTGGTTCTATCTTAAAAAGTCGCTAAAAATTACAAAAATATTGAAAAAGAAGTTTGAATAGCAGCAGAAGAAAAAAATAAATTAAGAATAAAAAAAAACTTATAAAGTTTAACATTGTCTTTTTGAAATAAATGCAACTTTATATTATCTGCAGGCTGCCCTATAAGTTAATTCACATATCATCAATTCGTAAAAGGTTCCATATTGTCGTGTTGGATTAAAGATTTATTTTTCACTTCTATACTTAAAATATTATTAATTTTCACTATACGTTCACTTATTTTAAAATACTACATAAAAAAAAATTCACAAATAAATCACCATAACAAACTATCTGTTCGTCTTCACTCCTATTCCTCTTTTTAAAACATCAAGATTAAAAAAAAGTCTTCTGATTCTTGAAAAGATTCATCAGTTTATTGCTTTTTATTTAATTAACCACTTAATGGTCGCATTAAATTACGGTTTAAAAATTCAAATTCATTATTGCCACCACTTTTTTGAAAAAAAAATATTCATCTTATTTAATGACAAGTAAAATGATACCAAAATAAAGCCAATTGCACTTTTTTATAAAACTGGTGGGAATCAAACAATTCTGAATGTAAGCCGTGAAGATCGCAGCCCGTGAATGTCTCGGGCGCGACTATTAAGTGGTTAATTCTATGTACACCACAGTTTATCCTTTTGAGGATGCCAAGAACTACTGTCAAGCGATTAAAAACAACTTGAAGCGTGAAGAACTTTTTTCTTATTGCAACTATTAAATAAATTTGTCATTGTGATAACACATACAGCGGATAATCATTTCACTATTTATGGAAACAAGTACATGTTTGCGTATAATAGAACAATTTGTATTATACATAGTATTATCAATCTACAATATAAAGCTTTGTATATACCATGTTCTTACTAAAAAATATTATTTTTGAATTATATGATTTAAATAAAATTATATTGCCCAAACAAGGGTATTATTTGTATAGAAAAAGGTCAATTTCTAGCAAACATTAAACCTTGAAAATATAACGCCAAAGTTTTTATACGAGCGTTTCATCAAAAACTTTTCCCCTTTTTCTTGTTTGAAATATTTTGGTAGATTTCATTTTCTTTCGACCAGACCACATTTCAAAAAGGAGAACCAAGAATGATATAAAGTAACCCGTTAAAAGAAAGATAAAAGCCGGCGCCACGTCTGTAAGCGTTAGTTTTCTGTCAGTAACTTCAGGATCCGGGACAGGTGATTTCTCGGCCAATGACCACAGGAAAGTGTAATCACTAAAGTATTTCCAATACAAACCTGAAGCCATCATTTTGTGTACAAATATATCTATCAGTTCCTTATAGCAGAACCCTTTTCTGACTAACATTGTCCACATAGTTTCATAAAAATGTTCATCTGAGATGAAGAATCTTCCAGCGAGAATGTCGTAAAAATATGTCTGTAAAATAAGAGCAATATTTTGCTCAGGATTCTCAAACTTTATTAAAGGATTCTCGTAACTTAGTCTATTTTTAAAAATATCTCTTGCAATTAATTTTAAATGCACCTGTTTTGAGTTCATCCAGTTTATAATAATACCAAAGTTCACATAAGAGATGCAGTGACAATCTCCTCTTTCTACAGCTAAAGCCAAGTCTGAGAGAGTCTTAATTTTCGTAAGAGGGGGGAATGATAGAAACGATAAAATTACGGAATCGTGAGACAAGCAGAGTATCATTGCTCCTATAACCCACGAATAGAAAAGAATTTTCTCCACAAGCGAGAAGGGTATTATAACAGAATTTTGCCTCATCAGAATCGCAAAAACGTGAAAAGAAATATTTTTAAAAGTAAACTTTCTTTTCAAAATAATATAACTTATTACTGGCATCGCAAATAAAACCAATATTATAGTTATCCATACAGACAACGAGAAAGTTTGTAAAATGCCAAAAATATGTGGCTTATAAACTGGTTTTCGAGTGAAAAACATATATTCACTCAACTTGTACGGGTAAACCAAATCCACTGTCTTTAGAAAAGTTTTGTCCGCAAGCATTGGAACAACTCCAACATCGATTTCGGAATCATTGAGTTTTTTAAATATTCCTTCCAAAGTACCATTAGGCCAAATTCCATCTGTTTCGTAAGTAATCACAAAATTAATTTTTTCAAAGTATTTTGTATATTGTTGGAGGTACTGCATAAGTGCAAGTAATAAGCGGCCATAAGGTTTCATTTTCGATGAGAAATGTTGTATTTGCTCGTCATAGGTTGAATTTGGATGGGGTTTATAGGATTTGTATGGGAAATAATTAAATCCAAGGGTTATTGTTTGCTTGCCTTTCATTTTTATACTTATTTTATAAATTTTCTAGAAAATGATACAATTTTTCAAAATGATTTGTCATTAAAATATATGATTAAAAAATAAAAAAACTCCTTTTTGCTTTTTCTTGCTGGAAATGTAGTGGCTTTTTGCATTGATTGACGTAGATCAATAAATGACAACTTTAAAATAAACTGACAGCATTCAACGCTTTTGCCACGATTCAACAAATATAAAACAAAACCAAAGCCTTTTTTAGATGTAATTGCACTGTTATAATATACGTGTATATCTATATATAATATCTCTTTTCCGAAGATATAAAATTTAGTAACAAGTCTGTGTTGTGTAAAAACTTTTTAAACCTATTGAAAAAGACAATTTTCTTATATCTAATTAATCATAATCTGAGCCAACTTCCTTTTATATGCAATTATCTTTGAAGCAGAAAAAAAGAGCTAACACAATTACATAAACTTTTGTTGAAATTACATAAACTTTTGAATTAAAGAGTAAAGTTATTAACCAATTACCATAATTTCAGTTCATTAAAATATAAAAAAAATTAAGTCATTTCCAATTAAGTACCCTCGTTTATGTATTTGCAAATTTTTATAAATAAAAGAAGCAACAGCAAAAGCATTCCGTTACCACTAAACACTGTACAAAATTTTGCAACACATTAGAACACTGGCGCATTTGGCAGAATCCCGTAAGTTGCGGAACGGTTGATTCTCTGCATGAAATAATTTGAATTGCAACAATATTTCTTCAGATACATTTTATGGGATTTACTCAAAATATAAACAGGTGACACCGGATCCAGGTGGTACTAATATCGAACCACAACTGCTATTGTGGAAAAGTTTCATCAGTAGAATTGTAATTGGGATAATGCGTTTTCAAACATATCTTTTTCCACGCTATTTTACATTTTTTTTCGCTGCATGTTTTCTTTTGAAAAGTATTAAAATTTTTAGACATTCTTTTGAATATCACATTTTATTTCGCATCAATAACAGCTATTGAAATACTCGTAATTTTCATAATGCATCAAACATTTTCCTATCTAAGCTTTTATTTGGTAAATAGGGAAAACATGCGTTTAAAACTTAAAAAAAAATAAAAAAAAATCACATATTACTTGTTCGGAAAAAATTTTAGCGTTTAATAATATTGATAACATACGCTGTTTTTGAATTGCACATTATATATTTCATTCGAATTATAATTAGCATAAAGTGTTCTCAAACACTGTTTTTAATTTGTGACTATTTTAATAAACCTTTTCTATTGATAAGTACTAAATTTATCAAACATGTCTTTGAGTATTACATCAATAGTAGTTATGATAGTAATTTTAATAATGTATCAAATATTATTGTAACTATATTTTTTATTTGGTATTTTGCAAAAACAGTAGAATAAAACTTTCAAAAATTTTGCACTTGTGAATTGTTTAGAAAAAAAACTCATTATTTCTCAATATAGATTACATACATATTGTTTTTCTGTTCTGCATAATACATCCAGAAAAAAAAATAGTTTAAAAGTTTATTGTTGAATAGTTTTTCTTATTGCCGTACTTTGTACTGCCACACAATGATATATTCTAATTTGCAATAAAATGTCTGATTATTAATATTTCTAATAAAATCTACAATTTAAATATTTGTTTAAAAATCTAAAAGTTTACATTAATACAGATATTTCAATTTCATTAATAATTTAAAACTACTCTTTGTGAGATTTTAGATTATTATAACAATATTGTCTTTATTTTTAATGCTTCTCTCAGCCACAGCCGAAATATAATAGAAATATAAGATAACTTGTCTTTTAGTTTTTTGTGTTATGTTAACTTTTAAAGCAGATAAAAAGTTGTGTAAAGTTGTGTATATGTATACTATTCAAAAAGCAATCAGAATATAATATTTATTACATTATAAAACATCAACTTTCATTTCAAGTATTAAAATTTAAATCAAACTGTTATTTTTTTAAATTACCAAATTTTTCAAAATTATTATATGTAAATGCAAAATAAAACATGAATATATCCAGTTATGCCACCTACCTTTAAGCACAATTGAACATACATTGAATTACGGGATGGTGTTCTCTAAAATACTGCACGTGGATTCTTTATTAAACTGGATTCCTTTAGATAATTTTTTTTAAGCACTTAGCGTAAATAGCAAATTCATCAGAGGATTCATATAGTGATTCACAGTTTTCCAGAAATGTGATTGTGATGAAATTTGTATCTTACAGAAACACAATTTAGAATTATAATTGGATTAATGTGCCCCAACTCCCCCCACACACACCAACGTTAATGCGGATTTCCGAGCTCATTTTAAATATTGTTAATTTGACTTCGGTAATTTCTTGGTTATATATTTTTCTGTAAGATACAATTTCAGTTTTCAGTTGAGTGTAATCTTATCGAATGGAAATTTAAAAATATTAATAAGCTACAATATTAATAGTTAGAACTGTACGAACACTTGATATGATTTTGTATGTCGTGTTCATAACTTTGTTAATGGTCAATAATTAAAAATCTGTGTACTGGTCAGTGGCCAATGTTAATTTTTATCTACATTTTGCACCAACATACAAATGAAAGATTACAGTAAATAATTATATACAGATCTATATAATAAAGACACATGCACGTAAAATATTCCAATTATTCAGATTTTTTTAATAGAAAACAACATTCAAAAAGTATGCCTGACAAATGTTTAAAACTTCAGCAATTAAGGTATTGACTTCATTAAAAATTTGATAAAAATCCAACAATTCTCTATTTATGTAACTTTTTTTTTCTTAAAGTAAGATTGTAAATTGATACTACAAAAATTTGTTTAGTTTTCACTTAATCCTTCATTTAATTTACATTCAAAGTTTTTAGCTTATGTTAATGTGCATAGAATTTTTTATTTTATGCAAGTCTGATTATGCATATAAGTTAAATCTCACTTATAATAATATGTAAAATAGTCTTCAAAATTTTTTATTTTCAATTTAAAAATCAAACAAATTACTGTATCATTCATTTCCAAAAGATAAATAACACTCCCGGAAGGAATATTCAAAAGCAGTAAATCATCATCTATTTCTGTTCCATCATCAAAGTAAGCATTGTCTAGTACCGGATTGACTGCCCGAGCACTTTACCGGTACATATAGACCAAACTTACCCATCTTCTCATTACATCCTCGGATTCCCGGTGCTCAGAACAGCTCAGGTGTTCTTCGGTCTGGGCCGGCCCTTATCAGCCTGACGAGCCTGACGTGGCCTGACGAGCGTCCATGGTTGCCACCGGCACTCGGCTACTATAGGTCACTAGGACGATCCAAAGACTTATTCAAACTTTACTTGTCTATCCAGTTATTTTTTTTTCTCTTATAGTAGAACCAATGACCAAGGTCAATGAGTAGAACTTGTTCTACAGTTAGATTTATTCAGTTAGTTCTACAGTTCTACAATTAGATTTATTCCAGGCTTACTTAAGATGTGCTCTACTCTCACTCATAGACAGGGCGTGGAGTTGTTTCGCAACTAGGAAGAACCTGAATTGCCTATTCATGTTCATGTTCAAAGTAAGCTTCGACTCGCTCACGAGAAATTTGCAGTTTCGGACACCCTTGTTAAAAAAGAAGCAATAAAACTGGATTAATTTGTATTTTATTGAATTTTTTTTAAAATAACTTTCTATAAATGTAAATGCATTGCTGTAAAACTCTACAAAAAAAATCTGCAGATTGCAAAATTCATGTAGTGGCACACTGTCTCATGCATAAAAGATACGCAAAGGATATATGGCAAAGATTGGATATTCAGCTAACAAGTGCATGTTTGGAAGTTGCACCAGCATACAAGTTACTCCAATTACTCGGCAATACATTCTTGCACTTAAAAAAGAATCGAACATTTTCTGTACTTAAATAATTGAAACAAATACTCATTTAGATAAACATAGTTTTATTTTTTATCTTTTTTCTAATATAAAAGTAGAAAATGTCGTGTTACAGCTTATATAGGGTTCTTTTGATCTTATAGTTAGATAACTTCAAACTCTTGCTTATAGAAAAGTATAAAATAATTTATTTACAGAACTTCAGAACAACAGAGTCTTCAAAACTCACAAATATTTCTAGATATTCAAAAATAATTGTTCAAATCTATCGTATAAGTGCAGATATAGGTTCCAGGGACTCATTATACAACGTCTCAACACTAAATCACATTCAAAATAACGTAAATAAGACTCAAGCAAACTCGCTTATGCCTTGTTCACTCAATGACTGACTGGTAAATAATAACAACAGCTCGCATCGCTTCTCTTCTTATATAGGCTCGCAGCATGTGCGGGAAATTTCTAGAACCATCTCGAAAAATCCACGGAACAACAAACAATGTATCAGTATATCTAAGAGGGGTTACCATAGAGAGGAAAGGGTTACCATCGCCAACAATCGCCAAGCTTGTCGCCAACTTGGCGATATCTTTATTATTTCGTCAATCTGCCGTAGACATACACTGAAAATAATGGACAAGTTTGCTTGATAACAGAGACAATGTAACAAAAACTAATATTAGTAAAGGAATGGAGCTTAATAAGATTATTTACATTATTTTACAGTACAAACACTAACTATTTACAAAATTCGTAACACTACCCCCTCCTCAAAGACTGCACATCCCGGGCAGTGCCATCCTTGAGTTAGAGGAAAACACTTAAAATAAATAAATAAATAAATAAATAAATAAATAAATAAATAAATAATAATAAGATTTACATAAATAAGAACTAATTACTATTTACATATTTACAAAAAGTGACTTTCATGACCATGGTCTGAAATTCCAGTTTTGAATTTCTATTCACTTTGGCCAAAATTATGGGCTAGCCGGTTGTAATGTACGACCTTGGGCTTGGTGTGTGGCGATTTCCGTATGCGTACGACAACGTCATTCAGCCTGTTGACGACTGTGTAAGGACCGTCCCAGTTTCTTTGTAGTTTTGGCGACAGTCCCTTACGACGTATAGGATTCCACAACCAAACTTTGTCACCTTCGTTGAACTCATGTCCAGTTGCCTTTGTGTCGTACCGTGTCTTCATCTTTTCCGTTGCCAGTCCAATTCGGTTCCTCGCTAGACAATGAATCTCCTCAATCCGCGCCTGGAGTTCATCGACATATTCCTCAGGCGATGAAGGAGCATCAGGAGGACGGCCAAACAAAAGATCCACAGGCAGACGAAGATCACCACCAAAGAGCATTTGAGAAGGGGAGTAACCAGTGGCCTCATGAGTGGCACTCCTGTAGGCAAGCAGGAAAAGAGGCAATTTTTTGTTCCAGTCCTGTTGGTCTCTAGACACCAGGAGAGAGAGGCTATTTAGGATGGTACGATTGAAACGCTCCACCATGCCGTCCGATTGAGGATGTAGGGGTGTAGTTCGAGTTTTGTCCATGCCGAGTAGTCCACACATTTCCTTAAACACAGTCGAATCGAAGTTTCTTCCTTGATCGGAATGGATTTGAAGAGGAACTCCATATCTGGAAACCCAGTATTGAACTAGTATGTCTGCTACTGTTACCGCCTCTTGATTAGGAATGGCGTAGGCTTCAGCCACTTAGTGAAGTAGTCCATGACAACGAGGATGTACTTATTGCCATCAGATGTTCTAGGAAGAGGACCCAGGATGTCTAGTGCAATTCGTTCGAAAGGAGCTCCTACATTATAACGCTGCAGTCGCCCACGGGTGCGCCTCTTTGGACCTTTACGTGCTACACAGGTGTCACAAGTTCGACACCACTTCTCTACATCACTGCGAACATTATTCCAGTAGAAACGCTCTCGAACCTTTTGCAGGGTCTTCATTACACCAAAATGACCTCCTGTGGGACTACCATGCAGTTCTTGAAGGACCATAGAAATTCTCGACTTAGGGAGTAGTAGTTGCCATCTACATGTCTTTCCATCGTCAGACTCCCATTTTCGGTACAAAATACCGTTCTTCAAATGTAGGGAATCCCAGAGGGCCCAATAACGTTTAGTCGTAGGATGGTAATGGGCCATGTCTTGCCAGCTGGGCTTCCTGTTGGACTCCTCTTTCAGCTCTAGAATTGGCTTAATTTCAGGATCAGCAAGTTGATCTTTACGCAGGCTCTCGTCACTCCACGGATCTTGCGATGATGTAGACCCAGTTGTAACTTGTCTTACTACAGGACCTTGGACATTAAATTTCTTCTCAACCCGGTCGCAGTATCTACAATTCTCTGAGCAGGGTCTTCTTGAGAGAGCATCTGCATTTCCATGTGATGAGCCTTTTCGATGGCGTATCTCCATATCGTACTCTTGAAGTTTTTGTATCCACCTGGCTATCTGGCCTTCAGGGTTCTTAAAATTCAATAGCCAAGTTAGAGAAGCATGATCAGTTCGGATCAGGAATTTCCGACCATAAAGATAATGATGAAAATGGTCTATGGCTTTCACTACAGCAAGAAGCTCTTTTCTTGTTACGCAGTAGTTTCGCTCTGTCTTTGATAAGCACTTGCTGAAATAGGCGATAACACGCTCCTGGCCGTCGATTTCCTGGGACAGTACAGCGCCAATGCTTTCGTTATTTGCATCCGTATCAAGTATAAACTGTTTATCTATTTGAGGATATGACAGAATTGGAGTGGATGTTAAGGCCTCCTTGAGCTTTTCGAAAGCAGCGTCACATTCCTGTGTCCAGATAAATTTTTGATTGGCTTCTGTTAATTTATGAAGTGGTCTTGCAATCATCGAGAAGCCTTTGACAAATTTTCTGTAATAGGTGCATAATCCTAGAAAGCTCCGAAGCTGGTGAACATCTGCTGGACGATTCCAATTTTTCACAGCCGATATCTTCTCTGGATCGGTCCTAACTCCTTCCGCCGAAATGATGTATCCAAGGTAGGCGACTTCATTTCGAAACAAACTGCACTTCGAAGGGCTTAACTTCAAATTAGCTTCCTTTAATTTTTGTAGCACCCGCCTGAGGTTGTTCAGATGTTCATCAAAAGATTTTCCTATGATTATGATATCATCTAAATAAACAAGACATGCTTCATATGACAGCCCCCGGAGAACCGTTTCCATAAGCCGTTCGAAAGTTGCAGGTGCGTTACATAGACCAAAAGGCATTACCTTGAACTGCCATAATCCTTGTCCCGTTGTAAAGGCAGTCTTCTCGCGGTCGTCCGGATGGATCTCTACCTGCCAGTAACCACTCTTCAGATCCAGAGTCGAGAACCAAGTGTTGCCCGCAAGTATGTCGAGAGTGTCGTCGATCCTTGGCAGAGGGTAACTATCCTTTTTAGTGACGTCATTCAGTTGGCGGTAGTCTACACAAAATCTTGTAGAACCATCCTTCTTTCTTACTAATACAATGGGAGACGCCCATGGACTTGTCGATGGTTCGGTGACGCGAATCCCACTTCTGACACCAAATGTTACAGCTTATATAGGGTTCTTTTGATCTTATGGTTAAATAACTTCAAACTCTTGCTTATAGAAAAGTAGAAAATAATTTATTTACAGAACTTCAGAACAACAGAGTCTTCGAAACTCACAAATATTTCTAGATATTCAAAAATAATTGTTCAAATCTATCGTATAAGTGCAGATATAGGTTCCAGAGACTCTTTATACAACGTCTCAACACTAAATCACATTCAAAATAATGTAAATAAGACTCAAGCAAACTCGCTTACGCCTTGTTCACTCAATGACTGACTGGTAAATAATAACAACAGCTCGCATCGCTTCTCTTCTTATATAGGCTCGCAGCATGTGCGGGAAAATTCTAGAACCATCTCGAAAAATCCACGGAACAACAAACAATGTATCAGTATATCTAAGGGGGTTACCATAGAGAGGAAAGGGTTACCATCGCCGACAATCGCCAAGTTTGTCGCCAACTTGGCGATATATCGCCAAATTTGGCGACCAAAATTAGTCGCCAAAAGTGACGCCAACTTGGCGATATCTTTATTATTTCGCCAATCTGCTGTAGACATACACTGAAAATAATGGACAAGTTTTCTTGATAACAGAGACAATGTAACAAAAACTAATATTAGTAAAGGAATGGAGCTTAATAAGATTATTTACATTATTTTACAGTACAAACACTAACTATTTACAAAATTCGTAACAGTCGATTATGAGTAAAAAAATGAAAACATAATTCTATTATAAGGATTTAAAAAAGTGCAAGCTAAAATTACGCTTAAATCAGGGCATAACTCAATTGCATTCTGTTTCAATCGGAGACTGAGTTTAAGCTACCGATTTGTATAATGTTGTTAAAATTAACTTAACCGGATTAAAATAAATATTTTAGCACAAAATTTTCAATCAACACAAAATTTTCCAGAGTTTCCATCATAAAATTATTGTAAATTCAATAATCATGTGGTTATATTCTGTTAATGAAATATACACAAAGTTTCTTTGACTAAAAATTTTAAAAAGAAGTATATTGTTTGATTTTGATCATCTTAAATACATATTTAAGTGTTAAGTTAAAGAACATTTTTAAATGGAGGATTATGCCACTTACGACAGCTGAAGTAAACATAAAATTTGCTTTTATTATTTTAATACAATATATGAAGAATACCATACAAACTTATCTGGTAGTTGTTTAAATTCTAATCCACTAACTGGGCGCTTTTTTAACAGTTTATTTGTCAGTTAAATGAAATATAGTTTCTTTACGTTAATGAGATTATTTGATCTTCAAAGTTAAAAATTTGAGAGGTAATTTACGGAAATTCGACAGATTTACGAAACATGGGGGTGCTATAAAATGAACGATGTCTATTTGATCTAAAATCTTTAAGAACATTTTATCAATGCAGGAAAATGCTTACTGTTTCTTTAAAGATCGAATGCCTTATTTTATAGCATTTGGAATTCCTGCATTAAGATTTTAAATAAAAGAACTTTACCATATTGAAGAGACACATTTAGGAACAATAACCTTACCACAAAATTAGTAATGTTTTCTACACTGTAAAAAAAATCCGTTAATATACGCAAAATCTTCCGTAAAATTTTACGGAATAGTTTTATTTTTTCGGAAAAACTGTATAACTCCCGTTATTGACATTTTGAGATTGTAAATGCAGTAACTTTTCCGTAAACTTTCTGGAAACAGTACTCTAAGCATAAATTTTGGTGGCGCCATCTATATCTCGAATAGAAAAAATATTATTGCTATGATAATTTTCTTTTTTTCATTCTGTTTTAATAATAGAAAGCTAACATATTTTTACAATATTAAAAAAAATAATAAAAATTATAAAATTTTATTAATCCTTTTTAAGTTGGAGATAGCTAAAAAGAAAAGTTAGTTTATTTTCATTATGACTTTAAAATAATGTTTAATTCATTTATAGCATATTTTTTAAAAAGTGTGTTGGATATTTTAAAAAGGAAAAAATTTCTGCTTTTAATTTAAAAATATTTTTTTAATCTATTCACTTTAAGAAATTCGCCCATAAAACTTAAAACATCTGATTATATTATGATAATTAACGAAATTATTATAAAGTTGACGATTATCTAAGTTATAAAAACAATAAAGGAAATTGTTTTAATAACTCGTAATAATATTAATTATAAAAATGACGTTTATTTCTTACTTACTTACTTTTCTTTTCCTTTTTTTTTTGCAATAAAAATCTATAACAGAGTTTTAAATTTTAACGATAATAAATAAATAAATAAATAAATAATTTTTTTGTGTGTGTTTGAAAAAGGTGAAAAGAAAGTGTTACGCTTTACATTTCATTATAATTTTAAAAAACATGTTCGAAACATGTTATTACTATTATTATTATTTTTAAAAATCTCTAAAAGGTATTTTAATATGAAAAAATCTATACTTAATTTTAATATGTTTATTATTATTTTAATATTAGTCCATTCACTTTAATAGATTCGCACATAAAACTTAAAACACGATCGAAAAATAATAATAAAATTATTATAAAACTGACGTTTATCAAACTTTAAACTTATAATAAGGAATAAAGGAAATTTATTTTAATACCATGTAGTAATCCTTTATTTGAGTTTAGAGAAGATTATCTTACAACAGTTTGAAAAAGTGTGTGTGGTGTGGGGGGGGGGGAATGTTGGTTTTTTTTTTGTAAAAATCAATAAATATTAAAAAAAAAATAATAATAAATTAAATTACAGTTGAATTATAAAAATCTTAATCAAAAGAAGCAATTATTACTTATAATATATTTTTTCATGCATGCAATATTTTTAAAGACTAAAATTTTCCTTGTATAAAGCATGAAAATAAAAATCTAAATATTAAAAAATATGAAAACTTCAGAATTGTATATTCAACTAAGAAATACTATTATATCTAAGAAAAATAGCCCCCTTTCCAGCCATTACCATTACTTCATAAAAGGCATCCAGAATAAGTAACAATATTTTACTAATCTGCTCGTGTTCCCGTGGTGTAGAAGTAGAGCATTACTCTGGAAGACGAGAGTTCCCTGGTTCGATTCCTGTCTAAGGTAAATGTTGTTTCATTAGTGTTGTTTAAATTAAATAGAGATGGTGAAATTCATAAAGGTGTAAGTTTCTCATTGCAAAGTAATGTGGTTATTTTTTTTCCCTCCTTGAAAGAAAAATTTTAATTTGCTAACAAGAAAAAAATACGGAAAACTTTTGCGAAAAAACGGAATATTTTCTGGAATTAACGGAAAAATTTTTCCGTTAAAAAACGGAAATAGTACTGGCGTCTAGATTACAGTAGAACATCCGTTTTTTAACAGAAATTCTTTTTGCATTGTAGTAAGTGCCTTAAAATTATACCTTTTCATCCTTTATATACATATGTAGCTTGCAGACACTAAAGAAGGGGGGTGTGACAAAATTTAAACATTTCTCTTCTGATATGGCTTTAATTTCAAGTTATAGATTCGATATTTTGAAAAATAAAATAGCTGACCAGAGCTTCTCCCATTTAGTACCTGTAGTATATGTATTAGTATTTAGAACCTGTAATAATATAATTTTACTTAGAAACACGCTCAATTTTCTCGTGTAGATTGATTAATTAAATGCTTTAATAATTAATTTTCCAGAATAATTGCTGTCTTTTAATGTTTGTATATAAGTTTATAGACTGATATACTGCATTGTAAAAAAAAAAAAAAAAAAAAAAAAAAAAAATGGCCTTAAATTTGAAAATTTAAAAAGATCACTAATAGTTAACGTTTAATGATCCCACGTTTTGATAATTCGCCATATACATACCTCGATTTAACTTTTATCATGATTTTTGTAATTGATCATCTATTATACTAGAATATACTGTTACACTTCTGTTAAACTATACTCAAAGGTTATTCGAAACATTTCTGCGGTTTCAAACTAAAGAAATTCTACTCTATTAAAAAGTCAGCCACAAAATAGCCCAAGTTGAGCTGAAATCCACTCATCTCAATGTTGAAAGACAGCTTCTCAAAAAAGAGTTGAAATAACTCGAGTTTTAACCAATTTAAATGAAGCTGAGCTATTTAAATAACTAATTTAGATCAAGAAGATTTAATCGTTTGAAAAACAACTCTATTATGATCGAAAAAATTACAGCTCTTTCATGAGAAGCCAAATCAGCTCTTTCGTTTTAAGAGTGTATTACTGTTAAATCTGTAACTTTTAATGAGCTCATGAAAAGAGTCTTCTAAGTTTAGTCATATGTGTACTTCTTTGCTTTACAAATTGCACACTCATCTTGAGTAAGTCATGACTGACAATTATAAATAATGAAGTTCATAGAAATAAGCAATGAATGTTTCATTTGAGCCGATACAGCTCAAATCAGTCAGTAGTTTTGAAAATTTCCAAAAGAAGAAACGAGATTTTTGAAATTCAGATACATAGTTTTGGTCGAGTTTCGTCTTGCTAAACTCTTGGCAACATTTTCGCCGAAAATCAACTTTTGTAGAAAGTCAGATTTTGGGTCAAAAACAGAAATGAAACCGAATGTCGGTTGATCTCTAATTTTCCCATCATTCTTGTGAAAGAAAGATAATAATAATAATAATAATAATAACAATAATAATAATAATAATAATAATAATAATAATAATAATAATAATAATAATAATAATAATAATAACACCAAGGTTTTAAGTATTTTTATAGCAGTTAAACGCATTTTTAAAATGTAGAATTTAAAAAAGAAAAAAAAACACCGAGGGGGAAAAAAAAAACACGCCGATTGAAAAAAAACCCTTTCAGAGAAAATCGGTTACAGCATGAAAGAAACGATGTGTAACTAAGACATAAGTCCTATAAACGAAACATTAAAATACACGGGGACTTTATCGGGACCACATTGAAACGACATATAAATGTGAAAGATGCATAAATTAGAAACTTATAAACGGTGCTTCAATGCCCACGTAATAAGTTATAGAAATAATTTACTCGTAACACATAAGAGAAATAATTTTATTGATTTTTTTATTGATATTTTTACAAATATGACAATTTTAAATATTTTTGTTCAAAATCACTAACAGGAAAAAGATTTCATTAAAGATATGATACTGAAATACAAGAAACTAAAATTTATATGTTTGCATAAAAAAGAAGTGAAAGGCGAAATTTAGAAACAGGCGTATATTATTAATGATTCAAAAAAACGAACATTTTAATAATGGTTTAAAATGAATAAATAAGTAAAATGTACATTTTCAGTCACGTACACACGTCCATTAAAATATCAACGAAATTATTCATAAAAAGATTCTTATTCAGCTTTCTTTTAACAGAAATTTATTCCAGTTAATTGAAATGAAATGGATAGATTTTCATAACTTTTTTTAAAACGTGATTCTGAATAATAGGAAATTAAAAGAGAAAATGATATTTATAATGGAAGAATGAGCTTTTTATTTTCTTAAAATAAAATAATTTAGGTTAATTAGAAATAATTCACGAATTTTATCAGCAGACTTTCTTCAACATAAAAATGTATCATGTATGTTGTTAACTAATAAGGAAGGTCTCCACACTGGGCATACTCAGAATTTTTTGAAAAAAGAAAAACTAATTAAACTACTTATAAACTACCTAATAAAGGATCAGTCAAAATTAGAGGCGGAATTGCAGTAAAAACTCTGTATTAAAAAAAAAAAAAAACTTTTGAATATTTGGCGTAAAAAGACAAAAGCGTCACGCAATTTAACAAGCAGCACTTTTTTTTTTTTTTTTTTTTTTTTTTTTTTTTTTGTGAAAAGCAAATAATTTTAATGCAGCTGAAAACAGTTACATTTTTAGAATGCGTGTAAGTGGTATTTAATTAATTTAAACATAAACAATGAGAGAGTTTAATATATCATATACACATACACACACGCATATATATATATATATTGTATTTAATATAGATATTGCTTGTTGCTGTAGTTATTTATCACTGGAAAAAATATTTTCATACATAAAAAAAAATTCATATTGAGAAAAATTATTTTCACACATTTAAGCGTATTCAAAAATAAAAGCTAAATGTTTTCATAGCAACAAAATCGAATCGACAATGCCCAATCGGACTTTGAGCTTGAAATAATTAATTTAAATTATAAATTTCGTTTTAAATCGCAAATTTTGATGGCTAAATTTGAATATAAATATATATAAATATCATTATAATAATATTATACTTAAACTAAAATTGAGAAAACTAAAGTTAATTAAATTAAATTTATCTAAAAAAGTTCAACCTGAAATTTCTTTCCTTTAAAGTGTATTTGACATGAAAAAATTAATTTTTCAAATTGCATTCCATCGTCATCCGATGAAAAATCGCTAAATAATGGAATTTTCATCATTTTTTCCGTACGCTGTATGGAGGTTCCGCCGACTTTTTTTAAAAATAAAAGTATACAGTCTCATGCGAAGAGCATTCTGTAATTTTTTCAGATTTTTTGGAGTATGCCGATATGGAGACCTTCATTGTAAGTTGTTCTCGTACTGTTGTACTATATGGTAATGTACTCCATATCTGCAATAGGAGAAAGAGAACAAATATAATACAAAATGTCATTAAGTCCTATACAGTGAGGAATAGTTAGCCTCCATATTTCTCGGTATTATTATTTAAGTTAATTTTATCAAACAAGTGGGTAAATGTGATCGCAGATTGCACAGAGAGTTCGTTTAATATTTTTTTGAAAACAGCTTATTCTTTTATAAATAAATTCAAAATGTTAATTTATAATTAATAAATTCTTAAATAGATAGTAGCACTAATAAATTTAATTTAAAAATAATTATGAAAGGAGTTTTCTTTATTTTAATCAAATTTAAAATGCTCAGATCAAATTATTTAAACAAAATCCAAAATTCTAAATTAACAAATTTTGATAAATTTTAGATAAATTTCGGATTTTTAACCGAAAACCCGAAATAAAAATAATAGCAGAGATATAAATAAAATTTTAAATTTCTAAAAGCGAAAAAAAATTGTTTCAAATTAAATTTAAAATGCTGAATCATTAATAAATCGCAAAAAATAGAAAGAAAATTGAGTTAAAAAAATACCATGAATGTCATATGAACAAAAACTAATAATATAAACGTTTAAATTAGCGAAAAAAAAATTCTTATTATTAAATCCATTTTAAGATGAAAATTTCAAGTTATTGCATTGGTAATCGAACTAAGAAGCGTCTGTTTGTCCACGATGTTTACACGTTCTACACGCAAAACGTTGAAATTAAGGTTCTCTTTTGAAATTTAAATTGCAAAAATGAACGGATAGTATTGATAAATCTCATTTAAATTAAAATAATAGCCTTTTTTCAAAATTTTATGATTTGTTATGTGACACGAGGTATTCCGCTGTAAGAATAAAATTTTGAAGTCTCTGATTTATACAGTTTTTGTATACGGACTCTGCGACGGACAGACAGACATAGAACACAGACGAACAGGGTTTCGTCAGATGAACGAAACCAGAAAATCACGAAGCTGAGATGTGTTGAGCTTGTTTTTAGAAGATTACCAGTTTCTGTTAAACCAAAATTTGAATATGCAATGTCGAAAATTTATAATCTATCGCCAAGTTGGATTCATTCACGATGAACTATTTTTGAAGCAAAATTTTGAGGATACTTCAATCAAATAACGCGAAATTTGGCGAGCATTTGATTTCAGAACCCACAGTTCGTATATTTTACCTCCTGTAACAGAAAAAAAAAAAAAAAAAAAAAAACATTCGTCAATTAACGAGAAAATCCCGTTAGCAGTGCTGCTAAGAAAATTTGTTTGAATGGTTTTGTATTTCTCAGAATGTAGTTTACAGCACATGAAAGTAGCAGCAATGATAACAACAATGAAAGTAAATTTAAGGAAAAACATGTTTGCTAAAACTTGAATATTAAACCAAATCATGGAAATATCCCTTATTTTTGTCTTCCTCATCCCTTATTTGTCATCTGTTCGTGTTTCAAAATTTCAACCACATTGGAATTCAAACCTCAGTCATTTTTAAAATAGAGGGAGAAATGCTCTAGAATCATCGTATCAAGGCGCAATAAATAAATTTGGATTCACAGTTTTTTGTCTAGTTTTTTTCCTAGATTTTTTAAAATTTGAAATACGTAACTAATTGGCATTTTTAAATAAGAAAGCGGATCAAGCTGGCAAACAAATTCGATTGAAATCTTACTAAGTTTTATAACATATGACTAATCATCAAATTTCTTTATAAATACGAGTTATCCTTATAGGTGCGGATTTTCCAACTTTTTAAGCAGCCAGTGGTTTCAAAACCAAAATAATCCAATGGCCACATAGTAAAAGTCATATATAAATCCATTAGTTTTGATAGGGGGAAAAAGTCTGGGATTTAAATATAAAAATAATCTACACATGTACAAAAGAAACACAGACTGCATCAAATATGTATATTTCATTTAACCACACAATTCTTTTAATTGGATTTCAGTTAAGTACAATGTAATTCTAAAATTATGTTCTGTCAAGAGATAGTGTTGAATAAGATAGAAGTTAAAAAAATATATCTATAAACATAAACTGAATAATAATGATATTCTAATTTTAATTTCCTCATACATAAAAAATGAATAAATAGAATTATTTTGCGCTATATAAGTCAAACTTCAATTCTAACATTTGTTTTTCTGAAATATACAAATTATTTTTATGGGAAAATCTTATCACAGACGTGATTCTGTTTCAATTTTCCGAAAATTTAAAGCACTTCATTCAAAAAAAGTTCTGGCGCTAAAAATTATCGAGAACTTTAAGAAATAGTGGCCGAAAAAATCAATTTTGTCAATCGTCAGCAGTAAAAAACATGGATTTCTTTAACCCTTTTCGGCACACTGTGCCCAGTCCGGGATACCTAATTTTAATTCCAGACTTGCAAATGGAACCAATAATATTTAATAAAAAAAAATTTGCTTTTACAATGAAAGCTTAAATTAAATGATTCTTAATTTCTAAAAAAGTCGTTTGTAAATTCTGGGACAGTCGATAATTTCTCCTTTTCCTGTCACAGTTTGCCCATGCCGGAAAGGGTTAAAGGAAAAAATAAATTCCACAATATTCGGTGACAAAAATGCAAGTTATGTCAATCTTTTCAGAAAAATCGTCCACTTTATCAAAGGATCAGACAAAAAATGCGAATTTTGTCAAAAAACTCGAAATTTGGTTTTTAATTTTGTCAAAAAAGCGCAATAAATAAATAAATAAATAAATAAATAAAAGTAAAAATAAAAATAAAAATAGCAAAAGAAAAAATGCATTTTCCCTTAAAGAATCTTGGAAAAAATATCAAATTTCAACAATCTTCGCGGAAAAATCGTCAACTTCATAAAATACTTTTTTTTTTTTTTTTTTTTTTTTTTTTTTTTTTTATAAATTCCGATATTCCCAAACTACTTTAATGCCGTTAACTGTTGTTATATAAATACTAAAGATATATAGCTGGTAATTTTTGTATAGCTTTCTGTTCATATGAACTACGTTAAATTTTGATTGCGATAATAAAAATTATATCTTCTTGTTATACGAAAATTACCATTTTCTTGTCAAAAATTCCTATGTGCATGTATATTATACATAAATGACGAAAGTGTGCTTTGGATATAACATGTAAATATTTTCAATGTGTGTAAAATACATAAAATTCATTTAAAGACATTATTTAATGCGGAGTGTTTTAGTTTAAAAAAGAGAGAGAGAGAGAGAAAGATGTTGCTTGTTATCTCAGGTACGAATATATTAAAACATTGCTCATTGTAAGTTACATTAAAGTTAAATGTACGCTTAATATTGTACACAACTACGCTAAAGCTAATTGCTATTTCAGGCTTTATGATACATATAAATTATGGTGTTCTAGCTATTCGAAGTGTTATTTGGAGCAGATATAGAAATTGATTTAGAAATTAAGCGAGAAATATGTATATTAAAACAAGTTATAGAGCATCATATAAATTTTATAACAAGCATAAAAACCAATCATTGAACGGAAGCTGCTTTTGGGGTTTGGAAGTCAAGCTCTGTGAATATGTACCGAAAACTTTCAGAACTGATTTCCTTCAGAAGTTACAAAAGGTGGCTTTTTATTTTTTTAAGGAAACACCTAATACATTTGTGATTATTGTGTCTAATGAAATTTTGTAAATGATATGTAGGTTTCTCTAGGTGTGTTCATGTAAAAAGATACGAAATGTCGTATCAGCTAAAATCGTTTGAAATTTGAGTATGTCGCTTTAGGATAATGTAGTGAGACATCGAGGGACTAGATTAGAATATTCAGCATAGTTGTACATTTTTCTAAAGAATAGCATGCATATTCACGACGAAAACATGAAAGAATACCACTTTGTTAATAGCATTAATAATTATTATTAATGCTTTATTAATAGCATAATCCAGTACATGCGGAGTTTTAAACTAAATTTTGCAAAAACTACAGAAAAAAATGGAGGATAGATGTTGCACACAAATTTAAAGTAAATACGTTTAAAATACAATGAGATATGAACATTAGTGTTTAATTATTGACCAGTCATACAACTTACTATAGTTTTCTGAAAGCTTGGATGTTATATAATGAAAAGAAAAGAGAGGCGAAATTGAAAAATCTAAAAGAAACTTTCATATACGGAATAAAAAAAAATTCTACAGAGTTATATAATTGAATGGGCATTTAAAAAAACTCTTAACTATTTTACCATCTTTCTAAAATTGGCCATGCTTCTTATAATATGAATAATTTTCAACGTACAAATCTGTTACAATTTTATTCAGGAGTTCTTAATGCCTTCCTTATTCAAATAATGTCAATTTCAGGATGTAAAGTAACTCAGCACTTCCATTTTATTTTGAGGAGATTGTAGAAAACCGTTAAGTACAGAGATTTCATTATCCCTATCTATAAAAAAGCTTCTTAGCAGATTTAAATTCAGCTGTAATATGCATAAAAATCTTTTGACTATGCTTTTTAAAAATCCATTTACATTCAAAGCATCGGGAATTTTAGTTTGTGTCGTTATGTTGGATCAGAAAAATAAACAAATAGCACAGAAAATTCGAAATTTAAAATAAGTTGATGTTCCATTAATAGATTATGTATTTAAAATGATTCACATAATTTGGCAAACGGAAAATAAGCTTAAATATCAAATACTTAAAAGCGACTAATGTTTCTGAACCTGTGAGCAGGGGAACACGAGTTCACCACGAGAGATTGTCAAATGTGCCGCCAGGGTTTCAGACAAAACATTAAAATTGCGTGGTGTCCAGTGGCACACCCAGGATTGTGCTTTGGAGGGGCTATTATATTTTAGAGGTCTATATCTACATCAGGGCCGTAGAGTGAATATTAGCGGGAGGGGGGGGGGGTGGATGTTGAAAGTAACATGACATCACATATTATTATTAAATCCCTTTTAAAATTTAAATTCTCAATTTAAAAATTTAAATTATCCTTCGCAATTTCAAATTAATAACCCCCCCCCCCCTTTTACTTTAAAAAATATATATATTTATCTCTTTTCTCTTACGCGTTAAATTCAAGTATGTAGGTTTCTCATGCTTAGGCGAAGCCGTTAATAAAATAAATCAAAAACAAATCTTTTCTCATCCTAAACTTATTATCTGAACCTGCATACTTCCGTTTGTTCAAAGAGTACACACTGAAAGATATTTGTAAACCATATGCTCCTTTGCCACAATAACTTAGCCACTTACTGCATTCTTTATTAAATTAATAGACATTACAAGTCCCTTTTCGGCTTAAAGTATAACGCTCTGTTTATATTCAAAATCGGCGTCTGACATCTGTGTTATGCTTTTAGAAATATTTTTCCCAGAAATCAGGTTGGCGGGCATATTTGCATGTTGATATATTAAACGCCAAATTAACGGTCCGGTTGGCATGTTTTTAATTTAAACTTTCCTTATGAACTGTACGTGTGGGGTTACAATAATTTCAGGGCAACCACATTTTGGCTACCTTATCTGATGTCACGGATCATTCTATCTTTGACAGCCTTGCAGTTAAGATGTAGTATTCCAGTGTTTTCTGTTTACCGGGGGTCACCCCGTAAGAATGTAAGACTCTTTTATTTTTCTTTAATAAATGCCACATACATAGTTAGATATTGGTCCTGAGTCTCTCCCACCTGAATTATTGCTGTTTTACTCAAAGTAATTTTAATTATCACGGCTGATCTAAAACGTAAACAACTGTTGATCCTCAATTCACTTAAAAAAAAAGTATAAACGAAAAAGCAACTTTATAGGGGGGGGGGCTCATATTTTCTCTCTCTCTCTGACGCAGAAAGATAAATTATTCACTATTATATTCACTCTGTAGGTACTATTTTTCTTACTAAACTGTTGTAATAACTTCATTTTGTGCTAAGAAAATAATGTGATGATGAAATATTCGAGTGTATAACTAGTGCAATATTAAACATCATGTTAGTTTCATATGTGCAAATAAAATGAGCGAGCGTTGAAAGTTAAAAGCTGAAAGTTTTTAGCTACAGTTTAGTATTTCTACAAAACTGTGAAAGGGTCTCAAAATTAAATTAGATTTTTAAACAGAATTTCATTTCGATTTTCGGAACAGAAATTCTCTTAGTGACCTTGGAATCTTTTCCAGGGGAGGCTCAAAATGTTTTAGTTTGTGTGTGTGGGGGGGAGCCGCCCTTAGCACCCCCCTTAGCTATGGTCCTGATCCACATTTGCCCAGATCCAGATCGCCTACCCTTCCCCTGTCTGCCCAGCACTATGCTGATTTTTTCTGATGATTTGAGCAAAATCTTAACCAGCCAGAAGAAAGTCTGAAAATTTTTGGTTGGGCTAAATCTCGAGGATTGTAACATATTTAATAAAAAAAAAGTTGTATTTAAAATGTATAGTAGACTTCGAGGCGCGGGAAACGGAGTTGGAAGTTTATGTATTAGGACAATTTTAAAGTACATTTGCAATGAAAATTTTTTATAATCAAATTGTAATCAGGGATTGAGAAATGCGCAAGAGGTACAGAGCGACTCAGCCCACTTTGCCCAATCTGTCTTATACTACAGCCATGCTGGGGCTAGGCTTACTCCATTTTTTTTTTGTTAATTCGCACCTCACCGAAGAAACTCGGACTGGACTAGTCTTGGACTTTATTCCGTTTATGTCATATCGGGTCGGGATATTTTGTGAAGACAGGGAGGGGGAGGACTAAAAATGATATTTATATTGTACATTTATTAAAGGAAACTTTAGGAATTAATTTTGGTTTTAATAAATTAAAGAGAAATATTTTAATTTTTTTTTTTTTTTTTTTTTTTTTTTTTTTTGCTTATCGAGCTTCAAAATTACCATTTTTTAAATCATTTTTTCCTTTTAATTATTTAAAAATTTTAATAAGTCTTCGTTTGAATATAATTATCTAAACGATCATTAATGTAATTCCTCGTTGTATGGCTTGGTGACATATGATCTGAAAAACGAAATATATTTTAAAATAATTACAAACATATGTATAAATTTAAAAAAAATAATATCGTACAATAATGTTAATGACAAAAAAATCCCTGTCGCCTTGGCCTACAGGTGCTCATTTCAACAAAAAAAAAAAAAAAAAAAAAAAAAAAAAAAAAAAAAAAAACATAAAATAGGATTAGAGATAAACACAATGTAACAACTTTATTTGTCCGCTTTTGAAGAATTTTTAATTTCATTTTCCTGAAACAGCTGGTTTAATCGGAATAAGGCTCATTATAGAATTCCTAAATAAGAGAACTTGTCAATTGAAAGCATTTGAGAGCAAAAATGGATTTAAAAATAAGTCAGAAAATAAACAATTTGTTATTTGAATACTCCCTCAATTTTGCATTCACGATTGCTTCGGGAAATTATGTTCCAAATGCCTACTTTGACAGCATTTTTTGAAATATATTCTGCCTTTATCACAAAACTGGCCAATAAATCAAATTATATAGTTCCTAAATAAGAAAACCTACCAATTAGATGTGTTTGAGAGGAAAATGAATTTAAAAATGAGTCAGAATATAAGCAGTTTGGTTTTGAGATTTTTTCTTCAACTCCTAATTGTGTTTAATTTATTTTTTGCCATAGGAACTAGTCCTATCAAAAACTTGTCAATATAAAAGTGATAGATATTATTAAAAAGATGCATAATAAATTTAATCGGATTCAATATCTTAAGAATTGTCGAAGTTATGGACTTTTTTCTTCTTCCAGCCCCTTCTCCCTTTTTCAATAAGAGTTGATTTTATCAAAAACTTATAAATGCAAAAATTTTAGATAATATTAATAAAACTTATAGTAAATTTAATTGGATTTAATATCTTAAGAATTGATGAAGTTATGAATTTTTTTCTTCCCAAAGCTCTATTTTTTTTTCGGCCTTTAAGCCCATTGTTAATTTTATCAAAAATTTGTCATACATAAACTTTTGGCTCATTTTTTAGAAGCAATATAAGCTGTAAACTGATTCGTTATCCATTTTAACAAGGAAGTTATGGGTTTTTATTTGATCTTCATAAAACACCTCCCTATTTCTACGCAGTTTTTCCCCCGTTAACGAACTCGACCGAGATTTTATGCCTCTTGATTTCTTGTATCAGTTTGGAAGGTATTTGAGCAGAATTATAGAAGTTACCGTGTCCATATATATATATATATATATATATATACATATATAAGATAGATAGATCGATAGAAAGTTTTTTACTGATGGTAGTTTTGGGGTCTAAGGGTCATGATCAGTGTAGATCTGGAAAAATATTTTCAGAAATTCCAACATAGGAGCGACCGCAAAAGGTAGTACTTCATATAAAATCTACTTAAATATCGGATTTTTTTGTAATTGAGTTTTTTCAGTCTGGGTAGTGTTATGAATTGAAATAATGATAATAAAATAAAATAAATATATGAAAAGGTTATCTAAGGACCGGACCAGAAAATTTCAAGCAGTTATTTTGCTCTAGTATATTTACACGGCACTAATCAACAGATTAAAAAAATCTCCTATCTCACGATGTCAAGTGTGGAAATTCGGTTCAGAATGCCAAGTTTGACAATATTTTCTGTTTTTACCTAAAAAGGGAAAACATTTTTCGATTATATAGTTTTTAAATAAAAATATCTTCTAGTTTTATGTTTTCATGTTTTTCCTTGTTCCTATATTTTCGAAGAGAAAATAATTAAAAAATGTGTGAGAGAATTGCTCTTTTGGATTTGAGAACAGCCTTAAACGTTACTATTTTAAATTTAATGAGAAAACTTCAAAAAGTAAAAAAAAAAAATCTGGGAAAAGATCAATATTTTTGAAAGATTATTTTAATTTTTCAAAATTAACAGCTGATACAGATGCAAAGTAAAAAAAAGAGTGGGAGACAAAATTGGAGAATTAATTTCTTTCCATCTACAGCAGGAATTCAACTCCCAGCTCATTGCTTGTAATGAACGCGATTCTGCCGAGAAACGAAGATTTCTTTTGAAATTTAATTTTTTATGTTGTTTTTAAATGTTTAAATTGTAAATTTCTTCATGAATGTAATTATCAAAAATATGAATGCTTCTTTATATAAAGCGGTATATTGTTTGACGAGCTCGATAAGGATTTTCATTAATAATGATTATAATAATTAACTGACGGATAACGATTCACATGATTCCCATGGTAAATAATTACATGCTTATGACACGCTTGTGTCTCAGGCGACACGGATTCAGAAACAATCTAGTTATTTTAATTTAACATTATGGAATTTCTCTAATACCCTTATTGTTAAGAGCCTACTTATTCATAACAGCTTACATTTAACTACATGAAAAAAACATGCTAGTACAGTTATTTCTTAAAAGTTTATCTTTGTTATTACATGTCAGCTACGTGGGAAACAAATTCTGGAGGAAGACAAAAATATATGGATTTAAAATATGAATATAATTAATTTTGTTTATGTGTTTACATACAAACGAGGCATGGGTGATAGAAGATAAATCAAAACTGTTAGAAAAGCTTAAAAAGGGGGCGGCTCTTCCAAGCCCAAGTCAAGTGTTATTAGAAATGTAGGGCAAGGTTGCTAAAATAGGGAGGAAAAAAAAACAGAATTGGACTATTCCCATGAAATCCATGTATTTAATTTTAGTTTAGATTAGATCGTAAAATCTTTGTTCGCTTACTTTCTTAATCATCTGGACCCTCTTCGCCTTGATCGCATCCTAAGGATATGAATGTAATGTACGAATGTATATTTCTGTATGTGTTACGAAAATTGAAAGAAATGAGATACGAATAATTTGAGAATTTTCTTATCAAAAAACTTGAGATTACTGAGATTTATTGCTGACCATAATCAGAGCCCGACTGCGTGAGTACTTAGGATAAAGATTCATATGGGGAAATCCCAAGACATTTTTGTAGACATTAAATTTGAGCAAATTTAAACTTATTAAATTTGAGCAAAAATACCCGTGTATCCACTTTGATCCGCGTTTAAAAATGGAAATCCAGACGCGTATTTCACATAAGCATATTTATAGCGCAACCGGCATCAAAACTGCCTTGTGATTGGCTATTTGCTTTCGTTTTTGCATTCTACTGCTTATAAATACGTCAATATCTGAACTAAAACGCACTAAAAGATAGTTAATCAAAAGCGACTTTTTAATTAAAGTATCAATTTTAATTGTAGTCGGAAATTAGTTATCTACATTCTATTATATATACCATCTCTAAGAAATGTACGGCAATAAACAATGCAATTTTGTTTTTAAAAATAGGTTAAAATTTGGTGTTTTTAAAATTTGATTTTTAGGAAACGATCAATGTACGAGAATTCCCAGAGAAATAATGCAAGACTGTTCCTCAAATTTCCTGTAATTTTATTGGCTAATAAAAATTACAGGAATATATTATTGAATCTGCTTCTCCAACATATATTTCAGCAATTTTCTTTCCTAAGCTATCATATTTTTCACTGATGATGGTACGCTATGGATATCGAAACTAGTTTTCACGAAGAAATAAAGTGTTTTCGTGCTTTGGATGCTTTTTTTATTTATTTGTATTGCAATATACCAAGTAATTTCTCACTGTAATGTTGAATATTCGTTAAGATAAACAAAGAAACAAACAGAAGTATAAAGATAACTAAAGAGAATAGGGATTTATCGTAGTTGAAACGAAAATGACTAAAATGTCATTCTCTAAAATCTAAAAAAAAAAAAAAAAAAAAAAAAAAAATGCAAATGAAGTTTTTGTTTTTTTGTAAACTGAAAAGACATTTGGAAACTTTACATACAAAGACTAAAAGCAAACCACGCGAATAATTTTAAAACCTCGCAACTCGGCAAGATAAAACAACAAAAAAATCTACAGAAAAATGCCAGGAAAGAGATTGATTGCCAGCTACAAGTTTTGCACAATTAATAGTAAAACGCAAAACAGCACGCACCATTGCGGAGTCCATCATTGCAGCAGCATAACCTATCATTTTGGAAACAGTATTGGAAAAGGAAGCAACAGAGAAGTTCAAGGGAGTATCATTATTCAATGACACAGTTTTACGAAGGATCTAAATTCTTGACAAAAACTTGTCAAGGTAAAACTAGTAGATAAAATTAAGTAGATTTGTAACAAATTTAATTGAATTTAATATTTTGAAAATTGACGAAATAATGAATTTTTTTCTCACAAGAACTCTATTTTTTTTCGCCTCTTGAGCACATTTTATATTTTATCAAAAATCTGTGTTAAATAAAATTTTGGGCTTTATTCTAGAAGTAATAATAACTTTAAATTGATCTGATATGTGTTATAATTAAGAAGATATATTTTTTATTTCGGTTTTCACAAAATATTTCCACATTTTCACCTCTTTTGACCGATTTTGCCCATTTGCAACCCCCATCAAGATATTAGAGATTTCAATGTTTTTGGTGACTTTGAAGATGATCCATGCGTAATTGCAACTTTTATCGTGCGAACAAAATTTAGTGCAAACATACACACATACGCATATATACACACAAGAGCCAAAACTTTATGGCCACCTACTTAATAACGTGTTGGCCCATCTTTGACCCTCCAAAGTGCTGCAAACTGCATTGGCATGGGTGGCACAAGTTTTTTATAGATGACCGGATATAAATTGTATTAGTTGTACAAGCATCAGTCATGCAAATCCAGGATATCCCAAAATGGTCGTTTTTAAGCTCTATGCTGCCATTGAATGATACACAAAATGTGGTCTGTCGGATTAAGATCCGTCGAGTTAGGTGACCAGGATGTTAACTGGAATTCAGTATTACGCCGTTCCTAAAATCAATCGAGCACAATTTGAGTCATGTGACATGGAACGTTGATTTGCACGAAGACTCCATTTCCATTTTGAAAGACACATACCATGTAATGATGCAAATGATCCACAATGCTGTTTAGACAGTTCTTGGAGTTCATGGTCTGTTCTACAACAACTACAAGTCTTAGGGGCGCCCATAAGAAAATTTCCCAACGCTTAATATCGTCACAGCTGGCCTGTGTATCTGCTTTGCATAAAGGGGAATAACAGTTTGCATAGAAGATGGTGTACACAAACACGGCCATCAAAATGTTGAAGGATGAATCGTGTTTCATTCAATGAGGTAACTCTCTCCCTTTGTTGCATAGTCCAGTCACGATGTTTCCGAGTTTTGTATAGGAAAAATTCCTTCAATTCATTCCTGAAATCTCTCTCTCTATATATACATATGTATATAAATACTTTTACAAATATAACCAAAGTAACTCAGATATTACCATAATAACAAGCCAATGAAATCAGTATTTTTACAGCCATCCTATTAAAATAATCGAAGCCTGAAATGATATAGAATGCAGATTACCAAAATCACGAAATGCTAATGGATAATTAGACAGTAGAAGGCTTTCCTATTAAACCACTCATCAGAGGTGCATGATTTATTAAAAAAGCAAAAACATCCAACCAGTTTCTGTTATAGGTCGTGCTATAAGCTAAGAAATTCGACCCATAATGCACTCGACTGGTCGGATATTAACTACTATTTCAAATTAGGAAAAGAGGAATACATTGAAAATGACATTTAAAATAATAACAGTAATAAAATATTTATTAAAAGATATATATATATATATATATACTAAAATATTTACCAAACATATATCTAGAATGAGCGATATTTCAAATGAATAGGATCAGTTATAAGCTATGTCAGAATTAAAATTACATGTGATTCATTATCAGGTTAAAAGTTACAGTTATCATGCTGATGTTGATGATAAAATTAAAATAATAATAATTATATTAAAATTAGTTGATCATATATTATATTATATTACTCATTTTACAATTATAATCAATAATTGCTACTGCTAAAGGCATAACATTTTAGAACAATTATTAATAATACTTTATTATTTTTTTTAACTGTAAATAAAATAGTACTTCTACTTCAGATTCCCAAAAAAAATTTGTGCTGCGATCTAAAGATAAATATATTCACTATTTGTTATATACTTATGGTGCTGCCATGTATTATTAAATAAGAGAAATATTATTTAAATTAATAAAAAATATTTAAAAAGCATGAGTTTTTAAGAATAATTTCTATTCCAATAATTTTACAAATAATGTTTTCTAAAACAAATGCAATTCGTCACCTGAGAATAAGATGGTTCTATCTGGCCAAAAATCAATTTCGAGTTAGAAGACTTTGCAAATCAGCATGCTGTGTACGTGCAGCTATTAAAGTTTGCAAAAAACTTTTGGCATTAATAGATTCATATGTAGGTATAGACAGTAATTCTACAAAATCAAAGTTTTTCAATAACATTTTCATGAATTTTTTTACATTTAAAAAATTTGATAGAACCATATTATTCTCAAACGTCGTGTTATCCTTAGAATAAGAGGGTTCTATCATGAAAAAACCGTATTTTTTCTTAATTTGTGTGATTTTTTATAGTTTAACAAAGTAGAATTTCGTTGATTAATTCGAATAAACTTCAATGGATAGTAAAATATTATTACTATGTATATTGTAGCACAATAACAGAAAATTGCCGCTTCCATTTATTCATACTAACTAAAACATCTTCACAAAACTAATGAATATACATAAGTTAAATATATTATTGAACTGAACATAAAATAGCTTAACCATTTAATTTTATTAAATAGGAACCCAACAGTTTTCCTTTTTTAGCGTGCTATTTCAGAGGGGGAGTATGCAAATTAATACAACAAATTGTGATTATAAATGAAATTGAAAGGAATTATAAATGAAATTTTTCGTATTACAGTCAGGTATACTCTTGATTAAAAGAAAAGACTACATCTCTAAGGAAAAAAACTTACTACTTCTTTTTAAAGTAACAAAATAAGTTTGAAACTCTTTTGTCAGTCGAAATTTTGGAATGTTCCATAAACCATGCTTTATTTTATATTACAGTTAGCCTAACTTCACTTAAACATATTTTGAAAATAGAACCTTTCATCTCTCGGAAACTACTTTAGCATGCTCTGCAGGTTTTTATTTTATCTTTGTTAATGCAGTCCTTCTTTCTCTGTTCTACTTTAGGATTTGGTAAAGTCCTTTGTGTAAATGATGTTGATACTCCTCGTCGTTTGGAGGGGCTCCTTTGCAAATTCACCGCTGTGAAATTTTGATCACAACAGTTGCTTGTCTTAAACTCAATATTATAAAGAAGTTGTGTGAATCATATTTGTATCACCTTGGTCTACGGAACAAAATTATAGGCAATTTTTTTGCTACGCTAGTGGAAATCTAAGAACTGTTCTGATTTCATTCTCAGGGTTGTAATGGATTACTGCGATTTACGCTCAGTAACAGACGTATAAATGAAATTGGCGAAAAATATTCTGCTACATTCATTGCTCTTTCTATTTTGGTCTGAATATTATCCAATTTTTGCACACATGAATATCCAGGTGTACAATATCTTAGAGTAATGTCCAGAATATGTGGAAAAGATTGTATAAGTATCACAATTGCATAAGATATCATTTGGTTTCTATTCTGAGGAATACAACTGTCACGATAATTAAACTATCAGCATATAGAAAGTCTGTCAGTATCTTCCGAACAGTCGTTGATACAGTTGAGCTTATGTCATTCCCATCTCTGCCTGACATGCCATCTATCCACAAGCAACAATATGCTTTCTTTTCTTTATTCCATGTTGCCTGTGCTGTCATGTTATACAAGTAAATTTTCTTTATAGAAAAAGTTGCTGACATCACTTTTGGGACATGTTATAATTTTTCAAATACTAAGTAAATGACTGACCTATCAGGGGAATTTCTGTCATCATTTCTAAGAGTTCTGGCGAATTCAACTTCTTTTTTGTGCAGATCATATTTAAATTGCTTGTCATTATTAATTTCTCCCTGGGTTTCAGCATGTTTATACTCCTGACAATGATCACACCTGTCTTTCTTTGGTTTATTGAATTCTATGTTGAACTGCGTATGAAATACGTGGCTATAACATGAAAGTTTCACTGGCCCTACATTGTTTTTTCTGCATTTCTGAAAGTACAAGTCATGCATTTTCTATAAGCTAAGCCCTGATTTTAAATATGTTTTTTAGTGCTTTCTCTGTTGTAGTGTGACTCAATCTTGGGAAAACTTTCAATTTGATCTTTTATTTTATTCTTGATATCATTTGAGACTATTCTGCTTGAAATTTTGCCTCGGGTGTTTTGTTCGCAGCTGAAGACAAGGTATTGCCAGAAAGATGTACATAACTGCATAAAGGCACTTTTAACTTACGAAAAACCTATAGTCCTGCTATCAATTGGATTTGTAGCATTTACTTTTACTGATTTTTTAAAAACTGTCTTAGCATCAAGAATATCTAGAGCTGATGCTTCATCTAAACTGTCATCCATTCTTCCCATAGGATTTTCTAAATCTAAATGAATTAGGATTAGTCCTTCATCCCTGCTTGAATCAGGTCCATTAATAAAATTAAACACAATTCATTTTGCATATCAACGTACTAAAAATCATATTTAAAAGGATTTTTACTGATAAAAAATTCCTCTATATTTTACTAAAAAACGATTTAGTTATTGAAATAATATATTCTTTCACACAAGAAATAAAAGATTGCCGGTTTTCACTATATATTGTAAAATAAAATAATAATATATTATCTTACATGCTGTCTGCGATTACTTTGCACATAGAACTCTGTTATTCTCACTGCTTTCGACAATTTCTGATGGAACTATATTATTCTCTTTCCCAAGCAAATGTAAATTATATATATCGAAATTTTAATGCAGAAATGCATTCATTGATACAAATAGAGCATTCCTATGCCAAAAAGTCAATTTTTTTCAAAATGTCAGTTAGAACCTTATTATTCTCAGGTGACGAATTGACAACCATATCTTATAGCAATATCTTGATCATTATTAATCATGCATTTTAATTGTAGGTTAACATATAAATTTTATTTCTATGAGTAAAGTTAAGCAAAATATTTATATATAAAAATTAACCATTGCGTATTATCCAGACAACACCATCCTTATCCGTAATCTAACATCTACCCGCCCATCCATCCTATTATACATATTTTTTATTAATTTTTTTTTACATTTTTTATATTTTTTTATATATTTTTTAAAATTTTTTACGCAATGTGTACATTGTATACATAGACATTTTAGGTGGGGATGGTTTTGCACCATGTTAACGACTGTAATAGGTAGTATTTCTTATGAAATCTACCTAAAATCAATATATCTACATGAATATACATGCTATTCTTACTCTATTGAATATATACATTCTGCAATAACCAATATTCCCAAGCTATAGCGATACATCATTTCGTAAATTTTATTTTAAAGGGGAATTCCAAATATTATTTTCCTTTAATTTTTTGTTTTCTCCCTAATTGTCTTTCTGATCTCCATTGAAAAATTAAGTCAAGCATATTCTTCATAATCCTGAAGTTTTAGAAAAATCCGATAAGCATATCTTTAAATATTCGATGAAATTTCTAAAATTGAAAGTGTCCGGCGATTAATGACTGCGCAGTACAAATATAAACAGGAGGGTTGCTTTAGGTATAATAATGAATGATAATATATTAAAATATTTCAAAATTTTGAAACATCGCGAAATTTGCTGCCCAAAATAGTCGCTGTAAATGAAGCCAACTTGGCGGCACTTGATTATTATTATTATTTTAAATTTCCATAAAATTTAATATTGACGGAACCTGCGAATTTTTTATAATCATGTTTCATGCATTTTAGCTTCTGTGTTCGAGTAACATTACCTGAGTTCATAAAAATAAGGAATAGGAAAGCTACTTTTTCCTGAGGCTGGAAGAACTGGAGCAACTCTTTATATTTTCAAATTTAGATAGTTTAAACTATATATAATTCAATAAAATAAAATAAAGCATTATTTACATGTGCTTATTTTCTTTAAAAAAATGTTCAAATTTATACATTTTTTAAATATAAAACACTTTAAATATTTCACTTCTTTTTGACATTTTAAACTCATCTGACTTCTTTTACATGGATTTATGAATAAGATATTTATTCAATAAAAACGTTTCTGCAGATATCGGAAATGCTAGGACAATGGAAGATAACACCAGAGTATATTTCGTGATTTATCAATGGAAATGAACAGAACAGTTATTGCATCTGAAATGCGTTACTGATAAGATTTATTAAGTAGAATATTGTTCATTTACTCTAGGGTATTTCAATTTAGGAGAAAATAGGGAGGGATGGGATAATTTTTACAAAAATATTTTTTATTAATTACTAGAAGTTACTTCCTGTAGAATAGAAAGCAGGTAGTATTTACAGGGATATCAAATGATATGAAATATCTGATATAATGTATACTATTCAGGGTTCGTACGGACTCCTTGGACTCCTAAAAACTACTTAGAAATGAAAACGTTCTCTAGTAGTACTTAGAACTACTTAGATAAACAAAATTCTCCTTAGAAACTCCTGAAATTGTATTGCAGTTTTGCACCCAAGCAATATTGCCCCCCGTTAAAAATAAATAAGTAAAAAATAACGATTGTAAAGAGCACGGTAAATCCTTTATGTCCGTCATTCATCAGAAGCACAGCAGTGATTGTTTGGGATCATACTAATAGCCATTAAAGTGATTTTACTTTTCATGACCATAAGGGAAAGAAAAGTGAAAAGACTTCTCTAAGCTTCTAATTTCAAAAAGTGATTACACTGTTTAATTCCTTCTCAGCTAGCTATACAACTTTAATTTCTTCTTCATAATACGATTCAACATGCTCAATTTTGCTGATATCAGTGGATTTAGGGGTGATTCTAGTCGGAAAATACCGAAATTTCCGAAAATTTAAGGCATCCTCACCTGAAAATTTGAAATTGGGTTATCAGTTCCGCATAGTTGCCAACTTGTATGGTTTTGTGCGCGGAAAAAACAGTCACGGTGAAATGCAAATTTCGTGAAAGAATCGCCGAAAAAGCACACATTTCGTCAATATTTCGTGGAAAAACGACGATTTCGTCAAAGTTTTTATCAACGAACTTTGTCAAAAGTTCGCTGAAAAATGCGAATTTCCTGTACGGATCGTGGTTAAAATGGCAATTTCACAAAATATCGCAGATAAAACGCTAATTTTGTTAAAAGATCGCGGGAAAAAACGCCGTTTTCAATAAGAGATAGCTTACAAATATTGTGTCAAAAGATCATTGAAAAAAAAGCCGATTTCATCAAAAGATCACGGAAAAAACACAAATTTCGTCAAAAGATTGTAGAGATAAAATGCCGTTTTTGAGAAAAAATCGTGTAAAAATGCAAATTTTGTAAAAAATCGTCGAAAAAAAGTCGATTTCATAAAAATAAAAAAATAAATAAATAAAATAAAATAAAATAAAATAAACGGGAAAACGCCGATTTTGTCAAAAGATCGCAGAAAGACCGCCGATTTCGACAAAAGATTTCAATAAATCGCAGATTTCGCTAAAGTATCGCAGATAAATCATTGATTTCGTCTGAAGATCGCGGAGAAGGGCCGATTTTGTCTGAAGATCGCAGATACCCCCCCTGGGGCTCTGCAAGTGCTTTCCACATAAATAACAATAAAAGTGGCAAGTCCTTAAAATTTTTCTGACTCCTTGGATTTTTTCTTCCGAACTTTGTATGAACCCTGCTATTACACCAAGATCTAAATATTTTAAAAGTTTTGTTATAGTACGAACGCACCTCATTTGCTACGTTTGTTGCACATTCTCCAATTTTTTTTTTTTCTGGAAGTCTTCAAAAGTATAATTATTAGGTTTGAGTAATATAGCAATATTGGTATTGTATGTAAACATTTTAAGCATAAAAATGAACATTCTCAATTAAATTTTGCAAAGCCTTGTTATTAAAACGTTTTTAAAATGGCACGTGTATCATTAAGCCTGTTCTTAAATCCAAAAAGGAACTTTATGACATAAGTTTTATTTTGTTTTAATTAGAAAATGCATAAAATTAGAAGATGGCTTCTTTTTTTTTTTTTTTTTTTTTTTTTTTTTTTCCAAATACAGTATATTTTTTAAAAGTAGTGTGAAAGTGGATGTTTTAAACCGTATTTCCGAGCGAAAGAAAAATAACCACTTAAACAGAGCAAAAAACGCGTTTTCCATGTGATCAAAATTTCCTGTAACTCAATAGGTAATTTATTGATCGAGAAATTGGAAAACACAGATCGATAGGAAATCGGTTCCATAGACAGGTTTTCAAATTTTATATCTTTCTGTTAAAAAATGAATTTGCAAATGTGCCAAAATGTTTTTCTCTTGTTGAGCAGAGCAGTTCAGATCAGCCTTAATGAGTTTTAAAAATACACAAGGTAGAACCCGTCAAATTTTGACGAAAGAAAATGTTTAAAAAGGGTCTGTTTCATTGATTTATAATAAATCTATAAAATTAGTTACAATAAAAAAATACACCTTATATTGGTAAGTCTAACTCTTAAAGAAATTATTTTTAAATTGAAGTAACAAAATATTACTTCCATAAAACTCAGTTTTAGAAATTATTAGAATTAAACTTTAATCTTACATGTAAGCAGTAAAATTAATAAAGCTCTGTTATTAAGATAAAGTTATCAATTAAGGTTTTCACGCTAGTATTCCAAAATGAAAAAAATAAAATTTATTCAACTTTGACGCAATCACAGAATTTTTTCCCGTGAAATCTAAACCTGACATTTTCACTACATCAAAATTTAATCATCGAGTTTTTTAACACGTCAATTTTTTTCTCTTTTAATGAAAAAATGACAACATAAAGATTCAGTAATATTTTTCCCCCCTTTTTCCTTTGCTTTTAAGAGAAATGAAGTTCTTCTGTTGCAACTGTTAGAAAAATGATTTTGAAAACTACAAAAAAACTAATGTTTCAAAAATAAATTAAGATACATATTTCAAATAAATTACATTTAAAAGTACATTTTTTAACCTATACGATGATGTAAAAATTGAAAATGTAAGATGTTTATAAGTTTAAAAGCTTGCAGTATCAAAAACTGCAAAACCGAAATTTGAAAGTGTTGCCATTCGCAAAATGACGTATGCGTTACGCACAGATACGTTTGGCCTTTATAATATAGATGTTTCGCTTGTATCAAATAGAAATTTTCAAAATAACATTTTGAAACATTTCAACATACTGAAAAATTGTCAACTTCATTACTAATAATTATAATTTTATGTTAATAAACTAATTAAATTAACAAGAAAAATGTCCCTTCTAGAAAGGAAGGGATATGTTTTTTAAAGGACAATTTATATTTAATTTTTAGAAATTTGAGTAAAAAAATGGCAAACGTAGTGTGACATTTACATTAATAAGGAGGTTTCATCTAAATAACAACGTTTATTTTATATTATACACTTTGTAAATTCCAAATAAAATGAAAACTATGCTTGTGCCCGACTAGTGGTGCCAATTAATCTTGGTGGACATACATTTACAATTATGTCTTGTTCATTAATCATAGAATTGGGTCATTCTAAAAAGTGTGTACCTTTGGTGCTTTAACAATTTTTTTCAAACAATTTTCAAAATCATATAATCTAAATAAAATTGATGTCAATATTCACTAAATGGATTGAATTTACTTAAAAATTATTTAAAAATTTTTTTAAGTAAAGAAAGTATTTTAAAAATTAATTTTTTCAATTTAATATTAATGCGTGATTTTTATGGTATTTTGAATGGTAGTGGAAGATTTTGTCCACTCTGTTACATAACTAAACATTGTATTAAATTATGTAAACTAACTTCAATTTTTCAAACTTTTTTGTGCAACATAATCAAATAAACATTTATTTTGTATAAACATAATAAAAAAATTTCGCAAAAATGTTAATTTACTTTATATTGACATTTTTCATATTCTTTAATTAAAAATTTTGAAATACTGTTTGTAAAAAGTAGATTTTTATATCAATCAAAACTATTTAAAAACAGAATCATAATATTCACCGTACACATTTCATAGTTTTAATTAATTAAAATTTCAATCGAAAATGTTTTATTTTTTTCTTTGAAATTCAGAAAAAACCCTTCTATAACAGAGTGAACACATATGTAACACAGAATAAATCTATAACAGTTATTCAAGAAAAGTAAACAGTGTTTTACTTTTGTAAATTTTTATTTAAACTGTTTATAAAATTAAATTAAGATATTTTAAACACGTCTTTAGCACATGAAAGATCCTAATTTAAATAACCACCTTTCATTTTGAACTATGGTTCTAATGAGAATTTCGAAACCTGATTTAAATTATTGTAAAATTCACTCATCAACTTTTATAATTAATTTTGTTGCACAATTTATTGCTCTAAAAATCATTTCTTTAATTCCCCATTTTTCTTCGATGTCATCATGAACTACAACAACCTGCCTAAAAGTAAAATTTCATCTTTCCCTTCGTTTACATAAAGAAAATTTCCGTGTAATTTCATGTGGAATATTTCTACATGTATTTATCAAATAAATAAAAAATCCTTTTTCTTTTTGTACCGAATGCAGAGTGTATCAGAGATAAAGTGAACTATTTTAACAGAATATTAAATTTTTATTTTTTTTAGAACAAGTTCTGAATGAGCAAAGATAAGTACGGACCCATGCTCCATACTTAAAGATAACGTACAAAATGAAATTGGATTGTGCTGTTCTGTTACGTGCAACATTAATTATATAATTTATAAAATAATTCAGACAATTTATTGACTAAAATTTATATTTTCATTAAAACTATGTTTTAATTCAATTACCTATTCTATTACAATAATCTCTATTCTGTTACACATGCAGCATAACAATAGACAACTAAATCTAAAGGGAAAAAATCCCCTAATCTTAAATAAAAAGTAATAAATAAACAAGTTGGAAATTGCACGTGAACGCAGCAAATGAGGTGCGTTCGTACGATAACGAAGTTTTAAAAATATTCAGATCTTGCTGATATAGTAGAGCGTACTCCGGATACAGTATAGTAGTCGAAATCTTTACGTTTCTGTAAATATGCAGGAAGTAATTTTTATTACACCTCAGCAACATATATCTTATTCATAAAATGTGAAATAGTTGAATATAATTAAAACACGTACCAAACCATGTTTCCCCATATAGCATTATATAGTGGAATACTTTTGTGTGGCCCTGTAATTTAATAATAAAAATTCTTTGCATCACAGATTGTACAGAATGCATATTTTAGTATATATTTCATAGATTCATGCCAATTCTATTATGTTCGAATGAGTGTAACATCATTAAAATGCATTTGAAACTTTTTCCTCATTGACCGTAATGTAACGGAATCCTTTTGATTGTCCCTGTAATTGATCTATGCATCCGATTTTCATAACATTTGAAATGACTCGACAAAATTACGCAATAATTATATGTTTTAAATTTCAAACGATTAAAATGCATTTAAAACTTTTTTCCCTATTGACCGTAATGTAACGGAATCCTTTTGAATGTCCCTGTAATTGATATATCCATCCGATTTTCATAAAATTTGAAATGACTCGACAAAATTATGTTATAATTATGTATTTTAAATTTCAAACGATTCGGTTGGGTAATTTTTGCGTTGTTATATGCGGACAGACGGACAGACGGACAGACGGACAGACAGACGGACGGACGGACTGAGCGACAGCAATAGATGCTACGTATTTACATAATTACGAACGAACCTAAAAACTATTCTAATCTAACCCAGGTAAAAAAATCAGCAAAAAACCTTTTAAAAAAAAGTTCAGGTAAAATACCGGTATTTGGAACTAAGGTGTTTTGAAGGTAAAAATCCCGCATTTTCCCTGAAAAAACAATATTCAGGTATTTTACAGGTATCTGGAACTAAGGTTTCTTGAAGGTAAAAAACCTGCAATATCTCTGCATATGTGTGAAAACAAAGATTTAAATTGCACATTTCTCAATTGTACTCAAAATAAACAATAACTCCCCCCCCCCCAATTTAGAAGTAGTAGGAATAGGAACTCAGCGAAAAAGAATAAATATTAATTAATTAATGAGATAATTAGAAATTAGTGTTTTACGGCTGGATGGATAGTACGGTGGGTACGGCGGAATCATGCCGACCACCATTAAAAACAAAAATGCCGTACTAAAAAAAATTAAAATTTAAAGAAAATTAATTAAAATCCTTAATTTTATGTAATAATTAGTCATTTTCCCAGTTTTTATCTAAAAATTCGAAAAAAAATTTTTTGTGAAAAAATTAAAAAAGTCGAAAAATATTCTAAGTTTAGAAATTAAAACATTAAAAATGGAGAAAATAGTTAAATTTTTTTATATAAATGCATATAATTACAATATATAAATATAATTACAATATATAAATATAATTACCGGGTACATTTGAGGCCAGTATATTGTCTTGAAGTTTTTTAATCTTGAGATTTTTTTCAAAGTTCAGAAATTCCACGTGGTCGCTATGGGGTCTAAATTGATGCCGGCAGTGGTAAACGGGACGCTATCTTGTGGATATATATCTTAATACTTATCCCCGTTAGGCTGAAATAGCGTTATTTAGCTCGAATTCGAACACGTGGTTCTAGATTAATTTGGAAGAAATAATAATAAAACTTTAATTAATGCGAGAATTTTTATGAGAAAATTTTTATAAACTAATCTTGATTTAAAATTAGACTATGGAGATGATTTTTACATGATTTGAGAATTTTTAATTAAGATTTTAAGCAATTAAATACTTAGAATTGTGGAACTTAGTATCTGTAAGTGCCGATAGAATTACCTGGCAAAGGGATGTGGCAATTAATTACTTATAATTTAAATTATAATTGTCCTAAAAACATGCAACTTACCTCAAAATGTTGCTGAGATATTCTCGCAACTAAATCAATAGAATGTTCCTGTACCGCGGGCCGTGGGTCGCGCCTATTCTTGTATTTTGAAGAGCATTTCTGGGACACGTCCTCACGTAACAAAACGAAGGCTTGAACTAAAAAATTGTAAATATTCACTAAGTCATTGAGTCACTAAAGGTAAATGAAGGTTATATTTTCCTTCAAAATATCTGAAGTATACTTATCAAAAATCAGCTAAGTCACTAAAGGTAAATTGAAAGCCATTAACTTGCTGATAAAAGCCTCTATACAATCTTTAAAAATCTGTGCATTTTGTTCCAGTTTTCGATTTCCTTTAAAATACCTGAAGTGACCTTCAAAATACCCGATTAGTAATTTGGAGGTCAGATAAATGCCTGCATAAAATCTTTTGATAAATAGTAAATTCCCTCAAATAAACCTGCGCTTTTAATTTGCCTTCAAAATCCCTGTAGAAACCTTCAAAATCCCTGTAAAATCTTATTTTTTCTAAAGGTTTTTTGCTGATTTTTACCTGGGAAAGAAATAGTTCTTAAATTCCTATTCACTAAGTGATTTTAAATAAAACATGAATTAGTTATATTAAAAAAAAATTGAAAATAATTGTTGCAATGCACAAGATAGTATTTGAATTATTTAAATTAATAATTCATATTTAATTTAAATAATTCAAATACTATATTGTGCAGAAATAATGTTTACAAAACTATATTTCAGCTAAAACATCTACTTTATTGCAATACTGTCCAATCTGTTACACATGCAGGGTAACAGAGTGGACATGAAAGCCTAAAAAAAGCTCTGATAAAGCTAGACAAATATTAATAAATAAGAAATTAATCTAATCTTAAAAATTAATTCTTAAATTACAATCGACTAAGTAGTTTTAAACAAAAGCATTTTTTTAAATAATTAATATAAGTGTAACACAGAAGACATTCCCCAACACAAATTAACTATTAAAGAAACAGATTGTGCCCTAACTTGCTCATTGTCAGTGAAATCCAAAATAATTGATTACGTGCGAAAATTGTTTTTCTCAATCGTGTAAGGGATGTGGTCGAATCTAATTTAACTTTAAATTTTATTTTTTAATTGGCTGTAACAGGGTGAACATAGCAAAACACAAAATATGTTGGGACATTAATAAATAATATTTTTTCTTATTTAAATTATTATTTTTTAAACAATTATTTTTGTCATAGTTATTTCTATACAAGAGATGTAATGTATTTGATGTTTTATACTAGTTCGGTTTAAAACAGTTTCTTTAAAAACTTTTTTTCTCATGTTAAATTGAAGCTGGGATATTAATATATCCCCTTTCTGCATTTAAAAAAAAAATAAAAAAAAAATAAAAAATTTACAATTGTTTTACAACAAAACAACAAATAGCAGATTATAAGGAATTAAATGAAAAATAAATAAAAAATACAATTAGCTGGTAGCAGTTGTGAACTTTTGTTAAAAAAAAAATAACAAAGTATGATTTGTACCATTTTTGTTAGAATGACCTATTTGTCAATTTCTTGCGATAGGAGGATTTGTTTTTTCATTTTTCAACATAAATACTGTATTGTGACGTAAAAATAAAAATTTGCAGTTTGTGTTCAATAATTATTATACATTTCATATAATACATTTCAAAATAATAATTTTTTATTTGAAAAACTCAAAAAATTTTATTATAGAAATAAATGTAAACTTTTAATACTAAAGGTTGATACTTCAAAATAATGCATGAGCCAGAAATTAAAAATTTTTAAGTGCTTAAATTTTTCAATGTTTTAGCTTTAAAAATAATGTTTTATCTGTTACACTATTCAATTTAAAAACAAAATATTCATAAATAAAAAATATAAAAAAATTGTAGATTACTAACCATAATTATTTGGATAGATATATCATTTGGGAAGGATGGGGGCATGTCCCATCATGAACAAATATGAGATTTTTAGATTTAACTTAACTGTTTATTTATAAAAGACATAGCGTTGAATTTACAAAATATTAAAAACAATTAAGTTAGCAACAAAGAATGAGATTGAAAATGTACATTAATATACGGAATAATTCTTACTTTTGATATTTTGAAATAGCTTTTTTTAAATCACAAACTCATTGTTGCTTGAAACTAAAAATATTTATAGCAACAAGTATAAGGCAATGATTATTCTATCTGGTGGAAGAGTCATAAATAAAAAAAAAGCTTATTTTAAGAGCCCTTATTTTGAAATTCAGACAAAAAAATGATGTTTTGATAGTTGTATTTTTAATTGCCTTGTTATTTTTTTTATGTTGAAGTAAATCATATTTAATGATTAATCTGCAGTTTTGAAGCCCTGAAAACATTTTCTCTTCCCTATAGAAAATATCAAATTTCACGTTTGTGAATGCCATTTTTATGAAAAATGAAATCCCAATATGTTTGGAGTGATATATCTCTGGCAAGCGACAACATCCCAAAATTCTTTTGGCATAAACTTATAGTATAACACTACCTGCCAATTAAAATTTATTTGTTTCCATGGGGCATTGTTATTTTACATTGTTATGTTGCCACAAAGTACAGTCAAAATGACGTTTATATCCATTTTCCGCTTTTAATATCTTATTTAAGCTAATACCCCAAAGTTTTTCTTATAGAATATAAACATGCACTACTAGAACAAGCTAAATAAAATAGTACTGCACGGAGATATTGTTGCTGTTAGTAGCTATAACCTGTTAAATTTTCAAATTTTCCAAAATCTGCAATAATTAAAGTAGTTTATTTCAAAAAAGCATCACAGTTGAATGAAAAGAAAAAAAAATACGCCACGCAATAATTGAACATATGTACAAAAACATGGAAAAAAAAAAAAAAAAAGTGGGGCCTCGTGATATTTTTTAGTAAAAAAAATGACAAAATTTATAAGAAAAGCTATGTCCATCATCGCATTTTTTCCCTAGAGAAAATGAAATATCCCGTTTCTCTTTCGAAAGAGGCGACAAAAAAGGGATATTTCCTTTACTCATAGGGAAAAATCATAGAAAGACGAAAGAGAAACGGGATCTTTCATTTTCTCTAGGAAAAAAATACGATGATGAACATTGCTTGTCATTTTTTTACTAAAAAATATCACGAGGCCCCACTTTTTTTTTCTTTCTCATGTTTTTTTACATATGTTCAACTATTGCGTGACGTATTTTTTTTTATTCAACTGTGGCGCTTTTTCGAAATAAACTACTTTAATTATTGCAGGTTTTGGAAATTTTGAATATTTAACAGGTTATAGCTACGAACATAAACAATATCTCCATGCAGTACTATATTATTTAGCTTGTCCTAGTAGTGTACTTTCATATTCTATAAGAAAAACTTTGGGGTATTATAGCTTAAATAAGATATTAAGAGCGGAAAATGGACAAAAACGTCATTTTGACAGTAGTTTGTGACAACATAACAATGTAAAATAATAATGCTCCATGGAAACAAATACATTTTAATGAGCAGGTAGTGTTATACTATAAGTTTATGCCAAAAGGATTTTGGGATGTTGTTGCTTGCCAGAGATGTACCACACCAGATATATTGGGATTTCATTTTTCATAAAGATGGCATTCACAGCCTCGAACTTGGACATTTTCTATAGGGAAGAGAAAAAAATTTCAGGGATTCAAAATTACACACTATTTATTAAATATGATCTACTTCAATATATAAAAAAATAAAAAAAATCAAAAAATACAACTATCACACTTTGTCTGATTTTCAAAATAAGGGCTCTTAAGAACTATTGCAGGTGTCCCATCTCTCCCACCTCTCTCCTACTAGTTTTTAAATTATAATGCGTTTAAATAAGAAAGAAAAATCGTGCACCAAGCATTCATCATGAAATCTCTTCTAACACTACATCACCTGAGAATAATAAGGTTCTATCTGTGTTTTTGAAAAAAAAAAAATAGCTTACCAATAAAGAAAAAAAAGAAAAAAAAAAAAACGTTCTATTTGTGTCTATGAAGGCATTTCTTGATTAAAAAAATATCATGTTATGATTGTAAGGTCTTATGTAAATTATATATAACATCATTTTGATGCAAAAAAGCCTTCATAGACACAAATAGAACCTATCTATGTGGATAAGTTAATTTTTTCAAAAACACAGATAGAACTGTATTATTCTCAGGTGACGACTAGCTGCCCTTGGCGACGAGTTTGGTCTCCCTTAAATACATACTACGCATTAAATCAAATTACTTTTATTCATAATTTATTTTAATTGCTCAGTTTTTTGCCAAAATAGAAGATTCTGCTGAAGAAATATACGTAGTTGTCATATACGCACCACATTGGCGCGATTGTAACAAAATGGCAATTATATGCCTCAAATAGTAACTCGGCTATTGTTGTTTATTTATTAAAAAACTGTTTATTTATTTTTATTTTCTTTTTTTAATAATTTAAATGTTTTTTTTTTTTTTTTTTTTTTTTTTTTTACAACTATTAATTAAATTTTTTTTATTTATTATTATTTCCTTTTTAAAATAATAAAAAATAGTTAAAAAATATGTATTCAAATGATGTTTGAAAACGAAGTTTTTGCCAAATTGACGCCAGGAAAAAAATAGCGCTAATGTGGTGCGTATATGACATATGCGCCGAAATTTTAATTTGAAACTGAAACGTTTAAAATTCGTGACTTTTATTTATTTTTTTTAGTAAAAAGAACAGAAAAAAATGATATTTTGAAGCGCCATAAGTGCAGTGAAAGAACAAAACATAAACAAACCTAATTTACCACTGCCTAAATCCTGCAAAAGGACTTTTACACAATGTCCAATTAAATGCGTTTCATTTGGGCGTTGCCATTAAACAATTAACAAATAATCGCGATTTCTGAGCCACATATATATATATATATATATATATATATATATATATATATATATATATATGTAGATAGATAGATAGATAGATAGATATTTAGACCGCTATTCTGACCTCTTTTATGAGGATTTATTAATAAGATATTTATTAAATAAAAATGTTTTGACAGACATTAGAAATGCCAGTACAATCTAAGATAACGTCAGAATGCAATTAGTGGCATCAACGGCAATGAACGGAATAGTTATTGCACTATGAAATGAATTATTCACAAAATTTATTCAGTAGATTATTGTTCATTTGCTCTAGGGCATTTCAGCTTACTCATTTTACTTACCCATCATATGTAGTATAAGGCAAATCTTGCAATCGTTTTGAAAATCGAAATTTTTTTTGACGGATTTACACGTTTCAGATACTGGAGATTCCGAAAAACATATTTTTAGAAAAAAAAAAATGCCGTCTGTCTGTGTGTCTTTAAACGCTCTATCTCCCGAACAAATTGAGATAGAGACTTGAAATTTTGTATGTACTAGTATGTAAGAATAGGACTATTTAATATCAGTAACCTCGATTATCCGGAACTATTTTTTCCCGACTTTTGAAAAATTCATTCTGAGGAAAGGTACATAAAAATTTTCGAATTTTTTATTTTAAGGAATGGACGTAAAAAGCAATAAAATGACACAAATTTTGCATAAAAAACGAAGTCGATCGGATTATTAGTTGCCGAGATATTTATTATCCTGTTTACCACATTATTCGATTTTTCATGACCCTGTATTTCTTTTAAATTTCAATTCAGAGGTATATTTTAATTTAAAAGGAGACGCTTAATCCAACTCAGTAAACTGTTAGTTAATATTATTATTATTTTTGGAGTTATAAGGATGTTTCTTTTACGCAGTTAGGTACTATTTGAGTAGTTTGTCTTTTTATATAATTTGTCGAAATTGGTACATCAGCAATTCTTTAATAGAGTATAATTAATAGAGATTAATAATTACTATGTATATTAACAATATTTAAATTTTGTTTTGGAATTGCAATGCACTGTATAAATAGTTTTCACATGTTTTATTTTCATATGCATATCCATGATGGGTAAGTATTAAGGTGGCTCCCAACGACTAATTTAAATTATAATGTGTTAAAAAAAAGAAAAATCATGCATCAAATATTGTTTGTGAAACTTTTTCCAATATAGTCAACTCTCCATTCTGACTGTTTTTTACGAGGATTTGTGAATAAGATATTTATTCAATAAAAATGTTTTGGCAGATATTAGAAATGTCAACAGAATCGAAGATAACGCCATAATGTATTTCGTGATTTATTAACGGTAATGAACGGAAGAAATAATGCAGCATAGTAGATTATTGTTCATTTACCCTAGGGCATTTCAATTTACTCATTTTTAAATTATAATGTGTTTAAATAAGAAAGAAAAATCTTGCATCAAGCTTTGTTTATGAAACTTTTTCCAGGATATTCAACCCTCCATTCCGACATCTTTTAGAAGGATTTATGAATAAGATATTTACTCAATATAAATGCTTTAGCAGATATTAGAAATACCGGCCTAATCCAAGATAACGCTAGAATATATTTCGTGATTTATTAACGGAACCTTACGAAATCTGCTAGTGATGAAATTTATTCATGGATTCATTTATTCATCATTTGGTATAGGGCATTTCAATTTACTTATTTTGAAACGATAATGTGTTAAGATATGAAAGAAAAATTGTGAATCAAGCATTGTTTACGAAATTTATTCCAACACATTCAGAATAGTGTAACAAAACTTCATCGTTGAATAAATTGAAAGATGATATCTAAATAAAGAATTTAGAAAACGCAACTTCAACGGATACATTTTTTCGGATCTGTTAAATTTAAAGTAATATTTCATGAATTCATTTTATCTAAATATATAAAATAATATAAATGCTTTCTCCTATTTAAAAAAAATATTCCTCAACATTATTAGTTCTAGTATTCATTGTAATGAAAACAACAACCGTATTACATAGCTAATACCCACCAGTATTTTAATTTTACACCCGAAGAAAAAAAATCCTGTATAGTAATAAATTCAAAAAATATATTTTTCAGGATCTGTTGAATTTAAAGTCATTTAAAATTTCTGGTCACGATCTGAAAATCCATCTTTTATAGAAAGAAAATTTAATGATTATTCATACAAGTAGGCTATCAAAGAAAAAGCAACAAGATAAAACATGGTTTGAAAAATTCAAGACTGAGATACGAGCAATCGTTGGGAAAGATATTGAACCAAAGAATGACGAAGTATTCAGATTTATTTTATTATACCGAGATGAAGTTTTCCCATGTAAGGCAGATTAACTCATATTTTTTCAAAATAAAATGAACAATAACTCAATCGTTAGAAAGAAGTTAGCATTCTTATCACGAGTCGCCAATATCTTATTCTTTTATTTAAACAAAAGTATAGTAAATTGAATTTTGATAGTACAGGTTTTATTTATTTATTTATTTATTTATTTTAACTGACGATATTTAGAGCTCTTAGTAGCTAATTTTAATAATCGGAACTGCTTTAAAATATATAAGGGGCCTCATGAAACCAAGGGAAAAAAGATTCCAAGAAAAAAAAAATAGTTCCCATCACCAGTAAGGTCTATTCCATGTGGCATGTTTGCTCGGCCGTCGAAAATGTTGTGCAAAGAGTGCAAGGTGTGGTGTGAGAGAACGGTGGTCATATTGAATGTGGTCGAATTCCTCATCGGGAAAGTGAATATGATGAATAAAACATGGCATTTTATCCAAATTGTTAATTTTGTCTATTTTCTGATGTTTTCTTCCCATGTACAGCGCTAATTTTTCCGCTATCGGGGGGTGATTAGAACTTTTATTTATTTATTAATTTTTTGTTGGAATCTTTTTTCCCATGGTTTTACTAGTTTATTTATTAAATTTTGTGTCATTCCAGTTATTAGAACCAGCTACCGGCGGCTCTAAATAGCGACAGTTATAATAACACCCTGTATTTTTATTTTACGACTAAGATTAAATGGAATTGCCTATTTTCATTTTTGCCTTAAAATATATATATGGGTGATTCTACGATAAGAGGTTCAAAAACATGGAGAATTCGGCCAAAAAGAAAAGTTTGAGTTTGATCAAAAACCTTTAAATTATGATTTTTGTCCCGTTTATTTACTTTTTCATATAAGGGCAAGTCACTTTATACATATTTTATAACTTTTTCTGGTCAGTTACTCGCTCCCCTGGCACTTATCGTGCCAGGGGAAATACGGCAGGGGAGAGACATTTTCGTGTAAATTCAAACTTTTTAACTGATTGAATTAGTTTTTCGGTTAATTGTGTATTTCACTTTAATTATTACTGTATTGTTTTATTAGGGCAGTAAATACAATTGAATTAAATGAATATTATAAGTTTTATGACTTACCAGGGGAGATACACGATCACTGTGCGAAACCACTACAAAATACGGTCGCGTCGCAACAACTAAAAACGGCGACGCTTAAATGGCTTGCGCGTTTAGTATTGCTAACTTCAAGCCGATAGATGTCCTTAAGCACTACTTCCAATATAGCCATCGTTGAATTTATATTTGTTTCAGCGGAACAAAATCTGACAGGGGAGAGACACAAAAAAAGCGGGACAAAAGTTAATTTTAAAAATTATTTGAAATTAACAAAAATATTTTATTTTTTTATTGCCGAAACGTCAGTGAAGGCTTACTTTGGAGACACGAAATTTTTTGGATTCTGTCTGTCTGTTTGGATGTTTGTCAGTTTGTCAGTCTGTCTGTTCCGCGATAACTAACGCAAAAAACACCCGATTGGCTTGAAATTAAGTGGGTATGTTAGTGAGGCACTGGGATTAAGCTGTATAGTTTTTTGTAAGATTTGATTCATTCGTTCGAAAAATATAGAATATTTTATTTTGCGCAATAATGCTTTTCTATGGCAAATCCAATCATTTTTAATTTCTTTTTTCTTGAGAGAAAATGTCACATTTCATTAATGGAATTCAATGATAAATGGATACTGAAATTTGCCGGTTAATTTATTCGTATTGTTTTGAAATTTTGTCTACAAATTTGTCAGATTTTTTGAATTATTACTGTAAATTTTGGAAATTTTTTATATATGTGTTCCAATAATATAAACTAATTTGTTTTAGAGATTTACTTATTTCAAATGTATTTATTTCATTTTCTTTATTTTCTCTTAATGGTTGCTAGGCAACCATTCATCATAATCCTTAATTTTATAATGTTATAAATTTGAATGAAATCAACGTCAAAACTGATGAATTAATGTGTTTGTATCTTTGTGTATAACTATAACATAGACCAGAAAAGAACATAGGCTATGTTTTATTAATTTTATTAACATATTTTCCTTAATAATTCAAAATTTCTTCTTTTTCATGCAGAATCAATAGCGATTTTTTAGATAAAATTTAACCAATTTCCTTTATCGTTGCCAAAAAAAAAATCAAAATATGAATTAATTTTTTAACGGCAATAAGTTTCAATTGAGCAATTTCCATTCGAAAAATTAAACTAAGAAAAAATAAATATGACGTCAGAATAAAAATAAAAATAAATGTAGAATTTTGTTAAATATTAAACACGGAAATTTGTTTCGTTAATAAGAATTTTTCTGACAAAAATGGGGGCATTATTAGAAGTAAAAAAAAAAAAAAATAATAATTATATTTTTAACAATTATTTCACCTGATAAAATTTGACGTCATAGTTGAAATAAAACAGGTATTTTATAGTAGTCGTAAAAAATATTAGAAACATGGATATCAATAACTCATGAATAATGACGTCATTGCCAAAACTTCAGTGAAGGTTTATTTTGGCGACACAAAATTTATTGTTTTCCGCCTGTCAGTCTGTCTGACCGCGATAACTGCCACAAAATGCAATCAAAACATATTTTTTGTTTGAAAAAATTTTTGTTGTTGATAATTTGTTGATAAAATTTTTGTTGCATATTTTTTGTTTTGAACAAAATTGTAAAACCCTAGATTACTGAGTTTACACTTTCAAAAGTTTCTGATACATCAGATTAAGTGTTTGTGGTGGGCAGGTATTTAGAAGTATGAGTATAATGAAAAATGCTTATTAAAACTGTTACTTATCCTTATAAATAAAAATGTATAAAGAAATACAAGATATACGATAACCATTAGCAAATTGATAGAAAGTTACAAATTTAAGTTTAATGAGATTACGGGGGGTTCAGGGGGGCGGAGCCCCCCTGAAGAAATCTACAATGTTATAATAAAAAACAAAAATAATAGATCATGAAAATCTCAGAATATCCTAACATAACTAAATCTTTAATTTAACGCTTTTGATGGCTGAAAACTTCTTATTCTTATTTTATTCTTATAAATAATTACGTAATTTGAAAATTTTAAATTAGAGTTTGCAGGAAGTTGAATATTACCCAAAGTGTGTTTAAAAAAAATTATGTGCAAAGCTGACGTTGAGGCTCCTGATCTGCAGATTTACTAGTTTTATAATACGTAAGTATAATTATTTAAATTCCAATTAAACATACTTTAGCTAAGCATCTGGCGGAAAAAATATATGTATTGTTTCAAAATTAAATTGAAACCGGCAAGGGGACATGCCAGGGGAGGGGACTTTTAAGACTTTGTAAGAAATTTCAGAAAAATGTGTTTAAATTAGGCATTCAATCCTGATGTTATTCAATAAAGTATATTAAGATAATGCGATTCATTGCAAAAAATAGCAACATATAGAATAAAAAATCTGTTTTAAACAGATTGCCGTACAAATTACCTCTTATCGTAGAATCACCCATATACCAGGATTTACCAAAAGTCTTGTCCTGATTACAATAATTCTTTACAGATTAACCATTTATGTAATAATGTACCTTGTTGTATCATTGGATAGGTCAGTTTTAGGAGGATTTTGTAAGTAAAACATTCAATTTAAGTCACAGCTTAATGTGTGCTTTAGTTTCACAAAACGAAATCATCCATTAATGTTCAACGAACCTTTCGACGTTGTTATAGATTCAACCATCCTGATTCAAAATCAATAAAGCAATGGTATAACAGGTTTAAGAAACAGGCAGCGTTGTTCATCTTCCCAGAAGTGGCAGACCTAGTGAAGAAGCAATTGTTGAACGCATTCGTTGACGGAATGCGGCGCTGTCTCCTTAAAAATTTTTTGGATCTGTACTGCACTTATACCGAACATATATTTTCTAAGGTATGTGTCTTACTTTCGAAGCACTTTTTTGAAAATATGAAATTTTTATTAAAGATGTGTATTTTTTATTTAAGCAGAATTTTACTCAATCGAGCACGAATTTCAAATATTTGCTTCTAAAGCCGCTGTGTGTGTACCAGGGATGTAGTGGAGGGTATACCCAGGTATACGCCGTATACCTTCTGGATTTTTTAAAGAAGCACCGTATACCCTATGTTTGTCAAGAAAGCTATAGTATGTACACTCTACAGTGTAAAAAATTTTACCCATTTCCTGCAGCGTCACTCTACCGCGTTTATAGAAAACGGTTAGTTTACTGTATTGTGAAGCATTCTTATTGGTCGAAAAAGACACATTCTATAAAATATGTGGAGTGATGCTGCAGCAAATGGGTCAATTTTTTAACAGTATAGAGTATACGCTCTGCCTTTTGCCTATACTCTATGTTTAGATCGTATATCGTCTGTTTTTCTACGACTACACTACTCGTGTGTACTGTAACAGAAGAGTTCTTAACGAACTCATGGCTGGAACTAGAATACCGCTTAGACATTCTTCGACTACCAAGGGTGTTGTACACGTTGAAATTTACTGAGGTAAGTGGTCGCATAAAATTTTATAACAGTGTTTACAATGCATCAAAAGAAACATATGCTTAATAATAACAATATGAGTACAATAAATGTTCATAATAAGGGCAAGATTTTTGGTTCATCCTGCATTATAGGTACAGATACTTGGTTGCCAGTCGCCATGTGGTAACGTTAGAGGGCGCCTTAAACTTTAGAGAAATTAACAACTATTTTTAACCGGTTTTTTTTGTATCCAATTAAATGCTTGAAAAAGCTTAGACTTAAATTCTTTAGCTCAAATTCTGAATTGTTAGGAGAGGTTAAGAAGCGCAAACTGAACCGTGTTCAGGAGTTGAAATGTTTCCCTCCCCACCCCTTGAACACAGTTCAATTTGCGCTTTGTCTAAGCTTTTACAAGCATTTAATTAAAAAATAAATAAATAAAAGGTTAAAAATAGTTGTTGATTACTCTAAAGTTCTAAAGTTTAAGGCGCTCTCTAACGGAATTTTTAAAAATTTATCTTAAAATTTATTTTCTAGGAAATACTGACATAAAGAATAGTTTTAGTGAAAACTGCAAACTTGACCAATTTTTCCGTTTTTTATAATCATTTGAAATTTGAACCTCCCCACCCCCATTGAATGCAGTTCAGTTTGCGCTACTTAACCACTCCCAATGATTCAGATTTTCATCTCAAAATTTAAGTTTATGTCTAAGCTTCTAAAAAAATTTAATGAGATAAAAAAATAACGGTAATAAATAGTTGTACGTTATTCCAAAGTCAAAAGCGCTCTCTATCGGCATTTTTTGAAATTTATCTTTATAATTTATTTTTAAGACAATACTGACATAAAGAATAATTTTAGTGAAAACCGCAAATCGATTGACCAATTTTTTAGTTTTTAATAATCATTTGAAATTTGAACTTCCCCACCTTCATTTAACGCAGTTCAGTTTGCGTTACTTAACCACTCCCAACGATTCAGATTTTGAGCTCAAAATTTAAGTTTATGTCTAAGCTTCTAAAAAAATTTTATGAGATGCAAAAAATTACGGTAAAAAATAGTTGTTCATTACTCCAAAGTCTAAAGCGCCCTCTATCGGCATTTTTTGAAATTTATCTTTATAATTTATTTTCGAGACAATACTGACATAATGGATAGTTTTAGTTAAAACCGCAAACGAATCGACGAATTTTTCCGTTTTTTATAATCATTTGAAATTTTGGACCCTAAACTTTAATGGCCCTTATCTCCTTCGGAAGACGTTTGGGAGCCTTAGTTTCCTATTTAATATTGTTTATCTTGATGTGTACTATCACCCCTTAAAGTTTTGCCCAAGAGTTTAGATGCACCCTGTATACATGCTTAAGAAATGTATTTTGCATTGTAACATAACCAGTAAAATGAACAGAACCTAGTGAACAAATTTTATTTTTTCAATATCTTAAAAACTTCTTAAGAAATGAGGTTTCTTTTTTTTAAACGCAAACAATGCAAAACGCTGTTTTCTAGAAAATGCAAATTAAGTTTTAATATAGCACAAAACGTCTGTATAAAGGTTCATAATTTGGCGATAACTTTGTTTCTAATTATCGCTGAACCAAAAGTAAGACAATTTTGGAATTCTAAATGTTTGAAATTTAATTTAAAAGAATAAAAATAAAAACGAGCTTTTATCGCAAAAATGGCGATTTGAGAGTGAGATTACAGATTTGAAATGTGTTTATAAATTCGTCTGATCATTTGTTTATACGAGTTCTAACTTGCATAAATAAGCTCTGATTTCATGCAATTGATACATATAATAGAGGTTTACTCTGGCACGTTCGATATTGAAAATGAAGTGTGTTGCATTGATAGTTCATTTATAGGAGCACTCAAAAAGTTCCGTTACGTTATATGGCGAAAAATCGTTTGCAATGTATTTTAATAAGGTATTTTCATACATACTGAAACTGATACACAATACTGTGTTTCACTACAAGATGGTTACTGCAGAATGTGGTGTGCATAATATTTATCGTTCATTTACAGATACACACGAAAATTTGACTGAAATATTCTTATTGTACTAAACGGTATCTTTTAATATGCCAAATTTCATGTCGTAACTCGATGGCTTGATAATACCGTCAAAATTAAGATTTGACGCCCGTTCTGCTTATCTCCTACCAAGATATGACGATTCAGACTAAAATGCTTTTTTTTGTAATAATGGGTATCTTTAGTGTGTTAAATTTTGAGGTATTAACTCAATGGTATAACACTATCACCATAATTAAGAATTGACGCCTCACTCTGCTCATCTTGTAATACTAAAATATGATGATAATGACTGAATGATAGCATATTGAAATATTTGTATTGTTATAATCGGTGTGTTTAATGAGGCAAAATTTCACGCCGTAGCTCAGTGACGAAATGACGTAGCTCAATGACGATACAAAATGGGGAATTAGCGTAACGTTCTTCTCGCATTGTACCCAGTGTTGAATCGAGACACTTTTCTCCGTGAGAGATTTCTGTGGCTCCAGGGGAAGCATTGTGGGCGAAACTGTGGGAGTTTTTGACCATTGGAAACACAAAAACTCAAGTTTTATTGCGGGGGGATATCATATTGCTCTGGGGACGAACGTTCCATCCGGGTCACCTCTATGAATTCAACACTAATTGTACTAAGTAGGGTACTAAGTTATGCCGAATCAGTCATTCTTTCATATACTGTTTAAAAATTTTCCTAATTTATTAATTTGTTTTGAAAGTGGATGAAGAAATAACATACATAGCATGATGTGACATACATAATATGATGTAAAATATTATGTTTATAGGGTTTGAATTTTATATTATGTCTTTTTTGTAATATTTTTTGATCTGCTCGGGTTTTTTACCACGAAACGCGTGGCTAGATCAAAATATTTTTTTTAAATACAGTCAAACCTCATTAACATGAACACGCTTAACGTGAAACACTTTTAACATGAACTGTTTTCGCAATCCCCTATAAACACGAATAAAAAGATTTGATACTGATAACACGAATTACTGTTTACATGAACAACATTTTGATTCCCCTTGAGGTTCATGTTAACGAGGTTCGACTGTACATCTTTTTACATTTAATTTGACACCAATTTGATCTCATAACTCAATAACGTGACATTGACATCAAAATGACGAGTTATCGTCCGCTGTTGCTTAGTATATCGTACTGAGAAATGACGAGTCAGACCAGTAATTCCCTAATATGTTCTTGATAAACTTGTCTTACATCACAATTTCATCACGTAACTCGATGACGATGTCAGTTATATCGTCACTGTTCGCTCTACTACCTTTAATTTAGTAATTTTGTTAAAAAAAACCAACCAACCAATAACAAGAACAACAAAACAACTTAATAACTATTCGATAATATAAATAAATAAATAAATAAAATAAAAATAAATAAAATCGCCGAATAACAGTATTGTTTAATATCTTAAATTTAAAAATATATTTACTCGATAAATTTCAAATTTCGAGGGGATCTCTTTAACTATTGCTGTCAATTCTAAGAAAGCGCAAATATTAATATTTCTTTTCTTATAACCAAAGTACTTTGACATGAATATTAAAAATTGAAAGAAAACTTTGTTGGAAATTACGTCAAATTTAAACGATACATTTAAAATGTCTTGTTTAAAACAATTTTTATAGCATTGCTAACAATATCGAGAGCAAAGACACAGTGAACTTTGTTTAGTTTATATTACATTTTTTTTCAATTTTTAACTGATTTTATTTTATCAAGCACGAAACAGCTTATAGATAGATGTCCCCCAGTAAAAGGAAAATGAATAGAAAACCATTTACAGGAAGATCGCCACTGGTTTCTAAACTATAACTCAATCTCCCATAAATCTTTTTAAAGTTGATCAAATTAACACGTTGTTAGAGTCTGAGGTGTCTCGCAAATGTAGTTCGTAGGAGCCTCCCCCCCAATTGTTTTTTACGGAACTATTTTTACTTTTTAACACATTTTTAGTTATCGTTTAAAGTTTTCCTCGTCCATTTTGAAAAATTCGACACAATAATGAATACAGTAGCTAAACTTTCCAGTATCTACTGAATTTAAAATGAATCCATTTAAAATTTCTGTAAAAAAAAAGCATGCATCACCTTTTTTTTTTTCTTTTTGAAAAAAAAAAAAAAAAAAAATGCATAGCTTATTCACGCGGGTAGATTACCAAAGAAAAATACATAGCGCATGACATTACATAAAAACTTATAGACTCTCAGATACGTGACGTCATAAAAAATGATGCAGAAAAAAAATAGAATGCCAACGATTCTAGATTTAGTTTCGTAATAGCTTGCTCAAAGTTTTTCATGTATTGAAGATTAACTAAAATTTTTCAAAAGAAAAACTGAACTATAACTGAAGTATAACTAGAAAAGAAAATGATTATTCTTGTCACGAGTTGACAATTCATTATTTTGTCATGGAATGAAAGGAGCAGTAAATTGAATTTTACAAGCATACACAAGAAAGTTATTTTACTTTGCGATTGTAGTTAAATACAATTACCCGTTATATTTGGTGTGAAAACATTTTAGGGCAATATAGAGAACAATTAAGATTTACTCCTGCTCTTTATCTCATACCTTTGGCTATAAGGGAAATAGCTTGGAATGAGGTGAAAAAATTGAGAATAATATACGAATGCAGATTAATACAAACTCCCATAACCGAACTAATGTATACTGGACTTATCTGGATATGTGAAAAATCTGGATAAGAGAGAGTTTTAATATTTTTTATTATAAAAAGAGTCATAAATGTATAATTATCAACAGACATAAACGCTTATTTTCCTTTTTAATTATATTTTTATATTATTTTTGCAATTATTATTTGAATTACATTTTAATACATTTTGAATTAAAATGTATTTCAAATAATCTTCAATTTTAAAGATTTACTACGTGAAAAAGAATCAATGTATTTATTAAAAATATGCTTATTGTAAAAGGTAATATACACAAGTTACAAACAGTAGTTTGTAAACAGCAGTATGAGTATTTGCCGTAGACAAAGTATTGTTGCATTGGCCACCACGATCCCCAAATTTTACTTCATGCAATTTTTTTTAAAACTTTATTCTATCTATACAAGAAGAAAATATTGGATTCATGGAAATTTTCGAAATCAGGTTTTCGACGGATTTAAACGTTTTATAGGTCAAAGAAGCCGAAAAACATGTTTTTTCAAAATGTCTGTCTGTCATTCTGTAAGTCAGTTTATAAGTCAGTCTGTCTGTGTGTGTATATGAGAAAAATTTTGTAGGTGCTCTATCTCAAGAAAGAATCCACGGCATTTCACAAAACTTTTAGTTAGTATTTGTTAGTATTTAGTTAGTATTTGATATAATATAATCCTGATTACGTTTTAGTGTAAATCGCTCATCAGGTGGCGCTGCAATGGTGCATTATATGTGATTATTGCAATAGCTCTATCTCACGAACTAATGCACGGAATTTCACAAAACTTCATATTCTGTGAGACATTGATATAAACTAGATATGGTTAGTTTTTGGTGTGTATCGTTTTGCAGATGGTGCTGCTGTGCAGCATTATTTACAATTACCACAATAGCCTTATCTCAAGAACTAGTGTATGGATTTTCATAAAACTTTATATTTAGTTAGTACTTGATATAAGATGATGCTGATAACGTTTTGGTGCAAATAGCTCAACAGATGGAGCTGCCATGGGTCATCATTCGTGATTATCGCAATAGCTCTCTCTCAAGAACTAATGCACGAAATTTTCTAAAACTTCAGAATCAGTTAGCACCTGATATAGATTAGTGTTGTTTAGTTTTTGTTGTAAAATGCCCTACACATGGCGCTGCTATACTGCATTTTTTACGATTTCTCAATAAATGTATCTCAAGAACTAATGCACGGAGTTACATCAAACCTCAGATTCAGTTAATATCTGATTAAAAAAATGATCCTGATTAGTTTTTGGCGTACAACACTTAACAAGTATCGCTGTTACGTAGATTTTTTAAAAAGATTTTGCAATAGCTGTATCCGAAAAATTAAATCACGGATTTTCATCAAACTTCAGATTCAGTAATAAGTTGACATAAGTTGTTGCTGACTAGATTTTGGTTTAAACCACCTAACCGGTGGCGCTGTTATGTTTCATTTTTCAGGAAGTAGTAACATACATATGATAGAAGAAAATTTTGAGATTTCCACATCTGACTATTTTTTTTTTGGGGGGGGGGGGGGGGGAGGGAGGGTTATTGAAGTATCAATTGCATGTACTTCCAGGTTCAACAAGCATGACTTATCTACCACCAGCATCCATGCAGACTTGCTGCACACTTTTTGGCATTCTGGCAAGAATTACATTACAGACTTGAAGTATGCCATAGCATTACAAAAAAAGAGTATAAATATGAGTGAGAAGTACATTCTAAATTTGAACGCAATACCTCTACATGCAAGTATATTTCGAATAAATATATTGTTTACATTTTGCGTAAACCTTTGAAAAAGGGGCATTTATTTTGACTAATCCAGCATATAAATTGTACTTTTAATTGCTGCATTAAATTTGTCTGTTTCGTTCTTCGCTCGATTCGCTGGCGATCTGCTACCTCAATCTAATGCGTCATTATAATTATGTCACAGAGAGTTGATTACCTTTTGCTGTACTGTTAATCTGAAAGTAACCTTTACAAAAAGGAATTGAATGTATAGCATGCAGTGTCAACTAAAAAAAAAAAAAAGTCGGAAATTGCACGTTAAGCGCACGGTGCTTTGGTACTATAACGAAGTTAAAAAAAATTCAGATCTTGTTGTTATAGTTTACAGTATTTTGGATACAGTATAGTATTCGAAATATTTTGTGTGTCTCTGTAAATACTATCTGCTTTCTATTATACAGTAAGTAACTTGTAGTAAAACTCTGCAACGTATACCAATTTCATAAAATGTGAAATAGTTTAATATGATTAAAACGCGCCCCAATAAATGTTTCCTCTTACATCATTAAGTAATGGAATTCTTTTGTGTGGCCCAGTAAATGAATATCAAATGTATACTCTTATAATATCAAAATAATACTCTTTGTACCACTTATTGTACAGAATGATGTTTTAGTATATACTTCATAGATGCACATCAATTTTATTATGTTCGAAAGAGTTTAGCATCTTTTAGTGACTTTTAGTTTTTTTTTCCCATTTTCCCACATGAGTAAAATGAATCTGGTTTTAAGTCTTGAGTCTATTATGATTGTCCTCCATTTTACTTACCCATCATACGTAGTATAGGGTAAGTCTTGCAATCGTTTTGAAAATCGAAAAACTTTTTTTGACGGATTTACACGTTTTCGATAGTGGAGATTCCGAAAAATATATTTTTAGAAATTTTTTTTTGCCGTCCGTCTGTCTGTCTGTCTGTAAACGCTCTATCTCCCGAACAAATTGAGATAGAGACTTGAAATTTTGTATGTAGTTAGTATGTAAGAATGGAACGAAGCCTATTTAATATCAGCAACCTCGATTATCCGGAACTATTTTTTTCGGACTCTCGAAAAATTCGTTCTGATGAAAGGTATATAAAAATTTTCGAATTTTTTTGTTCTAAGGAATGGACGTAAAAGGCAATAAAATAACACACATTTTGCATGTAAAACGAAATCGATCGGATTATTAATTGCCGAGATATTTGTAATCCTGTTTTTCACATTTTTCGATTTTTCATGACCCTGTATTTCATTAAAATTTCAATTCAGAGGTATATTTTAATTGGAAATGAGACGCTTAATCCAACGCAGTTAATTGTTAGTTAATAGAATTATTATTTTTGGAGTTATAAGGATGTTTCTTTTACGTAGTTTGGTACTACTTGAGTAGTTTGGCGTTTTATATAATTTGTCGAAATTTGTACATCAGCAGTTCTTTAATATAGCATTACTATGTATATTAACAATATTTAAATTTTGTTTAGGAATTGTAATGCGTTGTATAAATAGTTTTCACATGTTTTATTTTCATATACATATCCATGATGGGTAAGTATTACGGTGGCCCCCAACGACTAGTTTAAATTTATATTTAAGACTATGACTATAAATATTGTCCTATCTTCATTAAAGTTTATTTGGAATTCAAAGTGCGATCTTTTTTTTTAATACGATGTTTAGAGTTTTTTCGAGTTTTGAGGCGATATTTAATCACTTATAAAGGATTCCTATCTTGTTCTTGTACCTTAAATGTAATAAATTTGCCTGCAATGATTCTTGAAATTTTGGTGATTTTTTTGTATAACTTTTAGCTTTTTTTTTTTTTTTTTTTTTAACGATTTATTACGATTTTTTCGCATTAGTAGAACAAATAGGATTTCATTCTTGTAGCCCAATATGATAAACTTTGTTCTCTTTTCGATAAATTTTATTTAGAATGAGCATAGCGATTTTCAATGTTTTTCTTCATTCGTGAGATCTTTTGGGTATTTTCACATTTCGTGGACCGGGTAAGATCGGGTGTGTCATGTTGTCTATAATAATAAGAAAATAAGTTGTGCCTGAGTGTGTGTATGTGTGTGCTATGTTCAGAAGAGACCACTGCGCGCAGAGCTACAAGATTTAGAAGGAAAATACCTATGTGTCCGTAGTTATGCACCTCAAAGTCAGTTTTTTTTATTTTTTTTAATTAACCGACATATTAATTGAAATCCATAATGAATATGGCAAAATGGTGTGAAAAGTTGCAACAATGTTGTCCAAACGATGTTCCTAAGAATTTTAAGCGAGGAACATCGGATTTCGATAATCTTTTCCCCGTCTTTCGTGACATGCATCGAATTGATATATCTAAATAAGAAAGAAAAAAAAAATGTCGTATTAACGCTCTTAACTTTTAAAACAATATGTTAATTTTTTAGCTGATGATTAAGTTTGGAATTCGGTCAGACATTATTAGATTTAGGATAAAATAATAAGTTTTTAAAAAATCCATAGTACAAATATTGCGCCATTCTTTTGATTGAAAATATCCACTTATTTTGGGGTAGTGTTTCAAAATTTTGACACCATATATTAACTTTTTAACTGTTGTTTAAGCAAAATTTTGGCTTAGAAATAATAAGATTTATGGGTATAATAATTAGTATAAAAAAGAAAAATCTCTCAAGATTAATATTAAAACAGTCTTGGAGTCAGAGGTTTGGATTCTTCAGTAAAGGAAGATTTACTCAATAACTATGCTCTGATGCTATTTATACAAGTTATTAGCCTCCGATGCTATTTCTTTCAGACAAGCTAAAAATGTCGTGTCATCAGCCCTGAATTTTCTACTGAACCGATTTTGATAATTATTTTTTTAAATGAAAGCTATTTATTTGTAGTTGTGCCCATTTTAGCTATTTTTTATAGCATAGCACGGTAGTGCTATGCTATATTTATTTCCAATGCGACTCCGTAATGTTATTTTAATAGGGAATTTAACATTGAACGAGTTATTTACTAGACATTTTCCCACCTTTTGTACGCGCTGCCACAGATTTTCTTCGAAGCACCTAATTGAGTAAAAAAAATTCCTCTAATCAAAAAAAAAAAAAAAAAAAAAAAAAAAAAAAAAAAAAAAATGAAAATCTTAGTGATCAATGGACATATTTCCTGTAGCATTTAATAATTTTTACGTGATTTAAAAAGAAATTTTTTTTTTGTAAGAATTAAAAACGGCATATTTAAGACTTCATATTGGAAGTGAAACGGAGATTTTTAAACATTTGGTACCAGGGAAAAGAATTATTTTCAGAAAATAATAAATATGAAGCATGATTTTTGTAATAAAGAGATATTTTCTAATATTAATTGATGGATCAAGGCGATTTTTAATTGAAGAAATATAGAAAATTAGTAAATTAAGCTTTTTTCTATTTATTGTTTTTTCAAAATAATAGAAAATAACTTAAAAATATATATGTAAATAATGGTATTTGAAAGTGGGGTTTCTGACACATTGGCATCTGAAAAAAATCGCGCCAAAGCCAGTATATGATATTTGTGCTGGAATTTTGTACCTATACCACAATTTTTATAATGTCTTCGCCTTATACGTTCGAAGAAAATCAAAACAAATTAAGGTAAATAAAAGTCTCCAAAAATAATAGTATTAAAAAATAATAGTAAAAAATAATAGTATATCATCCTTGGTACGTAATGAAATTAGTAAATCTGCAGAACTAGGCCTTCAAACTCAATTCCTGGCAATTTTTTTAAGGCTAAACCGCAGAATTAACGACTAATTGGCGTAAGACTTTTCGGCACTGCAATAAATTAGCCAATTCTATCAACCTAATCATTCAAATATTTTTTTTTAATTTCCAATTTGGCGATTTTTTAAAATCTCTCCTCAACTTGTAACATTACAAATAATTAATCATTGAATAAAATTTAATTTTGAATTAATTTGTATTAAATTTATTATTCCTATGATTGTTAAAATGATAAGAAACTTACACGATTTAATTTTTAAAACATCACAAAGAGTTTCTGTTGAAAAGTAGCTATTTTTTTTTTATATTTCAAGTTAATATTTTTATAAAACTCTTTTGATGCATTATTTGTATGAAATTATAAAATGTAAACTCATTTGAAATATTCATAACGCTCTGTCCTTTGGCACAGATGTCTAATACTTATCACGTTGGCGCAATTTTTGCGAAAATTGATGGTGAAAATTTCGTTTTCAATAGAACAAAACAATTTATATCATTTTAAGGTACTTCTAGGTTATACCGTCAACCAATTTCGCCAAATTATACAAATCGCCAAACTATAATAGTCAAATTATACATGTTGACATAATTTTTATTTTAAATAACGAAAAAATAAATAATTAGTAGAATATTAATAAAAATATTAATAAAAAGTCGAAATAAAAATCACTTAATGACATTTTAAACACGTGAATCGCATTAATGTCATTGAATGTGACATTTACGATCATCCATTATTGGCATTTAATCTTATAGTTTGGCGATAATTTTTAGGTCGACGGGATAACCTAGAAGTACCCATTTTAAAAAAGAAAGTACAAGAAAATAATTTATTAATAAATATACAATGATAGCCGGGTTAGCATGTGAGACACATAATCGCCATTTTGTTCCAATCATGCCAACGTGTTGCATGCACAGTGTATGCCGCTGAATGCCCCTTAGGCATTCTCTTGAGCTCACCCAGCCCTCCACCCCCATAGTTCACTTCTAGCTATGGCCCTGGGTGAATTACATCAGTAATTGTGACACGATACCGCATAAAGAAGTCCTGAAGATGATACCCTCAGTTAATTTTGAAATGAGTTCACCTGAATGAAATAGTTATTAAAAAACTTGAGATATTAAACAAAAACATAATTTGCAGAACAAATTAAAAAAACCAAGATTTATTTCCTACACTCTTTAAGCCCGAGAAGGGACAGATATTAAGATAATTGATTTATTCATTTCGACATTTAATATTAAATTTTGGTAACAAATAAGTTAAACCAAGTGAACATGAAAAAATAAAAATGCAATTCAAACAATATGATACTTAACCACCCTAAATCTTAGATTCCGTTCAAATGAAATCGAAATAAATCTAAGACTTTTTTTTCAAACTCAACTTGCAAATTTGTATTGCAGATTTTGTATTATGTTTACGGTAAGTGTAAACAAAATGAATAGGCAATCAAAAAAGCAAATGTTCAGAAAAAGTCGGAGATTTATTTCGATTTCATTTGAACGGATCTAAGATTTAGGGTGGTTAAGTATCATATTGTTTGAATTGCATTTTTATTTTTTCATGTTCACTTGGTTTAACTTATTTGTTACCAAAATTTAATATTAAATGTCGAAATGAATAAATCAATTATCTTAATATCTGTCCCTTCTCGGGCTTAAAGAGTGTAAGAAATAAATCTTGGTTTTTTTAATTTGTTCTGCAAATTATGTTTTTGTTTAATTAATTTATTTCAATTAATTTATTTATTTTTATATTTTATTTTTAATTTTAAATGCTTTTTTACGATATTTCTTCAAAATGGTGGCAACTTAGTTTAGCTTTTCTCTCGATAATAAAAATTTATTTTCCATTATTACTTTCCACAAGTCAGAAACTTTATTTCATCTGTGAACATGTCCTCGCATTTAAAAGAAAAAGTTAATTGTTTTCGTAAAATTTAACCACAATAAAATGATTGCATATAATTATGCACTAATTGAGGTAAAAAAAAAATATTTACTGAGAAATAATATTAATAATGTAAATAAAATAACAGAAAATAATTTATGATAAAAATTAATGTCTAAAGCAAAGTAAGAAATATTTCAAATGAGGAAAATGATGGCATTCAGCAACCAGATAAAATGAATTTACAATATTATTACGGACGCCTTTTTCATATTACTAATAACAGTAACTTTTAAAATCATTTGAAGAAATAATGACGTCACTATTTAAAACATCGCATTTTTACTCATAACGATATTACATTTCAATATTTCTTTTCATTATGGACACTGAGATTGAGATTTTACTTTCAGATGACTTCAGTTAGTGAAAATAATGTCATAGTAAAAATAAAATTATTTTATTTTATTTTATTTTATTTTTATTTTTTTAATAAATCTATTTTTCTGTAGTGCATATAAAATAAAATTTCTGGATTTCGCCGGCACTCAGATTACAATTTTAATTGAAGATGTGCAAATATTTGCATGCAAAATTGTAAGTGGAAAACTTGACATTAAGTTTGGAAATATATTTATTATATATTGATTCAATAATGTAATTACTTTTGCTTTTTTTTAAAGCCAAATCGATCGGGTCTTTTAAACATTTCATTCGTCGAATTAGACGGGATTCCACTCGTTTTATTGTTAAAATGCATTTCCTTTTTCCCAGAGTCTATAAAAAAGCGTTTAGACTAAAGAAAAAATCAGTTTTTGATGAATCTAGTCAATGAAGAAGTAGCACGTCAAATTGTATCTCTTTATTATTCCGCAATTCCAAATTCTCAGAGAGAAATTGCTAATCAACTGGATATTTCACGCCGTTCTGTTTGCTATTATATTGATAAACACAAGAAAAATGAAGTTAGTTCATTGCACTCTAAACGGGGTCGCCCTTCTAAAAAACCTCTATCGTTTTTTTTTTTTTTTTTTTTTTTTTTTTCCTAATCGGAGGCGAAACTGAATTCTGCAATGGCAGTATCTACATTCAACTTGTTTTATTATTTAAGCCCTTCTCTACCTTCTTGGAATGAATTTTCCCCTCCTTCCGACCATATGATGAAAGAGATAAGCATGTTTGTGTAATTATTTTAGGTTTTTTTGTATTTCTATGTTCTAGGTAGTTTGTGAATGAAATACCTCACCCCTGGCTAACGCTACTTTATCCTAGGATTCAGTTGGATAAGCTTGGCTGTTGGGCCCTTGATACTAGGTTCATTTGGATAGATTTTCATTAAAAAATGTAAAATCTTAACCACCTCAGTCCTGAGCCAAATATTACGAGGGACCACTAAAACTAATTACAAAAAAATTACTATAAAACATCTCCAAAGACGTATCAGTCAATATACTGATGCTTATGATATGCACGCATTTATTAAAAATATTTAAATGTATTTTAGCACTTATAGAAGGATTTAAATTATTTTTAAGGGTGTTTTCTTTAGTATCGCTTTGCAGAAGACATCAAAAAGGAGGAGAGCATAAATTCGAGGGTATACGCTTCCGAAGGCAATGAGGTTTCAATATAAAGTTTGTTTGAAAAGATTTTCGATTAAAAATATTGTTACGAATTTTGTAAATAGTTAGTGTTTGTACTGTAAAATAATGTAAATAATCTTATTAAGCTCCATTCCTTTACTAATATTAGTTTTTGTTACATTGTCTCTGTTATCAAGCGAACTTGTCTAATATTTTTCAGTGTATGTCTATGGCAGATTGGCGAAATATTAAAGATATCGCCAAGTTAGCGTCACTTTTGACGACTAATTTTGGTCGCCAAACTTGGCGATATATTGCCAAGTTGGCGACAAACTTGGCGATTGATGGCGATGGTAACCCTTCCCTCTCTATGGTAACCCCATATAGATATACTGATACCTTGAATGTTGTTCCGCGGTTTTGTGGATTTTTCGAGAAGGTTGTAGAAATTTCCAGCACATGCTGCGAGCCTATATAAGGAGAGCAATACGAGCTGCTGCTGTTATTATTTATCAGTCAGTCATTGAGTGAGCTGCGATTGTTTCAGCAAGTTTGCTTGAGTTTTCTCTACGTTGTTTTGAATGTGATTTAGCTAGAGACATTGCTGTACTTGTACGATAGATTTGAACAGATATTTTTGAATATCTAGTAATATTTGTGAGTTTCGAAGACTCTGTTGTTCTAAAGATCTGTAAATAAATTATTTTCTACTTTTCTAAGAGACAAGAGTTTGAAGTTGTCTAACCATAAGATCAAAAGAACCCTATATACGCTGTAACAATATAAATCATTTTTCAGTAATTCTAGATAAGTTTAACGTATTATCACGGGCCCAGGCAATGTTCGGCAAGTCAGCTAGTTAACTAATGTATTTTTTAAAGATGACTAGGTAGAAGTGCAATATGTAGAAACAAGGTCATTCTCTTAATTCCAAATATATTATTATTCTAATGTTTCATTACATTTTAATATTAAAAAAATATTTTTTTTTATCACCATCATTAAAAAAAAGGACTTATATAGCAAATGGATAAATTGTTGTAAAAAAAAATATAAAAGGCATATTTTTTTTTTTTTTTTTTTTTTAACCTGTGTATAAAGGTTAGATCTGATCGCGTAGTATGGGGCCAAACAATACTCATTTTATTTATTTCTATGTACACTTAAAATATTGCTAATCTTTTGTAAATTCTATCATATAAAAATGAATACAGTAAGTAAATTTTACAAAAAGTTTTAAGTTTAAAATGAAGTCATTTAAAACTTGTGGGAATGATTTGAAATTTCTTTAAGAGAAATTTAGTGATTATTCACATCAAACTACCAAAGAAAAATAGGAAGATAAAACATTATTTATAAACTAACTCTAGGATACGTGGGTTCGTTAGCAAGGAATGTAAATAAAGAATGGCGAATAATCTGGATTTATTTAATTCAGTTGAGTGGTGATTTTACACGTTTTAGAGGGCGTGTCAGCTCATGCATATTTTAAAAGGGAAGTGAACAATACATTTATTACACAGAACGCATTTTATTTTCGTTTTAAATGTTTGTAGGAAATACCGGGTCTAGCAGGTACAGTTTATAGTTATTTATTACTTTCTTCTATCTTGAATAGAAGAAAGTATTGTAATCGAAATTTTTTTTTTCGACTTCCGGTTTTCGACGGATTTACACGTTTTAGGGGTCAGAGATTCCAAAAAACATGTTTTTACAAAATGCCTGTCTGTCCGTGTGTCTGTGTGTCTATGTGTCTGTCTGTCTGTGTGTATGTCGCCATTCTACCATCAAAAAGTGTGTGAAGTTATGCATAGAATTGAACCAAGGTTTTGTGAATGTTTTTGGCTGTGGCAAGCAGATCCTCCTTCAGTTTTGAAATATTCTGCCGGAAGGGGGCGCTGCAATCGCGATTTTTGTGCCATTTTCAATATTGTACCGACCAAAAGTACATGAAGTTATGCATCGAATTTAACCAAATTTTTTGTTTAAGTGTATGACTATGGCTAGTTGTTCTTCCCTGAATTTGAAAATAATCCGTCGGAAGGGGGCGCTGCAATCGCGATTTTTGTGCCATTTTCAATATTGTACCGACCAAAAGTACATGAAGTTATGCATCGAATTGAACAAATTTTTTTGTGTAAGTGTATGGCTATGGCTAGTTGCATCGCCCTGAATCTGAAAAAAATCCGCCGGAAGGGGGAGCTGCAATAGCGAATTTTATGCCATTTTCAATATTGCAGCGCATAAAAGAGTATGAATTTAGTTCTAGAACGGAACTAAATTTTTTGTATATTATTATATTTTGGTAAGGCAAGTAGGTCCTCCCTGAATTTGAAAAAAAAATCTGCCTATCATTCTATTGTCCATCGGCTCGTGCAGAGACGGAAATTCGTTTTTACTCCGATTAATTGATTGAAGCAGAAATTTAAGATGAAAATCAAAGTTGGTATGGCATTGAATTAAAATTATTAAAGCATTAAAATGAGTAACTATTTTTTTAAATATTAAAATGTACTTATGAGATAGAAGAAAGTTTTCAGATTGGCACGTCCAACTAGTTTTTATTAATTTATTAAGTTTTTTAACAAAATTTTACTGCCTTTTTAAAACACAGACATTTGGCTATAAGTACCCGGAGTTCTAAGATTGTAGCTTTTGTAGTTTATGTTTAGAGGAAATTTAAAGTAAGATAGAAATGTGTGCCAATCTACTCTGTTGCGGGGCAAGTTGCCTGTACCTGTGGGGTAAGTGGTCGTCCTTCCAGGTGGTCCTGAACCGATCCCTTCAGTGGGAGAGGAAACCGGGAGCCCGGCTCCACTCGTAGTAAACGATGCTTGACGGGGTTTGGTCAAGAACGATTCACTACTTTCGAGTGTGACTAGTTTACAATTCCGGTGGCACGGGTAAGGACTGTCCGCGTCAGTATCTTGAGAGCCTGACGTTCAGACCCTCGGAGCTACGGTTCTTATAGTAAGCCGTGTAGTGACGGGCATAGTCCGATTCCAGAGGCGGCCCTTAGAACTTAGATATCTTGCGTACGGCGTGGTGACTCTGAGCAAAAGATGGTTAATGTGATGTGACCTCGACCACCAGTTGACTGAGAAGGGGCCTAAATAGAGAGTACGCGCCTTGTAGAGCACGACGTAGGGACTAGTGTCGGCACGACTCGCGGGATCGGCATGCCGCAACTCCCGGAGTTCCTGTCGGAAGAGGCTTGGGCAGTGTCTGGCATTTTTTTTCGCCAGGAAATTCAGCCCCAAAGTCCGATGCAGTTGGGCCAGTGCCTCGGTGGTCACCACAATGTTTTCAAGGTGGGAGAAGAATGGTGGTATCCCCGATTTACCAGAGAGCGGTCGCGAATTGAGGCCAGCATGAAGCTGGTTGCTCCTTGGGCCATCCACCCTGGGAGGGGATCGGTAGGCAGGCTTATTTCCAGCATCCACCGTTGCAGAGATTTGGGCCGGAATCTCACCGGTTAATGCTGTGGTGCATTGATTCTCGGAGGAGCTCTCGATCCGATCGAGGTCTGGCTCGTCTTTTTCGTGACTAAAGCTTTCTGTACCCAGTGATTCAAACCTAGCAGTTTCTAAAGATAACTTTCACACTACTAATCCCCAAGCCGGAAATCGCTTTGGACTTATTTGAAGACGGTTTCCTCCTGCTCAGGGATGGCTATAGATACCTTCGTCTTTCTTGTAGGAGTCCTCATTGCACAAAGAGGGGTCACTTGTGCCTATGAACCGGAAGGGCTCCAAGGTAATATAGTGGGTGGCGGGGTCTTGTTGGGCTTCATACAGTGCCCCGGAAGGAGCTTTATTTCTCTAGTTTGATGCTAATTTTATTGTTTTTTCACATTTTCTGATTCTAGGCAAGTAATGCAATTTCTCTATTATAGCTAAATAATATTAGTGTAACATTTATTTCTTTTTATACTGTTCGTTCAATGGAAAATAAACTTTTAAATGATGCATGTTTGAAAACGCTAAATGTTGTGAATTAGACGGTAGGTCACAATTTTTGTAATGCCAACATTACGGGCAAAGTCACTACAAAGAGGTATATCAAAATGGGCCTATGGCTACTTTGCATAGAAAGTTTTATTCATCGTTCTTAACAAAATACTACTCAAAATTATTTTCTTTGAAAAAAAAGAAGACAGACCTGGACAGTAAATTCTGCAGAGAAATTCTTATGTAAATTTTAAAATAACATTAAAAAAGCCAGAATAAGCAAATTATGAGCAGAATAGTTTCGGTACCTTTTAGAGTCCCTCAGTGCATTTTGCACTGTGGATGGTACGCTAAAAGCTACCGAAACAAATATGCTCATAGTTTACCTATTCTGCAGTTTTTAATGCTGTTTTAAAATTTACATTATTCTGCGCTAAATCGCATATTAATAATTATTTAGAAAAAGGTTTACTCTCGACATTTGCTGTCTGCATGTCTGCTCAGAGAAACTGTAGTCCTTCACTTGTCATGCTGATACTCATTACTATTTGATTTATCTTGTAATGTTTTAATACTTAAAATACTTCAAAGTATAATACTTAATGTGGGTTATTTTAACTTATGTTGATCAAATATACATCCTTAATCAATGTGATTTCTTTATTCTCCTACGCTGGGGACTTTACCCAGCTAGGCGGGTAAAGAAGCTTTTTTGTAATTTTTCTTTTAAAGTAATGTATAAATTAAAAAATAAATAAAATAACAATTGAAGCGAAAAATTTTTATAGTTAATATTGGTATTTTTTTTCTAGAACTTTACTAATTAAAAATATATCATAAAAATTCATCAAACCTTAGATTTATCAGTTTATTCTTCTTTTCCCTACCATCAAAAAAAATTTTTTCATTAGTTATGTAGAACAAAAACAATGACAAATGATTTACTTTTCTTGAATTAAAGAAGAAAAATTAGAGTCTACTTTAGAAAATGTATTCAAAAAGCTAAACAAACGTGCCCAAAAAAGAAATAAGTCATTAGGGATTTAATTTTTTTTAAAAACAAAATGCAAGTATATAGAGAGGGAAAGAAAAAGAATGAGAAAAATTTTCTGAGTTTATTCTGGTTAAAAAATCATTTAAAAATAATGAAGTCAAAATCTACATGGTTTAATTCGTCATTTGGGACCTAACGTAATCTTCTTATGCCTTCGAAATTAGAATTTCAAATGCATGATTTAAGCAAATGCTTAGAATAAATGCTCTCGATTTTACTGAATGACAATTCTTTTTTTTTTGAAAACCTTAAAAGAGGCAGAACGTCTTTTAAAAAATTAATAAATCTAAATGTTATAATACACTGGCCTCCAAAAGTTAAAGCACAACATGTTTTTCAAAGCTCACCAGAAAAAAAAATGGGATTTAGATTAAACTTCATAGTTTATATGAATGACAATAATAAGCTTTAAAAAAACTTACACAAAAATTACAGCTACCACTTTTATGTTATCGAAAAGAATAGGTATTTATGAATGAGAGAAAAATATGCAATTATGAAGCTTTCGTATTTTCGCGTGTAAGTTCTGTTGTATTTAAACTATTGTTGTCAGTTTTGTTCACAACAACCAGTAGAGTCTAGAAATATCTAGAAGAATTCGTTTGCCCGATTCATTAAGGTGGTGGGTGGTAGGATGGATGGAATGAGGTTACAGGCTGATACTGCGATATACATCAAAATCTAATAGCAATAACTTAACTGAACTTTAGACTGAATCTGAAGCTTTAAAAAAATTGTGAATTACTTCTTGAGATAGAACTATTGAAAGAATCGAGAAAAAAAATCAACATAGTAGTGCTACCTGTTGAGCGGTATACCCCAAAAAACTAATCAGCTTCATTTCAAGGTCTATTTTAATTTAAAATTTATGAAATTTCATGTTTGTAAGTGGCCCTTCTCTTAAAAAGGTTGTGTACTCCTATAATCGTTATTTATTTTACAGTTAAATAAAAGTGAAACACCTCGAAAAGATTATTATTTATGCAATCATTTTTCTCGTAAAGGATTTGCTATTTTTTTGCAAACAAAATCTAGAGGTGTTAGTGTGTGTTCCTTTCTGAATTAATTCAATTTATTGTACAGTTATATTACATCCTCTCTACATTATAAAGGACAAACATATTTGTGCGTAAAGCATACGTTCTTCTGCGAATGACAATACTTTCAAATTTTAAATGAAATTTCAGTTTTACAATTTTCGATACTGCAAATTTTTAAACTTCTAAATATCGCACATTTTCAGTTTTTACACCATCGTAAAGGGAAAAAATGCGGACATCACAGGGATTCAGATATGTTTCAGATACACCTATTCTTGAAGGAAAACAACAATCATTTTCAAACAATTAACAAAAAAGAAAAAAAAAACCTCACTATGTATCTTGAAAAGAAGCTTTTTTACTGTAAAGAAATCTCCTTTTTGCGAATACGACCAAAATACATTAAATGTTATTTATTAATTTATAATAATTTGGGAATTTCTAAAACAATGTTACTTGTTAAATAATATAAATATTTTTCTAAAAACTAAGAAAAAGATCTACAACTACTAATTTTTAAAGTCAATTTCCACGAAAGATTATTTTTTGAATTGTATGTTAATATTAAATAAATTTTCTAATATATCTTCAGAAAGTAAGGAAAAACTCTTGAGAAGGGATTTTTAATAATTCGTAATTTAGAATATAAAGTGTTTAATCTAAATTTCTAACATAAAATGTTTTTTATTTGAGGCAAGCTATATTTAATTAAATGTAAACAAATTTAGAACAAACTCAGTCGTAAATGACTTTGCTCTTATGATCGCATTAAAGAACAAAGAACTCTTTAGCGTGCTTGGAATTCGTTAAATGACGGTTTACTGTGACAATTGCGTAAAACTGCGAAGTTTCCATTCTGTTTCAGTTATAATGTCCGCTAGTTATGCAGATAGTATCTAGAAAAGTATTTGGATGCTATGTACATATTCTTTTTGGTGCATCTAAATGACTTATTGTGGATATTACCTCCTTTTAGTGTATTTACAATACCAGGTTTACGAAACGTGTTTGATAAGATATAGAGAATTAAATATTTTTAGTATCGATAATTTATCTAGTGGTTTACTATTGCTTTAATTTGTTACTTTCTTCTATCTTTACAAGAAGAAAGTATTGGATTCATAAAAATTTTCGACTTCCGGTTTTCGACGGATTTATACGTTTTAAAAGGTCCTGAACACATTTTGACTATTTTTAGAAAATGTCTGTCTGTGAGTCTGTCCGTCTGTCTGTCTGTGATTCTGTCCGTCTGTCTGCCTGTCTGTCTGTGAGTCTGTCTGTATGTGACAAAAAATTTGTGGGTGCTCTATTTCAAGAACTAATGCTCGAAATTTAATAAAATTTTATATTCAGTTAGACCTTGATATGAATTAGTGCCTATTGGTTTTTGGTGAAAATTGGCCTGCAGGTGACGCTGCTATACTACGTTTTTCATGATTTTCAAGATTGCTATATCTCAAGAACTAATGCACAGAATTTCACCAAACTTCAGATTCTGTGACCCCTTGATATACATAGACGCTGATTAAGTTTTGGTGTAAATTGGCCAGCAGGTGGCGCTGCTATGCTACGTTTTTCATGATTTTCATGATAGCTATATCTCAAGAACTAATGCACAGAATTTCACCAAACTTCAGATTCCGCGATACCTTGCGATACATAGCCGTTGATAAGGTTTTGGTGTGAACTGCCCTATAGGTGGCGCTGCTGTGCTACATTTTGCACGATTTTTGCGATAGCTATATCTCAAGAACCAATGCAGAGAACTTCATCAAATTTTAGTTTCTTTTACACTAGAATATATAACATAATTAGACGCTGATTACATTTTGGTATTAACCTTGCAACAGGTGGTGCAGCTATGCTGCATTTTGCACGATTTTTTCGATAGCTGTATCTCAACAACCAACGCACAGAATTTCATCAAACTTCAGATTTTGTTACAAAATGACATATAACATAATTACACGACGATTGCGTTTTGTTATAAATCTTTCAACTGATGGTGCTGCTGTGCTATATTTTACACGGTTTTTTTTAAAGCTAGCTATATCTCAAGAACTAATGCACAGAATTTCATCAAACTTCAGATTCTTTTACACCATAACATAATTAGACGCTTTTTTACGTTTTGGCATAAATTGTCCAAGATGTGGTGTTGCTGTGCTACGTTTTGCAAATTTTTTGTTATAATTATATCTCAAGAACTAATGGACGAAATTCCATCAAATTTCAGATTCTGTTAGGTCTTGACATAAGTAGATGCTTATTAGGTTTTAGTATAAATTACCCAACATGAATCACTACTAAGCTCATTTTCTCAGAATATTAATTAAATTTTGCGTTTTAGGCTTTTCGGATACCAGAATCTCAGTAGGCTAGGTCAAATGTTCAAGTGAATTCGATAGTGGATAATTTTGGGGTCACCACGTTTTTCTTTTTTTTAATTTTAAAATGTACTTATGAGATAGAAGAAAGTTTTGGGATTGACACATCTAACTAGTTGTTTATTGTTTTTTTCATTTTATTATTTATTTTTTAGTATCGATATTTTATCCAGTGGTTTACTATTGTTTTAATTTGTTGTTTATTATTTGTTTATTGTTTTCTTCCATTTATTATTTATTTTTTAGTATCGATATTTTATCCAGTGGTTTACTATTGTTTTAATTTGTTGTTTATTATTTGTTTATTGTTTTCTTCCATTTATTATTTATTTTTTAGTATCGATATTTTATCTAGTGGTTTACTATTGTTTTAATTTGTTGTTTATTATTTGTTTATTGTTTTCTTCATTTTATACATTTTAGTTTGTATTTTTTTCTTTTTATTAGGGTTTCGTTCATCTGACGAAACCCTATTCGTCTCTGTTTTCTGTCTGTCTGTCACAGAGTCCGTACACAAAAAACTAGATATGCCAGAGAGTTCAAATTTTGTGTACTTACAACTGAATACTTCTTGTCACACAATAAATCATAAAATTTTGAAAAATACTTTTATTTTAATTTAAATATTATTTTTTAAATCCCATCAGTTCATTTTGTTGTTGTTTTTCCTTTTCTAATTGTTGCACGCAAGTTTAAATAGATATAAAAATGATTTCATTTTTTACCCTTTTTTTAAAAAAGAGATTGAGTACTTCTTTTGCCATAATTACAAAATTGGTATTACAAACTACAAAAAAATTAGTACCTGAAAAATAAATTGAGATACAGATTTTAAACAAAATGCATTTAAAAGTACATTTTTTTCCTATACAATGGTGTAAAAATTGAAAATGTACAATATTTAGAAGCTTAAAAATTTGCAGTAGCGTAAATTTTTAAATTGAAATTTCATTTTTTCTAACTGTTGCGCGCAAGTTTAAATAAAATTATTGTGTATGTAACATAAATTAATGGGTTAAATAGATCACGTAAAAACGTGCTTATTTGTTTTTATTTCATCATATTAAATCATATTTATCCGCTACTTTGACACGCGAAAGGAAATATTTTTATAGTTATTAAATTATTAGTCATTAAATTTAAGAACCGCCTCTGGTGACCAGTTCGGTCTCCCTTAAATTTATGCTAAGCTTCGCAATATTTTACTTTTATTCATAATTTTATTTACTTGCGTACTTTCACTAAATCTGCAGATTCTGATAGAGAAATCAACAAATCTATGTGATCAAGGCAACATTTAGGGGAAAATTCTGCTAATATTCTGTTCTGGTTGGCGCGATTGGCGAGAAAATACCAAAATAGCGCCGAAAAATCGTTTCTCATTTGTTAATTTAATGAGAAAATGTGTTTTGAAGGAGATATTAAACGAAACCTTCTGAGCGATCTCCGATCACACTTACCCACTTGTTTAATACTTGGCTCATGATAAACTGCTAAAAGTTCATGATGATAAAGGTATCAAAAACGTATGTTATCTAAACACGAACGAAAAATCTTACATCAAACCTAGATTATTAAATACTTTCCAAAAGTAACAGAATATTTCTGAGAAATTTTAATTTTTTTCATAGAATGAAATGACATTTGAAAATAAGGAATTTAAAAAGTGTACATCCGAATAAAAATTCATTTTCAGAAATTGCTGCCTACATGCAGTCGTATGTGCAAATTCTGTTCTGAAGCCCTAAATATAATTAATAGAATTACCGACCACGTGTATTATAGTTCTGAACTTTAAAATATTTGATGACGAATGTTGACCAGGTTTTTTTTTTTTTTTTTTTTTTTTTGTTAAATGAATTCGCTATATAGATGTAGGCTGTGATCAATTATAAAAAGAAATGCTTTTTTAAGAATTTTATTTATTTCGTGTAGAAGTATAAAATTAAAATTTTCCATACAAAAATAGTTAGGGATGATGTCTGAGAGCGTTTTAAAGAAACAGTTTCTACATAACTATCTTCGTGAGTGAGGGCGAGCCACATTGAATTAATCATCCAGTTATCCATACATTGGCACAACGCAACTGGCGAAGAGAGCACATGAAAAAATGAATGATATCATATATGCGAAATTTTCTGTTACGCCTTAAACAATTAAGGGGATTTTGAATTTAATGGCAGGCTAACCAGAAAATAGCAATCCTAAAAAATAAGCAAAAAAGAATTCGAATGCCAAATCGTACGTTAGGAGCAATGTTTTAAGAATATACTGTGGAAGACAAAACAAAGCGCATGTCCATAACAAGATTATGATTTAACGAGGAAGTAAAACTCAAACATTAATCAGAGAAAAGAGATATTTTTACTGACCGAAAGCAAAGTCAATCTTTATTCTTTTTTTTTTCATTATTTCTAGAGAGGGTGAATAATTATCTAAATGAATTCTCTTTATCTGAGAGCCGCTTTAGTGATAAAAGCAGATGTTAAATATGCTTTCTTTTGAAGGAAAATTATTGTGGGAAGGAAAGAAAAGTTAAGATAAAATGGATAAGTAAATAAAGATTAGTTTTAACTGTAATTTAGAAAAATGTATTATTTAAGAAAACTATATGTGATTCTATATGACACCACGTAATACACTAAATGTTGGATAAGTTTAGAAAAGAAAAACATATCGGAAAAGAAATTTCCATGAGCTGTCGACTGTAGACAGTCATGTCACGCAATTCTTTTGTGCATCTATGTACATAAACGATACTTACTGTACTCCATAATCTATAGAAAATATGTTTTAGTGTACTCCAGTACTCCTTTTTCTTCATTATGCTTAAAATATCATACCATCATTAAAGTGCATGCATTTGATTTTCAATATACCGCATAATGTAATGGTATTCTTTCGTGTACCCTGTATACGAACTATACATTACAGGGTTGTTTGGTTAAAACCAAGTTGGTTTAAACCGTGGTTTAAACCATGGTTTTAAAAAATGTTTTTTTTTTAAAACCATGCTGGGTTTTTTTTCATCGTTTTTTTTTATGTTTTATTTTACATATTGAAAAATGCAAAATCCAAGTTATGCAGAAGCCACTAGCAAAGTTGTAGAAAAATGATGAATTAATAAATTTCTAAAATGACAAATATTTTTAATCAACCCAACTTTTCGTATAAGCTATAAATGTACATGGCAGAGTAACCAATTAAAAAAAAATAGCTGGTTAGAAAAAAATTAGTTTTCTTTCTTCCTTTCTTTTAAAGGATTATATATATTCATATATATATATATATATATATATATATATATAATCACTAATTGTAAAACATTTATAGCCAGAAGGGCAGACTCGAATTAAAAATGCAGTTTTATTATTTAAATTGCTTAATTAGTTAAGATTTACTAAGGATTTCATCATTCTTCGAAGCATCGAAAATGACATTCTTAAGTAATTTTCTCCATTGATTTCTTTTTGTTATGTATGCTAATGAATAATTGGCAGTTTTTTTGCTCTGTGTTTATTGGGTTAAACCTTTTTCATGCATTTTTACATGGTGAATGGGGATTTTGCATTATGATTGTATTCTGTTACTAACTGGGTTGGCATAGTTTAAACCAATTGGTTTTTTAGAACAAATCTTATGTAATATTTTCTCATTATTGTAATTTAAGTGTGTCAAATTATTGCATGTAAGTAATTTCTATTTTTAAGTTTTATCTCAGCAGTCACCATGAGACATAGTGAGTCTAGTCTAGGCCATGTTAGTATGCATGTAGAATGCAAATTTCATGCAATAATGAACATATCTAAAGCTATAAAGAAAACAAATTACGTAAAGTTGGCAAAGGCATAATTGATTAAAAATATGTAATATTAAAAAAAAAAATGTTTTCCTTTGAGAAACGCAGATTTACAGTTAATAACATAAAATGACTTTTAAGATTTCAGTCAAACTCTGTAAGAAAATTTTCTTGATTGGGCAGATTATCTTTTAAGAATTAAAAAATCTCAACATATAAAGTCGAATAAGAAGACATTGAAAAATTTGGTGCTAGGGAAGCACCTGTTTACATTTAATTAAAATATGCAATAAGATATATTTAAATCTTCTATTGCATAACCAAATCCATTACTTAGATCAGCCAAGAAAATTGGGGAGAAAGGGACAAGGCAAGGTTTGCTTGAGACATAATAGAAATAAAGTCTCATAAAAATACCTAAAAAGATATAATCTTTTGTTTAGACATTTAAAAGTACTAAGCGTTAAAATATAGCGTGTAGTCTGATGGCCATTTAAATGCTTTAGTGGAAGACAGTATTTATAAAACTGCTTTATATTTTAAGACCAATGTTTTCTTTAGTCTAAAAAGCTATTAAATAGGTATTTTTGTTTATTTTATAAATTTTGTTTGTCGCCTTTTCTCTCTCTCTCCTTTAACTTGGTAGTTTTAGAGGAGACATGCCAAATAGCAATACACAATACATCTTAAAGTGTGTAGATTCTACTGCTAAATTCAAATCATTTTGAAAATTCTTTATAAAAAGCTTTATTTTCAATAAAAGATATTTCATGTAGTCTTTTAACAGAAAAATCAGACATCTCATATAACAAATATTTCAAAGAAATTTTTTTCAATAGCCTTCTGAAAATAATATAGAAGTTTTATTTATGAAACTGCATCATATATTTATTTATAGTGCTAATAATTAAAAGATTGTATATTAAGATTTTCAAGGTATCAATGTTTCATTATGTGGAACATTTTATTTATGAAATAAAAGACATAGCTTTTTCTAAAAATGTTTAATATTTAAATGATTTCAATTTTCTACATAACTAATTGTATATTAAATAATTACATTGATTAGAATTACTTTTAAATCAAGTTATTACTGATATATTCAAAAATATTTATTTTTATTGATAAATATGCATGTATATGTAACAGGAAATCATATTAAAAAAAACCCGGTTTAAACCAAAACAACCATGGTTTTTTTTTTTTTTTTTTTTTTTTTTTTTTTTTTTTTAAACCCGGTTTTTTACCAATCCTGATAAATTCTACTTACACTATACTCCTGAGAAAACATGTTGTAGTCAACTTCAATGATTCCTATCAACTTCATAGTGTTTCAAATATCATAACATCAATAAATGCACTATAAACAAGGGTTTCCTCGTAAACCATAATTTTGTGTATCCCTGTAAACGAACTATGCATACTAAATACTTAATTTTGAAACATTAAAAATTCTATATTAAACCTAAATTACATGTCAATCTGAATATATTTAAGAGAATTTGAGCACGAAGGACTTTTCCGCTTTTTAACTTTGCTAATAAGTGTAAAAATAAATAAATAATAATAATAAAAACTAGAAAACAGTAATTTTGTTTTTGTAGAATTTAATATCATCACAGGTGAATGAATGAATGAATAAATAAATAAAATATATGAATATAGATATAATTTTTTTTCAGTTTTAAGATATAAAATGCAGTCTTTTTGACACTTTCCAACAAAGTTAAAACAAGTTGGAAATTGCACGTGAAGCGTAGCAAATAAGGTGCGTTCGTAAGATAACGAAGTTATAAAAATATTTAGATCTTGCTGATATAGTAGATAGTACTTCGGATACAGTATAGTGGTCGAAATCTTTGTGTTCTTGTAAATATACAGGAAGTAATTTTTATTACAACTCAGCAACGTATATCATATTCATAAAATGTGAAAGAGTTTAATATAATTAAAACACGCTCCAAACAACGATTTCCCGTATAGCATTATGTAGTGGATTACTTTTGTGTGGCCTTGTAATTTAATAATAAATATTCTTTGCTTACAGAATGTATATTTTAGTATATATAAATATATGTTTCGTAGGTTCATGTCAATTTTTTTATGTTCGAATGAGTGTAACACCATTAAAATGCATTTGAAACATTTTTTTCCCATTGACCGTAATGTAACGGAAAACTTTTGATTGTCCCTGTAATTGATGTATGCGTCCGATTTTCATAAAATTTGAAATGACTCGACAAAATTATGCAATAATTACGTATTTTAAATTTCAAACAATTTGGTTGGATAGTTTTTGCGTTGTTATATGCGGACAGACAGACGGACGGACAGACGGACGGACTGAACGACAACTTTAGATGCTACATATTTACATAATTACGAACGCACCTAAAAAGTGTTTATGCATTTTGTTTGTCTGTCCACTCGTTAACTTCCGTAAATATATTTGGATTTCTATGCAATTATTTAGGGCAAACTAAGCATGTTTGGTATGGCATATGAAGTATATGGGATTAATATTCATTTACAGGGGCATCCAAAAGATTTCTATTATATTATAGTCTATGGGAAAAATCGTTTACAGAGTATTTTAATGACATAACTCTATTGCAAATGTATTAAAACTGATATACGTTACTGAGTTTGATTACGATTACATTAAAACAGGATATTCATAGCGTTTTAATTCCATTCACAGGGACACACAAAAGAAATCGGTTACAATACTGTCTTTGAGTAATATATTGCTGGAAAATACGTTTTCAATTTCAGCATGCACTTTTAAATTTAGCTGTTTTACTTACCCATCATACATAATATAGGGTAAATCTTGCAATCGTTTTGAAAATCGAAAAAATTTTTTTTGACGGATTTACATGTTTCAGATACTGTAGATTCCGAAAAATATAATTAAAAAAAATGCCGTCCGTCTGTCTGTTTGTGTGTCTGTAAACGCTCTATCTCCCGAACAAATTGAAAGACTTGAAATTTTGTATGAACTTAGTATGTAAGAATGGGACAAAGCCTGTTGAATATCAGTAACCTCGTTTATCCGGAACTATTTTTTTCGGACTCTCGAAAAATTCGTTCTGATGAAAGGTATGTAGATATTTTCGAAATTTTTTTTTTAAGGAATGGACGTAAAAGGCAATAAAATAACACAAATTTTTCATAAAGAACGAAGTCGATCTGATTATGCCGAGATATTTGCAATTCTGTTTTCCACATTCTTTAGTTTTTCATGAGCCTATATTTCATTCAAATTTCAATTCAAATATATATTTTAATTGAAAATTAGACGTGTTATTCGACGCAATAAAGTGTTAGTGATTATTATTTTTGGAGTTATAAGGATGTTTCTTTTACGCAATTCGGTACTACTTGAGTAGTTTGGCGTTTTATATAATTTGTCGAAGTTGGGTTATCAGCAGTCCATTAATAGGGCATTACTATGTATATTAAAATATTTAAATATACGTTTAAATTTTGCTTTGAATTTGCAATGCATTTTAAAAATAGTTTACACATGTTTTATTTTCATATAAAATATTATGCGTATCCATGATGGGTAAGTATTACGGTGGCCCCAACGACTAGTTTTAGGTGCGATCGTAATTATATAAATAAAGTAGAACCCGTCGAATTTCGACGAAACAAAATGTTTAAAAAGGAACTGTTTCACTGATTTATAATCAACCTTCAAAATTAGTTTCAATAAAAAATGAACCTTATAGGTGTAAGTCTAACTCTTAAAAAATGATAGTTAACCTAAAGATAACAAAATATTATTTTTATAAAACTCAGTTGTAGAAATTGTTAATATTAATCTTTAATCGTACATCTAAGCAGTAAAAAATAATAAAGATCTATTATTATCATAAAATTATTAATTAAAGCTCTTATGCTAGTATTCCAAGATGAAAAAAATCAGAATGATTTCCACTTTGACTCAATCGCAGAATTTTACCCCCGTGAAATAATATTTTTGACACAGAACGTACTTTAATTAATTTTTTTCACTTTTAATGAGAAAATGGCAACATAAAGATACAGTAATCTGAATTTTTCGGCTCTTTTCCCTTTACTTTTAATAGACATGCAGTACTTCTGTAGCCACGTTTAGAAAAACGATATTAGAACTGCAAAAAAAAAATAATGTTTAAAAAATAAATTAAGATACAGTTTTAAAATAAATTGCATTTAAAAGTACATTTTCTTTTCTATATGATGGTGTAAAAATTAAAAATGTGCGATGTTTAGACGTTTAAAAATTTACAGTAGCAAAAATTGGGAAACTGAAATGTCATTTAAAATTTTAAAGTGGTGCTATTCACAAAATGACGTATATGTTACCATAGCCAACTAGATAATATATAAGGCCTGCACAATTCGTTAAAAACCGCAGAAAAAGTAAAGCTGGATTCAGCTTCAAACCTTGAACCATTTCATTGGACCACGTGACGCAAACCCTGCCCAAATTAGCATTGAATGAGCTGTTTTCTGTTCAGTGCACATGGCTCGGCACATGGTCCTGTTTTGGTTCAGGGTTTGCACGATTGGTTAGAATAACATGGGCAAGGTATCATAGTCCTCTGGCGGGAGACTTCATACGTTAATCTCAAATAAATGGGCCTATAGATCTAGTGGGCCATGACGTTACGCACAGATACGTTTGGCCTTTATAATATACAGTGCGTTCCAACTAAATAAAAGCATCATGAATTTGTACCGTAATTTGACAGGAAACAAAACCATGTGAACGAAACAAATATATTAAGAAAGATAATATAGAAATGCATATTTACAAGGAATAACTCACACCCTGCCCCACTTGATCATCAAAAAAGAATGTTAAAAAAAGAGAGAGAAAAAAGTGTCCCACCAAAATAAAGCCACTACTGTTAATATCCAATATATCCGCCATGCGTTTATATAAATTGATATAAATGGTGTGGCATACTATCAGGTAACCAAGAAAGTTCGTGCGGTTTTTGAGAACAGCTACTTTTGTTGCGTAGGCGTGGTCATACTGATTCTGGTGACATCATTTCTGTACATTGCCTTTAAATTGCAATCAATAGAGAGCTGTTTAAGGAATCTCACGTTTCGATATCAGTTTTGTAGGAAGTACAATCGTTGACAAAGGATGTCGTTGACAAAGGATATTTTGAGGCCTATTGTGATCTACGAGTTCAAATTAGGAAACAAAGCTGCAGAGGCCGCTAGAAGAATACGCTCCGTGTTTGGAGAGACTTCAATGAGTGAACGGACCGCTCAAAAGTGCTTCAGCAGATTTTAGTCCGGAGACGAGAGCCTCGAAGACAAGGCCCGTGTTGGTCGTCCATCCGTGTTGGTCGGCCTTAGACCAATTCCAGCTGGAAGAGAAAATCCTGATCTAACATGCCAGGAGCTTGCGCAAAGGTTTGGGGTATCTGACGAAACCATCCGATCGCATCTTCATAGACGTTGGATGTCGTGGAAACTTCATAAGTGGGCTCCTCATGTCCTGTCCGAGGAAAACATGCTCCAACGATTGAACATCCGCTTGTCGTTGCTGTCGCGCCACAACAAAGCCTCTTTCCTGGACCATATATTGACATGAGACGAGAAATGGGTAATGTATGATAACCGAAAGAGAAAACATCATTGGTCGACTTCTGGTTCCGTCTCATTGGTTGCTAAACCAGACAACCATCAAAAAAAGATAATGCTGTGTATTTGGTGGACTAGCGCTGGTATAGTTCACTATGAATTCTTAGAAAGTGGGAAAACAATCACAGCCGAAGTCTACTCGTCGCTGTTCAAAAGGATTTCAGCTTCTTTGCTCGAAAAGCAGCCAGCGCTGGTCAACAGGAGAGGAGTTCTTCTCCCCCATGATAACGCCAGACCTCATACGGCCAAAGCGACCAGGGACGTGATAAAAACATTGGGCTGTGAAGTTTTGCCTCACCCACATTTCTCCTTGGACATCGCCCCATCGTACTATTACTTGTTTTTGGCCATGGATAATCACCTGCGGGAACAGCAGTTCCGAACCCAAGATGATTTCGCAAAAACTATAACCCAGTTTTTGGACTCTAAACCAAAAGATTTTTTCAAAAAGGGTATTTATAGGCTTGTGCCTCGTTGGGTACACATAATTGAAGCCAATGGTGATTATTTCAAAGAATAAAATAAGTGTTTGAGATTTTTGTGGGTCGTTTTTTATGGCTGATGAAAACCGCACGAACTTTCTTGGTTACTTGATATTTATTAATCGCTGGAAGACATTAGCATCAATATTACCCCAGGCCTTAATGATGGCTGTCTTCAGTTTTGCCACAGACTTGAACTACTTGCCATTGGCATTTAAAGGTAAACTGAGGCTACCCCACACATTTCTTTGGAAATTTAGATGAAAGTGCAGGGCAGGCCATTCCATGAGATGTTTTTAGTTATCCAAAAACCATTCCTCAGAGGATATTGCAAAGGTAATGGGGCCGTTTTCCGGTTGGAAAATCCCATTCAGGCCACCAATTCTCTATTATGTTTGCATTAAATGAGTTTTTGGCAATTCTTAGTAATTGGTAGCCAAGATGCAATCTGAGGGAAGAGCCAGGTTAAGTTTACCACCATAGATTAATTTTTTAGAAACACGATTATTCAATCGGCAAATTAATTATAGATGCAAATTTTTCCTATTTTCAATATTGGGTGAAAAAAGTCCGGGCCAGGATTCGAACCAGGGATGTATTGGCTGAAGCCGCCAATGCTCTACCAACTGAGCTATCCCGGACACGAACACTGGAGGACTATTTCACCCAATTAACCTCAACGATCACTTTATCTGGTCTGATAATCTGGATCAGTTCAACAGAATAAATCGAAGGTCAATATATGGAACTGCACAAAATTTGCATCTATAATTAATTTACCGATTGAATAATCGTGTTTCTAAAAAAATAATCTAATGTAATTTCGTATGCAGCGATTTTCTGCAGTTCCATATATTGACCTTCGATTTATTCTGTTGAATTGATCCATATTATCAGACCAGATAAAGTGATTATTGAGGTTAATTGGGTGAAATAGTCCTCCAGTGTTCGTGTTCGGGATAGCTCAGTTGGTAGAGCATTGGCGGCTTCAGCCAATACATCCCTGGTTCGAATCCTGGCCCGGAATTTTTTCACCGAATATTGAAAAATGGAAAAATTTGCATCTATAATTAATTTACCGATTGAATAATCGAGTTTCTAAAAAATTAATCTAATGTAATTTCGTATGCAGCGATTTTCTGCAGTTCCATATATTGACCTTCGATTTATTCTGTTGAACTGATCCAGATTATCAGACCAGATAAAGTGATCGTTGAGGTTAATTGGGTGAAATAGTCCTCCAGTGTTCGTGTCCGGGATAGCTCAGTTGGTAGAGCATTGGCGGCTTCAGCCAATACATCCCTGGTTTGAATCCTGGCCCGGACTTTTTTCTCCCCATATTAAAAAATGGAAAAATTTGCATTTACCACCATAGTCGAAGTTTTCAAACACCATTAATAAGACTCCACCTCCCTATGCGGAGCCTGCCCATTTTGATAGCTGTACACAAGAATGCCACAAACAGCGCAGAGTTGATGGGGCCAAATATCATCAAACCTGGTAGGGCCAGGAGCATTTTGTTTTATTTTCAGATGAGAAAAAATTTAGTTTGGATGGCTCAGACTGCCTTGCTTTCTATTGGCATGACTTATTAGTAGTGTTGAGAAACTTCGCTATGGGAATAATCTTAACTTGGTTCTTTCCTCAGACTGTATCTTGGCTACCAATTACCAAAAATTGCCAGAAACCCATTTCTTGCTAACAGAAGAGAGAATTGGTGGCCTAAATTGGATTTTCCAGATGGTAAACGGTCCCACAACCTTTGCAAAATCCTTCTTGGAATTGTTTTTGGATAATTAAGAACATGTCATGGAATAATCTGCCTGTACCTTCATCTGAATTCCCAAGAAAATGTATGGGTTATCCTCAGAAGCGCTTTAAATGCCAATGACAGGTAGTTCAAGTCTTTGGCAGTACTGAACTACCGCCATCATTGACGCCTGGGATTGATGCTAATGTATTCTATGGAATGGTAAATGGTATGCCACTTCATATATATTAAGTTATATATACGCATGACGGATATATTGGCTATTAACAGTAGTGGCTTTATTTCGACGGGACACTTTTTCTCCCCTCTTTTTTTATCCATTTATTTGTCTTCCTGACCAAGTGGATCACGATGTGAGTTATTCCTTGTAAATATGCATTTCGGTATAGTCTTTCTTAATGTATTTGTTTCGTTTGCATGGTTTTGTTTCCTGTCAAATTACGGTACAAAATCATGGTGGCTTTATTTAGGTGGGACGCACTGTAGATACGTAGCACCTATAGGGTCGTCCTCTCATCCGTCTGTTTGTGCGTATATAACAGCATAAAAATTACACAACTAAATCATTTAAAAATTTTAAATATGTAATTATTGCAGAATTTTGTGGACTCATTTCTAATATTTAGTAAAATCGAATCTATAATTCAAATACAGAGACAGTCAAAACTGTACCCATTGCATTACGAACGATCTGATAAAATAGTTTCAAATGCTTTTTAATGATGTTACATCAGTCGAAACATAATGAAATCGATTAGCATTTATGAAGGACATTAAAAAATATATTTTGTAAGAATATGCTGCGCAAAGAATATTCATTATTTATCTTTCAGGGCACCACAAAAGAATTTCGTTACATAATATATTAATGTTATATTTGCACATATTTTAATTATGTTAATGTTATGTTAATTACATCACATTAATGTGTTGTAAATTTGGCGACAGAGAATTCTCTAAAATGCGTTTATTTGGATTTGCAGTTCATTGTTGGGAGTTGTTTCTATTTAGACGAATTGTCCGGTACTTGATTTCAAGACCCAATCTGCAGAGGTACTGAAGGGGCTGCGAAGATTTTTCATAATATATTAATTTTATATGTATATATATACATATATCATTATATATATATAATATACATGTTTATTTATAAATATATATAAGCATATATAAACTATTATAAATGTTTACACGTTTCAGACACTGGAGATTCCAAAAAACATATTTTTAGAAAAAAAGAAAAAAAAATTGCCGTACGTTTATCTGAGTCTTTGACTTTATGTCTGTAAACGCTTCTATTTCCCGAACAAATTTGAGAGTTACACTTGAAATTCGGCATGTACTTAGTATGTAATAATGCAAAGAAGACTACTGAACATCAATAACCTCGGTTATGCGAAACTGTTTTTTTTTCGGACTCTCGAAATATTCGTTCTGATGTAAGGTATGTAAAAATTTTCGAAATTGTTTATCTTAAGGATTGAATATAAAAAAACAGTAATAAAAAATCAATTTTGAATAAAAATGAAATTGATCGGATAAATAGTTGCCGAGATATTTGTAATCACATTTTCCACGCTCTTCGATTTTTCACAACAATGTATTTCATTAAATTTCAATTCAAAGATATATTTTAAATGTAAATGAGACACTTAATCCGACGGGGTAAACTGTTAGTTAATGTGATTACAATTTTTGGAGTTATGTTTCTTTTACGCAATTCAGTAATAGGGCATTTAAAGTTTATGACATCATCAAGTCATGATTTTAATTACTCTATTTACCTAATAAATTGAGATAGAGGCTTGAAATTTGATATGCACTTTGTATAGGGCGGCAAAGCCTTTTAAATTTCAGTGAGCTTTAGTTACCTGGAATTATTTTTGTGGACTTTAGAAATGTTAAATGTACAATCTACATATTTAACAGACCAGGCTATTTTTTTAGTTATTTGGCCTGAGCTTTCTACTGAACCGATTTTCAAAATTATTATTTAAAAGGAAAGCTCTTCATGCTCTTCATTTATAGATGTGTCCGCACTAACTATTTTTTTAAAAATAATCTCATTTTTATATTTTAATTTTAATTTTATGTCTCTACACAATGGTGACAACCGGATTACTTTCATTGTTGAAGAGAGAAGAGGAAACAATAAGAATTATCATATCATTACGGATGCCATTTTTGTATTACAATTACAAATAACAATTTAAAATCTTTTGAACAGAAAATGAGTTCATGATTAAAAATGACGCATTTTTATTCATCACTCTCAATCATTTACATTTAAATATTTTTTTCGATCCGCTGCTTCTGAGATTGAAACTCTAATCTCAAAGGGCTTCAGTGGTTGAAAATGATGTCATAGTAAAAAAGAAATGAGTATTTTCTTTGATAAAACAAAATATTTTACTATGAATTCATCTTAAAGTAGATGTTTGGCTTTACTTTGGCTCCTTATTTGAACTTCAAGTAAAGAATGCAAAAGTTTACATCCGAAATTGCAATTGGCAAATGTGACGCTATTTGATAGGGCTTCATTAGTCGAAAATGATGTCATAGTAAAAATGGAATATCTATTAGATACAAAATTGTAACTGGCAGATGTGGCATCTAGTTTGGGAATATATTTATTTATAATCTATTTCACGTTAAGATAGTTTTAAAATAGTTAATATGAATATGAAAACTAAGCATGTAAATTTTGCGACGGTGAAAAAGATGATTTTTTAGATTTTGTTGAAAACTAAAATTATAATTGCGTCATAGTAACGCAATTTTCGATGAATTTCATTATATAATATCAAAAATCAAAGCCTCAATTAATAGCTTCATACTTTCATTATCTTAATTTTGCATTACTGATACCGTATAGGAGTATAATTTAATTTTTTTAATTATTTGAAAAATAAAAACTAATATTTGTTTTCAGAGTTAGGTTAGCCAATGTAATATTGATTAATTATCGCATTCATTTTTATGATTATTTTTACTTTCTTCTATCTTCAATAGAAGAAAGTATTGTAATCGAAATTTTTTCGACTTCCGGTTTTCGACGGATTTACACGTTTTAGGGGTGAGAGATTCCAAAAAACATGTTTTTACAAAATGTCTGTCTGTCCGTGTGTCTGTGTGTGTGTCTGTGTGTCTGTATGTCGCCATTCTACCATCAAAAAGTGTATGAAGTTATGCATAGAATTTAACCAAATTTTTTGTGAATGTTTTTGGCTGTGGCAAGCAGATCCTCCTTCAGTTTTGAAATATTCCGCCGAAAGGGGGCGCTACAACCGCGATTTTTGTGCCATTTTCAATATTGTACCGACCAAAAGTATATGAAGTTATGCATCGAATTGAACCAAATTTTTTGTGTATGTGTATGACTACGGCTAGTTGGTCCTCCCTGAATTTGAAAAAAATCCGCCGGAAGGGGGCGCCGCAATCGTGATTTTTGTGCCATTTTCAATATTGTACCGACCAAAAGTATATGAAGTTATGTATCGAATAGAACCAAATTTTTTGTGTATATGTATGGCTATGGCTAGTTGGTCTTCCCTGAATTTGAAAAAAATCCGCCGGAAGGGGGCGCTGCAATCGCCATTTTTGTGTCATTTTCAATATTGTACCGGCCAAAAGTATATGAAGTTATGCATCGAGTTGAACCAAATTTTTTGTGTATGTGTATGACCATAGCTAGTTAGTCCTCCCTGAATTTGAAAAAATCCGCCGGAAGGGAGCGCTGCAATCACGATTTATGTGCCATTTTCAATATTGTACCGACCAAAAGTATATAAAGTTATGTATCGAATTGAACCAATTTTTTTTTGTATCTGTATGACTATGGCTAGTTGGTCCTCCCTGAATTTGAAAAAAATCCGTCGGAAGGGGGCGCTGCAATCGCGATTTTTGTGCCATTTTCAATATTGTACCGACCAAAAGTATATGAACTTGTGCATCGAATTGAACCAAATTTTTTTTGTATTTGTATGACTATGGCTAGTTGGTCCTTCCTGAATTTGAAAAAAATCCGTCGGAAGGGGGCGCTGCAATCGCGATTTTTGTGCCCATTTTCAATATTGTACCGACCAAAAGTACATGAAGTTATGCATCGAACTGAACGAATTTTTTTGTGTACGTGTATGGCTATGGCTAGTTGGATCGCCCTGAATCTGAAAAAAATCCGCCGGAAGGGGGCGCTGCATTACCGAATTTTATGCCATTTCCAATATTGCACTACATAAAAGTGTATGAAGTTAGTTCTAGAACTGAACTAAACATTTTGTATATGATTATTTTTTGGTAAGGCAAGTAGGTCCTCCCTGAATTTGAAAAAAAAAATCTGCTTATCATTCTATTGTCCATCGACTCGTGCAGAGACGGAAATTCGTTTTTACTCCGATTAATTGATTGAACCAGAAATTTAAGATTAAAATCAAATTTGGTAAGTATTGAATTAAAATTATTAAATCATTAAAATGAGTAACTATTTTTTTAAATATTAAAACGTATGTATGAGATAGAAGAAAGTTTTGGGATTGGCACATCCAACTAGTTATAAATTCAGTCAGTCAGTTTTTTTAAATATTTCCATTCTTCGAATTCGACGGATTACAACCTGTATATGTTTAAAGTTTATCTTGAAATTACAATGCATTTTATAAATAGTTTACAAGTGTTTTATTTACACTTATATTATGCATTTCCATGATGGGTAATAGTCCGGGAGGCGGCAACTCAGACAATCACCTCATCGAGTTCACGGATGCAATTCTAGGATTATCTAAATCTCGGTTAGCATATTAAACGCCATAGGTCTGTTAAGTCTTATCTTTGTGGAAAACATCTGAAAACCAGATTTTAGCTGTTGACGCGTAGGTTTACCATTGTGCTTTCATACTTTTGGGTGCAGGAAAACACAATAGTAATCGAGATTTAACTAATCCTAGAATTTTACCCGTGAAATTGATGAGATGATTGTATGTGCTGCCGCCTCCCGGTCTATAAGTATTACGATGCCCCGCCCCCCCCCCCCCCCCAACGACTAGTTTATTTCTTTTTTATTACTTTCCTTTCATTGCTCCGCAAATATTTTTGAAGTATTTACGCTCGGAATTTTAAAAATATTGCCATATATAAACGATATGTACAAATTCTGTTACTCTTTATTGTAACAAAATTGATGTATACAAAATGAAAGCTCCTAGAACTATTCTCATTTTGTAATAATTCCTGATTAATATAAATCCGACTCATTATTCTGACATTTTGACTGTGTTCATGAATTTTGCTCTCCTGAATATAAACTAATACTACTAAGCAAATATTCTTGAAATATTTATGCTCGTATTTTGAATAATCCTGACGGAAATTAGGAAAACTCTGCTGTAATTAGAATCGGCTGTACGCTACAATAATAAATAATCCCCCAAGCGAAATTTAAATATTGCAAACAGGAAGTCCAGTAGGCTTTTCGAAAACTACATTCCGCTATTTTATCGATCACTATTGAATTGGAAGGTGGATAACAAATGAAAATAGTTGTTGCATAAGAATCGGAGTTTCAATGTTTTGTGATAAAGCTTAAAGGGAAATTAAATAATTTTAAGCATTGCGATTTATAGTGTGAACAAAAGTGTGACAGGAAAGACAATATAGAGATTTTCTTATAATTTGTATTTCTTAAAAACAAATTTTGACGATAATGTTAGATACATGATGGTCATAAAAGGACTTCCCCAATATATGAGCTCCTAGCGGCTTAACTGCTCAACCAATCGAAATGAAATTTTAGGCATATAGACCAGGAGGCGGCAGCACAGGCAATCACCTCATCGAGTTCTCTGTATGAAAATCTAGGATTAGTTAAATCTTCATTCGAAAATTAAAATGCAATCGGACTGCCAAGTCAGACTTTCATAGAAGACATCTAAACACCCGATTTTAGTGATTGATTCACTATTATGTTTTCCTGCTCCCAAGTATTTTTGGGTGCAAGAAACTCCAATGGTAAACCTACGAGTTAACCATTAAAATCGTGTTTTTTTTGTGTTTTCCACCAAGATATGGCTTGAAGACCGATTGAGTTTTAATATGCGAATCGAGATTTAGCTAATCCTAGATTTTCATCCGTGAACTCCATGACTTGATTGTCTGTGTTGCCACCTCCCGGTCTAATATTTATTTGAAGATATGCGCTCGAGATTATGATGGTTTAAAATAATAGAGCTCTCACGGTTATGGTTACAGTTAAAAAGTTTCGAAATTTTCGAATTGCAACAACCATTTTTTAAATGCGCAAGTTCATTGAAAAACCATAAATGGCGTTGGAATGACACATATACGATGAAATTTGCCGAAGTATAACACTTGCAAAGCAGGACATTGTAAAAAAATGACAACACAAACGACCCTAAATATAATTTGGAATGCGTAATCTTTAGTGAGATGCGAAGCATCTGATAAATACTGGACACACCATGAGATACGAAAGCAGGACTTGCTTCTGAACTGGAGGTTCTTTAACTTATATCTGGCTGACTTCACTATTGCATCGAAAGAGCACGTTTTAAATAATACAAGGAACGAAGAAGTGGCTAAAAGCATGGAGGAATGACATTAATGGAGGTGAAGTAAGCCTCAAGAAAGTTTTGCAATATGAAGCCATTTATCGCTCAAATTTTAATGGCCCAAACAAAAGCACGTGGAAGGGATTTTTTATTAATAACAGGAATTAAATGCATATTTTAAGAAGAAATAGCAAATTTTTAAAATGGTCTTTGTTCTATTATTTATTAAAATAAATGTTTGCTTTTAAAATAATTGAAATTGGAAAATTAGCAATAATTAAATTTCAAATTAAAATTAAATGAGATATTGGAAGCATTTGGTACGAACTAAAAATTGCATTACTAAAAATTTCCTTTTTTTTCAGTAATTTTTAATACTTTATAAAGTATATGAATACAAGAATTTCGTTAAAATAAAATTTTGTATCGAAAGGTCAAGAGCAATTACTCAAATGTGAACCAAGCATTTATTGATAATACTTCCAGTCATTCAGTAAAATTTTCCCATCGGGTGAACTCAGTTTATTTGCAAATAACAATACGCATAAATAATTCAACTATTTCAAACTAATTAATAAAGAATTTCTTTTAAAGAATGAAATTTTTAAATAGATCTCAATTTTGCGTACATCAATCTCTGCTAATTTACGTAAACTTCTTTATTTCTTTTTAACAACATATCAATAATTGTGGGTAAATAAATATTAAAAATATAATGATGAAAATATTCTTATAAAATCATGTATGAAAACTTTAGTAATAAATATTGATCAAAAATTTAGATTTCTGACTGCAAACGATTTTGAGATATTAACAAAAGAATGTTATCTTTTAAAGCAAAACGTTAAAAGAATTTTCTATATCGATATTTAAAACACATATGATATAATAATCTTACCTGTGAAGCTATAAATTAGTTCCTGATATATTTTCCGATCGCGTGTTACAGCCAATAATGGCACAAATTGTCATTTTATTATGAAATTTTAATCCCCTGTTTCATAACAATTTCGACGGTAAAAAACAAGAGCAAAGAAATACGGGTTTAAACCGGTTTGAATTGATAGGCATGTCAAAGTACGTGGTTTTATTGGTGCTTAATTGGACTTAATGTAGCAGATTTTAGGATTATATTTTTGGCTTCATCATTAGACATTATACTTCCACTCTATTAATCACTCTTTACTCTATGGACTACAAGGTATGTTTTTCAGGAGCCAATTTTTTTTCACTTGTGAACTGAGTAACATAATAAGATTTGCTTTAAAATGTGTTTTGGAGTTGTGTTTGTGTACACATAGAAAATTAAAAAAGTTTTTTTTTTTTGTGCTGAATATTACGTTACATAGGAACTGATTAGGATTAAGTGCCACGATATTACATCGGTAATTTAGTCATAGTGTATAACGTTCCAACGCCATTTACGGTTTTTCAATGCGCTAATAAATTTGCGCAGGAAAAAAAAAACGGTGTTGCCATTCGAAGATTTGAAAATTTTGAAAAGAAAAAAGTTTCTTGAGAAATTTCGTTAAGAAAAAAAAATAAACAAGTTCAATGTAGATTCTGCCATTGCAGAATTCAATTTCGCCTCCGATTAGAAAAAAAAAAAAAAAAAAAAAAAAAAAATCGATAGAGGTTTTTTAGAAGGGCGACCCCGTTTAGAAAGCCGTTTAGAATGAACTAACTTCATATTTCTTGTGTTTATCAATAAAATAGCAAACAGAACGGCGTGAAATACCCAATTGATTAGCAATTTCTCTCTGAGACATTGGAATTGCGGAATAATAAAGAGATACAATTCGACGTGTTACTTCTTCATTGACTAGATTCATCAAAAACGGATTTTTTCTTTAGTTTAAACGCTTTTTTAGCTCACAGGCTATCATAGCCTGAGAGCTTATGTGCCCGTCCGTTCTGTATGTACGTTCGTACGTGCGCAACGCGATAACTCATGATAAAAATATCCCATTCACTTGAAATTTTGTAAATAGGTATATCCTGATAAGGCGCTTCCCTGATTAGTTTTTGGAGTTCATTCGATATGTATAAGAGGGGGAACGGAGGGCTCATGCCCCTCCCCTTAATTGATATAAATGTGTTTTTCATGCAGAAATAATAGTTTTTGGTCAAAATTTACACATAGGATCTCTCTGATGAAGCATTTCCGTGATTGGTATTAGGTGTTCATTGGATAAATATAAACAGGGGAAATGGGGGGGGGTCTTATGCCCCACCCCTTAATTTATATAAATGGGTTTTTCATGCAGAATTGTCAGATTTCGTTCAAATCTCCGAATAGTTTTGGAAGTTTAATGGTTAAGTATATAAAAGAGGGGGATAACTCCTCTTAAATTATATAAACGGGTTTTTATTAAGAATTATCCGATTTGCTGTGAATTTTGGATATGGATTTTTTATTAAAGCATGTCCTGATCAGTTTAGAGGGTTCAATGATTAAGCATAAAAAGGGGAAAGGGAGGAGCTGTGGCCCCTCCTTAATTTTTCTGCGAACGGAATTAACCCTTGAAAATATAAGGGTGTAATGTAGAATTAGTATGCGTAGCCTGTGAGCTCAATGCCATCAGTTTAACTGGGCAATATTCTTTTTATTATAGACTCTGAGTAAAAGGGAAATGCATTTTAATAATAAGACGAGTGGAATCCCGTCGAATTCGAAGAATGAAATGTTTAAAAGACCCGATCGATTTGGTTTAAAAAAAAGCAAAAGTAATTATATTAATGAATCAATATATAATAAATATATTTCCAAACTTAATGTCAAGTTACAATTTTGCATGCAAATATTCGCACATCTTCAGTTAAAATTGTAATCTGAGTGCCGGCGAAATCCAGATTTTTTTTTTTTTTTATATGCACTCACAGAAAAATAGTTTTATTAAAAAAAAAAAAAAATTCATTTTTACTGTGACATTATTTTAACTAACTGAAGTCATCTGAGAGTAAAATCTCAATCTCAGTGTCCATAATGAAAAGAAATATTGAAATGTAATATCGTTATGGGTAAAAATGCGATGTTTTAAATAGTGACGTCATTTTCTCTTCAAATGTTTTTTAAAAGTTACTGTTATTAGTAATATGAAAAAGGCATCCGTAATACACTGCTCAAAACAATTAAAGGATATTTGAAGTTTTATATAAAATACAGATATAAACGAATTTTTTTTTTGCCGAATATAGAAGAAGAGAATCACAAATGCAAATTTTTCTGGTTTTCAAACTGTGGAGTATGCAAATTTTGAGTTCGACGTCAAAAACGTAGCTTCAGCGGCAGCGAATGAAATTTGACTTTCAACTGGATAAAAAAGAATGAAGACAAGGATGAGCGGCATTCAGTGATTGCTTTGTTTCGATGAGTACGATGTCTCAGCGAAGTCATTTGACAGATTCAGAAGCTTGGAGAATTGTTGGTAGGTTAGAAGGGGGACAAACTCAAGCCAAAGTAGGGCAAGCCATTGGAGTGTCACAAAGTGTCATTTCCAGGATCTGGAACCGTTTTTTGGAGAGTGGATGTGCAGGCCGAAGACCAGGGCAAGGTCGTAGACAGGCAACAACGCCCAATGAAGATAGGTATTTAGCGTTAACAGCTCGGAGACACCGAAACATGAACGCTACTCTTCTCCAACAACACCTTCGCTCGGCTACAGGTACCACGATTTCAACTCAGACTGTCCGAAACGGCTCCATGCTGTAGGTCTGTATGCTCGCCGACCGATGGTATGTGTTAGATTAACATCAAGGCATCATCGCGACCGCAGGGAGTGGGCAACCGAGCATGTCAACTGGAGGAGAAATGAATGGAGCAATATTCTGTTTTCTGACGAGTCCCGTTTTTCTGTGCATCCGGATAATAGGCGTATTTTCATCTGGAGGGACCGTGGCAGTAGGAATAATCCTGCGTTCGTGCGCGAAAGTGTCAGATTTGACGATGGAGGAGTGTTGGTGTATGGTGGCATCTCCATTGACGGGCGCACTGACCTCTACATCATTCGAGATAGAACTCTGACTGGTTGCCGATATAGGGATGAGATCCTCAGACCTATTGTAGTCCCTTACGCTGCAACAATCGGAGATAACTTCATTTTAATGGACGATAACTGCAGGCCACATCGTGCAAACCTGGTGGAGGATTTCCTTTTCGAGGAAGGAATCGTTCGAATGGAATGGCCAGCGTGTTCTCCAGACATGAATCCGATCGAGCACGTTTGGGACGCTCTAGGAAGACGAGTTTCTGGCCGCCAACAACCCCCACAAACTCTCCAAGAACTGAAAAGCGCTCTTCTGGAAGAGTGGGGCAGAATACCCCAACTCGTCATTAATAGTCTCATTGAGTCCATGCCTCAAAGGTGTTCAACGTTGCTGGCCGCCCGTGGAAACCATACCCCCTACTGAAAATGATTTTCTTTGAAGAAAACACCTTTTCTTATTCTTTTTTTCTCATATGCACAAATTGTGTTTTTTTCCTTTTGTACACAAATGCGCAAAAAAATGCATTTTTTCTGCCTAACATGTGTAATTTATTTTCATATAACCTACTATGTCTGTCGACCATGTATCAATCAGCTAAAAAGTTTCCCAGATACAAAATCCACCTAAAACTGCAATATCCTTTAATTGTTTTGAGCAGTGTAATATTGTAATTCCCATTTATCTAGTTGCTGTGTGACATAATTTTCCTCGTTTGAAATTTTTCTTATTTTGCTTTAAACATTAATTTTTATCATAAATTATTTTCTGTTATTTTATTTACATTATTAATATTATTTCTCAGTAAATGCATTTTTTTTACCTTAGTTCTCTTTCAAGTGCATAATTATACACAATCATTTTGGAAAATAAATTTTTATTATCGGGAGAAAAGCTAAACTGTGTTGCCACCATTTTGAAGAAATATCGTAAAAAGCATTTAAAATTAAAAATAAAATATAAAAATGGAAATAAATTAAAAAATAGCTAAAATGGGCACAACTACAAATAAATAGCTTTCATTTAAATAAATAATTATCAAAATCGGTTCACTAGAAAATTCAGGGCTGATGACACGACATTTTTTAGCTTGTCTGAAAGAAATAGCATCGGAGGCTAATAAAGCACGTATCTTCCTATTTGTGCACCAAACTTATAAGCGAGAATGTCATATAGTCTTCTTTATGGCCTTTTCGTCGTCGTGAGAAATGTGTTGCTCACTAATACTCTGAAATTTATGATATCGCTGAGACACGTGTTTAAATATTTTTTTTATTCAATTTATTTTGTGTAATTCGATACTCCTGCTTAAAACGGCTACTGAAGTACGGCATCATGTTCTAAAATTTTCGACCACCTTTTTTTAAATTCTCAGGGGTTGAATTCTTAAAAATCCTTTCTTATTGCCCCCTTATATAATAAGAATCATATTTCCCCTAATTTTCATGCTTTTAGGTTCAGTAGTTTGTGTTATGTTTTGATTATGAATCAGTCTGGATTGTATGGAGTACTAATGATCAAATTAAAATTTTAAAAAGTCCTCTAGTGATGAAAAAATGAGTTGAAAAGGGACAAGCGCGTGCTTAGTAATCTATAGGCCAAAAACTTTCAGCAGTATTACACATGAAAGCATTTCATTTCGAACCGAATTTCTACGAGAGGGGATTGCCCTCTAGCTGTCTAATGTCAAAATAGACATCTACCAATCTTGTGGGGCGTTTCACCTTTGCCCAAGCCTCGAAATGCGGTCGAGTCTCGTTGTAGCTTAATTAGGAGTTGAGATATCTTGGGGTAAGGGAGGGAAGAAAGGTTCATAATATGAAAGAGTGGTCTGAGGGTTTTTCAATGGTATATCACATGAGGATTTCTAAAAAAGTTTGGAAATTGTCGAGATATGATGAAATGGTCTAAAATTTTGGATCCCACTTTAACGCCATTTGGGGGGGGGGGAGGCTCTAAAATCACTGAAAGATGAGTTTTATTATTTTTTAGTAGATTTATTTATTGTAATTTTATTATCCTACCTAAAATGGCTGCTGTGATATGGTCATGTGTTCCAAAACTTTCGACACCCCTTTCTTTCCTTTAACATTCTTGGGGGATTTCAAAAATCCTGTCCTAATGCTTACTTATGTCATAAGAAGAGTATTTTTCCACCAATTTTCATGCTTTCAGGCTCAGTGATTTGGGTTGTGCGTTGATATGAATCAGTCAGGACAAGTTTTTTTCATAAATTAGAGATTTCTTTAACTTGTTCAACCTCAGGAAAATAAATCAGCAAAATTTTAAAAAGTAATTGGTACCAAAACTTAAGGGTGTTCTCAACTGCTCCGCTCAACAAGCGGAAAACGTTTTGAGACATTTACAAACTCATTTTTTACGGAAAGATATAAAATTGGAATGCCTGACTATGGAAGCGCTTTCGAATCGAACTTATTTTTCCATTTTATGATAATTAAATAACCTATCGAGTTATAAGCTATTTCAATCAATCGATCATCCGTTTTTCTCCTGTTTTTCGACCGGTTTTTCTGCTTTCGTTGGGAAACGTGTTCAAAAACATCAACTTTCAAGGCTTGTTATGAAAGATCTATTGTGCTTTTTAAAAAACAGAAAATTGAGTGCAATTAGACAGTTTCTGAATAACCATACCTGCTATTTTCATGCATTTCCGAACAAAAATAAATTAAAGCATATGTCACAAAGTTGCCCTTTTTGATTTAAGAACATCCTTAGGGATCATACGTACGCTGAAAAAATATCCGCCTTTGGCAGTTATTATTTTTATGTCATTGCCCAGGCCTAATATTCAGGAGGGGGCAATGGTTTTCCACTGTCCCAATGAATATTAGAAAAATTTAGATATTACACTGAAAAATAGGAGAAGCTACACAGGATAAATCCACACAATGCGTTTTACATGCGCGATATTAGTGTGTTTGAACATTATAAAAATTTTTTAGCTTCAGTATGGTCATGAAAACAACTTTCCCGATATATTATCACTAGCGACCTAATAACTCAACCAATCGAAAGGAAATTGTGTATTTAGTTGAATAGCCCTCTAAGTGCTCTAACCATTTAACCTACGAGGACGCTTAATGGACTGGGCCTATTTAAATGGTAGAGCACTTGGAGTGCTATTCCAAGGGTTCCGGATTTGATCCCCTGCTTGCACATTTTTCAATTTCTTCATTCTACTCTTAGTTAGCAATGTGATAATCACTAATTAAATATTCAATAAATTTTCAAGCGTAATTTCACTGCTGATAATTAATTAAAAAGATTAATTATAATTAAATAACTATACTATTCTGTTTAATCACTTAAATCACAATTAATTCCTCATTAATCCTTATTCATTAACTTGGATCATATAATTTAATTCCTCATACAAAAATATACATATATATATTTAACAAAAAGTTTAAACTCGCAAGTGACTGTTCATCATTGGTCATAAAGTGTATATTTAGTGGTTGCCGAGAAAAAGAACATTAATACTCAAATTTCACTGATATCTCTTTTAAATCAAGTAAAATATTTTTAATAAACCAAAAACTCCTTTTTCTAAATTTTCAAGATTCTAAAAAAAAAATTATAAGATAAAAGGTCATAAATCCTTAATCCTCAAAGGAAAATCCTTAATCCTCAAAGTTTCAAAATAAAGTTTTCTTAATTAATTTATCGGCACAAGTTTTCGCTTTACAATGTAACTTTTTCGAATGCGTAATTATATAGAAATTCGCGATAGACCACGCAAATTCAGCTTTGGAGATGTACTTTTTCAGCAAAGTTCGCTATTAAAAGAAAAGAAAATATTCATATTTAAAAGTATTATCTTAAAAGGATTACTATTTTTTCCTGCAAGCATGCAAAATGAATGATTAATTATGTTATAGCAGTTTAGTGACATTTATAAGCTAATCGTTGGGGGCCACCGTAATACTTACCCATCATGGATATGCATACTGTAAAATGTGAAAATAAAGCATGTGAAACTATTTATTAAATGCATTGCAATTCGAAAACAAAATTTAAATGTCTATTTAATATTTTTATTACTTGATCATACCGTCGACCAATTTCGACAAATAATATAAACCTCCAAATTATTCGTAAATTATACAAATTGGCATAATTTTTATTTTAAATAATGAAATAACAAATAAATTAGTAAAAGATTAATAATACTACAAAGAAAACGCCGAATTAAAAATCAATTGATAACGCATGTAACGTGTTTAATGTCAAGTGAATGTGACATTTTCGATAAGCCATTATTGGCATTTAATGTTACAGTTTGGCGATAATTTTTTGATTGACGGGATAATCATGCAATACCGAATTACGTAAAAATAGAATCCTTATAACTCCAAAAAAATAATTATACTAACAAACAGTTTATTGCGCTGGATAAAGCTTCTCATTTTCAATTAAAATATATATTTGAATTGAAATTTGAATAAAATACAGGGTTATGAAACATCGAAGAATGTGGAAAATATGATTAAAATATCTCAGCAACTAATTATTCGATAGACTTCATTTTTTATGCACAATTTATGTTTTTTATTGTCTTTTACATTCACTCCCTCAAATAAAAAAAAAAGGAAATTTTTATATACTTTTCATCAGAGCGAATATTTCGAGAGTCTGAAAACAACAACAACAACAACAACAATAAAAACAGTTCTGAATAATCGAGGTTACTGATATTCAATAGGCTTCTTTCCATTTTAACTACTAAGTACATACCAAAATTTAAGTCTCTATCTCAATTTGTTCAGGAGATAGAGCGTTTACAGACACACAGACAGACGGACGGCAAGTTTTTTCCCCTAAAAATATATTTTTCTGAATCGCCAGTGTCTGAAACGTGTAAATCCGTCAAAAATATTTTATTCGATTTTCAAACCGATTGCAAGATTTAACCTATACTAAACATGATGGGTAAGTAAAATAAGTAAATAAATAAATTAATTAATTAAATTAAAAATATAAATATAATAATAAAAATAACATTAACATTTATGAAAAATAAATTTCCTTCAAATAATTCCAATATTTAATTATAGGAGGTAATCGGTTAACGAACTTAATCCGTTCCAAAGCAGTGTTCTCTAACTGAATTGTTCGTTAGACGATTATAGATTTCGCATAAATTTGTATGGGAATTTAATTCCTTTTTAAAAGCTAAATAATGTATAAAATATCTTCTAATAAATCTTATCTTTATAATAGAGTTAATATGCATCATACACTACAAATTCTCAATCACAAAAACACATTTCGGAACACTTTTTGTACCCAAATTCACAGCACATGAATGTGTTGTGAAGCGTTTTTTGTCTTATGATTATGTTCTTAATATGTTGCAAAGGTGTAGCTCTCCAGAAATATTTTCTTAATATGTTGTAAAAATGTTGCTTTCCAAAAATATGTTCTAAAAATAGTGTTGTTGATTGTGTTGAAATAGTGTTGTAAATAGTGTTGATGAAGATAGTTTCTTAAAATAGTTTTGTGCTGCACAACCTTTGCCTCCAAATTAACAACATATTGTAAAAAACCACACAATTTAGAATTCTATAAAACAACACATGAAAAATAATTTCAAATTATTTTCTGCATGGTATTTTCTACATATTTCTACAAAAAATTTGAAAACACATTTATTCCTCTTGTAATTTTTAACAACACTTTTTGTGCAATCTTTTTATTTCGAACAACACATTAGCAACACATTCACAACACAATCGGAAACAATTTCCGTTAGATGTGTTGATTTTTATGTTCAGTTAGTGTTGCAAAAGTGTTTCACGCATTTTCAGTGTATTTTTATGGTTTTGCCCGTGTCTTGGTGTATTAAAACAAAAAATAATAAATGCTATGTTCTTTGTTAAAACTTTTAGGATTACATTCCTTGCCAACAGAATGAAATTATATGAATTTGTCTCTCTGATCTTTCAAAAACTAACTAAATCTCTGAAAGGTCATGCTTATTGCAGGATTCGATAAAGCTCCAAGGTAGCCAAGAACGTGTTAAAATGTTTGAACTAAATTTCTATTAAAGTAATTAATTTGCAATTAAAAATACTTCTTTAAGAAGGGGCACAAATTATGAAAATTAATGTTTCTAATCTGTTTTTCGAATTTGGGGAACCTAAAAGTTGGACATGAATTTCCGGTAACCCACGAAATAATTACGACATTCACGTATACGTAGTCGGCAATAAATACAATCAATTAAATACTGCTCGGTAAATCTGAAATACAATAGGGCTTTATCTTGTTTTTGTTTTGTGAGCGTTTGTTATAGAGGGTTGCACGGGCCGCAATTTTTAGGCCCGGCCCGATCCATATAGAAAAAATTCGGCCCTAGCCGGGCCGCACGAAAAAAAGATTGGCCCGACCCAGTCCGTTATAAAAAATAAAATTTCGGCCCGCCGAGATATTATAATTAAGGACACGGCCCTAGCCCGCCCCGACTAGGAAAAATGTTCAAATTTCAGCCCGAACTCAGCCTGGCCCGACTGAATTTCTACAGAACATTGATTTTTTACTCTTACAAAAGAGTTCTGGCCAAAAAAAAAAAAAAAAAAAAAAAAAAAATCTTAGTCGTTTTTTCCATGTTTATAATCTTTATTTATGCACAATTTCCGTAATCTGAGATATTTATGTTTTAATGAACCTCTGTTTGTTGCATGCAAATGTTTCAGTCATCATAAATATTATTAATCCATGTTCCTTGTATTAGAGACATAAAAATGTAAAAAATGGTATATGGTAAAAGTAAAATCTTCTAAGACGAATCGCATTGGAATGAAAAAAATACGTTATAGACAAGTTACTATTTTAGCAGATGTAAATGTATACTTTTTCTCGCGTATAGTTGTATTAATTTTGCATGGATAAACCGTTTAAAAGAGTTTAAAAGAAGTTTTCGTCTTAGGCAGATACATTATTATTCGTTTCACTCTATTTTAATAAGCCTAGAAATCTATGATTCTTTAAAAATAATAAATTTTAATGTTTAATTGTTGAATAATGGCGATTTAAAAGTATAAATTTTTTTGAAAAAATTTTTGCTCCAAGCTAAATTTTACTGATTTTTGAACAGAGAAAATGAATGTCGAGAAAAGGATTCTCATACGGGATTATGCAACCGGGACTGAATATTTTGATCCGTGAAGACTAGGAAGAATGAAATCAGTCCTGCTTCGTACGGAAAAAATAAGTTAGGCCATACCCGTCCCGATCCTTCAGGAAAAAGTAAGTGCAGAGGCCCGGCCCATGCAGATTTCTAGTTTGTTATCCGAACATAAAAATCTCTAGTGAAATTGTTCATTAACCGATTTGATGTTCGGTTAACAGAATAGCTCGTTAACCAATCATTTATTATATTTATAGTTTTAAATTTTTCTCAAAATCTAAAAATAAGTGCACTGTGTGTAATAGTAATAATAATAATAACAAACAAGTCGAATCTATCATTCTCATAGTTTTTTCTATCTCAAATTCATTAACACTTAAAAATTCGCTATAACAGTGCCAAAATTAAATAACATTCTGAGCTCATCATCATCATTATTTTTTGAGATACAGCTATCGCAAAACTCGGGGAAAATGCCTATTTCTGTTGCATAATTCACACGAAAACCTATTTAACAACAAGTTATGCCAAGATCTAATAGAATATTAATTTAGGTGAAATTCCGATCAGTAACTATTGAAGTATGGTTATTGTTTAAATCAAGTAAATCCTGGAAATAATAGCATAGCAGGGATTAGGTGATTTACACCTAATCAGCAACAACTTATTTCAACGTCTAACTGAAATTGATGAAAATCTGTGCATTAGTTATTGATATAGAATACAACTAAATTAGCGTCACAGACAAACAGATATTACTTCTGCCTTTTTCAGCAAGAAACCCTTTTAGAAAATGGAACAGAAAGGATTAGAGTTAGCATTTCTATTCCTTACTAAATTTCGTACAGACAATAAATTTGACAGGTTAATGTGAGGTTAGCGTTACTTTAAAATTAAGAGCAGAATCAATCTTTCGAGGGAAGTTATTTTGAGAGGTATTTTTCTTCGTGAATTTTGCTTTGAGACTAGTCTGATATAATCGGGTACATTGACAGTTTTCTTATGCTAAGTAGGAATTAGAGAAATAATTTTCTGCAAGACTCGGGGTTTTGGAGCCAGGGACCCATTCACAAATTTGGGGACCCTGGTCGCAAATGCTTATGCCCCCCCCCTCCCATTACACCGATGCTAACAGAGGAATTCGTTGAAAAAAATTTAAAAAAAGATACTTCTTAAGATAATTACTACTCATTTAAATAATTAATTTAAAATGTCCATTAAAAATTAAATTTGATGTTTTACTTTAAAATAATTATTCTCAATTATAAAATAGATGTACATACAGATTTCAGCATTATTACAGACTGGATTAGTATAGAATTATCCATATGAGTTATATGAATTAACTTTGATTTAGATGTACACGCAAATTTGAGATTATTACCTATTGAATGAGTATAGCATTATCGATTGGCTATAACTGATGTAGTTTATTAAAATTGCATTTATAAAATGCGTGAGTTACATTTTTTCGTTATTTGTTTCATCTTCATATTTAGCATAATTAATTGACTATTGATTATAGAACGTATGTATTTTAAACTTTCATTTGTTTGAGCTTTTTTCGAGAAATTTTCAACAATCGAAAATAAATTTTTATCAGATCTTAAGTTGAACTATTTGAAAATATTAAAACTTATAAATTTATTAGCCTTCAATTTCTTGAGAATTTTTTTACTATAGGCTTTTCTCTAATACATTTCAAAATATTAAGTATAACTTTCACTTTATGATAAATGTATTGCATCATATATTATTGATACTATCTTTTCCCGCAGATTTCACGAAAATCTATTGTTTCACTTTAGTTCTTTTATAAGCTAAAAAGCTTTTATAGTTCTGACTGAATCTCTTTTTTGCATTTTAGTAGACTTTCTTTTGGAGGATTTAAAATCCAATATAAGTAGACAGAGTGGTCTTGAAGTAAGTCTTTTTTGAAAAGCACTTGCATACAGTAAAACTGAAAATTCAGTGTTCCAGTCTATTTTTTTGCATAGCATTAAGGATGAAAAAATAGTCTAATAGTTTGGGATTTCTTAGATTCTACGTTATAAGTAAAAAATACAAGCATCGCATTTTAAAGAAAATGCGAATAAAATGATAATGTTAGCATTTAGGCGCAAAAACAAATTAAGCATTATATTCTAATATTTGGATAAAAAATGTTTCGTTGAAGCACTTTGAAATATTTTAAGCAGATAAATTGTTTATACATTTACTCTTCAATTTTCAAGAAGTGCTTGGAAAATATTACATTTTTAAAGCATATTAAAATGTTAAATCGAACTGTTTCTTCACGGTGGAAATATATGTATCGTATTTTATATAACCTGGCATTTTTGTTAACAATCAGGAGTTAATTATTAATAAATTATTAGTAAATTTAGTTCAAGGAAATCTATTGTTTTGCTTTAGAACTGTTATAAGCTGTTTTGTTGTTGAGGTAGTGTCCAGCTAAGCTCCAAGGCACTGTGGAACATGAATGGAACATTTACTAGAATAAAAACATTCACATGGTGTAGGCGTTGACAAAGTTTCGAAGTTATTGTTGCAAAGTGGAAGCGCTTTTTTTAAGAGACTTAATGAAAGACCATCCTGTCTAATTGTATTGGATTTAAAATAATCCAAAAGAAACTCTGATGAAATGCAGAGAAAACAGTCATTCGGAAGTATAAAAGCTTTTCAGCTTCGAAAATTGAAATACAGATTTATATGTTTCTATCAATTCGGTACTGTATTAAACACAGTGTTGCTACTGACTCATTCCTTTGAAATCATTTCTTCAATTTTGAATAATATTGTAATATATGTGGTGGCACAATACTTAGTACTGAAAATTAAATAATAATAAAAAAAATCTTGTTGAACAGCGTATTTTTCTAAAATTTAATTAATGAATTAAAAAATTATTATTTTTTAAAATTAACTTTTTAGAAATCCTTACTACTTTTACAAATATGAATATTTTTGTTTCGGCTTTTTTTCTGATTCATTAGAAAATACTACATAAAACTATGCATGAATTTCTAGATGTATGAGATTTTACATTAAATATGATTTTTTTAACTCGTGTACATCAAAAAATGAAGGAAATTCAACAAACTCTCAATTTAAATATCTTTTAAAAAAATAACTATAAGCTTGACTATTAAATCCATGCACAAAATATTAAATACACCATAGAAAGAAAAAAAAAACAAAAAAAAACAATCTAAATTAGCAAAAAAGCCTTAGTATTTTTCGAATAAGCAAAGTATAAAAACATGAGCAGAGAAAAAATCAGTTTAAAGTTTTCATTTGAATGGGTAATTGCGCAGGATCTATTAATAAAATTCACAATATCACTTGGTATAATTGTCGTGTAGGTAAAAATAAGGTGTCAAAATATTTACAATTAAAGAAGCTTTCAGTTAATATTAAAAAGGAAAGTCGATATTTTGACCAATTTTCAGGTACTGTGTCCCCTTAATTTTATCTTTTATTTTATTTTATTTATTTATTTATTTTTGTAAAACTATTACGATTATTAAATGTGTTAACCTTACAAAATTTCTGGTGATGAATTTAAATTTTACTGACAAATATAAATGCTAGAAAAATTCCCGACAAAAAGTAGAGAAATCTTGATCCTGATTAGTTAAAGGCTACATATAAAAATAACTATTTACCAATACATTTACGTACATGGTCAAAAATTACATCTTCTTAGAAGACAATCATTTGTGGTGCCTATTTGTATCACGGCATCAATTTGTATTACGGCGATGTTCCAAGAATAACATCGAGGACTCCTTTCTTCTTTTTCACTCTATGCTATAAGAAGCCAATCTGGTAAACAGGGCATACTTTTCATGTGTTACTAAAGATTATAAAACTATCCTCAAAGAGGTTGTGCATATGGAAGATTTTAAAATTATCCGTTTGACTTCATGTAGAACTGCTCATTTTTAAAAGCATTTCTCCAACTTCTTTCATATTTTAAAGATAACCACAAATATACCACTTTAAAAAAATTTATAGAAAACACTACATTTATATATTTTTTGAAACAATACTACCGTATTTTCAATAATACAGTAATACTATAAAAAATTATAAAAATTGTAGTATTATGGAAAATACAACCATCTGTGAGCCTTGCTTTATCGTCTCTTCCGATAATACCTGCATACAGCTGCTATAATCAGTCGCCATTTACAAGCCCATTTGTATTAAAAGCCAGTTTAAAATCAGTTAGTTTTAACACAATGGCGGATAGAAAGCGACAGGAACAGGGAGTTTTAAAAATGGCAACCCCAGATCTGGTGGTGGACTAATGCTGAGTTCACGCCGAACTTCATTACAGGCCGCATAAGCTTTTACTTCATAAGGCGGGTAACTTCATAAGTCCGTCTTAGGACTGAGTTCATGATGTCAAATCATGTGATTTCTGTTCCGCGAGAAAGATGTCCTATCAAGGGCCGTTACAAAGAAGAGCTGTCTCTGCCGATTGGGTCGGCGATAAATTGCGTGATATGACGTCATTAACTCCGTCCTAACACGAACTTCCTAGGTCTCTAGCGAAGTTGGCCGTGCATTAGCAATTTTGAGCAATAAGATGGATATGCATCCGTTCCCATTATACCTGCCTTATACTTGTACATATAGTTTTTGTGGCGTCTAAACAGCCCGCTCGAAAGCGGTAGTACTGATATTCATGGAGAAGATTTGTAAGCTCTATGAGAGATTTCCTCTAAATAAATAAATATTTTTTTGATAATTCAAAAGAAAATTAGACTTTTGCAATCCTCAGTGTTAAGTAATATGCAGCAAACTCTTTAAGTACTTCGACCATTTTTTAAAGATAAAGTATATTTTACCATATTATACCTCGTGTATGACTATTGTTAATCAAAATATTGTCAGAATAGCGATAAAATACGATTATTAACCGTTGGTTATAAAAGTGTCCTGTCTTTGAAGCGAAGACCGGACAATTTGCTGCAAATGCTGTACAATGAATATGTATTTCGCCCCAAGTTTTGTGACCCTATCGTGTATACATGTCTCGCCTACGAAGTTGACCTGGTTTATGAGAATCTGTTGGAACTTTGAGAATTTATTTATGTGGTTCGCAAATGTAAAAGGTTGAGGATTCCTAATTTAACATTTAATAGTACTAATAGAAAATATTTGCAGAAGTTTTTTTTTCTGTAGGGGGAACTGGGGCACATTGATACAGCTTTTTCCTAAAAATTTTTTTGGTGCCTAGAAAGCAGATATTTCAAGTTATTTTTCTATATGATATCAGCAAAACCTGTGTAGTGTGTTATAAAAATGTACAATCGTTGTTTTTATTTTATTTTTGCATGTAATTTTTAAAAAATTTAAAAAAGTAATTTGTGCCCCATTCCCGGGGCAGATTGATACACTTTGATACGTCTGGGAAAAATGGAGACAAAATAACACCAATGTATATTTTGCATAGAAAAATAGCAAACCATTTTATATTATTTATAAAAATTCAAATCACTCACACTTTATTTGTAAGCAATATTAAAGCAATCAAAATGAAATGTATAATGACCTGATGCTCTGGCTGTTCCTTGTCTGATTGTTGGCTGTGGTAACTTTGTCATATCTGATACATCAACCCCAGCATTATCTTCTTCCTTAGAAAAGGTGAGAAATTATCAAGTTTTCTGTTTATAAATCAGTTTATAAACAGAAAATAAAGGATAATTATATTAAAAATTCTGTTTTTAATATAATTATTCTGTGCTGTTCTGCAGCTTGTTTCTCTTACGTAACACTTTTCATGTAGAAAATACTTTTTTCTCTGGAGAATTGATATAAATTTGAGATTTTCCAGGCTGCCGTCCTTTTTTTAATTATACTAGCACTATATGTTGGATAAGTTCGTAAGTCTTCTCTTTACATAAATACTATAAAATGTTCTAATGTAAAGAAATTAAAGCTATTTCACATTAATAAAAACTAATATTAGAAATTTTTAGCGAAAAATGGTTGGATTAAGGAGTGCATTGTAAAAAATAAAATAATAAAAGGTAATGAAAAAATGAATAGAAAAGGATTTAGGTTGTATCAATGTGCCCCGACAAAGACTGTATCAATGTGTCCCATCAGCCATTTTGAATAAAATGAGTCTCAAATCCAATACTTCAAATTTATCTAACAATAAAGAATGAGAAACTGATAAAGAGTAGTTTTACTTGACAGGGAGAGTATTCTTTTCGGTTGAAAACACTAGAACAGTTGTATAATACCATTTCAATTGTACAACTCAAATTTACTTTTGATCTATAAAAAAAAATAAATCATCCATCCCGTTTCATCAAACAACTGAATCATTCCAAGACTTTCTGTATGTAGTTGAGTGCACTAGCATCACCTTTTGGAGCTGTTGTGAAACTTCCTGTAATGACCCTGTGAGCAGTAGAGGGGGGTGTATCAATGTGCCCCAGTTCCCCCTATATGAAAATTTTCATATGAAAGCATGCGAATCTCTTCATACCTTTTGTTCTTAAGCATGAAACAATAAAATTATTTTCCTTTATTCACTTATTTATTTATTTATTTGAAATAAGTGTTTTTCGTTTATTTTACTAAAATGAAGATTCATCCGAATAAAGGGTTACGAATAATACTCCCGCAAAATAATAAACAATGATAATAGTAACTTCATGGAAGTATTATTGATTTTATACCTGAAATTATATATATGAAAATACTATTTTAATTTTTGTTTGTAAACATGATACAACAGAAAGGTTTCTCGTCGTTTTTATCTTCTATTTAATTTTTTTAGAATGAAAAGTCTACGAAAAAAATGTTTATAAACAATATCACTTAAAATTTGCTATTGAAATAAGTTAAACAAGTTGGAAATTGCACGTCAAGCGTTACAAATGAAATGCGTTCTTACTATAACGAAGTTTTAAAAATATTCAGATCTCAATTTAATAGTATACAGTAAAAAGCAGAAATCTTTTGTGTGTCCCTGTAAATACTATCTGATTTCTATTATATAGGAAGTAACTTATAGTAAACTTCAGTAAAGTATATCAATTTATAAAATGCGAAGTATATTAATATAATTAGGACGCTTCTTCAAAAATTGTCTCCCCATACCATTATGCAATGGAACACTTTTGTGTGGCCCTGTAAATTGATAATAACTATTCTTTATACCACAGATTATACAGAATGTATAATTTAGTATATACTTCATAGATGAATATCAATTTTATTATGTTCGAGAAAGTGTAACTGCATTAAAATGCACTTAAAACTATTTTTCCCATTGGACGTAATGTAAAGGAATAATTTGATTGTCCCTGTAATTAAACTATACATCTGATTTTCATAAAATTTGAAATGACTCGAAAAAGTATACAGCAGTTATATATTTTATTTTTCAAACGATTCGGTTGAGTAGTTTTTGCTGTGTTATGTGCGGACTGACGGCCTGCCGGCCGGATTGAACGACGACAATAGAGCTACGTATTTACGTATTTACATAATTACGAATGCACCTAAAAACAGATAATTTTTAAAAAAGCATTGATTCTGTATGTAGACATTTCCATATGAAAGCACATAAGGTTAATTAACATTTTTTTTCTGTTTTGACAGAAGGATGTTTTGTTTACTTTTAATAAAATGAAAATTTATAAAAATAAAAGGTTTATAAATGCAACTATCTTAATATTTAAATAGTTTAATAATAATTAAAAAAATGCAACATTCAAAGAAGTATTGATTCTGTATATGATAATTTCCGTATGAAAATACACGGACCTCATCATGATTTTTAATCTTAAATATGTCACATATTATTTCTTTTTTTCGATTTGAAATAAGAATGCATACTTCATTTCAGTCAAAGGGATGACCCATCAAAGTGAAAGGATTACAAACAAGGGTCAATTAATTGTGTTCAGATCATGAGTCTGTAAATATTTACTTTTTGAAAGACTTAAATGATTTCGAAGATAAGATCTTTTTTATCCCTTTTGTCTGCTTTTATCGAATATTCGTATTAGCTAGAAGAGTGAAATGGAAATGTTTAGAATGAACTTCATAAGCACACAATTAGAAGAAAGTAGTAATCTTTTGAGTGTCAAAAGTTTTCTTTAATTAAAATTTATCAAAGTATACTTGGATATTTTTAATTAAAAGTACTTTTCTTTTCAAAAACATAGAGAAGGATTTAAAAAGTATAAAAGTTTTCATAAAAAAGAAATTAAAAGACTAAAATAAATTCTTAAGATTTATGGTAAAAGAAAATTGCAGATGATTGCATACATTTTTACCCCTCATAAACTAAATATCTTTCGACTCGAATAAAATTAATTTCAGAAGAAATGAAATTCATGCATGCATATCTAAACAATTCTTCCACTATTTGAACAAAATTTGACAAAAAAAATTCTCAATTTAATGAAGCAAAAATAAAATTTTGGAGTCAAATTTATTTTCACGCTTTATAATTTTGAAAGAGATATTATTAATTTTGTTGGAATTAAGGGTATATGGAAGATAAAATGTTCAAATTTTTGAGTTTTTGATTATCATCGTAAAAATAGAGCTAAAAGATTATGGGGCTAAAGGATTATGGACCTAAAAGATTATAAATAAATATCTTCATCTTCACATTTTACTAGTTAAAAAAAAATGCGACTTTTAAAGAAATATTGATTCTGTATATGAAAATTTCCGTATGAAAACAAACGGACTTCATTATGCTTTTTAATCTTAAATATGACACATCAGAATTATTTCTTTTTACGATTTGAAATACGCAAACGTACTTCAGTTTAATTAAACCCATCGAAATGAAAGATTACAAATAAGGGTCATTTAATTGTGTTCAGATGATGAGCCTGTAAATATTTACTTTTTGAAAGGCTTAAAAGATTTCGAAGAGAAAATCTTTTTATCCCTGTTGTCTGCTTTTAACAAACATTTGTATAAGCTAGAATAGTGAAAAGGAAATGTTTAGAAAAGACTTCATAAGGACACAATTAGAAGGAAGTAGAAATGTTTTGACTGCCAAAAGTTTTTTTTAATTAAAATTATTAAAGCATACTTAAATATTTTTTAATTAGAAGTATTTTTCTTTTCAAGAATTTAGAGAATGGTTTAAAAAAAGGATAAATTTTCATAAAAAAGAACTTAAAAGACTAAAATAAATTATAAAGATTTATGATAAAAAAGAATTGCACATGATTGCATACATTTTTATCCCTCATAAACTTGATATCTTTTGACTTGAATAAAATTAATGTCAAATGAAATGAAATTCGTGCATGCATATTTAAACAATTCTTCCACTATTTGAACAAAATTTGACAGAAAAAAATCCTATTTTTTGAAGCATAAATAAAATTTTGGAGACATATTTATTTTCATGCTTTGTAATTTTGACAAAGATATTATTTATTTTGTTGGAATTAAGGGCACATGGAACATAAAATGGTAAAATTTTTGAGTCTTCAGTTATTGGCGTAAACAATAGAGCTAAAAGATTATGGTGCTAAAGGATTATGGACTTAAAAGATTGTGGTGAGGGAAGATTTTAAAATAATGTGCTTTAAAATATGTGGATGTGGTGTATAGTGTTTTGTCTTTTCTCGAAATGTGTTCTTTTATGCTTTGGTACACATTTCTAAAATTCTATTGGCAGAGATGCCATATGCGCACCACATTTGAACGTGTTTTTCCCCCGCCAATTTGGCATTGCACTTATGTGCCAAGGGGAAGATCCGTTTAATAAGTTTATAACAATTGTTAGGGAAATAAAATGGGAAAAGTTAAAAATTTCAGTGAAATGTGCTGATTAAATGATACAATTGTATGCATTCAATATGGCTATACGCTGTTAAAAATCTGCTGCATTTTGTTGCATACGCACTCCACCGTTTGTATATAATATCTCTATTCCGACCAATAAGAATGCTCCATAATACAGTCAAGTAGCCGTTTTCTATACAAGCGGCGAAGTGCATATGCAACAAAATGCAGCAGATTTTTAACAGTGTAAATATTAATGTTTACGATTTATTGTGAAATTATATTTATTGTTTTCCTTTTTATTAAATTTATGTTTATTTACTGTTATTTTTTATTTTAATTCTTTAAATTATTTTTATTATATAAGGTATCAATAATTATTTATACCAAACTATCATTTATTTATTTTTATTTCCTATTTTAAAATTCTACAACCTATTTCATTTTTTCATCTTATCTTATATTTATATTGCAATAAAAAAATCAATGTTGTTATTGCATGCAATTTGTATCTTATATTCAATAACAAAATTTTCGCCAAATTGGCTGAGAAAAAAAAAAAAACACGTGCAAATCTGGCGCGTATATGACATATCTGTGCCATTCTAATTTAGATAAACAGTTGAAACTTTCAAAAAAATTTGTAACTAACTTGTTTCTTTGAAAATAGTTAACATTATAGGATTGAATGAAATTATGAAGAAATAAAAACTTTCTAAACACACCATAAAGTACTTGAATTCGCCAGGCCTTTCAAAAGAAAGAAATCTTTCTTCGTCAGGCGCAAAGAAGACATGTGTCTACTTTCAAAGCAGTAGCACGACTTATTTTCTAATTATATTTTTTTCATTCATGCCGCTGCTTTCATAGTAGATACACGTCTTCTTTGAGCCTGATGAAGAAAGATTTTGTTCTTTCGAAAGGCCTCGCGAATTCAAGTACTTTATGGTGTGTTTAGAAAGTTTTTATCTTTCCATATTGATTCATACCAGTTTAGACTTATTTTCTTTGAATGAAATTACTTTTAAAATAATAAGAAAACATTCTTAAAAAATAGGTAAGTTTTCACAAAAAAAGCAAAAGACTAAAATAATTTTGAAAGGTTTAAAATAAAAAAAAGAATTGCACACGATTGCGTACATTTTTACCCTTCATAAACATTATATCTTTCGACTTGAATAAAATTAATCTCAGATGGAATGAAATTCGTGCATTCATATTTAAATATTCTTCTACTCTCTGAACAAAATTTGACAGAAAAATACTCCGATTTAATGAAGCATAAATAAAATTTTGGAGACAAATTTATTTTCACGCTTTGTAATTTTGACAAAGATATTACTGTTTTTGTTGGGATTAAGGGCATATGGAACATAAAATGGCCCATTTTTGAGTTTTTAACTATCTGCCTAAAAAGCAGAGCTGAAAAATTTATGATACTAAAGGATTATTATGGACCTAAAAGTATTATGGTGCAGGAAGTTTTTAAAATGATATGTTTTAAACACTATATATGTGTATTTAATTTTTTTATTTCCTCGAAATGTGTTTTTTTTATGCTTAGGTACACATTTATAAAATTACGTTTTAGGTAAACAGTCGAAACTTACAAAAATTGTATAACCGGAATTCCTCTCAGAGGGATTAGTTTGAGCGATATTGTTGAGAACATAGATTTAATAATAATTTGCTAAAAAAACACACATTAAAAAAAAAAAAATTTCTTGAAAAAAAAAGAAGGATTTTTTTAAACCTTTGCCGGGCGCGCAAATTTTTATAACATGAGCAGACACGCATTGTAAATTGTACAACAGGAAGAAAACATTCAATCATTGCTGTTTTGTTTTAATTTTACAAATAATTTAACATACAAATATTATCTAAGTTTTCTCTGCTCACAATTTAGGAAAATATTCCACAGTACACTTAAATTTATTTTGTTATAACTTATTAAAGGAGGCGTGAATTTTGTTTTAAAGAAAAAAGAAAGCGAATTTTGTACTTTTTACAACGACGCGCCCGCCGGAAGGTTAATAAAATGAAAATTCATAAAAATAAAAGATTTACGAATGAAACTATCTTAAAATTTAAATAGTTTTAAAAAAATGCGGCTTTCAAAGAAGAATTGTTTCTGCATATGAAAATTTCCATATGAAAGCACTCATGGGACTCATCATGCTTTTGGATGTTATTTATGACACATCGGTATTATTTTTTTCCCATTTGAAAATCGAATACGTACTTCATTTTAATTAAAAGGAAGACCCATCAGAATGAAAGGATTACAAATAAGGATCATTTAATTGTGTTTAGATGATGAGTAGGAAAATATTTACTTTTTGAAAGACTTAAAAATTTCGAAGATAAGATCTTTTTTATCCCTTTTGTCTGCTTTTAACAAACATTTGTATAAGCTAGAAGAATGAAATGAAAATGTTTAGAATAAACTCCTTAAGTACAGAATTAGAAGGAAGTAGAAATATTTTGAGTGTCAAAAGTTTTCTTTACTTGAAATTCTTAAAGTACACTTAAATATTTTTTGATTAAAAATGCCTTTTTTTTCAAAAACATAGAGAATGGTTTAAAAAAAAGGATAAATTTTCATAAAAAAGAACTTAAAAGACTAAAATAAATTATAAAGATTCATGATAAAACAAGAAGTTCACATGATTGTATATATTTTTACCTTTCATAAACTTTATATCTTCCGACTTGAATAAAACTAATGTCAAATGAAATGAAATTCGTGCATTCATATTTAAACAATTCTTCCACTATTTGAACAAAATTTGACAGAAAAAAATCCCGATTTCATGAAGCATAAATAATTTTTTTTTTCAAAAGGACAAATTTATTTTCACGCTTTGTAATTTTGACAAAGATATTATTAATTTTGTTGGAATTAAGGGTATATGGAACATAAAATGGTCCAATTTTTGAGTTTTTAACTATCGGTCTTAAAAGCAGAGGTGAAACATTTATGATACTAAAGGATTATTATGGACCTAAAAGTATTATGGTGCTGGAAGGTTTTAAAATGATATGTTTTAAACATTATGCGTGTGTATTTAGTTTTTGTATTTTCTCGAAATGTGTTTTTTTATGCTTAGGTACACATTTCTAAAATTCTATTTTAGCTAAATAGTCGAAACTTACCAAAATTGTGTAAATAGGACTTCTGGCAGAGGGATTAGCCTGAGCGATATTGCTGAGAACATAGATTTAATAATAATTTGCAAAAATTAAAAAAAAATCACAATAAAAGAGTTTTCTTTTTCTTTTTTTAAAAGGAGGATGTTATTTATTTATTTTTTAATAAAATGAAACTTCATAAAAATAAAAGATTTATGAATAAAACTATCTTAGCATTTAAATAATAATAATAATAAAAAAATGCGGCTTTCAAAGAGGAATTGATTTTGTATATGAAAATTTCCATATGAAAGCACTCATGGGACTCATCATGCTTTTGGATGTTATTTATGACACATAAGTATTTTTTCCCCCTTTAAAAACCGAATACGTACTTCATATTAATTAAAAGGAAGACCGATCGGAATGAAAGGATTACAAATAAGGGTCATTTAATTGTGTTCAGATGACGAGCCTGTAGATATTTACTTTTTGAAAGACTTAAAAGATTTTGAAGATAAGATCTTTTTATTCCTGTTGTCTGCCTTTATCACACATTCGTATAAGCTAGAAGAGTGAAAAGGAAATGTTTAGAATAAACTTCGTAAGCACACAATTAGAAGAAAGTAGAATTGTTTTGAGTGTCAGAAGTTTTCTTTAATTAAAATTATTAAAGTACATTTAAATATTTTTTAATTAAAAGTGCTTTACTTTTCAAAAACATAGAGGATGGTTTAAAAAATAGGTAAGTCTTCATAAAAAAGAACGTAAAAGACTAAAATAAATTCTAAAGATTCATGATAAAAAAGAAAGAATTGCACATGATTGCATACATTTTTACTCTTCATAAACTTGACATCTTCTGACTTGAATAAAATCAATGTCAGATGAGATGGAATTCGTGCATGCATATTTAAATATTCTTCCACTATTTGAACAAAATTTGACAGAAAAAATCTCGAGATAATGAAGCATAAATAAAATTTTGGAACCAAATTTATTTTCATGCTTTGTAATTTTGACAAAGATATTATTATTTCAATCGAAATTAAGGGCACATTTAATACAGGTAAAATTTTTGATTTTTCAATTTTTATCGTAAAAAGTAGAGGTAAAAGATTATGGTGCTAAAGGAGTATGGACCTAAAAGATTATAGTGCTATGGAATTTTTTAAATAATATGTTTTAAACACTATGGATGTATATACAGCTTTTTGTCTTCTCTCAAAATGTGTTTTTTATGTTTCGATACACATTTCTAAAATTCTATTTTAGTCAAACAGTCGAAACTTTCCAAAATTGCGTAACTATTTCTTTAAAAATATCTAACATTATAGGACTGAATGCAATTAATTTTAAAAAAATGAAAAAAAGTTCTTTAAATTTTTAATATTTTCAAAGTGTTTTAGTAAAATATATAGAATTTTATTGCTTTTAAGCGAAAATGAAAATTGCTTCTTATTATTCTAAAAAGTATGTTTCCTGACACCCCCAGAGAATATTTAAGGTTATATATTGAAATGAAAGTTCATAAAAATAAGAGGTTTATAAATAAAGCTATCTTACCATTTGAATAGTTCAATAATAATAATAATAAATGCAACTTTCAAAGAAGCATTGTTTCTGTATAAGAAAATTTGCATATGAAAGCACTCACGGGCCTCATCATGCTTTTGGATCTTAATTATGACACATAAGTATTAGTTTTTTTCCATTTGAAAATCGAATACGTACTTCATTTTAATTAAAAGGAAGACCCATCAGAATGAAAGGATTACAAATAAGGATCATTTAATTGCGTTTGGATGATGAGTAGGAAAATATTTACTTTTTGAAAGGCTTAAAAGATTTCGAAGAGAAAATCTTTTTATCCCTGTTGTCTGCTTTTATCAAACATTTGTAATATAAGTTAGAAGAGTGAAATGGAAATGGTTAGAATAAGCTTCGTAAGCACACAATTAGAATGAAGTAGAAATTTTTGAGTGTCAAAAGTTTCCTTTAATTAAAATTATTAAAATATACTTAAATATTTCTAAATTAAAAGTACTTTTCTTTTCAAAAACATAGAGAATGGTTTAAAAAAATAAATAAGTTTTCATAAAAAAAGAACTCAAAAGACTAAAAAGCATTCTTAAAATTTTTGATAAAAAAGAATTCCGCATGAATGCATACTTTTTTACCCCTCATAAACTTGATATCTTTCGACTAGAATAAAATTAATTTCAGATGAAATGAAATCGTGCATGCATATTTAAACAATTCTTCCACTCTCTGAACAAAATTTGACAGAAAAAACTCCCGATTTAATGAAGCATAAACAAAATTGGAGTCAAATTTATTTTCCCGCTTTGTAATTTTGACAAAGATATCTTTAATTTTGTCGGGTTTAAGGGTACATGAAAAATGAAATGGTCAAATTTCGAGTTTTCAATTAACACCGTAAAAATAAGAGCTAAAGGATTATGGACCTAAAAGATTATGGTACTATAGAAGGTTTTAAAATGATATGTTTTAGATACTGTGAGTGTGTATAAAGTTTTTTGTATTTTCTCGAAATGTCTTTTTATATTTTTCGCTTTGGTACGCATTTCTAAAATTCTACTTTAGATAAACAATCGAAATTTTCCAAAGTTGATTAAATGCTCTCTTAAAACACCAGCCACAAAATAACCCAAGATATCCGAAATTCACTCATCTCACGAATTGAAAGTCAGCTTCTCGTAAAGAGTTGAAACAATTCGAGTGAACGAGCTGTTTTTAAGCAATTTGAATCAAGATGAGTGACTTAAAAAAGCAATTTCAATCAAGACGACTAGAACTTTTAAAAATTACTTATTCACGATCCAATAGATTACAGCTCTTTCCAGAGAAGTTAAATCCACTCTTTCGATTTAAGAGTGTAACATGTTCCTTTAAAAATACCTAACATCACAGAACTGAATGAAATTATTAAAAGATAAAAACTTTTTAAACACACTATAAAATATTTAAATTCGTTAGGCCTTTCGAAAGAACTAATTTTTTCTTTATCAGGCGCAAAGAAGACGTGTGTCTACTATAAAAGCAGCGGCACGACTTATTTTCTCTTCATATATTCTTCAACCGTGCAGCTGCTGTCATAGTACACGCACGTCCTCTTTGCACTTGACGAAAAAGACTTTGCTCTTTCGAAAGGCCTAACGAATTCAAGTATTTTATGGTGTGTTTAAGAAGTTTTTATCTCTTCACGTTAATTCACACAAGTTTTACTTATTTTCTTTGAATAAAATTATTTTTAAAATAATGAAAAAAATGCTCTGAAAATTTTTAGGATAAGAAAAGTTTTTTAGTAATTTTAAAAAATTTCTATTGTTTTTAAACCAATATAAAAATTGCTTCTTGTAATTCTCAAATAGTATGTTATCTAACAACCCAACAAATTTTAAGATGATATTTTCAACAGTATTTTAGAAAAGTGCACCGAACAAACATATTCATAGAGATATGTAAAGAGTTAATTAGTTTTTGAAAACAAATTTTTGATGCGATCAATTTCTTTTGTTTTATATATAAGCTATATTGTTTATCTTTATTGTAAAAAAAATCTCTATTTTAAAGGAAAATACAGATTGTTAAATATTTCACAAAAACTTCTTCACTGTACTCGTCGAGAGGTTCCATGTGTCCTTAAGGGGCCTCGGAGGTTGAAAACTTTTCAAAAAATCGATTTTTTTATGATCTAGTTTGATTATTCAATTAATTCTTAACTCAAAAGCAAAAAACCGCATAAAAATATTTGTAGTATTAACGGAGTTATAAGCATTTATGTATCAACACTTTCATAGCCGCACCCATATAATTTCAACTTTAAGTCGCGCTTTCTCAAAACTTGATTTTTGACGACTAACACCAAGATTTAATAGATAGATGGCTTAGATTTTTTTTGCATGCATATAACATCATTATCTAAAGAATGAATTAATATATTTTAGATAGTTTAATATTTTGAGTACTTTTAATGAAAAAAAAAGTTGTATTTTTTAGGGGTTTTTTAAATTTTCAAATTTGAGAGATTTTTTAATAATGTTTTTTTTAAGTGATAGTTATATCCTTAATTCATTCTATAGATGATGATGTTATATGGGTGCGGCTATGAAAGTGTTGATACATAAATGCTTATAACTCAGTTAAAAATGCAAATATTTTCATGCGGTTTTTTGCATTGAGTTAAAAATTAATTGAATAATCAAACTAGATCATAAAAAATCGATGTTTAATGTTTTTTAAGTGATAGTTATATCCTTAATTCATTCCATAGATAATGATGTTATAGACATGCAAAAAAAAAAAAAAAAAAAAAAAAAAAAAAAAAAAAAAAAAAAAAATTAAGCCATTCCATCAAATAGTTTTTTTTTTATTAAATCTTGGTGTTAGTCAAAAATCAAGTTTTGAGAAAACGCGACTTAAAGTAGAAATTATATGGTTGCGGCTATGAAAGTGTTGATACATAAATGCTTATAACTCCGTTAAAAATGCAAATATTTTCATGCGGTTTTTTGCATTGAGTTAAAAATTAATTGAATAATCAAACTAGATCATAAAAAATCGATTTTTTTTAAAGTGTTAAACTCCTGAGCCCCTTTAAGTATTTTGTTAAAATGTGCAACGTATGAATAAAAAAAAACATTCCTTACATATTTAAACTCAGAGAATTTTTAAGAGATTAAATAGAAATATGTGTATCCAATTATAAGTGAATAATTATATTTTCTATAAATTCAACTTATTTTTTGAAGGAAGACACTAATTAAATTTTTTTCATAGGAAATATACAGGTTCGCGCTAATTTTGAGTAAATTAAATTAGGATCTTAATTGATAGTACTATAAAACCTCAATTAATCATTTTTTTTTACCTAGTTTATAACAAAGTCTGATTTCATTTTATTTTTATTTATTTATTTATTTATTTTGTAAGTGAGCCTTGAAAAATAACGCAACTTTTAGTTCATTGCCGTGCTACAAGTTCTTTTAGAAACTTGCAGGGGCCCGGGCTTGGTTTGAGGCCCGTACCTAGCCCGGTAGAGTTAGGACATTTCTTTCAACAGGTTGAGCCGCTAAAAAGTTGAATGGACCTGCCGGTCTGGTATACAAATTTAAACGAAGGCAATAAAACATAAGCCATTTTAATTTAATACGATTTTTTCGCGAATAAGTATAAATGTGCGTTACAAGCCGATGTTAATTTGACAAGATCGTAGAGATGACTATAGAGAGTTACATGGTGCCTGAGCCCAGGTTTAATTTTTTTTCAGCAGACTCGGTCCGGGCAGAGATCAGGCTTGCATTTTGTTTTCTACATAATCAGGTCAGGTCGAAACTGAACTTAACTGTTCTCAGGATCTGTAGAGCAGGCAATATGCTTTGTAAAAAATTAATAGCGTAGTAAACTTTTGTGAACAAAATCTTTAGAAATATTTTTTATTTGTTGAGCTGTGAAACATAACTTTATATATCTGTATTTTTATCATTTCAAAAACTTTTATTGTTTTTTATTCTAACAATTGTTAAATTCGCGATATAACAAATTTTTATATACAGTTTCTATTAACCAAGATTTCCGATATCCGAGGTACTACTAGCGATCCCAATTAGCTCGGACAATCTAGGTTACACTTTACTTATCTGTCTAATTTTCAGTTTCTCTGTCATGTAACTTTAATGAAATAAATTGATGGCTAGAAAATTAGGATGCATTATTGAGGCGGATAGCAGCGTATTTCTCATCTGAAAATGGATATTGTATCAGCCAGAGTTAGTGCTCTGATATAAATTAAAAGCAAGTCAATTAAGTATCTGCCAGAACAGTGTTTCTCATGTTTTATTTCTATAAGGGGATCTTAGGAGTCTTAATTTTTACCTAGCTGTTTAATTAAGCTACATATCACAGTTTTTACCTCAGTCCGTTTAAAATGTAAATACATAAAATTTTAAATATATACAACTTAATATCACTTCTATTTAAAATAATTCTTTAATATTCTAAACTGAAATTTTAGCAATTTAGCAAAAATAGTTTTAACCCTTTTCGGCACACTGTGCCCGGTCTTGGGCACCTAATTTTAATTCCAAACTTGCAAATGGCACCAATAATATTTTAGCAAAGTTTCTCTTTTACAGTAAAAGCTTAAATTAGGCGTTTCAAAATATCTAAAAAATTCGTTTGTAAATTCCGGTGTCAGTCGATAATATCTCATTTTACTAACAGATTTTGCCCGTGCCAGAAAGGGTTAAAAATTAAAACACACGCTTTTATATCAGGTCGGACTAAAACATGTAAAATGTTTTTTGGTTGCATAGTTACGGTTTTCATACGCATTTCAGCGATTGTCATGTGTCTAGGGTATTAGGTGACTGTTAATTTCTCAAATTGCTTTTGATCCGTTTATCCGGCGTTTTTTATCCTTTTAAGTGGCAATTCTTCAAATTGTTGAATTGTCATCGGTTCTCAATAAGTGTGCAAAGTTTTAATTTAATCTGATATCTTAAAGTGGGTGGAAATAAAGTTCAAAGAATCCATTACATACATACATACAGGTGAAGCTAATAAAATAAATAAATAAAAACGTGTTAAAAAGAAAAAAAAGAAGAATGAAAGTAATACATAAATAAATATTTCAGTTTAAAAAAAATCCTCCAAAACAAAAATATTTGCTTCGCAAAGTAGCGTACCAATTAATTTAAAAAAAAAAAAGTCTTATATTTATTAGGTGTTAGAAGTTAAATATTTTTCTACCTTAAGGAATTATTTTCTATCCGTGAAACTTAAATTACACTGTCATAAAACGAAATGATGACAGAAATTACCGCAGGGGATTTTTTTTCTGACCAATAATGATAAAAATAAAAATTATTATTATTACTTTTTTTCGTTTAGCGAGAAAGTTATAAATCATATTGATTTTTTTCCCCAAGCACGAAATCAATATCCGCTTAGGTTAAAAAAGTTTCCGATAAATAAATATGATGGAATATAGCTGCTCTCACCTATATCACGTTAAAAGTATACAGAAATGAGCTAGTAGAAAGCATCAATGTATTTTTTAACGTATTTGTTCTGGAACTAACCAATTTATTTTTCGAATAATCGAGAAAGAAAAGAAAAACTACTATTTTTGAGACACCTATTGGTTTTTTAACGTGTTAATCAACAATAACAGTTTTGTTTTGAATTTTCATTTAGCTTAAAGGTTAACATTTTGCATGAATTACAAAAGTCATTTTTATGCTTTTAAGATGTAACAGTAAAACAAAGATTTGATAATTTTTTTTTTCAATAAAAAATATATAATATTTTTAGGTGGAAGAACCACAAGATGCACTGAAAAAAATGAAGTACTCAAAAATGAGTTAGTCGGTATACTCATATCGAATTGAGCATGTTTGGATCAAAATGAACACATTGCTCTCTCAATTTTGAAACAGTATATCTTATCAAATCCAAACAAACGATAATTTTGTACCCAGTATTGGTTTATCGCATTCATAGCGGCATAAAAGATGCTTATTAATGTAAATATTAAATTATGCACAATATTTTAAAATAATTTTAAAGTATACTTGCAAATAATAATGTCCTAGTCATAAAAATGTTTGATCTGGGTATTTTACTTATAATTTTGCTATTTCTCTTAAATAAATATTGATGTTTGTGAAATTGAATGTTTATTGTTCATAATTTTGAGCAAGAGATAAATATCAGCATATTTTCACTTTAATTTGTAAATTCAGGGGACAGATAATAGTGATTTATATTGGAACATAACCGTAGAATAAAAAAATGATTACATGCGTTTCTTGGTTTTGAGAACCTTTGGATCGGAGCTATTTTGAGTATGTGAGGTATTTAAAATTGAGAACTTTTTACTTAATTTTGAGAACCCATTTTTTTAGTGTGATATTTGATCAATGATAGAGGTTGAATATCAAAACATCCAAATATCACATACTTGAACATTTTGAAATTCAGATTTGTGAAAAAAACAGCGATTTTCTTTTCCTACTGTGCAAGAAACTGAGGATTTAATAAATCGAATCCCACAGCCATTGATAATTCAAACCGATAATGCCAAAATAAATCAAAAATGATAGCTCAATCGAAAATATTAAGGAATTCTTCTTATAAAATTTTACTAGTACTCCAGTCAAATGGTAGAAAATGATTACATTAATTAGGGTAAAGCTAATTTTTGAATATGTTGTATAGGATGGTATTCTATTTCCCACATGTTTGCTAGAAAAATAATTTGCCGCCGGCACCGCCATCTTGGAAAAACCTCTAATTTATCGGATTTTTTTTTAGTTTTTACAAAATATCTTCTTAACTATCTTTTTAACTCTTTTTTTGAATTATTTTCAATATGGACTAAATTTGCTACAGTTTGAATACAGTCTGAATTTAATACCTGTAATAGTTGACTCTTCAAAGTTAGGCAATTGTTTAAAAAAAAAAACTAAAATTCGGGAATTTCCGTGCATTTTTTACACATAATTTTAAAACTGCGAGTCCTACGATAGAAAATTAAGTTATAACTTTCACACAAGAGTTAATTTACTACAATGTGACTACCGATAGGTTTCCGTGTGTTAAAATATCACGAGATACAAAGTTTTAGAAAATATCGTTTTCGCCAAACGCATCCCTCTAATATTAGTTTTTTTCATATTTATTTAAGTGTGAATCAATAAAAGCATTAAAAACCAGTTATGTGTAACTTAATAAATTTATTTACACATTTAAACACAATTTATAAAAATCTTTACATAATGTGTATGATGTTTAAGTCACTTACGATTTTTGGCGCTTAGAAGGGTCTAGGCTGTCGATGCAAATGTTTATAATGTCGTGTGAAAGATTTTCAGCAGTCTCGTCCTCATTTTCTCGCAGCGTGTCGATGGGTTCAAGATCGTCTTCTTCCTCCACGTCAGAGGCCATTAAAAGTTCCGATGTATTTTTGCAACACAGGCCATTGCAGTGTTTGCAAGTGTTTGTGCAGTTCAGTCCTGCTTTTCGACCCTGATTAGTTAAGGGAGTTCAGTGATTAAGTATAAAAAGGGGAAAGGGGGGAGGTGTTTCCCCTCCTTAATTTTTTTTTCGAACGGAATTAACCCTTGAAAATATAAGGATGTAATGTACAATTAATATGCGTAGCCTGTGAGCTCAATGCCATCAGTTTAACTGGGCAATATTCTTTTTATTTTAATGTTCGGGGAAAGAAATCGTTTGCACATGTGCACAAACTCTTTTACGCACCTAAACGAAAGAAGAAGCATTTTTCGGCGTTTATTTCTGTTTTTGGATCATTTTGTTTAAATCGAAATCAACCAAACTGCTCGACGCAGTTAAACATAACAGACATATTTCGAAAGATCGTACTTTTAGGTCGCAAATGCTATTATTAATTCGAAATAATGTTGCAGTTAACCCTTTAGAAAGAAATATTCAAAAAGAGTCTTTTTTCCCAAAACCATTTTTTCCCTTTTGTCAATGCTCTTCCAGGGCATATTTTTCAAGATGTAAACAAACAAAACAGAACACTTTAAAGTTGAATCTTTCTTCTAACCGATGGTGTAATTGGTTTTAAAATATTTAGATTTTAACCCTTTCAAATATACTGGCAAATGAAGGTCATTTTTCGACTCGCAGAGAGGACATTTTTTCCATGCTAAAATTATCTTAACGTGCATATTTCAACTCAATCTTTTAAAATCTTCTCAATAGACCAAATTTATACTCCCTACAAAAAATTCGACACGTACGGACGGATAAAAATATTTTTTACAAAATAAAATGTGCGAAAAATTTGATGAAAACAATAAAAAAACAGATCGTTTTCATTGCGGTTTTGACTTAGCAAAACACAATCCTATCGGTACCGGTAAACAAAAAACATATTCTTTAAGCTTAAAAACATTTTTATAATCTATGATGCAATCGGTTTTTAAAATATAAGATTTAACCCTTTCAAATACACCGGCAAAAGGAGGCACTTTGCGACTCACGTATAGGATATTTTTTCTACGCTAAAAGTATCTAAGCGTACATATTTCAGCACAATCTTTTAAAAACATCTCAATAGACCAAATTTACACCTTCTTAAAAATTTTCGAAACGTTCGGACGAGTAGAAATAATTTTTATAAAATAAAAAGTGCGAAAAATTTGACGAAATGAATAAAAACCAGATCGTTTCAGCGCGGTTTTGCCTTTGCAGGGCGCAATTCTATATACGTCCTGACAAACCGAAAATACTTTCTTAAAGCTAAAACATTCTCATAATCTATGTTGCAATTTGTTTAAAAAAAAATGAGATTTAACTCGTTCTAATACACCGACAAACACGAATTACACCTCGGCTCCTGGAGAATACATTTTTGCTACGCTAAAAGTAACTAGATGTCCGTATTTTAGCACAATTTTTTTAGAGCCTTTCAATAAACCAGATTTTTATTACTTTCAAAAACTTTGGAACTTTCGTATGGATGGAATTCTTTTTTTTTACAAAATAAAATGTGTGAAAATTTTTAAGAATTCAGTAAAAACCTGAGTGTTCCGTCGCGAATTCGTTCGCTTTCGGTTCGCATAGTTTCCAAAAAATCAAATTACATAGAAAATAAAATACCAAACAACATATGCTTTCAATTCAATATCTTTTCGCGATTTTTCCGTTTAAAAATATAAATTTTGACAAAATGGACTTAAAGATATAAAATCATGGAAATTTGAGTTTAATTTAAGGGTCATTTAGAAAGCAAATAACACATTTGAAAACTGAATAACATCACGGGCCCGGGCAACGCCGGAAAGGTTAGCAAGTAAACGTATAAATAGACATAATTTTAACAATTCTAGAAGAATTTAAATTAATTTAAAGGCCTTTATTTAATGTCTCCTACAGGCGATATCAGGATTGAGGAGGATAACTTCGACAGCATTTATATACACATGCAATATGCAAAAATTTAGTTAAACTTAAAAACTCATATCACAACTAAAAATACACTGCAGCAATCATCGCTAATATACAGTACTTCGGATAGAGTATAGTATTCGAAATCTTTTGTGTTTCCCTGTAAATTATGCGTCTTTTGTATTAAATCTCAGAAACCTTATAAATTTAATTATATAAGAAATAATTTTACATAATCTAAATACGCCGCTAACAATGCTTCTCCATATGTCGCGGATTTTTTTTTTTTTTTTTTTTTTTTGCATGGCTCTGTAAATGAATAATAAACATTCTTTGCACCGCATACTCTACAGAATGTATATTTCAGTGCACCTCATATTTGCATGTAGCATGAAATATATCATGCATATATCATAAAATATTTACTGACCAACTCTGCCTGAGGCAGAAAAACTCGACTTTCATAAAGAAAGTTTTTGGGTCACTCAAATTTCAAATGAACATTGTTATGAAACATGTTAAACATTCGCCTCGTGTTTATCTTATTAGAATAAAATTATTTTCCAGATGGTATTGTGTACCTATCGGACCATTTACTGGCAAAACCTCTTATGCTCAGATAATAAAAATATAATATTAAGGTTCCTGCTTAGGAAAATTCCAAAACTTGTAGAAAAGACAAGTTGTTTTAGAACAGTAAAGTTTAATTTTACTCGTGGAATGGAAGGAACGTGACGAGTAAAGAAAGGACAGGCTTCTCTAATCCTTTATGTCCTGAATTATTAATAAATAAACTATTTCACCCCAGTAATTATCTTTGTTAATGTCTGAAGATATCCAAAACAACTTATGTAAATATTGATTTGATTTTTCCATAATATTTTAACTAAAACTGATTTAATGTAAAATTGTTGTAAAAATAATAAGATTACTTCACAAAAAATACTATTATAAAAATCTCACAATTCTTATAAGGACAAAGTAAGTAAATGTATTGTGATCCTATATGCAACTAAGAAGTGTTTTGTTGTTGCGAAATTTTTGCATAACATTATTTTAATAAAGAAAAAGCTATACCTATATAAAAAGCTGAGAATATAACTACATTAAAAAATTATTTAGTTTAGACTGCTTTTCTGTGCTTTTTGAATGCAATACGAGAAATAATATTTTATGAAAATTGCAATCTCTTTTTATTTCTTAGACGAATTAAAAAAATGATATATATATATTGCATTTTCTTTAATAGTATTATTTTCACTTATTTCTGAGCATAAAGAGTTAAAATAAAATCAATTGAACCGGCAACAAGACTGACTAGGGAATGTTCCCAGGTATATGTTGTTAATTTGGACGAGGGTGGTATCAAAAGAAAGATCTCGTCATGTAAGTTAAAATGTGCAATGGAACTACCCGTCCGAATCCAATCGTTTTCGAGATATAAGCCCTTAAAGTGTGAATGAATAAATAAATAGATTGACAGGCAGGTATATAAATTGTTCGAAGTTAAAAGTTTCTTTGCATAGTTTTTAATCCTCCTGTCTGTACCTTTTCCCGAGCTACGAGCAAAATCCTTTACACCACACATTGCCGGTTATTTATCTTCTTTCAGACAGGTACTTCGGATTCTACGAAATTTTCGCGTACGGTTAAACTCGGAGAGTTTTTCCATATGTTTTTGTTATTTCCATCACCTTGTTTTATGCAAATTTTTCAGAAAATGTGTAGCGGACGTAATGGATAAACTGTATGCAAATATAGTGTATAAAATAGAATGCTTTTCTTAGGCTGTCGGTTATGCTAGATGCATAATAGCTCTATTATTATTATGAAAGTGGGTTGTTTTTCACACTTTAAGTGCTGATATCTCGAAAGCAATTGGATTCGGACGGGTAGTTCCATTGCATTTTTTAAAGTACATGACGAGATCTTTCACTTGTTATCACACTCGTCCAAATCCAGAACTTACACATGGAAACATTCCCTTGTGAGACTAGATTGGTAACAGGGATTTCTTATCAGAGCCACGTAAGATGTATTTGATCTGGTTATCTACTAATATTGACGATCAAACTGAACATGTAAACTGTCTCCTAGAAAATAACAAGATCAAGGCTGGAATTCAATCAGCATGGATGTTTTAGAATGCTCAACATTAAAATATCATATGAAAGCCGCGGAGATTTCTAGTCATTCTGGTCTTTTAAAAATACAAATATGAAAAAGTTTGATACTTACTCGAAGTTAAAAGCTATTGTTTTAACTGTTTTCTTTTAACTACAAATTGGTCTTCCGAAAATAAATGTGATTCATTAAAAGAAAATCTTCTATGTATTTCTAATTCTGATTCATAGCAATTCTACTTAAAAAGTATTTTCAGACTAATTAGAATTAATCAAGAAAAAATTTTATGATATTTATTATATTAAATACATATAATTCATAGTTTTGGTTGAAAAACTGGTAACTATGAGAATTGTTATTTTAACACCCGAGCTTCCAAAAATATGAGTAATTTAATTACTATGTTAACGCATACGAAAATAAGTTTTCAACCCATTAAGTTGTGCGATATTTAAAAGTAATTAACCTGATTTTCGAAAAATGAATGAAAAAATGTTTTTCAGTTTTCATTTCTTAAGTAAATCATGGGTAAAATACTTATTTTTTTTTTAAAAGTATGGTTTATGGTTGAAAATCAGGTTATTGCCAATCGGCGACACTGGGTTCTAATTGAAAAAACATTTTTCTTGATAAATAGTATAATATTAAACACACATGAATTTTAAGAACTATGCTGAGGAAAAAAATATACTTTCTCATTGCATAATAAAATAAGGTATATTGCATGCTTCCAAACAAAACAAGAAGCATATGTAACAACAATTGAAGAAATAAATATATCTTTATTGTTAACCTTACCACTGCGGCGACCGGATATATCCGTTCATTAGACTACAGGTTTCACTGCAGTTGAAGCTTTATTTAAATTAATATAATTCTACAAATATAATCCAGTTTTAAGAAATTAAGTTATGATTGATACTTTCAACGCTTATAAGCATATACGTAACAAAAAAATTATGCCATGATAGAAAATCCCTCTTTCATTAACATTTAAAATAAATTAGGGAGAAAAAAATATTACAATTTTGCCCTTTTGCTCGGCGGCCAAACAGTACTAATTGCTGTCATCTACACGCAGAAAATTGTTTTTATAATTTTTAGAATGTATTTTCTTGGTGACGTTAAGCATTAAAGCTTCATTATTTTAGAAGACTAAATTGGGTATGTTGCCGAAAAGCAATACTCGGTATGTAACGGTTAAATTTTCGAAAAAAGAGAAAATGGATTGCTTACACAGTTGCGATCCTCAATGTAATGTAAGATTTACACACGGATAAGATTTTAGGTATAGATTTCGTATGAAATACTACCTATTGCGATCGCTCCCATGTTGGAATTTCTGAAAAACTTTTGCAGATCTACACCGATCACGACCCCCAAGACTACAAAACTACCATTAGTAAAAAAGTTTATCTACCTATCTATCTATCTATCTATATAATATATATCACTTCTTTATGGACACGATAACTTCCTTAATTTTACTCAGATCTCTTCCAAACTGATACATAAAATCAAGGGGAATAAAATCTCGGTCGAGTTCGTTAATGGGCAAAAACGGACCAAGGGGGTAGAAATAGGGAGAATTTTTGTAAAAATCGAAAAAAACCCATAATTTCTTTAAATTTATTTGCTATCTATTTTAATAAAGTTTGTATTACTTCTAAAAAATAGGCGAAAAGTTTCTGCATAACACATTTTTGGGCAACAAAAATTAGCTCAAGGGGCGCAAAAAATAGGATTTTCGGGAGTTAAAAATTCATAACTCTGTAAATTTCTAAGATATCAAATCCAACTAATTTTTTTATAAGTGCTCTTAATATTATCTAAAATTTTGTATTGACAAGTTTTTGATAAGAACAAGTCTTATTGAAAAAAAAAAAAAAAAAAAAAAAAAAAAAAAAAAATTAAAAACGATAACAAAAGGGGGGGGGGTGGAAGAAGAAGAAAATCCACAACCTCGTTAATTCTTAAGATATCAAATCCGATTAAATTTATCATACATCTTATCAATAATTTCTACATCTTTTATATTGACAAGTTTTTCATAGGACCAATTGCTATATCAAAAATATATTAAACAAAAATAGGAGTTGTAGAAAAAATCTCAATTCCAAACTGCTTATATTCTCACTTATTTTGCTCTCAAACTCATCCAATTGGCAGATCCTCTTATATAGGAACTCTATAATGTGGCGTATTGGTCACTTTTGTGATAAAAGCAGAATATATTTCAAAAAATGCCGTCAAAAAGGCATTGCAAAAGTTTCAATAAAGGCAGAATATATTTTTCTTACCTTCTTCTATCTTCAATAGAAGAAAGTAATGTAATCGAAATTTTTTTTCGACTTCCGGTTTTCGACGGATTTACACGTTTTAGGGGTCAGAGATTCCAAAAAAACATGTTTTTACAAAATATCTGCCTGTCCGTGTGCCTGTGTGTGTGTGTACTTGTGTGTGTGTCCGTATGTCGCCATTCTACCATCAAAAAGTGTATGAAGTTGTGCATAGAATTAAACCAAATTTTTTGTGAATGTTTTTGGGTGTGGCAAGCAGATCCTTTTTCAGTTTTGAAATATTCTGCTGGAAGGGGGCGCTGCAATCGCGATGTTTGTGCCAATTTCAATATTGTACCGCCAAAACTATATGAAGTTATGCATCGAATTGAACCAAATTTTTTGTGTAAGTGTATGACTGTGGCTAGTTGGTCCTCTCTTAATTTGAAAAAAAAATCCACCGGAAGGAGGCGCTGCAATCGCGTATTTTGTGCCATTTTCAATATTGTGCCGACCAAAAGTATATGAAGTTATGCATCGAATTGAACCAATTTTTTTGTGTAAGTATATGGCTATGGATAGCTGGTCCTTCCTGAATTTGAAAAAAATTCGACGGAAGAGGGCGCTGCAATAGCGATATTTATGCCATTTTCAATATTGCACCACCTAAAAGTGTATGAAATTAGTTCTAAGATAGTTCTAACTAAATTTTTTTGTATATGATTATTTTTTGGTAATTCAAATAGGTCCTCCTTGAATTTGAAAAAAAAAAATCTGCCTATCATTCTATTGTCCATCGGCTCGTGCAGAGACGGAAATTCGTTTTTACTCCGATTAATTGACTGAAGCAGAAATTTAAGATGAAAATCAATGTTGGTATGATACTGAATTAAAATTATTAAAGCATTAAAATGAGTAACTTTTTTTTAAAATATTAAAATGTACGTATGAGATAGAAAAAAGTTTTAGGATTGGCACATCCAACTAGTTAAAAAAGCTGTGAAAGTGGGCAAATCGAACAAAATTTCCTGATTCAGTCGAAATTAAAGAATTGCCCCGTAAGGCATGGTGACGTCGCTGCGATGTCGTTGTGAAGTCACATTGTGACTTTGTGACTATCGATTGTTGATGTGACGTCACGTGACTTCGATGTGAAGTCACAGTGACTAAAATGTGAAGTCGTTATGGCCGTTTTAGAGCTTTTTTGTGACGTCACATTGTGACCACTTTGTTAAGTCACGGTGTGACAAATTTGTGAAAATTATGTCATTTGTGACTACTTTGACATTAACATTGTGACAAAAGCAACGATATTTAAATTGCCAGAAACATGTTTTTTAAAGTAAATAACATGTTTTGAAGAATATTTGTAATTAAAAAAAAATTTAAGAAAGTCACATCTCAGTCACAATATGACGTCACTGAGTAGTGGCATTTTGGTCACAGATATGATGTGACCAAAGTGACTCACAGTGACGTCATTGTGACGTCACTGTGACCATGCATGCTATGAGGGTGAGGATGTATTCAAATAAAAAATTGGTTTTGTTTATGACTCATTTATAAATTCAATTTTACTCTCAAATACTACTCAAAATCTTCAACTGACAGTTTCTCTTATTTAGGAACTATATAATGTGCCTTATTGGTCAATTTTCCCATAAAGTCAGAATATCTAAAAATAAATGCTGTCAAAGTGGGCATTTGTGCCGAAGATCGCTTAAGATGATTCTGATAAAAGCAGCTCTTACAGAAAAATGTAATTAAAAGTTCTTCAAAAGCGGCCAACTAAAGTTGTTAAACATGTTTTATCTCTAATCATATTTTATTTTTTGTTGTCGAAATGAGCACGTAACTTCGAAATCTACCTCCGCTTATAGACCAAGCCGACAGGGATTTTTAACAGTAGCAGTTGCTTTCGGACTGCTCAAAGTCTACAAGAAGAGATGTAGTCGTAAAAGCACCAGAAGTTATACTCTGTGGACATAAAGCTTATGTTAGAAAGTTTACAGGGTTTTTTGATTTATAATACAATAGATTTAGGGCTTTGTAATCGAGCAAAATTTGCTTACAGAATAAATTTTACGCATTTAAACCTTTCTGTATCCAATATTTGAATACTATATTATCCGGCCATTAATGACCGGACACTTTCAAATTTAGACATTTTGTCAAATATTTAAAAATATACTTGTCGGACTCTTCTGGAACTTCAGGATTATAAAGTTTACGTTTGACCTCTTGTTTATCAACGTCCATTTGATAAGGAAGGCAATTAGAGGAATGACAAAAAATTAAAGAAAAAAAAACATTTGTGATCAACCTGTACATAGAAATGCAAGAAATGATCAGTCGCAACAGTAAATAAATGTGTGGATACTGTACAACATGTCCACTTATTTTTTTGTAAGAATAGCACATATATTCATAGAAATATAATGATTTCTTTGAAAAATTAAAAAAAAAAATCTTCCATGTTTTTAGCTTATATCATGCACGATTTTCAATCAAATTAAACGCCAGTTTGAGAAAAATTGGCAAATGTAGTTGAAACATTACAGTGCAACTGGAATATAAATATAATAAATATTTTTTGAAATATGAGTAGTTGTATGAAATCATTTTCATCTGCACATGCGCGAAAATTAACAACTACATTTTTTCATAATTCAATAGTAAACTCTGTGGAGCAACTCATAAAAAAATCCAGCGAAATACCGTTTAAATTCAGAAAGATATTGGCAATGGGAGTAAGCTATTTTTAGTTCTCTCTAAAAGCAGCTGAATGATAAAGTATTTTCCATACTAATAAAAGTGTCCCGTCATTAATGGTCGAATAGTGTATATTAGCAGTATCAAATTTTAATTGCTCTTAACCCTTTAACGCGCAGTGTTGCCGGGTCGGCAACACTTAAAGTTACCCCTGTTTAGACACAAAAACTCCGTGAATATTTCAAAAACTACTCTAATGGCTACTTTAAATCTTTCTTATGAGTTCTAGATGGCAGCACCACAGAGATCAAACTCTACTGTTTTTAAATAATAGGTAAAATGTTTTACTGTAAAACGCGCTTCACAGCAATGCTCTTCTCACAGCGCTTATCAATGCTTTACTTATGGGAGGTGACCACTTCGGCAACAGCTGTATAATTAAAATTGTTAGTGCATTCTTTACAAAACAATACCTGCGTACTCCTCTAGGCCTAAATAGATTGCCTAATTTTTTTTCTTTAAATTCCAACTTTAAAGAGTAGTGCGCCGGAAAGGGTTAAACAATGCAGATAAATCAATTAGCTTTCTATTTCTATTTGACAATAAATAATAGATTATAAACATAAGAGGAACGCAAATTTTCTTCGTGTGATTTCCTTTTTCACTTTATTTATTTATGATGAAAGTTATATTTATAATGCTGTTGAGTTTAGAACTATTTTTATCTATTTTTGCAATTTCCTTATAAAGCTCGAGATACTCAAAATACATTTATTAATCGTCCAGTGATCTGAGGATTGTTATTCCCTGGAGTGTTACTCAGCCTTTAAATGAAGGGTAAATTTTCAGTATCAGCAAATATTCAGTGCCGTACAAATCCTTTGAAAGTAGTTATTGAAATGAATGTTTAATGAAAGATATTCTAAATTACTAATTTATATACATCTTATGCAAATAACCTTCATATGTGTAAAATGTCTGAAATTAATACTTAGTGAAACTTGCGTAAGTCCTTTTAAGTATATTGAGAATGATTAATTTATGGCCGTACTGAATTAAATGTTTAAATATATAAAAAAGCTTTTAAGCTCAAAAAAGTTTAAGAAGTTACTAAAGTTTAAGAAGTAGTTCATAGAATTAAATTGAAGATTTTACAATAAAGAAAAAATGGCAATACACCCAGAGCCTGATTACTAACGGGGCACTCTCTCCCCAGTAAAATTACATAGAAATTTTCGCCTTGCTTAAACGCGCTTTTCAGTCAAAATTGCTATCATGAATAAGGAAAAAATTTCTATTTATTTTTTCTGGTGGGAGAGTGCCCCGTTGATAATCAGGCCCTGAATACACCCACATAAAAAAAGATCTTGAGAAATCTGAAATAAGAAAGAAATGCCATGTGTCAAGCATAGATTATGAAACCCTTTCAAAAAATTAAGAAAATTTCATCATTTAAAGGTAAAGAAATACTTAACTAAACATTTTAGAAAACGCATAACATATCTGAAAGCGAGTTTTAACAAATTACTGCACATAACCGGAAACATACTTAAATTCTTTTGTACAACTCTGCATATACCTATAGATTTATACATAATATGCTAAAATTCTGTTAGAAAACGCATAACACAACTGAAAATTCACCTTTAGCAACTTCTACCAAAAGACAAAAACGAGCTTCAAAAATTTTTTACTTCCCTGTATATCTTTTACAGAGATTTTTATGCATGCTGCATACTAATTAGATTTAATTCATGCATAAACAACGCTTAAAACACTGAAATTCCGCTTCCAGCAATCATATTATAAATCGGCAGCCACGCATCCAGTTTTTTGAATAGTTCTGTATGTTATTTTATTTATATGCCACACACACCTCCTAATGTACTAAATTTATTTAGAGAGTAAATTTTACGCATTTAAACCCTTTTGTATTTGATATTTGAGTACTATATTAGCAAAATCAAATTTTAATTGCGCTTAAACAATGCAGTTAAACTAAGTTGTTTTCTATTTCTATTTAACAAATTTAAATAATTAATCATAAACCTGAGAGGAACACATATTTTCTGCGTTGTGATTTCCTTTTCATTTGATTCATTTTGATGAAAGTTATATTTATAATGCTGCAGAATTTAAAAGTATTTTTATCTATTTTCCCAATTTCGCTAATGAAGCTTGAGATACTCAAAATACATTTATTAAACGTCCTGTGAGCTCAGTGACGTTATTCCTCGGGGTCTTACTCAGCTTTTAAATGAAATGTAAATTTTAAATATCAGCACCACCTGTTAAGAAATGTACATCGAAAACGAATCAGGATCAGGTTTTATTAAGTACTAACATAATCTGAAGTTTGATGAAAATCTATGAATTAGTTCTTGAGCTACAGCTATTGCGAAATCGTAAAAATGAAGCACAGCAATGCCACCTGTAAGGCGATTTAAATAAAAAACTAAACAACACTAATCTATATTAAGGACTAACTGAATCTGAACGTTGATGAAAATTCTTGATCTATTGCTATAGTCATGAATAATATAGCATAGCAGCAGCACCTCTAAAGCGATTACCACCAAAAAGTTCTCAGCACCAAATTATATCAATCACTAACTGAATCTAAAGCTTTTTAAAAGTTCGTGCATTAGTTCTTGAGCTATAGCAATTGTGGAAATTATGAATAATGCAGCATAGCAGCACCACCTGTTGAGCGATATGCACCAAAAACTAATCAGCTACATTTTTTATCTAGGTCTAATAGAATCTATCTGTTCTTTAGTTCTGAAGATAAAGCGCCTACGGAATTTTGCCACATACAACATCACAGAGTGACTTATAAACAGACTTTTCGGAAAATTGTCAAATAATGTCCAGCGTTTTCTAAACGTATGAATTCATCGAAACCGGAAATTGAAATTTTTCACGAATCCAATACTTTTTTCATGTAAAGACCGAAGAAAGTGAAAAAATACATATCTTTTGGAATCCATTAACATTTTAATAATAATAATAATTAGCTAAATGTAACTAAGCGGCCCACTATTGGTGCGTTTACCTTAATTCGCAGTCAAATATACGATTTAAATAATCGTGAAGTTGTTTATATGCTTAAAAAATATTTAAATATAAAGTTAATAGAAAATCTTCTTAAAGTATTTTTTATCCATTTTAATCTTATACTATTTTAAATTAGTTTATCCGTGGATTTATTAAAACTCTTCATCGAAATTCAACACTAAAGCTTTAAATACCTTTTTTATTTCGAAATTCCTGCAATTAAAAGATTTAAGTCTTGTTGAATCACATCATTAAATTAAAATAGAGAACTAATCAGCTTAGTAGTAGTCTCCTTTAAGTTGTAAGGTAAAAATTCAAATTTAAGCCTGCAGCGTTTATTATTTTAGACAGAAGAACATAGAATTATGTAAATATTTTTAGCTTTTAAATCCTTAAAGCCTTTTTATTATCTTATTACTCTTATCTTAATCAAAATAGTTTAGCAAAGTTTATTTAGCTGGGAAAAGACAAAAATTTTTTGAGTGATTTTTACAGAGAAAAAAGTAAAAGTTAAAAGTGAGCACTGGAAGTAAAAGGAATAACGAAATATTGTTGTACTTTATGTTCTCTATTAAATGCAACTAAATTAATCTTTTACAAACTAAATTCAGATGTATCGCTTATTTTTCCAATGCGCAGTTTGACGGCATCAAAAATTAACATGGAAAGAAAATCCTTTGTATATGATCTGTATTCTAAAACCAGTCGGATGTAGCGATCCCAAAACTTTCTTCTATCTCATGCATGTTAAGGCTACAAAAATCTTTAGCACAGTGCCAGAATTAAACAACAATTTATGCTAATCGCATTAGTTCTTTTGAAATTGGACTATTGCGGATATCGAGAAAAAGCAACATAAAAGCGTCACTTCCTGAGCGATTTATACCAAAACATAGACAGCAATAATGTGCTATATGACCAAAGGTAACCGGAGGAATTTTCCGGAATCTCCAGGTGTGTAAGCATAATAGTATAGTTCATATATTATCGTGAAGATTTTTTTTCCAGAAACTCCATAGGGTACCGCCAACAAATTGAAAAATGACAAATATCTTTTGGATAATCCAGTCCAAAAGTGTTTAAACTGTGGATTATGATTAAGTGGCTGATTGTAATAAACTGTGTTCATTTTTATGAGATATCATATATACTCGTAGAGATATTAAGGTTTTTATAAAAACATTCCCAAATTTTTTCAATTTTTTTTGCTTATAATTTGAAGAGTTCTTAATAGGAAAAAGATTATTTTCAGAAAATATGGCAAACAATATTGTACGTAATACCCTGCAACCAGAATTAAAAAAATAATAAAAATTGTAGGAAAAATGAGCAGGTTTACTAAATAATGTTTCACTGGGCATGCATCACCGAAATCAAAATGTAATTTGCCTAATGTGTTAACTATATGTATCGAGCAACTTTTGTAAACTTTTTAAAAACATAGCTTGAAAATTCTAAAAATAAAATAATGAGAAGAGATTCTGAAAGAAACAAAATGGGGAGTTGCATCCAAATATAGTACGTGTCATATTGTGTATTCTATATTGACACTAATCAGTGGATATATGGATATACCCCCTCATCTTTTTGCTTTAATTTGAAAATAACGGATTTTGATCTTATTCTATAGACGATCACTTTCAGAATTTTCAAATTATGTTTTTGAGACTTTCACAAAAGTTGGTCTGTATATTTAACTAACACAATATGCAAATGAAATTTTGATAGGGTTGACGCATGCGCAGTGTAAAATTATTTAGTATACAAGCTCATTTTTCATATAATTTTCATCATTTTTTTAATTTTGATTATAGGATATTGTGTACAATGTTTTTTTTTTCATATTTTCAGAGAAGAACGTTATTTTATATTCAGAACTGTAGATTATAATCAAAAGACTTGGAAAAATTTGGGACTCTTTTTATAAAAACCTTAATTTCTCTGCGAGTATATATGCTATCCACATGAAAATGAACACAGTTTGTCACAATGAACTACTTAAATATATTCTAAAGTTTGAACGCTTTTTGCTACATTAGTTTTGACAGGGTTATCCAAAAGATATTCGTTCTTTTTCAATCTGTTGACGGTCCCCTATGGAGTTTCGGGACAAAATCTTCACGGAAGTTTATGATCTGTACTGTTATGTTTACACACTTAAAATTTCAGGATAATTCCTTATGTATTTTTCTAGATATTTAACAAAATGTCTAAAATTGCAAGTGGCCGGTCACATGTGGTCATATAGTGTATTTATCAAGCTATATCAGAATCTTAAGTTTGATGAAAGAATTTGTGCACTTGAGATAAATTTATTGCAAGTATCTGGAAAATTCAGCATAGCAGCGCCATTTATTAGGCTATTGAGACCAAAACATAAACAGAGCTAGTTCATATCCGGATTTACTAAATTTGAAGTTTGATGGAAATCTGTGCGTTAATTCTTGAAATAGAGCTGTTTCGGAAATTGTGAAATATGCAGCACAGCATCACTACCTATTGAGCGAATTACACCAAAATATAAATAACATAAATTCATGTCCAGGACAATCTGAATCTCAAATATGATTGAAATCCGTGCGTCTTTTGTAAATCGTAAAAAATCGTACATAGCTGCGCCACCTGTTGAGCTATTTACTCTAAAAACTAATTTTGTATGAAAATATAGGAAAATACCACACGAAGTGATTTGATGTAAGATAATCAGAATTGCTAAAGAAAACAAAAGATAATACTAAAATATATTCAGAATTCGACATACTTGCAAATTTTCTCTACACAGAATTCATAAATTTAATAACAGTTTTTGGAAATTACCAAAAGCAAGTTAAAAGCAGCATTCTGATTTCGCCTAAAGTTAATATTATTATGTTTTATCTTTTCTTTTATCCTTTTCTAACTGAACAAATATTTTTCTGGCTTGTTAACTTTCACATTCCCTAACTTTCTGTAAACATTTTTGACTTGAACTTATTTTAAAACTTTGTCCATCTGACATTTATGTTACCATTTTCAATAAAGGGATCATCCTTTAAAGTTTAAAAGGACCGCTCAAGAAAGAAATCTGTCAAAGAAGTCAATCCTTATCCAAAAAGAGACCGGAAAAAAATATTCACACGATCAATCAATCCATTCTCAAACGCTTTTAATGATCCATGCAGGCAGAGATAAAAGTATATGGAGGATGAAATATTCAATAGAAAAGGATTTTGGTAGGTAAAAGTTTAGCTTATTTGAAATTTTCTTTACATTTCGCGAAGACTCTTCAAAATGCTCATTTCTTATACTATAAAACTGTTCTATTTGTACGCACAACGTCTCTACTTTTTCATGGATTTCATCTTTTCGAATGTTGTTTATTTAAAAATAATGGGATGCTTTCAGTTGTTTAAAATGAGTAAAAATAAAATATATACAGGGCAGTTATAATAAAACTTCCCCGATATACAGTTGGCAAAATAATTATTTGTACACTCTAATATGTTCAATTTTTTACTAAATAAAAACAGATATTTATACACGAATGGTTTTAATAGAGTGTTTTTACTGTGTTTTTTAAATTAACGACAGAAATTTTCGATCTAGGTGTAAAATAAATTTTATAACTGGAAAAGTTTAAAATTTTCTTGCAAAAAAAGTATTTGTACATTTCCACAGCAAGATTCGCACTGTGTTTATAATGTTTGTGGTTCAAAGTTGTAACATAATTTGGTAGTTTTTAATAATTATTAACTTCATACTATGTTTGTCTGGCATTTAATTTAATTTGCTCTTGAAGTTTTTGAGAATTCTACTTAAAACTAGAGAGGTACCTTTGAACATAAGAAATCATATCTTTGAGCTTAGTAAAAATAAAAATCAGACCAAAAAATCAAAAAAGCTATTAATTACCATTTACAACTATTGGATACATGATGAGAAAGTATGAAGAAATTGGAGGCATCGAAATTCAATGAAAACCAGGACTTCTCAGCAAATTAACAATGAGGGAAAAAAGGAGTGTTGTTAAAACAGTTTTAAAAAATCCTATGGGTTCAGTTCAAAAATTTGCTAGAGACCTTGCGACATCTTCTGACATCAGAGTATTACCTCAAACAATAAGAAATATTCTTCTCAATGCAGATTTAAAAGGAGGAACCTCAAGGTAAAATCCATTCATCAGTGAAACAAATAGTCGAAAATGCATAGAATTTGCTTTCGCATACAGAAGCAAATCATTGGATTTTTGGAAAACAGTATTTTTTTCTGATGAGAGAAAATTCGGAATTTTCTTACCACCAAGCATTCGAAATGTTCGGCGTAAAAATAAAATCGTTCTAGATCCAAAAAATATACTCCAAACTGTCAAGCATGGTGGGAGGAATATTATGGTTTTGGGGTGTATAACTTCTAATGGAGCAGGACATTTTTAATTAATTGACTTTGGAATGACAGCTTTAACATACATTGATGTGTCGCGGTATAATTTATTAAACAGTGCTAAGAAATTACGTGTAGAGGAAGCTTTTCACTTTCTGCAGGATAACAACCAAAGCATACTGCTGTGATCACCAGCACATGGTTACTCTACAATGCTCGAAGGCGACTGGTAACTCCTCTGCAATCTCTAAACTTGAGTCCAATAGAAAATTTGTGGATGCTATTGGATGCAAAAATCCGAAAAAAATATGTATCAGCGAAAAACAGTTTTAAAGAAGCTCTTATTGAATCATGGAATAAAATAAACCAGACCACTACAAAAAAGTTGGTGGAATCTATGTCACACCATCTAGAAGTAGTCATAAACGCTAAAGGAATTCACACAAAGTATTATTTTGTGTCATTTAACTAAATTTTTAATTATTATAGTACATTAATGTAGTGTACAAATACTTTTTTTGCATTATATTTTTGTATATTTGTTTATTTTAATGTAAAAAATCAATTCGTTTTATTTTGTTTTTGCTTTTATATTATTACAATGCATTACATTAATGTATTACAGTATTTTTTGCTTAAATCTTTTATTTAATTTCATTATAATTAAAAAAAAATGAAGTGTACAAATACTTTTTTTGCCAACTGTATGTACCCCTAATAATCTAGCCACTCAATCAACACAAAGGAAATTTCAGATTGAGTTATTTGAAAGCATGCGCCTGAGATCGTGATGATTTAAAACAATAGGGCTCTTACGGTTACGATTACAGTGGAAATATTTCGAAAATTTGAATGGCAATGCCCTTTTTTCCTGCGTAAATTCATCAGCGTATTGAATAATCATAAATGTTGTTGGAATGATAAATATATGACTAAAATGGCCAGTGTAATATCGTGGCACTCAGTTTTAATCAATTCCTATGTAACGTTACATTCAGTACTCCAAAAAAAAATTATTACATTTTTATTTTTACCATGTGCACATAAACGCAACTCAAAAACACATTTTAAAACAAATCTTACAACATTAATTAGTTTACAAGTAAAAAAAAGAAAAAATATGCTATTGACAAACATGTCTTGTAACCATTCCTTCGTTCCTCGCATTATCTTAAAACGTGCTCCTTCGGTACAATAGTGAAGTCAGCTAGACACAAGTTAAAAGGACTTCAGTTCAGGAGCAATTCCTGCTTTCGTGTCTCATGGTGTATCCAGATGGGGGATTTCGTATCTTACGAAAAATCATGAATTCTAAGTGATATTGAGGGTCGTCACACCGAATAAAACATTTGCAAAAAGGAGCATTATAATGGACCAATGGCAATTCAAAGACGAGGTGAACTGATGCAATTTGCATATTTCACAGGAATAGATATTAGAAGCACCAAACACAAATCATTATGCGCAAATCAGTGCGTGTCGAAAATTTTTAATAAAGAATGTGGGAAGATTGTTCCTTCAGTTAGTTGTTCGTGCATGCCAATAAGATGACGCTTACAATAAAACGGCAAGGTGAATCAATAAAGTTGCTTTATCTGAACGAGAAAAATGTAGGTGGAATAGTTTAAGTTTATCGCCGAAATCATAAGTTACAACGGAGTTCAAGATCCGTAAAAACTGTACGTGAATAGGTGAAAAAGTCTGAAGAAACTGGATGCACATGTGATAGATCACCATCCGGACGACCCTTTATTTCTGTTAATGTTGTTGCGGAAGTACATAATAGGATTACTGCAGATTCACTGACAACTGCAAAAAGTGTTTCACGCAGATTGTATGTAATGAAAACAACAGCCCTCAAGATTTTGCGCACTTTCTGAAGATGTTTTCCTATCGATTCCTGTTCGTTCAGCTGTTGTAGCCTGGAGCCGAAAAACAGCGTTTGGACACTGCAAATTATTTTTTCATCAGATATGATGAAGATAACTGCTGGCTATTGCGAATATTATGGACTGATGAGGCACATTTCTCTTTAACAGGTAACGTAAACTCCTTGAATTTTTTTCGTTGAGTCGATGAAAATCCGCATGATTTGATACTAAAGCCTTTACACGAAGGTAAAGTTACTGTGGGGTGCATCCTTACAAACACATTCGTTTTCGGTCCGTACTTCTTCGAGAAGGTCTTCTCCAAAGATATGAAAACGTGATCACAAGTGCTTCGTATATGATAATTTTGTAGAATTACATATTTTCAGAATTAAAGCAGTGAAATGTCGTTAATGATATTGTCGTTAAGATAATGCTCTTCTACACGTCGCCGCATATGTTCGACAAGTGCTGCAACAGCACTTTGATAACAGAATCATCTCTCGTAACTTTCGAGTTTCGTGTCCACCACGATCCCCCGACCTGACTTCAATGAATTTCTGGTTCTGGGGTTATCTGACATCAAAGGTGTACACACCAAATCCAAGAAATTTTTCATAATTGAAAGATGCCACAAAACGTGAAGTTATAACGATCCCTTCTGCGATGCTGCGTTGGGCATTGTTGTCAACAGTCGCACAGATGCAATGCCTTATTGCATACGACGGTGGTAATGTTGAAAATTTCTAATTCAAATAAATGTTTTCTTTCTCTCTGTTCTCTCTTGTGTTGTCATTGGTTCTTTTTACAACTTTTTTTTCAAGAGTTTTGCGCCGGCCATTTTTATCGTACGTGTATCATTACAACGCCATTTACGGTTTTTCAATACGCTGATGAATTTGTGCATGAAAAAAGAAAAAAATGTGTTTTTTCTGTAACCGTAACTGTGAGAGGCTCTCTTGTTTTAAATCATCACAATCTTGAATGCATACCTTCAAATGAGTATATCTATAATTTATTTTCGATCGGTTGAGTGGTTAGGCCGCTAGACGTTCACATATCGTTGAAGTACTTTTATGACAACTGTGTAGATAGATAAATAAAAAATTTCGAAAATATCAAAAATTTAAATTAAATAGCTATAAATCAAAGATAGACATCATACCTAATAATTTTCAACAACTGACATAAGTGTAAATTTTTCATTCTTCAAAATGCATAATTTTTTAATTATAATTTTGAGAAATAACTTGAGAAGCATTTTAAAAATGAAAGGCTAATTTTCTAAAGAATTCTATTATAAAATATTTTATCCGTTTCGAATTTAATAAATATGTAAATATATTTCTTTGCTTTATTAATCTTCCTATTTCTAATCATTCTTTGAACTTTTGCGACGTGAATGTACTTTTAATATTGTATCCAAGATTCAAACCATGGATCTTTTGGATTAAGCTATAAATATTCTGCCAACTGAGCTGAAGTAGTTAAATTTGGTGGACACAATTCACCCTGAGAACCTTATATATTATAACAGCGTAAGCCGAAACGTCTCTTAGTCGAATATTCACCTAGCCCCTTTCTCATCCAGTTGGAAAATTACAAGTCCTATGATTTATTTACAAATTAGAGTAACTATGTTAAAATTAATGATGTGTAATTAAGTTCCCAATATTTTTTTATTTCCACTACTTACGATTTTTTCTGCTAAACTGATTCAAGTATTAGACAAGATATCATATTCAATAAGAACCTATGGGTGAATTGTGTCCGCCAGATTTCTCCAGTGCTGCTCACTTAGCAGAGTAATGACAGCTAAGCCAAAAGATCTCTTCTTCGAATCCTGTCTTGAACACTTTTTCACTCAGCTAAAAAGTTCCAACTTGCATGATATTTATGTTACCATCTATTTTCAATAAAGTTTCAAAAATCTAGTGTTTAATGAAACAATAACTCAAACAATAACCACTCAAACAATAATTCTAATGTATAAGTCAATCATTATCCTAAAAGAGACTGAAAATAAAAATTAAAATATCAATCAATCTACATTTAAAATTTCTTAAACGATCCATATAGGTGGTAAACTTAAAACTCTCAATTCTCTGTCTCAATAATTAAATCTTTTTACTCCTAATCCTTTTCTCATTAAACAAATACTTATTTCGCTTTGTTAACTTTCCCATTTCCATACTTTCTATGAACTTTTACGGAGTAAATTTTCTCCGCCTGACATTTATTTTTCCATTTTCAATAAAGAGATCATCGAAAGCTTTTAAAAACACCATTCAAGAAAGAATTCCAACAAAGAAGTCAATCATTATCCAAAAAGAGACGGGAAAAAGATTATATCAATCTATCTTTAAACCTTCTGTAATGATCCATACAGGATTTATAACAGTAAATGAAGGAAGAAAAAATGGACGAAAAAGAACTGTGGTTCGGAAAAATTTAGCCTCTTTAAAAATTGTCTGAACTCTTTGAAAAAAAAAAATTCTGTAAGTCTTTTCCTTTGGTGTAAAACTGTTCTAAGGCACGTATTTAGCCTTTTTTAAGCTCCTAGGCAGTCTCCTCAGTCAGGGGTGCGAGTTTAATTTTGCAAATCGTCCTCACACGTGGCTTTTCATGTTTAGCATTACACATGTGTTTAGCAAAACTAAACTATATAAAATATTATTATAGATACAAAACGTATTTTAAATTCAAAAATAATTATAAAATTACCATATAGTCGCGCACAAGTCGGGGGAATTTCTAACAATTTTCGGCAAATAAATAAGGGTTGTCGACTTATACGCGAGTATATTAAAAAAAAAAAAAAAGATTAAATTAGCATGTTTTTAGAAATGTTGGTGTCTCAACGGGGTTTGTCAAGCATAGCAGTTAGGGAGCAGTAAAAGTCAAAAGTCAAATTTAAACAATTATAAAAGCAAAAATAACATGTCATTTTTAAGGATTTTCAACATTTGACGTAAATGCACAGTTTTCATTACAAATAATTAATAACCTTTTCATTATATCATATTCATAATTTTGCGAAATTATCATTATTATTATTATCTTTAAACCTAAACTCTCAATTCTCTGTCTAAAAAATTGATTTTTCTTACCCTTTATCTTCTTTTCATTAAAAAAAATACTTATTTCGCTTTGTTAACTTTCCCATATCCAAACTTTCTATTAACTTTTAAGGAGTGAATTTTCTCCGTCTGACATTTATTTCTCCATTTTTGATAAAGAGATCATCGAAACCTTTTAAAAACACCATTCAAGAAAAAATTCCAACAAAGAAGTCAATCATTATCCAAAAGGAGACGGGAAAATGATTAAATCAATCTATTTTTAAACTTTCGGAAATGATCCATACAGGAGTGATAAAAGTAAATGGAGGAAGAAACAAGTTGGAAATTGCACGTGAACGTAGCAAATGAGGTGCGTTCGTATGATAACGAAATTTTAAAAATATTCAGATCGTGCTGATATAGTAGAGCGTACTTTGGATACAGTATAGTGGTCGAAATCTTTGTGTTCCTCTAAATATGCAGGGAGTAATTTTTATTATACTTCATTAACGTATATCTTATTCATAAAATGTGAAGTATTTTAATATAATTAAAACACGCCCCAAACAATGTTTCCCCGTATAACATTATTTAGTGGAATAAATTTGTGTGGCCCTGTAATTTAATAATAAATATTCTTTGCATCACAGATTGTACAGAATGTATACTTTAGTACATATTTCATAGATTCATGTCAATTCTATTATGTTCAAATGAGTGTAACAGCATTAAAATGCATTTGAAACTTTTTTTTCCCATTGATCGTAATGTAACGGAATACTTTTGATTGTCCCTGTAAATGATCTATGCATCCGACTTTCATAACATTTGAAGTGTCTCGACAAAATTGCGTAATAATTGTATGTTTTAAATTTCAAACGATTAAAATGCATTTGAAACTTTTTTCCCCATTGACCGTAATGTAAGGGAATCCTTTTGATTATCCTTGTAATTAATTGATCTATGCATCCGATTTCCATAACATTTGAAATGACTCAACAAAATTACGCAATAATTATATGTTTTAAATTTCAAACAATTAAAATGCATTTGAAACTTTTTTCTCCATTGACCGTAATGTAACGGAGTCCTTTTGATTGTTCCTGTAATTGATCTATCCATCCGATTTTCATAAAATTTGAAATGACTCGACAAAATTACGTTATAATTATGTATTTTAAATTTCAAACGATTCGGTTGGGTAGTTGCGTTATTATATGCGGACGGACAGACGGATGGACTGAGCGACAACAATAGGTGCTACGTATTTACATAATTACGAACGCACCTAAAAAGGAGTGTAGTTAGGAAAACTTTAGCCTCTTTTGAAATTATCTGAGCTTTTTGAAAAGTTTATCTGTAAGACTTTTCTTTTGATATAAACTATTCTAAGGCACGTATCTTATGTGGATTTAACCTTTTTTAAGCCATTCGGCAGGGGTGCAAGATTAATTTTGCAAATCGACCTAAAACGTGGCTTTTCATATGCACACATGTTTAGCAAATATAAACTGTACAAAATATTATTATAGATTCAAAATACACTTCCAAGTTCAAAAAGAATTAGAAAATTACCTTATATATTCGCGTACAAGTCGGGGAATTTCTGACAATTTTCGGAAAATAAATTAGTGGGATCAACTTATACGCAAGTCAATTAAAAAAGAAAAAAAGGTTCAATTTTTTGCAATTTTATAAAAAACGATCAAATTAGCATGTTTTTTTGAATTTTTGGTACCTCAACTGGGATTGTCGAGCGTAGCTCGTTGGGAGCAGAGCCCCGTAGTAAAAGTCAAAAATATAATTTAAACAACTATAAAGAAAAGATAACATGTCATGCTAAGGATTTTCAACATCTCATGTAAGTGCAAAGTTTTCATTTCAAAGAATTAGTAGCCTTTTCATTATATCAATTATTTCATTATAGCAATATTCATAATTTTTTCGAAATTATCATTATTATTATTATCTTTAAACTTAAACTCTTAATTCTCTGTCTAAAAATTAAATCTTTTTACCCTTTATCCTTTTCTCATTAAACAAATACTTATTTCGCTTTGTTAACTTTCCCATATCCAAACTTTCTATGAACTTTTACGGAGTGAATTTTCTCCACCTGACATTTATTTCTCCATTTTCGATAAAGAGATCATCGAAAACATTTAAAAACACCGTTCAAGAAAGAATTCCAACAAAGAAGTCAATCGTTATCCAAAAGGAGACCGGGGAAATGATTAAATCAATCTATTTTTAAACTTTCTGAAATGATCCATACAGGAGTGATGAAAGTAAATGGAGGAAGAAAAAATGGACTAAAAAGGATTGTGGTTAGGAAAAGTTTAGCCTCTTTGAAATTATCTGAACTTTTTGGAAATTTTTCTAAAAGCCTTTTCTTTTGGTATAAAACTGTTATTAGACACGTTTCTTATATTTATGTGGATTTAACCTTTTCTAAACCACTCGGCAGTCTCCCCAGTTAGGAGTGCGAGTTTAATATTGGAAATCGACCTGACACGTGACTTTTTGATATACACATATGTTTAGCAAAACTAAAATATATAGAATATTATTATAGATTCAAAATTTACTTTCAAGTTTAAAAAGAATTATAAAATTAGCGTATTTACACCCGTATAAATCGTGGAATTTCTGACAGCTTTCGACAAGCAAATTAGGGGGGTTGACTTATGCGGGAGTCAATTAAAAAAGAAATAAAAACTTCGAATATTGCAAGGTTCTTGGGGGGGGGGGGTTGTGTGTGAAAAATAAAATATTACATTAAATATACAAAGTAATGATTTAATTTTGTTGATTCTGTACAAAATTGAAGTAAAAAGTTAGGCAATCGACTTATACGCAGGTTTTTAATTTTTTTTTCCAGAGTTTGTATTCGTAAGTTAGGGATCGACTTATACAAGAGTTGAAATATACGCGAGTTTATACGGTAATTAGTTAAAGATTTTTTTTTATCACTAAAATATTCCTTTAAGTTATAAAAATAGTTATTTGAATGTTGTTGTGAAAAGAACAAAGTAATCTGATGTGCTAAGCGCATTGAGCATTTGTTTCGTTGCATACATTAATGTATTTGCTATCAATGTAAAAACGTACTTCGTCTTCCGAAATAACATTTGTTTATTTGTTAAAACCTAATTGCAAAATATTATTTGAATCTCAACAGAATCAAAAGTTAATCAGGAATTGATATGGTGAGACAAAATCTTTTCTTATCTTTTATGTTTTGAATTTTGCTTTAAACGTTGCTTATTAAAAAATAAAGGAATTCCTGTGGTTATTTAAAAATAAAATGTAAATAAGTGTAACAAGTTGGAAATTGCACGTCAAGCGTAGCAAATGAGGTGCGTTCGTACGATAACGAAGTTTTAAAAATATTAAAATCTTGCTGTTATAAAAGACAGTACTTCTGATACAGTGTAGTGGTCGAAATATTTTTTGTGTTCTTGTAAATATACAGGAATAGTGACTTTTATTACACCTTATCGACGTATATCATATTCATTAAATGTGAAATAGCTTACTATAATTAAAACGCACACCAAACAATGTTCTCCCTATACCATTATGTAATGGAATACTTTTGTGTGGCCTTGTAAAGCAACAACAAATGTTCTTTGCACCACAGTTTGTGCAAATTGTATACTATAATATGTATTTCATAGATTCATATCAATTTTGTTATGCTCGAATGAGTGTAAGATCATTAAAATGTATTTAAAGCTTTTCCCCCATTGACCGTAATGCAGCGGAATACTTTTGATTGTCCCTTTAAATGATATATGCATCCGATTTTCAGAAAATTTGAAATGACTCGACAAAATTATGTAATAATTATATATTTTAAATTTCAAACGATTCGGTTGGATAGTTTTTGCGTTGTTATATTCGGACGGACAGACAGACGACTATAGGTGCTACGTATTCGCATAATTACGAACGCACATAAAAATGAAGTATGTAAATGGAATGCAGAAAAAATAAGTACCAAGACTCCCGATTTTCCGACACTCACGGAATCAATAACATGTTGGAAAAATGAAATAGTCAAACAATAGGAAGGACAGTGTCATGTGTATTTTCTAATTATACTAAGATTAAACTTTACAAAAAACGACTATAAATGAAGCAAATAATTACTATCACATTATAAAATAAATATTTGTTACAATAAAATAAATATTGAATATAAAATAGAGTACATTTAACTAGCAAATTCTATAATTACACATCTTTTTATATTTTTGTCAAATAGGGAGTTCATTTCAGGAGAATAATCGGTCAAGTGCGAGTATTACTCAATCACAGAGAGTTCCGTACTATAACTATATGAACAAGACAATTGGATTGTATTACTCAAAATTTGTCATTATTCCTCTTCAGTATAGACAAATTTTGTTTGCACCCAAAGGTATGAAAACACGGAGTATTGGGAGCAGGAAAACACAATGGTGAACCTACGAGTAAACCACTAACATCAGGTATTCAGGTGTTTTCCATGAAGATATATGACTTGGCAGACCGATCGATTTAATATACAAATCGAGTTTTAACTAATTCTGGAATTTCAGCTGTGAACTCGATGAGGTGATTGTTCGGGCTCCTGTCTCCTGGTCTAAAATCTTTTTAAAAATAACTAAAGATTTATTTAAAAATATTAGAAATCCCCCTTCCTCTCTAAATCGATTAATGGAAGTTTTGAAATTTTTAAATCACTTCGTCATATCTCAGAAGTAATTTTAGATGCACGATAATGACATGAATTTGAAGATAACTATTCTAGTAAATTAAACATATATTTTATCTATGTAAATAATTCCCACATTAGAGGATTTAATAAGATAATCGCACTTTTCGGCATTTTTCAGCATCAGCTTTAGGTAGGAGCGAGAAATTCAGGGTAAAAAAATCCATTTAAAAAATAATTAAACACATATCTCATTGATTTTAGAAATCCCTCCCCTAAACGTGTTATCAGATTCATCAACATTTTGAACAACTTTTGAGCCAACAGTTGATTTCCTCCAATTTTTCACGAAATATCCTCACAACACCCAGTCTGATTGTGCAGCTGGTACTGCTGATTGAAACAGCAATGTCGCCCAACTTTTTTCCGCAGTTCCAAAAAAAGTTCCCCCTAGCGGAGACTTTTCATCCAACATCTAGCATTTCAACGAATCAGAGATAAGCGATTGATAAGAATAGGCGATAAATCTTAACGGCTGGTACTAGTAGTACTGGTTTTCCTCCGACTTTTTTTTCAAGACAATTGTATCCTTTTTCTCTCTGTGAACGGGAAAATTTTTGGGTTAAAATCTGCTGAAAAGTCTGTTGCTCGCAAAGTTTGTGAATCTGATAGCAGCTTAAAGGGTGGTCGAAAATTTTTAGAACCTTTTGCCCAAGGTCTATAGCGATTTTGGGTAGAAACGAGAAATTCAAGATAAGATTATTTTTTAAAAAACTGTTAAACACAGATACTTCATTGATTTTAGTACTATTTTGTCTATTATCTCACCAACATGAACTTTGAACTGAATAAAGTAAGATTATAGGAATCAGACAAAAATAATGATGATATTTGATTAGATATTAAGTGTTGTTTTGTAATTTCTTCTTTACAACATATGTTTTGTTTGACTTGAGATTCTTTTAGAGAAACCGACCAATGTAACTGCGAAGGCTGCCAATAATATGTATAAATATAAGAGTCAATAGCCTTAATTCAACCAATCTGAACTTCCCACGTTCCATAGTTTAAGAATAAAATGGCTGTGACAGACAGACACTGGAATGATTTTATAATGGTACATTGCAAATTCTCAAACACAAAAATAAACTCATTTACTGTCTGGCTCCTGTAAGAAAGACTCTAGAACCGGTCTCAGGTCCGTTCTGTTGCCAAGGTAACTGGTCAGTCGACTTTATTTTAGGGAAGTTCGGCATTTCTTTTTCTAACATTCAACCGATCATTTCGCGAATAAGCAGTCTGTTTCTGTCCTATGGATGAAGTTCCCTCCCTACAAGTTTTGGAACCTTCGAAAGCAGGGAACCTACTCAGGGTTTTTCTTATCTCGGTCAGACAGTAGGAACACTTTTTGGCTCAAATTCACAACTCATTAATGTGTTGTGATTGTGTTCTTAATATATTGCAAAAGTGTTGTTATATAGAAATGTGTTCTAAAAATAATGTTATTGATTGTGTTTAAATAGTATCATAAATAGTGTAGAAGAAATCAGTTTCTTAAAATAGTAGTGTGCTGCACAATACTTTGTCCCTAAATTAACAACACATTGTAAACACCACACAATTTAGAACATTATAAAACAACACATGGAACACTTCTAAAATATTTTCTGCATGATGCCTTTAAAATTACACAATTTTAAAACTGAATATTTTGAAAACACATTTTCTGCTCTTGTAATTTTTAACGACGCTTTTTGCACAATCTTTTTATTTCGCTCAACACATTCGAAACATATTCACGACACAAACGAAAACGATTTTAATTAGAAGTGTTGATTTTTATGTTTAGTTAGTGTTGCAAAATTGTTTCACGCATTTGCAGTGTAGCGCTTTTATTTTTTAAGTACAATTTCAAAAAGAAAAAAAAAGCGTACTGTCTCATTTTAATACTGCATTATTATTTCTCAAAAGAATAGCATATATTATGTTTTATCCATTTACCATTAAAAAAATTATAACTATTTTGCTTTCGGAATTTTTCCATTTCCAAACTTTCTATAAATTTTTATTACATGAAGTTACTTTAAACATTGTGCATCTGACATTTATGTTACCATTTTGAATAATGAGATCATATATTACATTTTAAAAATACTGCTCAAAAAAGAATTCCAACATTGACGTCAATGTCTATTCAAAATTTGACGGGATATATGATTCAAATGATCAATCAATCTTCTCCTAAGCTTTTTAAAATTATTCATGCATGGAGTGATAAAAATATATAGAAGAAAAACGGAAGAAAAACTATCGTGATTAGTCAGTTAAGTTTAACTTATTTGTAATTCTCTTATCTTTTTTAAACGACTTTTCAGAATCTTTTTTATTCTGTTATAAAACGTCTTTTATTTTTATTTAACCTTATTAAATGTCTCATAAATATTTTATTTGAGTAAAAAATAACAGTAAGTAGATTGAAATAAAATAAGTAGATTAAGAAATAAAGGAAACAAACAAATGAATAATGAAACAAATTACAAACAAGTTAAATAAAATAGTGGAAAAATCTAAATTTCGAGAAAAAGGCGGGAAAACAAAAATGAGAGAATTATATAAATCTAATTTTACTAGATTAGAGGAAAGCGATGGCTCACATTTGCTTTATAAACAAGAAATCATAATTTGTTTATGACACTTTTATAAAATATTTTAAAGCTAATTTGTGAATTTCCAAGTAAATCCTAAGCTCACAAATGGTGCGTTTTAGAAGCGTTCGTAATTATCTAAATACATCGTACCTAGTGGCACCAACTTTTGAAAAATATTGGGGGGAGGAGGGATTCAAAAAATCTTGAATACAAAAATATTGGGTGGGCACGCACCCCATGGGCCAATGGAGGAAACGCTATACCTAGTCGCTCGTCACTAACAGTACCTATAGTCACCGTTGAGTCCGTCTGTCTGTTTGTTTGCATATAACAACGCAAAATCTACCCAACTAAATCGTTTGAAATTTAAATATATAATTGTTGTATAATTTTGTCGAGTTATTTCAAATTATATGAAAATCGGACGCATATTTCAATTATAAGGACAATGAAAAGCATTCAATTCCATTACGGCAAATGGGAAAAAAACAGTTTCAAGTATATTTTCAAGATCTTACAGAAAATTACGAGAATTATGCAGTGATCGCCCATGTGAAATAACAATAACGGAAGACCGTTATAATAGTGTCCTACAAGCGAAAAGAAACAGGCGGCAGACAGTTGTAGAAATTGCAATGCAGAAGGGGCAGACATCTGGACGTCTGATATCACGTTTTACTGTGACTAGGAGGCTGAACAATGATGGTTTAGACAATGACGGTGTCTACTTTTAACGCCGGCTCATCGGAGACGCCGGTTTCTGTGGTTCTGCTAGGAACACAAGAATTGGACACAACAGGAATGAGCTCAAGTACTTTTTTCGGATGAGAGCCGATTAAGTTTGTCAAGCGATTCTAGACGTATACGCATCTGGAGAGAGCAAGAAACACGTAATAACCTCTCCAACATCATCGAAAGGGATCGCTTTCGAGGTGCCAGAGTTCTTTTTTGGGAGGGTATCATACTTGATAGCCGTGTGTAACTGCACATCTTCCAAGGAAGTCCAGTCTTGTGTTCCCGCTAATTCCCTGAGATCCCTCTGACTCACGTGCGTCTATTTAAAAGTGCTTTGAGTTCGGACTTTCTCTTCATGAATAACAACGCTAGCCCTCATCATACAACGGTGGTCGAAGATCTCTGAGAGTGAAGATATTCAACACATCGATAGGTTCAAAGTCTCCTAACATAAATCCCATGGAACACGCGTCAGACTTTTTCGGAATTCGCTTGGCAGCACGTGACTAGGTGCCAACAACGATTCCATAGCTGCAATTGGCGTTGCAAGAGAAATGGGACTCGATGCCTCAACAGCTCCTTGACAACTTCGTCCTCAGAATGGACAGACGTTTTAAATCCTACATATCAGTAAGGGGTGACCATATCCCACTATTAGAGACTAAATTTTTCCTGCCATGGTCCAAGAGAATCTTTTCAATAAGGAGCTTTTGTATCCTTTTGAATCCTTTTCTAGATGGTTTTCATCACTTGCCGCATACTTTCGCATTTTGAAGATCTTATGATTTCGGTCGAGGTCGAAAACATATGTTCCACGTTACATTAAAATACTCTCTTGTCATAAGAATTGAATGTTTTTCAACTGAGCGAAAAATTGCCCATGCCGGAAATCGAACCCAGATACTTGGCTTACAAGGCCAATGCTTTATCTGTTAAACTAACTGGGCGATAGCCGGCTGGGAGTATTCGCTCAGATAACCTTATTGAACATCTGGTCTGTCATTTATACAGCTCGGCAGAATAAACCGCAGGTAATGGAACTCCATAGAACGATGGATACGTAGATGTACTATTATTTTAACACAAGTTACCAATCAGTTTGATTGTGCTAAAATAATAGTATATCTACGTATCCATCGTCATATGGATTTCCATTACCTGCGGTTTATTCTGCCGAGCTGTCTAAGTGATAGACCAGATGTTATGACCAATAAGGTTATTTGAGTGAAAAATCCCAGCCGGCTATCGCCCAGTTAGATTAACATGTAAAGCCTTGTAAGCCAAATATCTGGGTTCGATTCCCGGCCTGGGCAATTTTACGCTCAGTTGAAAAATATTCAACTCATATGATAAATTTACCAATCAGTTTGATTGTGTTAAAATAATAGGATACCCTCTTGTCTTTAATTTTTGACCACCAGTGTATTAGTTTATCTCAGAAATTCGCATCAATTTCATTATGTTTGCAACAGAGTAACATACTTAACAGAGTTAAATTCAGAAGTGGGGTGATCCGGGGAACATCTTCCCCTCCAGAAAAATGAGATGTCCTCCTCGGAAGATTTGAAGTTTTGTGTTTTAATTGACAAAAATTGCAATTTCTTCCCGAAATTCTACACTGTCACCGCCTCCCCAGAGATAGTAAAATCCATCTGAAAGAAATGTACCTGATTTCAATACTGATCCTTAAAATATGTTCTTCACAGACCATAATATTGTGAAAACTTTTGCACTGTACGCGAATTATAAATGCTACTCTAAATTGATAACAGCCAACAGGAAATAATAAATGAAACGGATAAACTGATAGCCCTCGAGCTTAAAATAACAGAAAAAAGCAAAAATCAATAAATAAAAGTGTAAGACATTTCTTACGAAAAAACAGACATATTTAAAAAGAATAGATGAACTAAAGGCCAACCAATAGGCTCCATCCTATAGCGCACCAAGAAAACAATTTCCCGCCAGTGAACATATAAGTGAAAATACTCACGATTGTGACTACAACAACCAATATATGTGACACCAACTACTAAGATATGTGAAAATAATATACAATTCATCTCAAGAAAACGTTAGCTAGACCATATTAGGACTACTGAAGAAAACACGTCAAATAAGATACATGGCAACTATTACCATAACTTGTTTCTAACCATGTCAAGAGAACCCACTAACAAGATAAGTGAAAGAAGAACTTTAATGAAAACAAACTAAGAAACGTGATCAAAAATCAAACGACTATGATAAACTGTGCATTAATATCAAATTTTGGCAACAAGACAAATTGGAATATATGGATAACGGTGGCCCAGATGGCAGAAGGTAGTGCTCGAAGTCTAAAAAGATCGTGGGTTTGAGACTCACCGGTAGCTAGGAACCACCATGTATGCTAATGGTACCTGGTGCATGTAAAATTCGTCGTGAATGCAAAGTCCTCCAAATTCTTTGTGAATTATACATCTGGAGGTGCCTAGTCAGGTGAAGATCTCGATACATAATCAAGATTCTAAATTACGAGATCAAATCGATTATCGGTCATCGCCCTTAAGGCCCCACAATAGTCACAGAAAAAGTACTCAAAAAGACCCGGATGATAATGTAAACTCTATGGGAGCGTTCTTTTCAAATATCTCGCTCAAATTTTAATATTTTTATATGATTTTTTTTGCATAGGATAGCTGAGGACAATCCACAACCGGCCTAGTTTTTACGTTTTCGATTTTGGTTATATATTTTTTATATTATGATAGTTTCAGTTTCAGAACCGGTTTAAACCGGTTTTGAAAATTAAAGTAATTTTTAAAAAAATCTAAAACCAAAATTAAAAAAATAAAAACTAGGCCGGTTGTGGATCGTCCTCAACTATCCTATGCAAAAAAATCATGTAAAAATATTAAAATTTGAACAAGCTATTTGAAAAGATTGCGCCCATAGACTTATCATTAGCGTTCGGCTATTACTGTGTGACTAGTGTGTGTGCTCTTAAAGGCGGCTTGTATGAGTTCTGTGAAAGCGTAAGCAATTCCCCCATCCTCTTTTTCTTCTTTTTAATCTCTTCCATTTTCACCAACATTCGAACAAATCAAAACCGCATTATTAAAGTATCTAGAACAAGCCAACACAGTAGCAAATATGATAAAAAATAAATAGTGATACAGCTACAAAAGCCAAGGTACAATCAGGTAGATCTCTACATGAGGCGATCAAGCGGCTTCCGTCCCGAGACCAGGTACAAAACACGTTAAGCTAGGGTATATTGTCCAGCAGGTAGAAGCATAGTCTGCGGTAAAATAATAATAATAATGCTCGCAATAATAATAATAACTCATAACATAATCCAAAATAAACGTCGTCTAGTACACCTCATTAATGTATAGAAATTTCACAATGTTTAAGATATTGAAACTTTATTAAAATGCAAATGATTTTTCCCCATCTTCATAGATAATAATGCAATGGAATACTTTTGAGAGTCATGTAAATTAGGGGTGCACAACCTTTTCAAGAGAAGGGCCACTTAAAAATATGCCTGGGTGGTCGAGGGCCACTCAATTACACGGAGATAATTCGATTTCGAGGAAGTGATCTGCGGCCTATAATCGGATAAAAAATATGGTTTCAGAGGGGAGTGGGGGAGTTATTCTTTTAAGTTCACTTACTCAATCAAAATATCCAATTCAATCAGTAAGGATGTATCAGCAGTTTTTATGTCCATATATATAACAGATTTAGCAAGGATTATTTTCAAGATATAATAATATTCCTCGTCTTTATTCAGCAGAGCAAATTTTATTTTATTAAAATTATTAAAAGATAAACATAAGTGGTTGGTGCCGAAAAAAATGTGAACTTTATGTATGAAGCAGAGGAGAGCAGCTGTTCAACAAGATTCTTCCATGCCTCATCAATGAAGTTCCAGATTTTTCTGCACCTGATCAACAAAATTTGCAATTTTTCCATGCTTGATCGACCAAATTGCACTTTTTACGAAATCGATCAATATAATCCCTAGCTTTTATGAAACTGATCGACAAAATTCGCGATTTTTACGAAGTTGATCGACGAAAATTGCGATTTTTACAAAACTGATCGACAAAAATTGCGTTTTTCTGCTCCTCATTGATGGAATTTGAGATATTTTTTCATGCCTGATCAACAAAATTAGCGATTTTTACAAAGCCAAACAATGGAATTCATGAATTTTACAAATCTGATTGACGAAATTCGCGATTTATAATGGCAGAATCAACAAAATTCGCAATTTGTGATAGTCAAAATTCGCAATTTTTTTCGAGCCTGATCGACGAAATTCGCAATTTTCCGAGCCTGATCGACGAAATTCGCGATTTTTTCGGGCCTGATCGTCGAAATTCGCGATTTTTCTGACTCTGATGGACGAAGTTTGCGATTTTTCCGAGTCTGATAAAAAAATGTGCGATTTTTTCCCAGCTTGATCCACGAAATTCACGATTTTTCCGGGCCTGATCGACAAAATTCGCGATTTTTCCGGACCTGATCGACGAAATTCGCTATTTTTCGACTTTGATGGACGAAGTTTGCGATTTTCAGAGTCTGATCGAAAAAATTTGCTTTTTTTTCCCGAGCTTGATCGATGAAATTCGCCATTTTTCTGAAATTGATCAAAAAAATTTGCGAGTTTTACGAAGCTAATCGAGGAAATTCATGATTTTTATGAAGACGATCGAGAAAATTTACGATCTTTCTGCGCCCGATCAATGAAATTCGTGATTTTTACGAAACCGATCGCCGAAATCCGCGATTTTTCTAAAGCTGATCGACGAAATTCGCGATCCTTCCGCACATAATCGATAAAATTTGCGTTTCTTCCTCACATGATCGATAAAATTCGCGTTTCTTCAGGTACAGGTCGATGAAATTCGCTATTTTTACGAGACTTATCGACTAAATCTGCGATTATTATGAATCCGATTGACGAAATTCGTGATTTTTACAAAACTCATCGATAAAATTCTCGATTTTTATGAAGTCGATTGGCGAAATTCGCGATTTTATTAGAGCCTGATCGACAAAATTCTCGATATTCCTCTGTCCGACCAACGAAATTTGCAATTTTTCGGGACCGGATCACTAAAACGCGTGATTTTTCAGTATCCCATCGTCGAAATTTGCGTTTTTTCGGCTTTAATTGACGAAATAAGTTTTTTTCCGTGCCCAAACAACTAAATTCGTAACTTTGAACAAATTTTGACGAATTCTGCAGTTTTTTACGCGATAGGATGGAATTCATGAATTTTTTCTCTTGATAAATTCGCAAAACTCACGATTGTTCTCTAGCCGATGCAGAAATTTTCAATTTTTCTGCAAATCATCGCAAAATTCACGATTTTTTTTCGTGCCGGATCAACAAAATTCGCGTATTTCTCACGCGATAAACCGAGAAAACATGCGATTTTTCCGCAGCCAATAAATTTCATTTGCAGTCACATCGTCAGTCGTCACCTATGCTGGCGAATTTTTCTTACCCGATCAACGAAAGGTGCGATTTTTCGTGTCCGATCGGCAAAATTCGCGATTTTTTCAATGTCTGATCGACAAAACTTGGGATTTTCTACATGCGAAATCGGCAAAATGCTATTTTTTCCGAGCCTTATGGGCAAAATTTGCGATATTTCCGCGCGATAAATTTGCGATTCTTAATTGACTGACGAAATTTATATTTTACCGCGGTAATTTAACGAAATGTAGGTTTTTTTTTCTGCGATTTATGAACAAAAATTGCAATTTTTTTCCCGTTGTAAATTGACGAAGTTCGCGGGCCACAGGTTGTGCATCCCTAATGTAAATGAAAAATATGAATGGTATGCACTTCATTATTAATACCGAACATGACATAGATACTTCTGAAACATACATCAATTACATAGCAATCCAATTAAAATACCCGAGTTAGAGAATGAGTAGATAAACGAACGGACAGACAAACAGAATTCATAAACTTTTTCCAACTATGTTGGAAATTGTTAAAAATAAAACAAAGAAATCAACCTGCTCTTCCAATTCCGTCCGAGTTCTAAGCAGAGCTGAATTCAGACATTTTTTTCTCTGGGAGGGATTTTTGTAGTTCCGGGGAAGGGGGGGGGATTGCCCTTTTTGCAATTGGAAACAATAAATCTTAAATCTTCAGGAGCATACCTAATTGATACAGGGTGGGGGGTAATGTCCCCCACGGGCGATCCCCTGAATTCAACACTGGTCCTAAGAGTTACGTTTTGTTACTTTCTATGAAAAATTATATTAATTCTACAATAAATATATAAAATGTAATCTATTAAAAATTGAATTTTGAAAGAAACTGCGAAAGTGTATGATTTATGTTTAATCGATGTTTATTTAGTTTTCTAATATCTGTGAAATATCATCTTAAAGCAAAATATAAATAAATCACCTGCTTATCGTCGGATGAGTAATTGATTTTCTGAGGATTTTGAACTTCATTCTTTTTTCTAATATTTGAGGGAAGAAAGGAATTTGAGAATGTTGTTTATTATAATACTTATATTGGAAGTTGTTGTTTATTGTATAAATTTTATATTTAATTTACATATTGTTACAGGGTAAAAAAAAAAAAAAAAAAAAAAAGTTACATAAAGTAACGAAAAAAAAAAACCCTGTCATTTTCGTGCCTGGAAAAACATTTAATCTACAAAAAATAACTGTAACCTGTTCATTAAAACAGTTTTTTTTCTTTAGATATAGATTAAAAAAAAAATTATAAAATCCATATTATTTTTTTTAAAAGAAAAAACAGCTTTATCACTCCCCCCCCCCAAAAAAAAATGGATTTTTTCATTTTTATAGAAAAAAAATCTACATTTTTAACGAAGAAAACCTTTTTAATGAAGAAATCACATATAAGGTGTTCTGGTGTAAAAACGCCAGGTCGCGTAATAACGCCAGGTGCTAATACACTCATTGCCATAAAAATTTGCGCACCAAGAAAAAGACGTCCAAATGAAACGAAATTTTACACATGTAAATATTACTATAATATAAATAAGGGATTAAAAAACCAAAGAAAAAGGATCATTTATAGTCGAAAAAAGCACAAATGAACGTAAATTTTAATACTCTGTTAGACCTCCTCTAGCTTGAATCACGATGGAATACGAGCGGGCATTGCGGCATACAAGTTCCGTATGATGTCCTAAGACATCTCGTTCTACAGTTGCTGAAAACGCGCCTCGAGTTCAGTCAAACTCGTAGGGTGTCCAACTTGCCGTCCCAAATGATCCCAGATATGCTCGATTGGTGACAAATCCGGGGATCGAGCAGGCCAGGGAAGGGTGATAATGTAGCGGAGGCAGGCTTGTGACATCCTTGGTGTGTGTGCCAGAGCATTGTCTCGTTGAAAAATGGATCCTGGGAGCCCGCCACGAGTGGCAACACATGTGGCTGAAGGATGTCTTGGACATACCGCTGGGTTGTCATTGTGCCAAGGATCAATATTAAGGGTAACCGTGCATCGTAAGCAATGGCCTTCCATACCATCCCACCAGCTGTGGGAGCGATGTGTCTCTGTAAAGTGAAAGCAGGATTGAGTCGTTCACCACTGTGCCTCCACACACGAACATGGTTGTCATCGCTGGTCAAATTGAATCTAGAATCTTCGCTGAAGACGACCTGCTTTCATTCCATTGCAGTCCAATCCCGTCATGAGCGACACCACTCCAAACGGAAGCGTCAGTGGGTGGGTGTCAGTGGCAGCACACGCAATGGGCGCCGCGATACCAGATGTCCTTCAACCAGGTGCCTTGCGATGGTTCGGGAAGACACATGGGTCCGTAGTGAAGGTGTTGCCTATGTCTAGATAGCGGCTAATGAGGCAGTTGGCTCTACACGTGCGTTTCGTATGATATAACAGTCTTCTCAACTACTGGTCTGTCGAGGGCGTTCCGAGCCTGGTCGCCATGTAAATGACGTCTCTTCAGTCCTCTGGTCCTAATACCTTCTCACTGTAAAATCAGAGCGGCCTACTTGACGAGCTTTATGCCGAGCTGACCACCCAGCTGCCATCATCCCGATGATTCTTCTCCTCTTCAGTTCTGACAGCTGCTGATATCGTCTTCGATAACTTCGTAACGGCATGTCTACCTCAGCGTTTCCTTTGCAAAAGAAAAGGTACACCCAGACAAGCTCTGCTTACCAGTTTTATACTCCAAGGAAAAGGAAGTTCAACGCTCTCTAGTGGCATTACGCAATGCGCAATCACTCTGCATTTCTAATCATTTGCATATCTCCCTGATATGTACCTTCATGCCAAGTTTCGTTACGACCCCATAATTATTTCTTGGTGCGCAAATTTTTATGGCAATGAGTGTATTACGCATAATTACGAAATAATCCAGTAAATGGCCTCTATGGACTCTGCACAGAAGGGCTCCGAATCGTATAAAACACAAACTAAAGCTTAAAGTTAATTTATTTCATTTGTAGGTCTTATCGCTTTTAGAAGCAACTAAAATTAAGGCCCCTGTTCTCGCTCGAGGAAACACTCGCGAGCTAACGCTATTCCTATGGGGAAGTATTTTTCTAATAACTCTTTCGCATTCTGACAATTTTGAATATTTTTTTTGCATTGGATAGCTGAGGTGCATGCCTATAGTGCACTTTGTTACTTTTTCGATTTTGGTTGCAGATATTTTTTTAAAGCACTTTCAGTTTCGAAATCGGTTTTGAAAGTGAAACTAACTTTATAAAAAATATCTGCAACCAATATCGAAAAAGTCGTATCATAATTGTCGTAATTTTTAAAAACAAATTAAGGGGGTCCAAAAACAGAAAAATCTTCAAATTTTTGAAAGATTTTTTACTGCATTATTTTTTTGCTCAAAATGACGTTTAATTGCTTCATCTTAATTAGAATAAGAAATATAAATTTTTATGTTTTTGTTCGTTTTCAAAATTTAGCTTTCAAGCAATGGTTGTTACCGTAACGGCTTTTTTGAAAATGCGCTTTTCTTTATGGTGGTCTTTTTTAAATATTTCTCCTATTTTTAATTGTTATAACTCAAGAACCATTTAAAATAAATCACTCAAATTTAGAATATGTCTTTTTCAATTGTTTTACTTTGCTTTTGATTTATCAAATTAAAAAAAAATTACTTTTAAAAATATGATTTTTTAAAGATAGATATTTTTTTTAATTTTTAGTTTAAGTATTTTTAATTTTTACTTAAATTAATATTTTTTGAAATGTTGAATCAAAATTGAAGCTTATATATTTCTGTTTATTTACGTGAAAAAAAATGAAATTCTAATAATGCTCCAAAATATAACGATTTTTTATTTAGCCTACGATTAAAAAAAAATTAATTTTAAAATTTTCTTTTAAAATTATGATTAGTTTTATTTTTTTACTAATGATATAGTAAACCATCACAAAAAAAAATCAAAGTTTTAATTGAATAAATAATAATTATTTTAAAATGTGCCCCGAACCCCCTTAAATTAAAAATCTTGTTATCCAAAACAAATGTTATTAGTACCATGTTAAAAGTATTAACACACTTTTAAGAATTCAAATCTTGAAACCATTTTAAAAACGCTTCAAAGAATGTTTACAGTAGTAAACAAAGTCATCAAAAATTAATTTGATGCTTGGAATAGTTGATATTTAATGCATTGTCTGCTTTTTTTTAAAAAACATGTAGCGAAGTAAAAGAAATGTCACTTACATTGCTATATTTCTAACAAAAGTTAATAAATGAATGTTTCCCAACGATCTTAGCAAGTTTATAGTATTTCAATAGAATAATAATAAAGAAAGCTCTAAAGATTTCTTGCATTTAAATGAAAAATTTATGTTTTCTCATGATTAGCGATACTTAAATTGTTATTTTTGAATTTATATTTTGTCGTTTCTTGTGATTAATATATTTTACCCCGAATTTTGCTATTGTTCAAGAATAATCATATTTATTTGTGAGAGCTAGCTTTTTGTGGAAAATGTTGATTATTTCAAAAACTCTAATGTTAGAAACACTTCACAAATATATGTTTTTAAATGTTTATAGAATTAAATTTTTGCCGAAAATTTTTACTTTATTCGTTTATTCATAAAGAGTTAATTTCTATCATTGCAAGGTTAAAATACAGTCGGCTCTCGTTAATTCGAACCCGTCACAACCACAAGAAATGTTCGAGTTGTCCAGAGTTCGAATTATGGAAAGTATGCGAGGAAAACATTTTTTAAGGGGCACTCTTTTGAAGAAATCAATGTTATAGTATTTTTTAAATATATTTCGGCTGTTAGAATTAGAATATGAGTTAATAATAAATTTAAAGATATAAATACATAAAATAATTAAGGGATTACGAACAAGCACAAACGAAGAAGGGGTGGAGGTATCATTGATGGACAGACGGGGCACTAAGAAAGCGGATATCAAATTCATGGGACTATATACAGGGTGGTCATAAAAAAACTTTCTCGATATACGGCCGTTCAACCGATCGAAGTGAAATTTCAGATATAGCTATTCAGGGGTATGAGCTCGAGATTCTCTGAACGGCAACAAAATGGCGCTCACGGTTACGGTTATAGTTACAGAAACTCGATATTTTCCAATGGCAACACCCATTTTTTTCATCGCAAAATGTTCAGCGCATGAGAAAACCCTAAAGAGCGTTGGGACCGTACGTGTATCACAAGAAACGGATGCGTTATGCCCGCACAAAAAAAGCTCTGCGAATCCCCCCCCCCTACCATAAAAAAACACGATTGGGGCGCAAGGAGTAAATTTGCATATGACACAGAGTCAGTACACTAATTTCTGATTACAACACAGATCGGAGAAAACTTTTATTTAGCTTACATATTTTTACCATCGGAGCCATCACAGGCATTTGCACATTGCATGGTTGCGACTGTGAACAATACAGCCGAACGTTACATCGCATGAGGGATATTTGCAATCTCACGTTTGATAGAATCTTTCAAATCCGGCAAAGTTTGCGGATTGAACATGTACACTCTAGATTTTAGATATCCCCAGAACGAAATCCATAGGAGTGAGGTTGGGGGATCGCGGAGGCCATTGATGTTACCAGTTAAGGTGAAATGTGCCTCGTCCGTCCATAATATGCGAAGAGGTCGATCGTTATCTTTATCATATAGCATAAGGAATTCATTAACAAAGTCTACAGGTTGTTGATGGTCTCTCACTTCCAACATCTAGGCGCGCTGGTACCGGTAAAGAAACATGCGCATTACAGAGCCCAGTAACTTTAAGACCATTGATTTTGGTATATCAAATACACGAGATGCAACTTTTGTAGTTTGCATGCGTCCTCTGGTCACCATGTGATGCACTTCCATAACAGTATCCTCAGGAACAGTTGGCCGTCCGGATCACAGACTATCACAGGTGCAGCCAATTTCTTCGAATTTCATTACTAAATCACAGAGAGCTTATGAAATGCCTAGGACAGGTATTTGGCGATGGTTTCGACGGTAAACGCGCCAGGTTTTCGCAGCATTCATCTCATTTTGATAATAGTTTTACCAACTCACCTCGAACGAAGTCATTTTGTTGGCATCTGCGAGCTCCAACTTAACTAACATTCCCACCCTACTTTTTATCCGTTTTCTACGCTGAATATCTGGCAAACGATGTTCCGTGATTGGTATTTTGTCTCTGTGATATTCAAATTTTCTTCTTGCGCCTTGGTCGTGTTTTTTGGGGGACCGTTCGTAGAGCTGATTTTGTGCGAGCATAACGCGTCCGTTTATTGCAATAACCATACCGTTCCACTGCTCTTTACGGTTTTCGCATGCGCTGAGCAATTTGCAATGTAAAAAAATTGGTGTTGCCATTGGAAAATTTCGAGTTTCTGTAACTATAACCGTAACCGTGGGCGTCATTTTGTTGTCGTTCACAGAATCTGGGGCTCATACCTCTGAATAGCTATATCTGAAATTTCACCTCGATCGGTTGAACGGACTGGCCGCCAGAGCTCCATATATCGGCAAAGTTTTTTTATGACCACCCTGTATATACTTGTTCAGAACAATTCTGACAAAAATGAAAGAAATAAAGTTATTTTGAGATCTGAAACCGGGGAGAAAGTAACGAAAAATGAAAAATTGGAACTCTCGTTATTTCGAATTAAACGAAGCCAAGAGAAAACGAGTTCGAATAAATTAAAATTTTTAACGTTATTCTGCCATTGAAAAATTTTGGGACTTCATGTTTTGTTCGAATAAAGTGAAGATTCGATTTATACGACTTCGAATTAACGAGAGCCGACTGAATTGATCATTTGTTATTGGCTAGTATTATGAAAATGACGAGAAAAACGTTTAATCACTTCCAACAAAATACTCAAGACCAGAGGACATCATCACAAATCGACCGATTTCTCACTGGTGCTTGAATTGACACCGGAAAATTTCGAATAGCAATTTTCTTTTCATTTATTTGGGAACGAGCTATTGGTATGCGTGCCTCTTAAGGTGCTCAGACTTCTTTATTATTCCTACCAGTTACTTTTTATTGCAAAATTTACCCTTTTTAATCAGAGCATTTGCGCGATTTAACTACAGTAAATTTTCTGTTTTGAAAAGCCGGCGGTAAAATATTAAAAAGTAAATTAAGTGCTCTCGTCGCGAGAAGGCTTTAACGATATTTAAAATAAAAATGCGAAATTTGGCGATCAACACCCGACTAACATAAAATTATTGAAATATTTATGCAAGAAATTTTATTTAAATTAATAAATTATGTTTATTTACATTAGATTTTAAGTACACAAAAATAGAGCATCTGTACTTAAAATAATCATCGATTTTGATGTAGAATTAATGATGATAACTAATGACTTAAAATACATATGCAGAAACATATGAATAACTGTATTGGATTTAAAAAAAAAAAAATTTTTCCTCTGAAGGCTTTTCTTATAACGGTGTATCTGTACAGTATATATTGAAAGTTATAAGATTAGTTATTTCAAATATTATTTCTAAAAAGTGAACCAGTAACTGTTGGAGGATGCCGTTTCTACAGAAATTCATGTGACGAATTCAAAAGTTTTCCCTCATAAAATAAGGTTAATTCAAAATTCTGTTGATAGAAGCACTAAGAAAAAAGATTTTTTTTACGGTAAGAAATTTCCAAAAGCCTTATGAACTCCACTGCTTAAGGGAGAAGATCACGTTGCGCATTCACAAAATGACCGTACTTAAAGCAGTACAAAAAACTCTGTATTCACTTAACCAATGAATGAAACGCAACAACTTTTTCTTTACTTTCATACATTCTTATGATTTGATAAAATATTCAAATACACATATATTTAGTAACATTAATTAATTAAATCATAACGACGAAGGCTTTTAAAAATATTAATATTGAAATATGCATTTTGTGCGCACGATTTTACAAATTCTACTGCAGATGTATGTTTAATGTTTCATATTTTAATATATACATAGTTTAATACCATGTTTCACACTGAACCTAAATTTGAAAAATGTATTCAAATTCTATAGCATAATTAATGGCTTTTCTAACCATATTCACTAAATTTCACCTAAAAATGTATGCTACTTATTTTTTAAATCTACAATTTTTTGTGACAAAAATCAGACTAAATTCAAAATTAGCCAAAAAATATCAAAATTCATATATATTCAAACATTTAGGAGTGGTCTTCCTTCTGCTCTTTGCTTCCAGTACCCCTTTTTGCCTATGCGAAAAACATGTTACATTAGAAAATTAATAATTAAAGTTCGATTATAACAACTTAGTATTCGATTGTTTTCAACAGAAATTCTTTATTAATGTTTTCCTCGCAGTGTGGCAAGTTAAAACCATTGATTTTGACTAATTTGCAACATTTTCTTTTAGCCATCTGATAACGTACGTAAATAAGCAAAGAAAGAGTGTGAAAAGAGAAACTTCTGTCACCCAATCTATCCTATATTTTTCTACAGTTATCCTACTAGTGCTTTTTCTTAAAATTGTGTTTTTGTGATACCTTGCGTACAGATGTGAACTGCATCGAGTACATAATTTATATACATACATACAATACGTAAGAAGTTTACTACTTAACTTGCTTTCCTATTATTTACAAAAAATTCCATAGATAGACAAAAGGCCCCCTCCCCCAAAATGATGCTCGCCCCGGGGCCACGAATATCAGAATGCTGAATAATTAAAACGATTGAGCGAAAACATTAATTAAATTATCCTGGTTTGTATTTAAATGAAGTTCACTGTATAGTTAATATTTAAATTGAAATCCATTTTTAAAAATTAAAGAGACGTAATTCCCATTGTTATTTCAAAGAAACATTTGTCTTTAAGAAAATTCAACGCTTTTAACTTTTTCATCAACATGAAATTAGCATTCATTTTAGACTCAAAATAAATCAACAGTTTAAGGGTACAAAAAGCCAAGCTAAGTAATTTTAGATTTTATAACGAAATTCATGTTTAATGCATTTGAAGCAATTCATTATATACTAAGCAATCTTATTAAAGACGCATTAATTTTTGCTATTAATTAAAAAAAAACACACAAAATTCATCGAAGAGACATCCGATATATAATATCATATCGAAGTTTCATTGCATTTATTGAATATAAATCGAAAGTAATTAACCGGATCAGTTCAAATTCATGGTTGAATAACGACATTATAAGTTATTCATTTAGCACACTCAATGATTATTAATGAATAATTAATTATTTTCTGAATAGGAAAAGCTTTTAAGTTATCCGAATACAGAAATAAGCATTTAAATAGCCAAATTCCTATCTAATCACACATAGTGAGTGCATTCATTTGCGATATTGTTTTTGTTTTAGAAATTTTAAAATGTGATTGAATTAAAGCCTTATGTGATGGCATTTCGAATTCTAAATCGAATTATTAAGTGCATGAATTGACAAGAGTCTCTCTGAAGTTATATAAGCCTGTTTTAAGATCAAATGATGGAGATTAAATTTAGATCATTTAATAATATTTAGACATTAGTGAGTGGCATTGTAATATAATATTAAAACGAAGCTAGTAATTACAGTTTCCAAGTGTTAGATAATTTATGTGACACAGGCACAGATGAGTTAATAAGCATAATTAAGTACTAATATTATAAAATAATAACATTTGTTTATGGGTTTGTAGAGGTAATCTCTAACCACCGAACCAATTTCAAAAGTAGTGGTAGCAAATTGATGGTGACAGACCCAGCTCCAACGTTGCTTATATTCGTATTTCATGTCGTTGCCATTACCGTCAAGGAGGTGTGTTCTAAATTACAACTTGTGAACTACTGAGTTCGCTAGAAAATTGAAATTTGGCATGGTAGTTACTTAAAAGTTACATATATTCTCTAAAAACTATCGAAGGAAAAAGAAAACGAAATTTAAATCATGAAAGTGCGCGAAAAACATTTTATAAACGTTCTAAATTACTAGGCTATTGTTAAGGCTGAAACTTGAAATCAGGTGTGGTAGGTACTTATAAGATATAAATTATCTCTAAGAACAGTAACTGAAAATTTCAAAATTTAAAAAGGTTGAAATGAGTGAAAAGCATTCTGCAAAATTTCTAAGCTACGACTTCTATGGAATTTGATTAATTATTAAACCGATTTCAAAAACAATTATGGAAAAATTGATGGTTACAATCCATTGTATAACATAAGCTGTAATTAATGTTCGTGTCATTACTTGCAAAGTGGTATAGAAGCAAAAAACGTTTTAAAAATAATTTTTTTTGGTCTTTCTGAAGGGAATAAGACTTAAATTTTGGCATGATAATAGTTAGTTATAAGAAACAAATGTTCTCTATGATCAGTTTCTAAAAAAATCGAAGTTTAAAAGTGTTGAAATAGCTCTAAAAACATTCTAAAAACGTCCTTAATTACAATTTCGGTGTAATCTCAAGAAATACCAGTATCACTAGTGAGGTTGCAGGAACAAAAATCGATTTATAATTGAAGTTTAATTGCGGTTTTTGTGATAACTAGAGGCGTTTGAAATTTCAAATTTAGCATGTGTAGACTACTTTTTAAAATATAAATGTTCTTTATGAACTGCCGAAAAAAAAAAATAGAAATTCAAAAAGAATGAAATTGCGCGAAAAACGCTTTAAAAAACAGAAACTCCGAAAATTGCTTGGTAGATACTTATATGATGCAAATTATCTTTAAGAATGATTACTAAAAATTTCGAAATTTAAATGGATGAAATGTGCAGAAAGCATTTAAAAAACTTTGTAAGTTACTACTTTTATAGAATTTCAGGAAATACCAAAACTGATTTCAAAATTAAAGTCGGAAAATTTATGCTGACAGTCCCTTTTCTAAATTTGGTTATATTTTATGTTGGTGCTAATACCATCATGTGAATTGCAACATTTTAGACATCAAGCTTGGAATAAGGCACTTGATTACATTTAGATTTAATTATTCGCTAAGAAAAATGCCTGAAAAATTAAAAAAAAAAAGTGAAACGAAAGTAAAGTTTTTAAAATACTTCAAAATTATCCTATGTGTAGAATTAAGTTTAGTTCTTCTCATCAATTTAAGCCTCATTTACGACTAATGCAGCGTAAAAATTAAGTTTAGTCACTTTTGCTAAATAATTAATTCTCGAATTATTTGCAATAGTGTAATTGTCAGCATCTAACTCAATCTGAAATTTGATGAAAATATGTGTATTAGTTTCTGAGACAAACTATTGCTGAAATTGTAAAAATTCTAAAAAAGAGCGCCAACTGTTGGGTGGTATACACCAAGAAGGAATCAGGAAAAACAAAAGTAATCAGTATCAAATATTAATTGAATCGGAAATTTGATGAAAATCAATGTTCTTGAGATATAACTAATGCGATACCGGGAAAAATGCAAAATAGTAGCGCTACCTGTTGGATGGTTTACACCATAAACTTAAAAATACTAATCCATATCAGGAACTAACTGAATCTGTTTGATGGAAATTTGTACATTAGTTCTTGAGATAGAGTTATTGCGATAATCATAAATAATGCAGTATTGCAGCGCCACCTCTTGAGCCATATATAATGCCAAAATGTAATCCGCAACAAACTATATCAAAGACTAACTGAATGTAAAGTTTTATGAAAATCCGTGCATAACTTCTTGAGATAGAGCTTTTGTGAAAATATTGAATAATGAAGCCTAGCAGTGCCACTTGTTGAGTGATATACACCAAAAACTAATTAGCTTCAGATTATACCAAGGTCTATCTGAACCTAAAGGTTTTGTAAAAGTTCATGCATTAGTTTTTGAGTTAGAGTGCCTACAATATTTTGTCACATACAGACTTATAGAGTGACAGATTGGCAAACAGACTCACTAACAGACATTTTGTAAAAAACATCAGTGTTCAGAATCTCCTGAAACGTATAAATCCATCGAAAACCGGAAGTGAAATTTTACACGAATCCAATACTTTCTTCTTGTAATGATAGAAAAAAGTAAAAAAGGCATACAAATACCACTTGGCATATTTCAACTATCACGCGAGCAAAGCTGCGTGTTTTGATAGCTGAAAAGAAACGACGGAATATTAAATAAGGTGGTCTGGTGTAATAACGCCAGATGGGATAATAACGCCAAGTGCTAATATTTTGCATAATTATGAAATAATCTGGTAAATGATACTCATGTGCTCTGCGCGGAAGGGTTTTGAGTCATATAAATCGCAAAAACAGCTTCAAGTTAATTTATTTCATTTTTAGGTCTTATTGTTTTTACAAGCAACTAAAATTAACGCTTCATCTAAAATTTGCGAGATACGTTTTGTGATGTGAAGACTATTTTTTTTATCCGGAAATACTTTGTTAATTACTTAATTTGTAGTACATTTCATGGACTTTCAAAATGTTGTTGAAGATTTTGGATATCTTCTCGAGATAATTTGTAATTTAAAATGTACAGCGCAATAACTATAACGGGGTAATAACGCCAATCCTTGGCATTAATACCCCTGTTGATTCCCTACAGTGGCGAGCTACATCCTAAATACTGATTCAAATAAACACAGTTGAAACTGTGCAATGTTTCTAATAATTCTATCTAAGCGGTCCTTTTTAAGCAAAAAGAAGCTCACGGTCTGATATTCTTTTGCCTCATCCCCCTCACACACCACACCTTTATTTTTCTTACACTTTCACAAAAAATTGAACATTTTCAATAGCTTAGAATGCAATTTGTCAATTTCTAAGTTTGTAGAGTTTGTATTTTTAGAATTGGGCAATCTACATGCAATTATTCCATTTTATTTCATAGTTTTGTTTGCATGGCGTTATTACCCATATAGATGGGTAATAACGCCAAATAGCATTGGTCAAGAAATCACGCCATTACATTTTATGAATACATATCTGTTAAATTATTTTTTTTTATATAGATGGTCAATGAGTTGATGTATCAAATCATATATTTGTTTGAAAAATACAAACTAAAACTGAGCCGTGAAAATTGGTAGAACCTTAACGTGGCGTTATTACCCCAGGGTACCTTATTTTCATTTTAAAAATGTTACAAAACACTCCTGAAATATTTGAAAATAAATTATGAAACAGTTTCTGGTAAAATGTTAAAAAGAGTATTCTAAAATTGCAACACATATTGACATATTTTATAAATAAAGCGACTTAGGGAAAATTTTAATTAAATACACGTAGTTTGTTAATTTAAATAAAGTTTCACGTAAATTAAGCAGTCATGAAATAAAATCCATTCAAAAACTAGTTAGACGCAATTTACATTGTTATTTCAAATAAACACTTGTCTGGAGAAAAGCCCTTTAATTTTTTAAATAAACTTAGCATTAAATTCAGATTCAAAATAAAAATAGCCTAAAAGTACAAAAGACAAGGTAAGATATTCTAGAGTTCAATAATGAAATTCGTGTTAAATGCATTTGGAGCAATTCATTATTTATTAAATAGTCTTATTAAAAATGCATTAAGTTTTTGTTATTAATTATAATAAACGATATTGCGCTTTGAAGGTTACGGTATTCATTGCAATTATTGAATATAGATAGAAAATTAATTTGATCAATTCAATTACTTGCGTGAAAATACGACATTATAAATTATTTATTTGGCACAATCAATGATTATTAATTAATAATTAACTGTTTTCAGAATAAGAAAAGCAATTAAGTTAGTCAAACACAGAAAAAAGCATTTAAACAGCCGATTTTCTGTCCAATCACGTATAATGAACGCATTCATTTGCGATATTGCTTACGTTTAAAAATTTTGAGAATATAATTGAACAAATCCTTAATAAGAATAATGAAAAGAGATTCGGTGAGATTAAGCAATTTAAATGCAGGCCAGAACATAGTAAAAGTGCAGTGTAAGACGCTATTAATACCAGCTTATTAAAACTTGAGGACACGTTGGAACTTTTCATACTTTTATTTAAAATCGTAAAAGCAGCTACTTCAATGTCAAAAACTTAAAAATCATTAAATATTTAAAAACAAATTAATTAAGATAGACATACACTTAAATAATAACAAAATTGCTTAAGTGTAGAATTGCTTAGACCACGAAAAAGGACATAATTTTCAAATGAAAAACAGAGCTATCTTATACATCGCAACTACCGAAAAAATCCTTTCACTTTACGTACAATATATGATGAGCCCAGAAGCCAAGGGGTATAAGTGACAAAATTGAAAAAATTGAGTTAAGTGCATAGGGTATCTGGAAATATGCTTTTTTCATTTCAGGTAAAGAAATATAGGCCATTTTCTTATTATTTGCTGAGTTATAGAGATAAACCACTTTTTTCGAAAAACAAACAATATTGATTAATTATACATTTAAAGAAAATTGTACTCTAATTTTTTTAACAGTTATTGAAATGAGAGTTCAAAGATTAGAACGCAACAAGCAGATGTTTCCTATTTCAATTTAGTCAATTGTTATTGATGTTCCAATTTAACATCAATTATCTTTAAACTCAATTTACTCCAAATCGACATTTTGTCACTTGTACCCCTTGGCTTCTGGGCTCAGTGTGACCGTTTTTTCAAGCTAAAAGCAGGCTAGATTTGGACTGACAACAAGCTAAAAATAAAATCGATGGTCCTGCCATCTATTGGTGGTCAGTATATCAATAGACTGACAACTATCTTTTAGCCTGAGTTGTTAGCTTGATTTACACTGTTAAAAATCTGCTGCATTTTGCTGCAACGCACTCCATCGCTTGTATATAATATCTCTATTCCAACCAATGAGAAGGCTGCATTTCACGGCCAAGTAACCGTTTTCTATACAAGCAGGGGAGTGCGTTGTAGCAAAATGCAGCAGATTTTTAACAGTGTAGCTTGTTGTAAGTCCTACAACAGTCCAGATTTCTTACAACAATCCAAAAACGGTCACACTGTCTGGGCTCCTCATATAGGATCAAGTTAATCCATTACGTTGCATGACACATTTGTCAAAGAAATTTGATTAAAACGAAATGCTGAAAAAAGTAACAGAAGAAAAACTCCCCGCATTCAGCCGTATGCGAAAATTTCGTCGAATGCGAGGTGGCTGACTAAAAGCGCGGAAAAACCGGCAATCTGTGGATGCAAAATATTTTTGCTTGTAACTTGGGAGGAAGTATTGGTAGGAAGAATAAAAATAATGCACGCCTGTCACTTACGTGAGGGTACTTTGAACTGTAAAGCTCTTAAATGCAAAAATTAATAAAAATACCTCTGAGCCTGATTTAAGATTAAACAATGGAGATTAAATATAGATAATTTAATAATATTTAGACATTAGTGAATGCTATTCTAATGTAATATTAAAATGAAGCTATTAATTAGATTCCAAGTGTTAGATGATTTATGTGACCAGGCACAGATAAGTTAGCATGCACAATCTAGAGCTAGTATTTAAAAGTTTGATTGTGTATGTAGGGATAATCTCTGTAACTAACGAACCGATTTCAAAAGTAGTGATGACAAATTGATGTTGACAGCTCTATCTCCAACGCAGGTTACATATGATGCTGTTGCCACTATTCTTAACGAGGTGTATGAGCAAAAAGTGTTTTAAATTGCGATTTGTGGAATACTGAAGGGGCTAGAAATTTACAATTTAGCATGATAGTTACTTAAATGTTATATATATGCTCTGTAAGAATAGTCGAGGAAAGAAAACGAAATTTAAAAACGTGAAAGTGAGCGAAAAGCATTTTAAAAACGTTCTAAAGTACGATTTCTATGCAATTGTTGAAGACCGAAACTTGAAATTTGGCATGTTAGATACTTATAAAATTTAAATGATTTATTTTCAATTGTTGAAAGTTGAATGAAACCACAAAATATCAAATATTTTCATTTAAAAAAAGTTATAAAACACACCAGAAATATTTGAAAATAAATTATAAAATAATTTCTGGAAAAATGTTAAAGAAAGATTCCAGAATTACCACAAATATTGAAATGTTAGATAATTAACATTAGAACTACTGGAAATTTGTGTCAAATTTTATAAAAATATTTCTCACCAGAATTTTGATTTAAAACAGTTTAACTTTATTATTTAACGTGTTTTGTCTTTGTATCTTTTAAACTTATTTCACAATCAAATTACTTGTTTTAACCGAAACATATTCATATCTTAGCCGTCAAAATGATAGTTCATGATAGGTCTAGTGTTAAAGTAAATGAGGAAAAAAATTAAATAAAGTCACCTATAGCTTTAATTTTCAATAAAATTCTTTATACATTTAATTGTTAAATAAAATCTATTTAAAAACTAGTGAGACGCGATTTCCATTGTTATTTCAAATAAATACTTGTCTGAAAAAAATCAAGACTTTTAATTATCTAAATAAACTTAGCATTAATATCAGATTCAAAATAAATAAATACTTTAAGAGTACAAAAGACAAGTTTAGATATTTTACATTCCAGTAGGAAATTCGTGTTAAATGTATTTGTAGATATTCATTATATAAAACATTCTTATTAAAATTGCATTAATTTTGGCTATTAATTATTATAAATGATAAAGCGCATTGAAGAAGATCGTATTAAAGTTTCGTTGCATTTATTGAACTAAATCGAAAGTAATTAATCTGATCAATTTAATTTCTTCCATGAATAACGACATTGTAAATTATTCATTTGGATCACTCAATGATTATTAATGAATAATAAATCGTTTTCAGAATAGGAAAAGCAATTAAGTATGTGAAACAGAGAAATAAGCATTTAAACAACCCAATTTCTGTCTAATCACACATAATGAGTGCATTCAATTGCGATACTGCGTTCGTTTCAGAAATTTTGGAATGCGATTGAATAGAGCTTTCTTATCTGATGGCATTTTGAGTTATAAAACTATTAAATGTATGAAATAAGAAGAGTCTCTTTGAAGTTACATGAGCCTGTTTTAAGATTAAACATTAAACAATGGAGATTAAATTTAGATCATTTAGTAATATATTTACAGTATAACATTAAAATGTATATATAATTATATATTATTATAATATTAAAATGTAACTAGTAATTAGATTCCAAGTTTTAGATGATTTATGTGACGCAGGCACAGATATGGTAATAAGCACAATGTAGCTCAAATATTCTAAAAAAAATTATTTGTTTGTTTGTGCGGGTATTCTCTGTAACTATCAAACCGATTTAAAAAGTAGTGATGACAAATTGATGGTGACAGTCCTACCTCCAACGTAGGTCATATATGATGCCATTGCCACTGCGTCCAACGAGGTTCATGAGTATAAAATGTTTTAAATTACCATTTGTGAAATACTGAAGGGGCTAAAAACTTGCAATTTAGCACGATAGTTATTTAAAAGTTATATATGCTCTCTAAGAACAGTCGAGAAAAGAAAACGAAATTTAAAAACGCGAAAGTGAGCGAAAAAACGTTTTAAAAACGTTCCAAAGTAGGATTTCTAGGCATTTGTTAAAGACCAAAACTTGAAATTTGGCGTGTTAGACACTTATAAGCTCTAAACAATTTGTTTTTAACTGTTAAAAGTGAAACGAAACTACAAAATGTGAAATATTTTCATTTAAAAAATGTAATAAAATACTCCCGTGATATTCGAATATAAATTATTAGATAATTTCTGGGTAAATGTTAAAGAAGGACTTCAAAATTGCCACAAATATGTAAATTTTAGATAATTAAAGTAATTGGAAGGAAAATTTAAATAATGTCGTCTATAGTTTTTTTTAGCTTAATAAAATTCTTCGCACACTTAAATATTAAATAAAACCTGTTTAAAATATAGTGAGACGCAATTTCGGTTGTTATTTCAAGTAAATACCTGTCTGAAAAAAAACAAGAATTTTAAAGTTTTAAATAAACTTAGCAATAATTTCAGATTCAAGGTAAATAAATAATTTAAGAGTACAAAAGACAAGCTAAAATATTCTATATTCCAATAATGAAATTCGTGTTAAATCTACTTGGAGCAATTCGTTATATTAAACATTCTTATTTTAAAATGTATTGTTTTTTGCTATTAATTATAATAAACGACAAAGCGTATTGAAGAAGATCGTATTAAAGTTTCATAGCATTTATTGCACATAAATCGAAAGTAATTAATATGATCAATTGAATTTCTTCCATGAATAACGACATTGTAAATTATTCATTTGGCACACTCAATTATTATTAATGAATAATTAACTGTTTTCAGAACAGGAAAAGCTACTAAGTTATTGAAACAGAGAAATAAGCATTTAAATAACCCAATTTCTGTCAAATCTCACATAATGAGGGCATTCATTTGCGATATTGCGTTCGTTTTAGACATTTTAGAATGTGATTGAATAAAGCCTTCTAATGCGATGGTAGATCGAACTATAAAGCTATTAAATAATGAACTAACAAGAGTCTCTCTGGAATTGTATGAGCCTGTTTTAAGATCAAATGATGGAGATTAAATTTAGATCATTTAATAATATTTAGACATTAGTGAGTGGTATTATAATATAATGTTATATCGAAACTAGTAATTAGTTACCAATTTTTTGATGATTTTTGAGATGCTAACACAAATGAGTTAAAAGTTAATAATTAGATATAAAAATTTTATTACTTCTCTTATTTATTAAAAAGTGTGACATTTCTTTAATACTATATTTAAAAACAATGTTAAACAATATATATATAGGAAAAATGTTGTGAAAAAATATTTTAAACGCGTAATAAGTAATATTTTTTTGTAATAAGTAGTATGTTTTCATTTACAAAATTATAGAAAAATGAAAAGAAAAAATGTAGTCTTTGTTAAAAATAATTTCCTTGTATTTTTTTTTTTTTTTAACTATCAATTTAAACAAAGTGTGACGAATTTTCATAATGATTTTTTGAAGATGAATCTGAATAACAAGATGATAATTTTTTAATCAGACGTAAACTCAGGATCAAAGTCTTAAATTAATATATATATATTTTAATTTCGGATACATTCTGTTTAGTTAAAATTTTCAATGTTAATTGTTTTTGTAACAGTAAAGATTTAGTACAATCGATTATATTTATTCTCCAACAAAGAGTTATAGGTTTTCTGTAATCCGATTTATTTATGTGATAAATTAATTGAATATAGAGTTACTTACACTGTTTTTTTTTTTTTTTTTTTTTTTTTTTTTTTTTTTTTTTTTTTTTTTTGTCGTTCTTTTATGTTGGCTTAAATATATCTTTATTAAATTGAATTTAATCCTTTTACGACTTTTCAATATCCGCAAAAATGCTTTCCAAAATATAAGTTTCGTCTGAATGATAAAGAACAAGCGTGTCGATGCTTAACGGTGACGTCACTTTGATAATTGCTACATCAAACTAATCAATTCGACTTATATTAACTTTTATTGAAATTTCTTAAACTTCTAAATACAGCATGTTTTTAATTTTTACACTGTTTAATAAGGAAAAAAATGTACATACAAATGCAATTCGTTTGAAAATTATACAGTCGAACCGCGTTAACATGAACCTCAAGGAGAAATCGAAATTTTTTTCATCTTAACAGTCATACATGTTATCAGTATCAAATCTTTGTATTCGTTTTTATAGGGGACTGTGAAAACAGTTCATGTTAAAAGTAATTAACGTTAAGCGTGTTTATGCTATTGGGGTTTGACTGTATTGCAATTTATTTGAAAGCTGACAGAAATTCACTTAATTTTTATTGTTTAAAATTAAGGTAACTTGAGATGAGATGCCGTATCACGTAGTTTTCATATTAGCAGGCGTTGTACAGAAATGCCACTCAGCTGTTAGAATGAGGGCTCCCTACTGATACTTTAATCTCCATTTGTATTTTTTTTTAATGGTGCTTTTTTATTGTTATTTCATCTTAACACTTCTGGCAAGCGTCCGTAATCTTTTACGTGACTTCTTTTTTTGTGTATAAAAGTCTCAATTTATACACTAGAGAAATATTCTGATGTTTTTAGAGAGTTCTGGTAACTGGCCTTTCACCAAATCATAAATGGCCGATAATTACTGCTTTTTCAGGTCAGTAGGGGAGAGTCAAATGAAAATACCCGGTCTCTAATGCTAATGCTGTCGAAGAAATTTATAAAGATACCTCGATTGCATATCAATATTTTTAAATGATTTTTTTGCGCATTGGATAGTTGAGACTGATTTGAATGCAGGCCATTCTTTACTTTTTCGAGTTTGATTGCAGATATTTTTCACGAGGGTGCTTTCGCTTTCCAAACCTTTTCCAAAAATGAAAACGTGCTCCCCCCCCCCCAAAAAAAAAATAAATAAATAAATAAATAAATAAATAAAATAAAATATGTAAACAAAATTAAAAAAGTAAAAAACGGCCTGCATTCAGATCCATTTCAGCAATCGAATGCAGAAAAAAAAGATTTAAAAATATTGAAATGCAACCGAGATATCCTTATAAATTTTTTCAATAGGATTAGCATTAGCGAACAAATGTTTTCATTTGAATGAAGTAGCCTCTTAAGGTAAGGCAACGAAGTTTTTTGAAGGTAAGATGACTGTTCTTTTCCTTTGGGGTAAGATGCCGTTTATTATCCGTTGCGGTTAAATGCCTGGATATTTTTTCAGTGTTTTAATTTTTCTTGGCTACTAACTAACTTGCAATGATTTTAATCAGATAATTTAAATCAGTAATAAAATCGTGATTTTAAACGACTGATTAAAAAATGATTGATTAAGATCAGAAATTTTCTAAATGATAAAAATGACATAGAGAAATATTAAAATTTAAGCTGAACAAAATTTTAAAGTTTTCGATATATATTCTGCCTTATAAATAAACGTTATTGGTTTTATAAAATTTTTTAAAATAATTATTAATTTTAATCATTTTAAAAATTTGATTTTAAGTATAGCTATAAATATTTTTGATAAATGTAAATATCGGTGGTATATAATACAGTTTTAGATAACTAGGGATTTCTGTCCCCTATGAGTAGGGTTCTCGTTGGCTTTTGAGCAACATTAGCAATTTGGCGAATAAAAAATGAAAAACAGAAGCCAAATGAAAAAAAAAATGTTAGCAAAATAGATTTGGTGTGAAGCACTGAAATATCTACCTTTAACCCATTATTTTATACTTTTATTTTCAGAGAGTTCTAAAATATATATTTTTTTTTTTTTGGGTGGGGGGGGGGGGGTCATTGCTTGAAAAGAGAAATTCTACTTTATACAAAAACTATTAAAAATAAATACATTCTAAATGTCTCCTAAATGCCTAAATGTTTCATATGTTTTTTTAGAGGTAAGTTGCTATGAGATTTCGACTATAACCGATAGAAGAAATTGACGATTGGCCAGTAATACTTTGCTGGATGGCAAATGACAAGCTCAACGCCGCATATCAGCAAAACTTTACTCAATTTGGCGATTGATGCGCGGAAATTTAGTTGTAATTTTACCACCGCATAGATAGTGATAAACTGACAACAGATAAATACTTATCGTATAATCCTTTTTGCGTCTTTGGTTGTTGCTAAATTGAGTTTGTGTTGAGGAGTCTGTATATCTATAAATAATAATGTAAATGACACGCTGCGATTAAAGATGAAAAACGACATCTGTACAATAACGTGGATAAGAATCTCAACTCCAACAAAACACAGAAAAGAGTAGAAAGTGAGCACTTGCAATTTGGCGAGTCTGTTTGTCGCGATTTGGCGCAACGGTGAGCGGCTGCGAAAATCTTGCCTATGAGCTAGGATCGTCAGCATCCATTCAGACACCGCATACTTTAAAAATATTCTAATTTGGTCTGCTTTGAAAAGAATATGGAAGATTAAATCGTAATTAAACGACTAGTGGCGATCACCTGTAATTATATTTCCATTCATTTCTCTTTGTATGACGGATTTTAAGGCCGAATTAATTGCTGTTGAAAGATCTAACGATGGCTATTTTCATGATTGATAAATAAGATAAACTCACCAATTTAAAATTAGCTTGTATGAAATGGTTAACAAGGAAGTTTTCCTTACTGGGCATACTCATAATATGTTGAAAAAAATGCTACTTGTACTACTTATGTATGTAATAAAGGATCAGTTAAACTTACCGGCGGAATTTCAGTAGAAAGTCTGTAAAAAAAATAATATTTTCGAATATTTGGTGTGAAAATATGAAAGCGACACGAGATTTGGTGAGCAGGATTTTCCCTCGACAAAAGCAAATTATTCTAATGGGCATCTGAAAATTGCTTATTAGTTGTTGCGTAGAATCCTTTATTATTCCCAGCAGTTATCTTTTATTGTAAAGTTTACCTTATTTGATCAGAGCATTTTCGTGATTCAATTCCAAAAAATTTTCTGTTTACAAAAAGTGGTGATAAAAGATTGAAAATTAAGCAAACGACTCTCTTCGAGAAGAGGTTAAAGAGTATTCGACATAAAAGCTTATTTTTTTAAATTTCTATTTCATCGCCAATCGGTGATAAATCGCCAAATAAACGAAAATGTCATTATTTTTACGGACACTCAATCAAGGTTTCACCAATTTTTTTTTTAATAAACATACATATCAATATGAGAAGAACATTCTGTATTTTATTTTTTTTTCAGATTTTTCTGAGTATGCCCGTATGGAGACATTCTTTGTGACTAAAACAAATTATAAAGACGCTAAAAGACATTTATTTTAAATTAAACATTTTAAATGTATCGTTTTAAATATGACGTAATTTTCAAGAAAAATTTGTTTTTCATTTTAATATTTGCCTAAAAATACTTTTAAAGGCCTATGAAAGCCAAACTAAATTGGAGTAACAGAAGCAACTGCGAATTTTCAAATGTTCCAAGCCTTTCTAAAAAAGAATTAGATAAGAAGAAGTCAAAGGCTAGAAAGAAAGAATTTTCAGCAGACGATGATATGGATGATGATTAAATCCCTACTAAGATTCAGAAAATGAGGATTTTTTTATAAAGTGAATGAGTGTTCGGAGGGCCAAACAGAATGCAAAACACTTCGAAAAAATATAATTTATTTGAGTGCATTCAATGAAACAGTTGATTACATAAAAGTTGTTCAAAAACCAGTGTGCAAGTTGTGCAAATGTGAGATATTGCTGAAAAGAACAAAGAGGCATATGAAAAACAAAAACACAAAAACTCTGAAGCACTTTATCACAGTTATTTTAACTTATTATAAATCTTTAAAAATTGGCTACTTAAGAGCCACAATTCTTTTAAATGTTAAATAAATTATAAGCATTTTTATTCAAATAATAGTTTGTTCCTTATGAAATCGTCAACATTTGTTATACTCATATTTTTACAATTTCAAATATTAAATGAGTTAACAACTTTAGTATGTCAAAAATATTAAAGTTACTTTCATTCGTCCCATTATATTTTGTTGCATTTATAATTAACAAGAAAAACAGTACATGCCGCACATGCTCTTTATTTATCTGGAAACTTGACACATTTACCACACGAGAAAAACAAGACGCTAACTCGAAAACGTTTAAATATCAATGCCATTTAGAAAAATAGTGTCATAACTACAAAATGACATAAAAAATAGAATCTGAACCAACCATTTTATTCATGACTTGTTAAAAAAAATTAAAAATTATTAACCGCCACACCTGACACAAGTCAACTGATTTATTTTAAATTTAAATCATGTCAGCAAAACTTAACTGTTGCTAAAATTTCTTATAATTTGAATAATCTTCATAAAAATGTTTTTGTTTTCGTTAGCACTACAGAAAAGATTCCAGCATCCTAATCTTGCTGGACAGCACCTCAGTTTTTTGTAAATTATTAAATATAAAGCGAAATTACTATAACATTCCGTCTTGCGTGAGAAGGGACATTATAAAATGTTAATTCGATGCGTTCAATGATTATTAATGAATAATGAACTGTTTTCTGAATAAATATTTTATAGGGAGTTATTAAATTTAAGGAAAGTTATTAAATTAGGAAAGTTATTAAATACTATGTCACTTACTTAAACAAGTACTTGAACAATAGATTTACTTTAATCACATTAAATTAATGCATTCATTTTTGGCTTGCGTTTCGGAAACTTTTGGACGGGATTTTATAAATTTTTTTCATGTCACAGTATTTCGAACTAAAAAGTTATGAAATAAAAATGATTGTATGAATTATTGATTTCTTTAGGCTTAAACAGAGTGAATAAATAATTTAATAAAATAATGAGTTATTGAGTGGCATTATTATCTCTTATATTAAAATCTGATTGTGTGTTTATATACATATACTCCCCTAAAACTGGAGAAATTTCTGATTGAAAAGGGCACCAAACTCCAGGATGTAAGCAGAATGTCATGGCTCTCAAACTATTGTAATTTAAATTAATTCCCGTTTGTGATAACTAAATGATTCTATTGTTGTTCGTGGAAGTGAGAATAGAGGAATAATAGGAATTATTTCATGTCTTTTTAAAGCCATTTTTTTCATAGTAATGGAAGAAAAAAAATATTTTCAATTTATAAAAATGACAAAAAAAAAAAAAAAAAAAAAAAAAAAAAAAACCTACTATAAATAGTATTTTAAAGACAATTCACACACACAAAAAAAATCAAGCCTCATAAATAAATTTATTGTAGCGAATAAGAAATCATCTGTTAACAATCTGACATTATTTCGAAATCTTTTTATCGTAGCTTTTTTTAGATTTTCATTCAACCAAAGTTGTTAAACACCAAAATAAGACGTTAACTCGAGAACTGTTAAACATTAACGTCACTTTGAAAAGTACTGTCATGACTACAAAAATGTTATAAAAAGTTAGATTGTGAACCAACCTTTTTTCACCATGACCAACTGTTGAAAAATTCAACAATTATTAACCATCGCATCTGGCACAAGTTACTGATTTATTTTAAATTTAAATCATATCATCAAAACTTAACTGTTGCTAAAATTTCTCATAACTTGAATAATCTTCATAAAAATGTTTTTGTTTTCGTTTCAACTACAGAAAAGATTTAAGCACTCTAATCTTACTGGACAGCACTACAATTTTCTGTAAATTATTCAATATGAAGCGAAAGTAACATAATATCCAACCTCTTGCGTGAGAAAGGACATTATAAAATGTTAATTCGGTGCATTCAAAGATTATTAATGAATAATTAAATGTTTTATGAATAGAGTATTTCATTTGGAGCAAGGGAAGTTATTGAATACTAAGTCATATACTTAAACAAGCACTTGAACAATAGATTTACTTTAATCACATTAAATTAATGCATTCATTTCTGATAAGGCTTAGGTTCCAGGAATTTTAGGACGGGATTTTATAAAGTTTTCTGATGTCACAGTATTTCGAACTACAAAGCTATGAAATAAAAATAAAGGTATGAATTACTGACAACTAAAATTGCTTAAGATTGCTTTAAGCTTAAACAGAGCGCATAACTGATTTAGTAACATAATGACTTATTGAGTGATATTATTATCTGTTATATTAAAATCTGATTGTGTGTTGATATTAAAACTACTCCTCGGTGAATAGGAGAAAATTCGGATTGAAAAGGACGCCAAGCTCCAGCATGTAAGGCTTGGAAACTCTTGAAATATTATAATTCATTCCCGTAATATACTTGTTTCGAATTTTTAATGAAATGTCTACTGGGAATAACCAAATGAGTCTACTATTGTAGGTGAAAGTGAGTATAGAGGAATGATATTAGGTGAGCAGAAAGTTCTGGGAAATTTTTAATCCAATAGTTATCAGAATTTGTATAGTATATAGGAGTACTAGTGATATACCTATAGGAATTTGGGAATTTCGATCGTACGTGGTTCCATCCGATTATGGCATCTTTCCATCAATGCAACACTTTTTCAAGGGCCGTCGATTTGAATCCTTCAATGAAGTTGAAGAAGCATGTCAAGAGTTTTTCGATTCCAAGGAGCCGCCATGATACTTCCAGCAAATTGTGACTCTGGTAGAAGGATTCCTGAAAATCGTGGACCATGATGTTTGGTTTCTACTTTGAAGACTCTTGGTTACTTATGTTGTTAGTTTGTGCATAACTATGCAACTTTCACAAATTTCTCAGGACTTTTTGCTTAACCTAATAGGAAATATTTCTTACGTTTTTAAAGACATAATATTTTTTCATAACAGTTGAAACGAAATTTTTTTTTCAGTTTATAAAAATGACAAAAAAAAACTACTTTAAATTATATTTTACGGAAAATTAACAGAAAAAAAATTCATGCTTCATAAATAAATTTATTGTAGAGAACAAGAAATCATCTGTTGAGAATCTGGCATATATCTCGAAATCACTTTATCATGGCTTTTTTTAGATTTTCATTCAACCAAAAACGTTGAACATCTTGCATTCAACTGGACAACTTTTCTTTCCTATTGACAAATATTAAATTTGAAGAAAAAACTTAGATTTTAAACGAATCTTTCTGAATGTATAATAAAAAGGCACTTTTTTCTATGTTTGTCGAGGATTCTCATGCAAAGCACCGATTAACATGCAGCTAGTAAAATATTAAATCGTAACTGACGTTTGTTTCCAAGTTGATTTATATGATGAAGACACGGTGGATCTTTTTAATTATTAATTGAAATTTAAATAATTATTCAGTAGCATTTCATAAAAATGTAATACATTTCTTCAATATTATCCGAAAAACAACGCTGTATGATTTATACAAATACAATTAAAAATTAGATTTTGAACACGTAAAAAACAATATGACGATATCATAAAAAATATGAACATTTACTTAAAAAAAAGTAAGAAACAAACCAAAAAATATTAGAAACTAGTCGTTGGGGGCCACCGTAATACTTATCCATCATGGATATGCATAATACAAAATATGAAAATGAAACGTGCCTAAACTATTACTTATCCATACCATAGTATAGGGCAAATATTGTAATCGTTTAAAAAAAAAAAAAAAAAATTGACGGATTTACACGTTTGAGATATTAAAGATTCCGAAAAACATATTTTTAGGAAAAAAAAAAAAAAAAAAAAAAACCTTTCGTCTGCGTGTGTGTCTGTCTGTTTGTGTGTCTGCAAATGCTCTATCTCTATATAACAATCATATCGACTAACAGTTAATATAAATAGTAGCATAACGGTTATTAACATAACAGTTCATATTAACTAACAATTAACTAACTGTGTCGGAAAGCGTCTCATTTCTAATTAAAATATGTCTTTGAATTGAAATTTGAATGAAATACAGGGTCATGAAAAATCGAAGAGAGTGGGATATATGATTACAAATGTCTCGGCAAATACATATTCGATTGACTTCCTTTTTTATGTAAAATTTATGTTTTTTTATTGTCTTTTATATTCACTCCTTAAAATAAGCATTTTCGAAAATATTTATATACCTTTCATCAGAACGAATATTTCGAGAGAACTAAAAAAATAGTTCTGGACAATCGAGGTTACGGATATTCAATAGGCTTCTTACCATTATTAAATTCTAAGGACACACAATTCTAAGGACATCGTTGTGGTGGTTACTCGATAACCCCCCATATGTTTAGTATAATTCATTTTTATTAGCCATTTTATTTCATATCACCTTCCTTTTTATTAATGTTCTCAATTTAAATTTAATTTCGGTTTCGCTTATTTTCTTATCGTCGCCTGTAATGTTTTCTTTCTTACTTAGCTTTCGAATGTTCCAGGCCGGAAAGGTCCTGTTTGAAATCATTCCTTCCGGTTTAAAATTTGTTCGAGAACATTCTCGCTAGTTCTTTTGGGTGGAACTTCCGTTTATTCGGACACACCCCTAACCTATCAAATTAAATTTCACAGGTGACGTATTTCAAGCCGTTAAGTACATGGCCACTGGCTTTGGCCTCCCCTCTTAAGATGGTTATCAATTTTATTCTTATTAGTTACATATCTTTTCATACTGTATATTGTAATTTGGCTTATTTTTTCCTCACCCCCTCTTTTGCTCTCTGCCAAATTGGCGTATTTTGCATTTACAATAACCCTTTCTCTTTTTCCCCTGGGCTCGCGGCCACCTGCGTCAGTTGCGCCGATAGACACCTGCTGTGATGGATGCAGTCGTATGATTGAAAGTTTTTAGTGTAATTTCGGGGCAGAGGTGCTCCCCCGTTAACGAAGGATGGAACGTTTTTTTTTTGTTATGTTGATATTAGTACGATGCTGATTTTTTAAGTGCGGCAAAGAAAAAGTGCTGCCCTCAAAATGCATCTAGGAAGGTGATGTTGATTTCTGTTAAGCAGCGAGGAGCAAACCTTTTGTTTCAAAGGATCCTGAAAGTATTTTTGTTGTGTACTCTGTTTGGATATGCGTATTAAATGAGGTGACGTCGTGAAGCCTTTTATGTGTTGCTCTATTGATGCCACTTTTAACTAAAGAAGGTTGTCGACATGTTTATTCTAAATAGTTTTATTCTTCATCTTTTCGTCCAAAATTTTCGTCGAATATTTATGTGATCAATTCTTCAATTGTGCTTTTATATGTTCACAATCCTCTGAATAAACAAGCAGAGGTGAAGAACGTGTGCTTTAAGAGGTGAACATTTTTCTTTCATCAGGTGAAGATATTTGATTTTCATAAAGTTTTTACTTCATTATTTTGCCCAATTTTATATATATAATTTTTGAATACCCAAGGGGCGTTATGAAGAAAATATTGGTTTGTATCTATGCAATATGAAATATAATATATTTTGTTTTTTTTGAAAATTCATATTATGAAAGTTGCTCTTTTTCAAGAAGAAATAATATTATATTCTCCTTTTATGTCATGAGAAAATTTATAATTTACATCCTGTTGAGATATCTAAAATATATTATTGACAAAGAATTTTTATTGCTTGGAGATAGCAATTGTTGTGATTAGCATATATTATGATATGGTTTTTTATGAAGAGAGAGAATTAATATGTACGAGTCAAAAATAATATAAATATGTGAAGAAATATTTATTCATGAAAAAAGTAAACAAGTTCTTCATGAAATAAAAAATAGTTTTCTTCAAATTTTGTGTGCATAATAATTTCTTGTGCCTATTGTCTGGATTTATTTGTCATCAACATCCAAGGACTTGACAGGTAACCTTTTTACCTTTTCAATTTTATATTCTTTTTAACTTTATGTTTGACATTTTATGTCATCATGGATAAAGATATTTCTATTGTTCTAAAGAAGTAAGGATGGTCACTTGGGTCGTTTGCAGGCCCCCATTCTCCGCGATGTGCTGTCATTATCACGATCATTTATTTGGCCTAATTGTGGGTAGAGGCAAATAAAAAGTGTTTTTTTCCACTTTCAAGTAAACATAACATTATTTTTTCTTTGATGCCCTGACCAAAGCGTCAGCTCAGACATAACACCTTATTTCCTGTGGTGCCGTCACCAAAGCGTGTCCAACATTCCATGACCATCCATTTTTCCTTTGCCACCATCGTATTTTTGTTATATTTATACATATTGTCGTCATTATCTTCAGTTAATTCTTCATTATTTTTCAAGTTATTTTCTTCATACATTAATATTATTAATTATATTTTATTGAGAGTGGTGCAGTAATTAATTGCAACATATTGAGTCTATACTGAAATAATATTTTTCTGGAGCAGTGCATGATATATATATAACATAATTTTTCCATATATATTTTTTCTTGTCTTGCTATATTTTGCAACTAATATATATATGCATTATTTAACGGAGGTACTGGTAAAAATTATTGTTCATGCTAAGATAAATTATTCTTCTTGTCATACATATAATAATTTATGTTTTGAGCCATATTATATATAAATATTTACATAAAATATTTGGGTCTTATATTCTTCATATGATACTAATATGTTAGTATACGTTTTCTTCTTTTTTTTTACATATAAAAATGATGTATGAAGTAAATGAAAGTCATCAATATTTTAAGTAACGGGTCAATTTATATATATTGTTCATCATAGGACCTGCCAAATAACCAAATTTATCATGTCATACATTGAGTTCTTATATTAATTATTTCATCATGCCTCCAAAAGCCAAACTAAATATTGCAATCCAACCTTTCGACGGTAACCCTCAGACTGTAGAATTTTTCTTCGATCAATTATCTGACTTACAGGAACTAAATAACTTTACAGACAAGGAACTTTTTGTTCTCTTTAAATCAAAACTTGAGGGCACCGCCTTACTCTTCTTTCTGGAAACTCAGTCACAGCTCAAGAACTCTAATTTTAGTGAAATTCGAAAGGCATTTATAGACTATTTCTTACCCACGAAAAAATCTGTTTCTCTAAAATCTTTACAGAACTTGACCTTAGATTCAAATGAATCAGTTAAAAATTTTGCTTTTCGGTTGGATAAACAACTTCGACTTGCTTATCCAAAATTGGATCTTTCTGCTCTTAATTCATTAAAATTTACTCATTTTCTTGAGGCTTTACCTAAACAAATCAAACGTAAAATCTTAGAAGAAAATATTACGTCCTTCGAATTAGCTCTTGAACGAGCAACTTTTCTTCAAAATATTTATGACTCTCCCCCTAAAAAATCTTATGAAAATTTTAATCAAGCCTATTGTATCGATTCTGAAAATGTCCACGATAATTCTAGTAATACTCTTCATAAAACTCCTATAAAGCATACGAAGGATAAAATTTATCACAATTCTCAAACCAACTACTCTCCTTTACAAACTCAAAAGGACAGTTCTCATACTTCTCGTAATTTTCAAAGAAGACCTAGGACATTTTCGCCTTCTCCACCGAGACAAGAGGCTACAAATAAACGTAACAATAATTTTCGTCATCAAAACTTTCACCGGAAACGTCCTTATCAACCAACCTTTGACAAATATTCTCACAAAAAAAATTCTACATCCTTTTATCACAGACGAGATGTTGTGCAGTGTGCGTTCTGTGGGAAATTTAATCATCGTATGGACTCATGCTACAAATTCAAAAACATTATTGGTAATTCTAATCAAAACTCTTCAACTCAGGTTTCGTCTCACCCTTACAGAAAGAAAAGCCACACCTCTTCTTCTTCTGAAAATAACAATGTTTATCATTTAAACAAATAAGGGAGACTGGTTCTACTGACCGCCTTCTCTCCCGTAATTCTCATTCAGGGTCAGTACACTTTAACAACAACAACAACAAACAACAACAACTTGACAAACGCTCTTCAATCACCTTAGTGGCATCCACAGCTGTCCAAACTTCTCCTATGACATCTAAGTCTAACAAATCTTCCTGTTTACATAATTATTTGACATCTAAACAAAATTTTGAAAATAATGATGATGTACAAGAAAATCATGTTATATGCAGTTCTTTTAATAACTCTTATGTTCTTCCATGCATCCTAATAAATGTTCAACATAATGAAATCTCCACATTAATAGATACTGGATCAAGTTTATCTCTCTTGGATGAAGAATGCTTTAATAGCATTAAATCCAGGCTTCATTACAAATTTTTATCCAGAAATGTATCAGTTTCCACCATAAATTCTAAGGTCTTCTTCAAAGGATGCATAGAGATAGCTTTTAAGATTGATAAATATTTTTTTCATCATGTATTTTACCTTACAAAAATTCAAAATGTTCACTTTCAAGCCATACTTGGCTTTGAGTTTATTAACAAGCATTCTATTACTATTTCTCCAAGTTTTAAGTCTATCCTAATTAAGGACAAACACATTCCTTTTCAAAGTTATAATGAATCTCCTACTTGCTATTTTATGAATTCTGAATATAATTATGTGAATTCAAATGTACCATATTCTCTCGATGCACACAAAATGCCTTATTATGAAGAATTTATGGCAAATAATCTAACGAGTGATACTTACATTGATAATACTTGTGCAAATTATGATAATTCAAGTTTACAGTTGTTCAATAATTATACAACCTATCCTTATAATTATAATGTTCAAAATAATGGTTTGTTTACAAATAATATGGCTCATTCTGCTATGAATTTTCATAATCCTTATATTGATGGTCATTTTACTTATTTTTCTAATTATTTTCCAACTGATTATGCTAATGTGGTGAATTATGTGTCTACTAATGATAATAATATACTTAACAAGAATTCCTCATCTAAAAATTCTAGTGATAGTAGTTATATTGGTGAAAAGCAACCTCATTTAAGTATGGGTAATAAAATTTTGGTGAGTTCCAATATGGTACAATTACTCAATAGAGAATTAATACCTCCTAATTCTTTTGTGTATTTACATGTGAAGTATCTGAATCCTCCATCTGAATATTTTCTTTTTAGACCCAATTTAAAAAATAAAGGCCTTATATTACATGAATCATTGCACTCAAAATCTTCCATTCAAAACGATTTATTTTTGGTTGTATGTCAGAATATTTCAAAGCTCGATATTCATTTAAATAAAAATTCAATTATTGGCGAATGTATCAATGTAGATGAGAAAGATATTGAGGAATACTCTTTTGATTTAGAATTTGAAAATGAGTATTGTAATTTAATTTTACCATCTGAAGAGATTAAGAGGAAACGCATTCAAGAATTATCTCCAAATGATTTTGATCTTAAACACTTGCCTCCTCATGAAAAAGAATCTCTGACCAAATTATTATGTAGTAAAGCTCTTGCTTTTTCAAAATCTCTTGACACTTTAGGTCATACTGACCTGGTCAATCCACAATTTACCATGTTAAATTCTCATCCAGTTAAAACCTTACCTTTTCCCGTGCCTCAAGCACTCGAGCAAGAAGCTCTTGACCAAATTAATCAAATGTTGAACGCTGGTATTATTGAGAGGTCAAATTCATCTTGGGCGTGTCCCATGCTTCTTGTTAAAAAAAAGAGAACTGATATGTCTAAGCCTCAAAAGTATCGTTTGGCTCTTGATTTAAGATTGTTGAATTCGATTATAATCCCATCATCATATCCTCTTCCTAGAATTCAAAATCTATTGGTGCAGTTGTCAAAATTTAAATATTATACAACTCTTGACTTACCCTCTGCATATTGGCAGATTGCTGTACCTAAAGATATGCAAGATAAACTTAGTTTTACTACTCCATGGGGAATTTTTACATATTTACGTTTAGTATTTGGCTTGAAGACGGCCGCCAGCACTTTCCAACAATTAATCGACTCTGTGATTCAATTATCTCAGATTGACTCCTGTTATGCATATCAAGATGATATAGTAGTGGGCGCTAATTCATTTGAAGAAATGACCATGAAACTCACAAAGTTATTAGACACTCTCATTGCTAATAACATTACTTTGTCTCCTGAAAAGTGTACCTTTATGCAAACTTGTATTAACTTTTTGGGTTTCCAACTCACAGATCATAAAATTCTTCCTATTACAAGTAACATTTTAAAAATTACCTCCTTTCCAAAGCCTAAAACCAAGAGGCAAACAAAGAGTTTTATCGGTTTGTGTTCCTTTTATAGATCAATTATACCTAATTTTTCTAATTTGATTACTCCTCTCATCGAAGTCACCAAACCTAAAAATAAATTTTCTTGGAAAACTGAGCAAGAAAATGCATTTAAAGAATTACAGGACATTTTCTTTCATAAACCTATGCTCAATCTTCCTATCTGGAATGAAACATTTTATGTTAATACAGATGCCTCAAAAACAGCAATATCAGCTGTTCTTATGCAGAAATTTGATGGTGAACTAAAACCTATCTCCTATTATTCTAAAACTCTATCTCAATCAGAAAGACACTACCCTGCCATCAAATTGGAACTTTATGCCATTTACAAAGGCATAACTGCTTTTAAATACTATATTTTTGGTCGACCCTTTATTCTACTATCTGATGCCAAACCACTTAATAATTATAAAAAAGCTACATCACCTGCTGATATTACTACTCGTTGGATGTTAGAACTGTCTGAATACTCGTACACATTCCAACATGTTCCAGGCAAAGAAAATGTCTTGGCAGATTTTCTGAGTAGAACTCCTCACATTCCTACTGAAGATCTCAATAATAATCCAGATCTTATTTCTTCACAAGAACCTCTACCTATTGTTGATAATCAAAACGATTTACATAATGACATTCCTCACTTTCCATGTGGTTTAGTCGACAAAATCCACCATACATGTCATCTTCAGAGTGATTCTTCACCTTCTAATAATGATAATAACCAAGATCCTTTATTAGAAATTCTTGATCACACCATCTTCTCTGAACAACAAAAGGACCCAAAAATCAAACAAATTTATGAAGATCTTAAAAATAACAAAAAATCTAAAAGTTTAAATGGCTACTATATTAATCCAAGTAATGAGTTACTTTGCTATAATGGGCATTTCTCTTCAGAAGATATCGAGCTACACAAAGCTGTTTTACCTGTGTCACTTCGAGCAAAGGCCTTAAAAATTGCTCATATTACTCATACTGGAATTCATAAAACCATTGTTAATTTAAAGAAAAGATTTACCTGGAAAACCCTTGTTTCAGATACCATTAATTATGTCAACTCTTGTGAAATTTGTTTAGTAAATAAGAATCATAAAAAAAACACTGCTCCATACCTACCTGCACCACTCCCAACAGCTCCCAATCAAAAGGTCTCTATGGATTTACTCGGCCCATTGAGAAATCGTCAATATGTGTTAACAATGATAGACCATTTTTCTCGTCATTTAGAATTATATGCCTTGAATAATATCAGTGCTGAGTCAGTTACAAAGGCTTTATTGCATTATATTTCCACTCATGGAAAACCTGAATTAACTCTTACTGATCATGGTTCTCAATTTACTAGTGATATGTTTGCATATTTTAACAAAAAGCTTGGCATTAAGTTGGAACATAGTTCTGTAGCCCATCCCCAAGCTAACGGTTTAAGTGAACGTGTCAATTCTCAAATAAAATCGTCTGTGAACACAATGGCTTCACAAGGATGTGATGTACCCACTGCTCTAAAAATTCATCAATCCATATATAACGCTACACCTCATCCAGCTACAAAGTTCTCCCCAAATCTTCTTCATTTTGGCAGAGAAATAAATGACATTTATTCCAATTATAAATCTCAAGTTTCATGGAAAATTCTCAACACTGCATATGAAATTCATAAATTGATGGATGTTATTGAAAAAATATACTATCAAGCTTACAAGAATAACGAATCATCCAGACAAAAGGTGTACCAAAAATCCAGAGAAAAATTAAAGTTTTCCAACATCAATGTTAATGACATTGTTTATGCAAAATTTCCTACTGTGTTTAACAAAAAGATACAAGGCCCATACGTGGTCAAGAAAATAATTTCTCCTGTGCTCATTCAAATTCAAGATCCTAATAATAGTCATGCTTCACCAATGTTGATTCACACTAATCGAATCTTGAAGCTTCAAAAGAGAAATGAAGCACTGCAACATCCTTCAGTTTCTTCAAAAGGTGCATCACATGATCAACCAGCTGTTGATAATGCATCCTCCACTCCTGTGAGACAACACTCTTCTATTCAAGTTTCAAATCATGATGCAGCTTGTAATACTTCTCCTCAAATTCTTTCTTCTTCTAAATGCCAGCAAACATCTTCATGTTCCAGTAAATCGGTACTGTCACAAGCTCCTCCTGATAGCACTCATACTGGTGCTAAAAACAAATCCACTCAATATAAAAATTATGATCTTCGCCCTCGCAATCATAAACTACATAAAAAATAGACTAACTCTCTTTTTCCTTTTACAGGATGACTTTTGCTTTGTAATATATTCAGTCGAAGCTAGCCGCACTGATAGTCCAGCAAGAAGAATCGCTATGTAATTTTTTTTTTCTTTTCTCCAGGCTGCAGGCAGCTGTTATTTTTTTTTTCATTTTATTTAAGTCTTCTTCTCCCTGGTACAACTCAACGGTCATCCTCAGGATGTATGTATGAATTTTAATAGTTTTATTAGTTACTGCATTTAACTATAAGTCATAATTCTTACAATATATACATATAATCTCATGTATGCCATACTTTTAAATTTTATAAGGTCTTTAATTACAATAGTTGATAAAAAAAATTGAGAAAGAATTTGTCTTTGTTAGAATATGATGTCAGTATTTAAGGTGATTTTTGACAAATGTGCATTATAATAAGAAAGGTGAAATTGTAGTTGATATAAGGTAAACATAAAGATGAGTACTCATCAAATTATTTTCTCTATTGTGTCTGCTCTTTACAATGCATGCATGCTTTAACATTTAACCTCTTTTGATAAAAAAAAAAAAGAAAATGCATGATAAACTTATTCATACTAATGTTTTCTTCTCTTCTTGTTGAAATATAGAAAGTGAATGACTCACAATAAGTAATATTTTTGTATACTTTTGAGTGTTTATACTTTGGATCCAAAGATGTTTAATGAGTCATTATATATATTTATATAAAGCAAATTCTTGATTTATGACAAATGCAAAAGTGATCACTTACTTAATTTTTTTTAAAAAATGTTTGAAAATTACAAGTAAATATGTTCTAGATATCTTCTATATAGAAATTTTGACACAATTGATTTTTCTTTGTAAGTTGACATTATCAAGTCATATATAAGATTGACATATTCATATAAGTTTCTTCCTTTTTTTCAGAATATTAAACATCTTATGTTTTATGTTTATTTTGAATGAAGTATAGTATTAAAGGTATTTATGCAATTATTGTCAATTTATATTGAAAATGTTTAAGAATATTCCTTTATGAGAGTGTAAAAATTCTCTCTTTGAAAATTATTATATTCACTTTGAAGATATTTTTATTGGAAAATAATATCATGCTTTTGTTACCATTCTTTTTGCAACTTATTATTTTATTCTCTGCGAAAATGTGTTATTGAATAATACTAAGGTTATTCATTTAAGATTTATTGAAAGCTTAAAAGGCTATGTGGTGATATAAGAAAATTTTTTTTTTATGAGAGCATAACTAATCTCTCTACACCATTTATATATATATTTTTGTTCAACTTTCAACTTACAAATTCATTCAATTTATTATGTGTTATTTGAAACCATATATGTTATATATAGTTATAACATGATTCATATACAGTTATAGTATATTTCATTTTTGTTCACAACTGAGAATATAAATATACATATTATTGTATAATCACATATTGCGACATATGTTAAAGCATTCTACTATTATAAGTGCATTTTGCACAGCCTAACAAGAGACTCTACAAAGTTATGGACTGTTGTTCTGCACATAGACTTTAATTTTTTTGATATATGATAGATACCTCTGAAAGAAACTTTATATACCTTTCATGTTAACATTTACTACAGTTGGTATATTTTCATAAGGATTACTATCATAACAGTAATTATTTTTTATTATTATTTAAATATCATGTACAACAATTATGTATATTTTTATAACTATTTCTGATATTTATTTTGTGTAATTATTTAGTATATTTGTACATGTGTTAGAAAATATTGTCTCGATGAAAAATTGTCATTTTTGTCATCTCACCAATATTTTCTTTTGGGGGACCCTGGGTAATATGTGGTGGTTACTCGATAACCCCCCATATGTTTAGTATAATTCATTTTTATTAGCCATTTTATTTCATATCACCTTCCTTTTTATTAATGTTCTCAATTTAAATTTAATTTCGGTTTCGCTTATTTTCTTATCGTCGCCTGTAATGTTTTCTTTCTTACTTAGCTTTCGAATGTTCCAGGCCGGAAAGGTCCTGTTTGAAATCATTCCTTCCGGTTTAAAATTTGTTCGAGAACATTCTCGCTAGTTCTTTTGGGTGGAACTTCCGTTTATTCGGACACACCCCTAACCTATCAAATTAAATTTCACAGGTGACGTATTTCAAGCCGTTAAGTACATGGCCACTGGCTTTGGCCTCCCCTCTTAAGATGGTTATCAATTTTATTCTTATTAGTTACATATCTTTTCATACTGTATATTGTAATTTGGCTTATTTTTTCCTCACCCCCTCTTTTGCTCTCTGCCAAATTGGCGTATTTTGCATTTACAATAACCCTTTCTCTTTTTCCCCTGGGCTCGCGGCCACCTGCGTCAGTTGCGCCGATAGACACCTGCTGTGATGGATGCAGTCGTATGATTGAAAGTTTTTAGTGTAATTTCGGGGCAGAGGTGCTCCCCCGTTAACGAAGGATGGAACGTTTTTTTTTTTGTTATGTTGATATTAGTACGATGCTGATTTTTTAAGTGCGGCAAAGAAAAAGTGCTGCCCTCAAAATGCATCTAGGAAGGTGATGTTGATTTCTGTTAAGCAGCGAGGAGCAAACCTTTTGTTTCAAAGGATCCTGAAAGTATTTTTGTTGTGTACTCTGTTTGGATATGCGTATTAAATGAGGTGACGTCGTGAAGCCTTTTATGTGTTGCTCTATTGATGCCACTTTTAACTAAAGAAGGTTGTCGACATGTTTATTCTAAATAGTTTTATTCTTCATCTTTTCGTCCAAAATTTTCGTCGAATATTTATGTGATCAATTCTTCAATTGTGCTTTTATATGTTCACAATCCTCTGAATAAACAAGCAGAGGTGAAGAACGTGTGCTTTAAGAGGTGAACATTTTTCTTTCATCAGGTGAAGATATTTGATTTTCATAAAGTTTTTACTTCATTATTTTGCCCAATTTTATATATATAATTTTTGAATACCCAAGGGGCGTTATGAAGAAAATATTGGTTTGTATCTATGCAATATGAAATATAATATATTTTGTTTTTTTTGAAAATTCATATTATGAAAGTTGCTCTTTTTCAAGAAGAAATAATATTATATTCTCCTTTTATGTCATGAGAAAATTTATAATTTACATCCTGTTGAGATATCTAAAATATATTATTGACAAAGAATTTTTATTGCTTGGAGATAGCAATTGTTGTGATTAGCATATATTATGATATGGTTTTTTATGAAGAGAGAGAATTAATATGTACGAGTCAAAAATAATATAAATATGTGAAGAAATATTTATTCATGAAAAAAGTAAACAAGTTCTTCATGAAATAAAAAATAGTTTTCTTCAAATTTTGTGTGCATAATAATTTCTTGTGCCTATTGTCTGGATTTATTTGTCATCAACATCCAAGGACTTGACAGGTAACCTTTTTACCTTTTCAATTTTATATTCTTTTTAACTTTATGTTTGACATTTTATGTCATCATGGATAAAGATATTTCTATTGTTCTAAAGAAGTAAGGATGGTCACTTGGGTCGTTTGCAGGCCCCCATTCTCCGCGATGTGCTGTCATTATCACGATCATTTATTTGGCCTAATTGTGGGTAGAGGCAAATAAAAAGTGTTTTTTTCCACTTTCAAGTAAACATAACATTATTTTTTCTTTGATGCCCTGACCAAAGCGTCAGCTCAAACATAACAATCGTAAAGATAGGAGAAAATAAAACTATTTTTATTCACCATTTCTCAAAGTAGAGGATAACCCATTATTTAGCTTCCTCTTTCTTGTCCAACCCCCCTTTTTACAGAAAGGGAGTAACTTAGTTCCCATTTTCAGAGGAATTTTAATAAAAGTTTAAAAAAGAAAGATCTAGAAAACTTAATTCGAATTTAAAAATTATGAGAGCTTACGCGTGACATTCTCGAATCAACGTGGATAATTGTTTTTACTTTCATCGCACTTCTTTCCATATTTCAGGAAGAGGCCTTATGAAAGACAGACAGTAAGATTCTAATATAATTAGATGCATATAAAAATTACATGCATGAAATACATGTAATCATTTAGGTGTACATGTAGTACATGTAATCATTGTGTTTTTTTTACCAGTTCTTCTAAATAAACACTGTTACACATTTGAGTAACCTTACACCATAAAATGTGCGGCAGCTTTGCTGCCTCCTATCTTATGGAGTAACCTTGCTTCCTCCAATTTTAAGGAGTATTTTAACCGATATAAACGATGTAACATTGTAATGCTACACCAGTAAGTATGTTTACATTACACCATTATATAGGTGAAAAGAAATCACTCCATAAAATTGGAGGCAGCAAAGCTGCCACTTATTTTATGGTGTAACGTTACACAAATGTTTTACAGTGAACAAAGTTGAAAATCAAACTATAATAGAACTCTGGTTATCCGAATCCCGGTCATCCGAAAATTGGCTTAAGCGAAAGATCATAAATTTCTTAAAGTCCTTTAAAAATATGAAATATTTTACTGTCAGCATTATTTTTATTGATGTCAAACGACACCTTTCAATATATTTTGATTTATAATTACTATTTTATTTGTAAATTTTAGATCAAAACAATTTTGAATCATGTTTAATACATTGAAGAGTTGTTTTAATACTTATTAACTTTAAAAATGAGAAGCAAAATAAATAAAAATCAAAGCTTGAAAGGTGTTATTGGACACTGATAGAAACAGTGTTAAAAAAGAATGTTCTTTATGAAATAAATATATAGAGTCAACTTACTTATTTGGTCCATTGTGTAATTTCGTGCACTTTATTAAATACTGCATTACTATAAGACACTTCATTTTTTTACAAAATGAAATGTCGAAATCACAATGTATTTTTACAAAAGATGTTGTGATTTTCTTTTGTTTTTCAACTTTACATCGTTTAAATGCTGCTTTATCATTCCATCTTTTAAAAAACACATCTGATGCTGTTACATCTTCTTGTACTTCAGCATATGGAAGTGCCGCGTCTAAGATCTTAGTAGCTTCATTTTGTAGCTTGTCATCCCGGGTACTTTGAATACGGTATCACATTTTTATTACAATGATGCTCTAAATTAAGATCACATATTTTCATTGAACAAGTTTCCTCCATAAACCTCCCGGTTATCCGAAAATGCTTTGGTCCCATGCTTTTCGGATAACTGAGGTTTTACTTTATTCAAAAACAGAATTTCATGAAAATTACTAAAAGTAAATATGCTTTATGGGTCAATTAAACTCTTGTGTGGATAGTTATATTATGATTTATTCTTTTAATTTATTCTTTTTCTCTTACTAATTATTACTAAATAATTAAATGACTTCTGAATAAAGGTTTTATTTCAGAGTTGTGAATAATGTTAATTATGTTCCACACAGAAAAGATCACGCAAGTGATCGAAAATCAATTAAATTTGAATAATAATAATTATGTATTTGGAATTTCAGAGTTTTATTCAATGGGGATTTCTTACGCCATAGTAATTTGAGCTACAAAGCTATTAAATGCACGAATCGTTAAAGTCACGCTAAATTATATCAGCTTATTATGTCATTTCAACATGATTATGTAAGGGAGAAAGCATCAAGATTAAATATTGCATATTAAATTTAGATTATGTAATATCATTATATAGATAACATAGAGTAGTATTGTAATATACGATACAAATGATATTATTAGATGTTTACCATATGCCCGACTATTTATAAAATTGTTAAAAGCGTTCAATAAGTATTTTTTAGACTTAAAAGTGTGTGAAAAAATTAGCATTTATTCCTTTAAAATTATTTAAAAGTAAAAATTAAATTAGACAGAACTGGTTAAAAAATAACACCTTATATGCAAACGTTCAAGGTAAAAAAAAAGTCCCTCGCAGTGCTAAATGTTTACATAAAATAATGATTCATTGATCATATTTTACACTCTCACTCACTTTAACATTCATCTAGAAAACGGTAGAACACTAAATAACACTACTTATTTATAAAAATGTTAGTTTGACTGGGATACAAAAATATTGTTCAGCAATCTTCAAGGATTATAATAAGTAATCATAATTTGACTGCTTCTTGACATGGTCAATTAAGGATTGAAAGGGACTGTTTGCTACAATCATAAATTGTAAAAAAGCTGTTTTTTACGTCTCTTTTTTTCTTTTTACAGTTTGGAGTGAATTTTAATCGTAAATCTTAGTTTATTGCTAAAAAAAGATTATATAAATATATAAATTTTATATAAATATTTTATTGCTAAAAATAGCGATAGAGCGTCCAGTAATGAATTTACAAAATATGTAGATATTGCATGACATTAGAACAGTTAAACCTGCGATATATCGATTTTTTACTAAATGCTGAAATACAAATGAAGGGATAATATTGAATACAGATACATATTATGTCATGTAAATAATATTAATATTAATTGTAAACATACTGTAATGCACAATAACAGTAATAGCGTGTACTATTATCAGGAAACAAGACATGCAACGGGTATGGCACAATATTCGTCCTGAACATTAAAGTTATTTAATGAAGGTTTCATTAGAACTACATATACATGTAATACGCTTAAATAATTCATTTGAATTTAGGTAGCATAATTGCACTAATATAATCCTGAATATAATTCTGTTATTACAATAATAGTTTAAATTTAGAACTACAATTGATTTATATAGATATTGAATAATTTACCTCAGGGCTGTCCAATGCGATGTCCGCGGTGACCATGGCGCTCTTTTAAAGGTTTCCTGTTATTATAGTTCAAGAACCGACAGCAAAAAAACCTATGTCATCGAGTACAAGAAAAAAAACCTTTATTTTATGGAAGAGTAATGATAGTGGAATCTAATGATCCATGTCTGCCGGAAGCGAAGTTGTGCATAAGCCAAAAATTAATAACCACTGTTGGTTCACTCGTAGGTTCATTATTGTGATTGCCCTACAAACAAAGGTATGAAAACTGGGAGTAGGAAAACACAATGTTAAACCTACGAGTGAACCACTAGTGATATTAATTTGGCTTATGACACACTTCACTTCCGGCAGACATGGATTAGATTCCACTATCATTACTCTTTCATTAAATAAAAGTTTTTTTCTTGTACTCGATGACATAGGTTTTTGTGCTATAGGCTCTTAGACTATTAGTTTTTTAGAAGTAAATATCCACTATAAAAAATGCTTTAAAATAGTTAAATTGCATAAAAAATATTTTCGAAACTTTTGAAAGCGCATTTGAAACCAGAAACACGCTTTGAAAATTAAATCATGCATATTTTCACAATTTGTAGTTAAAGTTTATAAAACTGTAATTTTGATGGTTAAATTTTGTAATAATTGGGAAGAGCTCTTTCTAATAATTAAGAGGTCGCAGAAAAAATACGTTATTTTCCATCTTCCTTTCCCCCTTGAAGATATGTGTGCAAGAATATCCAGCTTTTTAGGGTTCCGTTCATCTGAGGAAACCCTATTTGTCTTTGCCCTCTGCCTGTCCGTCCGTCACAGAGTGCGTACACAAAAACTGTAAAAGTCAGAGACTTTAAATTTTGTTTAGTTAAAGCTGAATATCCCGTGTCACACGGCAAATCATAAAATTTTGAAAAAGTCAATTATTTTAATTCAATCAATTTTATGATGTCATCCGTTCGTTTTTGAGATTTAAATTTTAAAAGTCCTTCCGGCAGTACCGGGAAGAAGAGGTAGATTTCATATTCTTTAGTTAAAAAAAATTAAGTTATATTATTCATCCATACAAAGCTTAAATTACTGGAACACAATAATAGAAGATTCAATACTTGTTTTTGTCAATACTGAATATGAATGGGAATTTCGAGAAATATATCAATATATATGTTACGGCCAAAACCCGAAATTGGCCAGCAACGTTTACAAATGACTGGGCAATTTGCGAACTGGCCAGATGCGATTGTCCAATTCGCGAACTGGCCAGATACGATTGGTCAATTCGCGAATTGGCTAGATGTGATTGGCCAGTTTAAGAGATAGATATTGGCACTCGGCATAATCCTTTCTAACATAGTTGAAAGTGTCTATGAATTCAAATAGTCTAACCGTCTGCCTGCCTAACTCCAATAAAGGCTCGGGTTAACTTGTAATTGATATTTTATTTGGTTTATCAATTAATTTCGGTATTTAAAGGGAATTGTGTAGTATTTTTAATTAATTTACATACAAAAATATTTTGGTGAATATAATCAATGGGAATCGCTTTTACTGTGCATTTTAATGTTGTTACATTATCTTAGTTAGAATAAAATTGGTACCTATGCATCATTAAGACAGGTGACAAACAGTTATCTATTACAGTGTATGAAATATAGCAATTCCAGATTTCTAAAAGAAGTTTCATGACGGCCCCACATCTAACAGGAAGCCTTAAATCCCCAGTTCGGATGTTGGCCAAGGCTTCCCGGCCAGTTCGCGAATTGGCCTGCCAAAACCCGAAATACGCTATTCATTTCTGTATTTCGGGTTTTGGCCAGGAAGTTTGGTATTGCCCGGCCACTTCTAGAACTGTCCAGGCTCCGGGTTTTGGCCGTAACATATACAAGCTGATTCTGTGTAAAGCAATTCATATTTGATCGTAAAATTCGGCTATAAAATGCACTGCCTGCCATTTTAGAACAACTTGATGGGTGAAATTAGCCAATGATCTTGATCGAGATCTTAGTAAGTCCTGTGCACATGCTCACTCACATCGAAATCGGTTGATATATAAGAGTGCAGTCGCATGCAAATAAATTTTTCAAATTGTCACCCAGTTTAGAAATTCAAACTGTTACATATAAGCCATTTTCTATACTAATATTATAAAGAGGAAAGATTTGATTGTTTGTTTGTTTGAATTGAATAGGCTTCGAAACTACTTGACGGATTTGAAAAATTCTTTCACCGTTGGAAAGCTACACAATTTCCGGTGAACATAGGCTAATTTTTAATTGATTTATTCAAATATTTTCCTTAATAGTTCAAAATTTCTATATTTTTCATACAGAATCAATTAAAATTTTTCCGATAAAAAATAACCATTTTTCTTTCACGTTGCCAATAAAATCAAAATCTGGGATAATAATATCTCCTCGGCAATTAATTTTCAATTGAACAGTATCCACGTGAAAAATTAAAATAAAAATAACTCAAAGGAAAATAAATATGTCGTCATACTTGAAAAAAAAACTATTTTATTATATAAGACGCACAAATATCGGTTACGTTAATAAGAGGTTCTCTGCGAAAAATGGCGACATAATTAGAAGTAAAGTGAAAGAGAAAGAATTAAATTATTATTAAAATATTTGATTTGGAAAAATATGATGTCATAATTTAAATAACAGGAATTTTGAAATATTTGTTAAAGCAACAAGAGGCATGGATATATGTAACTAATAAAAATCAGTAAACAATGACATCACATCTATACACAATATTATAAAGAGGAAAGATTTGATTGTTTGTTTGTTTGAATTGAATGGGCTCCGAAACTACCTGACGGATTTGAAAAATTCTTTCACCGTTGGAAAGCTACACTATTTCCGGTAAACATAGGCTATATTATATTTTTTTAAAAAAGGGGGGATCCTTACTAAAATGCCAATAATGTAACCCAAGGTGTAGAAAAATGACCTTAAAAAATCCGGTACTTCTCTATCATACCGCCGACCAATTTTGCCAAATTATACAAATCTCCAAACTAACAGCCAAATTTTACATATTGACATAATTTTTATTTTAAATAACGCAAAAACAAATAATTAGTGGAATATTAATAAAAACTCAAATAAAAAAACGAAATTAATATCACTTAATGACATTTTAAACACGTGAATCTTATTCAATGTCATTGAATGTGACATTCACGATTATCCATTATTGGCATTTAATCTTATAGTTTGGCGATATTTTTTTGGCCGATGGGATAACCTAGAAGTACCAAAAATCCTTACATCGCGTGCGCTGCGAATACTATTGATTATAAAGCAAAATAATGTACTACGACTTTGCAGAATGTATAATTATCTAAAAAAAATGTCGCGACAGCATATGTCTAACTGTTATAGTTACGTCACAATAAGTGTTTTTGGCACAGATGTCATATACGCACTACATTGGCACATGCTTCCCCCCCCCCCCCCCCCCCGCCAATTTGGCATTGCACATGTGTGTCAAGGAGAAAGATGCGTTTAATAAGTTTATAACAGTTGTTAGGGGAATAAAATGAAAAAAGTTAAAAGATTTCAGTGAAATGGGCTGATTAAATAATATAAATACATGCATTCAATATGGCTATAAGTATTAATATTTACGATTTATTGTGAAAATTGTATTTACTGTTTTGTTACTTATTAAGTTTATTATTTATAACTGTTTTTTTATTGTTTCGCTTTTTATTAAATTCATGTTTATTTACTGTTATATTTTATTTTAATTCTTTAAAATATTTTTATTATGTACTATATCAATAATTAGTTATATCAAGCTATCATTTATTTATTTTATTTCCTTTTTTTAAAATACTAGAATCTCTTTCAATTTTCGCGTTATTTTATTTTTATATAAAAAAAATAAAATAAAATTAATAATATTTTATTAATAAATTAATAATATTTTATTAATAAAACTAGCAGCCTCCGCCCGCTACGCTGGTCAGTATCTCTAAAATAATCTTGAATCAAACGAAATATATTTAAATAAACAATCTTAATATCGAATCAAATACCCACAATTTTTGTCTGATTTATGTAATCTTACATTGGTCAGTTCAAAGTTCATTTTGATGACAAAATACCTCTAAAATGACTAAAAAACTGACAAATTACAAAAGTACTAAAGTAATTAAGATTTTTTTTAGTAGTTTTTTGCATCTTGAATTCCACTTGAATTGCTTCTACCTGAATTTGCTTCTGAGGTATGATGAAACATGTTATTATTTTAGACCATCCGATGAACTTCCTAAAGGAAAGATATATATATATATATATATATATATATATATATATATATATATATACCGGGTGTCCAGTAAATAACTGACCCATTTTGAACTTAAATAACAAATAAACGGTTTGAGATAATAATGCGCGGTTTGCGGTATTGTTATTAGAAAATCAATAAATTTTTAAACAGGTACTTTGTTAATATAGTTTAAATTTCGGAAAAAAATATCGCGCTGGCGGTAACAGGCTGTTTGAATACAGACATGACTCTAATATCCATAAATGTGAGATTTTCGGCTGAACCTGAATCTATATGTTGTCGAATCTGAATCTATATGTTGAATCGACTCTCGAATCAGCTTCAAAAATAGGGTACGTTGGTTGGAAAGTGATTTAAAATAATATTTGTGATTGAACCATCTGTATTATATTTCCCCTCCTCAGTCTTGAGACTGAGATATTATTTTAAATATTATTATATTACATTAACAAAGTGCATATTTTAAAATTTATTTATATTCTAATAACAATACAGCAAGCCGCGGATTTTTATCTCAAACAGTTTTTTTGTTATTTATATTCAAAATGGGTCAGTCATTTACTGGACACCCGGTATATATATATATATATATATCTGCCTTCTATTTCACTTCAAACTTCAACTGTTTTCAATAAGATGATTGTAAAAATACTGGTTTCATTGGTTTATTGTATGGTAATATATGAATTACTCTGGTTATATAATGTCCATTTATCCACATATTTCTTAGTAATTTGGTAATCTGCCTTCTATTTCTCTTCAAACTTCAACTGTTTTTAATAATATGAATGTAAAAATACTGGTTTCATTGGTTCTTTTATTGGTATTGTCTGAATAACTTTGGATGTATTTATAAAATATATATATATATATATATATATAAGGATTCAAAATTTCAGGTTTTTGCGCCGAAGACATCGCCAAATTAGGAAAATGTGAAGTATCTCACCAAGTACTGGATTTAAAAGAATTTGCTCAATACCATTCAATTAAGCATGAAAAAATGTACTAAAATATGCACAAAAAAAAAAAACAACCAAATAATTAGTAAAATATTAATAAAAAGTCGAAATAAAAATCGTTTAATGACATTTTAAACACGTGAATCGTATTTAATGTCATTGAATGCGACATTCACGATCATCCATTATTAGCATCTAATCTGATAGTTTGGCGATAATTTTTTGGTCGACGGGATAATCTAGTAGTACCGTTTTTAGGTGCGTTCGTAATTATGTAAATACGTAGCACCTATTGTTGTCGCTCAGTCCGTCCGTCTGTCTGTCCGTCTGTCTGTCCGTCTGTCTGTCCGTCTGTCTGTCCGTCCGTCTGTCTGTCCGTCTGTCTGTCTGTCTGTCCGCATATAACAACGCAAAAACTACCCAACCGAATCGTTTGAAATTTAAAATACATAATTATTACATAATTTTGTCGAGTCATTTCAAATTTTATGAAAATCGGATGCATAGATCAATTTACAGGGGCAATCAAAAGTATTCCATTACATTACGGTCAATGGGGAAAAAAGTTTCAAATGCATTTTAATCGTTTGAAATTTAAAATACATAATTATTACATAATTTTGTCGAGTTATTTCAAATTTTTTGATAATCGGGTGCATAGATCAATTACAGGGGCAATCAAAAGTATTCAATTACATTATGGTCAATGGGGAAAAAGTTTCAAATGCATTTTAATCGTTTGAAATTTAAAATACATAATTATTACATAATTTTGTCGAGTTATTTCAAATTTTTTGAAAATCGGATGCATAGATCAATTACAGGGACGATCAAAAGTATTCCGTTACATTACGGTCAATGGGGAAAAATGTTTCAAATGCACTTTAATGGTGTTACACTCATTCGAAATTAATAAAATTTATATGCAACTATAAAGTACATATTATAATATACATTTTAGGTAATTTGTGGTGCACAGAACATTTGTTATTGATTTACAAAGCCACACAAAAATATTCCATTACAAAATGGTATAGGGAAAACATTGTTTGATGAGTGTTTTAATTGTAATTCACTATTTGCAATTTTATGAGATTGATATATGAGAGTAATATTTTTAAAACTTCGTTATCGTACGAACGCACCTCATTTGCTACGCTTCACGTGCAATTTCCAACTTGTTTTTATTAGAATGAATGATAAATTAATTGCAAATATTTTTTCATGATAATGATTTTTCTTTCACATTCAAAATATTTCTTTTTTAGGTACTTCTAGGTTATCCCGTCGACCAGAAATTATCGCCAAACTATAAGATTAAATGCCAATAATGGATGATCGTGAATGTCACATTCAATGACATTAAATGCGATTCACGTGTTTAAAATGTCATTAAGTGATTTTTATTTCGACTTTTTATTAATATTTTTATTAATATTCTACTAATTATTTGTTTTTTCGTTATTTAAAATAAAAATTATGTCAACATGTATAATTTGGCTATTAGTTTGGCGATTTGTATAATTTGGCGAAATTGGTCGACGGGATAACCTAGAAGTACCCCTTTTTAGTGATGGTAAAATAATTGCAGATGAAAAAGATATAATAGTAAGGCTAAAACACGATTTAATGACTGCTTGGCATATGACTTGGCAGAGACTCGATAAGTACGCTAATTCTATCAACCTAAATATCCATATAGAGTCTAAACAAACAATTGGTACCATTTGATTTCCGTCGATCAATTTCGCCAAATTATACAAATGGATATAATTTTTATTTTAAATAACCAAAGAATTAATAAATTACTAAAATATTAATAGGAAAAGAGATAAAATATCGAATTAAAATTAGTTGACGACGTAACAATTTGCAAAACATATTTAATGTCAAAAGAATGTGACATTTACGATCATCCATTATTGATATTTAACCTTATACTTTGGCGACAGTTTTTTTGGTTGATGGAAGATCAAGTATTGCCAAATAATGTAATATTGCCAAAAAATGTAAACATATTATATAAACAATAATATTGCCAATAATATTTAGATGCAGATATCATCTACGGATCACGTTGGCACGATTACAACAAAATTGCGATTTTATGCCTCACGTGGTAATCCAGTAATAGTCGTTTATTTTTCAGTAAACTATTTCATTATTTTTCTTTTCTATTTTAAAATCATACAAATTGTTTTGTTCCATAATTACTAATTGAATTAATTTATTATTAATATTATACCAGATTACATTTTCTTGGCAACGTTAAAGAAAAATGGTTATTTTTTATCGGAAAAATTTTAATTGATTCTGTATGAAAAATAATGAAATTTTGAATTATTAAGAAAAATATTTTATTAAATCAATTAAAAATTAGCCTATGTTCACCGGAAAAAGTGTAGCTTTCCAACGGTGAAAGAATTTTTCCAATCCGTCAAGTAGTTTCGGAGCCTATTCAATTCAAACAAACAAACAATCAAATCTTTCCTCTTTATAATATTAGTATAGATAAAAATAAAATTGCAATAAAAATCATGTCCTGTTATTGCATGCAATTTGTAACTTATATCCAAAAGTAAAATTTTCGCCAAATTGGCGGGGGGGAAAAAAAGCACGTGTTAATGTGGTGCGTATATGACATCTGTGCCGTGTTTTTTTATTTAAAAAAATAATTAAAATGCCGTCTCAGTAAAAGCTCTTTATTTTTACCTTGGTATTAATCCTTATCAGAATAAATTACTTCATAATCAAGACTGACACGATAATACACCATACGACTCAGGAAACGAATCGGAAGAGGAAAGAGCGCTATCCAAACAAAATGTGCCAATAAACGCAAAAATTCACTACACAACTGAAGACGACTCCACAAAAACAAATCTCCAATTCAGAAAAAAACACGAACTCCCTCCGAAACAAGAAACAGCTCAGCACAGTACAAAATTCGAGGTGGCGAAGTAAACAAAAGCGAAATGGAAAACGAAACACCTTAGAGACTCGGTAGTTTTTATAATATTAATATTACATTTTTATAAAGGTTCAACAGCCAAGAAAATTATTTAAGAGAGTTATTTATTTATTTATTTTTTTATTTATTTTTCATTTTACAATGTCCAAAAGATCAAGATCTCAACTTTCTAGAAATAGTTCCCAGGCAAGTGCATCAAAAAGACGCTGCGATGAAGAATCTTCATCAGAAACTCAAAATCGTCTTGCAAGTCAGAGAGAATACGCGTCGCAATCGTGTGCCAGAGAGTCCAGTATCGAGCGTTCGCAGCGGCTTGCCGAACAAAATTTGAGGACTTCTCAAGTGCGCGCAAGAGAGTCGAGTATTGAACGATCGCAACGGCTTGCTGAACAAAATTTAAGAACCTCCCAAATACGCGCAAGAGAGTCGAGTATGGAGCGTTTGCAGCGGCTCGAAGAGCAAAATATTAGAAATGTACAATCTCGCACTAGGGAATCGAGCTCTGAGCGTTCCCAACGCCTTCGAGATCGAGAGAAAGACAACAGACGTCAACGACTAGAGTTCGTAATCGAGTTTTAGCTCATAGTAACAGATCGGCTTTCAGATACGATCCACAGATTGATTATGCTCAACAGTCTTCCGTACAAATCGGAGCCATGAATAAGATCTGCTCTAAGTGTTCTGCCAAAAAATGGGTCGATGAACATAATGGTATGTGCTGTGCTTCTGGAAGAGTTTGTCTCCCGAATTTGCAAGAGCCGCCACAGCCAATAAAAGATCTTTTGACAAATAATCATTCACTTTCTGTACATTTTTTAAACAACATACGTAGGTACAATAGCCTTTTTCAAATGACGTCGTTTGGCGCGAAAGAAATTAGAGAAGAAAATTTTATGCCAACATTTAAAATAGAGGGACAAGTGTATCATCTTATAGGTAGCCTTTTACCACCATCAGGCCAAAGTCCGCAATTTTTGCAAATATATTTTATTTCTGACGCAGATCAGCTATCGTTGTGGTTAAACATAGCTCCAACACTAAAAATTGATTTAATCAACGAATTACAGACCGCACTGAATAGCCACAATATATACATACGAAGTTTTAAACAAAACTTAGAAAGTAACTCTTCAGATAATTTAAAGTTAATTATTCGCTCCGACCGCCCACCGCAGACGGGACACCCGGGTAAGTATAATGCTCCAGCTGTAAACGAGGTAGCCGTTCTCTTGGCTGACGAAGAAAAAGGCCCAAGAGATATAGTGCTACAAGGTAGAGACGGACAACTTAAAAGAATTTCTGAGTTGCACCGATCGTATGATCCTCTACAGTATCCCTTATTGTTTATAATGGGAGAAGACGGTTATTATTTGACAATTCCTCAGCAAGGTACAGCGCGTAACAAAACTGTAACGTGCATGCAATTTTATGCATTTAGGTTGATGGTTAGAGCTAACTGTTTTAATTCATTACATTATTATAGGGAATTATTTAGTCAATATATTGTCGACATGATGGCAAAAATGATATCAGAAAGATTAAATTATATATGTCGTAATCAACAGAGACTGAGGGCTGATGAATACATTCATCTCAGAGATGCTTTAAATCAAGATGCAAATCTAGACCCATCAAATATAGGCCAACGCGTAATCTTGCCATCTTCATTCACGAGTTCTGCACGTTATCTGCATGAAAAAACCCAAGATGCCATGACTTATGTCCGAAACTATGGGAGGCCAGACTTATTTGTCACTTTTACGTGTAACTCCGAATGGCCTGAAATTAAACTAGAACTATTATCTGGTCAGCGACCTTTCAATCGCCATGACATAATTTCAAGAGTATTTCACGTAAAGATGAAGAAATTCATAAAATTATTCACGAAAGATGAAATATTCGGCAAAGTAAAATGTTATATGGCAAGTGTGGAGTGGCAGAAACGTGGTTTACCACACTGTCATTTGCTGTTTTGGCTGGAAAGAAAAATCCAGCCAGATGAAATTGACAGTGTCATAGTTGCGGAATTGCCCAATCAACAAAACGATCCGATGTTGCACAATATCGTAACTAAAAATATGGTCCACGGACCATGCGGAGAGCATAACTTAACAGCACCATGTATGAAAAATGGTATTTGTACAAAAAAGAACCCTCGACGTTTCGTCAACGATACCCAAACTGGAGAAGACGGTTATCCAGTTTATCGTCGCCGTGACATCGAAAATGGAGGACAGAGTGCTACACTAAATATTAGAGGAAGTAGGTTCAATATTGATAATAGATGGATTGTACCTTATTCTCCACTATTGTGTAGGACATTTAACGCTCACATAAATGTAGAGTACTGCCACTCAGTTCAAGCCATCAAGTACATTTGTAAATATATAAATAAGGGATCTGACCAAGCTACTTTTACCGTCAGAAACCCAAACGATGAAGTGGAAAACTATGTGAATGGCCGTTACATAAGTACATCCGAAGCCGCCTGGCGAATATTCGAATTTCCGATCCGCGAGCGACATCCTACAGTCCTGCAGTTAGCTGTCCACTTAGAAAACGGCCAAAGGGTGTATTTCACCGCAGAAACGGCTGAACAAGTGGTCCAAAACCCACGTAAAACTACTTTGATGGCTTTCTTTGAGCTCTGTAATGAAGATGAATTCGCAAAGACACTTCTATACCACGAAGTTCCGCAATACTACACATGGGCCAACAACAAATTCACAAGAAGGCGGCGTGGTGAGGACATAATTGGCCATCCGGGTATAAAAAAAGATGTTGCTTTAGGAAGAGTTTACGATGTACATCCTTCTCAATCAGAGTGTTTTTATCTTAGGATGTTGCTACATCACGTACGCGGTCCAACCTCATTCGAGTATTTAAAAACCGTTGACGGAGTTCTCAAAGAGACCTATCAAGCAGCTTGCCGTGACAGGGGTTTGCTAGAAAACGATGACCATTGGGAAAACACACTGAGAGAAGCATCGCTTTCGCAATGTCCAGTACAACTGAGAGAGTTGTTTGTGGTCATACTTTTATTTTGTCAGCCGTCGGAACCATTAAAATTATGGGACCATTTCAAAGACGAATTGTGTCAAGATATTAGACATAGACTCCGACTGCAAAATCAAGACTTCGCCTTACCATACAGTGATGACATTTATAATGAAGGTTTAATAGAAATTGAAAATAAACTTTTACAACTAAATGATAAAAACCTAAGTGATTTTGGATTGCCGTCTTCAGTTCGTTCAGAAAATAATGTGATAACAAATACAATGGTACAGCACTATAACACAAATCATTTGACCGCTTTTGTTAATGAAAATCTGCCAAAATTAGTTCCTGTTCAAAGATATGCTTTTGATATTATAGTCGATAGCGTGAATAACAACAAAAACAAAATTTTTTTTTGGATGCGCCAGGTGGCACTGGAAAGACTTTTCTTGCAAATTTAATACTTGCTAAGATAAGACAATCTGGGAAGATAGCGATAGCAGTTGCTTCGTCAGGAATCGCTGCAACCCTTCTAAAGGATGGAAAAACTGCTCATTCAACTTTTAAACTTCCGCTAACCGTAAATCTTGAGCAACAATCTATATGTTTTATTCGCAAAAATGGGCCTCTTGGTAAATTATTACAAGAAGCCTCATTGATTATGTAGGATGAATGCACCATGAGCCACAGAGCACATATAGAGGCCGTGGACGAACTTTAAAAAATCTTAGAAATTCCTCTGCTCTCATGGGCGGGATTACTTTTGTATTTTCTGGAGATTTCCGACAGACTCTTCCTGTTATTAACAGAGGTACGCGAGCAGATATCATCAAAGCATGCTTAAAATCGTCGCCCTTATGGACTTCGATTGAAAATATAAAATTACGGACAAATATGAGAGCTCATCTTCATGGAATGACAGATAGTGATTTTCCACAGCAACTTCTTAAACTTGGGGAAGGAATTTTCCCCATTCCAAATTTAAGCAGAAATTGTAACATCCTTCTGGATGAGTCTCTAGGCCAAATAGTCCATAGTTTAGAAATTTTAATAGATGCAGTATACCCTGACATCGAGAATTTACATGAAAAAGACTTTCATTGGTTGTGTTCTAGGGCAATAGTATCACCTAGGAATGATAGTGTCAACGAAATAAACAATCTGATTATTCAAAAAGTTCCCGGCCAAGTAAAAAATTTCAAATCAATAGACACCGTGACTAATATCGAAGACGCAGTACATTATCTACAGGAATTTTTAAATTCATTAAACCCTTCTGGACTGCCACTACATGAATTGATGTTAAAAATTGGAATTCCAATCATGCTTTTGAGAAATTTAAGCCCTCCGAACATGTGCAATGGGACGAGGCTACTCATAAAGGAATTGAAGGACAATTTAATTGTAGCAACCATTATCACCGGCCCAGCAGCTGGTCAACTAGCTCATATACCGAGGATATCAATGATCCCAACTGATCTACCAATCCCATTTAAACGGCTTCAGTTTCCTGTAAAAACATCTTTCGCGTTAACTATTAATAAGTCTCAAGGTCAAACCTACGAATTAGTAGGGATCGACCTACGAAAAGAATGTTTTACTCATGGCCAACTGTATGTTGGTCTATCGCGGGTGGGAGCTCCTGAAAATCAATTTATTTTGCTGCCACAAAGTAAAACAACATCTAATATCGTTTACAGGGAAGCTCTGACACAATAAATTTAATGGCTTTTGTTTTGTAGGTGTAAAACTTTTTACAAACATTATTACAAATAAAAAAAATAATACTAATATCCGAATTTTCTTTTATAATTTTACACTTTTTTAGTAACCCCACGCACAAAGAAGAGAGTATGATTGTGTGTGTAAAAATTTATAACTTGAAATTTTTCTTTAATCCCCGTGCGAAGCCGGGGCGGGCTGCTATAATCTATATCCATGAAACAAAATCGTGTTAGTTACACCATTTATAACTCAAGAACGGCTGGATCTATCTTTATGAAATTTTGTATACAGGTATCTGACACCTTAGATTAACATATAGGCTACTTTTTTCCGACTACCTAAAAGGAAGATAATGCTTTTAGTAGTTGAAGTTAATGGGATGAAGTGGTAGTAACAATTTGCGGTGTCAGTAGTGACACGGGACTGGGCGACTTGCTCTACCCGAAGCAAAGCGAGGGCGGCCCGCTAATCTATACTAATATTATAAAGAGGAAAGATTTGATTGTTTGTTTGTTTGAATTGAATAGGCTCCGAAACTACTTGACGGTTTTGAAAAATTCTTTCACCGTTGGAAAGCTACACTATTTCCGGTGAACATAGGCTAATTTTTAATTGATTTATTCAAATATTTTCCTTAATAATTCAAAATTTCATTATTTTTCATACAGAATCAATTAAAATGTTTCCGATAAAAAATAACCATTTTCTTTCCCGTTGCCAAAAAAATCAAAATATGGAAAATAATTTCTCCTCGGAAATTAATTTTTAGTTGAACAGTATCCACGTGAAAAATTAAAAAAAAAAAAAAAATCAAAGGAAAATAAATATGACGTCATTTTTTATATTATCGGAAGTTTTGTTTACAGAGATATCATATATACACCGAGGTAACTAATGGACACTAAATTAATGTTATTTTGCCTGGCATGGCAACCCGACTATTGTTATTTAATTATTAATAAAATGTTTTTTTATTTCCTTTCTCTTCTTTAAAATTATGTAAACTGTTTTGTTCTATACTTATTATTTAAATACTAATTGTTATTATTTTTTAAATAATAGAAAATAATTTAAATATATATATGAAACTGGTATTCGAAAATGATTTTTCCGCCAAATTAGTCAAATTATCGATCTTTTAGATCATAAATCCGATGACAGAAAATTAGTCAGATTATTTAATTAGAAGTTATTAAATTTATGTTTTTTTATTATGAAACAGACGAAGAAAAGAAAATTTACTATTGCTGCCCGATTAGAGAATTAACTTTATGCTATTTTAAAAAACTATCGAAATGGCGAATTTTTAATTATTTGTTTACTTTTTTTGTTTATATTATTGCAAAAATTTTTCTACTTTTATATACGCATCACCTTGGCGTGATTTTTTTTTTTTTTTTTTTTTTTTTTTTTTTTTTTTTTTTTATGATGCCAATTTGTAGAACACTGCGTTTTCAAATACCAATTACATTTATATTATTCTTATTTATTTTCTATTATTTTAAAAAGGAAATAATAATAATAAACTAAGTCAATAAATAATTATGGAACAAAACAATTTATGTAATTTTAAAAGAGAAAAGAAAAATAATGAAATAATTTACTCAAAAATAATCAACTATTACCGGATTACCACGTGAGGCATAAAATCGCAATTTGCTGCAATCGCGCCAACGGGATCCGTAGATGACACCTGCCCTACATATTATTGGCAATATTATTGTTTATACAATTTATTTATATAATTTGGTAATACTAGATAATCCCATCGACCATTTGACATTAAATTTGTTATACGTAATTGTTACTTCATCAACCAATTTTAATTCGATGTTTATTTGTATTTCTATTAACATTTTAGAAATTTATTGATTCTTTGGTTATTTAAAATAAAAATTATGTCCATTTGTATAATTTGGCGAAATTGATCGACGGAATAATCAAGTAGTCGAACAAAAAACTATCGTCAAGCTATACCATTAAATGCCAATAATGGATGATCGTAAATTTCACATTTATTTGAGGACAAACATGAAATAAGTCTGGTACTTTTGTAACAATATCGTTTCTAGCACTTCTAATGTTTGACACTAAAAATCATAATGGAATCGATTACAGAAGGTAGAAAGATTTTATTAGATGCAAACTAAAGACTTATTTTTCTACAAAATTTAGTCATCAAGATTATTCTGATTTAACGGCTACATGTTAGCAACTGTTTTATAAAAGGAAGAGACAGTGAAACTGATGTAATTTTAATGTTATTCAAATAATACAGCTTTAAAACATACTTTTTATGATTCATTGTTCTACTAAATATATAAGTGAAACACCCTTCTTCGTCTGCCACCCCCACGGAGGCCATCCTTTCCTTAGGGCCTATATCCCACGTGTAGATAAATGGCCGTCATAAATACAAACAAACAAAAACTTTTCTTTATCTGTCAATAATTCTTTACATTTTTTACTCTATGTATTCTTGCTGGAACAGATTAAGGTAGATAGGAAACTACAGTAGACCTACTAGAAGAGGACGTTTATTAAAAAGTGTAACATGAAATGACATTGTATGTAGGCTACCAGAACTACACATAGTGCAAGTTCAGATGTCGGGATTTTAAGAACTAAGAAATGATAATGTACAATCCGAAAGTTAATAGAGTTTGATAATCAATCTCACTAATCATTGCAATGCCCTCTAATGTAATAGTGTGATGACTCGAGAACATTTTGATTCCCGTTGTCATAACGGTCTCATGTTCATACGAAACTCTACTATAAATGATAAAATAAAAGAGATGGTGCTTAATTGCCCAAATTTTCGCCAAGACTTACAATAGTACAATATTGCAATGGCGTTGGCATGATTTTCAGCAATACGGAAGAACATTCCAGGGTGGTCTATACTGCTTTAAAATAAAATTTTTAAATCACCATTTTTTATTTTTGAGTCAAGGTTCGTTTGGAAATATGGACCAGCGAAGCGGGCATAGCCTGCTAGTCTAAGATAAAGACAAAACAAAAATAATCCGAATTCTTTGTATCAACGTCAAATACATAATAAAAAAACCTTTTTCAAACCTTAATATTTTGTACCTTTTTTATAAATTTAAAATTAAAAAAAAATTCAAATGGCCTCCATTTTGAAACAAGGAGGCGGATGAATATGGGCTTAATGGCTCATAGCAGCCATACTCGACCTACGGCACGCGAGTAGCATGCGGTCCGGTGACATTTTATGTTCGGCTCGAGGCATATAACCATTTATCCATATTTATACAAATAACTGAGATGCATATAAAAAAGAATTTATGATTTTCAATGTCTTTTTATGCATTTTCATAGAAAGAAAATCTATATTATAAATGCCAAACGTATCTGTGGCGTAAGGCATACGTCATTTTGAAAATGGCAACACTTTCTCATGCATTTTCGGTTTTGTAATTTTTGCTATTATGAATTTTACACCTCTAAACATCTCACATTTAAAATTTCTACACCGTCCTATAGAGAAAAAAATGTATTTTTAAATGCAGTTTGTTTAAAAGCTGTATCTCAATTTATTTTTGAGATATTAATTTTTTTTATAGTTTTAGTACCAATTTTGTAACTGTGGAAGCAGAATTACCCCATTTTCTCTTAAAATTGAAAAAAAAATAGAAATTAAAACGCGTTTATTATGTTAAATATACCGTCTGTGATTGTGTCAATTTGCAATAATTTTTTTGCATTCGCATTTATATCAAACATAAGAGCTTCAATTGATAACTTCATCATAATAATTCATCTTCATTATAATTTACTGATAACGCATACAATTAAAGTTTAATTTTGATAATTTGGACAACTGAATTTTATAGAATTGGTATTTTGTTAATTTTAGTTTGAAATAATATTTGTTTGAAAGTTAGACTTACCAATATAAGGTGTATGTTTCGCTGTAACTAATTTTGTAGATTTATTATAAATCAGTGAAACAGTTCCTTCTTTAACACTTTCTTTCGTCGAATTTTGACGGGCTCCACCTCGCTATGCATAAAACGGCAGATTTTAACATAAAAATTGTGTTAAACGTAGTTTGCTTAGACTAAAGCTCTTTTTGCATGTAGTCCTATTTGTCCTACAGCGATGTACACGTTTCTTAATCTTCAAAAATAATAAAACGTCATTCCAAATTAAATTTGCAGTATAGTTTTCTGCATTTTTTTTCATTGAGCAAAATATGGATTTATTTGAGAAAATGTCTTTGGAGAAATGCTGTATAGTTATAATTATGTTTCATAAATGTTATATAACTAATACTTTTTAGGGTTGAATTTTTGTCGCTGAAAAAATTGGCGCCGAAAAAATTTTACAGTACCAATTTCAAACAGCAAAGTTTATTATTTGGAAAGAGTGGTGTTAATTTTTTTTTAATTCTTCCGCCACAAATGTTCCACCTGAATTACAATATTAACTTTCGTATATCGCATTGTTAAACTACTTATGTTATTTTAATATTTTTAAAATGTCTTTATAATTGTTTTGCGGCTCGACTAAAGTGGGAATCTTCTGTTTGCGCCCCCTCCTAAAATCTGAAATTTATGTTTGCTGCCCGCCACATAAAAAGATTGAATATGGTTGCCATATAGTGTAAACCTTACATACATAAAATTTAAATTCAATTTTCACAAAATATTGGTTTTGAAATTATGATTTACCTTTTTATAGAAACGACTACAAATTACTATTCGCAATCTTGCCTGAATATTTTATGCATATCCTTGATCAATCTGAAATGAATTTTTATTGCAAACATGTGTACAAAATTTGATGTTTTTCTTACGAAAAAAGATTTTTATTATTCAAAATGTTTTATTCAATATTTTTCTTTAAAAATAACTAAAGTATATCCCTTTATAAAGTTGACATCACTTTATTAGGAATTTTTCATGCAACGTACATAAAAAATTTCAAGTGAATGTCTTCGGCAGTTTTCAGAAAAACGTACATTAATTTAACATAGTGGGTATAGATACTTCCAAATGCCTTTAAGCGAAATGAAATAAATTGTTATGGCCGTAACAGCACAATTTTTACAAAGAATAACAAATCAGTAAACTTAAAATTCTTTTTTTAAATGTTTTGAAAATTTCATTAAATTAAATGCTGAAGGATAATATCATGATTTTTAGAACGTTTTCAGTAATTGTTATGGGAAAATTTGGAGAAAATTGAAAAACATTGAATAGAATAGTTTCTTATTCTTTTAAGAGGGAGAGTCACATACGAATTAAATGCAAACTTTAAATCTCAAGTAAAATTCTGTATACAACAAATCATCTTTAGTCAAAAATCTATAAAAAGCTCCAAAATGCCAGAACCAGGGTATTCTTAACAAAGAATTTAAAATTATTCTATTATTTAATGGCTTTACTGTTTACAATAAGATTAAATTTGTTGCAAAATTAATAAGAGAAAGAGTTTTTTAAATCTCAAGTGTTTAATGATAAAATTTCTAGTGAAACTTTTAAATTTTAAAATCGTTCAAAACAATATAATAAAAAAATACATTTCTTCATACGTAATATATTTATATTCAAATTACATTATATTCATTCTACTGCATTTTGTTATTTTTTCAAACTGACGATAAAATCTATTGAAAATCCAGTATGATATAAGCTAAAATCATACCAGATTTTTTTTTTTTTTTAATTTTGAAAGAAATCGCTATATCTCCATGAAAAATCTGTAACCATATTGTACAGTATCCATATTCTGATATACAGGGTGTTTCGCTACCAGACCGACAAACTTTGAGGGATGATAGTAGACATGAAAACAAACATTATTAAATAGGAAACCATGGGGCACAGACGTCTTCTGTAGGAGCTAGGGGCCATTAAAGTTTAGGGTCCAAAATTTCAAACGATGATAAAAAATGGAAAAAAGGTCGATTCGTTTGCGGTTTTCACTAAAATCATTCTTTATATCACGATTTTCTTAGAAAATTTCTTTAAAGGTTATGTTTAAAAATTGTCGATAGAGGGCGCTTTAGACTTTAGAGTAACGAACAGTTACTTTTTACCGTTATTTTGTGCATGGGGTTGAAATTTTTCTAAAGTTTAGACTTTAACTTAAATTTTAAGCCCAAAATCGGAAATATTGGGATTAGGTAACTAACGAAAATTGAACTGTGAACAGAGGGGGAGATTTTAAACGCCCATAAATACTGGATAAACAAATCGATTTTGTAGCGGTTGCGTGTAAGTTCCCTTGGAAATATTATATTCAAAATGACGTACAGTTTGGTGCCCTCATTTTTTGATAGAGGGCGCTTCCGACACATCTCTGACATTTCAATGGCATTACTCTTGGGTGTTTTACTACCAGACCAACATACTTCTAGGAAGTGTTAGCGATGCAAAGACGACTCGGAATCACGTAGGAATGTAACGTTGGAAATGCCTTTTTTGCGAGTTACGGTCAAAGAAAGCAGAGAAAAGAAAACAGAAACTGCAGAGAAAGAGCAACACGTTAATGCGACAGAAAACAATTTATTTAAATGTTTTACTAGAAAAGGTGTTCAAAATTACGACCAGAAGTAGTCCGTCATGCTTGACAGGGGCGTCACGTGGAATTCCTCACGCTTTGAAAGATTCCTGGCATCTCTGATAGTTTTCTGGCAGTTTCAGAAATACCAGCTGCGATGTCTTCAACTGATGGTACGGGAGTCTCATACACCCAATTTTTCATTTGACCCCAGCAGAAGAAGTCCATACATGATAGGTCCGGCGATCTGGCAGGCCAATGAACCGGGCCACCACGACCTATCCACCACTGTCCATATGTTACTTTGAAGTGTCGGCAAACGTCATTGGTAAAATGTGGAGGAGCCCTATCAAGCTGTTCATCGTTCAAATACTTCATTCTGCTACCTTTGGAACCGGTTCGCGAAATCATTTCAAAGTGATATCTGCGCAGGCGCATTACCTTTTAGCGCCATCTACCGTCGCTGTCAATCTTGCCGGACTACTTCTGGTCGTAATTTCGAGCACCTTTTCTAGTAAAACATTTAAATAAACTGTTTTCTGTTACATTAACGTGTCGCTTTTTCTCTGCTGTTTCTGTTACTTTTTTTCTCTGCTTCCTTTAACCGTAACTTGCAAAAAAGGCATTTCCAACGTTACATTCCTATGTGATTCCGAGTCGTCTTTGTATCCCTAACACTTCATGGAAGTATGATGGTCTGGTAGTAAAACACCCAGGAGTAATGCCACTGAAATGTCAGAGATATGCCGGAAGCGCCCTCTATCAAAAAATGAGGGCACCAAAGCTGTACGTCATTTTGAATAAAATAATTGCCAAGGGAATGACTTACACGCAAACTGCAACAAAATCGATTTGTTTGTCCAATATTTATGAGCGTTTAAAATTTCCCCTTCTGTTCACAGTTTAATTTTCGCTAGTTACCCGATCCCAATATTTCCAATTTTGGGCTTAACATTTAAGTTAAAATCTAAACTTTAGAATAATTTCAACTCCATGCACAAAATAACGATAAAAAGTAACTGTTCGTTACTCTAAAGTCTAAAACGCCCGCTATCGACAATTTTTGAACATAACCTTTAAAATTTTTTTTCTAAAAAAATCGTGATATAAAGAATGATTTTAGTGAAAACCGCAAGCGAATCGACCCTTTTTTCCGTTTTTTATCATCGTTTGAAATTTTGGACCTTAAATTTTAATGGCCCCTAGCTCCTACAGTAGACGTTTGCGCCCCATGGTTTCCTATTTAATAATGTTTCTCTTCGTGTCTACTATCATCCCTCAAAGATTGTCGGTCTGGTAGCGAAACACCCTGTATATGAAGTCAAATACATACAATAATCTTTATAATTCTGAAGTTTCAGAAGCATTTGACTAGTATATTTTAAAATATACAAAATCGGAATTCGACAAAATGTCTAAAATTGAAAGTGCATGTTCATTAATGGCTGTATAGTGTAAATATTACATACAAAAAATTAAGTTTAATTTTCTCAAACTCTTGATTTTCGAACTTCGATTTACTTCTTTATAGAAACGTTTATTAATTATTATTTATAATCTTGCCTCAATATTTTACGTACATCCTTCATCAATATGAAATTAACTTTTGTTATAAACATATGTGCAAAATTAAAAAAAAATGATTTTCTTGCGTTTTTTTTTATTTAAAAGGGGGTTTTATTTCATATATATTTAAAAAAAAACAACTAAACTGCATCTCTTTATACAGTTGATAGCATTTTATTACGAATTATTCATGTAATGCACATAAAATTTCAAGTGAATGTCTTTGGCAGTTTTTAGAAAACATACATTAATTTAACATGGTAGGTATAGAGGCTTTCACATGCCTTTAGTCGAAATGAAATAAATTGTTATGTTCGTAACAGCACAATTTTTACAAAGAATAATAATTCAGTTAACTTAAAATTCTTTATAAAAATGTTTTGAAAATCTCATTAAGTTAAATGCTGAAAGGTAATATCATGATTTCTAGAACATTTTCAGTTATTGTTATGGTAAGATTTAGAGAAAATAGAAAAACATTCAAATGAATCATTTTTCATTCTTTTTAAAAGGGCGAGTCATATACGAATCAAACGCAACTTTTAAAACTCAAGTAAAATTCTGTATACAGCAAATCATCTTTTGTCAAAAATCTTTAAAAAGCTCCAAAATGTCAGTTTCATGGTATCCTTAACAAAGAATTCAAAATTATCATTCTATTTAATGACTTTGACGTTTAAAATTGGAATACATTTGTTATAAAATTAATAAGAGAAAGGATTGTTTAAATATCAAGTGTTCAATAATAAAATTTTTAAGTAAAACCTTTAAGTTTAAAATCTATTCAAAATAATCTAATTAAGAAAAATACATTCATTCATGCATAAGATAAAAAAATCTACTTATAATAAAATGAGACTGGAAAAAAGTGTAGGAACGATTTCGGGGTGAACCAATCTGATCTGAGAATCACCCGTAAGCTAAACGCCAAGTTAGGCTTAATTGAAAATAGATGCTAAAATGACAGCTAAATGATAGTTACTTCCACTTGAAATAAAGTTTGTTCAGCATATTTTCATATAAAATATTTTTTTATATATATATCACCTAATTATAATGCATAAAGATAAAGCGGAAGTGTAAACTGATAAGGTTTTTATTGTTTAAAATTACGATTGTATCGACTCCCAGCGCCCGTCTCAACCTTATCACATTAACACACTGCTGCCATCTATGAACTATTTTAGAAGCATTTATGGAAGTATAAAAGATTAAGCATTCGCATTTCCGGAGGATTAATTTAGTTTTATTATTATTTTTTTAAGATGCTAGCATTTATTCACTTAAATTTTTTAAATTTTCTTTTCTATTATAAATAAAAAACCTTTTTTCCCCTTCAAATTGTAATGAATATATATAAGATATTATCACAGCATTAGTAAAACTGAAAGTTATTTTTTAACATGCTCTTAAATGAAAATTTTATCTGCTTTGATGTAATTAATATTACATATTCCTTACATTTAAATGACATTTGATAAAAAATATAAATTTCGTTCCCAATGCAAGCAAATCTCAAACGGATATAATGTAAGCTTTTAAAAACTGGCACATTTAATTTAAAATTTTACAAAAGAAATAATAATAATTTTGGTTTTTATAATTTACGGATTGAATATTTAAAGTTGCATAGCTGAAGTTTTTAAAAATTGATTTTAATCAATGCCTCCTGCTTCTACTTTTTTCTATAAAAAACCACAAAAAAAAAAAAAAAAAAAAAAAAAAAAAAAAAATGTCTTATTTATATTAACTATGTATAGATGGCGTCAAATCCAATTTTAAAAACAATGCTCAAAGCTTCGTAATCGATGACTAAAAGCATCAAACTAAGAATCCATCATATGTGTATGACTAAAAGCGCTGTTGAGTCATACTTTTAATAAAGATAATATATTATAAAATTTTAAAAACTTCAATATTTATTTTTAATGTTTTGTGAAATCTTCAGAAATTAAGTTTTTTTTTCCTAATTATTATTATTATTGTAATAAATTCTGCTCTTTGTTTTGAAATTAAAATTTGTTCAAAAATTCAATATTAAGTAAAAAAAAAATCTTCGTTATTTGCATTTGTTGAAATTTATTGCTATTTTTAAAATGTGCTTTTCCACAATACAAACTCTTCAGTAATAAAATCTTAATTCTGTTTGTTTGTATGAAATATTATAAAAATGAAATGAAAGTGAAAATTTCGTCATTTTTGACGGAGGTTATATACAGTGAAACTTTTTTAAGATACGTTCGCTTAAAATACGATCCCGCTTAATATACGAATTATCTTCGGTCCTTTGAAAACTGCCTATTAAACCCGTGTAAAATTACCCGCTTATTATACGTACGCATAAGATACGATCCCGCTTAATATACGAAGAAAATTGGTCCCTTGATGTCAAAAAACCCGCTTAATATACGAAATGGTGCTTATGAAAACCGTTTATCACGTGTCTTTAGGACAGAATATGTAAAATCTTAATTATTTTTCATAAGATACTTTCTTTTTACCTTTTTCCTGTCTAAAATATGTTCATTTCCAACCAACTCCTTCGTCAACAAAATGCAAAAACAACAATCGCTTTTATTTCTTTAACCATTGCACTTGGGCAGTGGATGGATCTGAAATTCCATTGGATTCTCCCTCTCCTGATTGGATGAAAAAGTTATTGGTAAAATCCGTCTATATTTTTCTGCTTTTTTTTGGATCGCTTATCTAGCTGCTTTTTATTATTGTATTATTATTATTTTTTTTAAACTATAAATCGTCTTCAGGAGTGCCTTTTTTATGAATTTCTTTTGTCACTTGCTTGTTTGATTCACTTTATAAAATGAACAGAATAAAAGCAGTATCAAGAAGAATACAAAGATTGGGACTTACTTGTCAAAATTAACGATCAGGTTGTGACAAGTGAAGTTCATTCTATTGCAGATATAATCACGGACATCAAAAGTTCTGACAAACCTAGGTCTTCAGAAGGAGTAGAAGACGACGCGAATGAAGAAACAGATGTACTAACCATACCATCATTCGCAAATGTAATGAATTCGTTTAGCTTACTTCGATGGATGCTGGTCCCTCCGTTGAGAAATTTTCTACTACATCAACAAGGCAGAAAATTTCCTAATAAAATCTCTCCCTACGCTGCACCAATTCAAGATAAGCAACTTTTTCTCAAGAAACTAAAATTACATCATGATTTTCATAATGTATCGAATAATTATTGTCCATTGCATACATTTAGTTTGTCTTTCAAAAAATTATTATGAAAATTTATTATTCTTCCCCTTTAATTATGTAATGTATTTTAGTTACTGTTTTCTAAAAATTAACAAAATGTTCATTTTATTGTCATTTTTTATTTGACAGGGAATACTGTATAAAGGCATTTTAATTTTTTTACTGTACAAACAGATATTCAATAAAATTTTAGAGAAAAATAAAATTATTCTTTATTTCAATCCATATCTTAAATTTAAATTTTCTAGAATATCTAAAAATTGTTAGAAATGGGTAAAATAAGAGTTATGAATGGCTAAAATACGTTAATAATAAAATGCACTGTTTTAATATGTATTATTATTCAAGAATCTATAAAATCCGGATAAGATACGATCCCGCTTAAGATACAAAATGCTCTTGGTCCTTTGATTCGTATCTTAAACGAGTTTCACTGTACTTGTCCTTATATGGTTCTTGAGATCTTTCTTTGGAATTATTCATATAATATACATAAAAAGTTTCAAGTGACTGTTTTTGGTAGTACGAGGGCTGCTATTTATATTTCTGGCGTTGGCAACAAGGAGTGTTATTAGCGCTTATGATTTCAATTTAAAATTTCATATTTTTAACCATAAATTCTTCTGAACGATTTGCCATTTTAGCTTGATTTGTGTTGTTTGGAGTAAATTGAAAAATTCATCTTGTGCAAAACGTGAAATTGACTCGTGACCATTTTCGTGCGATCATTTTTCATAACTTTCGGCTTGGATTTTCAAGATGAGAGTACTTCCATTAACTTAATTTTATATACAAAGATAAAGCACAATCCTAACGCACTATAAAAACTGGTATAGCGAATTCATTCGTGTTTCATGTTTGCCCAAGGACGCATTCCGTGAAGGTCTACCAAAATCGGTTGTGGTGCCAGAAAATATCGATGTTGCGCCTGAACTGATAAAGCAAGCTCGTAATGTGACATACCATGAGATTGAGAAATCTTTTGACATTAGTATGACAGGCATCAATAAGACATTTTCTGAACATTTGGTAGTAAAAAATATTTATTCGCGTTGGAGCCCGCATAATCTAGCAAACGCACAAAAGAAAGCTTGTGTCGATTGCGGCAAGGAAATGTTAAACAAATACGTTTAATGTTCATCAAAAGTTGTGTATAAGATCTACACAGGTGAAGAATTATGTATCGATGCGTATGAGCAGGAAACAAAATAACAATCGACTGTATGGGTCTTCTAAGATGAGCGAAATTCAACAAAAGTTGTTCGAGGAAGAAGCACATCGAAGCAAAAGGTTAGCTGTTTCTTCGACATTACCGGTAACGTGGCGACAGTGGCATTAGAGCAACGTAGGACTGTTAATTCTGAATGGTACATCACCATTTATTTGCCAGAAGTCTTCGTAGAAATCCGAAAAAATGCAGAATAAATAACGACGAATAAATTTTTATCATGACAATGTAATCTCTCACACATCGGCTCAAACAAAGGAATTTTTGTAGGGCCAAAACATCGAATTGATGAGTCATCAGTCATAGCGCCTTGATTTGTCACCCAATAAATTATTTTATTCCCACACATCAAAAATAAATTACGTTGAAAATGATTTTCGACAACCGAAGATGAGGATGTGGCGTTCAAAACGCATGTTTGGAGTTACCTCCATAGGAGTGGAAACAATGTTTCAAAAATTAGTTCAAACGGATGTATAAGTGTATTTATCTTCATGGAGAATATTTTGAAAAACAATAAATTCAATATTGATCATAAATATTTGTATTTTCATTACTAGGCCAGAAATATAAATAGCAACCCTCGTATTTAGAGAGCATAACATAACACTTAACATAGTAAGGTATAGAGATTTTTAACTGCCTTTAAGCGAAATGAAATAAATTGTTATGTTCGTAACAGCACAGTTTGTTACAGGGAATAATAATTCAGTGAACTTCAAATTCTTTATAAGATTGTTTTGAAAATCACATTAAGTTAAATGCTAAAGGATAATATCATGATTTCTAGAGCATTTTCAGTTAATGTTATAGTAAGATTTAGAGAAAATGGATAAACATTCAATAGAATCATTTCTCATTCTTTTAAGAGGGCAAGTCGCATACGAATCAAATGCAAATTTTAAAACTCACATAAAATTCTTTATGCAACAAAGAATCTTTTGTCAAAAATCTATAAAAAGGCCCAAAATGCCAGTTTCAGGGTATCCTTAACACAACTATTATGTCACTTAATGACTTTACCAGTTACAATAAGAATAAATCTGTTGGAAAAATACCAAGAGAAAGGGTATTTTAAATCTCAAGTCTTCAATGATGAAATTTTCAAGTACAAAATTTAAGTTTTAAAATGGTTTAAAATAACGTAACAGATGTTAATTTACCGATTGAATAATCGTGTTTCAAAATTAATCTAATTAAAATAACGTAATTAAAAAAATACATTTATTCATGCATAAGATTAAAAATATTCCTCATATGTTTCTTAAGATTTTTAAAACATTCGCAATTTTATAATAATGCGATGTCACCGACTGCTAGTATTTTTGTCACAAATGTGAATTCAATTACATTGATTATAGAGACGTTATGGCAGTGTTGTCTACTCATTTATGATGGTTAACCTAGGCAGTGCCAGATTTATAGTAGTGAATTCGGGGTACGGGCCCAGAGCCCTTGAAAATCCGAGCCCCCCTAATGCTGTTGAATGTTTTTCAATTATTGCCCAAAATATGATGTAGTTTTAATATCCAATGAACCTTCTGTCCGACCTCTAACACCTGTGCGTGAAACTGCCTTTATATATCACCTGTCTCTCTCAAGTATGATTGTGTCTCACTGAATCTGACCTTCACGGTATTATTTTGGTGCGGTGATATACTAATTTGCTTATATCCTGTTCGCATCGGATACGTAGGATATCTTAGATCACCATTTTTGGAATGGCACGCTCTCAGATTTGAAGACCAGTTGCATTCGAAACCTTAAACCCTGTTCGCACTATAAATATAAAATATCTTAGATTCAATATCAACTTCTAGTTCATTGGCAGATAAAAATTGTTTATTATTAGTATAAACTTCGCGACTTAATATGCCCTAAAGATCTTCCATAACGTTTAAGTCTGGACTACGACTTGGCCATAACAAAAGATGATTTTTTTTTTATACAAACCATTGCTGGGTCGATTTAGAAACATGGCAAGAAGCACTGTCCTGCTGAAATGTCCAGTTAGCACCATAAAGCTTCAAACGGCATCAAATGAGATATAATATAGTCTGAAATTGTGCATAATTCATACGTCCCGAAAACGGGTTAAATCACATAATCCATCATGACTGAAACTCGTATACACCATCTATCTCAAATTAGAAAATCTCGGTAGAACGCTCAAATGAAATTCACAATGAGATTTGATAGAACATTATCAAGTAGACATTCAATCAGGATTAAAGGTTAATACCGTTTGAGCGGACAACTGAGGTTTTTGTATAGCTCAGGTTCGAAGTACAGTCGGCTCTCGTTAATTCGAACTCGTCGGGACCACAAGAAATTTTTGAATTATCCAGAGTTCGAATTATGGAAAGTATGAGACGAAACCTGTTTAAAGGAGTACTGTTACAAAATAATTTATGTTATAGTATTTTTTAAATTTATGTTGGCTGTTATCATTAGAATGTAACTTAATATTAAATTAAAAGATATAAATACGCAAACTAATGATGTGATTAGGAAATCGCACAATGGAATAAGGGGTGAAGGTGTCATTAATGAAGACATGGCGCACTGAGAAAGCAACTATCAAATGCATGTAATTTGCTTGATTTTGCTTAATTAAATTTATTTGCATTATTATTTGTACTAGTTCAGATCAATTCTAACAAAAACGGAAGAAAGAAAGTTATTTCAAGGATCTCAAATCCGTGAGAAAGTAAGGAAAAATGAAAAATCTGAGTTCGCGTTAGTTCGAATTATAGGAGTTCAAGAGAAAGTGAGTTCGAATAAATGAAAATATTTAACGTTATTTTGCTATTGAAAATTTCGGAACTTCATGTTAGTTCAAATTAAGCGAAGATTCGATTTATCCGATTTTGAACTAACGAGAGTCAACTGTTGCTGGTGAATACGAGTGTTAAAGCTCCCCAATCTATTACTCATCTTCCTCTTATTTGTCGACTGAAGCATTGTTTCGGTTCCTTCCTCAAATCATACCAATAGTGTTTATAACTATCCGGACCGTTAAGATTAATTTTTTTCATCTGAAAATATCATTTGTTTAAATTTTTTGTCCCATGGCATCACAGTTTTAGCCCATTTCAGTCTTTCATCTTTATGATGTTTCATTAACATCAGTTTTTTTGCAAAAATTTCATACATTTGCATTATTTTTTTATTTCATATTCTTTCCAAACTGTTACGTGTGAGGTTCTTTTGCTGAAACGGCTAAAATTTTCCCGAGTTGAAAGACTTTTTTAAATCGAAATATGGGTCGATCATCCGGTGCTAACAAAATCCTTTATCTTCCAGATCGTTTAATTTTATTTGAATCCTTTTTTCTAATTATTTTATTGTATATGGCAGTTTTAGAACACTTCATTAAGCGAGCCATTTCTCTTTATGATTTACCAGCACCCTTATAAAACCAATTTTTTCTTACTTCGGTTGCAGACCATCGTTTACCTCTCGGCATCTTCAAATCTATTGTAAATAACACTACCTTAACCTGCATTATTGCTTCCGCAAAATACTTTCACGATATAAAAACTCATACGTTTAGTAATGATTCTGAACCGAACTTGTAAATCAAATTGTATCAAAATGTCGGTGAATACATAAGGAATACGGGTAATATAGAGTGTTCCAAAAATAACGACTGATTTCTATGAAAATATTAATCTATTGATTTCTTTCACAGGCGGTTGAAGAAATATTCTTATAAGAAACAATATCCATCATATTCTTGAAAGTGCGTCATAAAACATATGAAGATGTGCGACAACAGTACCATCGAAAATACGGAAAACAGCCACAAACAAATGTGGCGAATCGGGCTACTTGTGAACAAATTCAGACGAACCGGTATCTCAGATGTGGATGGTCATCCAGGATGTTTTTCATTATCCATGCATGCTACCGTTTCGTATGAATTTATTCACAAGTAGCTCGAGGCGCAATGTTTATTGGTGGCTATTTTCCGTATTTCAATGGTACAGGTAATGACCTCTTTATATCTTTTATCACCCAGTTTCTAGGAAACGAAAGGCTATTCTTTCTTCTAAAGAAAGGATTTCTTCAAATACCTGTGAAAGAAACCAATTGATTAGTGTTTTCATAAAGATGGATATGTGAGTTTTTTTTATCGTTACTTTTAAAACTCCCTGTACTATTTTAAATATTCGATGTTACAGTGAAAGGTGCTTATCTCTACTCATTTGATACACCAAGATAAGAAGTAGATGAAAACAAATTTTTTTGCTAGAACAAGCGAACAAAGTCCAGCAAAACTACTCTCCTCACTCTAGGCACAGTTTACATTGTTGGCTACTAGAATGCGGTCGCATTCACTATCCCAAACTGCCGTTGGTTTTTATACTAAGCGGGATGGCGGCATAACCCCGGGTCGGGTGGTACCATTCCCTCGATCTCCCCTATGAGTTTTTAGCTCACAGGCTATCACAGCCTGAGAGCTTATGTGCCCGTCCGTTCTGTATGCACGTTCGTATGTTCGTTCGTGCGTAACGCGATAGCTCATGATAAAAATATCCGATCCGCTTGAAACTTTGTATGTAGGTATAGCCTGACAAGGCGCTTCCCTGATTAGTTTTTGGAGTTCATTCGATATGTATAAGAGGGGGAACGGGGGGCTCATGCCCCTCCCCTTAGTTGATATAAATGGGATTTTCATGCAGAATTAAGTTTTCGTTCAAAATTTAGATTAGGATCATTCTGATGAGGCGATTCCGTGACTGTTATTAGGTGTTCATTGAATAAGTATTAATAGGGGGAACAGGGGTTCTAATGCCCCCTCCCTTAATTTATATAAATGGGTTTTTCAAGCAGAATTTTCAGATTTCGTTCAAATCTCTGAATAGTTTTGGAAGTTTAATGGTTAAGTATAAAAGAGGGGGATAACTCCTTTTAAATTATATAAATGCTAAATGGGTTTTTATTAAGAATTATCTCATTTGCTCTGAATTTTGGATATAGATTTTTTATATGATAAAGCATGTCTTTGATAGTATAGGAGGCTCAATGATTAAGTATAACAGAAGAGGAAAGGGGAGAGCTGTTTCCCCTTCTTAATTTTTTTCGAACAGAATTAACCCTTGAAAATATAAGGCTTTAATGTACAATTAGTATTTGTAGCCTGTGAGCTCAATGCCACCAGTTTAACTGGGCAGTATTCTTTTTCATTGCACATGTATTAGAAAGAACAGGTTACAGGATTTTTTTAAAACAATTTATTATTTTTTGTCATTAATTTTTTTTTTTTTTTTTTTTCATGTCCCAGCGTAGCGGTGACATTACAGTTGCTGAATCAATATTATGACGTAAAAAAAAATATTGAGAAACGGCAAGAAATTTCGCACGTTAAATAAAAATGATTAGAGATGCCATTTAGCCAAGAAGTTGAACTTTGTTAAAACGAAAACTAAAGCACTGAATTATTTACTCACCAGCTAACACGCCCGGCATTATCCGAACGTATGATAATAAATTTAAATGTATTAAAAAACCTTTTTTTATTGTTTCTAAAGTTTTATTACTTACCCATCATACGTAGTATAGGGTAAGTCTTGCAATCGTTTTGAAAATCGAAATTTTTTTTGACGGATTTACACGTTTTAGATAGTGGAGATTCCGAAAAACATGTTTTTAGAAAAAAAAATTTGCCGTCCGTCTGTCTGTCTGTCTGTAAACGCTCTATCTCCCGAACAAATTGAGATAGAGACTTGAAATTTTGTATGTAGTTAGTATGTAAGAATGAAACGAACCCTATTTAATATCAGCAACCTCGATTATCCGGAACTATTTTTTTCGGACTCTCGAAAAATTCGTTCCGATGAAAGGTATATAAAAATTTTCGAGTTTTTTTGTTCTAAAGACTGGACGTAAAAGGCAATAAAATAACACACATTTTGCATATAAAACGAAGTCGATCGGATTTTTAGTTGCCAAGATATTTATAATCTTGTTTTCCACATTCTTCGATTTTTCATGACCCTGTATTTCATTCAAATTTCAATTCAGAAGTATATTTTAATTGGAAATGAGACGCTTAATCCGACGCAGTTAATTGTTAGTTAATAGAATTATTAGTTTTGGAGTTATAAGGATGTTTCTTTTACGCAGTTCGGTACTACTTGAGTAGTTTGGCGTTTTATATAATTTGTCGAAATTGGTACATCAGCAGTTCTTTAATATAGCATTACAATATTTAAATTTTGTTTATGAATTGCAATGCATTGTATAAATAGTTTCACATATTTTATTTTCATATACATATCCATGATGGGTAAGTATTACGGTGGCCCCCAACGACTAGTTTTACTTCGTTTTAGCAATTAATTTTTTTTAATTAAATTGTATGTTTAAAAATATCATGGTTATGCAAGTTTCTTCCCCAAAGCTGTAACTTTTAAAGGAAAAGGGGTCGGCGGGGTATTGTTTCAGACAGAGGAATAAAACCGAGCTTCTTTTATATTAATGTGATCGGTAAAACCAAATTATATTTCTTTTCAAAAGGAACTTTAAAAGCAACTAAGCCTATTTTGTGTAAAAACTATGCCATTAAAAATATAATTTCAAAAGCATATTAATTTTATACAATAATTTTTGCTATATTTATCGCTGAAGTCTACATAGTCCCAGCTTCCTATTAACCAATAAACCAATAAAAGAAATCGTTAGTCATAATGTTAATTACAATTTTATTAAAAATTGATGTCTGAAAATAGTCGAAACGGTGTCTTTTTAGGTGCGTTCGTAATTATATAATACGTAGCACCTATAGTGGTCGTTCAGTCTGTCCGTCTGTCCGTCCGTCTGTCCGTCTGTCTGTCCGCATATAACAACGCAAAAACTACCCAACCGAATCGTTTGAAATTTAAAATACGTAATTATTACATAATTTTGTCGAGTCATTTCAAATTTTATGAAACTCGGATGCATAGATCAATTACAGGGTCAATCAAAAGTATTCCATTACATTACGGTCAATGGAGAAAAAAGTTTCAAATGCATTTTAATCGTTTGAAATTTTAAATACGCAATTATTACATAACTAGAAGATAGCCCGTCAAAATGACGTGTTTACATTTTTAAAGGATGATAAAAAATAACAACTGTGGTTAATCATAGCCACTTTAGGCTGAAACAATTTTGATAAATACAGCGATTAAACTTGGAAAAGGAAAAATCTAACAAAAAAAAAAAAAAAAAAAAAGAAAAAGAAAAAAAAAGAAAGAAAGAAAATTTCAACAGAAATCTGCATTTAAAACTTTAAAACTATAGCAAAACTATCTGGTAGATGGGGGTGGGGATTATAATGGAATTTAAAACGCACCCGCGGTTTTCTTAAATAAAAAGTTTTAATTAAATAGTGCTTTTGAAATCGTGAAAAGATCTCAGAGCAAAGTAAAATGTAGTGACGTCATTTACAGCTCCCACTGTAAATTTGACCATTGAGAACGCTCCATTGCGACTATGGAATGGTTTCATTGGTCAGAAAATAGATTGCCCTTAAAATCGGATGTAACTTTTCACAATGTTTTTGATAGATTTGAAATTCGCAAGAATCATTCGCGGCTGTAAAGAAAAAAATTAAAGCAACCCGAATATAAAAATTTTAACAATATTGCATTTAAAACGCACCTTCGCTTTCCTTTAATAAAAAGTTTTAATTAAATATACACTGTAAAAAATTTGACTCATTTGCTACAGCGTCACTCCACCGCTTTTATAGAAAACGGTTACTTTACTGTGTTATGGAGCATTTTCATTGGTCATAAAAGAGATATTCTATAAAAGCTGTGGAGTGCCGCTGCAGCAAATGGATCAAATTTTTAACAGTGTACTTTTTGAAATCGTGGAAAGATTTCAAAGTGAAGTAAAATGTAGTGACGTCATTTACAGCTACCACTGTAAATCTGACCAATGAGAACGCTCCATTACGACTATGAAACGTTTTCATTGGTGAATGAGTTTCTTTTTCTCGTGGATAGGTTGACCCCGGAATTGGTATACACGGAGGGTTTTTATATATATAATTCTGTCGAGTTATTTCAAATTTTTTGATAATCGTGTGCATAGATCAATTACAGGGGCAATCAAAAGTATTCAATTACATTATGGTCAATGGGGAAAAAGTTTCTAATATATTCCATACGTTTGAAATTTAAAATACATAATTATTACATAATTTTTTCGAGTTATTTCAAATTTTATGAAAATCGGATGCATAGATCAATTACAGGGACAATCAAAAGTATTCCATTACATTACGGTCAATGGTGAAAAATGTTTCAAATGCATTTTAATCGTGTTACACTCATGCGAACTTAATAAAATTTATATGCAACTATAAAGTACATATTATAATATACATCTTACATAATTTGTGGTGCAAAGAACATTTGTTATTGATTTACAAGGCCACACAAAAGTATTCCATTACATAATGGTATAGGGAGATCATTGTTTGATGAGCGTTTTAATTGTAATTCACTATTTACAATTTTATGAGATTGATACATGAAAGTAATATTTTTAAAACTTCGTTATCGTACGGACGCACCTAATTTGCTACGCTTCACGTGCAATTTCCAATTTGTTTAATTCGTTACCAAATCTATTCAACATATATATATTTTTTTTTTTTATAATTTTTTTTTTAAGTTTAACTTTTATTTTTAACCATTGAAAAATGGTTGTTGTTATCGGTAAAGGATTGACAAAATGACGTGGTCACTTTTGAATTTAAATTAAATTCTGTACTTTTAGAAGAATTTTTATTTGAATTTAAATTAAATTCTTTACTTTTAGAAGAATTTCTATTTAAATAGGAAATTAAAATTTTAAAATCATTGTAATAAAGGAGAAAACTAACAAATTTAAAAATGGGTAGACGGAAATTAACAGATACGGAAAAAGCCGAAGCCAAAGAAATGAATGATTGTGAATGTCGCATTCAATGACATTAAACACAATACGCGTACTTAAACAATCATAAAGTGATTTTTATTTCGACTTTTTATTAATGTTCTACTAATTTATTTGTTCTTTTGTTATTTAAAATAAAAATTTAGTCAACATGTATAAGTTGCTTATTAGTTTGGCGATTCGTATCATTTAGCGAAATTGGTCGACGGGATAACTAAGTAGTACTATATTTGGTTTGGCGCAAAAACGTCTTTCAATGCAGAAAACGAGAAAATCGAAAGATTATCGAGCCGCTGAAAACCAATTACGTGTTGAAAGGCGATCACAAAAAATGAAGCAATTTAATGCCGAACCGATTAATTGTAAAACATCATGTCTCGAGGGCGACCAATCCACTAGCCATTTCGCTTTTCAACCGGTCGGTTCTAACCAGGAAAATTTGAGTGCCAATAGTGATTCTAACAAGCCGAAAAATGTTATAGCTATTACTCTTGATTTTCCCCCACCTAAAAAGAAAACTAAAAAGCAATCGGTTTGGGAAAAACTGGAAAAAAACTTTTTTGATTCAATGTCTGATGGACCCATTCACAGATGCATGTGCTGCGATCGATTTTGGTTTAAAATCTCCATCACCAAAATTCTGCTCTGTAAAATCAAACAGTATATGCCACCAAAGTCTTATAAGTATAACAGTATATGCCAAAACTGTATTTTAATAATGATTACTTTTGCACCAACAATGTTACATAGTTTGAAATGCTTCTTTCGTCGCCAACTTTTATGCTTGGCGACAATGTAGTGATGTAACTTAAACGAACCGTACCTTCAATTTGCAGCATGTATAAAGTCATATAGTAGTGGCACGGATAATACACAATAAAACAACTGGTATTTAGCTTAAAATGATAGATGAATGTTTCGAGTGAAACATTTTTCAAATGGTTGGTGTAATTTCTTAAATTACAATTTATTTATTTATTTATTTATTTTGTGTGTGTTTATGTGTGTGTTTTCGGGGCTATTTCTTTATCTAAAAACTGTTCAAAATATTTGATATGCATCACAAATTTCTCCTAATAATTAAAAATATTTTAAATGAATCAAATATATTATAGTTTCTATTTAAAATGTTTTAGTCAGGGTTGAAGAAATTACCGCATTTCGAAATAAATGAGATGTAATAAGCTGAACTTGTTTTTTTGATGACATATTTGAAAATGTCAAAGCATAAGAACTAATATAAGTAGGATTTAAATATGCACTATTTTTTTGTACTTCTTGCTTTTAAGTATATTTTTTCCCATTTACGTTTATTTCAACTCAAATTTAAATAAAACAGATTACCAATAGCGCCCACACTTAAGATACAAATATGGAAGAAAATATATGCAAATTCGATAAGCCTAAAATGGCACAATGTATTAACTTGCTTATGATAATAATGAATAATGTCATCATTTAAAAGTTTGAACATTAAAGATTATTTAGCTTTAAAAAAATGCAAGTAATTTATTAATTAATTCAAAAAGCCCTTCTTAAGAGATTTGAAATTTTATAAAATGTCGAACTAAATCTAGAGTGTCCAAAAATGGACTGAATGGTTTTAACACTATCCAAAAAAGGTGAAAAGTGTTTATGAATTCGGTTTGTCTGTCTGTCCGTCCGCACTCTAACTCTCATAAATATACTCCGAATTTCTTGTAATTGGTAACCCTTTAGAATCTCCTAGGCGTGTTTGGAGTGCATTGTATAATATACAATACATATACAATCAGTGTTCTGTCTGACATTTTACCAACATTAGTAATTTGGGCAATTAAAAATAAAAAACATTCGCAAAATAAAAAATGTATAAGCAAAAAATAAATAAATAAATAAATAAATAAAATAAAATAAATATAGTTTAAAAAAACCAAAAAACACGCTTTTTAAATATATCAAACTAAAAAGTGAAAAATAATTCGCACTATAAGCTGAAAACGAAAATAGATGAAAAATACTATTTTACTATAAAATCATTGTTATTATAGATATCAATTAATAAGCAATAAATAAAATTATCGTGGAAAAAAAGCATGGGGTGCTCAATCTACCATGCTCCATCTGTCATTTCTCAAGAAGCACCCCACGCTTTTTTTCCACGATAATTTTATTTATTGCTTATTAATTGATATCTATAATAACAATGATTTTATAGTAAAATAGTATTTTTCATCTATTTTCGTTTTCAGCTTATAGTGCGAATTATTTTTCACTTTTTAGTTTGATATACTTAAAAAGCGTGTTTTTTGGTTTTTTTAAACTATATTTATTTTTTACTTTTTAGTTTGATTACTTTAAAAGCGTGGTTTTTAGTTTTTTTAAACTATATTTATTTCGTCTATTTTTGTTTTTAGCTTAAAGTACGAATTATTTTTCACTTTTTAGTTTGATATACTTAGAAAGAGTGTTTTTTAGTTTTTTTAAACTATATTTATTTTAAAATTTACAACGAAAGGACATCGATCCAAATCACTTTTTTTGGTCGACTCTGGTTAATTTAACCATGCATCTCGAATCCTATTAAGAATGTATAAAAAAAATTCTTCACATTATGAAAGACAACGTTTTTTGCCAGAAATAGCCAAATTTGGAGACATTCTTTCATTTGGCGCCAAATACGTATTGTGGCTTTCGTAATCTTAGTAGTCAATTTTTCGGCCAAATGTCGCCAATATTTTGTGAAATATTGCCAACTTATTGGTTGCTGCCATTTTCTCATGACCCTGACCCGTATTAAACAAAATGACCCACTAATCAAATTTGATCAAACATGTGACTTAGCTCAAAGGTCTCCAGGTAATCAAAAACAGTAGAATATAAAGTTGAATCAAAATCGTTTAACCCGTTTCTTAGATAAAATTATCTTGACAGCATTCATCAATAAAGCGAAATGGCCCACTAATATAATTTTGTTTAACTTGCGACTCTGCCCAATAGTCTTCTCGTGACAAAAGACGTTTCGTTACAAAATTTAGGTAAAATTGATTGAATCGTTGTTATATATAATTAGAATAACCCTAACCCATTATGACCCAAAATGACCCATTAATCGAATTTTCGCGAGCATGTGTCCTGGTCCAATGTTTTTTTCTTACCCGAGAATATCATAATACAAAATATAGTCAAAATGGTGAGAGACATTTTCTACATAAAATTAGCATGACCCATCAATGACCCACAAATGACCCTTATAATCAAAATCTCTCGAACATGTGATTTAGCCCATTACTTTTCTCGTGTCTAAAAATTGTTACATACAAAATTTCGTTAAAAACGATCCAGCCGTTCTTTAAATATAAATAGCATGACCCAGACCCTTTATGACTCATTAATCGAAATTTCTCGAAAGTGTGACCTAGCCCAATAATTTTCTTGTGCCAAAAAAATGTTATATACAAAATTTCGTTAAAATCGATCCACCTGTTCTTTAGATGTAGCTTGACATGATCCATTATGGCCCATCATGATCCACAAATGATCATTATAGTCGAAATCTCTCAAACATGTGATTTAGCGAATTAGTTTCCTCGTGTCAAAAAACTGTTCATACAAAATTTCGTTATAATCGATCACACTGTTCTTTAAATATAAATAGCTTGACCCAGACCCTTAATGACCCAATATGACCCATTAAAATTTTTTCTTGAACATGTAACCTAGCCCAATATTTTTCTTGTGCCCGAAAAACCATAGAATGCAATTTTTAGTCAAAACTGCGTGAGAAAATCTTTAGATAAAAATAGCATGACCCACAATGACCCCCAAAATGACCCACTAACCGAATTTTCTTGAACATGTTACCTAACCCAATGGTCTTCTTGTAATCCAAAACGATAAAATATAAAATTTGGTCAAAATCGTTAGAGCCGTTTTTTAGATAAAAATGGCTTGACCCATAATGAACGAAAAATGACCCACTAATCGAAATTTTTCGAACATGTGACCCAGCCCGATAGTTTTCTCGTGCCAAAAAACTGTTACATACAAAATTTCGTTATAATCGATCACGCCGTTCTTTAAATAAAAATAGCTTGACCCAGACCCTTAATGACCCAATATGACCCATTAAAATTTTTTTCTCGAACATGTAACCTAGCCCAATATTTTTCTCGTGCCCGAAAACCATAGAATGCAATTTTTAGTCAAAACTGCGTGAGAAAATCTTTAGATAAAAATAGCGTGACCCACAATGACCCCAAAAATGACCCACTAACCGAATTTTCTTGAACATGTTACCTAACCCAATGGTCTTCTTGTAATTCAAAACGATAAAATATAAAATTTGGTCAAAATTGTTCGAGCCGTTTTTTAGATAAAAATGGCTTGACCCATAATGAACCAAAAATGACCCACTAATCGAAATTTTTCGAACATGTGACCCAGCCCGATAGTTTTCTCGTGCTAAAAAACTGTTACATACAAAATTTCGTTATAATCGATCACGCCGTTCTTTAAATATAAATAGCTTGGCCCAGACTCTTAATGACCCAATATGACCCATTAAAATTTTTTCTCGAACATGTAACCTAGTCCAATGATTTTCTCGTGCCCGGAAACCATAGAATGCAATTTTTAGTCAAAATTGCTTGAGAAAATCTTTAGATAATAAGGAAAATCTTTAGATAATAAGGAGAGTTACAAACCCACAAACTCACATACAGGTGAAAGTAATAAAAGCGTGTTAAAATATATATATATACTAGGGGGGGCCCGCCCCCCTGCTCGCTATGCTCGCCAACCCCCCGCGTAATCGCTTCGCGATTCCAAATTATTGACTACCCCTGCTTGCTGCGCTCGCCAACACCCCATGGTATGAATAAGCAGTTGCAGACCTTTCAAATGATGTGTCACACGACTGGTGTTGTAAAGAAATTAAAAATGTGCCCAGCTGGGGGGGGGGGCAGAGTGGGGGTGACACACAAGACATCCATAAAATCCATAAACAGTTGCACACCTTTCAAATGATGTGTCACACAATTGGTGTTGTAAAGAAATTACAAAATGCGCCCCCTCTGAGGGCAGAAGGGGGGTTACACACAAGATATCCATAATATGAATAAGCAGTTGTAGACTTCTCAAATGATGTGTCACACAATTGGTGTTGTAAAGAAATTAAAAATGTGCCCCCCTGGGGGGCAGAGTGGTGGATGACACACAACACATCCATAATATGAATAAGCAGTTGCAGACCTTTCAAATGATGTGTCACACAACTGGTGTTGTAAAGAAATTAAAAATGTGACCCCCCCCCTGAGGAGAGCAGAGTGTGGGGGTGACACACAAGACATCCATAATATGAATAAGCAGTTGCAGACCTTTCAAATCTTGTGTAACACGACTGGTGTTGTAAAGAAATTAAAAATGTGTCCCCCCTGGGGAGCAGGATGGGGGATAATACACAAGACATCCATTATATGAATAAGCAGTTGCAAAACCTCTCAAATGATGTATCAAACGACTGGTGTTGTAAAGAAATTAAAAATTTGGCGAAATATTACAGTTATCGCCAAGTTGGCGTCACTTTTGACAACTAATTTTGGTCGCCAAATTTGGCGATATATCGCCAAGTTGGCGACAAACTTGGCGATTGTTGGCGATGGTAACCTTTCCTCTCTTTATGGTAACCCATACGGCGATGCATAGACGGAGCCCTTTCCTGATTGGTCTATTCGACTCATGGAAGGAGTGGACAACCCGGATTCGTTAGTTCCGGAAATCTTCCACATCAGCATCATTCCAGGAGTCATTCCTTTTAAGGCTAGTTTTTTTTTACTATAGAAGGATATATCTTTAAATCTTTAATAATGTACTTCCCTTTTTTCAATACGTTCTAAAATAACCTAAGTTTTTATAATTGCGACAACGATTATTAATCTATTTTCAACTATCTGCTACAAACATATTAAAAATATATTAAAAACGTATACATGTATACATGCATGTAATAATAAAAATTTTTCGTCATTTTCTCGTTTCGATTTCATTCTAAATTCTTATAAGAATATACTTTCATTATTATTTTTCGTAATCTACTAATATTTAATTATCGGCTAAAGTTCCTTTTTTTTCTCTTTAATGCAGCATAATATATTATTTATTTTCCTAAAAAGAACTAAACTGTATTACTTAAATGTCAATGTCTTATTTCGAAATATTAAAATCATTCTATTAATCCATTTTCCCTTTTTAGAATAAAAAACATTTATCAAAAGTTTTAATTTTGTTTTATTTATTTTTATTAAATTATCGTCTGCCAGCAAGTCCAAATCAGTCCGCACTTTGGGCTGTTCACCCCTGTGTAGGTTTGCATATTACGCCGGTGGATAAAGAGTACCAGCACCAAGTTCCGCCTATAATCGAATGGAAGTGCTAGAAATGTTATACACTACCTTCGAATGAACCTTATTGGGCTTTAGTTACGTGCGTCATCCGGGAGGCGGGGCCAGTTTCTCTGAGAATTTTCGGAGCGTCAGTTTTCGCTGAAAGAAGCTTCAGAACTAACTGACCTCCAAATCGTTAAGAGCCCACAATAGTCACAGGAAAAGTACACAAAAAGACCCGGATGACCATGTAAAGTCTATGGGAGCGTTCTTTTCTAATATCTCGTTCAAATTTTAATATTTTGACATGATTTTTTTTGCATAAAATAGTTCAGGACGATCCACAACCGGGCTAGTTTTTACTTTTTCGATTTTGGTTTTAGATTTTTTTTAAAAAATTACTTTAATTTTCAAAACCGGTTTAAACCGGTTCTGAAACTGAAACTATCATATTATAAAAAATATATAACCAAAATCGAAAAAGTAAAAACTATCCCGGTTGTGGATCGTCCTGAACTATTTTATGCAAAAAAAATCATGTCAAAATATTAAAATTTGAATGAGATATTAGAAAAGAACGCTCCCATAGACTTTACATGGTCATCCGGGTCTTTTTGCGTACTTTTTCTGTGACTATTGTGGGCTCTTAAGCACGTACACTGCCTCTCCTATTAATTTGAAATCGTTTTTGCCGTAGTAGTGGTATTTTTCCGGAAATGGATTTGCACCGACCTCTTTTTTTTTGTTCATTTGTTATTTTCGGTGACATTGACTTGGAGAGTCGGGAAGTCTAGTTGTGATAATGGAGTTTAGTATCTGAATAGTAAGATAAAGAACATTTTTCTATTTTGTTCTCGGGCGATGTTTTGGTTTTCCCCTTTTTCATGAATGGTGGAGATTGAATGTGGAGTAGCAGTGAAACTGAACAATAATAAAATGTGATCTTCACTGATTTTCGTATGATTTTAATTATTTGAAGTAACAACACCTTTCATCGAGTTCCATCTGCCAACTTACTTCGGTCGCGAATCTATTGGATGGGATGTGAGTGATGATGACAGATCGACCATCGACATTGTTCGCGCCATCATTTTCGCTTCGTTGGATCGTTGTGTTTTTGCGGGAACACCCCCTAAAATATCATCACATGCATATGTATGAAAAAGAAAAAAAAGAAAAAGAAAAAATTGAGTACTAGCAATTTGGCGAATCTAATTACTTGCTTGTCGCCAAATCAAGAATTTAGTCGCAATTTGGCGTAATGGCGAGCAACAGCAAGAACCTTTTATACAATGCATATGAAAAATTGAAAATTATATTTACTGTTTTGTTATTAATTAAGTATATTATTTATAACAGTTTATTTATTGTTTCCTTTTTTATTAAATTCATGTTTATTTACTGTTATTTTTTTATTTTAGTTCTTTAAATTATTTTTATTACATACAACAGCAATAACTTTTTATATCAAACAATCATTAATTTTTTTAATTTTCTTTTCTAAAATGCTAGAAACAAAACATTTGAATTTTCAGAAACACGCTATGATGTATTTAGTATAGGAGAAAAGGATTTCTATCAACATATACGAAGGCACTCGACTTACAAAAAGTATTTTTTATTAATGGAAAATTTTAAATAAGAACCAAAAATATAAGCTTGGAAATTTAATATCACACCATTTTTTAGCTACAACTTTAACCTTTTTCTTATTTTTAGCTTGGCTCTTTTTTTACTTTTGAAAAGTTGTTTTTTAGTGAATAAATAATGTACACATGTTTTATTTCCATATTTTGTCTATCATATCCATGATCGGTAAATATAACGGTGGCCCACAACGGCTAGTTTTTTCTTATTTCGAATATGTTAATAAGATGGAATGAAGTTGGTCAATACGTTTTCAATTTATTTTTCTCAGTATAAAGGATGTTATTATTTACAGATACAGAAGATGACTAAAGAAAAAGATAACTTATGTAAATCAGTGTAAGCTGTTATCAAAAGATAGCACTGAAATAAATACAAGAACTGCAAAATTGCTAATAACAAATATATATATATATATATGTTTGAATTATTTATATATGTTCTATGCTTAACATTAAAAGAAAACATAGCAAAAGTACAGTTCACTTAATTGTGGTAATAACACAAACAAAAAAAGTCTGAATAAACATCGGAATATAATATTCTTTCTTTCTAACAACGCTGAAATATGCAAAAAATTATATCGCAATTAAAAATTGAATCTGTTTTTTATATTTCACGAGCTATAGACGATCTTAAAACTCGTATTTATGTAAGATTTGAGTTTTTATATTAATGCGCAGTTTTTAACTACAATAAGTAGTTTTTTAACATTAAGAAAAAACCTTACTTTACAGCTACAAAATGTTTCCTAAAATAGTTAAAACAATTTTTCATTTTCGAAGCGAAGATTTTCTTTAAGCAATTTATCAAAATGAAAAGGAAATAGGAGAAAACGTAAAAAACTGTTGTTTGTGCATTCGGGGATTTCTTTCTCTCCTTAAATTGATATAATGTCTTTGGACGCAGAAAATTACATGCATTTATTTCTGATGATTTTCTTTTGTGTCCTAGTACCTCAATAAATAAAATTCTGCTAAGTGAAAAAAATCTCTAATATTGTTGCTATGGAAGAACTAGCATTTAGTTAAATAATTTAATTTAATATTTATTATGATTATTATCTCCATAAACCTTTGACGGATTTTTTAAATATATAACATATATTTTACTATTAGCTATGTTTATTAATTCCATTTATTTAAATTTTTACCAATTTGTTCATCGTATGTATATTGTTTACCGTATCTTTTCGCAGTAAACTTTATTTTGTATTACATATACATGTATTTAAATTTATATCTATTTATGTTCATTATAAACAAGGAAATGGAAGCACAAATAATCTCTTCATTGATTTCTCGGTTGAAATTCTAAAATTAGTTAAAACTCGATTCGCATAGTAAAATGCAATTGGTCTGTGAACTCATATCGTGATGGAAAACATCTCAAAACCCGATTTTAGCAGATGACTTTTAGGTTTACCATTGTGTTTTCTTGCTCCCAGTTTATGCTTTTGGGCGCAAACAAAATTAAAAAAAACTTATTTAATTTAAATTTATTAAAAAAAAATTCAAGAAACAAAATTTAAACCTAATAGTTAACCACTAAAATGCAGATTTTTAGGTGATTTCTACCAGGACATGACTTGGCACGATTTCGTTTTAATATGCGAATTGAGTTTTCGCTATTTTTGGAGTTTCCGTCATGAACTTGATTGTCTTTGTTGCAATTTTTCAGTTTGTTATTCTTATCGAGTTGTTCGCTTCAATCTTCAAAAATAATTCATACTAACGAATTTTTTAATTTACAGGGAGAATATTTACAGCAAAAATATTTAAATAAAGTACTTAAAACTTAATTCTTACTTAATTCTTAAAACTTAACTTAGCTGTGGAATATGTTATGATAAAATTGTCTGTTTTTGTTTAAAAATATGTAATTATACAAGGAAATCAAAATTTACTTGTAAACTTACGTGACACCGAAACGGAAGGTACACACACAGGTTGTGAAGTATTATGTCTTACAAGTAAAAAGTTAAGGGTATTTTTTGTGTTTTACTTACTTTTACTACGTTTATCAAATCATATCTAATTAGTTAATAGTGCGTTGATTATTAGTAATGGGGCCAACATACTGTATCCGACCGATCCAAGAATTATTCCGGATTTCAGCTATTTGGCCTAGAAATTATAAGACTTTTTATTTTTAGAGTCCATTACGATTATATTCAATTTTAAGGCTGTTCTAAAATCCAAAGAATCAACCCTGTTATACATATTTTAAATCTCTTTTGTTCGGAAACGCATGACATTGGCAGAAATCGTTATTCAGAAACTGTGTAATAGAAGGATGTTTTTCATTTTCTGATGAAAGCAAAAATTCCTACAGAAATACCCACAAAGTGATAATTTTGAACAGAATTTCGAGGTGAAATGATTTTAACCGCCAACGAAGGGAGAAAAATCGATTGCCTCAGGATCAAAAATTGCTTATAATTCGAAAAATAAATTTATTTATCAAAACTCATTTCGATTCCAAATTGCTTCAAGAGATAATTTTGCGCCTTTACTTTTAAAAACCAGTTAACAAATGTGTCAGAAAGTTCCGCGTTTGTTCAACAGTGAATTTGAGAACAGTCTTAAATAGCCGGAAACAGCCTTCATCGTGATCATAATAAACTCATTCTTACTTACGTAGTATATAGTAAATTTTGTAATCGTTTTGAAAATAATAAAAAAAAAAATTTGACGGATTTACACGTTTTAGATACTGCAGATTCCGAAAACCATGCTTCTCGAAAAAAAAAAAGAAAATTTGCCGTTCGTCTGTCTGTCTGTAAACGCTCTATCTGCCGAATGAATTGAGATAGAGATTTGAAATTTAGCATGTACTTTGTATAAGATAATGGAAAGAAACCTATTGAATATCAGTAACCTCGATTATCAGGAACTATTTTTTTTCGGACTCTCAAAATATTCGTTCTGATAAAAGCTTTATAAAAATTTTCGAATCTTTTTATTTTTAGGAGTGAGTGTAAAAGACAATAAAATAATATAAATTTTGCATAAAGAACGAAATCAATCGGATAATTAGATGCCAAGAATTTGTAATCCTATTTTCCACGCTCTTTGATATTAATGACTCTGTATTTAATTCAAATTTCAATTCAATGATATACTTTAATTGGATATAAGACTCTTAATCCGACTCAGTAAACTTTTAGTTAACATGATTATTATTTTTGGAGTGATAAGAATGCTTATTTTACGCAATTCGGTACTACTTGAGTAGTTTGACGTTTTATATAATTTGTGAAAGTTAGTTCATCAACAATTCATTAATAGTGCATTACTATGTATATTTAAAATATTTAAATATATGTTTAAATTTCATTTTGGAATTGCGATACTATTTATAAATAGTTCGAACGTGTTTTATTTTCATATTTTATATTATGCATATCCATGAGGGATAGGTATTACGGTGGCTCCCCCACAACGATTAGTATGTTGCTTTGATACTATATCTCTAATTTTTCCGCTAAATTGTTATATTAGAAGCAACCAAGTTTTACTGTTGTTATAACATAAAACTTGCTTTTCAGAAGTGAAACATCTGACAAAATTGGATGACACTTTGTTGCAGAAAATGGTAATTTAAAGCTAAATCTTATCGGTAAAAATATATACTTGGCTAACCTTTCCCATTAGAAAAAAAATTACTTGAATCAGGAAAAATTATTTAATTAAATGTGTCTTTCTTCTACGTGGTACTGCATTCACTGAATAAAATTTCTAGTTCAAAGCGTGTTTACTTAAACAAAGCAAACGATTTACAATTATTTAAATGCAGGATGTTACAGCACAGCGGTTTTAAAGTTTCACGAGTGATAGAGTACACCTAGGTAATGGAACATAACACAGCAATGGATGGTCGAAAAAGTTTCTTTTGCGGTAGTGGCGACACGAAACACAAGGAATGAAGCACACGGACAGTGTTAGAGAACATGTTCTTAGTACAGCAAAAATTTAAGAAATAAGAACAAAACGAGTCATATATTATGTACGCCGTGCATTAAAAATTAATATTCCTAGACCAATGATAAATAAAAATCCCCCCCAATTAAAAAAAATCGTAATTTAACAAATTACAACGACAATTTGGAAAATAATATTTTCAAAGACTATATTTTAGACTATGTGATTTCTGTATTTTAAAAAACAATAATAACATCACTTTTATGATGATCACAACGTAGCTTGCGTAATAACAGAGTCATATTAATATGCCGGGACATTTAGAGTCACGTTAATATTTCTGAACCAGTTATAAACAAATATTAAATGAAATTTCAGTTTAACAATTTTCAGTAATGTACATTTTTAATTTTCTAAACATAGCACATTTTTAATTTTTACACTCTCATATACAGAAAAAAAAATTTACTCTTAAATGCAGCTTGTTTGAAATTTGTATCCAAATTTGTCATTGAGGTATTATTATATATATATATATTTTTTGTAGTTCTAATATTTTTTTGTCATCGTGGCAACAGAAGTATTTCATTTCTAGTCATTAAGCATGGACCAATCAGAAAACGAATAAAATAAAAAACGGAAGTATTCCATTTTTCAAAATGAACATAAACCAATCAGAAAACGAATAAAATGAAATAAAATCAAATGAGTTGCGGAATTCAACCAACGAAAACATTCAGATATACTTCAGATTTTCCAATTCTCTACCAAGGACATAACTATTTTCCGAATATTAGAAAAGTGAGCAAATGATTGTCATCAATATAAGTGTTAGAAATAACGATCCTAAGCTGCTATGCAAGCCTCACATCTTCAGAGAATAGAAGATCTAATGTTATCGAAAATTTGGAGAATGTTCCGGACGTCCCCAGCAGCTTCCACAATGTGTGCAACAAGTTCCTCAACACTATCCAATATTGTCCCTGTATTTTTGCGGTACTAAGGTTGATAAATATGTTTTCTCAGCCTGTTCGTGTACTTCTCTTTGTGTTTTGAGTTGTTACTATTGCGCCAGAAAAACGTTTCCGACCTTGCATCGCTATATTGTTTTTCATCGTTTACGTTACTATATCCAGGGTTCTCGTTTAATTTTCGCCAACGTTAGCAATTTGGCTAATCAGAAATGAAAAACAGTAGCCAAATGAGAGAAATGTTAGCAAAATTCTGAAACTCTTAAAACTCTTTCTTTAATCCCTTAATGTAACCCCCCCATATATGTTCTAAAATAACTTAATATTTTATAAATCTTTATAGATCTGTTGTTCATCTAAATTGAACTATGCGATACGTATCCATTAAAAATAAGTAGATTTTAAATGTTTTGCGCGATCGAGAAAAGATACGAAACCCAATTCAACTCATTAAACTTTAATGAAATAAAAATTTCTAACCAAAGGTAATTCAGAGTTACGATATCACATTTAATGAATTCCGAAACTTAATATAAATAACAAACTGTATATCACATAAACTTTATTTTCTATGAATTTTTCGGTATTTTCTTGTGCATACTTCAAAATTATATTGTTGCTTACTGCGCAAATTAAAATAGTGAAAGACATACTGAGATGCATTATTGGCATTCCTTATATACATTTGATTTCTCAATTTAATTTTTGTTGTGTTCAATGTTTATTATGTTAAATAATCTCTCACAGTCCACTGAATGTTGTACAAGATTGCAATAAATATAGCCTAGATGTATGTTTTATTAGGATAAAGCTGATGTACTTCGTTTCTTTGATTAAAATTTGTGATATCGACATAATTCTTGTTTCTGCAAGGTAAGCACAAATAAAAGAGTAAAAATTGTGCACTCGTAATTTGGCGAATTTATTCGTCTATTTACTCGCCAAATGAAGCATTTTGTCGCATTTTGTCGCAATTTGTCGCAAAGGCGAATGACAGCTAAAACTCTGAGTATATCTCTCCGGAAAATTCATAACAGTTGTGCTTAAATACCTTGAATATCGAGTTTTAGATTTTTTCTTATTAAAATTATCTATTATTACTAAAATAATAACCTTATGCTAAAAAAAAAAAAACAAATACATTAAAAAAGTGTAATTATTATCAAACAACAATGTTTGAACTAAAACGAAAATGATCTTAAAAGACCCTGCTAATAGAGGGTAAAATAATAATAATAATAATAATAATAAACAGTAATAGATAGCTATTCTCTCCCTCTCCCCCTCTTTTCATAAAAGAAACAAGTTGAAATTGCACATTAAGCGCAGCAAATAAGGTGCGTTCGTACTATAAGAAACTTTTAAATATATTCAGATCTTGCTGCAATAGCATCCAGTACTTCGGATGCAATAAAATATCCGAAATATTTTGTGTATCCCTGTAATTACTGTCTGCTTTCTATTACACAGGAAGTAACTTGTAGTAAAACCTCAGCAACGTATATCAGTTTCATAAAATAGAAATAATTTAATATTATTAAAACGTGCCCCAAACAATGTTTCCACCTATACCATTATATAACGGAATACTTTTATGTAGCCTTGTAAATTAATAACAAATATTCTTTGCACCACATATTGTGCAGAATGCATATTTTAATATGTACTTCATAAATGCATATTAATTTTATTATGTTCGAAAGAGTATAGCACCATTTAAATGCATTTGAAACTATTTTTTCTCATTGGCCGTAAGGTAACGGAATACTTTTCATTGTCTCTGTAATTAAACTATTCATCCGAGTTTCATAAAATTAAAAAAAAACTACTCGATAAAATTATGAAACAATTATATATTTCAAATTTCAAATGTTCCGATTGGATAGTTTTTGCTCCGTTATATGCAAAAGACGAACGGACGGACTGAACGACGACTATAGGTGCTACGTATTTACATAATTAAGAATGTACCTAAAATGAGAAGGAAACATACTACAGCTGGAGGACCGGATATCCATATGGAAATTTTACTGAATATCTGGTATGCAGACCAAACTAATGTTTGTGATAAAAATAAAAAATTTTAAGTTATTTTGGTTACACTTTGCTACAATTATATAAATGTGATTATGACTCAAAGAGCGGTCCATTCTGTAGCTTTTTGAAACAATTAGATAATGTAGCTTTATTGCTTACCATTACATTTAAATCATAAAATATGTATACTGATTCTATTTAAACTGTCAAAAATGAAAATATTTATTAATTAATATTTGAACACTAGCATCTTAACGCATAAGTTCAAGCTGTCAGTCCAAAAAACTAAACCAATATTTACAAAGTTTTCTCTTTCTTTTAATGTCAAGACAACATAATTTTAGAAAAAGATGTCAAATTGTCATAAAAAGGGAAAAAAAGTTGAATATGAATGTTTACCCTTTTATACAGAAGGAAAAATTTCTTAACATTGTGAAAAGTCTGAAAAATAAGATTTTGATAATTAGGCATGATAATATTTTGTATTAGCTCAATAAGTATAAGTCTATTGACTATGTATTGAAATCATGGCCTGGAACCAAAATTAAACTGAATCTCAATAATTATTATATATATAAAACCTCTCCGTGTATAACGATTCCGGGGTCAACCCATCCACGAGAAAAAGAAACTTATTGCAACTGCGTCCACGTTAGGCTTAAGTATTCCGAGCCGTTCACAAATATTCTAATTGTTCAACTTATGAAAATATACATGTAAAAGATTTATTCATTACTCATTTTCTTGAAAACCTACAAAAACCATTCAATTATAATGTTTAATTTCTAAATAAAACAACCAGCAATTACGGAAAAAAACAAACGGTAAATTACGATAAAAACAAACACTGTAAGCAAATTAATACTGTTGCCATTCAAGAATGACAAATACCGTGAATGAATCTTGAGAATGATTCCATTGTAACATCACGACTCATGAATGATTGGGAGCGTTCGGGAGCTATGCGCGCGCGCTCAGGAGACAGATACATGTAATGGATCTTACAGCGGATATAGTACTCGGTACTGTGCGCTCACTAACAGATTAAGAACAGACCATGGATTCGATTAATGACGGTGCTAATTATAAAGATAATCTGTTACAAACAACGGTGAGCTTCATGGCTAGATGGATAGAGCGTTCAACTGGAAATTAGAGATTGTGGGATCGAATCCTTCGCGTCTAAGCGTACTCCAAGCAAAAACTCCTGAGCTCGCGCGCACAGCGCGTGTATCTCCTTAACAGACCACTTGTTTACTCTTTATTGTTGACATTTGTTTTCGATCTTATAAAGTGTTTTCTTTTAAGTATTAGCTAAAAAATGGTCTAAAATAGGAAATTTTTTTATACATTTTAGATATTTTTATTATTTTCTCTCAGTACTTTTATATATTTTTTGGCTGTAGTTTCACAATATATTCTTTTATAATTGATTTTTTGCCTTACTTTATTCCTTTAAAATTTATGTATTTTCGATTTGTTCATTACAATCCCCCCATCCACAAGATAGTTTTGTTATAGTTTTAAATGCAACTTTCTGTTAAAATTTTCTTTTTTTTTGATAGATTTTTCCACTATGTTTAATCGCTGTATGTACCGCAGTTGTAATTTTTTGTCATCTTTTTAATAATGCAAATACGTCATTTTGACGGGATATCTTCTAGTAATAATAATAATAACTTATAAAAATAAATAAAAAAGGTCTTTTTCGAGGAATGAAAACCAGAAATCAAATGAATAGACTTTTTATTTAGGCAGAATATCTTATAACCGAAGCGATTACTGGAACAAGAATGTATTACGTTTCGAAGTTCTATGTTTAACTCCTTTTTAGCTCACAGGCTATCATAGCCTGAGAGCTTATGTGCCCGTCCATTCTGTATGTATGTTCGTATGTACGTAACGCGATAACTCATGATAAAAATATCCGATCCACTTGAAATTTTGTATGTAGGTATATCCTGAGAAGGCGCTTCCCTGATTAGTTTTTGGAGTTCATTCGATATGTATAAGAGGGGGAACGGGGGGCTCATGCTCCCCGTTAGTTGATATAGATGGGATTTTCATGCAGATTTAAGTTTTCAAAATTTAGATTTGGATCATTCTGATGAGGCGATTCCGTGACTGTTATTAGGTGTTCATTGATTAAGTATAAATAGGGGGAACAGGGGTTCTAATGCCCCCTCCCGTTAGTTGATATAAATGGGATTTTCATGCAGAATTAAGTTTTCAAAATTTAGATTAGGATCATTCTGATGAGGCGATTCCGTGACTGTTATTAGGTGTTCATTGAATAAGTATAAATAGGGGGAACAGGGGTTCTAATCCCCCCCCCCGTTAGTTGATATAAATGGGATTTTCATGCAGAATTAAGTTTTCGTTCAAAATTTAGATTAGGATCATTCTGATGAGGCGATTCAGTGACTGTTATTAGTTGTTCATTGAATAAGTATAAATAGGGGGAACAGGGGTTCTAATGCCCCCCCCCCCGTTAGTTGATATAAATGGGATTTTCATGCAGAATTAAGTTTTCGTTCAAAATTTAGATTAGGATCATTCTGATGAGGCGATTCCGTGACTGTTATTAGGTGTTCATTGAATAAGTATAAATAGGGGGAACAGGGGTTCTAATGCCCCCCCCCGTTAGTTGATATAAATGGGATTTTCATGCAGAATTAAGTTTTCGTTCAAAATTTAGATTAGGATCATTCTGATGAGGCGATTCCGTGACTGTTATTAGGTGTTCATTGAATAAGTATAAATAGGGGGAACAGGGGTTCTAATGCCCCCCCCCCCGTTAGTTGATATAAATGGGATTTTCATGCAGAATTAAGTTTTCGTTCAAAATTTAGATTAGGATCATTCTGATGAGGCGATTCCGTGACTGTTATTAGGTGTTCATTGAATAAGTATAAATAGGGGGAACAGGGGCTCTAATGCCCCCTCCCCGTTAGTTGATATAAATGGGATTTTCATGCAGAATTAATTTTCGTTCAAAATTTAGATTAGGATCATTCTGATGAGGCGATTCCGTGACTGTTATTAGGTGTTCATTGAATAAGTATAAATAAGGGGAACAGGGGTTCTAATGTCCCCCCCCCTTAATTTATATAAATGGGTTTTTCAAGCAGAATTTTCAGATTTCGTTCAAATCTCTGAATAGTTTTGGAAGTTTAATGGTTAAATATAAAAGAGGGGGATAACTCTTTTTAAATTATATAAATGCTAAATGGGTTTTTATTAAGAATTATCTAATTTGCTCTGAATTTTGGATATAGATTTTTTATATGATAAAGCATGTCTTTGATAGTATAGGAGGTTCAATGATTAAGTATAAAAAAAGAGAAAAGGGGAGAGCTGTTTCCCCTTCTTAATTTTTTTTTTGAACGGAATTAACCCTTGAAAATATAAAGCTTTAATGTGCAATTAGTATTTGTAGCCTGTGAGCTCAATGCCTTCAGTTTAACTGGGCAGTATTCTTTTTATTTTTTTAATTTTTAGAAAAAAATACTTTTACATTAATAAAATTAACACTAGCTATCCAAACAGATTAATAAAAGTTTAACTCTTTCAAGTCCGAATTTGTTTTCAGCTTTTAGAAAAAAATACTTTTACTCTAATAACATTAACACTAGCTATCCATATAGATTAATTAGAGTTTAACGAATATTTCATCGTCTGAAAGATAACGAATGTTGTTGTTTCGCGTACTATTAAATTCATATTCATATGACAGTAAGCTAGGGAAGAATCGGAGATATTTAGAAAATAGGGTATTACAATAAGATTTAACTTATATTACAACTTTCTAATACTTTTTGCGCTTTATTACACATGATTCACTCAGGAAAGCAACTTTTATTTTAAGTTTAAAGAGTGAAATATAGGTTTAAAATAAAAGAATCAAAAACTGCGCAAAGAGAATTAAAGCAAATAATAACAGTTATCATTATTACTAAATGCCTAAACATAAGGAAAGTCATATAATAAATGCATAGACATATGCTAATATTAATGCATGTAAATAACAGCAAAAGTATTTGTTAAAACAAAATAATACTACAGTAAAACACATGTACTAATAATAGTATACCAGACCCGAAAGGCTTAAGGGATATTTCGTTGTCTGAAACATAACGAATGTTGTTGTTCCTCATGCTTTTCAATTTGTATTCATATGACAATAGGCTAAGGAAAAGTTTTGGAGATGCTTAGAAAATGTTATATTACAAGGAGATTTAACTCATATTACAACTTTCGAATACTTACTTATTGCACATGATTTTTTCTAGAAAGTAACCTTTATTTTAAATTTAAAGAGTGAAATATATGTTTAAAGTAAGAGAATCGCAAACAGTGCAAAGCAAATATTTATTATTATTATTATTACCATTTTATGTCTAAACATAAAGGAAATCATATAATAAATGAGTAGAAATGTTGTAACGTTACTGCATGTAAACAGTAACAAAAGTATTTGTTAAAACAAAACAATACTCAAATAAAACACATACGTACTATTAATAGTACACCAGAGTCAAAGGGTAAATGTTTCCTTTAGTAAAATCACAAATTACTCTCACCAATGGTAAAGTTATGGATTTGAAATGCATTGATAACTTTCAAATTTATCACTAGAAAACTAAAATTTAATAGTTCTCCGTTCCGTGTTTATTCATAGCTCAAACAGCTTCAATAATATTTTAGCATTTGTAATTTAAAACCATATGCATATTTTAGAAGTATTTAGCCAAGCGAAAAGCAAAGGAACGTCTTTTAGGAAGAATATATGTATAAAAAAAACAAGTCATACATTTTAGTTTTCTGTTAATAAATTTGAAAACTATGAATTCATTCCAAGCATGCAAGATTAATGTCAGCGAAGCGAATTTTAAGCTTGGCTGGTAACGTACTTTGAGGACATCGTTTAATTTTTGAAAGTATTTGAGACAATTTTTGTATATTTAACAGAAGTGTAACAGAAGTGCCGTATCGTAAAAGTTCATTTATATTTATTTATTTTCTAAGAAAAGGATTCTTAATGTATAATCCTCACATATTTTAAACTGCATGTTATTTCCTTATAAGTTTGACATAGATTTATTTCTTTATAAATTTTAAATGATAAATATGTTATTAAAAAATAACTTGTCTTCCCTTCAGAAAATAATATTAAATAATTTTGGTAAACAATTTTCTCCAGCTGTTAATTACGACATTTTGTTCACGCATGAAACTGCACATAACTCCTAACTTTCCATGTTAGGTGCGTTCATAGTTATATAAATACTATGTAATAATACATTTAATTATATAATAATAATTATAATTGTTGTCCGATTCGTCGTTTGAGTTACGAAATTTTAAATCAATCAAAATGCACGAAAAACGTTCTAAAAACGTTCTAAATTGCAATTTGTAAGCAATCTGGGAAAGTAATGAACCGATTTAAAAAATAATGATGTCAAAATGAGACAATCCTTGCTCCAACATAGGCTATATCTTATGTCGGCGTCACGACTTCAAAGGGGGTGGAAGAGGAAAAACTTTCTAAAAATGTGACTTCTGTGTAGGGATGAGATTTCCGCTTTTTTGGCCACCAGTTTAATTTTAGAGAAAATGTTGTTCTCTTAAATCACAAAAATGTTCCGATTACATAATATAGCATATTCTCTAAAATTTTACTGGTGTGCAAAAAAGCGGAAATCTCATCCCTGGTTCTGTGTTACTGTAGGGCATAGAATCATAAAATATGATATGCTAATTATTTATCTATATCTATGTTATAATAAAGAGGTAAAGCTTGTCCGCATATCAGAGTGCAATAACTATCCAACCGAATGGTTTGATGTTTAATATATATAATCATAACAGGATTTTATCATGTTCAAATTTTATGAAAATTAAATCAAAACTTTAAAAGAATATTAATAATAGTTTTTTCATTTCATTAAATCGTATCAAATGTAATTAATTCAGTGATACCTCATGATAGGTCATGATTCTAGGTTGCTATGGTGATTATTTCACATTAGATGGAGTTGGATTACCTCATTGGAGGTACTATTTAGGACTTTTAAAAAATAATTCAAGTGAGTACATTAAAAAAAACCTCATAAAAACTGTTTCGTTTCTTTCTGGTGCATATTGGATTCTGGTGCATTTATGAAATAAAATTTCCAGTTCAAAGAATATTTATTTGACATGAAAGAAAATGATATCTTTATAGTATCATTTCATATATATTTTTAAATTTAATACACAAATCTACAATCAAATTTCCAATATACATATGTATTTTTTTTCTGGTTTATGTTTTATTTTATTTTATTTTTTTTTTTTATACTTAGAAAAGAATATCACATTGCTACGTGAATAGAATGATAATGTTATAGATCAATCAGTATTTATGTTTTAAATTCTACTCAGGAAATCAAATTGTCAGTAAGCAGTAAAAGGAAACTTGAAAAATCAAGGCTATAAGAAACGAGGATAAAAATATTATCAAAATTTCTATTTCAGTTTTTATTTGCCAGAAAAATAAAGTAAAATAATATAATTTATCGAAAAAAAAGCATGCGATGGTAAAAAATAATTTTTTTTCTTAGATTTTTCGAAAATATGTTTTCGTTTTCTAAATGCAAAAGCACTTCTCTAAAAATGCAATTTTTGTGCCACTGAAGAGCCTAGAAACATGAAATTTGGCATGTTAATTACTTGTAAGATATAAATGGTCTCTAAGAACATTTCCTAAAACATACAAAAATTAAAAGGAATGAAAATGCACGAAAAGCATTTTAAAAGCGTTCTAAATTGCGATTTTTAAACAATCTGGGAAAGTAATGAACCGATTTTAAAAATAATGATGTCAAAATGATTACAACCCTTGCTCCAACATAGGCTATATCTTATGTCGGTGTCACTACTTCAAAAGGGGTGGAAGAGGGAAAAACTTTCTAAAAATGTGAGTTCTGTGTTACTGCAGGGCATAGAATCATAAAATATGACATGCTAATTATTTATATATACCTATGTTATAAAGAGGTAAAGCTTGTTGATTTATAGAGTGTAATCTCCGGAACTAGCGAACAGATTTCAAAAGCAATGGAACCAAAATAATGGTGTTCGTCCCAAAGGAAACATACTTTATATGTGCCATTTTCAAATTTCGCTTACATATGCTGTCCAAGAGTTAAAAAAAAAGAAAATTCAAACATAAATTAATATTTAAAGTTTGATTTCAGCTATGCATTAACTAAAAAAGATTTTATTAAACATTTCTAACATGAAACATATTAAAAATCAATAAAAGTTTTGGCGATATAAATCTTTAAAATTGTGATTCTAAGCAAAAATGCCTGTCCCATTCCAAATTTTATGTAATTAACTGTTATTTTTTTTTTAAACCTAATTTAACTTTTGTAAATAAAGCGATTTAATTATTTTAAATATGAACTGTTCTATAATAATGAAAAAAATTGTATACAAGAGATATTTTCTTTAAGAAATTCACAGAAATTTTTTGTCCCTCACTTTGCGTCAAGTCCGTTACCTTGTGCTTATTTTAGTCAAAATAGGTTTCTAATTCTGCCTAAAGTTAGCAGCAAATATCCGGAGATATAGTCGAACTATTCACGCAACTACTACTTCCCATTTTTTACTCTTCAATTGTGAAGAAATGTAATGGTGGCAAGAATAAGCTTTCATCAAATTGGTATATTTTTTCACTGTCAAGTCTGTAAATTTTAATATAAGAAAATGATTTTTGCACTTTTGTAATTAAATATTGTTTACTAAATACTTTTAGAAGGTATGTGTATTATTATATAAGTTAGCAATTATACAAGCTAGTTCATTTCTAATAGTTTTATTAAGAGATGCCAAGTCCATTACTTGTCAAGTCTGTTACCATATTTGTAAGCGATCAAATGTAAGCTACTAAATAAGTTTACTAAATAGTTTTAGAAGGTATATAAATTATTATCTAAGTTAGAAAATACACAAACTAGTTCATTTTAATAGTTTTATCTGAAATGTCAAATCCGTTACTTGTCAAGTCCGTTACTATGATATGTAAGCGAATGGTGAAAATGGCCCATATCTTATGTCGATGCCACTGTTGCGAAATCTCCACCGATGAAAGTGACGTTTGTTTCTCGCCTGCGAGCGAGCGATGTATTTATATGAGGCTAAGTGGCAACTAGTTTCGTTGCCTTGACGACCAGTGTTTTGAAATATTTTTTAGTTTAGTTTATTATTGAGAGCATGAGAGTAATTGAATTTTATGGATCTTATGAATGTTATATTTATTGAATAATAGTGGATATACCAGATTGTCTGGTATCCTAAATATGAGTATAGTAATATTTCAACATATAGAATAAACTTATTATGAAACAAGAAAACCTTCTGATATGGATATAATTTTCTCTTCATGGTGCCCCAAGACGTGATGTGTATGCTAGAAATATAGCTGTTTATGAAGACGATTTTCACGCTCCATGGAATATGAATATTTTTTTTTCTGGAAATATAGACAGCAGATTCATCTTTTAAAGAATTTATCTGGCGAATCCGACGGGTTTAGAAGTCGCGGCCACAAGATTGAGGTAGGACCAATTTGATTATTAATTTATATATTTGCATGGAATATCGTTTGAAAATAAATAAATAGAATGTTTTGGTTTCGTTAGGAAATTTATTGTTTTAGTTCCGAAATTTATAAATTAATTATTTTAATCTCGGATTGAGAATAGATGATTATTGAAATTTAGTTTCGTTTGGAAATATTTAATGATATTATACTAGGAAATATTTTATTATATCGTTTTGAATATGGATCTAGAAAAAATAAAAAATAAACGTACTTCCGTTCGAGGGAGTACAACGAAACTAATTTCTAAAATTGAATCTATTTTGAAGAATAATGATATGGAAATTTCTTTGAAAATAGAAGAAATTAAAGATTGTCAAGAACAAATAAAAGAACAATTTTCGGAACTAAACAAGCTAGATAAAGAAATTTTTGAGCTCACGGATATTAAAGAGGTTGAAAATGAAGTTTCGTGTTGTGAAGAATATATAGAAAAGATTGTTAAATATCGAGGTAGAATGACGCATTTTATAAAAGAAAACGACATTAAATCTAATGATATTGCCTCTAAGGATAAGCCAGTGATATATAACAATGACCTTTCACACACGATCTTGCATAACGAAACCAGAACACTTAAATTGCCAAAATTGAATATAGTTAAGTTTCATGGGGACTGTAGTCAGTGGCTAGATTTTTGGAACTCATATGAGGTTGCTGTTCATAACAACGACTCATTGAGTAAAATCGAGAAATTCATTTATTTAAAGACGTATTTAGGTGGATTAGCATTAAGTGCTGTTTCTGGCTTTTCGCTAACGAATGAGAATTATGATTCATCAATTCAATTATTTAAAAGTAGATTTGGGAGATCGGATTTAATAATTAGTTCCCATATGAACAAGCTTTTGCTTACGGAACCTGTAAGGAATTCTTCAAATGTAGTAGGGTTAAGAAAAATGTATGACGCGATTGAAGTACAGATCCGATCACTACAATCGCTTGATGTTGCAACTGAAACCAGTGTTGGGCACGTTCACAAAATAAACGAACTAACTCAAACTCGCGTTCAATTTCTGAAAAGTGATTTAAGTTCACGTTCAAATTCAAAAATTTTCAAGCGAACTCGTTCAAATCAAACTCATTTGTAAAAGTGAACGAAGTTCACTAAAAAGTTCACTTTTTTTATGTTTGGATATTATTGTCCAAATTTACAAAATTTTGTAAACTAATCATTTGATTATTCAATATGTAATTTAGAGGTATGCACGGACGGAAATTTCCAGGCCCGATCCATAGAAAAAAATGTCCGTTCCGATATTAAAATAAAAATTTCGGCCCGAGCCCAGCCCGGCTCGTAGAGAAAATTTAGCGGCCTGACCCGGCCCGATATAATAACTAAAATCAAGGCTCGACCCGGCCCAATATAATAGATAAAAACAAGGCCCGACCGGCCCGATATAATAGCTAAAAACAAGGCCCGAGCTTGGCCCGGCCCGGAAAAAAAGTTGAAATTTCGCACCGAACCCGGCCCGACCCCGAGTACATTTCTACAGAATCCTTACGGATATTTACCCCTAAGGAAGAGTTCTGGCCAAAAAAACTTACCTTAGTCTGTTTATAATCTCCATTTATGCAGAAGTGCCGTAGGCTGCGATGTTTATGCTTTTAATGAACCTTTGTTAGTTGTATGTAAATGTTTCAGCTATCATTAGTATTATTAATCCATCTTCCATGTTATGGAGACATAAAAATCTAAAAAATGATATATGGTAAAAGTAAAATCTTCTAAGATGAATCCGCATTGGAAAGAAAAAAATACGTTTCCTTTTTAGCAGATGTAAATGCTTAACATATTTTTTCTACCGTATTATTGTATTCATTTTGCATGTATGAACAGTTTAAAAGAACTTTAAAAGGAATTTTCAGTCTTCAGTTTATAACTTCATATATTTTTGGTCGGTACAATATTGAAAATGGTACAAAAATCGTGATTACAGCGCCCCCTTCCGACGGATTCTTTTAAAATTCAGAGAGGACCAATTAGCCATAGTCATACACTTACACAAAAAATTTGGTTCAATTCGATGCATAATTTCATATACTTTTGGTCGGTACAATATTGAAAATGGCACAAACTCGCGATTGCACCCTCTGGATGTCTGTGCGCACACCCTTCGAGACAATGCTGGTCTGAATATTGTGCTTTAGTAATTGCTCCTTTTTGCTAGTTTGGAACTTAGTATTAATTTTACAGAAGAGGAGGAGCTAACTTACTTTATAGCTATTGCGATAGACAAAAAACAGACACAAGAGGGAGATCTTATAATGGTTCCGTTTAATTTTTTAAATACGGAACTCTAAAAAGTACTTATTACAGTTTCCCTTTCATGCTTATGTTTTTCATTTAAAACAGGGGGTCATGGGCTGCGTAAATAGACACATTTATTCAAAAGTATTGGTCTTTCCATATTTATTTCTGTATATCCCATTGTAAACTAAATTGATTTTAAAATGAGTTCTTAACTGTATCTAAATATCTGAAATATTAATAACATTAACACATTTCCACGGATTGGAGGCTTAAAAATATAAAAATTTCTATACTGGTAAATCTTAAAAAAAAAAAAAAAAAAAAAAAAAACCACTTAGAAATGTTTATTGTAGACAGATTCTTTATTAAGAAATTCGCCGTCTTTTACAAATGTGTTATGATTTTTTTTACACGGATTATTCTATCCATTTTGCACCGATCTAGAGATTGTTTCGTTTAAGACAGTATTTGGTCATATACAGATTTTTGTAGCACCTTTTATAATACTGTTTCCCCCATCCCCTAGCATTGTATATGAGCTATTCTTTAAAGAAAAGTTTAATTGGTGAATTATGGTAATTTAAAATTAGAATAAACTATGGCTATAGCGGAATCGATCGGTATCTTGAAAATTTTCCGTAGAAGACAATATTCCGTCTTAGACAAATTCTACTCTGTCTGCGGATTCGCAGGAACTTGAAAATCTTTCCGATTTAGACATATTTCCGCCTTACACAGTCCACCTTGTACAGAGAGTTTACTGTATATATCTATTTTCGGCGAAATTGTATACAGCCCAGGTCCGGTTCGGCGCGACCCGAGTCTGCAGAAGAAGTAAGACTAGGATACTACCCAGAGAAGTGATATTCAGACTGAACCCGTCCTGAGGCTCGCGTAGGCCTCTAAATGACATTTGAAAGAGGGAAAATGTGTATTAAGGTCTGGAAAATTTTTAAATAAATTATGAAAAAATTGAACGTAAATTTGAACGTAAATTTCGTTCAAACTCGTCTATTTTTTGAGTTTCCGTTCAGTTCAAACTCGTTTATAAAATAGTGAGCGAAGTTCAGTTCAAAGTTCACAAACAGTGAGCGAAACTCGTGAGTTTTCGTTCAGTGAGCGCGTTCATACCCAACACTGACTGAAACATACAGTAACTTATTATGTCCAGTAATTTTACAGAAAATTCCCGAAGATTTAAGTTTGAGTTATAATAGGAATCGGCAAACGAGTGAATTATTTGATATTAAGAATTTAATGGAATTTTTGAGGAAGGAGGTAGAATGTCGGGAAACATCGTTATTGTTAGCTAATTCTAAGGGTGGGAATGCAAATGAATTAACATTCCGTAATAAGGAAATAATTCAAAACTGTAAAAATAAATATTATTTGAATCAGAAAAGAAATGATAACACAAGGCTTTCTTCAGCCGCTGTCTTAACGACTGCTACGAATGAAACTTGCATTTTTTGTCTGGATAAGAATCACGCAAGTATGAACTGTCCTCTGACAATAAATGAAAGAAAAAAAATCTCTTAAAAGTAATGGTCGTTGTTTTATTTGCCTTAAACGAAAACACATCGCTAAATTTTGTTTTAAAAGGAATCAGTTATGTAAAATTTGTAAATTGCGTCACAATGAATTAATTTGCGACAAATCGCTGTCCTCCGTTAAAAATAATTCGGATGATCAAAACTCTGACTCGACGCCGGATATTGTGACGTCATTAGCTTCCACCAGATGTTTCAAAAATAAAAGGGAAAGAAAAGAATGTTCTCATGTTTTGTTGCAGACACTCAGTGCAATAGCAAAGGGAAACAAAACATCTAAAATTGTTCGTGTTTTGTTAGATGGGGGATCGAATCGGACTTTTGTTGAAAAACGGATTGTGGATTCGTTAGGTTTAAAGATCATAAAAAGAGAAACATTTCGAATTCATTCCTTTGCGGATAAACAAATTAAATCAATTCAGTGTTATGATATAGTGGAAATTGAATTGGAAAATATAACAGATTCTCATAAATGCATCAAAATACAAGCCGTGGTGATTGATAAGATTACGCATGGAAAAATTGAAATTCCTTCTCAATGGGTTAAGAAACTTGCACTACGTCAAGGAATTAAATTATCTGATAATGCAACTAGTAAAGATATATACATTTTGATCGGTTCAGACTATATATGGGAAGTTTTGTGTGATAAAATTGTTAGATTAAGTAGTTTAGTTGCAACAGAGAATTTGTTCGGATTTGTAGTTCAAGGTAGGGAAGGAAATTCGGAATCTAGAGATATTTTGGTAAATCATGCGATTGTTATGAGGGAAGAGTTAGAATATGAGAGAGTTAAAAATTTATGGGAATTGGAGGCAATAGGAATAAAACCAGATAAGGAAATGTCGCGATCATATTTAGATATTATCAATAAATTCGAACAAAATACCTCATATAAAAATAACAGATATGAAACTAGGCTGTTGTGGAAGGAAAATTTTAAGGAGCTTAAAAGTAATTATGAGATTGCAGAACGATGTTTAATGAGCCTATGCAATAAATTTCGTCGCGATCCTGATTTGTACATTAAATATAAGGATATTATTGAGGACCAGCTAAAAGAAGGTATAATTGAACAAGTTGAATGTCAATCTGAACTTGATAAAGATAAGGGATATTTTATGCCTCACCATGCAGTAGTGCGCGAATCTAAAGAAAGTACTAAAGTTAGGATTGTATACGATGCGTCTTCCAAGGATAAGCATGAACAATCTCTTAACGATTGTTTAGATAGTGGTCCCAATATTAATCCAGATTTACTTAAAATTATTTTAAAATTTCGCTATCATCGAATTGCCTTTTGCGCGGACATACAAAGAGCCTTTCTTGAGGTCGGTATTGTAGAGGAAGATAGGAAATTTTTACAGTTTTTTATGGTATAAGGGTGGGTCAGATCTCGATTTCTGTGGCCGTGATGTCAGAATTCTAAGATTCGCCAGAGCAGCCTTCGGTGTTAAATGTAGTCCATTCCTTTTGAGTGGTACCATTAGACTGCACTTGAAGAAATATAAAACTTCGAATCCAAAGGCATATAATATTCTGAAAGAACTATATGTCGACGACCTAATTAATGGAACGGACACTGTAGAAGAAGCCATTACGGTAACTAAAGATGCCGCATCTATTTTAAAGGCAGCCAACATGAATTTAAGGCGATGGACTTCTGATTCGCCAAATTTAACTGAACAATGGAAAACCAACAATCTAGAATGTCGTGAAGATCCTGTTGATTCTAATGTGTCCTTAAAGATTTTGGGTTTAATTTGGAATAATAATTCTGAATTGAGTCCTTTATTGAAAATAACGAATACGCCAGCAACAAAACGCCAGGTATTGAGCGAATGTGGTATGCTATTCGACCCTAGAGGTCTAATAAATCCTTTCACAATACGAATTAAACTATTAATGCAAACATTGTGACAAAAGGGTATTAAATGGGACGAAAATATTTTATTAGATTTGGAAGTACAATTCAAATAATACCTACATGAAATACCGGATTTGAGGCCCCTTGAAATACCTAGGTCATATCTCGATGAATTACAGATAGAAAAAATCGAATTCCACATATTTTCGGACGCAAGTCCTAAAGCCTTCTGTTCTGTTGCATATTTTAAATACCATTGTCAAGGGAAAACACTGACTAGTTTTATCATTTCTAAATCTCGAATCGCACCGCTCAAGAAAATAACGTTGCCTAGACTCGAATTATTGGGAACTTTGATTTCGGCAAGACTATCATCATATCTACGATCTACCTTTCCGACAGTACCTGAAAATAACATCTTTTTTTGGAATGATTCAGAAATATGTTTGTACTAGATCAAGGGTAAAGCCGATGACTACAAACAATTCATATGCAACCGAATTATAGAAATTCAAAAAAAGACAAATCCCTTGAATTGGAATTTTTGTGATGGAAAGTCAAATCCAGCGGATAAACTAACTCGTGGTGTAGGTGCTCGGTCTTTAATTAATGACGAGATTTAGTGGAAGGGTCCTTCTTGGCTTCATGAAATTGATATGAATAGTTTTGATGGCAACTACATTGGTCACAAAGACATTCCAGATTTTGAAAAGGAAAGGAGGAAAAATTATCTTGTGCTGCAGGCATTCGTAGAATTGACTGAACCGTTATTGAATCTGAACAGATATAGTAACTTAAATAAGATTTTAAGAATTACAGCATACATTTTTCGATTTGTCCATAATTGCAAAAGGAAAAATGAAAATTTCACAGGAGTATTAACAACAACGGAACTGTTTAATGATGAAGAATATTGGGTACGATATATTCAACAGACCGAGTTTAAACATGAATATTATCTTCTTAAGGCAGGGAGATCCATCAAAACCGACTCAAGACTGTATTCTTTAAATCCTTTTTTGACTGAAAGTGGAATAATCTGCCTGGGTGGTAGACGGCAGCAATCAAATTTTCAATTTTACGAAAAACATCCTAAATTATTACCCGGCAAAGGAAGATTTACCAAACTTTTAATTATAAGAGAACATGAAAATCTGTTGCACTCTGGAGTTTCCGACACACTGACTCAGATACGTGAAAATTATTGGATCCTTAGAGGTCGCCAAACGGTGAAATCTTGTCTAAATAAGTGCCTAATTTGTAAAAAATTTAAAGCTAAACCTGGCAGTCAAGTGATAGCTCCATTACCACTTAATAGAATACATGAATCTAAACCGTTTGAAGTTACTGGTATCGACTTCGCAGGGCCTTTGTATGTTAAAGACAAAGACAAAGTGTACATTGCACTTTTCACATGTGCTGTTACTCGCGCCATCCATTTGGAAATCGTTAGTAGCCTTCACACTGAACAATTCTTGATGGCGTTCAGAAGATTTGTCTCTCGAAGAGGGGTATGCAGAACTGTTAACTGCGATAATGCCAAAACATTCAAGGCAGCTGAAAATGAACTAAAAACACTCTACGCGAACGTTGCAGATCCAAATGTCCAAAATTACTTTGGAAAAAAGGGCATAAAATTTATATATATTGTTGAAAGAGCAGCTTGGTGGGGTGGTTATTGGGAGAGGATGGTTAAGATGACTAAAATTATATTAAGGAAAATATTAGGGAGGGTTTTATTATCATTTGAAGAATTACAAACTATTCTGACCGAAATTGAGGCAATTTTAAATTCTCGGCCCATTACGTATGTGTATAACGATGCTTCAGAACCATCACCTCTCACCCCATCACATTTTTTAATCGGGGAAAGGATAACATCTTTACCTCACCACCAGGCTGGTCGTAACAAGGAGCAGATCTTCTCCAGCATAAAAAGATATTTTTTTTAAAAGATATTTGTTTAGAGAAAAATTGTTGAACCAATTTTGGAAATGTTGGAAGGGAGAATATCTGCTCCAACTAAAAGGTTTACATAATGTACATCCCATAAGTGAAAATTGTGAATTAAATGTAAATGATGTAGTTATAGTAGGTGATGACAAGGTCCCGAGACATTTATGGAAATTAGCTAAAATCACCGAACTTTTCAAGGGACGAGATGAAAAGGTTAGAAGTGTAATGTTGAAGACAGCATCAGGGTTTATAAAACGACCCATACAACTGATTTATAAATTGGAACTTTAATTAATATTTTATGATTTCTCTAAGTAAGTAAAATAATTACATTTGTTAACTATATTTACATTATTATTGTTCATTATTGTTTGCATTTAATTTTGATGAATGTATTCATTGGGGGGGAGGATGTTGCGAATTCTCCTCCGATGAAAGTGACATTTGTTTCTCGCCTGCGAGCGAGCGATGTATTTATATGATGCTAAGTGGCAACTAGTTTCGTTGCCTTGACGACCAGTGTTTTGGAATGTTTTTTAGTTTAGTTTATTATTGAGAGTAATTGAATTTTATGAATCTTATGAATGTTATATTTATTGAATAATAGTGGATATACCAGATTGTCTGGTATCGTAAATATGTGTATAGTAATATTTCAACATATAGAATAAACTTATTATGAAATAAGAAAACCTTCTGATATGGATATAATTTTCTCTTCAGCCACTAAACTACAAGGAATGCAGGAGCAAAAAACGTTCTAAAAATGCAATTTTAGTGTTATGGAAGGGCCTACAAACATGAAATTTGGCATATTAATTACTTACAAGATATAAATGGTATCGAAAAACATATCCTAAAAAATACGAAACTTAAATGAAGTGAAAATACACGAAATTCGTTATAAACCGTTCTAAAAATGTGATTTTTAAGCAATTTCGGGCAGTGACGAACCGATTTAAAAATATATGTAAAATGATAGTGACAGTCCTTGCTTCAACATAGCCTATATCTTATATCGGTGTCATTACCCTAAACGGGGTACAGGAGCAAAAACCATTATAAAAATGCAAGCTTTGTGTTACTGAAGGGCCTAGAAACATAAAATTTTGCACGTTAATTACTTATAAGACATAAAAGATCTGTAAGAACATTTCCTAAAAAATGCGAAACTTAAAAGGTGTGAAAATGCACACAAAAGCAATCTAAAAAACATTCTAAATGGCGATTTCTTTGCCATCTCAGAAAATAGCAAACCTATAAAAAAATAATGATGACATAGCCCTTGTTCTTATATAGGCTCTATTTTATGTCGATGCCACTACCATCTCGGGATTGAAAAAGCAAAAAAAGTTTTAAATTGCGGGTTTTTTGTTACGAAAGACAAGGATCTTCCACTTCACCGAAATGATAAGATTGAAGATTTTACACAAGAATAAGTAATATCAAATCGATATAATTATGGGAATCTAAAATGATTTTAATTAAAGCAACAGAAAATTATATTTCGTTTCTTTTCAATGCACTTAAATTTTTATCAGTTTTGTTTTAATGTATTTTAATTTATCTATTTAAGTAGGCTTTTAAAAAGAGAAATTTGTGCCTTATTAAACGAAAAAATACTCCGATTAAATAAGGCAAATTTTGCAGTAAAATTTTGCTGGAGGGGATAAATAAGGATTCTTAAGCCTATTTGCGGCACGTATACATGTCGCTTGTCTCCAAGGGGTTAAAGGGTTATAGACTGCATGTTTAATTACTTTTCAATTTAGCAATTCTCAAGTTTTCTGCACAACACGAAGCATTCTGACACATTTTCTAATTTAATTGTTATTGTAGAGACATAAAATCGGTAGGCCTGACTATTTAAAAGACTTCAAACCGAAACTAGTTTTCCTTTTCTCGATAAATGATTTACTTAACGAGTACTGTGACCCGGGGCTGCTTTGGGCCACTTTTTCTTCGTTCCACTAACGTTTCCATTATTCGAAATATTATATATGATTTTTCAACTTCGTAATTGCGTTCTAAACAATTAACAAGAAACAATGAAACAAACTGTATGGTTTTAAAAAGGTGATTTTTCGTTATTTTATTTTCTAATTATATGTAAAATCTGACTATTTTTAAAGTAGAATAAATGCATTTCCCATATTGATTTTTTAAAAACATTTAAACACAATAAACTAATTGTTAATATTAAAAATACGAGAAGCAGTTTTCGTCATGTTACTTTTAGCAGTTGGAACAAAAACAGTTAAAGTAACATTTTGCTACAGTAACATTTGAAAAAAATAATGTTACTTAAAATATTTTTTAAGAGATTTAGTTGCATACAAGACATTTTTAATTAACTGCAGCTATTTTTATATCAAAAAAGCCCTGACAAAAAGTAACTCTGAAAAACATGTTTTTATGTTAGCTTTATGAAAATGTAAACATTACCTGTCAAAATCAAAAGTTACAGGTTACTAAAGGTAATATTTTGACATACAGGTTGAGTCATAACAATCATAACAATAGGCTATCTCTTTAAATATTGCCTCTAGGTACATATTTCCATTTGCAAAGTTTCATAAAAAAGGTGAAAATTTTGATAAAATAAGTTGCAACTCCATGGGGAGTCTATTTCAAATTGACGTTTATAAACGAACAATTTGTAGTTGACCCCTAACTTGTTTTTAAAATGAGTGAAAAACTCTTCATTTAGAGGCATGGTTAAGAGGTATAAGTCACGAAGTTTGAAGAATTCTGGCTTTTAATATCTGAGTGAGATTTTTGTGGAGAGGAATTTTTTTTGTTCGATTCAGCAATAGATAATGAATACTTTCCTAATTTACAATACACATACATTTAACGTCTGAATTTAAAAAAAACTATTAAAAAATTGAATAATATAAACTAAGACAGACTTGAATACATTTAAAAAAAATTATATTTATATACAAAAAATAAAACACTAAGAAACATTTAAAAATGCAAGAGTAAACGTTTAGCCAAGCTACACGCTCCCTGTTTTTTAGCGTTTTATTTTTTGTATATAAATATAAGTTTTTTTTAAAAAATGTATTCAAATCTGTCTTAGTTTATATTATTTAATCTTTTGAATAGTTTCCTGATTGAGAATTTTCTCCTACGGAGACCATATAAAAATTTAATTTTCTTATTTTTCAAATAGACCCTCCATGGTATTGCAACTTAACTCATCAAATTTTGCATCTTTTTTTTATGAAACTTTGCAGTTGGAAGTATGTGCCTTAGGAGCAATATTTAAAGAGATAGTATATTGTTTCGCTATTTGTGACTCACCCAGTATACCTTATTTGTTGCTTTTATCCAGATTGTTTCACTGTAGAAAGTTTGGAAATTTAAAATCCACTCACAAAAACAAGTGTTTACAAACATCCTCATTGTTGCCACTAAAAAAATAATTACCCTAATCTATTCAAATACACTATAGTAGGATACAACATATTTTTAAAGAGTAAAAACTCCAAATTATCTTGCATTGTTTGTTCAATACAAAAAATAAAAACTTTATGTATGGGATGGACCAAAATATCCCTGCAAGGACAAAAGTAGTCCCGGTTGGCAGTAATAGGGAGCCTTAAATGTAAAAAGAGATTCTGGTCACGTCACGATAAGTTATTTGTTTTCTCGAACGGCTGCGTTGCAAATTCGGTTCCAAACATTTACTTTGGCAATATTTTCTGAGAGGTTTTTAACATTTACTTTAAAACTTCTTTCGATCGACGTTTCTGAATAACACCTGCCAATTTCATATATTTTTGAAGAAAAATGAATTAAGGGGACACAAACCGTTAAATTTTCAAAAAATAAGATTGCTGATTTTGTTTTATTCTGAATTCTTTAAAATTTCTCAACAATATTAAAAAAAACTCCATTCAAAAATCTTCAATATTTTTACTTTCTTCTATCTTTACAAGAAGAAAGTATTGGATTCATGAAAATTTTCGACTTCCGGTTTTCGACGGATTTATATGTTTTAGAAGGTCCTGAACACGTTTTGACTATTTTTAGAAAATGTCTGTCTGTGAGTCTGTCTGTCTGTCTGTCTGTCTGTGTGTCTGTCTGTCTGTGTGTCTGTCTGTATGTGACAAAAAAATTGTGGGCGCTCTATCTCAAGAACTAATGCTCGAAATTTAATAAAATTTTATATTCAGTTAGACCTTGATATGAATTAGTGCCTATTGGTTTTTGGTGAAAATTGGCCTGCAGGTGGCGCTGCTATACTACGTTTTTCATGATTTTCAAGATTGCTATATCTCAAGAACTAATGCACAGAATTTCACCAAACTTCAGATTCTGTGACCCCTTGATATACATAGACGCTGATTAAGTTTTGGTGTAAATTGACCTGCAGGTGGCGCTGCTATACTACGTTTTTCATGATTTTCAAGATTGCTATATCTCAAGAATTAATGCACAGAATTTCACCAAACTTCAGATTCTACGATACCTTGAGATACATAGCCGCTGATAAGGTTTTGGTATGAACTGCCCTATAGGTGGCGCTGCTATGCTACATTTTGCACGATTTTTGCGATAGCTATATCTCAAGAACTAATGCAGAGAACTTCATCAAATTTTAGATTCTGTTACACTAGAATATATAACATAATTAGACGCTGATTACATTTTGGTATTAACCTTGCAACATGTGGTGCAGCTATGCTGCATTTTACACTATTTTTCCGATAGCTATATCTCAACAACTAACGCACAGAATTTCATTAAACTTCAGATTTTATTACAAAATGACATATAACATAATTACACGATGATTACGTTTTGTTATAAATCGTTCAACTGATGGTGCTGCTGTGCTATATTTTACACGTTTTTTTAAAAACTAGCTATATCTCAAGAACTAATGCACAGAATTTCATCAAACTTCAGATTCTTTTACACCATAACATAATTAGACGCTTTTTTACGTTTTGGCATAAATTTTCCAAGATATGGTGTTGCTGTGCTACGTTTTGCAAATTTTTTGTTATAACTATATCTCAAGAACTAATGGACGAAATTCCATCAAATTTCAGATTCTGTTAGGTCCTGACATAAATAGATGCTTATTAGGTTTTAGTATAAATTACCCAACATGAGGCACTACTAAGCTCATTTTCTCAGAATATTAATTAAATTCTGCGTTTTAGGCTTTTCGGATACCATAATATCATTAGGGTAGGTCAAATGTTCGAGGAAATTCGATAGTGGGTAACTTTGGGGTCACCACATTTTTTTAAAAATATTAAAATGTACTTATGAGATAGAAGAAAGTTTTGGGATTGATACATCCAACTAGTTTAAGTTGTTTTTATTTATAGATGGGGCGTGTGGTGAATGGCCGTAGATATTGAAAATTTAATACGCGTTTTATCAGATTATTAAATTTGGATTTTGCGCGCATTGTTTTTTACAATCTAACTCTATAAACTACAGTTTTAAAGAATTAACCAAATAAGTGTTTATTTATACAGGGTGAACATAAAGTGCCAGCCTATTTTGCAGAAATAATTAATGCATGGATTTTATATTACAGGTGAATGATACTCCGAGAACATGTTAACAACAGAAGAACGAATTGCGGTTGTAGCGGCACGTTTGCGTAGTCAGACATTCCAGAAAGTCAGGGAGACGTTTCGTAGAAAATTTGGAAGAGAGGCTCCAACACCAGAAAATATCCGAAAAATGGTGAACAAATTTTTACACACCGGATTTGTGCTCGACGAGAAACGTACAATCGACCATTGATTTCAGATGAAACAGTAGCGAATACCCATGAAGCTATTGAGCGTAGTCCCGATACATCAACTCGCCGCCTCATTCGTGAACTTGTGATACCTCAATCGTCTGTCTGGGAAATTCTGCACTACACTTTAAAAAAGAAAGCGTACCATGTCTAGTTTCACCACAAACTGGAACCTGAGGATTACGCTGCAGGAAAAGCCGTGTGCTACGATCTCTGCCAGGCTGAAGAACAGGACAGATTAATGGAAACCATCCTTTTCAGTGACGAAGCGACATTCCATACCTGTGGAACTCTGAACCGTCATAACAGTCGTATCTGGGCCTCTGAAAACCCAAATGCTACTATCGAATGGGAACGGAATACACCCAAGTTGAATGTATGGCTTGGTTTCATCAAACAAAAGGTTTATGGGCCATTCATTTTTGCAGAAAACACCATCACAGTGGACATCTATCTCAATATGTTACCACTGTCGAGCCACAGCTACAGGATGATGGGATTCTTGATTCTGTAATCTTCCAAGAAATCCGGCACCACCGCACTCCGCGTTGACTGTGTGTGGTTACCTCAACGACATCTATCCAGACAGATGGATAGAAAGAGGATCCACATGTCTTTGGCCATCTCGGTCCCCCGACCTTACTCCACTGGATTTTTTGCGTGAAGGTTCATTAAGGAACAGGTCTACAAGCTAAGATTACAAATGTGACAGTCCTAAAACAACGCATAAGCCAAGCAAGCGAAATAATCACCGTGGGGATGTTGGAAAAAGTGTTTCGAGCTACACTGAACCGGTGGGAAACTTTTTTCGAACTTTATGGCCATCCAGTGGCGCAGCCAAGGGGGTGGTTTTGGGGTTAAAACCCCTCCCAGAGCTAAAAAAGCTCGTTATAATTGCCGCTTATATGAATCAAAACCAAACTTGATATTTAAATGTTTTGGCACATTTCGAAATCCACCGCTTTGTTGAATCAGATTTCGTTAAATAAAGTGATTCAATTAAATGGCGAAAATCCTACTTAAAATTGTGAAAGCGCATATTATATGATTAGTTAGGTAAAAATTGGTTATTTGAACTAAATCACTTTTCAGAGACGCATTGTGCTAAAAAAATGATGATTTCCTGCCACACAGATGCTCTTTGAATTTAACTATTATACAGTGATTATTCTAATTAGTACTTATTCTATTAACCGACGATTCAAATAATCGAGAATAACTTTTATCAGAAACTGAACCCCCCCCCCCCCCTCCACCTCAGAACCGAATTCTGGTTGCGCCAATGTGGACATCACGTTGAAAAGTACTAATATGCTGTACAATACTACTGAAATATAAAATTCATGAGTAAATTATTACTACAAAATGAGCTGGGACTTTATGTTCACCATGTGCACTATATGGCCAAAGATAACCGGTCACTTGCGATTTTATACTTTTTGTTAAATATCTAAAAAAATACTCGAGGGATTATCCTAAAATTCTAGGTGTGGTCTATATAATAGTACTGGTCACATATTTCCGCTAATATTTTTTCCGAAATCTCATAGGGGACCATCAACAAATTCAACAAGAACGAATATCCATTGAATAACCCTGTCAAAACTAATTCTATCAAAAGCGTGCAAACTGCAGAGCATAATTAGGTGATTTATTGTTATGAACTGTGTTCATTTTTATGAGGCTAACATATATTCGCGGAGAGAAATTAATGTTTTCATAAAAACTGTTCCAAATTTTGCCAAATGTTTTGCTTGTAATTTGCAGACTTCTTACTGTAATTTTTTTTTTCAGAAAATATGACAAACAACATTGCACACAATACCTTGTAATCAAAATGAAAAAATAATAAAAAATAACTGAAAAATGTTCATGTTTCCTACATAATGTTTCACTGCGCATGTGTTAAAACAATCAAAATTTTATTGTGTATAACTATGTGCATAGAATGTTAGTTACATGTAAAGCGCAACTTTTATGTAAGTCTCAAAAACATAACTTGAAAATTCTGAAAATTATCGTCGATAGAGTAAACTCAAAATCCGTTGTTCCCAAAATGAAACAAAAAGATGAGAGGGTGTACCCAGCTATCCATTCATTAGTGTCAATATTCCGGTTATATTTGAATACAGACCTACATATTTTTTGCTTTAAAAAAAAAAAAAAAAAAAAAAAACAGCGGATTTTGAATTTATTTTATCAACGATAAATTTTCAGCTGCTTAAAATTTTGTATTTGCTAACTTTTGTTTCATGAGGAGTTGCAAAAGGGAATTGTTCATTGACCACTTGATCATCGATGACAAGCGAGTGATCAACGCCGTAAGCGACAATATCTGGCTTCAGTTTCTTTCCATCCGGTACTCTAAAGACATGTTCCTTATGTACAGAGTAGCCCCACTGCTCCAGGGAGCGAGCAAGGTAGTTAGAAAGGCGTTGTGTCTGCGAATTCTAAGGCCGTAAGTGGCATATCACTAATGACAGATATCGTTTAAAATCTCGAGCAGCCGATATCCACGAAAAACCCCCGGACGGACTGTCCTACTGGATGAAACGGAGCAAGAAGTCTCACAGTCAAAAGAAATAAATGTTCTTACATTAGAATAAATAAACCGAGTATAGTTGATGAAGGACAACGACACAACCAACTGCTGCAAAGCAGCATAAATAGATTAAAAATTCATTGAGTCGAATGCTTTCCTGATATCAATAAACGCAGCTGAACAAGGATTATGGAATTTTTTAAAATTATTGAAAACAGTTTTCAACTCATCGATCTCCCGGCCAATCCAGTCCATCTACTGAAAGTCAGATTGTTGCACGGAGAAAGGAACAACCTATATCAGACGCTTATGTAAGATGCAAAAATATTGCCTCAGAAAAACGGAAGAGATGGTAATGGGCATAAGATTAGCAGGCAAATCAAACCTGAGAAAACTGAGAACTTATAAAATCCTGAGAAAACTTCGGAATAAAAATGGTGCATGAGTCCAGGAAGTACTGGGGAATCCAAAACAACCTGCTCCACAATATGTATAACTTTGCTAGAGCTCGAACAGGAAGTTGTCGTAGCATAGCCACAGAGACCTCCACCAAGCCCCACAACAGACTTAGATGACGGGAAGGTGTCAAGGGTGACCTTTTTCTGTGACAGAAATCACACTAATAAAAGACAAAAGACTATCGAAAGTCTTAGGGTCGGTAGCCGGAGCATTGTCTGGCAGCTACCCGAGACAACAGACTTGGTAGTTATAAACTGTGCCTAAAAGTCGAACACAAATTTAGCATTTAGTTTGTTGGAGATAGAACTACTGAAAATCTTGCCTATAGCATGATTTCTGTTTTTATTGTAATGTCTCTTAAGTGAAGCATAGTTACGTCTGTAAGCCTCTCTCTTTGAAATCTTAGCAGTAAGATTTTTCTTGTTTACGATCTTAGGCCTAGCCGGAGGAACAGAATTAAGATCTTTCCCAAGAGCCTCCATTAGATATTTAGCTGCTCTTTCTGGATCTAATTCGGAACAAAGAAGAGCAATATCAAGAAGGCAATCAGACTCAGAAAGTAACGGCCTGAGGGTATTATCTGTATTAAGATCATTAATATAGAACTGAAGAGATTCAATAATGAAAGTATAATCATTGATCAAATCGTGGATAGAAAAATCAGAATTGTTACAAGAAGGTGAAAAATCGTGAGATGGAGAAGGAGTTGTTTCATGATCCGGATCCCGAAATAATATGGGATGAAGGAAAGAATAAACACATGGTTTAGAGGAAGCACTGGAGGTAGAGGGCTATGTCAGCAGATGTTGTATATGCTCAGCCTAAAGTAACCCTCAACACCTTTGGTGAATGCCCGCAAATCGAAATTTGTGTGCAACAGAAAAATGCTCTTTTTCAAAAACTTTGTGAGCTAGAATAATCGATATAGTTTTTCTGCAAGGTTTAAATAAGCGTTTACTGCCTCTAAATTTTTCATAATTTTAAGATCAGTAGATTCAAAAATAGATGGGAGGAATCATATTTTTGCCCTACATTTTCGACGTTATCTCTGAAAATAAAACACCTGAAATCAAAAGAAATGTATTTTTCAGTTCAGCGTTACAAAAGCTTTCACATACTATCCTACACGATACATAAAGAACATATTTTTTTCTAGTAATTTAATTAGCCTCTCTACATTTTTCTTAACTATATTTGTGAATGTTTGATAATCTGTAAATATGTAGGTCAATAGTCTTTATTATTTTCCCGAATTTGAGCTTTCCATGTTTCATAGTTTACGTGTAAAACGGCTGCTTCAGACAGACACAGGAGTGATCTTATAATAGCTTCGTTTTTACTTTTTAATGCAGAACTCTAAGAATTAAGTGAAAAAGACCTTCTGTTTTTACTTTTTGACGGTTACAGTAATTTGGTGAGAAGGGTTTGATAGAATAAAAACAATGTAATAATAAAATTTTACAAAATGATTTAATTGAGATAAAAAGTTCAATAGGGAAATAATTTTAGTATTTTTGAATAGATCGTAAATAAAACTAATTCTGTTTTGTGTTATGAATGGCACTAATATGTTAACCGACCGCAAATCTCGACAATGGCAGTTTTTATTTTCTGCGTGTGTAAATTAGGAACAATGCTTTAAAGATGAAATTAAATGCCTTAGTTTATGGTATTACTTCTCATTTCTTATTTTTCCCTTTTCGTATTTTAAATAAAATGGGTAAAAGCCATGTATTTTAAATTTTTGTAACACATATATTTTTACTCGAAAGTTATATATCTTATATGAAATGAATAAAATGTTTATATTTTAAATGTGTGTTATATATATATATATATATATATATATATATATATATATATATACTAGCTGCCCTTGGTGACCAATTTGTTCTCACTTAAACGTATGCTACGCATTAAATCATATTGCTTTTATTCATAATTTATTTTAATTGCTCAATTTTTCGCCAAATTAGAAGGTTCTGCTAAAGAAATAAACATAGATGTCATATACGCACCAAATTGGCGCGATTGCAACAAAGTGGAATTTTATTTTTATGCTAGCCTGGCGTAGGTGATAAATCGACAAATATTATACCCGTGGCATTGTTTCGTATTTCATTAATTTCATTTAAAATATAATAATATAATCCTTTTACTTATTTCATTTATAATACATAACTTTAACTTTAAACTGAAAGGTTTAAAATTCGTGACTTTTATTTATTTTTTTAAGTTGATACATTTTTTAAAGTTTTTTATTTTGGTTTAACCCCCCTCCCCCCCCAAAAAAAAAAGATATTTTGAAGCTCCATAAGTACAGCCAAAGAACAAAATGTAAACAAATATAATTTACCATGACCTAAAAACTGTCAAAGGACTTTGACACAATAACCATTAAGATGCATTTCATTTGGGCGTTGCCATTAAACAAATAACAATTAATCGCGAATTCTGTGCCCCGTACGATAACGTAATACATGTATATATATATATATTTATTTGAAAGTTATGCATTTCATGAGTGAAAGATTTGTATTTTAATGGAAGGAATGCAATACTAGTTGCAGTAATAGGAACAATATTTGGCAATTATCACTTGCGGCCGACTAACGTAAAAGTACCGGAATTAGAAAGAACTATGTAAAATTCGATCTGCCCATTATTCAAAAGCATACGTTTTCAACTGATTTATGTATCTTTTAACAAATACTGCAGATTTTTCATTTGAAATTAGCAAGTTTTGAACACCAATTCATCAAACACTTGTCTATAAGCTAAAGTGTTTGTCTGTTGATATAGCAGAGATACAGAATTGTTTCAATTTGTATTTGTTAAATGTGCGTGATTGTGCATGAATATCAAACTTATGACAGCATTAAGTATTAGTAATGTGCATATTAACATAATTTTTCAATGGTAATAAAATTAAGAGAGGTGGATTAAGGCGAAATATATATAGCAGCACCTGGGATTTTCCCAGATCAGTTCAGTTTTGCATATACTTTAAACACTCTTAATCCAAGACCCTAATTTTGAACTTTCTGAGATACCTGACGTATTTCAGTGGATGAATCGTGCAGGTAAAGGTTTATAAACTGTGTGAAATCTAAACTTTACATACCTTTGACCATTAATTATACTCTCTCAAATAACTCATGCATGACAGCAGATGAAGTATTACTCGAAAAGTTACAAATTGCGCACATCGAAACTTTATATTTCGCGCATTAAATATGCACTTTGACTTATTTCCAAAATAATAGAAATTAAAATAAACCTAAACTTTCAGCTATACTGGCAATTGATGCCCATTCAATGAAAAACGACTTTATATTTCTTCCTCAGAAATATTTGTTGAAATCCGTACAAATTTTTGCAAATAAATGATAATTTTAATTTTTCTTTTTTTTTTTTTAAGAATTTCTAAATTAATGAAAAATTTAAGAATGGGTAAGCTTTCATTAGTATTATTATTCAATTATTTAGTATTAGCCTTTTTCTTGGTGATAGAATAGAAAAAATTACACATTTAAACTGTCGAAATTCCACTTAAAAAAGAAAGAAACAACACACAAAAAGAGTACTAAAATGCAAGTATCTTATTTTGATATACAAAAATTTTTAAAGGAGAGAATTAAAATAAAAGCCATCGAAATGATTTACTTTTGATTTTTACATTTTAGAGTGAAGTCAAAAAATAAAGTTCGAAATTATATATGTTAAAGCTAGTTTATTTATTTACTTCAAAAAGAAAATTTTATTTTATAATTATGACAATAGTGCATTATTTTTAAGAATCGTGAATAAGTTCATAGAACTAACCTAATAACCATAATGAGAATAAACAAAGATTTTTCCTTTTAATTCAAAAGATAGAGATATACTAGACTTATCTCTCTATTCTAAAAAAAATAACTAACGCTGGCACCACCGCTAACAATGAATCTTTTGTGACTTTAGGGTATTTCTTCGCTAATATTAAGAAAACCACTGTACACAAAAATATGAAAATTATTTGTATAATAGATAAATATTCGATAAACACGCTGATGCAGGCAGTTTTGAAATCAAATAATTATATTAAGAGATATTTAAAGTTAAGTTGGCCAAAATCGTTCCATTAAAAAAGTTTCACAGTTTCAAAAACTATACATACGAATTTAAGCACTTTTAGATCATTTTACACACTAGAAGTTCCCAGTCCTCAGACTGCATTAATTTATTAATTTGACTCATTTTTTGAGGATTTATTTCCATTTTATATTAAAATTTTTAGTATTTTTTGAGACATTATTTGCATATTTTAGAAACGGTTATCATTTTAAATTGTTGCCAAATAATCAAAGAATAATCCTTCTTCATAATTAAAAAAATATTTGCAATCGGCTAACACATACAGAAAAAAGCTTCCAAATGAGAATTAAATAATTACAAGTTAATAGTGGGAAAATATAAAAAATTACGCCATAAGACTATATTTACACACAAATATTAAAAGAGAAAGGAAATATTAAAATAATGAATTCATTGAAATGCATTTTAAAATTACCTCATATTTAAATTAGCCAAACAATAATATTGCAAACAATGAACAGTTAGAAATCTATTTACGTGAGAAATGTCGCATTTCTAAATCATGTTTTTAACTACTGTTTCCAGATCTAAGGCAGCGGAAATAGAAATATTTCCTTTCTAGCAAAAAAAGTATCTTCACGTGAATATCAAAAAGGAGAAAGAAAACTTTATAATAATAAATTAATTAATTAATGTGCTTTAAAAGCAGAAAGTAAAAGAAATTATGTCATATTTAGAATAATGTAGTAATATTGTACAACAGTTAAAATGAAAAAAATATTTAAACGACATTTAAGACATTTACTTCATATTTTAATATGATCACTTTAGCTATTATTGTGAAATCTAACAGTGCTATTATATGTAAAATTCCAGGAGACAAAAGTTGCCTGCGACTCGTCGGTTTCCCCGTAGTACATTGGCTGTTCGTGATAAGGCGTTTCCATCGTCAGATCTCCAAATATTTTATTAGTTGTTACTGGCGATTTGCTCCGTTTCAGGCGTCATAGACGTGCCAACTGAGGATAGTTGCTTGCTTTCGAAGTGACTCCTCTGGAGCCATAGGAGAACATGGAGATGCCTGGAAATTAAAGCAACTTTGACACCTTGTGTAATAGCACTTTAAGACGACACAAATAATATACCTTTTCAAACAACAAAAGTATTTTTACGTGAATATTAAAAATAGAAAGAAAAACTTTGTGAAAATTATATTAGATTTAAACAATAAATTTAAAATGCTTTACTTAAAAATGTTTCGTTTACGACAGTTAATAAAAATGCCAGGAGGCAAAAACTCTGTGTATTTCACTATTTTAATCAAACATGCAGCTGTTTGCATGACAAAGCTAGTAGACGTTTAACAGCAGCTGATTCGACCTTAAAATTCCCCAATGAAAGAGAAAAGAATGGAAACCCCTTAACAGGGAGATTGCCAGTTAATATATATATATATATAGTTCAATGTTTCGCAATCTTTTAAAAGCTAATCAAATTAGCGTGTTTTTAGACTTTGTGGTGTTCTAAGGAAGTTGACGAGCTTAGATCGTAGGGGCCAGAGTACCCTAGTTTTTAAAATTTATTTAAATTTCTATATTGTTCTATAGACAAATTCTCCAATGGTTACACAATATTAACTAAATTGGACTTAATGATACTAAGCATTAATCCCGCTTTTTGTACAGATAGATTGGGAAAAAAAACACTTTTCAGTCATAAATATAGAAAGACGCAATGTTACCATCGATTAATATGAGATATGTAAAAGCATATCAGCTCTTTCACTAATGAAAATGAAGCATATTACAATAATCGTTGAATGGACTTTATATTTATATTTTTTATTTTCATCCCCGACCATAATTAAAGTCCCTTATCACAAAGATAAATTGCTTTAAGGTAGTTTTCAAATTACCTCTTTAACAAAATGACACTTTCTGTCACATTGTCTAACTTATTTTTAATACTACAGTCTTAAAATTGGCGATTCAAAACACCCATTTTGACAGTAGTTTCTTACAGATTTTCTGCTTTTACCAATATGTGGAAAACGGGTTCAGTTACATGGTTTCGTAATTAGAATATCTGTCAATTTTATGTGTTTCTGAGCAAAAATGATGTCGCAAAGTTGCTGGGTTACAGAATAGCCTTAATTTCTATGGAAAAGTGAGTCAGTGAACTTATTAAAGGAGCTAACTAGCAAAACCCTATAACTATAACGAGATAAATTTTAAATTAAAATGTGTATTATCGTGTAGAGTTTGAAATATTTAATAACAACTGCGTGAAAAGAGTAATTTTCCATTGAGTTTTAAAATTCTTACTATATTATTAAATTTGAAAGAATTTTTTTTCAACACGTTCTTTTTTAAGCTTGACAAAATCTTTTAGTATTTTTTTTAATAAAATTTAAAAGTTTCTGATACTTTTAAATGACCGCCATTTTTAAACGAAATCGTGGATTAAGTTGACCAACAAGCTCGGTCAAGACATTGATTTATTTTATGTACACATTAAGTTATATTCAAATCGGTTCATAAGTGCGCATATTATTGCGTGATAAAAATCAGTCACGTTAGAAATTCAAAGTGCTACAATTCAGCCATTGTTTAAAAAATAAACAAAACAAAAAATGCTCTCAATTTTTTCTATCAAGGTCAAACATATAAGAAAAATCTTTTTCAATTTCTTTTTTTTTTACCTAATTTATATTTAAATTAAAAAAAATTCAAATGGCCTCCATTTTGAAATAAGGTGGCGGTTAAAGTTGGCCAATGAACTCGGTTGAGAGATCTGTATGTACTATGTATATACCAAATTACATCCAAATAATACATTAATAACGTGGCAAAAATATGATCATTTAAAAATGTCAGCCATATCAGAAATTCAAAGTGTTATAACTCAGCCATTTTTTAAAATACAAATGAAACAAAAATTGCTCTGGAATCTTTGTAGCAAGCTAAAACACATAAAAGAAAAATATTTATTAACTTCTAATTTATGTGTACTTAATTTTAAATTTAAAATTTCTTAAAACAATTTAAATGACCGCCATTTGAACAAAATATGATGCGTATATTTTTAATTGTTTGTAACTAATTAACCTAATTAATGGGTGCGATTAATCACTTCTCTTTTATTAGCTCCCCTTTTTCCTATGACTAACATTCATTTTTAATATACGATCACAATAATTGGCTTATTTATGTAAATTAAAACGTTCCAATGCGACTTCTTGGTGGCATTTGGCAATGATGGACAGATATAAAAATTCACCAGCTGCAAAATCGTAATAATTTCTGTCCAGCAAGACCCAAGTCGCAAATGTGATTTATTAATGTATACAAAAAAACTTTAAATTTTAATATTTATTTCATTTTTTAACCCAGTTTCTGAGTAAAAGATAATTTTAATTGGAAATTACACTTTGGGAGATCGGGATTTTTCCGCTCATCATAAAAAAAGGAAGATTTTGTTATGAACATAACATGTATAAATTTATGTATCCATCAGTGCATCATGCGTAGACAATTTTTTATTTATTTAAACACAAAGTTTATTTAAATGTAAATTTACTCATAAATACGTTTCCGCGGAAATAACTTAAAAATACATTATGTATAAACTCGTAATATGTTGAATGATTTAATTAAAGATTTTTTTATCTGACTCATGTAGAATGATCGACTGATCCTCCTTTTTCATTACCGAAGGATAAACTAATTTTGTTGCTATATCATATGTAAATTATGCTAAATAGATAAAACTAATCGCATTAGCATACTAAAATAGCATTGCCTATCTCGCTTTCAGATATTTTCCGAAATGTTTGCTTTTCATTCTTTTTTGAAAGTTCGTTCTTGCCTGAAGTTAATGTTATTGTAGCGTTTAAAATATAATTCATTTACGAGAAGATAAAATGTTAAAAATTTAGCTTAGAAATAAATTATCTTAAACTGATTTTAGAATATCTGCAATATTAAGGAATTTATAACAACTTTAAACATTTGGGTACGTATTTTGGAAAAAATGTAAAGAAGCTACTTCTAGTTATTGTTGTAGCGTAGTTTCATCTTAGAGTAAGAAAGGTAGATTTGTTGAAAATTTACATCAGAGCATCTTCATAACAGAGAAACAAGAACGAAAAATTGTTCGTTCAGTATAGATTATGAAACATTTTCTAATATATTCAGAATAGTGCGTATCAATAGTTTAAAAAAATCTGAATGTTTACGTTCATTCCTGTATATAACATATAGATTGGTATACTAGTTCGTTTAAACATACAGTTTAAAATCCACATTCAGCGATTTACGCATTAAACTAAATGCACTCTATATCCTATGAATATCATTGCATGCGATCTATAAAATTTATGCAAATCAAGCAATAGAAAAAAGGGTTACGTTTTAAAACGCGTACCACATCTAAAAAGCACTGCCAGAAGTTATTCTTCATAGGTACTATTGTAGATAAATACTTTTGTGTGATCCTGTAATTGCATCCAGAAAAAAGTTTTGTTGAATCAACAAGAATTTGTTTGGTCCAACAAATCTTTTCATTTAAATATGGGTCATTGGAAATTTTTTCGAATAAACAAAAAAATATTGTTGATTTTTTTTTAATTTTCTGTCCACAATTTTCATCCGAAATGCATAGTAACGTAATAATAATGTCATTAATCCGTCTCAATTTGAGAAGTTTTTATTATTTAAAAATTATGTCGATCTTTTATAGCTATATAAGTCAATTAAACAAAATTACGTGAGAGAGTTATGGCTACTGCACACCAATTTAAATTTTGCAAAACAACAAAATTTTGTTGGAATTACAAATTGAAAATACAAGACTTTAGCAAGACTGAAATAACATTGAATAAATTTTGTTACAATTGTATAAAAGTGTTAACAATATTTTATTTTTTTGTCAGAGCAACAAAACCGATTTTTTACTTTAATTAAAAATTCGCTTAAACAACCAAAATGTACTCAACAAAACATGTTTTGTAGTTTTAACCAATTCATTTTACTAGGTGTGAACGATAAATTATATGCACACCAAACTCTATATTAATCGCCTGAAACACACTTCAGTCACATATATAATTGTTATTATGTTTAAAAGAATGTAATATGCATCAAGTCCACCGAAAACGATTTTTTCCAATAAGCCGTAATGTAATTAATTTTTTTTGTGTGTGTTTCTATCCCTAATGTAAATGGATCGTGTGTGCTACAACACTTCTTTTTCAATACCAAATATACCATAATAAACCCCAATAACATATGCCAATTTCATGGTAATCATATTATATTTATGCCTAACAGACAGACGATCAGGTAAACCCACTTCATAAACACTTTTTAATTCTATTAGAAAACATGTAAGAGGTGACACTGTGTTTTATCTGAATAACAGGATTACAACGTTAGTTTCTAGTACAAAAATTGATTGTTGTAGTGTGGTTTACTATATCTTATATTTTTATTCAAAATTTTTACATTTACTTCCGCATAAGTGTTTATTAATTCAATACCGTAATTTCCCGCGTATGATCCGCGGTTCAAATAGTCGTTTTTTAAACCTACTTTTTTTAACTGTTTGGAAAAAATAGTTGTTGTTCTCGGTAGAGAATAGAGAAATCTAAAGCATATCTGAATCTTTTTTATTGGTTGAATTCCGCAATAAAGCTGGTTTATTTTATTCGTTTCCAGATTCGTCCAAGTTTAATGTCCAAAAATAGAATACTTCTATTTTTTATTTTATTCATTTTCTGATTGTTCCAAGTTTAAAGTTCAAAAATGGAATACTTCTGTTGCCACGATGACAAAAAGAATAGTTAAAACTTAAAAAAAAAAATAATTTAGCAACAAATTATGATACAGATTTCAAACAAATTTCATTAAAAAGTGCATTTTTTTTCTCTACGCAACGGTGTAAATATTAAAAATGTGCGATATTTGGAAGTTGAAAAATTTGCAGTTCTGAAAATTGTAAAACTGAAATTTCATTTAAAATTTGTTTGTGATGGGTCCAGGAATATTAATGTTTAATCCATGACGCACGTAATATGAGGCGTTCAGAAGTCAGTCCGATTACCTCCATCAAATATAAATTCACATTTTAAGAAGTTAAAGTTGTCTATCTTTAATCTACTGTTTTTTTTTATCGTTGTTCTAGGAATGAGAATGTTTAATGCACGACTTACGTAACATATGACTTGTTATAATCATTCTAAAAATGATGTATATTATTAGTATTAATAAGTATATAATAATATAATTAATATAATTATATACTTATAACTAGCATACCCAGCCCGCTTCGCCGGGCTTAATTTGAAGGTTTATTTAATAATTTATGTGTATGGTACGCTTCCCGGACCATCGGCACTCCACGTGCGTCGGGTGAGCGTCAGAACAAACTTTCAGCATATACATATGGGTGGTTGTACTTGAATGCACAGACCTGCGCGTTTTTTTCTATCTTGCTTTTATACCTCTGGACCGAGTTGGCGCATTGCCAAGATTTGCTTCCTCTGGACCGAGTTGGCGCATTGCCAAGATTTGCTTTCCCCTGTGCCTCAATTAATTAATTAATTAATTATCCTCGGAATTCCTTTTATTTATAGAGATTTATTTATAAGTCTTTAAAATTTTAGTCTTTAAAAATATCATTTTCCAAATAGTCGTTGTAATTTGTTAGATTACAATTTTTTTTTTAGTGTAACTTTTTAGATCGTCGTAAATATTTGTCTTCAGACACTAAATAAGTTTTCTGGATCCAGAAAGAATTGTTTGATTGGTTGTTGATGGATTATAATCGAGAAATTGCGGGAATTGAATTTTCAAAAATATAAGTATAATATAAGTATAATAATATACTTTTAAAGTATATCTCGTACTAACTCCTCTAATATTAATTAATCTACTTATTTCTTTATCATTTTACTGGATTTATATAGCATAATCGATAGTGTTTTCTATAAAAAAAGGATAAAATAATGTTTCTGTAAATAATTATACACTATATGACCAAAGGTGACCGGCCACTTGCGATTTTTGATGTTTTGTTAAATATCTAGAAAAATACATATACAGGGTGATTCAAAAAAGAAGGGAAAAATTTTAAGGGGTAATAGTATACATCAAGACAAACAATATTAAACAGGAAACCAAGGGTCCCAAACGTTTTCCAAAGGAGGTAGCCGCCATTAAAGTTTAGGGTCCAAAATTTCAAATAAACATAAAAAACGGAAAAATTGGTCGATTGATTTGCGGTTTTCACTAAAACTATTCTTTATGTTGGTATTTTCTTGAAAATAAATTATAAAGATAAATTCCGAAAAATGTCGATAGAGGGTGCTTTAGACTTTGGAGTAACGAACAACTGTTTTTCGCCGTTATTTTTTGCATCTCATTAAATGGTTTCGCAGGCTTAGACTTAAATTTTGAGCTCAAAATCTGGATAGTTGGGAGTTGTTGAGTAGCACTTACTGAACTGTGTTCAAAGGTTCAAATTTCAAATGATTATAAAAAACGGAAAAATGGGTCGATTGATTTGCGCTTTTCACTAAATCTATTCTTTATGTCAGTATTTTATGAAAAATAAATTATAAAGCTAAATTTCAAAAAATGACGATAGATGTCGCTTTAGACTTTGGAGTAAGAAAAAATTACTTTTTACCGTTATTATTTGCATCTCGTTAAATTTTTTTAGAAGCTTAGACATAAACTTAAATTTTGCTCAAAAAATCTAAATCGTTGGAAGTGGTTAAGTAGAGCAAACTGAACTATGTTCAATGGGGGTGAGGAGGTTCAAATTTCAAGTTATCATAAAAAACGGAAAAAATGGTAGATTCGTTTACGGTTTTCCCCAAAACTATTCTTTATGCCAGTATTTCCTTAAAAATAAATTTTAAAGATAAATTTCAAAAAATTCCGTTAGAGGGCGCCTTAAACTTTAGAGTAACAAACAACTATTTTTAACTGGTATTTTTTGTATCTAATAAATGCTTGTAAAAGCTTATAGTTAAATTTTGAGTTCAAAATCTGAATCGTTGTGAGTAATTATGTAGCGCAAAATTGAACTGTGTTCGAGGGGTGGAGAGAGTAACATTTCAACTCTTGAACACAGTTCAGTTTGCCCTTCTTATCCCCTCCCAACTATTTAGAATTTGAGCTCAAAATTTAAGTCTAAGCATTTTCAAGCATTTAATTAGATAGAAAAAATAACGTTTAAAAATATTTGTTAGTTACTCTAAAGTTAAAGGTACCCTCAAACGAAATTTTTAAAAATTTATCTTTAAAATTTATTTTTAAGGAAATAGTGACACAAAGAATAGTTTAGCGAAAACCGGAACAAATCGACCAATTTTTCCGTTTTTTATAATCATTTGAAATTTGAAACTCCTCACCCCCATTGAACACAGTTCAGCTTGCGCAACTTAACCACTCCCAATGATTCAGATTTTCTGCGCAAAATTTAAGTTTATGTGTAAGCTTCTAAAAATATTTCACGAGATGCAAATAATAACGGTTAAAAAAAGTTTTTCGTAACTCCAAAGTCTAATGCGCCCTCTATCGCCATTTTTTTTAAATTTAGCTTTATAAATTATTTTCAATAAAATATCGACATAAAGAATAGTTTTAGTGAAAACCGCAAATCAATTGACCAATTTTTCCGTTTTTTATAATCATTTGAAATTTGAACCCTCTGAACACAGTTCAGTTTGAGCTACTTAATCACTCCCACCTATTCAGATTTTGAGCTCAAAATTTAAGTGTAAGTCTAAGCTTGCGAAACCATTTAATGAGATGCAAAAAATAACGGCAAAAAACAGTTTTTCGTTACTCCAAAGTCTAAAGCGCCCTCTATCGACATCTTTCGGAATTTATCTTTATAATTTATTTTCAAGAAAATACCAACATAAAGAATAGTTTTAGTGAAAATCGCAAATCAATCGACCAATTTTTCCGTTTTTTATGTTTATTTGAAATTTTGGATCCTAAACTTTAATGGCTGCTATCTCCTTTGGAAAATGCTTGGGACCCTTGGTTTCCTATTTAATATTGTTTGTCTTGATGTATACCATTACCCCTTAAAATTTTTCCCATCTTTTTTGAATCACCCTGTATAATTATTCTGAAATTCCTGATGTATAAATAGTATAAGGTCTTATATTTCGGCGAAGATTTTTTTTCCAAAACATCATAGGGGACCGTCAACAAATTGAAAATGAATGAATATCTTTTGGGTGACCCTGTCAAAACTAATATAGCAAAAGAATTCAAACTGTAGATTATGTGGCTTATTATAATAAACTATGTTCATGTTGTGTAGCATGCATACTCGTAGAAAATTTTCATAAAAACGGTCTCGGATTTTTCCAAGTGTTTTGCTTATAATTTGCAGCGTTTTTAACCCTTTCAGGGGCGGTGTTTGCAGTCTGCAAACACTTGATATACTGTTCCAATTGTGAACTGGCACCAGTAAAATTTTAATATAATTTCGATTTTCTAATATGCGCGGAAAACAGCTCTTGATTATTTTCAAATAAGTCTGTTCTTAAATTGTGGTGTGAATCAATTATTTGAACATTTTTGGAGCAGAAGTACCATGCCCCTGAAAGGGTTAATATAAGAAAAGAGGGTTTTTTTTAATAGAAAACATTACAAACAACATTGTGCACAATACCCTATAATCAAAATTAAAAAATATAAAAAATTGTATGGAAAACGAGCAGGTTTACTAAATAATTTTTCAATGCGCATACTTAGCACCAATCAAAATATAGTTTGCATAATGGGCTTGTTAAATGTATTGTGCAACTTTTATAAAAGTTTAAAAAAACATAGCTTGAAAATTCTGAAAATTATCGTCCATAGAATAATAGAATAAGCTTGTTCTCAAAAGGAAGCAAAAATATGAGGTATTGTATCCATATATCTATTAATTAATGTTAATACAGTATACATAATATTACTACTATATTTAGACTAATAAGTATATATAAGTACTACTATATTTGGATACAGCTCCTCATCTTTTTTACTTTTTTATTATCATCGGATTTTGAGATTATTCTATCGACGATAATTTTCAGATTTTTCAAGCTATGTTTTTGAGGCTTTCACTAAAGTTGCTCTATACATTTATCTAACACACTGTGCAAATTATATTTTGATTGCTTTCACGGATACGCAGTGAAAAATTATTTGGTATACCCGCTCATTATTCATCCAATTTTTATTATTAATTACAATATCATACAATATTGCAACATAAAATATCAAAAATATTTTAATTCTTAGTTTGGTACAGGATATATCAAAAAGTGTTAAATCGTAAAAAAACAAATGAATAATTTATCTCGGCAAGCGTATGTCTAATATGGAATATGGCCATCATGCTCTGCTATACAAGACGCTACGACCTCTCATAATGTTTATGAGGGTGTCAATAAATGCTTATGGAAACAAATCCCATTCTTTCAAAAGCACGGCTTTTAATTCTTTGTGGGTCCTGGCAGGGGATTTAGACTGTGGATTGGTTCTTCCTAGACCATACCACACATGTTCAATTGAATTGAGATCGTGAGATCTCCAGGGCCAATACATACGGCGAATATTCTCTTCTACAAGAAAATAATCGAGATTTGCAGCTCTGTGTGGTTTCGCATAATCGTCCATAAACATGAAATCTGGACTTACTGTATCACTGAACAACCTCACATAGGATTTAAGACTTCTTACCTATAGCGATGTGCATTGACAGTACCCGCGTCTAAGATGTGTAGTGGTGTATAACTGCCCAAAATTATGCCACCCAAGACAAGGATTCTGCTTTAAATCTGTCAATTTCTTTTACGTTGCTGATATGATAGCGAGCTCCAAATTTCGCAGGATGAAGATTCAGCGAAAATCATTCCACGTGGGTAATCTCGACTCATCACTGGAAAGTAAACGGCAATTCTTGTTGTGTCCAAGATTGATGTCTTCATCTCCACAACAACTGGGCTTTCATGTTGGATACAGTGAAAAAGACACACACGACTTGACGCTGGAAATTAGGGATGAGCTCATTGAAACCAATGTGACGTTATTCCAAGGTTCAGTAGCCCCGGACTTAATGTTAAGGGACGATAATGTGAAGCAAAACAGAGATAACATTGTTGATGATTTTCTTAAAGAAGAAAATATTCGCCGTGTAAATTGACCGCTAGGAGTTAAAAACTACGCTTTTGGAAGAATGGATTTGTTGCCCCAAACATTTATTGACACCCTTATAAACATTATGAGAGCTCGTTGTGAGGTTTATATAGCAGTGCACGGTGGTCAAACACCATATCAGACAGATTTTTCCCGATATAAAAGCTTTATCTCTGATTCAGAGTTAAACACTTTTTAATATACCCTGTATCCTAATTTGCAATCAAAATCTTTTCCATATTGTTATATTGCTATATTCTTTCTCCCATTGTAATATACCTCTGTGCCAAATTTCTTGGTAACACAGCGAATAGTTTATGACTTTTCACAGATTTTATATATGGGACCTTACTTTTGGACACATGAGTCTAGATCACAAACGTTTTTTGATATAAAAGAAATGTTTTTTAAAAATTCAGTTCAACCGCGAAGTAACATGCCATTCTATAAATATTTCATTTCTATCTAGTAACCTTAGAGGAAGAATTAATTAAAAGCTTCAGAAACCATGATATTTTCCAAATAATTTTAAGTAAATTTTGATAAATTTATGGGCTACAAAGGAGGTCTTTTTATTTCAGGGACGTTTCCGTATATTTCGAAAACCTAATATGCCTCATATTTTGGATTGATTCTTCTCTAAATAATTTGTAAAATTAATAAAAGGGATAACACTTTTGTGAAATTTACGTTCAGAACAAGAGCACTTTTATTCCAAAAAGCTTTTGGTTCAAATGGAAATTATCACTTTTCTGGGGATTTTGATTAATTTTTCCGAAAAGGGTTTCTGAAAATAGAAAGAAACAAAAAGTATTTTGAAGTTTGTGCAATTGCGAGATAAATCGGAATGCTTTTAAACAGTTCTTCTATATTAGGGAAATAAACATAAATTTACCGATAATTTTTACACACACACACACACACACACACACACATATATATATACATATATATATATATAAATTAATTTTGGATACAAATAAAAAAAAATCTGTTTTTAATTGTGGATTACAAGTAATTCAAGACTTTTTAAATTAAAATAAAATTAATAGTCTTTTATTTAAGTGCAGTAATGAAATTTAAAACATAAATGGTGGTATTATTTAAGAGTAAATGTAGTAATAATCAATACAAAAACCCTTAATGGGTTAAAAGTTTTGACGCAGCTGTTTATTTTATGGCTCTAAGAATTTTGAATATGAATTTTAAAAATAATGATATCAAATTTTGAGTGACGCCATGCTATTAATTGAAAAATTCATTTTGGTAGTATTTCATTAATCATTTCATTTTTTTTCTATTTATAATAGCATGTGCAAAACTTATTTTCAACATGAAAAGATATATACAACTTCATTCACCTATGTTTTTTCACACACATCTCCCATAAATTCAAAATATGTGTTTTAAAAGATATGATATAAAATTTAAGTGACGCCTTTATGCGCCTTTAAAAAGTTTGTTTTAAAATTTAACTTTTTTTTTTCATTTTGATTTGGCAAAATATATTTACACATCTAAAAAACTGTTTTAAGTTTACATTTCGTTGTTAAATATATAATTTTCGTTGAATCTATACTATGCATTGGAATGCATTTATCTCAATAAACTGATTTATCATTTGTGTCACGTTATTCAAAATTGTAAGCAATATTTATGTAAATGGTTTCTTTGCGCTAAATTATCCAAACTAAGTGAAACGCATGTAAATGGATAATCTGACGCAAAGAACCCATTTGCATAAATATTGTATACAATTTTGAATAACGTGACACAAATGATAAATCAGTTTATTGAGATAAATGCATTCCAATGCATAGTATAGATTCAATGAAAATTATATATTTAACACATTGACGGACAATAAGAACAAGTTCCCAAAGTTTAATTCCCAAAGAGCACAGTGGCACCAGAATGTTTGTAAAAAAAACTTCTATTTATTAAATTCGTAAAATTTAGCTTTTTTCTTATTTATAAATACAATTATTTTCAAATCCCGGTGTCAATCATTAATTTCAACACTTAAAATTTTCGCTTTGACGGCTATAGACGCAAGTGTCCGTCAACGTGTTAACAACGAAATGTAAATTTAAAACAGTTTTTTAGATGTGTAAATATATTTTACCAAATCAAAATGAAAAAAAATTGAATTTTTAAACAAACTTTTTAAAGGCACATAAAGGCGTCACTTAAATTTTATATCATATCTTTTAAAACACATATTTTGAATTTATAGGAGATGTGTGTGAAAAAGCATAGGTGAATAAAGTTGAATATATCTTTTCATGTTGAAAATAACTTTTGCACATGCTATTATAAATAGAAAAAAATAAAATGATTACTGAAATATTACCAAAATGCATTTTTCAATTAATAGCATGGCGTCACTCAAAGTTTGATATCATTATTTTTAAAATTCATATTCAAAATTCTTAGAGCCATAAAATAAACAGCTGCGTCAAAATTTTTAACCCGTTAAGGGTTTTTGTATTGATACCATTACTTTTTTTAGGTTAGTGATCATTGGATTAGTAGAATATACATTTATGAGATTTAGTGCAGAATTTAAGAAGATAAAATCGAAAAATTAATGTTTTCTTTACATTTTTTGAATAAGAAATATCCTGTATTCGTCAGATTTTAATCCCAAAACAGTTGTAATTAAAAAGAAAAGAAAAGGATGCTACTCTGAAGCAATTGCAACAAAAATTTTCCTTATTCTTTAATCTAAATACAACTTTACTTTTAAGTCTATTTCATATCCTAAGTTACCAGCTTTATGACACATTTTTGAATTCATTTTATTCGCAAAAATTGTCAAGTATTTTAATGCAGAAATTGCACAATCGAAAAATTTGTTCCATTATTTGATAAAAGCTTTTTCAGAAAAAAAGATTTTTCAGAAAATGTTCTGAAAGTTAACGTTTTGAACTACATTTCTAGTCGGCGAATGTAATAATGTAATAAATTTAATTTTTCTATATTTCTTATTTTTGAAACCTATCCTTAAAATAAATATGAGTTAATCTTTTTTTTTAAACACACGCACATATATATAAATTAAAGATTTTAAAAAATTACATCATATTCTGAAAATGCACAC